>OU862918.1:44407163-45679663 GCA_917880885.1 Limnephilus marmoratus | reverse complement strand
GTTCTTATGTTAATACTGTATGATGATGATTTTAAAAAAGATAATTTTAAAAAATTTCGAATTATTATCTTTTTAATTTTCTTCAGTTAAGGCAGGGCTGTAGGGCAGTGTTATTCCCTTAAAAATCGTTTTATTCGGCAGGAAATAGCCCGAATCCCTGTGGATACGTTGGAAACTGTAAAAAAGAGCTTTAAAAATCGGTTGCCTCGTTAAAACTTGGTCGATTGTTGAAAGAAAACAGTTTAGGGGGCATACATTAATTTCCTGAGCAGTTTTTTTTCCAATCTAGACCCCCCCCTCCTCCTTGGTGAGATAAATTTGGGCCACTTCATATATTCTTCGCATATATGTAACGTGAGATTTTGCTGGACCCCCCATTTTGAGCTCACGTTAATTAATGTATTCCCCCTTACAGAGTTTTTGCTTAAAACTGCACGATTTAAAATAATGTTAAAATTATTTTCTTTAATTTTCCAAAAATAAATTTTGTCTTATCCGAAATTGTTTTATTCGCCTTCAAAAAATTACGTTACACTCTGTATTACCTGCTGTTGCCAGCATTAGACCTGTGCCACACACAGCTATAAAATATAAAAGATCATGTGCCTTGGGTATTTCGGTGTACATTTCGTCGTACATTCCCAATGTTTTAAATAGGTGCCTGTGTTAGGTACCAAATTTATTGATTGTTGTTATAATGTAGAAAAATGAATGTTTGTAATATGTGAAAATAAAAATTTTAATAAAAAAATTGTAAAAGGTTGTTTGAAAACTGAATGTACTGGGACTGAATATGTGGAACGCGGGAGAGGGATTGGCGGGACGAGGGAGCCGAAAAGGGGTGAGGGAAGTTGTAGAGGGAACTCGTGAGTGGAAGGGGACATGGGAGGGGAACGGGACGAATGGGAAAGGACACGCAGGGATAAAAAAATTCTTCAATTGTTTATCCCTGCGCGCGCTTTATCTCCTATTGTAAATTTCAAACACTAAATTTAATAATACCCTCTTCAGATACACCTCCTGTCGAATGCGTCAATAGTAAATTTCACGACTGGTCCGAAATGAAATTTTTTGTGCGGAGAGCGGGGCCTTAAGCGGCATTACAACGTATGCCGGGAAATCGCTAGTTGCTTTATAAACAATTTGATGAACAGAATTAGAAATAAAATGATTTTTGAGGGGTCAAAGCCTAGCCCATTTTATCTCACCGCAACGTTTCCGGTAGTAGCGGGAACCTTGCAGTTGTTGATAAATTATTCTTCTTTTTGCAGTCTGTGGTAACGCGGTTTAAATTAATTTGCGTATTTTCCTCAAATTTATAATTAACCTATGTTTGGACATATTAGGTAGATGTACAAGTATCAACAATTTCATAAATTTTCCAGTAGTATCCACCAAGTTCTGACAAATACCACTTTTTTCATTTCCGCGCTGTATTCGCTTATGCCAACGTTATCCTCGTAATGTATTTATAGATTACCTGAGTCGCTACACTGACTTTAATCCTTGAATCTGAGGTAAGCGGTGATTTGACATTGATTGTAACAATTTCCAATAGATTTGTGGTTAATGACGCATGCAAATCTAAAAAAGTGACACAACAAGTAATTTTGGCTTACTTTAATTGCTGATTTAGCATTGGTCTTATGCTGTGAGCAGGTAATTAAGTAGTATCTAACACTATTTGATTTTTCTATAAACCATGGGAAATAGTACCTATTGTTGAAACTGTTATTTCAATAAAACTCTGAAAAATATAAACTTCGTAAACTCTGCCATATATTCTGCTCCCTTAGGTCTATCTTAGATTTACAGAATCTAAGAAGCGTATACTTTGCCCTTTTCCAATCCATAGCAACATACGGTATAGTGGGGTGGGGTGGTTGTGCTGAAACCATTATAAGACCAATTATTTTAGTTCAAAAACTAATTCTGAAAATTATATTTAAATGTCAACCTACTCATCCCTCAAATGAACTCTTTGCAAAAATCAGGGTCTTAGATATTCGACAGCTATTTACTAAAACAAGCATTTGTTATATACGAAAAAATAATCTACTAATCGCTCCACAACATCAAGCACACACCCGCTTTTCATCAAACCTGGGTTGCGTGATCCCAAAAACTAAAACCTCATTCGCTCAACGACAATTCTGGTTCATCGCTCCTAAAAATATATAATGCTTTGAGTACTGACATAAAGTCAAGTAATTCTAATTATCTTTTTATAACACGTGTACAACATTGGATTTTCGAAAGTGGACGAGCGTACTTTAAATAATTCCTGAGTTCTTAACACTACATTTTAATTATTAATTTTTGCATTTCAAAATTTTTATTTCCATTTTTATTTCTATTTTTCTTTAAAATGTTGTTATTTTTTTTTCTCTTAATTTTTTCACAAAATTTTATTTATTTTTTAATTTTAATTTATTTACTTATATGTTTTAATTTATATATTTGTATAGAACACTTGGTTCTTAACATTTAATCTTTATTATTAATCTTTGTATTTCAAAATTTGAACTTTCATTTTTATTTCTACTTTTCTTTAAAATATGATCTTTTTTTCTCTTTATTTTTCACTTACTTTTAAATATATCATAATTTTTATTTAGTATATTTAATCATCTGTTTTAATAAAATAGTATTTGTATAAATTTAAATAAATATACGACTACCATAACACGGGCATGAGCCCAGTGTGGTAGCCAAAAAAACAAATATCTGTAACTAATAAAAAAATTTATGAAATAAAAAATAAAAAAAATAAAAAATAAATATCTTTGGTTGAAACGTTAGATAACATAGAGCAATTTTTAGTCTGTGCGTGATTCGTAAATAGCTCTAGTACGCGTGGGTTTCATATTACCACAATGGGACCTTAATCAACTCTTATTCATCGACTGCTTCAACCTTTGTTTGAACATTACATTTATTTATTTACGCTTTTATACGTCCATTGGGCTTTTGCATTGGGTAAATTAAATTTACATTTGTTTACAAATGTAAATTAGTAATAAAAATAAACAATTGGATGCAAAAATAATTTCTTACATTATTTATTTAAGGAACATTAACAGTCTTAGGAACATAATGTACATAAGAGGATGACAAAAAACAGACCAATTATTAATGTTCACAGATAGGTATTTAGAAACATAAAAGTAACTGAATGTAACTAGAATATTTAAGAAAAGAAAAAAAACAAGACAAAGCAGCAATTAAAAAAAAAATTATAATACAGGTGTAGATTCAACGAGTAATAAACCTAAATATAAAAACAACAATAAAATAAATGCGATTATAACTGTACTTTAATAGGCTACGAAATAGTTATTTGGATTGGGACGGGTAAGGGGAGGACAGGGATAAGGGAAAGTTGCCACGCCATATTAGGTACAATTAATTTCATTTACATTTGGATTTATAGTGGATTCTTATTTAGGTACATTTGGATAAAATTTAAGAAAAAAATAAACTGAAATTATCAGAACTAATATATTGTCATAAAAAAATATTTAAGTATGTTTTAAACATCGAAATTGTTGCATTAAAAATTTCGATATCATTTGTATATTTGTTAAGGGGGTATTACCAGAGAAAACCAGAAATATGTCATTTTTAAATCAGATTTTCCACGTATTGACTCTTTTCCACAAAAAAATATAAATGTATTTCGAAAGATTGTTCTTTTATTCACATATTTTAAATTTTGAGAAAAAATGTTTATTTTTAGTATAATAAGCACGGACATATGAATATATCTGGACCTGCCCTAAGTCATAAAAACGTAATATTTCCCCCTCCCTATGGAACCGGCTATAGCTCCGCCTTGGCGCCAGCTCGCTCCATGGGGAGGGGAGAGATCCACGCTTGAATCTAAAATATGTGACGTCATCATTCTTGTAGTGACCAGCGCGAAACTAACGTCCATACGTTTTACGTCCATACGCCAAAAACGGCAGCTTGCGCTATACATTATAGGTACATATTATATAGACATAGCGAATGTGGGCGGTTCTCCAGTGTCCTCGTCGCTGGTTACAGGGGTAAGTAAATTATGAAACACTTGTAAAAGTGTCTTAACTAAACACGGCAACATTGCTATGTGAATTGGGTCGAATGTTTTTGGGGCAAGCATTTAGCCTTAGCAAATATGTTATTAAAGTGGCAAGCAATTCGCGCTCCCATGTAAAAAGGTCTATTCATTCAAAGCAGATTTTGCTTTTAAGAACTAAATGGTGATATTATAATGCGAGATGCCTATATACTGTCAGATTGATTTTTCAACGAATCACAGTATCTTTCCTCTCTTCGCTCCCCATAGTTTGGTTTTACCCCTCACCTGATCTTCTGGTCTATTCATTTTGATGTCTATGATAATAAGGTTATTCCATAGGTCGTTGGCAGATTTGTTAAATTTTCACAAAAGATTTTGTATTATACCATACCCATTTCAAATCATATAATTATGCAGTAAAATAAATCAATACATTATCTGGGTATCGCATGTTTTAGAATTTTTATTTTATTTTAAATAAAATCATTAAAAAATATATATACGTTCATGTGTTTCTTGATGAAAATTGGTCCATTTGTGTATTTATTTGCGCACTTACGAACTAATATATTTCCAGATTTTTTTAACATTCTTATTAAATTTAGACATTATTGAAAAATGACAAATACTTATAATCAAAAAATAACTACAAAAAGTACATTATTTTAATAGTTTTATCATCACGCCTTTCAGCATTTTTGGATGATTGTATAACTTAAAGCTAATTTAAATTGAAATAAATTCGATATTGAGTTAAAATTTAAAAAACCTGGTACGGAGAATAATTAATCTTTCTCATTGTAACCGCCCTGCACGATCGTAAGAACAACTTTCGACGAAATGTGGATTTTCGTCCGCTTGCTGGTTAAACGCTCTTAAACTGTTTACGCGAGTATTAAGCGAGTTTACTACATAATTTTACTTCAATTTTTAATCTTTATTTTTAGTTCAAATTTATCTTAATTTTAAGTGTTTTTTCGTCACCAACATTTTTTTTTAAATGTATTATGTATAAATTCTGATATAATAAAATGGGGTCCTCAGTAGGGGTAAGCTACCAGTGAGGCCAAAATTACTGAATTGTACTATGAAATGTTAAATATTATATCAATAAATAAAATAATTTATTTGTGAATGGTGACGTTGAAATATGTCCTTAAACCTAGTGTATCGATTTACATTAAAAAAAGATGCTATGTTCGCTTATCTTCGCCGATCCTCATGTGTATGGATTTTAAGGTATTTAATAAAAAAAGGTGTAGTTAATTTGTTCTGAGAAGATATTATCAAAAATTAATAAATCGTAGAAACTTTCGTTAGAATTCTTACATTTTTAGAAAGATTACGCTCTTTAATAGTAAAAATTCATTCGCGTTCATCGTTTTTTAGGTTATCGATGTATTGTTGGCTGGACTAAATTATTATTCTTGGTATCTCTTTCTTCTTCTTCGTGTGCCCTATCAGGTCTCACTGACGTTGGCGATCACTCTGTAAAATGTATCTCTATCTTGCTCTGCCCGGAATAGCTCCTCCACGCTTTTAATACCGGTCCACTCTCGAACATTTCGCAGCCAAGACTTCTCTTTGACCAATATCTCTTATCTCTTATCTGGTCAGTATCTCTTTGACCAATGTAAAAACTGGTGCATTTTGCGTCCTTGTGTTTTGACACCTTTTTTTACATCATTAATTAACTTAATTTCTGATCATAATCATTAACTAGCAGACCCGACCACACGTTGCTGTGGCTAACGAAACACACCGCCATTACCCAACCTTTATAAAATCCACACCACCAGCTGCCCGCCCCGCCTGAATTGAATATTTGAATTTCTCGGTCTTTCTCCACTATAATAAGCATATATCGTACATATAAACCTTCCTCTTGATTCACTCTATCTATTGGTGAAAACCGCATGAAAATCCGTTGCGTAGTTTAAAAGATCTATGCGCACATACATTTTGAGCGACTTTTTTATACTATGTAATGATATCACATCGCATCGTCCACCATAACACGGGCCTAGTATGGTGGTCGAAAAATCCACAAATAATGTAACCATAATATGCAATGAATAAAGTTAAATTTAAAAAAAAAAATCATATTCAAATCACTTATATATATATATATATATTTTTCAAATACCGCCTAATCATAAATACATACTATTATACTCTTATCATTACGACAATAACTCAGAGTACGAAAAGAACATATTTTTTAAGTCGGTAACGATTTTTTGTAAATTTAATTAAAATTTGTGATTTTTACTTGATTATTTAGGAAATGGGTACGCCATCTTTGACAGCTCTGACGTCCATCAGGAATAATGACTGGGGGTTATTATCTTTTTTACCTTTTAACTGGATTTTTCATCGTTGGCTGTTTTTGTGTATGCATCTGAGCCGAGGTTTCATTATTTTGTTGTTTTTGACAATAGTCATAATTTTTTTAATAATAATTGACTAATTTTATAGTGCCAATTTTGTGAAATCAAATTAAGGGCGCTGTAAATTAGTTTTTATTTTTTACTTAATTTCATCAGCAATCAGTATTATACATATATTTTTTCAAGTGATTTCAAGCGCCTTCACTTTTTAATTTATTTAGATGTCTATGCAAAAAATAGTCTCAGAAAAAGGTCGTACGTACGTCCTCGCCCTTTTACACGTCTTGTATGAAAAGTGTATATTGTAATTGTCGACCCTCGCAATGTGACTATAGTCCGGTCAAGTTAGCACAAAAATAGGAGTAAGGTTACTTTAATTCGTATAAAATGGCGTGTTTTTTTAAACGTGTTTTTCTCGGTAGGCCTATTCCACGATCGATTGTGGTCCTGTTTAATTAAATAATATTGTATTAAATAAAAATGGTACAATTGGAAATGATGAAAGCGGTGTGAATTATTTGTGATTGGGGAAAACTATTCATATGATTGATAATTATCTAATGGAGCTCAAGTGTAATGTCTTCTTCTTCTTCTCTTTCTTCTTCTTCTAAAAAGTTCTTTTAAGGCACCGCAACCGGGCTCAAAAAGAAGAAGATGGAGAGATATGAAATTACGAATGCTAGAGGAGCGCGCTAACATTTAAAACGACAAAATCGATGTGAAAATTGCGAAAATGTTTAATAAAACACGACTTGTTTAAAATAGAGCAAAAATCTCGTGGAACGTTTCTTAAGTATCATTTAAAGAAACATTGTGAATTTTTTCACAACTATAACTTGTAAAATAACTGAAACAAACGTGTTTATAATAATTTTCGGAGCGTACTTTGCGATTTTTTGCTATCGAGGGAATTTTATATAATTTGCGTTTCGGCGTAGAACGCGTCTAGATATTATCTTAAAAAATAACGTATATTTTTTAAGAGCTTAAAAACTTCAAATGTTTAAGGGAGATATGTAAGAAATCGGTAGAAATGCGGGTAGCGGCGCCTTAATATATTATTATAATTGAATTCCACCACGAATTATCAGTTTCAAAAATAAAAACATAAACAATTATAAATAGGTTGTGATGTTCTAAAAATGTATTAAAAGGGCACTTTTTTGTCAATTGTTCAACTGGACAAAATAATGTCGTACAAACACAAAAATACGTAGCCATACGATAACACTGGCGAATTATTAAACGAAAACTCGTTATTTTTAAACCATAATTAATATTCGTAATTATTGTCCCGACCGTAATACCATTTTTCATACTGAAGGCTAATACTATTCTACCACTGCGCTGATTTTAATCCATTTTGTCATGACATCAGCGAACAATTTATCACCTGTCCCTACCCAGTTCAGTCGGGAGAGGGCGCGCTCGCCGAATGTACCTGTCTATCAAATGGGCCTAATTTAAACCATTGTTAAATCACGATGACGTTGAAGATGTACGTTTAGATCCGCGTAATATTGTAATTATTGATTCTTACGACACGAAGAAGAGTAGGTAGTTTCATCTATAGTAAAAAGTATTTTTTTACATAAGTTCCACACGGGAAGCCCTGGGAAAAATGATTCATATTGGAGAGTATTTATTATCCCTAATACGATAGAGTAAAAGTTCATTAGACTATCCTACTAGGGATAGCCTAATGAACTTTTCTAAATTCTTCGAATCTCTTGTGATCTAGCATTTATACCTCCCAATATTTCAGAAAGCCTTAATTTTAATTTTGTTTTCACTTGACCCGAACTTTATTTTTCTCTATTTTTACAAATTGTTGCACGCCTTTATTGGACGTTTTAGTCCAGTAAAGGAAGGGGTTGTAGAGTGCGTGAGCAGGAACCTAAGCGATTCTTTCAGGACTTGTTTAGGGTGCTTAGGGTGTGAACATACTAAAAGTCCTGACGTCTAAGTGGTGAGCTAGGGGGGGAGGGGGGGGGGGGGAAGGTCCCGATTTTCGGGTTTCTGTTTATATCTCAAAAACGGTGCGTCACAGAGGAAAACTTTTTAAGAATAAGTAAAAGCTCATAAAATTATCTACAACTTTTATTCTATACGTAATTTTGGAAATCCCAGCCGTTTTTGAGTTATACGCTCCACAAATGTCAATATTTTCGAAAAAAATCATTTTACCTCACATTTTTCATCAAACATTCCTTCATATCGTCTAAAATATTCATCCAAGAAAGAAATTTATTTGAAAGAAGTTGTAAATAATTTAATTACCTTTTAGAATATATATACATATGTAAGTAAATCTCTAACCAGTAAATATTTACAGCAATTTTAAGTTTTTTCGTAAAATGTCGTCATTTTCAGAAAAAGCTGTTTTTTCTTACCAAATTATTAGGACGGGTTTTTTCTTAATGGGAAATTCCTTATTAATTTTTGCACGCAAGAAAGCAGGTAAGTTGTTCTCGAACAGATGATTAGTGGAATTCATTTTATAATCATTATTATTGTAATGGGTGATTAGGTTAGTCGTCGGAGATGCTACAATAACGTGCTACGATGCTGTTCGAGTTGGTGAAAAGGCAATGAATGCGATAGTAGGCTTGACATTCTCAGACATCAAGTTGTCTCGCAAAGATCGGGCATTTCCAATGTCTTCTGTCAGCTCGTCGATAAAAATTCACGACGAAAAGGTTGCAGTTGACCCAACATTGCTGTTTCAGCGGATGTGTATAAGCAAACGATCAGATGAGGATTTGATGAAATTCTTTGAGTATGAGTTGGCCCCATTTCCCTTGGCACTGTTCTCAATAACATCATGTTACACTCTCAACTTTATGTGGATTCACGTTTTCATATCCTCTTTGGACGTGAGGGTCCTGGCAAGCGTTGTTCATCCATGGCATCGTCATTCTCAGTGGTGGATGTTCTTGCTGAAAGGGCTCTACGTCGTCTTCATCGTCGTCCTCGGCAACAGGCACGCTATTGAGGCATCTCCCTTGGCAGTGAAGGCACGCTGCAGAACAGGCCAGCATTGCTTTTCGGCATCCACATTTGCCAATTGCACAATCCTTGGTACAGCGGCAAAATATCATTTTCAGAAGGACCTCCGGTGCTGGAGGATCTTCTGTTGTAATTGGCGCCAGGGTTTCTCCTTCGTGTTTCCACCCCCATTCTTCAGCGGACAGCTCAATCCTGAGCCACTGCTGAACTTGGTGGTATGTCCGCCGGGAATGCTGTTTAGCTGCACTACCATTTCAGGAAGCATTTATTTCCAGCCTCTTCAACCTCGTCGTGAGTAGAGGAGGGGTTGTAAAAGATCATTGCCTCTTGCTTGATCATTTCTGACTCCAAGTACAATTTTGAAAAGCCACCTTGCTTCTTCTGAAAGTTGCAGACGTTGTATCGCATCCGGTAAATGAATGTAAAAATATGATGTATTCAAATCCACGATGCTGCATCTCTTGGGTGGACAGTGCCAATGTTTTGGTTTTCCCTCGTCCGGGTTTCAGCAACAGAATATCTTAGGTGGGAGGAGTGGAAGCAATCAAAAGGACAGTGAGGTCCACATCCTCACCAAAGACAGCCACAGAGTTGTGAAAGGATAGTTCCACAGCAGTCTTCACGATAAGGACGTCAACGCAGAAAACCATCTTGAGGTATATTGTAATGCCAGCTCGAAGTGGAGTGGAGCTGGCAACACGGTATTACTTCGGAGTACTTAAGCATACATTTCACCACTAACATTTACACATCTGCCCTGATGATGGACACTGTAACGTTGTCCGAACCGTTGGCTAAAGTAGGAGGTAGCGCAACACGGCATAACACCCCAAAAACAAATAACAAAAAACGTTAAGATAATGTTAATGTCCATAATATCCGCTTTTTTTAATAGATATTTTTGTCATTGTTGTTTAAATATGATTTCGGGCATATGAGCGCCATGGCTAGCTCGAAAGAAGCTAAATCCTGAAGTCCAATTTTCGACAACCTCTTTTTTTTTAGGTTTAGTTTTTAAACTGGCAACATTTTTTCTACAGACTGTCAATTTGACAGTTGATTTGTGGTCAGTACGTTTTGCCATTTCACCATGAATAGACTAACGTCAGAACAGCGCTTGCAAATTGTGCAAATTTATTTTGAAAATCCAGATATGACCAGAATGTTACGGTCATTGGAGAACGCTACAAACCGTGATCACTGACTTCTTCGTACCTCAATTAAATGGCATTGATGTGACAGAGCTATGGTTTCAACCAGATGGCGCAACATGCCACACGGCGGATGCCACCATCAACTTAATGCGGAAAACATTTGGTGAGCGCATAACTTCACGTAATGGAACTGTGAACTGGCCTCCACGATCGTGTGATCCCACACCATTAGATTACTTTCTTTGGGGTATGTGAAGTCACTAGTCTATGCTGATAAACCGAAGACGTTGAACCATTTGGAAGTCAACATTCGCCGTGTTATTGCCGACATATGGCCCCAGTTGCTCGATGAAGTTGTCGAAAATTGGACTTCACGATAGCGCTTCATTCGAGCTAGCCGTGGCGCTCATATGCCCCCGAAATCATATTTAAACAAAATGGCATAAAATTATGTATTAAATAAAGCCAATATCATAAACATTAACATTATTTTAATATATTTTTTTCTCATTTTGAATTTGTGTACCTCTGAAAAAAAACTCCCGTTATATTAAAATCAAAATTTGCTTGCTTGGGGATAAATACGTATACAAGTTATGAGTTGTCTGTGTATTGTTATAAAGCATAGGAAATGTTTGAAACTTTCTAAATACCTTATTTAAACCCCGCGAACGTTTCTATATTATTACAATCACACGACAATACACCTAAAAAGTGTTTTAATCACTACAAAAATTCTTGCAAAATAGTCAAAAATGTCTGTTTGAGAATGACGTTTTGCAAAACAATGATTGTTACTCAAAATTCAATTTTCAAAACTCTTTGAATTAATAAATTTATTCAAAGAACTCACCTAATACTTTGAATCGAATCAAGAATTATAGATAACTAGCTGGTACCCGGCATGCGTTGCTATGCCATTTACCTAATAAAGCAATTGTTTCTCCCTGCATGTCCTTTCCCATTCGTCCCGTTCCCCTTCCGCCTCCCCTTCCTCTCGCACGTTCCCTTTCCCTCTCGCGTTCCCACTCCGTCTCCTCCATCTTCCCTCTCCCTACTCCACTCCCCCTTTCCCCCGTCCCGCGAACCCCCTCTCAAGTTCCCTCCCCCCTCCCGCGAACCTCCTACCCAAGTTGTCCTCCCCTCTCCCACATTCCATGCATTCAGTTTTCAAACAGCTCGCGTGCCACATATTGCAATTTTTTATACAAATTTCATAATGCCAGAGCTCACCAGTAGTTTTATACAAACCTTGTCCTGACAATAACGAACACAAATACTAAAGAATTATTCAATTTGGTGCAGTCGTTCGGAAGTTATGCGCGTACATACATTTCGGCGATTCATTTTTATTTATATAGAAGATAGAAGATTTATATAGATTTAAAGTACCTACGTTAGGTACCAAATTTGATTGATTGTTCTTAAAGTATACAAAATAAATATTTGTAATATATGAAAAACGAAAATTTGAGTAAAAATATTGTAATAGGTGGCACGCGAGATGTTTGAAAACTGAATGTACTGGGGCTGAATATATGGAACGCGGGAGGGGGGAGAGAGAAGGTGGAAGGGGAACGCGGGAGGAGAACGGGGACGCACGGGAAGGGACATGCAGGGAGAAACAATTTATTTCATTGAATATGGCATTGCAACGCATGCCGGGAACCAGCTAGTTTTATATGTTTTTCTCCAATTTCTATCGGAATATTTGGTTTCATAGAGGTGCACATTTAAATTATATTTCTCACTACGACAAATAAATTGACGATTTATATGAGACCTATTTGAGCTGGGACAAATTGTGTCCTCCGTGATTATATGGGTTAACACCGTAAATATAATACTTTTTCAAAATAAAATAAATAAGAAGATAATAAAATAAAATTAGCCTTTATTGCTGTTAAACTTATAAAACATTTTTCTAATCTTAACCTTTTTGTAAATCGCAAGAATCTTTGGAAAAATAAGAAAATTCCGGCGACAGCTTTTTAATCGCCCCACACGGCATCTCTGCTTAATCCAAAGTGTATTTTCAATCACTTTTAATTGCTGATCTTTTGACTATATTCGGAGGATGCACTTGTAAATACGGCAGAATTAATTGACTTATTTACTTGGCTTATTTGCATCTGGTCTGAGTTAGCGATATTTAAAATGAGGCCACCTAAGGTGAAAAATTGTAAATAATTTCGCACGTCATGTGTCGAATTTTGTAGGTCAATACACCGAGGAAGATTTGCGATATATTAATGTCGAGATCTATTTCGGGTCGGTGTCGGACACACGATTCATGTATCTAGTTCATTATGCTATTTTACGGTCAATTTTAGTCGCGATTATTAAATTTTCAAAGACCGCACTTATTACCAGCCATGTAAAAATTGTTTTTGGTTGTCCAAGAATTGAAGACATTCATTTTCGGCGACGAGGACATTATTTTTCAAAAGATGGCAATACTTTTCTGTAGCTTAGATTTTTCATTAAAAACGAGTGGAAATACGGCTCGGTAGCTGCATCAGTGCATCCTTTGCGTCCAATTAAGACAGTGGTTCCCAAACACTTTTGGCCCACGAACCTCGGGGCGGATAACACAACGGAGGGGGCGGAATGGGATAGGGTGGGACCGGAAAATTTACCACAAGAGAGGGGGCGAAATGGGATATGGGGTGGAACGGGGTAGGATGGGGTGGGGCGAAACATCCCATCCCATTACGCCCCTCCCCCAACGAAACTTCCATATTAATAAAAATGTGACAAAACCTTGCCGCGGACCCCCTGACGTCATTCAGGGACCCCCAAATCAATTTTTATTTTCCACGGACCCCCTGAATGATCCTGGGGGTCCGTACGGACCACTTTGGGAGCCACTGATTTAGGACAACCAAAACAATGTTAAATTATTCGCTTTCTCAACCAGGAGAGAGTTTTTGAAATCCACTGCCGTCTCACATCCATTTATGGTGATGACCCCGTTGGTCATGAAATGTCAGGAAGTGGTGTGCTTAGTTTTCGAATAGAAGAAGGATGTAGTAAAGGTGGAAAAGGAGGAGATCCTCAAGACGGTCCGCGAGCTCGCAATTTTGACCCCAGAAGTCAATAAGTCTATCAAACAAACGATTTTTAGGGGTAAATTGGCGTTTGCAAAGGTTTGTACTCGTTGGGTGTCCAAAATGCTGACGGAAGCTCACAAGAAAATTGGTATGGAAAGTGCTCGGGTTTTTTTAAACCGCAAGCTCATTTATCTTTATATATAAAAATTAATCGATGAATGTGTTGCTAAGTAACAGTAAAGTGATAACTTTAGAACGACTGCACCAAATTGGTTTTTTTTTGTGTGTTCGTTATTGTCAGGACAAGGTTTTTATAAAACTACCGGAGAGCTCTGGCATTATGAAATTTGTATAAAAAAATTGCTATTGGTGGCACGCGAGAAAACTGAATGTATGGAAAGCGGGAGAGAGGGAGAGAAGTGGAAGGGGGGGGGAGGTGGTGGGGGAAGGGGGGAGGGAGGACGGTGAGAGAGGGGGGGAGGTGGAGGAGGTGGAGTGGGAACCCCCCTTACACCATGCGAGCGAAGCCGCGGGAAAAAGCTAGTTTTTAATAAATATAAAACAGAAATTTTCATCAAATACACAATTAGGTATGTAGTATTAGAGCCACTTTTTAATGTAATTCATTCAAAAGAACAGGTTTCTGGAATTTTTTAAATTTTGGAACCAAGGTATCCGGAAACTAGCTGGATCACTCCCATAGCTGATTATGGGTATCTACTGTTCACTTGCTATAGTACTCCTGTATACAGGTACAAGTCAGTCTGTTATATCCGTGGGTGGGCTTTCAGCGCGGTAGGGTGCGGTTTAATTAAGCCTTTATTTCCCTGCTCCCTTTGCACGGATTTATTTACAGATGGGTGCGTGACTATTTCAATTAGTGAAAATTTAACGTGAAATATTCTGTTTGCATCGGACGCCCTCCCCTCTCTGCTGGTGCTGGGTCTCATTTAATATTTTTAATACCGACCATTGGCTTAAAATGTGCGAGACCGCACCGACCGCGAGCCAAAAGGCACCTGGAAAATTTACCGGTACGACTATCGGATCGGTAATAAAACAGGCCACGCCTATTGGATTAGAATTGCCGCACCCGTCAACGTGTGCGGTTTTCTCAACATATGTATGGCGCTTTCCGATAGTCTGATCAGACTATCGGATGGAAAAATTGGAAACTTTCGGATGGAAAATACCATATTGTGAAGTTTTGCGGCAGAAAATTTCATTGTAGTATTTTTTCACAGGCCGAAAATACCCATTACTTGAAGTGCAGTAGTAAGTTTTTCCTGATGGGACCAAGATATTTTAGTTTTGTTATTTTTATATCTATCAAATTTTCGAAATGTTTGCCATTTGATGAAGAACTACTAGCCAGGTTATTTTGGGCACTAGCACTCAGACTAGCGATGAGTTAGAGCCCGCGCAGACAGCAAGCGTTCCGCGTTCGGCGTGCCGCGTTCTGCGTTCCGCGTTCTTTGTAAGTAGTTGACCACTATAGCGCCGCGCAGACACAGCAGCAGTCAGACCGCGCCGGTCAGTGTGAACGCTTACGTTTTTGCGTTCTATTGTCAGAATTACAAAGAACGCGTGGAACGCCTCGCTCGCAAGATGACCGACACCGAAAAATTAATTGATTTAGTAAGGGGAAGGCAGTTTTTTATATAATCTTAGTGACACAGACTGTATAATTATAAAAATATTTTTTATATGCACCAGATTTAAATTTTCCCCACAGGAAACACTAAACCCTTTCACACACTTCCCCAAATGATCATCTAGTCAATCCACGCTATGCAATTGCACTATATAAGTATTGTAAAAACAAAATAATACAAGAACAACATGTCGACCTACCAGAGACCAAATGGGAAAATAATTCTATAAATAACTATATATTTATTATTTTATAATTATATAATTATATTTATTATTTTTTTTTTTATATAATTATGCAATTCATTAAAGCTACTTATTGACATTCGAAAGTAAATAAAAAAAAACATTCTTCATCTTTAAGTAATTCAGGAAAAAGAATACTGAACTCTCCTTTTCATTTCGCTCAGTGTTAATTGGATGCACCCAGTGACTTCTTTTCTTTTTACACTCTTCCAAAGTCAACAAAAGCAATGCTTCGTCTTCTGAAGACGAACTATCAAAATACGTGTTTCAGGTACAAGCTTTTTAGGAAAATGGAACGCAGAATATTTGACCGTGTGCTGTATGAGTTAGAACTCGCGTAGAACGCAACCGGCAGAACGCTAGGTGAACGCTGAACGCTTAGCTGTCTGCGCGGGCTCTAAGTTCTGCGTTTTGCGGGAGGCCTCCGAGGCGCACTTCCTTTTAAAAGTTGGTTGGTTGGAATACACAGGTTGGGCAATGAACTAACTGATGTCGCTGACATTTTTAATTTAAATTTCCATTCATTTAAAGCCAAATTAGTCCACCACTTTTTAGATGTAAATAATGAATGAAAAATCATTATATTTTATTTTGATTTTCTTTTGTTTAGTGTTCTTATTTCAAAAGCATACAACGAGTAATTAAGTAAAAATTAATGTGTTTTGATTATTTTTAATGTTTTTGTTGCTCGTAGGTATATGAATTGTTATACCTATGAGTTCTCTAAAGTCATCCATGTGGAATTAGCATTAGATGTATTCCTATTATTGTACGTTGAGTTTATGCTTTATTTGTATATTTTGTAATTTTTTTATTTGTGTTATACTGTTGTTATAAATGAAATTGGTTTTTGATATGTAAAAGCCCAATAGGGCGTCAATAAATAAATAAATAAATAAAAAAAGTACTTGAGTTCTTGGAGCAGGTTTGTACAATTGTACAAATATATAATATATTTCTATAATGCTCTATCTTTTTACTAGACACACTTTACTGTAGATCCACATTTCAAAATCTTCGAAAAAGTAACACCAAAATATTTTATTCGTCCAAAAAAATACCATAATCCCTAGTGTTTTCCAAAGTTAAGGGAGGTGCGGGCGAGTGTGGTGTTGCAATCCAACAATAAGCGCTAGTGAACTACTGATAAACCTCTCCCTATCTCATGACAAGAGACGTCCGTCTGCGCATCTTTTACGTGCAGTCTAGCTGTAGTCTGGTTCATATACTTACCAAACTTGTATAAAAACTCCATTTCATACTTCAACAGTCAGTTTATTGCGAGTCGAGGTGAAGTTTCTTTTGCTTGGACAGCCTACGCCTGCTGAGGGTAAACATCCATAACAATTTCTGCCTAATGCTGTCCGGTGGTTCGTGATTGATGAAGTTTGCTTTGGAAATGCCGCAATTTTTTACGGCCGCAATAATGACATGGGCAATAATTCCCTTTTCAGTAACTTACGCTTTGTGGAATCGTCACGAATCTTTCTTTCCACCGAACAGATAATCCGACAGAAGTCACTTTTGATATTTCGTGAAGACCTTCATATTTGATTTAATTTTCTTGAATAATTTTACTTTCTTTTATATTATTCATTTTTATTCTCTCTTTTGTGTAAAGATAATAACGTTTAAGAGCGTTTAACCAGCCAGCGGACGAAAATCCACATTTCGTCGAAACTTGTTCTTACGATCGTGCAGGGCGGTTACAATGAGAAAGATTAATTATTCTCCGTACGAGCTTTTTTGAATTTTAACTCAATATCGAATTTATTTCAATCCAAATTAGCTTTAATTTATACCTTCATCCAAAAATACTGAAAGGCGTGATGATAAAACTATTAAAATAATGTACTTTTTGTAATTATTTTTTGATTATAAGTACTTAACATTTTTCAATAATGATATTCTTTTTTATTAACCCCCGCGTAAAGGAGAGATGTTGTTATAAGTTTGACGTGTCTGTGTGTCTGTCTGAATGTTCCTAAATGAACGGACCGATTATAATGCGTTTTTATTGTTTGTAAGCTAACATGATCGAGATGGTTCTTAGCTACAATTCATGAAAATCTGTTCAGACGTTTCAAGGTCATAATCTGCTCTTTTTTTTAGGGTTACTTATAGATCGCACTTCTAGGGAATATCTTTACAGTGTTTGTTTCCGTGTTCCTGCCGTGGCGGGAAATTTACATCATCGTTCTGACAGGTGACAGGTGACAGATATGGGCGGGTCACCGGGCTGACCTAAAACACCTTCCTGTAGGTCGGGGCGACTCCGAATTGGAAAAGTAGACAAAAGCCCTGTAATACAAAGAGACAATATTATCGAGTTTGAATTTTTACGAACCGATTGACAGCAGTACGTTTTCATTGTCGAAGATAAATTAAATCCACAGTTAGGCAGTGGCTGCTGGTTTTATTGTTAGAATAATTTCAGTCTTTTTTTAAATTTCTATTTTAAATTGTATTTTTCGGTTAAAAAATGATATCATCGATTTCGAATTTGGTTTATTAAAGGTGAGTTGGAAAATCTCATACGGGCAACTTCGTCTCTGTACGAGGGAAGCGTTACATATATTAGGATGAACGGTGGTTTTACAGGGTGGTTTGACATCACAAAATGTGTTAAGCAAGGCCGCGTAATGTCACCATGGTTATTCAATTTGTACACGGATAATTAATTGTATGCAAGAATTGAAAGAGATGGGATTGAGCGCGAAATTGAGTGATCTGAAAGTAGGTTTATTTATTTATTTATTTATTTATTTGTACACGCCCAATTAGGGCTTTTACATATGATAAAATTAAAAATACATTTGTTATAATCAAAGAATTAAGAGATAACAATTAAAAAGGTATCAAGTATAGATTTTTTAATTTAAAACAAAAGAGTAAATTATAGAATACACATTCATATACATTTAAAGAAGTGATTTTCTTGCAGCTTAAAAGCAACAGAATAAAATAAAGGATACACATTCATATACATTCGACACATATTGAAAATTTATAAACATTTCAAATTTATCTAGATAGACATACAGATTTAATGACAATGTTTTTATAGGTTGATAGACTTTCAGTACCGTTGGTATTCATGTAATATTTATTCCCTGTACTGTGCAGTCGGTTCATTACTGAGTTTATTTCTGAATTGGTACCTGAATTGTTACAATGGTAAGGTACAATCTGACGAACCGTTCTACTAGGCACATGAAAATTAATCAGCCTAAGGAGTTCAGGGGAGTCAAACATGTTATTAACAATTTTATACAGAAAAAATAGATCAGTACATATTCTTCTTTCTTTTAATGTAGCGAGGTCCATAATTTTCAACAGTGACATGTAGCTAATATTTTCAATAGGAATTCCTAATCTATAATTTATATTTCGTAAAAATTTATGTTGGATTCGCTCGATGGATTTTTCACGAATATTGTAAAATGGATTCCAAATGGTTGAGTTGAATTCTAAATGACTTCTGACAATGGATGAATATATTATTTTGAAAGTTTTTAAATTTTTGAAATCTTTTGAAGTTCTTAAAATGAAACACAGCATTTGCATCGCTTTAGTGGTTATATTATTAATGTGGGAGATAAATGATAATTTTGTGTCAAATATTATCCCCAGGTCTTTTATTTCGGGTACAGATGCTAAGGCTTGATTGTTCATCCTATATGTGAAAATCAATGGGTTATTCTTCCTATAAAATCTCATGACTTGACACTTTTTTACATTAAGGGTTAATTTATTTTGGATACACCAATCAGAAAAGCTAATGAGATTTGATTGTAAGAATAAGCAATCATTAATATTGTCTATAATTTGGTAAATTTTCATATCATCTGCGAACATCAATATAAAGACACGAGTAAATACATTTGTAACGTCATTTATAAATATGTTAAAAAGAATGGGTCCTAGATGTGAGCCCTGGGGCACGCCACTTGTAGCTTTAAATGTGTAGGACAGTTGACCTTTGATGCAGACAGTAAGTTCTCGATTAGACAAATAATTCATAAACCAGGATAGTAAGTTACCAGTTATGCCATATTCCGCCAGTTTGTTAACAAGAATTTTAAGGCAAACCTTATCAAACGCTTTGCTGAAATCAGTATATATGGAATCGGCTTGTTGTCTATTAGCAAGTGCCTTTGATATATAATTTTCGTACAGGGATAGGTTGGTTAAGGTTGATCTGCCCGAGACAAAACCATGTTGACAAGTTGTAATGATGGATTTCACGCTAGGGTTTATCTTTATAAGAATCAATTTTTCGAAAAGCTTGGGTATGGATGATTGGATACAAATTGGACGATAATTATCAATTGCAGATTTATCCCCGCTTTTAAATATTGGTGTTAAATAACTCTTTTTCCACAGTTTTGGGAAATTTCCCGTTGACAAGGACTTATTAAATAACATGAACAATGGAATGGATAAGCTGTCTGCACAGTTTTTTATCAGAATGGGTGGAATTTGATCCGGTCCAGAACTTAATTTGGATTCAAGTGTTTTAATATAATTTGTAATGTCAGTGAGGTTAATTTTAATATTAGATAATTGCAAATTCAGAATTAAATTCCGGAATTTGTTCATCTGAAATGCCGGGTTCAAACACATCTTTAAAGAAATCGGCAAACATGTCAACAATTTCTTTTATGTTGCTAGAACTCCTTTGTTTATGGTTCATAGTTCCAGAGATCCCGGCTTCATTTTTTTTCATAGAATTTACATGTTTCCAGAAGTGTTTAACATCATGATTTATTGTATTTTCGACTTCTATAATTTTTATAACAAATTTTAGACAAATTTTTGCAATTTTCCTGATATTTTTAAATTTAATATAATTAGGTACAGATCTATTTTCTTTGTAGATTTTATGAGATTCTTTTTTACAATTTATCAAGCAAATTAATTCTTTAGTAAACCATACAGGATACTTTGATTCTTTGTGTTGGATAAGAGGAATATTATTTGAAATTACATTATAGAGTTGCGAGTAAAAAAAGTCAGTATTTTGATCAATATCACCTTCATTAAGACTTGTCCAGTCAATGTTAGACAGCGCCTCATTAACTTTATTGTAATCTGCATTTTTAAAATTATAACAAGATCTTGAGATTTTAGGATTATCATCTACAGTGTGGGGTATAGAAATTATAAGTGAAGGTTGCATGTTGTATGCTGATGATGTGGTGCTGATTTCGAACACTATGAAAGATCTACAGTCTCTCGTGTCTAAGATGAACGAAGTGTGTATGAAGAATGACTTAATGATGAATGTAAGTAAGTCTAAAGTCATGGTGTTTGAAAGAGATGTGACATAACATTTTTACCTTAATTAATAACCCACCAAGGTTGAACATCTTCCTCCACATCGGCCACACTAAATCTGAGTAATCACCCAAAGAATACACATATCCATCCATGTGATTAGTATGCTAATCTTTAGATTAAAACAAGCAAGGCAATGTGGGTAGGTATGTAATGAAAATTTCATGTAAGATAAACAATGAATGATTTATTTTAAATATAAAAACCCTGCCCTTGGGTAACATTCTATAGTATTAAACATGAGACTCTAAAAGATCAGGGGGTGGCTGGATACGAACAATCGTTCCAGCTGTAAATGATGGCGAACTCTCTACACGTATCAATAATAAAGATAACATGTGATAAAATTGAAAGATTAACTGAAGGGCGCCTGTATAGAATTACCGATACATATTTTTGCATCAGTAATCTCTAAAAATAGCTAAATATCTCGATCTGTTTAAAATGACTTATTTTAATCTCACATTCCGATGTACGATGGGTTCCAGCACCAATGACAGCCCGTTCCACAATCCACAACTGCACCAAACCGCGGTTTTCCGTCAACTGAGCGGCCGAAAACTCTCGAAGGATCGCCCGAAGCAACGTGTCTAGGCGGCCAACAGCACCATACGAATTGTGACTAGAGATACGCCGCTAGCAGCAAACGTTATAGAGAGAGTACGAAAACATTGTGCAATATAGTTGTGAATGATGAATATTTGGAGCAGGTGGATGCGTTTGTGTATCTGGGAAGTATGTTTACGAGAGAAGGAAGGCTGGTAGAGTTATTGAAAGAAGGGTAAATGCAGGTAACGCCATTAATGGGGGACTGAATGTCGTTGACGCTAATAAAAACTGTCAAAATAAGCGAAGCTAGCAGTCCACAATGGAGTACTGGTACCACCCTGATGTATGCCAGTGAGGCATGGAACTGGCATACGAAGGATGAAAGTTAGCTGAATGCTAAATTAAAGTGATTCCGAAAGGCCCGCTGGGTTTCGATCACAGAACATCCATACAAAAAGCAGGCTTCAACGGCAAACGTAAGCTCCTCATTGTTCCAACGCATGATGGCTACTAAACTGTGTCGGGATAAAACTTTAAAGTTCCGCCTCTCGAACGAGACCACTAGCGCTCCGCTACGACATCAACCGACTGAATGGCGCCACTTTAAAAAAGGAAGTTGTGCTGCCGCACCCTGTACGTGATGTTATGTGGCTGAAGAAGAAGTTTTTATTATATTTTTGTAATAATTTGTATGTATCGCGAACCCTGGTTAAAGGCCGCTGTATTGGATGGTGGCATTGGTATAATCTACCCCAGGGTTTCCCAAACTGTGTTCCGCGGAACACCAGGGTTCCGCCGAACCTGAGTAGGGGTTCCGCGACGAGTTCCCCTCCCCCCTCCCAGATTTCCCTCTCCCACCCTGGTTCCACTCCCCCTCCCTCCCGCGTTCCATAAATTAATTCACGGTACATTTAGTTTTCAAACATCTCGCGTAGGTACCACCTATTGCAATTTTTTATACAAATTTCATAATGCCAGAGCTCATCAGTAGTTTTATACAAAACTTGTCCTGACAATAACGAACACAACAAAAAAAGAATTATCCTATTGGGTGCAGTCGTTCGGAAATTAACGCGAAACAATTACAACGGATAACGGATCTGCACGCGTTTCACGAAATGTCGATTCCCAAGGAACCAACCATATCTTTTACGATAACGACTTTATCTGAAAGTAAAATAATGTACAAATTAATCAGTCTTACTGTTAATGCGCTTGGTGACGTAAATGTTGGTGAAAAGATTAAAAAATAGGCGATTCACCCTAAAAAGAGAGCTTTGTACCCAACCTAAAAAATACGCGAAGTGTTCCGTTAAAATTTGCGGGTTTTCAAAGTGTTCCATTGCAGAAAAAGTTTGGGAAACCCTGATCTACCCAAATTGCGTATTATTTCATGTAACCGCCTTAACGCGGAATAATTAAAATCAGCAAAGGTGATTAACGATGCTCTTCTTTAAATTACCCTTGATTGGTTTACGACTTTATATCTGTAATTAAAAATGCTCCATTATCGCTGAAAAATAGTGCTATCGTGTCACGCCCCGCTCAAAGCTTGCGAATAAATCAAACCTGACGTAACATCTGCTATAAGTCCTACTTATTAGTAATTTCGTTAATACACGTTACATGTCGTTTTTGTATAAATATTTAATGTGCGGTCTTCCATATATAAACGCAGTAAAAATGAAGGATTGCTAAATAGAAACATCAAGATGGCCAAAAAGTAAGTGTAAATAAAAATTAAAAGGGTTTAATGGTCCAGATCAAAGATATTCAAATAAAGAATAGATATGCTATGGTGTCCGCGCAACTGTCGCCGGACTACGCGCTAATTAGCGTAGTTTTCATACAAATCGAATTTGTTCATTTCGTTGATTTTTTAAAAATGTGCATTAATATTGGTTAACAATATATTTTGAATAAGGAAAGAATTCGTTCATTTAGTTTAACGTTCGTTTGGTTTATTCGTTAATTATTTGTTCTTTTAGTTTATTTGTTAATTGGTAAACAATATCGGCGACACCCGGAAGCGCAGACCCACATAGTAAAAACAGCAGACAGCACATCTACTTATATTTCAATATCTTTGGTCCAGATGCATATTTTTCGCATTACGATAGTTCTTTTTCGGAAAAAAAACTAGTCGGCCGGCTTTAAAAATTTCGAATGCGTGTCGCAGCTTGAAGTAAAATATAGCGACGTTTTGTGAAAAATCACCTCAAGGGCGCTGTACAAACTTATAATATATTTCTACAATCTTACTTCTAACGACAAACTACACAAACCACTATAACAACTGATGACTAAAAATTGCATCCACCAGTTAATCGATCACCGATACGAAACTATAACGAAATACAATGCCGCGCCATTACCCAACCTTTATAACCAACGCCATCTGTTAAATCAAATCCACACCGCCCGCTCGCCGCGGCGCCGGTCCGAACCAGTTTTTGTGTAAATTGGTCTATTTCAACCAATTTACACCAAACCTTGCAAATTATATACCTAAAAACCTTCCTCGTGAATCACTCTATCTTTTGTTGAAAACCGCATGAAAATCCGTTGCGTAGTTTAAACGATCTAAGCGCACAGACAGCGGGAGCGACTTCATTTTATACTATGTAAAGATGATTTGACCAATGAACGCGAAGCTTCATAAAAATGTACTGTATCGTATTGCAGTTAATTCAAATCTCCTAGTGGATCATGGACTTCAAGCTACGTCACCAATTTTTAGCCAATCACAGCTCTACCCCCCCCTTCGATGAGCTAACCTTGTTAAACGCATTTTATACAAACCTTGGGTTACGTGAAACTATTTATGCATGAAGTGTAACTATTAAAGAAAAATAACAATTTTTCAAATCCAGACACTTTGCTAGATTATACAATATTGTTTTGTCTGTGTATCGTACAGTAGGTACCCGTGATTTTCATAGAAATAACTAGTTAGGGTAAGGTTAAAGCAGCTCTACATACTCTTATGTACCCATACATGAGAGAATATCAATCCTTAACGTTTAAAATATAAATAATTTAAAGACTTTTTCAATGCCAATGGTATTCAACAATCGTATCGATCCACAAAAACCCTATGCAATAATGAAAGGGAGTTAAGTTCCCGGAGGCACTGCACAAAGGGTCGATATGGATGTCATTATACTAAATTATGCACATACGACTGTCCTCGGAGACAAAGAATAATTCGTGTAACTGCATTTTCATTTTTTTTTATTGTTTCTTATATGGAAGTACGGTTTGTCAAATAAGAGTAGAAAACATAGGAGGGCGCCACTGTCGTCCAAATGGCAATACTAAAAATATAATCATGGTGTTAATCTAAAGCTGTGTAACCTACATTTTTATTAAAAGTTAAAAAGACATAAAAGTGAAAAACTATCTATCTAAAATATCTTAGCAATTTTGTGTTAACATAATGAAGATATTGTAATAAAATATAAAGCATAATTTAGAAATTGCTCATATTTATTTAATATTAGCAAGTCCCTGGCTACGATCACGTCTCTAATTTTAGATCTAAATATATTTAACTCATTCAGATCTAAAAGTAGTGTAACTAAACTCACCATTAATGATTCTTCCTTTCTATCTACCGTTAAATTAAATGGAAGCCAATCAGATACGTTTTAAGATTTTAACGTATAACGAAATGAAGCCAATCACTTTGTAAAACAATTTAATCACATTTGTCATTAAGTATGTACCTTAACAACAGTGCTTCCTCGATTTAATTTTTTTTAACAAAAAAATGCTTTTTTATATGTGTATACGGTGTTCTATATTTTCATTATATGATTGCACTTTAAAAGAATATTTGACAGGTAAATTGGTGTTGCCAGCTTACAAATTTCGTAGTTCCATTTTTATATTTTCTACTCGACAGAGTACAATTCAACTTTTAATCTCAAGAGGTGTGTGTTGAGGATATAATTTTACGTTACATTTTTATCTATCTATCTATCTTCTATCTATCTATATAAATCTTCTATATAAATAAAAATGAATCGCCGAAATGTATGTACGCGCATAACTTCCGAACTACTGCACCAAATTGGATATTTCTTTTTTTGTTGTGTTCGTTATTGTCAGTACAAGGTTTGTATAAAGAAACGGGGAGCTCTGGCATAATGAAATTTGAATAAAAAAATTGCAATAGGTGGCACGCGAGATGTTTGAAAACTGAATGTAGGTGCCGGGTCTGAATGTATGGAATGCAGGAGAGGGGAGGGGAGCTTGGAAGGGTGGAGGGGAACTCGGGAGGGGGGTTCGCGGGACGAAGCGGGTGAGGGGAGTGGGGAGAGGGAAGGCGGAGTGGGAACGCGAGAGGGGAAGAGGACGCGGTAAAGGAAGGGAAGCCGGAAGGGGAACGGGACGAATGGGAAAGGAAACGCAGGGAGAAACAATTTCTTTATTAAATAGCATAGCAACGCATGCCGGGCACCAGCTAGTTAAATATAAATGAAAGTGATTAAAAAAGCACAGCATAATATAGGTATTGAAAGAACAGTATTGCTACTGGAGGGTTACATTACAATTGCGTAGGATACTATCAAAAGTCAATCATTATGTAAATTACAATGACATCACTAAAAAAAAACTACTTTAAACTTCATGCAAAGTCTAAAATCATTATTTTGCAAGCATGAATTTAGTATGCGCTAAACTTAAATGCCGACCTGAACTTACGAACTATTTTCGCGTAGGTACAGTAACTTTACTGACTTTACAATGACCGTAAGGGAAAGATACGTAAAACATACGTGCGACAGAGAAAGGCGTGAGTGGGGAAGGGATGCCAATTTTCGAACCTAACTCTCATATTGCGACGATTTCTGTATCTGCATTAAAGTTTGGCGCTTACTATGCATATTTTGGATTATTTTATATTATTGTACCAATTCAAATTCTATAAATAATTTTTGCAATATTATGCAATTCTTTGGATTTCTGTATCTTTATATCTTGTATCTGGTTCCCGGCATGCGTTGCAATGCCATTCAAAGAAATCTGCATGTCATTTCCTGTCCATCCCCGTTCCCTTCCACCTTCCCCGCCTTCCCCCTCTCGTCTCTTCTCTCTCCGCAAACCCCACCTTCCCCCTGCCTTTCCTCCCAGCCGCTAAAATATATGAAATACACACATTTTCATTTATACAAATTTTATAACGCCAGAGCTTATATACAGCCTATGTTACTTGCTGATAATGTAGCTTTCTATGGGTGAAAGAATTTTCAAAATCGGATTTGTGGTTTAGGCGTGAAAGCGTAATAAACAAACACATGCACTTTGGCATTTATAATATTAGGTCCTTACATATGAAATTGGCGTTTTGCCGTACTGGCAACTTTGATCTCAAATATCTTCTCTTTGGTTAGGAATCCCAAATTCAAATTTATACAGCTATTTACTCATGTACTTGTGTTTCGAAAATTATAATTCATTTGTTTTTTCCTTAATTTTTTTTTTCTTTGCGTCACTTAGTTTACAAAATGGAAAACTTGAAATATCGCGTTATTTACGAGTAAGAGTTCCACCGTGGCACAAGTGCTGCAGAAACTGCTCAAAGGATTAATGATGTGTATGGCGACGGTGCCGCAAAAGAAAACACAGTGCGTTTTTGGTTCCAATGTTTTCGTTCTGGAAATTTCGACCTGCAGAAAAAGCCCCGTGGACGGCCGGAGACCAAAATTGATAATGAAGAATTGAAGGCTATTGTGGAAGCGGCTCAATCGCAAACCACGTCCGAGTTAGCTGCAGGCTGCGGTGTTTGTGATAAAACTGTTTTAATCCACTTGAAGCAAATTGGGAGGTGAAAAAGCTTGAAAGGTGGGTACCTCACGAAATGAGTGAAGCAAATCAACAAACGCGCGTTAGAACGCTAGACCACACACTGCACAACAGACGGCTACCAAATTAGAGGAGCTTCAATTGGAATGTCTAAGACATCCACCGTACTCTCCGGACCTTGCCCCTACAGATTACCACTTTTTTCGAAATTTGGATAACTTCTTGCAAGGGAAAAAAATCAACTCCGATGGGGCAGTCCAAACCGCCTTCAAAGATTTTATTGATTCCCCTCCGAATGGTTTTTTTGGTAAAGGGATCGATGAACTACCTATGAGATGGCAAAAGTGCATAGATAGCAATGGTACATACTTTGATTAAATAAATATATTATATTAAAAAAATATGTTATATTAAAAAATCGATTTTATGTTCCTCCCATACAAAACGCCAATTTCATATGTAAGGACCTAATATTTAGTATTGATTTTGATTTTGAGGTTCAAGAAGTAAAATCTGTAAAACTGTAGATACTAATTATAGTTTTCTTTACAAAGTCTTGACGGTAAGTAAAACGGCAAAATACTGTTCTATCAGTTACATTTTTATCTACGAGTAATTTGTTCTTGAGGTGTTTTACAAGAATTGGTCTAGAAACAAAAATAAAACTATTAAAAATCGTATTACCGAAAATGATGCACTGTGCATAATTTACAGAAAGTGGCTGTAGTGATCGTATGAAAATAATGATGGCTGTAGTGATCGTATCACGAACATGGTTTCGGTACAATTTATTTATAATTTTTCACCGTACATATGTTTTTTAACATAAAATTAAATAATCGTGCCCTTTCTTATGATGATAATAGAAACTTACACAAAATTACAGTGTTCCATTAAATAACGTTCCATCAAGAAAATACTAATTTGGAAAAAGCGTTTATTCGACATTTATACGAAGTTTTTCATTTCCGTTCTATCTTAACCGCAACCTGTAAATTAATAAAGATATGGAGATAGCAGTAGAGTACTTTTATTAGCTTATTTGTAAATTGAATTTCACGTATCATTTTTGACAGCCGAATCTGCCGGAGATTGCTGGATCAGTCACATAGTCAGAAATATTTATCATTTGGGCTTTATGGTAATGGCAAATAGCGTGTTTCACGCGTGGCTCTCACCTTTTTGACCATACAAACGTATTCCCCTATTTCCTCTCTGGATTTTGACACCAGTGCAAATATTTTTTAATCTTATAATATATAAAACAATGTCTGGTCAGTTATCCATTTATAACTCAAGAACGGCTGGTCCGATTTTTATGATCTTTGATTTGTTGGATTTGTCTCCGCTCCGAATAGCAGAATAGCTTATAAAACATTGGAAAAATTCACGTAAAAAAATTATGAAAAAAATTCTTTTCCTCTTACATTTTGTAAGGACATTTTGTAAAAGACAATAAATCCAATAATATTTCATTTTTCTCTGTTATTTTTGTCTTTCGATCTGCACAATCGAAATATTTCTAGGAAAATAAGCAGGAATTTTACGACGTGCATTTTAAGAGATTTTTTTTTGGAAAATTAAAAACTGTCATTATATGGATTAACATTTTTAAACGATGTGAAATATCAATTAAATGTTCTTTTATAATAAAAGTTCTAAATTATAGGTTTACAAAAACAGGAGATGTGATTTTTTTTGAAAAAATAAAAAAAAACTTTTCACTTTTCACTCTCCTTAACCATTAACATTTTTTCCTTTACAGTATCCGTGACCAACATAATTACATCAGTCCTAATTTTCAAAATATCCCCCTCGTACGTTTGCACAAAGAAATTATTATGTTTTAATATACCTACCGGCAAATAAAATAATTCATTCCAGAAGGTTCTATCATTTCGGGACAACTTTTTCTTTGGAAGTTTAGGACAACGCGTGACGTCATAACAATAATCTGGATGTTGACATTACCAGAATCTAGGGTAATAACCAGTGGCGGCCGCTGCCCTGAAAACGTGGTGGTTCACTGATAATCCGTAACTATGAGATAACGATTACTAAGCAACATTAGGTAAAAATGGTCCCACTAATCTTATTTGGAGAGAAGATCTATTTTAAGCTGTTTTCGAAGTACGAAAACTTCTACATATCGCTTTTTAATTAAAATTTTTATTTTTCGGTACTAAGAAAATAAAAACACAATACTATTTTTTCGTAAATAAATATTAAATTTCAACCCAAAAAACACTTTTTTTTCAATGTTTAATTTATTTTATTTTATATTTCATAAAAAAAAATTATTCAGTTTGGTTAAGTATTTTTGCCTTAAATCCAAATTTATGTTTGTATGATAAAGGCCGCCGGGTGCCACACCAATATAGCTTAATTTTTCATACATATGGCCGGCGTTGCGCGCTGGCGATGTTTGGGATATTCGATACAAAAACATAATTCGTTCCGCTTGCAGTGGGCCTGCACACCGGACAAGGTAACTTCGCGCGGAACTTTGAGAATTTGCTCTCCCTGATTCATATTATATTATGCATTATATTGGTAGGTGATATTTTTAATGAAATTCATAGATTTTATATTTTTCGGTAAGATATTATAAAGTAATTTTATATGATATAATTTACCAGTGCTGCACACAAACACACTGTTCAACCAGCCGCCCTTGGTAATAACTCTGATAACATAAATAGGGTCGTGAAAGTTCAGTACCTACATACGCTTCTGTGCACAGTGTGCACCTAGTTTATTGAGGGTGATTTCCAAAGACTGTCGGCGATAGGTAGGTACCTATTATAAAAGTTAAGGAAACTCGCGGGAAAATCGACATGTGACTGCCTGGTCCGTGTGGAACGTCCTTCACCTCCCATCTGTGCATCGCGAAGGTCGGGATGAATTATTGAGTGGGACATTATAACTAGGGGTTTTCCCCCCACCGACGATAAGTGTGGCAACACTAAACTGACATTATCATTTCCGTTTTTTAGACTGACATTATCATTTCTGTTCTGTTTTTCAATTTCCAAGAGACAAGATTTTCATAAAATATTTTTTTGGGTTTGAGTTCGCGGCATTTTTTCTACGTAAACAAATTGTGTTAAACTAGTTATTTAACTGGACAAGGACTTTATTAAATAGTTTTGTCTCATTTTATTTATTCATTTAACGCCCAGAGGTTTTTTTTTAAACTTTTTTGGTTGTACGATTAATTCATGACCGATGATTTTTAAAAATATAAAGAAAAAATAAAAATAAAATTAGATAAAAAATGCACACAAGTAATAAAAATACAGCAATTTGATAGGTTTACAAAAATAGAGATATTTTTCGGAATAATTATGGAATAAATTTTTTACAAGATTTACAAAATTCGCGAAATCTTCTATATTCTTCTTCTATATAAATAAAAATGAATTGCCGAAATGTATGTACTCGCATAACTTCCGAACGACTGCACCAAATTGGATAATTCTTTTTTGTTGTGTTCGTTATGGTCAGGACAAGGTTTGTATAAAACTACTGGTGAGCTCTGGCATTTCGAAATTTGCATAAAAAATTGCAATAGGTGCTGTTTGAAAACACAATGTACCGGGACTGAATGAATGGAATGCGGGAGGGTAGAACTCGGGAGGAGGGTTCGCAGGATAAGGTAAACGGGCGAGGGTAGTGGGGATAGGGAAGGCGGTGTGGGAACGCGTGGGGGAAGGGGATGCGGGAGAGGAAGGGGAACGGGACGAGTGGGAAAGGACACGCAGGGAGAAACAATTTATTTTATGTTAAATATGTCAACATCACCTAATTGACACACATTTATTATATTGTTATCATTTTAACTTTCTTTCTTTATTTAATGTCACAATCATCCTTTATGATCGTCGCATCATTCTTTGCGGATTTGTATCCGTTACTTGTTGAATATAAGCCCCCCCGTTGCTTCAGTAGAGCTTTTTTACCATTTTTTATAATCTTATTATAAATTGTATTATTTAACATAATAATGCCCCCTGGTGTCGTCCGATCGCACCGGGACAGGAGTGCTCTTGCCTATTTCTTATACTTTATTATGTAGTAATCTGCATGAGACCCGTTTTGCCCTTCTATAATTCCCCACACATTTACCGGGAACCTTTATTGGCCAACCAATACCTCTGCCGTAGGTCACCCCAAGTGGTTCGCTACGTTTGGTGATTTACCAGGGGTGCCCGGGTCAATGGGCTGTGGTTTTTCTAGGCCTTGGAGGCGGATGAGCTGGACACACTGAACCCCACATTCCTACCCACCCCTTAAACCCTTTTCCTTCCCAGAACTCTCCTCTCTTTCCTTTCCTTAAAAAAATCCTCCACACAGCATCCCCAAATATGACATAGGCCCTGAGGGAAATTATTTTCCTTTGGGCCTCCTGTGTGGAGCTTATGTAAAAAAAAACACATAATACTTAAATAATTTCGTGAATAAAGTTAGGGAACGTACCCATACTACGTGACCAACTTTTTGCAATTTTTAACCCCCCCCCCCCGGTGACCAAAATCCTAAGCAACCCGCCGCTCATTTGTATGGAGCGTGACATTTTGAACACCCCCCCCCCCCTAAACGTGTCACGTAGTATGGGTACGTTCCCTTAAAATGAATTTGTATTAAATATGTAAAATAATATGGAGTTCTACAAATTAAGCACAATGGTAATAAATAATCAATAATTCTTCCATGCTTTATTCATCGTTGATAAAGTATTATAATGTCCACCCTCCAATTGAAGGAAGTTTTTGTTCAAGGTACTCGTGTACATCTGACGTCAATCGTTTAAATAATACACAATAAATGCAATAGAAAAGACACATGTCATGCCCTAGATTTATATCTTATTGATAATATACATTTTCCACTTATGCTTTTCTGCGGGTTTTGTAGCACACGATCTTGTATTTTTGAGGTTCATTATTAATCCATTCTTGTTGAATTCGTTAGTTCATTGGCAATTAACGTCAGGTCTTCGTTTTAGTCACTAATGAGTACACCTACAATATCATTGGTATATCGGAATTTGCTCGGCTTTCTCCCATTTATGTACTTTTTCCTTGCCATTCGCCCAAATTTGCCTTTGTGCGGGTTTTGTAGCACCCGATCTTGTATTTTTGAGGTTCATCATTTGTTATTGTATTCGTTTGTTCATTAGCAATTAACATCAGGTCTTTGTTTTAGTCATTAATGAGTACACCTTCAACATCAAGTAATTGCACTTCCATTAACCAAACTTTTTAATTTATCTTTATCCAGTGGAATTTTTCCCGATATGTGGAAAAATAGTTATTTGACTCCAATTTTCAAAAAGGGCGATAAAAGTGATGTTTGTAATTATAGACCAATATGCATTCAATCCACCATACCGAAACTATTTGAAAGCCTAATACTTGACAAACTTTTTGCCCAAATAAAACCTGTAATATCACCTTACCAGTTTGGATTTATGCCAGGTAGAAGTACACTCTCTAACTTGATTATTTATGAAAATTTTATAACCAATGCTTTTAAAGAAAAAAAACAAGTAGACTCTGTCTATACTGATTTTAGTAAAGCCTTTGATTCAGTTTCCCATAAAATTCTCATTTGGAAATTAGAAAAGCTTGGTATACGTGGCAGTATATTAGCCTGGTTTGAAAGCTATCTTACTGGAAGACAACAAATTGTTCGAATAAAATCCTCATTGTCGGAAAAAATTTATGCAACAAGTGGAGTTCCACAGGGTTCACACCTTGGCCCAATATTATTTATCTTGTTTATAAATGATCTTACAAAAATATTTCATGATGTATTTATCTTACTTTTTGCTGATGACCTCAAAATTTTTAGAATAATTCAAAATATTTACCATTGCAACATTCTTCAAGATAATATCAACAAATTGTTAATTTGGTGTAATGAAAATAGACTTTACTTAAATATCTCAAAATGTCATATAGTTAGATTTTCTCGAATAAAAAATCCAGTGATCTTCAATTACAACATTGATAACAATACTCTGGAGACATTAACACAAATTAAAGACTTGGGCATCACTTTTCAATCTAATCTTTCATTTGTTAACCACATAACAGAAATCTCTAATAAGGCCTTAAAAATGTTGGGATTTATAACTAGGCTAACTAGAAAATTTAACAATATTAAGTGTATAAAACTTTTATATTTTGCATATGTTAGAAGTCAACTTGAATACAATTCTCCCGTCTGGAACCCATATTACAATATACATGTACAAGCTGTTGAAAGAATACAAAACAAATTCTTACGTTTTCTTCATTTTAAAATGGGTATTCCAGCAATTATGTTGAACTACAATACTATTTTGAATGATATGAATATGCTCAAATTGTCAGACAGAAGAACTTTCACTGACTTGGTATTTCTGTATAAAATTCTAAATGATTTAGTTGACAGTCCGATATTGCTCGAATTGATAAGCTTCCGGATTCCAATACGTAATACTAGAAGTCAGGATTTATTTCAGTGCAGTAATTCTGGAACTAACTACCATATGTATTCCTCTTTGCCCAGAATACTAATGGAGGGAAACAAGTATACCAAGTCAGTGGACATCTTCAATTTATCTTTAAACAAATATAAAATATTGTTACGAAGGCAGTTCAGTTATGTACAATAAATACTGTGTATTTCTTACTATTCATATGTAAAAGCCCCGAAAAAGGGCGTTAATAAATAAATAAATAAATAAATATCGAAGGTTGCTCTGCTTTCTCCCATTTATGTACTTTTTCTTTGCCATTCGCCCAAATTTGCCTTTGTACTGGTTTTGTAGCACACGATCTTATATTTTTTAAGTTCATCATTTATCCATTGTGGTTGTGTTCGTTAGTTCATTGAGCATTGACATCAGGACTTGGTTTTAGTCACTAATAAGTACACCTACAACATAATAGGTATATTGAAGGTTGCTCTACTTTCTCCCATTTATTTACTTTTTCCTTGCCATTCGCCCAATTTTGCCTATATGCGGGTTTTGTAGCACATGATCTTATATTTTTGAGGTTCATCATTATTCCATTGATGTTGTCTTCGTTTTAGTCATTAATGAGTTCACCTACAACATCATCGGTTTATCGAAGGTTGCTCTACTTTCTCCCATTTATTTACTTTTTCCTTGCCATTCGCCCAATTTTGCCTATATGCGGGTTTTGTAGCACATGATCTTATATTTTTGAGGTTCATCATTAATCCATTGATGTTGTCTTCGTTTTAGTCATTAATGAGTATACCTACAACATCATCGGTTTATCGAAGGTTGCTCTACTTTCTCCCATTTATTTACTTTTTCTTTGCCATTCGCCAAATTTTGCCTACATGCGGGTTTTGTAGCACATGATCTTGTATTTTTGAGGTTCATCATTAATAAATTGTTTTGTGTCCTTTAGTTCACTGAGCACTGAGTTCGTCTCTTCGTTTTAGTCACTAATGAGTACCTACACCTATTATATAATCGGTATTTCTAAGGTTGCTCTGCTTTTTCTCATTTATGTACTTTTCCTCGCTATTCGTCCAATTTTGCCCATGTAGCCCATTTCAATTTTCCCGAGTGCCGCAGAATAATGTATAATTCAGTTAAAACCTGCAAATTACCAAATTTGGCCAAGTATAAAATTTTCCATTTCCCAGGGTCGCAGAAGCGAGCGCCCTTTGCAAATGCCATGGCATTCTGGGTCCTTCAGGTGAGTTCGGCATTCTGCCTGACATTTGCCCATTCAGCCATAGGTTCCGCGTCCCTGGCCACACCGGGCCTACTACCAAACTAAATATTATACATTATCATATTATTTCATTGTCTTCTGAAATGTTACGCTTGTCAAGGCTTGCGTAATAGATTTTACAATCAATATAACTCTCAAGATCTCTTATCGGGTAAAGTGCCTATATTTTTAAAGTTTCTCTAATCATTATCTTTGCCTTTTAGGTACATAAAGGCTTTTAATAGCAATAATGATTGTTTATTAAATTCCTTACGCATTTCAAATTAAAATTTAATACGTATAATTGCGTAATCAAAAAGATATTCACAAATATATTAAAATTACAGGCAGTGGTGAAGGTTGCGTCAATGAGGAGAGACTGTTTCAAGAATCAATAGGATTTCCCTTTTCAATCTCTCCTCACTGACGCTAAATATATCTACCGATATCGAAAGAGATTGGGTTCAGATTTCCTCCCCACCGGGAGAATCATTGGCATGTTGGTCCTACAGTTAGGAAGAATCTACGATGACGCTGTCTAAGATAGTCATTGGGAACATAGAGTTCCTATCTATTGCACAGACGCAATACAGGCACAGATGCACGTGCGCAAAACTCGGCGGACACGAGCGGTTCACAGTTGATGTTTCGACAAAGGTAGTTTTTTCGTTTTTGCGTAAGTCGGCTCGGTTTTACTCTTTCGTACCGGACCTCTTCAAGATCCGCATTAATAAATTGCTTCCCACCACCACCATCCCTACCTTAACTCTCATCACAACGCTGCCCAACCGTGTGGCGACATAGATCTTTAAACAGGGGCGCTCTTGTGAGGTGTCGTATAAAAAAAAGACTCACGCGCTTCTAAATAGCTGAGTTCCACATAGGTATGTATATAGCCTCACAGCAGTCTTAAGGAGAACGTTTGCGCGGCCCTTTTCTGCCCTTTCATTCAAATCTTCGATTTAGATTTGAGATCAAAATACCCAACCAAACTGAAAAATTATTTTAGTAGTCAAACGGTATATCAAATATATAGTTAGGATGTGAGCTACTTTATTTATTTTTGCTTTAAATTATAAGATATAGGCCACTAAAGATTTTAATGTTTCTGGATTTTAGAGCCGATTTGGGCAATTATTTGTGAGTAAAAGAAAAACATAAAAAAATAATTTGACTATATTTATTTTAAAAATACAATGAAAAAAAAATAAAAAAAATCTTCAAATGCATTTTTGGGTAGTAATTTTAATATATGAACGACTATTTTTTATTCTGCCGTAAATAGGTAATTTGTATTTTTAATTTACACCCATCAAAATAATTTTTTTATAAATTTTTATTTTTTATTTTATTTTTCATCATATTTTAATGATAAATAAAATGAAATGCTTGTTAAAATTATAACTCGATATCGATTTTATTTCATTCGAAATTTGCTTTAATTTATATCTACATTCAAAAATGCTGAAAGGCGTGATGATAAAAGTGTTAAAATTATGTACTTTTTGTAATAATTTTTTGATCATAATAAGTATTTATAATTTTTCAATAATATCTAAGCAAAATAAGAATGTTAACAAAATCTGAAATATATTAGTTTGTAAGTGCGCAAATAAATACACCAACAATAATAATAATAATATTTGGCTAATTTATATAGCGCCGTTTTTGTGAAAAATCACCTCAAGGTGACTCAACGGACCAATTTTCGTCAAGAAACACATGTACGTTTATATTTTTTAATAATTTTATTTAAACTAAAATTAAAATTCTAAAACATGCGTTTACCAGATAAGGAAACTTACCCATACTACGTGACGCGTTTAGGGGGGGGGGTCTTCAAAATGTCACGCTTGGTACAAAAAGCGGCGGCGGGCTTAGGTTTTTGGTCACCGGCGGGGGTGGGGGGGGGGGGGGGGTAAAAAATTGCAAAAAGTTGGTCACGTAGTTGGTACCTTCCCTAATGTATTGATTTATTTTACTGCATTTAAAATAGGTGTTGTATAAAGCAAAATATTTTTTGAAAATTTAACAAATCTGCCAACGACTTTTGGTATAACCTTATTATACTAAAATGAATATTTTTTTCTCAAAATTCAAAACATGCGTTTACTAGATAAAAGAACAATCTTTCGAAATCAATTTATATTTTTTTGTGGAAAAGAGTCAATACTTCTAAAATCTGATTTAAAAATGACATATTTCTGGTTTTCTCTGGTTATACCCTCTAAAGTTTAGTCGAAGAGTTCATCTGCCCAATTAACAAAACAGCGCATACGTCTTCTTATACCAGTTTAGGTCCTTCTTAAATCTATTAATCTAATTGGTGCGTTTTTCCTTCCGTAGTCGTCCATTTTTTTTATCCATCAATTGGTTTACGTCTTGAAAAGGAAACGTAGCCAGTAGTCAAGTTATCGCGGTTTTGGTTTCCGATTAGTAAATTAACGAAGAAAGATTCGCCGAGTTACGTTATTTAGACGCCACTGAAATGGTTTTAAGAGTAACGTCATTTCATCGGGGTAGTGGACTTTTTTTATATTGTAAAACACTTTTTAATATGGAGTCGTTTTTATTTACAATCACTTTGACTTTACAACAATGAAATCAACACTTTATAAATAATGCCCGCCTTGGGGGTTTTAAGGGAACTGTACCCTAGGTATCGATTAATGCGAGAGAGAAAGTATTTTGAATAACACCCTTTTATACTGCTAAAAAATATAAAATACCCGTCTTCAGGTTTATGAACTGACAATAATAATAACAATGGCGGTCGGCACCTACTGAGTCACGTGGCCTATTCTAGTTAGTTAGTAACACTAGCTTCAATAAAAATCACCCAGATGTCTCTAGTATTCATTATATCTTAATAACCTGATCAAGATTAAATCAATGATTATCTACAGCAATCATCCCATAGATGTCACCATTCTTAACAAACATCTTACGTATTTTGCTTTTTCAACGTTCTTCATCAAATTCGTTTGTATGCCCATTCTTAAAGCTGATCGTCAAACATAATTTTGCCATCTGTCATTTATATTTTTAGTTTCTTTTTGCAATAAGCACTCGGTTTCACGATGAATTTTGCAGTGAAAACTTCTTTAGCATTTAGCCTGCGAGAGAATGAGAATATAATCGGTCTCTTATTTGTGCGGTGTTTCGTAACTTATCGGTCTCCTCTTTGTGCGGTGCTTCGTAGCTTCTCCACTCTTGTCTACTTTAGTTTTCTGGATTTTTCACTTCTACCTCGTGTGAATTGCACACTTATGTTTTTGAAGTGAAAACTTCTTTAGCACCGTTGTGATTTGAAACTCGAAGATTCTAAAAAGAGACCAAACACATACGTCTATAGGATTTAGCCTGTGAGAGAATGAGATATAATAATCGGTCTCCTCTTTGTGCGGTGCTTCGTAATCTCCCCACTCTTGTCTACTTTAGTCCATTTCACTTCGACCGCTTGTGAATTGCTCTTTCTGATTTTTTTTAAAAGTGAAAACTTCTTTAGCAACGTTGTGATTTGAAACTCGAAAATGAGATAAACACATACATCTATAGGGTTTAGCCTGTGAGAGAATGAGAAAGAATGATCGGTCTCCTCTTTGTGCGGTGCTACATAGCCTCCTCACTCTTATTTACTTTAGTTTTCTGAAAGTTTCACTTTAACTGCGTGTGAATTACACACTCAGAAAAGTTATTATCTATCTTTTGTGGGATCGTTATCGAGATAACGGACGTGATCTCCTGTCAGATTTGTGTAGTTTTTACATATTTACTGTCACATGTTTTAGTTTAGATCGTTTTAAACACGAATTCCTGCAAGTATGCATGATTATTTATTCATTGAATGTGCGTTCTACATAGACAAAGCAAATAAATCACACAAATCTGACAGGAGATCACGTATGTTATCTCCTGTCAGATTTGTGAAAAGTTAGAGAATAACTCTTCTGATTTTTTTCATTCAAATATCAAAAATTCAAAATGGTACTGATCGTCAATTTGTAACGATGTGACGGAACCTGAAACAACCCAACAAGTGTTTTTCATCCAACCAACTATTATTTTTCATTTTCATACCGATTTATTTTGGATCCACTCTACATGGCCCATGCTACACCCTTCAGTTTTATAATCTCCAGTTCTGGTCCCACCCTGTTCGCTGTCATTCTCGCGATAATTCTTGATAAATGTTGAACCATCAGGGATAATAATTCGGAAATAGCCCTCATTGGGAAACAAATGGAAAGCCCCGATAAGGTCTGACGAAATGAAAGTTAATTTCCTCGAATTTTTACGTCGTACTTATCGGAAAATGCTGTCATTGGATAGGTGAAAATAGCACACAAACTCTTACTCATTGACAAAAAAGTTTTGAGAAAAGATATATATAGATACCTATCATTCTTATTACAAATTAAAATAAATGCATAGCTTAACACGGCATAATACCCCAAAAGGAAATAACCATAAAATGCATAGCTTGGTTAACGCTGTCCTTCTTAGTAGTTTTGAACTGAAGCTGATGTTAAATTGAAGTGTAATTTGTGACAGTTTCTTATCAATTGTTTTTGTATTTAATTCGTACAACTCCATGTAATTTAAAAAAAAAAAATTATATGCGTTTGCCCTGAAGAAGGAACGGTCGTTTTGAAACCGGTCGGATTTACTCTAATATAAAAGTGGTTCAAAAAAAGTTTAATTGTTTCATTTATCTATAAATGGATAACCACAAAGTTATATCTACATTCAAAAGTATTAATTTAATAATTTCATTATCAAGTTCTGCAAGTATTTTAGTTTTTATTTTTGTTACAGCTGTTTCGGCTTACACGGCCATTTTTAAACTGTGGTTAAAACACTTCGAGACGGCTAAGTCGTCTCTTAAATTGGTCGTCTCAAAGTGGTTTAACCACAGTATGAAAATGATGTTGTAAGCCGAAACAGCTGTAACAAAAACAAAAACTAAAATACTTGCAAAACTTGATAATAATATTATTAAATTTAATTTGAATTAATTTTTTTTAAATTACATGGAGTGGTACGAATTAAATACAAAAACAATGAACCACCTATACCCGAGGATCTTATAATGGTGAAACAAACTACTTCATGTGCCATTTTCTTGCGAGTAATGCATATTATTTGTTGTTCCGTAGTAATAAAATACCACTACAAAGCATTTAAAAATATTTTAGTACATATTTAACACTCTTTTCATCCATTTATGTTCATAAATTTCTAGTTCCTGGTTTAAAGTGAAAGTTTTTCCAATATCCGTAAAATAATACCTCGGTGGTGGAAGCCCGATTAGCGACAAGCACTCAAACGATAATCATTTAGGTTAAGCGAATGTTGTGACATCGGGAATATACTTACCTACACTTACCTGTATGACAATTACCGGCAGCTACACTATCGTTTCGGCTGTTACTGACAAACATGTTGTGATTAATGATCGGCAATAACAATTACTTGCGCTTTAACTTTCTTAGCGCCTAACGCAATATATCGTTGTTATATCAACTTTAAGTTTTTCTTTTATATATCTATTTAATAATTTTAATTAAAAAATACGAGTTACATATACAAATTTATATTTTACAAAATATTATATTAAAGGACGTATTCAATAATATTATTATTTAATTTTTAAAAAAAATTATTGAAGTAAAAACTTCTTAAGCACCGTTATGATTTGAAACTCGAAAATAGCGACTCTAAAAAGAGACATAATATCAGGCGCGGTCCGTCCATATATACATAAAATAAGTATAATAATAATTATTATGTATTTATTCCGGATTAAAAAGTCATCGATTTATTTTTTTCTAGCCGTAAACCGCACTAGATACTGAAATAACGACACCGCCACCGTCCCAATCTCAGAGACCAACACCAACACGACACACGGAGCAGGTCGAAATACATATGTAATACTAGCTGGTACCCGGCATGCGTTGCTATGCCAATAAATTAAGAAATTGATTCTCCCTGCTTGTCCTTTCCCATTCGTCCCGTTCCCCTTCCGCCCCCCCCATTCCTCTCCCGCGTCCTTTTCCCCTCTCTCGTTTCCTCTCCACCTCCTCCACCTTCCCTCTCTCCACTCCACTCCCCCCCTTCCCCCGTCCCGCAAATCCCCCTCCCGGGTTCCCCACCTCCCTCCCTGGTTCCCTTCCCCCCCTCCCACGTTCCATAAATTAATACCCGGTACAATTGGTTTTCAAACAGCTCGCGTGCCACCTATTGCAATTTTTTTATACAAATTTCATAAAGCCAGAGCTCACCAATAGTTTTATACAAACCTTCTCCTGACAATAACGAATACAACAAAAAAAGAATTATCCTATTTGGTGCAGTCGTTCCGAAGTTGTGTGCGTACATACATTTCGGCGATTCATTTTTATTTATATAGAGATAGATAGATAGATAGATGTATACATTATATCAATGCTTGAACGCCGCGTAAAAGTTATTATAGAAACACTCTTCTGCTAAAATGCAATATTCTGTAAAAAGTCAATTTTATCAATCAATTTTGATAGGGACACCTTAATCACCTAGCGGTATGCAATATACTACGACCTGTCCTCATACCTACCAAATATACTTTTTAATAAAAATCGGTCGCACCATATCGGAGGAGTGCAACCACAAACACCGTGACACGAGATTTTTATATATGTAGATTGGTTCCATGACAGTTGATCCGGCGACATTTGATCCGGCGACAGTTGGTCCGGCGACATTTGATCCGGCCGACACTTGATCCGGCGGACAGTTGATCCGGCGGACATTTGATCCGGCGACAATTGATCCGGCCTGATCCTTTAGAAGATTTTTTCTTCAAATAAGTGTGTAAAGAGGATATACGGCCGTACAACCAAAGTCGATGTATTTATATCTGAAGGCATCTTGAGTGAAAATCCGCTGTAAAAATATTTTTACTAACAATAATTTCGATTCTCCGAAGAAGCATGCGGCAATACAAATACGACATACTTTAACAAAAAAAACAGTAAAAGATTCCTACTTGCGTATAACTTTTTTATCTGAAAATTACACTTTCTGAGAAAGAAAAATTTATTACGCTCAATGTGTCCAGGAGTGAGAGACGTATGAATCCACCTCCCCCACTCCGGTTCAAGGTGATGGATCGAGAGAGTCCGGCTGGAGAGATCTAGATTATGTCTGCCTCAAGCAGCCTCTCCCGATCCGGACCGCCACGCAGTGACTGCACGTATAACTATGTCGTATTTTCTATTGCCGCATGCTTCTTCGGAGAGTCGAAATTATTGTTAGTAAAAATATTTTTACAGCGGATTTTCACTCAAGATGCCTTCAGATATAAGTACATCGACTTTGGTTGTACGGCCGTATATCCTCTTTACATACTTACTTGAAGAAAAAATCTTCTAAAGGATCAGGCCGTATTAATTGTCGCCGGATCAAATGTCCGCCGGAACAAATGTCCGCCGGATCAAGTGTCCTCCGGATCAAATGTCGGCCGGATCAAATGTCGCCGGACCAACTGTCGCCGGACCAAATGTCGCCGGATCAAATGTCGGTTCACCATGTAGATTATTTTAACCTCTCTACATCCAAAGAATGAAAAATAAAATAAAATAAAAATTATCTGTGAACTTTCTAAAATTATCCATTATCTTAAATTAAACAATAATTTTTTTTAGATTCTGTCAAATTAACGACGGTGCTGGTAAAGTAATAAAAACATCAAGTTTAACACGCATGTTATTGTTTCATACTATTTAAAATAGTTATGATGTGTTCAAATTAAAAGAGTAAAGACCATAAATTGACTAATTCCGGAATATATAAACTCAAATGTAATGATTGTCCCTCCCTCTTTTTATATTGGAAAAACAACTCGTAATTTTGAAATCAGAATCAAAGAACATTTAAGGTGTCTTAATAATGATAATTTTTCTGAGTTCGCTAACCATATCATTGAAAATAACCATAGTTTTGAAAAAAATACAGGGATAAATATTCTTCATATTAATCATAAAGGAAAACGTTTAGATAACTTAGAAGCCTTGGAAAAAAAATCCCTTAAAAATAATGAATCTATTATCAACAAACAAAAAATATTGTCTTATAAACCCAATATGGATATGTTCCCCTACCCACCCACTCTTCATTAATACCTAGCAACGGCTCCACCCCTACCATAATAATACATTGTTCCCATCCACTTGTCAAATCAGTATACATTTGCCCTGAAGAAGGAACGGCAGTTCTGAAACCGGTCGGATTTACTCAAATATAAAAGTGATTCAAACAAAGTTAAATTGTTTCATTTATCTATAACTAGCTGACCCGGCGAACTTCGTACCCCCTCAGAATCAATAACTGTTGTGTTAATTATTAGCTAAATTAAATACAGTTTTTTTATTAAGTTAAAAATTACACAATGAAGCAATTATCGATCCGCAACTTCCGTGTTTTGTTTTTGTCAATATCAGAGATGACCTTGTGTACGGGTGATTTTCTTACTTTTCCACTTACTTAGGGGCCATCCATAAATTACGTCACACGAATTTCATGATTTTTTACCCCCCCCCCCCCCCCGCCCCTGTCACACATCGTCACATTTATGAGACCCTTCCCCCCTAGTATGACATCTAAAAGTAATCAAAACAGTAGTTCAAATTTTTTTTACATGTGAAGTCACAGAGCGGAGGACCACCCCATACCCCTAGTCACACTTGCTACTCCCCTCCCCCTCCCTTAATATGTGACGTAATTTATGGATGGCCCCTTACGGGGATTGCGTTTCATTTTCTTTATGCGTGTGAGGGAAATTTATTATAATTATTGTATTTTTCTTTTTCGTTATTTGTTTTTGGGGTGTTATGCCGTGTTGCGCTACCTCCTTCTTTAGCCAACGTTTCGGAAATCGAACCGAACCGAAACGTTGGCTAAAGAAGGAGGTAGCGCAACACGGCATAACACCCCAAAAACAAATAACGAAAATGCTTTTGGCCGTGAAAATCTTAAAACTTATCATTGTATTTTTCCTTTGGAAGGGTGAAGACACACGTTAACCGTTTGTCTCATTTTCGACTGTTGACATTTAGTGTGTAAGAAAGAGAGGCAGCATTATAAGTATGTTAAAGAACAAAAGCGAAACAATCAGCGCATTGACATTTGACGTTTTTGAATTTTTGGAAATCATGCGAACTTCAACTGACACAACATTACCACAGCTCTTTCAAAAGATGAAAATTCGTTCCATACAAAATGTATAAAGAAATGAATTTTCTTCATAACTTTCTTTTTCGTGAATTTTTGCGATGTTTTAATAGTTATTCTGTTATCCGGGCCGGAGACTAATCCAACAAATCAAAGATCATCAAAATCGGTCCAGCCGTTCTCGAATTATAAATAGTGTAACTAACCCGACTTTGTTTTATATTTTAAAGATGAATAAGCACAAAGTACATTCAAAGGTATAAAAGAGTATTTATACAAACTAACCGAAAAGTTACAATGTGTGAGACTAAGGAAGTCATTTAAGTAGGAAAAATTGATTGTCAAACTCCAAAAGTATGGAAGAAGTAGGTATTATTTAATAATTACAAAGTTAATACAGTGTATTGTATTACATTATGAAGTAAGAAGTACGAGTATTGATTTCGGTTTAGTCATTTAGGATCAGTGAATATTCATTCATTTGAAGAATATCTTTTGTAAATAGTTGCTTGGGTAATTTGTACGGTTTTATACGGTTTTTGACACGAATAAAACAGAGCGATAAAATTTTGTACGGATTCATTGGAGGGAATTGCAATTCAATTATTTGAATTTGTGGCTTACGACGTATGCATATTTAGTTGTGCATACGTTTGCGCGAACTGTCTTAGCGTTAAGTTGCATTGATGGCGAATAATGCAATTTTTTTTTCAGGTTCTCCATAAAACAGTTATACACCAAATTATTACGGAGAAGATACAAAATATAAGAGAAAAAAAAGGCCAAGGGGCAGTTTCACTATGTTGAGACATATGTCAAAAGATAGTTACTGAACTCTCTATAGGTAACATTGAAGATGTCAATGCTCAATGCAGAATCGTTAAGCAGTTGAATTTATTTATTTAATGGGGCATTCTGAAAGGAAGAAGTTCTCGCTTTCGGAGCATAAAAAAGTGTGTGGGATCTCCCACGAGTATACGCGTTAGGGACATATAGGTTAATCTCCTTCAACACAGGTGGATTCAGTACAGTACCGGAGATCAGCTTAAAAAAATGTTTCCCCAAAAATATTTTACGGCGGGCTTCTAAGGTATTAAGATCGAGCATTCCTGTTAAGAACAATGATGGATACAGGAATGGGTAGTATGTATATTCCCTCATATACAGGTAACGCATAAACCTTTTTTGTACTTTTTCTATTTCTAGGATATGGTTTTGTTCAGAGGGTGCCCAAATAATGGAGCTGTAGCTGACTCTAATTACTTATTATATCGCTTTCAGTGCAACTTTACTATATACTTTATATTTTACTAGCTGACCCGGCCACGTTTTGCTGTGGCTTAGGGATGTCGAAAGTGAAAAAAAATATCGATATATCGATGTATCGATATTTATTAAAATATCAATATCGACGTCGATATATCGAGGAAAAAATATCGATATATCGGTCAAATTTTCAAAATATTTTGCGTTTTAAAAATAAAAGCGCATTCAGCTCAATATTATCAATATTGGTTTTTATACACAATGTGCGTTATTTTAATGTACAAAAATCTCAATAAAAATGAAGGTATTTTTATCAGTAGATATTCATTTTTATTAGGTAACTAACAATTATAAAAATATCAAAAACTAAAAAGCTGTCTTCTAACTTATATGTAAACTTTGATGCGTCTTAGTAATATTCTCTTGGCCTATTATTCGTGTTTGTTTGGAACAAGGTATAGTCAATAATCATAGACAATTGGGAACTAACACACAAGAGTGGCTTAGAAAAAAATGGCGAAAAATAGCATACATTTCTATGTATGTTCCTACACATATGAGATAGTATTAGTGATCACAAATACTAATGCAAAGACAATAGATTTGTCAGCTATTAATAGTTAAAATTTCAACCGCCAGATGTCATGACCCAATACAGTTACTTTTTCCGTTACTTCCTATACGGTTTTGGATTCTAGTGACTTTAGTTACATAAATAAATAAAAATATTGTTTTTTATACAATTTTCGATATTGGATATTTTTTATCGATATATCGATATATCGGATCAAAGTATATCGGCTAAAAATATCGATGTATTGAATTCAAAATATCGATACATCGATATATCGATACTTTTTCAACAAGCCTACTTCGGCTAACGAAACACAACGCCATGCCATTACCCAACCTTTATAACCAACGCCATCTATTGAATCAAATCTACACCGCCCGTTTGCCTGCCCGCTGCCCGCTGTACGCTATTATTATATATTTCAACCAATTTACACAAAACCTTGACAAATTATGTACCTAAAAACCTTCGTCATAAATAACTATCTATTGGTGAACACCGCATGAAAATTCGTTGCGTTGTTTAAAAGATCTAAGCGCACAGACAGCGGAAGCGACTTCATTTTATACTATGTAAAGATTTATATATATGACATTTGGCAGTTTATACCACCCATTTGGGGATAGGGGTATACCACCCCGTTTAACCCCCCTCCCCCAAATGTTATATGTGTAAACACTATAAATCATAATTTAACCCATCTGAAGATGTTCAACAACAAAATTGTTCAACTAGACAAAATAATGTCATACTAACACAAAAACATGTAACCATCCGATAACACTGGCCCTTAATTACTTAAATGAAAACTCGGTCACCCCAAGTGGTTCGCTACGTTTGGTGACTTACCAGGGGTACCCGGATTCATGGGGTAAGGTTTTGTCAAGATCTTGGCGGCCGTGTCTCGTGTCTGCCCACCTGCTGCGGGCAGGATCGAGAGAGACCGGTTGAGGAGGTCTTTTGACCTCTCCAGCCATAATCCCTTGACCCATCGCTTTGCATCGTAGTTGAAGGGTTGTATTCATACGTCCGTCACTCTTGAACACACTGACCCCCAGATTCCTAGCCACCACTCATATCTATTTCCTACCCAGAACTTCCTCCCTTTCCTTAAAAAAGCCCTCCCCACAGCATTGCCTAAGATGACACAGGCACTGAGGGAAATTATTCTCCTGTGTGGAGCTAACGTAAAAAAATATAGTACAGTTAACACGCGGTAGAAGCCAAAATTTACTAAAACAATCTCAACCAAAGAAGAACTAACGAGCCTTGAAAAGGAGGTCATAATTAAAGCAGCCAATGAGCGCAGACCTGGCGCCATTTCCGTTTTATATCTCAACCAATAGGAGCCTCGATGGGAGGTTTATGCTTCGCAGGTGCTGTATGCGTCATTTCCGTTTCATCCGAAATCCTAATCACAACGGGGCTATAGAAGTTTCACTTTAAAAACTAGGTCAAAGAAACCCTTGTTTATGTAAAATATGGATGTTTTTTGTATAAGAAATGCAGTCGCCATGCAGTCAGCTTTTGAAACTGTCGACAGCTTGAAGCAGTCCATATATTCCCAACTGTACAAAACGTTTCCGACTTGTCGAGCTGTTTTTTTTTCTAATTTTTGATTTATTTTTTATTACAAATGGCTAAACGTGCAAGAAAAGACGTCCTCGATGAAATGTGTCTATTTTACGATTTGTTTTTCCGGTTACGACGTAAGACGGCAAAACTATTAGTCATTACGTCGTCGGAACGAGTAGAACCTGTATTATATGTGTTCTCGTTAACCTGACTATCGCAACGGGCGTGCTCGGTCACAGGTAATCACGCAATAGGTAGTAATTGTATGCATTTCAGTAGTTCATTGAGCCTCTTGTGGAAGTGAGACTTTAAACTGGTAAGGAGGCAGAGCTACAAATAATATAAACACTTACCACAATATCCACATCTACACCTTAGGGAACGTACCCATACTACGTGACACGTTTAGGGGGGGGGGTCTTCAAATGTCACGCTTGGTACTAATGAGCGGCGGCGGGCATAGGTTTTTGGTCACCGGGGGGGGGGGGGGGGGGTTAAAAATTGCAAAAAGTTGGTCACGTAGTATGGGTACGTTCCCTTATATACTACTTTGTTGTAGTTTCGTTATTTGTTTATGGAGTGGGCGCCACCTCCTTCTTTAGCCAACGTTTCGGACAGCGTTACAATGTCCATCATCAGGGCAGATGTGTAGTTAATTGTGAAATGTGTGCTTATGTACTTGAAGCGATACTTTGTTGCCAGCTCCACTCCACTAAGAGCTGGTATTACTCAAAATGGTTGTGGAATTGCCTCCATAATCAGGCGTGCTCCAATTGGAACCGGTTCCAAAATAGCCCGTTCCTCGGATTCACTGTCATCCAATCGCTAGTCACCGGTACAAAGTAACCGAGACAGGCAATGTCGTAGGAACTGGTTCCAAAATAGCCTGTTCCTCGGATCACCTGTCATCCAGAGTAGCTAGTCACCGGGACAAAGTAACCGAGACAGAGCAATGACGTCATATTTAGTATATAGCCGCTTGATACAACTAGTATTACCGTCAATCTTTCCACGTCCAGAGAGATTCTACATATTCACAAAATCGTAACAGTTGTACCTAGGGGGGAGAAGTCCCCATCCGACCTGCTGATGGAAGTAGCGACATCTTGTGACGAATTCTTGAATTCGAAACCTAATTATAAAAATAACTTTGTGTGAAATTCCACGTACACAGATGTTATTTATAGCGCGGCGCGTATGTCCCGGCGTGGCGTCAGACATGCACTCGAAACTGGCTTCGATTAATACTGTTCGATTTCAGTTGTTTTGGGGACCGCCCGTCGTTATAAGCCAGCGGAAAATCACATACTTCAGATGTCTTATTTGATTTAATTTTGTCCAATCGTATTCCCAAATTTCTTCTTTGGATTTTGACACTACTGCAAATATTTTTAAATGTAATACAGATATCGCCCACTAGCTTGTCGTTATGTTTTGCTTTTTTGAAAAGGTACTTCTTATAGGAGTTAGGACGCTCCAAAAATCATTAAAATTGCCTGCCTTCAACAGGCGCTCAGTAAACAAACTAGCCAATGTATTTTTTAAAAAGACAAAACTTAGAAAAAAGAAAATCTGTCTAGTTTTGGTGGAAAACAATAAGGGATACAAGATGATTTTATTTGGGTATTACGAGTATCAGCCTGAGGTGCAGTTTTCCCCTTCGCTCAGTGGTCGAGGGAGTAAGAACGACATTGACAGCAATAGTTTTGTAAAATACCATTATTTAAATTACCCGACGACAGGGTTTCCTCTTGGCTACCCTATTTTTCCTTCTTCTTCTTCTTGTGCCCTGTCCGTTCAACAGACGTTAGCTATCATGATGAGGTTCTCCTTCCAGGGCCCCGTCTTCCGGCAATCTTTCCCTGCATTATGAGATGCAAGATCTCGTACTTCTCTGGATGTCTCATCACATTTCCAAGATATTGAAGTTTTCGGATTTTTGTAGTTTTAATAACTTTTTTTTCTTTATTCATCCGAACAATAACATCTTCATTCGTAACCCTGTCCATCCTTTTAAGTATTCTTCTGTAGATCCACATCTCGAATGCCTCAAGTCGCCTAATTAGTTCTTCAGTAAGCGTCCATGCTTCCATTCCATAAAATAATATCGAAAAAAAATTCCTTGCTTTTGGAAATATGATTTCAATTTCTTCTCGATGGCTATGGTTAAATTTCAATAAGGATAACAATTTAAATTATCCAATGTATATAAATTCTGTTTTGTTGATATTGTTCGCTGTTTTTTTCTATCGAGTTTTTTTTGCTTATTTTTCTGCTTGACATCACTGTAAAAATGATGTTGATTTTTATGTTTTGATTTTGTCGGCTATTATTTTAATATCATTTGATGCAGATATCAATAACTTCCCTATTCTCTTTACTTTGACCTCCGTCATACTAATAAAACATGTATGTACTGACTCTTCTTTGTTTAAATATATTTAAAGTCAGAGTTTCGTTATCAATAAATTATTTATCAGGGTTTCCAGGGGTAAGGTGCACTAACTTCGGGAGGTGATTCTACAAATGCAAATCTTGGAATTGAAAACTAACCCACTTCTTGACACCCGACCGAGCAAAAACTCGGCGGATATACTCTTTCGGATGACGGTGCATTTTATCAAACTTTGGTGGCAATAATAATAATGATTTATTGTCTTCATTTCTTGGTAACAGTAGGGATAATGATATCCTCACTGGGATCTCCCGTGCTGAGGATTTCATTTACATATTATAATTTAATTATAAGAAATTAATATGAATTAGACATAACATATATCATGTAGTATTTTTTTTTAAATAATCATAAAGTAAATAAGAGGTTTTTTTATAATTCAGTTTACTAGATTTGGTTTTAGTCTGTATTTGATATCAGTATATTTGATATCACGCACACATACGCATTTCTCTGAAATTGGATAATAACCGTAACCGACGAAACGAAAAAGAGACAAACACATACATCTGTAGGCTTTATCCTGCGAGAGAATGAGATAGGATAATCGGCTCCCCTTTGTGCGGTGCTTCGTAGTGTCCCCACTCTTGTCTACTTTACTTTTCTGAAGGTTTTACTTCTACCGCGTGTGAACTGCATAATTGTATTTTTTTCTCATTGAATCGTTGAAAAATATATAACAAATTATGTATAATTATAATTATACGTTACCATATATGCATTTCAAAGCTCTGAGAATTCTGTTTCTGAAAACTTATTGTTATTGTTGTTTTTTCGCCTAATATAATAAGGTGAATTTAAAGTTACAATTATATTTTATTCATAAAATGCAGGTCACTTTATCACACCTGATTTAATTATTTTAAAAAATTACAACATTAAAATATTCAAACACAATATTATAATGGCAGAAAAATAAAATTGTGCGTCACCAGATTTCAAAAACCATAGATAATTTTGATCCATTATTGCATAGAGAACGCCACTGACGTCACATTACTCACCAACAACCTACATCCACCCACGTAATAAGCAAACCTTGCAAACAGATCATATAGGTTCGCTTTACCAACACGTGCCACCCTAAAAGACACCATTAAATCGTTGTTTACCCCCAGTGGTTTAGCCTCCATAAACATTTTCTTGGCCTTCATTTTTAACGTCCGTCAATTTAATTAATTTAGGAATTCTCTCTCCTATGTTTTTCTAACACATTGTATTTTATTTTTTCAAGTAGATATATTGAATGCAACAAAATATATCGAACTGGCGCTGACACGTGAAAATCACTGGATATTGTGAAATAATTTTAGCTGTTTTGGAATAATAGTTATGTTCAATTCAATTTTGAGTAAATGAATTAAATATCTCAGTTCTTTATTCACGGTTTTCGAATGCAGTGCGTTGCAATTTCAAGTGGTTTTTAGTGTGAAAGATCGACAATAAATTAGTCTTCGTCCTGACACGGTTTGAGTGAACAAGCTTGTCTCGCTGTGATAACAAAAAACTTCAAGTGCTTAAAAATACTTTGAACTGTTCATCCACTGGAGTCACAGGACCACGAAGGCCATAAATCGAGATAAGATCGTTTCAATTATTATTTTAAATCTAATATTACAAGGGTTTAAATTTCAGCTGGATACTCAAGACAGGGCTGCACAACAGAAAGGATTGCAGAACCTTTTGAGTTCTGAATTTATGACTAGGCGCGCATCTGACAAAGTTCAATTGATGGTTTTCAGCATCTTTCAGGGCATAATAGAATATCACACATACCAAATACCTATTTCATATTTATATTTAATATTATATTTTACCCTCTGTCGTGCACAATATAAATAAATATATTTTTTACCTTTTCTTAATGGTTAACAGGTTTTTGATTTTTAGATTTTTTACAGATTTAGTCAAAATCTGAAAGAAGTGCTTTTCAAGTACCTGCACCTTTTATCTTTATCTGAAATGTTATCGTTAATTCAGTCGGGTTATTACTCCGAATTATTACTCTTATTACTCTACTCTTCGGATGAGTTCCTCTGTTCTCTTTGGGATTATCTTATTTGAATATTCGAGAAGAGGATAGACGATATAAAAAGAGGAAAATCAAAAGAGGCTAAAAGATTCACGAAGAGAGAAAAAATGCCACTACAAGTCGAGAAAAGTCAAGATGATGTAAGAAGAGACCTGCAGGGACTAGAAAGACAAATAAGGAAGCAAGTTGAAGCCATAAGAACCACGAAGGGGCTAGTAAAAGCAAGAACTTCTAAGCAGGTACTAGGGTAGACTGAAATTGACGAAAAATAGGCAAAAGGAAGCAAGAATAGGCAAGAAGAATCAAGAAAATGACAGAACTTAGAAAACACATTCAATCAAAATCCTTATTCTTGCCCAAACTAGTTTGAGTATTAGCACATTAGGTTGCCATGTATAAAGGCGAATTAAACTCAGCAAGAAGTCGCAAGAAACACCAAGAAGAGCCAAGAATGAGCGAGAAGAGATAAGAAGCAAGAAGAGACAAAAAAGACTCGAAGAAACAATAAGATACAAGAAAAGGCAGGAGGAATCCAGTCGAGCCAACAACGGGTGAAAATTGGAAAGAAGGTGCATTAAAAGCAAAGGTGAGTTAAGAAGAGCCAATATTTGACAAGTAGCAAGCAGAACCAAAAAGAGACGAAAAGATCCAATAAGATCCAAAAAGAGACAAGAACATTCAAGAAAAAACAAGAAGAGATAAGAATATTCGAGAAGAGATAAGAATATTCGAGAAGAGATAAGAAGAGACAAGACAAAAAGAGATAAGAAGAGATCAGAAGAGACGAGAACATCCAAGAAGAGCCAAGAAGAGACAATAATAGAAAAGAAGAGATAATAAGATGCAAGGAAAGTCCGAGAGAGACGAGCCGAGAAGAGACGAGAAGATCACAAGAAACAAGAAGAAGCAAGAAGAGACAAGAAGGGACAAGGGAAGCAAAGAAGAGATAGGGAGAGCCAAGCAAGATCAAGCGGAGCCAAGAAGAGTCCTGAAGATTCAAGAAAAGGCGAGAAGATACAAGAAGAAACAGTGGAGGTTATCCACTTCTTACCCGCCCTGGTATAAGTAACTGATGGTTACTCCTTCAAGGCTCTCGCAAGATTCTTTTTTTTTTATTAAACGAAGCTACATTTATTTATTTTGAACGAATCTAGACCTCCAGTGTCCTTGCATACGTTGTTAGTAAGCAGTATGCAAGTGCTTAACAGGAAAAACAAAATGCAAAAAAATGGGTTAGTACGACAAAGATAAATTAAACAGGGCAAAAGAAAAACTCATTCATGAGACTCCATGACGCGGCATTGCATCTGTAAAAACCTGCAAGCACCTGCATAAAATAGAGAACATAAGTAATACAATAAATCTCAAATCAATTGGCAAGTACCAACAAAAAATGTGAATGGCTTTCGGTCTGACCATAAACTACACTTAGTTTCCGTGTCCCTTAGTCAACCACTCAGTGAAGCCTCAAAGCATATTAACTGAATATTTGGGGTAAAATAACAAGAAGAAACAAGAAGAGACTAGAAGAGCCATGAAGAGACAAAAAGAAGAAGTTCCTAGAAGAGACAAGAGGCAAGATCCAAGAAGAGCCGAGAAGAGGCAAGAAGAATGAAGACTAAAACAAAGAAAAATATTATAACGCTCAATCCATTCCTTTATTCCTGACCATCCTAAATTCCAATATTGGCTTATTAGGTTGCCATGTATACCGGTCGATTAAACTCCAACCTCCTTCCTATCCTCAGAGCATGTGTTCCAAGTCCTAACAAATCAGTGCCCCCTGGTGTACCGGTCTCACCGGGACAGGAGTACTCCTGGCTGGGGTGGTACAATCGTATCGTATCGTATCGTAAGTATCATTGCCTTTCAAAAGAAGAAATTTGCCTAACGAATCTCCAATAGTAATTTGTTGTTCGCAAACCCACAAAGGTTATAGATTATATAATGGTAATGAAATTTGTATAAATGAAAATGTGTGTATTTCATATATTTTATCGGCAGGGAGGGGAGGGAGGAGGTGGGGTTCGCGGGAATGGTGACGAGGGTGGGGGTAGGTGAGGAAGGTAGAAGGGGATCGCAGGAGGGGAACGGGGACGCATGTGAAAGGAAACGAAGGGAGAAAAAATGTATTTATTTGAATGGCATTGCAACGCATGCCGGGTATCATATGATATTATAAAAATACAAGTTACATTCATACTAATCAAACAAAAATTATCTCGTGATTTCGTGATGGAAATGGTTTTGAGAGCTGAAAATCGTTACATCAACTTAATCCCTATAATTAAACTTTGACAAATTTCCCGATGCCAGAGCTGCCGAGCGACTCGATATCTTTTGTGGGATCGTTATTAGATAACGGACGTGTTCTCCTGTAAGATTTGTATGATTTTTATGGCTGTTATTTGCTTTTAAAGTAAAATCATGCATACTTTCAGGAATTCGTGTTTAAAACGATCTAAACTAAAATATGTGACATTGGAGGACCCACCACTTACCCGCCCTGGTATAGGTAACAGATGGTTACCCCTTCAAGGCTCTTGCAAGGACTCTAATTTTTTTGGTAAAAACGACTCTACATTTGGTAACGAAACTAGACCTCCAATGTCCCTGCATACGTTGTTAGTAAGCAGTATGCAAGTGCTTATCGGGAAATACAGATATAATACGTGTTAGTATGACAAAATATAGATAAAGACAATGGGACAGGTTGGTGAAAGTCCACAAGGTGGCAAGCGCTGGGTGATTGTATCTAAAATATGTGATAGTAAATATGTAAAAATCACACAAATCTGACAGGAGATAACGTCCGTTGTCTAATAACGATCCCACAAAAGATATAGAATCGCTCGGCTGATCGTTCTGGAGTTTAGCCGGCCCAATAGCCTTTTTTCATATAGGTAAATAACTGAATTACACATTGTTAAAAAATCACTGTTTTTTGAGTCATAATTCGGGAACCGATGGAAAAAAACTTATTTTCTATGATTGTGCGTACTTGTGTTCTATTATGCACGAACTAGTAGTTTCTTTTCATGAAAAAGATATCATTTCAACTTCAAATTAGTAGAAAAGGTACGCCATTTCTCTTAATTTATCCCACTTGTCTTGTCGCATGAGTTCTTTTTGAAAGCAGGTGGCTATTCCCATATCCGAATATGAATAAGTAATGATGTTATCAATCGTTCGACAGAAAAATGACGTGGTATATTTTCAAAAGTTAAAAAATACACGTGATTTTGTGGGGTATAACAGTATATAATGTAATGATTGTATGTTTATTGTATATGTATGTATTTCTTTTATATTAGTTGAGATTTTTCCAAGAAATTAGTAGGTGAGTATTTTTAATTTTTTTTTCTTTATCCTTTGCATTGTTAATGACGTAATTGGATGATTTTTCTATCATCATTCTAGGCTAGGCACATGCCTGTGTTGTGGTTGACGATTTTTTTTCTTAGTGAAAAATTAACTTGTTAGTACGAACCATATCTAGATCTACAACCCGGCCTCACTCTGGAATTTTACTGTTTTTTTGTGGCTCATTACTTAACAATCAAATTAATATCACAAAATTTAAAGAATAAACGCTGCGTTGACTCAATTTCAAACAGAATAACTACGTTTTTTTCATAACGCCAGAGATCGCAGTTTGTAAAATTTTGGATTCTTTATTATTATTATTTTTTTTTTTAATTTCAATAACAAGGTTTGTACATGTATGTATGATGTATATAATAAGTATGGATTCATTTTTTTTTTCACAGACCTCCTCACTAGGATTTCCTGTTCTGAGGTGGCCTGTAGTTTTTTAAAATATTTGTATTTGGTTATGGATTGTCTTTATATCGTCTTCATGATGTTTGTAATTTTATTATTACTTTGATCTCTCAGCCATATTTTTACTTTTGTTTTAAATATATTCATTTCCTTTATATTTTCGATTGAATTACAACTATTGAACAATTGAACCATTTGAATTACAACCTGACGTTGTAATTGTTGAACCATTTGAATTGGTTGTAATTCAAATGGTTCAACAATTGAACCATTTGAATTACAACCTGACGTCTTGTCTTATTTTTATTTTTATTTTATTTATTATACATAGATACAAAAGAAAGTACAGATTACATATTAGGAAGCTTTGCCTGTCCAACTAGGAAAGTTTCCCGTTCCAGGACAGACAAATTGACATGTTTAGTTTATATTATTCCTGAAATGTACATAATTACATAACAAAAACAAAAAAAAAAAAAAATCGTTTTTCTCTGAAACTAAGTTGTGTAATAAAGAAAATGTATATAATATATATAAATATAAGTACACACACATTTTTTTGTGACAAAGTAGAAAAAGTAATTTGGTAGCATATATTATAATCGGATTTACCGAATTAACCTGGTGTTTAGGGGGGGGGGGGTCTTCAAAATGTCACGCTCCATACAAATGAGCGGCGGGTTGCTTAGGATTTTGGTCACGGGGGGGGGGGGGTTAAAAATTGCAAAAAGTTGGTCACGTAGTATGGGTACGTTCCCTAACATATAATATATTAAGATTTACGTTGAGTTTTAGTATGAGATAAGTAGGTATGTTAGTAATATTGAAAGGTGTAACATGTACCTGATAACAAGATGGAGGAATTTATTTTACAGTTAATTTGATATTTCAAAGTGGGAGGCTTTAACCCCTTAAGCCTCGGGCTTATTTATTCAAAAGGTCAAAATATTTCCGCTTTGCAATAAAATCCAAATAAATGGAATATTTCTAAAAGTTTCCAAAAACTAAAATCGTTTTTTTAAAGGTGATAAAATCGATAAAATGCACTTTAAAATTTTATAATTTCCAATAAACATACCATTTATTAATAATAAAATTTTGATTGCGAACGAAGTTTTAATAATGAATGACTCACCTTACATTTTTTTCTAACTAAAATTATTCTGTGGTTAACTTTTAAATTTTAATAAATTGCATGGTGTTTTCTTTTTTTTAACACCGTTTAGATCATATTTTTCACCATGCTAGTAAGGGAGGTACAACGGTTTCTATCAAAGATATTCAAATACAGAAGGAGATATGCTATGGTGTCCGCGCAACTGTCGCCGGACTAAGCGCTAATTAGCGTAGTTTTCATACAAAAAGAATTTGTTAATTTCGTTGATTTTTTGAAAAAGTGCATTAATATTGGTTAACAATATATTTGGATTAGGAAAGAATTCGTTCATTTAGTTTAACGTTCGTTTGGTTTATTCGTTAATTATTTGTTCTTTTAGTTTATTTGTTAATTGGTAAACAATATCGGCGACACCCGGAAGCGCAGTCCCACATAGTAAAAACAGCAGATAGCACATCTACTTATATTTCAATATCTTTGGTTTCTATGAGAACTTGTGAGTTGTTGCAAAGCCGTTCTAGTGACGTATCACGAAAAATTCCCACGAAACTATTTACTATACGTAGATATCAGTGGCGGTCCGGGAGTTTTCAGTGAGTTAAGAGTGCTAAAATTAAAAAAGACGACGTTATTGATGTTGTTGTAGCTGAAAATGATTTTTTTTTCAAAACTTCAATATTTTGTATGAAGATTTTCAGGATTCTTTCAGTTTGGAGATGCCCCGCATCCACATTTCAGTATAGCTTCATACGAAAATTTTAAATAAAAAAAAAAAAAACATTTTCAGCTACAATAACCTCAGTGATGTCGTATTTTTCAATCTTAGCACTCTAGCTCACTGAAAGCTCACGGACCGCCACTGGTAGGTATTTTCCATTTCGTGTTTATTTCATGAAATGGGAGTTTTCTTTTTTAAATACCCGTGTTGTAATTACATGTATTTCCATTTTTTTAATACGTTTTGTCTTAATAACTTGTTGAATATTTTATTAGCTTCACGTTTCCCTCCCGATAACTGATTTCACATTCTTTTACTAATTTATGCAAATGAACAGCGTTTTTCGTGTATGGAAATGTGTTTCGATGTTTTTTTTTGTAAAACGTGAAGTCCTAATGACATATAATTTGTACTTTCCAATTTTATATGGTATTAAAAACATATTTCCTTTCGCATTTGTTTGATTTTACTTTTGACCTTTACTGATTAACGTTTTTTGGACTCCATCACGAAAATCGACAAATTAAACCGACCGGTCAGTGGATGAGTTGGCATCGCGTTTGGGTCCCACCCATGTGTCCCGTGTTCGATTCCTCGGCTGGCTAAGTCCTCCATCACGACAAAAGCAACATTTTCCGCGGTATTGTTACTTTGGTAGTAGTGGGATTTTCATATATTGTCGGGTTATTCGTAACCCGATAATGTTTGTCTTTGCAAAAAAATATATTTTGTCGCAGATTTTCTCAGAAGATTCTCTTCTCAAAAAATTTAAAATTTTATTGAAATAATATTATATTTTCTTCTTTTGAAAATATGTTATACTTTTGAATGTAGCTATAACTTTGTGGTTATCCATTATAGATAAATTAAACAATTTAACTTTGTTTGAACCACTTTTATATTTGAGTAAAGCCGACCGGTTTCAGAACGACCGTTCCTTCTTCAGATTTTGGAAAAATTTCGATGGTAAGACCAAAAATATATAAAGATAAAAAATAAGGTTATACAGAAATTTAAAAAAAAAGAAAGGTAGTTGAAATTACAAACCAAGCAATGTCTAAGTTATTGTACTTTGTAGGAAAACAGCCTTCAATTTTCTACTAAAAGTATTGCGTGTATCAAAAAATAAGTCGGAATCCTTGAGATTTTGATTTTGATTAAACGATTCGCACGTTCTTCTGATTGGATCCCTGACACCAGCATTTGTACGCGTCCGGCTAAAAATGTGTCGCCAACAAAAAAAGACATTTCGAGTCGTAGGCTCCAGATAGGACAATAAAATGTGATTATTTGTTCGAGAATTTGTTCGATATTTGTAAATGTTAGATGAATTTCACCCGAAATAAGATAAAATTGACCTCTACGGAAGACACAGACACGCCCACAACATAAAACTTTACATTGACGGTAGCTAAAAAAATTAATAGCTATTATTAAAAATTAATAGAGTTTCGAAGCGACTAAAAATGTTTATGAAAATAATCCTACACCTAAACAGTAGTTAATTAAAATTGTCCAATTAAAGTTAAAATTTTACTTCTCGGACCCATAAGCTTGTTTACACGATAATTTAACGTTTCCAGACATACGTATGACATAGAAGGCGTCCCTGACTTATGAAACAAACTGTTCCGTTTGACTCTACACTAGCGTGTGTCAATTATTTCAACTTTTGAATTCAGAAACGCCCGAGGTCTCAAAAGTTGCGTCTTGCAAAGAAAATGAGAACTGCATTTAATTTTTTTTTTAAATGGTAATTAGCCCGCTAAAATGCATTGAAAATCAGAAAACAAACCTAAAACCTTTTTTTTTTAATTTTTAATAACAAATTTTTTTTCAGTAATCTAACCTTTTAACGTTTGTTTATTATTAAAAAATGCGTATAACTGACAAAAATGAAAAAAAAGTTCAACTTTATGAATACAAGTAAGTCAACAAGAATTCTGATTGCTAATAGTGAACAATAATTTCGTTTTTTTTTTACGTTTTTGAATAGCTACAGATCATACGAAACTTTTGACCCCGGGCGTTTAAATATAAAGCCATTTGTTTTCTCTCTATGGAGAGCGACACACGCTACTCTACCTACACACACGCGAGCCGAATCGCCAAGCCACGATTTATGGGAAAGGAACGAAGCAACAGCATATAGCGCGAAACGCCGCTTGCTGTTGTTTCGATCTTTTCCCATAATTCGTGGTTCGGCTCGCTTTTCGGTTAAAACGTTTCGTAAACGTGTTCGCACTTTTGAAGTCAACTTCTTTACGCACGCTTGACTTGGGGAGTAAGCTGGTGAATGCGTGACAAGAGCGTTACGAAAGGTGTGATCGGGCGTGGCGAATGGTCGGGCATTTACGCACGCTTGACTTGGGGAGTAAGCTGGTGAATGCGTGACGAGAGCGTTTTGAAAAGTGTGATCGAGCGAGGCGAACGGAAGTTGAGAGGGAGATATGTTACTGAAGTTTTACTTCAGTCGTGTGGTCTAATTTTACTTTAGCTTCACAGAGGACTCCCGGAGGAAAATATTTCCCCTCAAGACCTACGTCATCTTTGGGGATGCTGTGTGGAGGGTCTTTTCAGGAAAGGAAGGAAAGTTCTGGGAAGGAAAAAGGTAGAGAGGTCAAAACGTCTCCCTCAATCAGTCTCTCTCGATCCGGCCCACCATGCAGCAGGTGGGAAGACGCATCCGCCGCCAAAACCTGGATAAACTTCATCCCATGAACCCGGGCATCCCTGCTAAGTCACCAAACGTTGCGAACCACTTGGGGTGATGATGGTTATCCAATAAATGGTTCTTGGGTTGGCGGTACCCATATCCGCATCCCTAAATTAATAACGTTAAGGAAATGTTGTTCAAGGAATTTTCCCACGGGAATGAAATGTTCCAGGATGTCTATGTAAAAAATCACGTCGATCGATCACTCCGTTGCGACGTGAAAGAAAGACAAACAAACATACAAACATACTTTCGTGTTTATAATATTAGTTAGGATTCGAAAGGGCATAATCAAGATAAAGAGCAATTGATATACCGAGCCTATGTATAAAAGCGAAATTACGTATGCACCAGCCCTAACTTCCCGGTGCATGCGTACTCGCTTGACACACATAATATTATCACTGTCTCGGTACGCGTGTACTGAAACTGATCCCCGCTCACAAGTAGCTGAAAATTTGTCAATTAAATTCACTACAGCTCGTGGAAAGGTCCGGGTATCGACTATTAACAATTGACTCGTCTGTATTGTAATGTAGAGGTCATGCTTTAAAATCCTTCATTTTGGTGAGGTGCCGTGTTACTTGTTTTGTGGGAGGGAGTGTATGGAAAACACGTTTCGAGTGGACTCTCATTATAAAGCCGGGCGTACAGCGTACACACCGCCTTGGTATTTTATTGCATTTGAATTTAAAGAACTCAAGTCTCGTGAATTGAAGAGAATTCACGAATTTATTTTGAAGGTTTATTGTCTTTGCGCTTAGATCTTTAAGGCTCTGCAACCGGGGTCGAAAAAAAGAAGATGGAGAGATACGAAATTACGAATGTTAGAGGAGAGCGCTAACATTTACAGCGACAAAATCGATGCGAAAATTGCGAAAATATTTAATAAAACACGACTCGTTTAAAATAGAGCTCTTCCTCACACTCGATAAATGCTGGCGTCCCGCAGGGATCGGTTCTGTCTCCGACTTTGTTTTTGTTGCACATCAACGACCTTTTGTCATGTGCACCAATTCATTGTTACGCGGATGACAGTACAGTTCATGATAGCTTTCTGTTTGACAAAAAAGGGCTCACAAACTCCAACAGCTCGTAAGGCTTTGAAGCAAAGAATGGACGGTTACCTCGAGAGTGTTTTCTTTTGGGGTAAAAATAATCTCGTTGAATTTATCGTTTCAAAGACCCAATCTTGTCTGATTACGTCTAAAAGGGATCGAAATGAAAATCTAGTCTCTTTCAACGGAAGCAATCTTCCGAACAGGCCCTCCATTGATATGCTTGGTGTAACCCTAAGTGACCAGCTCAGGTATGGGGGCTCCATCGAAGCCAGAGTAAAGTTAGCCTCCCAAAAACTGGGCGTACTGTACAGGGCCCGCAGATACTTTAATAGTACACAACTGCTAACCCTGTACAAATCGCAAGTGCGCCCCACGGTCGAATTTGGCAGCCACCTCTGGTCTGGAGCTCCAAAATACCTGAAAAATACCCTCTGACTCTGTGCAGAAACGGGCGGTCCGTTTGATAGATTCTCCCATCTTAACAGACGGATTGCAATCTTTAGAGCACAGGCGTCGGGTGGGAATGCTATCCTTGTTCTACCGGTATTACAATGGAAGATGCTCCGAGGAACTAGCATCATTGATCCCTTCGGCACCGGTGCATAGTCGGGAAACACGCCAAACGCGTGCCCAACATTTGTACACGGTTGACATTTGTCACATGAGAACGGGTCGTTTCTTCGACTCGTTCTTGTGTTCAACAGCTCGGCCGTGGAATGATTTGCCGGCCTCTGTGTTTCCTCCTTCCTACAACATGGGTCTCTTCAAGACCAATGTTCATTCCTTCCTCTCCTCAAAAAGACCCTCCACACAGCATCCCAGATGACATAGGCCCTGAGGGAAATTATTTTCCTCAGGGCCTCCTGTGTGGAGTTAATGTAAAAAAAAAAAAAGAGCAAAAATCTCACGGACATTATCTTAAACAGCATTTAAAGAAACACTGTGAATTTTTTCATACATATAACTTGTAAAATAACAGAAACAAACGTGTTAATAATAATTTTTGGAGCATACTTTGCGATTTTTTTCTATCGAAGGAATTTTATATAAAAATTTGCGTTTCGGCGCGAGCAAAGTCTAGATATTATCTTCAAGAATAACATATATTTTTTTAAGAGCTTTAAAACTTACCGTGTTTAAAGGAAATATGTAATAAATCGGTACAAATCCGGGTTGCGGGCCCTTAAAGTTCAAAATTACCTATTTACGAACCCCTTTTCGATTATGGTTTTATCGTATAATGTGAAAAGTTTTATTCTTAAGAAAATTATCATAAAACATTTAATTTTTTGTGCTCGATTTTAGCAAAATAAAATAAAACACGCTTTCGGCGATGTTTTTTTTCCTGAATAAATCAAAACAACCATGGTGTTTAAGGGGAATTTAAACCTTATTGCCATTTACATACGGAGTGTTATTGTCAGCGGTCTATCCTGAATTTTACACGAGGTGGTGCATCACCTCAAACATCAACATCTTTGGCTGAAGGCGTATTAGACTCTTGCTAAATGCTCCGTCTTATTATCTACAAAAGAATACTTTGTACAATAATAAGTTAGTCATGCGCACTGCGCCATTTTTTTGTTATCTCGATTATTTTTCCTGTTTTCTGGTAAAATATCCGATTTGTATCATGCATGCCGGATATGAAAAATGTGTACCTTGCAACTGTCATAAGCACTGTGCTGAAAATTCATGGGATGTTTTTTTTTCTTCTTATTTATCTTAATAACGATAAGGACGTACTCGACTACTTTAATCGGTGATTCCTGACATGGAGTATTTGGAGTAAAAAATGTAAATGAAATTTCGGTCTCCGATGACATTTTTTATGTTTTTTTCATCGTAAAACATAAAAAAATCAGAATTTATTGGACAATTAGGATAAGGTGAGGGGTTGGGCGGTTGTTTGGTTGAGTACCCAGTATTTGTTATGTGGAAGATTTTTTTTGTTTGGTTTCGAAGAAAAAAAACACAAAAAAGTCACCAGTCACCAAAATTTCATTGATACGTTTTACTACAAACAATGCCAGGAAGCACTGGTTTAAGTAAGTAAAGTTCGTCCCTTAACACGCTATACATATAACAGAATTAAATTCCGTCAAGAATCGACTGCTTAATTCAGGAAATAATAAATACAACATTTTTACTAGAGTTAAAATTATGTTACAAAATTTAAATATGATGACAACAAAACAACACATAAACAATATATAAAACATTAACAACGATATAGCGGCCTACACTCTTCACTGCATGCAGTGACTGCAGGTAGTGACTGCAGAGAGCGAACTAGCGCTGTCTCATTCTAGCGGCCCTTTAACAAACGAGACAGCACTAGTTCGCTCAAACCCACGCTTTCTACAGTCGCTTATACAAGCTTAAAAATAATATGCTCCCAAATTATCTGCAGAATAATATTATGTTTCAAGAAAATGTTCACAATTATCCTACGAGAAGACGCGAAGACTTTAGGCTTCCCAAAACTAAACTTTCGTGCACACCAAATAGCGCGTTTTATAAAGGGCAAAAACTTTATAACAGTCTGCCAAATAATAATAATAATAATTGGATAATTTGTGAGCGCCGTTTTTGTGAAAAATCACCTCAAGGGCGCTTTACAATTTATAATGAATCTTAGGCTCTGTCTAATTTTATTATTTACAAATAGATTCAGAGACATACTTACCTGCAGGACACTTCCAATAAAACACACTTTATTAGAAAGTTTATGCTTGGGGAAGATACGACTTTGCACGTGGAGGACATTATATTTGAGGGAGCGGTCCGTATCGGTAGAGACGGGACGAGAGAAATGAAAGGCGTCAGTCGGTGTATGAGTCAGTCGTTTATTGGGCTACGTAGCAGATGGTCGGTGGTCGGTAACATGAGGTAATGCGGAGTGCCGTAGATGATGCTGCAGGCGTACGGAGGTGGAGATGGTGTGGTGAAGGTCAGCGAGTTGCTCGACACCATGGCGGTGGAGATGACCTATCTTCCAGGCCGTTGCTCGACGCTTTAAATCGCGGAGATGAACGGTGAGTGGCTCGGTGAGCTGAGCCACCAGCAGGTAGTCCTGGCGAGGCGGAGCGTGTTTCCATGGCAGCGAAGCACGGTGGGGCTTCGGGGTGCCATGAAGTGGTGAGCTGATCCCTGGACTGAAGGTGGCGTCAAACCTTATAAGTCGCGGGATGTTCTCAGGAGCTGAAGACACGATGGGCCTTGTAGCTGAGACGTGGTGATGGACCTCGAGGAAGCTGCCCTGGAGCGTAGCGATACCATGCAGGAGCACTTATTACATGTTGAGATGTTGGCCGACTGTAAGTGTGAGACTGAACTGCAGCGGGCGAGCGATCGGCTGCTTATATAGCCGCGGTAGAGTAACTACCTCGCAGTAGGTAATACGAGCCACTTCGGCAATTGACGAGAATATTCGGCGCCGTATAGATATTGTACGGTGCTGTCTCGAGACCTTTCTAGGCCGGGCGATATTATTATCGGCGAGCTGGCACGGGAGGCGAGAAAGTACATCGCGGCCAGTATAGGTACGAAGGTACCTAGGCAAGTAGGTTTGCCGATGGGCGCGAATATTAGGAGATGTTTCTCGTATGTTCTTTTGATGGCGAAGATAATAATGATGTGTCGCCACATATTCAAAACACTGGACATTGCATGACTTTACCTTTGCTATCCTCATCACTGTTGGCTTTACATTTATATTTATAAGAAGATTAATGCCAAAGTTGAGTTAATATTTATTTTGAAAGTCTGGAGAATTTTAGGAATTTCCTTTATTTTTACACGCTTAATTATTTACAGTGAGCCGTGAAGGCGAAGGCGAAAGATTTTTTGTTTTGTTTTTGTTTTTTTTTTTTTTTTTTTTAACTTATGGATACGACGGTCTGAAAAGATGAGTTTTAAGTTTAGCCGTAAAGGAAGCCTCAAGTCTTAGCACTTTCCGTAGGTTATGTGCATTATACGTAAAATAATATTTTTTAATTTATAACATAGATACTTATCAATATTATTTTAGTCACACATGTTGTTACCTTATTTAATGTTTTTTTGTCTAGTTATCTTTTTTTTTACTTAAAATGTATTTGTAAATGTTACTGTACTTCGTAAATTTGTATTTTTTTATATTTTCCTACTAGATGTGTGAAAAAAATTACGCAAACCTAAATAAAAATTTCAAAATCAAAAACAAAACAATACTTTATTGATACCTATCGAAAGCCTATCAACTTATGAAAATAATGTTATCAAAATTGTATGCCATTTTTACAGTCTTTGATATTTGTTACATTCTTCAATCGTTTCTTTTTACTCTGGTAATGTGATAGTACTTATCTTATGTACTGAGAACATGATAAAATCCTGACTAATTCTAAATAATAGTACTGGTACTGGTCCACTAAAATGTGAATGAAGCAAGGAGTCGGAGAGGAGGGAGGGAGGGAGGAGGAGACGGAGACGGAGATTTGTGACAATCTGTCTCCTCTGTCTGCCCCGGCGGGAAACGGCATGATAGTTAGACTAATTCGCCCAGATAACGCCACGTACACATTGAATCCGATAATATAATCGGATTCAATGTGTACATCACGAGTCGATTGAAACACTGTTTCTTGATGAATCACCGATATATTATTGCATAAAAGTTTTCCCATTATCCTCGTTTCCCAATCGGTCACATGTTCCCTTTCCTCCGGAATGACCACATCTCCTCTACTTTCTCTAACCGCAAACACACTTCGCCTAGGCAACAGTGGCGCGCCGTAACCCGAAGAAAATGTATTTAAAAAGGTTCGCTCATACGGGCACGTTTCATGCATTTAGATCTCCCAGTTGAAAATGGACTTCAAACTACGTCACGACTTTTTACCAAATCTCCGCTCTACCCTCTCGATGAGCTAATCTTGTTAAATACATGTTCTACGAACTTTGGCCGCAGCCTTCGTTTCGAAGCACGTAATTTTCCACACATAAAACTTATCTATTTTTTCCACGACAACTCAGAAACATATGTACAACTTCACAACACCCTTTTTAAAAGTCATTAAGGGTTATGAAAAAAAAAATTGAAAAATATCCCAACAACCTAACCTAACGCAATCTATTTTAAAAAGTCGCCATTTTTAATGACTTTTCAAATGACGTGTTGAAGTTGTCCGGTCACCATTTTTTTTATATCAACGTCAAAACCATTGAGCTATACAATTAGAGGCGCTATTATATATCTCGTATACAAATATTTCGTCGAAACTTGCTCCACTACTAGAACGCGATAATCGGTGGGCGTAGACCGATTTTATAGTTTCTGGTCGTTCGGCTCTGGACTATTTGGACATTCAAAAGTGGAACCTATTTTTTCGCTAAAAGCCAACCCTTTAAAGTTTTAAGTATTTACTCTCAAAAACAAGATTTCTTTATAGCTAAAAAAATAGGGATTTTGTGTAAAGTGAATTTTAATGTTTTTGTGTGACTACATCGACATTGCATACAACCCGTCTTAAACTAACCTTATCCAACAGATAGATTGTATGTGGAATCGGCAATAGGCAATAAAGAAAGCAGATTAACGTGTGTGTATACATTATTCATCTCTTGTAGGAGATCGGCATCTGAAAGTTTATTTTTATTTATAATATTAAGCCTTTCGGCTTTTACATAATCAACTTTACAATATGCTATCATTAGCTGGGGATCCGCATACAAAACTAATCTTTCCCCAAGTGAAGTTGTACAGAGGCTAATAATTAAAATCGTATTAAAAAAACCTTCTGACTACCCAACGGATCAATTATTTAAGGAATTCCAAGTACCATCTTTCAAAGATCTATACAATAGAAATGCATTGATTCAAATTATAAAAGAAAAAGAAAAGTATCAATTTATAACTGAAAACCGTACTAGACATGAATATATTTTTTCATGCCCAAAATTAAACACTTCCTTCGCACAAAATTATTATACTTATCAAGGAAGACTTATTTTCAACCGATTACCGGATGAAATTAGAAAAATTAATGATAAAATCCAATTAATAAACACTGTTAAAAAATATTTTAAAGATAATCTCAAAAAAAAAAAAAGTTTCCGACTAATCTAATCTCAAGAATAACTTATAACTCAGTTTCCAAGTGATACTCCGTTCTTCAAATAAGTTAAATTTTGTATTGTTTTTAGCAACTAATTACAATAATTCTAGATACATTATCCAAACAGTAAAATTGTTTTGATAGTAGATACATACTTATAATTACATATCACCGAACTTACAACTTATTGTTTTTTACATTCACATTGTAATTTAAGAACTTAAATATAGCATTAAAAATGTACACTACTCTTCCAGACACAAGCTAACGCTTCCATGGAAGAGTGGTATTAACATATTTGAATATGAACATGTAAGCAAATTAATACATCATCTAAATGTACATTATATTTTATATGCTAAAAATTAATAAATAATATAGTATCAGGTATCTACAACATGAAAAGGATAACTCTAATGAGCTTGTAAAACAACAAGAAATAGAAAACAGAAGTTGAGAAAGACATGTGACACGTCATTTTACTTTTATCTTATGAATTTCCCATCTTGAAAAACCTTTTCGCTCTTCCGCCGAGTGTCACTGGTTCAAAGATCTCCCTCTTCTAAAGAATTTACTTATCATTTCGAATTTTATTTCTGATACTTATATCGACAGTAAACAATCTGAATACAACTAACCTACGTTTCATATTAAATACTCTGAGAATTTAAATATAAGCCATTGCAACCCCGCCACTGTTTCGCCAACAACTTTTATGATTATGTTCCTCGATCCTAGTTGGGAGTCTTCGGTCTGCTCGATGTATTCGCGTCACATATCGAACAAATACCTATATCAAATAACGTTTTGGCCATCGGCAAATATATTTCTCATCGTTAATAACGTGTTTATTTTGTATTCGTTATCTTGTGTCAATACAGCTTTGACGCTTGCTCAGCTATAATCGGCAGGTAAATATGACCGTATGAGATATGAAACACATTCAGTGTTTTTGTCGTGACGATGAACGTCATTGCATTTTTTGTGATTTTTCCCATTTTCTATAGTGTTTCTGCGCTCTAAAATATGACGTGTTTGTATTTACCTACGTATATTTAACCTTTCAGTTGGGGCCTACGCTAGAAATCTCGTAAATACAAATGATATACAGTGATATACACTAATATACTTAATTGGAGATAACTGTAAAGAACTAATAAATGTTTAATGTAAAGAACTAAATAAAGTATCGAGATGGCTAAAAATAAATATGCTTAAATTAAATACAAAAAAAAACAAAATTTAAGGTGATAATGTAAGAAGACATACGGTGAAAGCAAAATTAAAATTGATGCTGAAATTGTTGACAATGTTACTGAAATACTTTGGAGTTATATTAGATTCCAAACAAACCTTTAACAAACGTGCTGAATATATTCAAAAGAAAATTGTGAAAAAGATATCTTTTTTTGCAATATATAATGTTATAATTGATTAACAATTTGTAAACTTGAATGTACAAATTACTAAAATAAAATAAATAATAATGAAAATAAATGTAGATACACCTTTCCAACAGTCAAATAAACCGTGAAACCATTGTAAGTTTCTGTTGCTCCCAAAGTCTGCAATGTTCTAGTCGTGTGGAAAGAATGTCAAATAACAGGACGCTGAAATCACGACCAAGTGCGTGCTCCAAAGATAGCGACCCAGAGGCAGTCCAAGGAATAGGTGGACTGACTACTTGGAAGAAGATTGGCGCATTGAATTGTGGACCATTAGTCTGAATTCTGAATAGCCTGGCCCGCCCCACAACATTCCCCAATATTTAAACAACGCCATTTCCATAATGTATGGGCTTTTTAAATATAACAAAGACAATAGGCACGCCATATAGTTTTAACAATTTAATTTCGAAAAGGGGTTTTGCGAAACACTTTCTTGGAATACGAACGATTGATTAAATAGTACCTATTATTAATTTAGTCTTTGAATAGTGCAGGCCGTTTATTTAATATTATTTATTCAGTATGTTTAATAATTTAGTAGATTGGAAATCCACCAGCTGTAGTATAAATTGAATGAAATTCGCGTATTCAAGGCTTCTTCTCATGGCCTTCATAACTATTGACTAAATTCAAGTAAAAGTAATGCGAAATTAACGATTTAGTCGAAGAATTGATCTTTAAATACAACATACTCTTATACATACTCTTTTTTGTCGATTTATTTTTTTTTTCTTTTTTTTTTACAGTGAATACCGCACAAGAATCTCAACTGCTCCCGTCTGGAGCCAGTGAGACTATGGCATCCCCAATTGGGGTATGTTGTGAGGCTGAAGGTAGTGGGGAGGGGAAGGAGGTGGGGAAGAGGAAGGTTGGGAAGTACCTGGCTATTCAGATCTGGTCACTAAACACGGCTAAAGCCATTTTCAAGCAACGTTTCAATTCTGAATGGTGGTCTTACACCAGGGCGATACTGATAGTATCTTCCACTCTGGAACATGCCGCAAATATACTATATATTATTTTTAAATGATTTAATTGTGAAATAACACAAATTAATCAAATAAAATTTATTTGCGCATGCCGGGTTCGAACCCGCGACCTCCGGAATGTGAGTCAAGAGTCTTAGCCACTGGACTACGGAGGTCGTCAATAGTTATGAAGTCGTCAATATTTATGGGTTCCACTTTCTAATATTCGTTTAAAAATGCCTTTTATTGAATATCTTAAATAGCCGACGGAATTAGGTAATTGTAAGTATGTTAATTATAAGTTGTAAGGTGTTTAGCTATTAGAAAGTACAAATTAGAACATTTTTTATTTTTTTTACAATAGCTCCACACAGGAAGTCCTGAGGAAATAATTTCCCTCAGGGCCTATGTCATCTTTGAGGATGTTGTGTGGAGGGTCTTTTTAGGGAAATGAAGGAGAGGAAGTTCTGGTAAGGAAAAAGGTATGAGGGGTGGGTAGCTACCTGGGGTCGGTGTATCCAAGAGTGACGGACGTATGAATCTAACCTTACCACTGCCGTGCAAGACAATGTTCCGAGAGAGTCCTGCTGGAAGGTCAAAAGATCTCCCTCAACCAGTCTCTCCTGATCTGGCTTGCCACATAGTTGGTGGGCGACGCATCCGCCGCCAAGATCCGGACAGCCCTCTCCTCGTGAACCCGGGCACCCTTGCTAAGAAGGGTGCCCGGAAAACGAACTACTTGGGGTGACCTATGGCAGAGGTGTTGGTTATCCAATAAATGGTTTCCGGGCAGCGGTACCCATACCCGCCTCCCAAATTGAATACAAATATATAGAAATAGAAATTGATTGAAAAATGTATATTTAATAGAGTAGCGGAGTTGCATTTTCATTTTTTTTTTTAAATTAACAACCTAAATCTTCAATTGAATCTTAGATTTGGCAATTGTTTTACATGAATGTTATCGCTAGAGCGGAAGATATTTAACTTCTGCGTATGTACTCGTTTTGGTATCCGAATAAAATGTGTAATTCTAGAGAGGAAGTTTAATGGAAACATACATTAAAACAAAGTATTTATGGAAGCGGCTCATTGAATCTCACGCGGATCTTTGTTAAGTTTACTGGGCAACTTGCTGGTCTTCTGTATCCACCAAATCTATTATGTGATTATGCAGTTAACTCGAATTTGCATGAAAATTTTTATTATTTATGTCTTACTCCGCTTATCGGTTAATACCATTGACATATGAATATTACTAGACCAGAACATAAAGGTGAGGGGTAGACAACAACTACAGCGGGGCGCAGAGCGGGAAGATGACTTTGGAGATATGTGATTCGTCAATAATTCAATATGACAGTATATAGGCATCTCGCATTATAATATCACCATTTAGTTCTTAAAAGTAAACTCTGCTTTCGAATGAATAGACCTTTTTACATGGGAGTGCGAATTGCTCGCCGCGTAATGAACAAATTTGCGAAGTCTAAATACGGCAAAGTAAAGTTCGCCTATTTGCAGATTCCGATATTTTGTTGCCGTATTTAGTTAGGACACTTTTACAAATGCTTCATAATTTACTTACCCCAGTACAAACATCGACGAGCACACGCCATGTATCTCGGGTGATAGTATATATTTACCCGTTTTCAAAACACAAACAATATTTCTTATTCATACAGTTAAATTTAGCTATTATCACTAAATGTGAGTATTTATGTCGGGGGAAACGAAAAAATATGTAAAAATATGCATGTTACATTTTAATTTTATTAAAATTATTCACTTGCGCGGTATACGAACTTCGCTACGCCTTTTTATTTTTATTATTTTTATACTACATTTCATAGACAAAATCAATCAATGCTTTCTGGCAGAGTATGCCTGACGATTGAGGGGTTAAGAGAGTTAAACTTCACTTTGAGATGAACAATAATACTTGATGATTCTCAGAAACTACAAGAATTCTTGTTCATGAATACATTTGCCAGACGACCGGCGCACAGTGGTTTATTTAGCGATTCTAGCGGGAAACAATTATTTTATGGTTTTAAATTAAATTATATGCGGTTTTTATGAAATACATGTTATTAAGCATTTTATATGAAACCTTGGGTACATGGTACATGCATATTAAGGGTGTATTCTAGTCTAGAAGCCCGAATTTCGAGCGATTTAAAAAGAAAAAAAACATTTATATTTTAAGTATGCATCTTTTTACAAAACATATTTATTTATATTTTAAGAATTCATAAAAAAATTTAAAAAAAATATATACCTACATTTTACGAAGTTACACGCTGTTTAAGTAGTAGGGGGGAAAAAAGAGCGCGTCCATCTTGTCACGATTCCAACCGTTTTGATCATTTGAAAAATAAAAAAAGCTATATTCTTTATCAGTATAAATGTTTTTATGGTAGAAATCAGGAAAAATGAAGAAAAAAAAACATTATTCATGCAAAAGGGCGGCTACTAAAAAAATTTAAGTTTTTCAGTTATTTTTTTAACTTTTCAGAATTTTTTAATAATAATAAAAATTAAAATGTTTCATTTTTGGTTGGTTCCTATAACAAGAGGATATATAAAAAAAATCATGCTAAATTTCAAGAAAATCGGTTAATTAGAACTTGAGATTTCGTGACAAATATTTAGAAAAAATGAGTTACGAGAAAAACGCGTTTTCTATCTATCTAGATTCCGTATAAATTATAGAATTGCCACGATTCTAAAATGGCTTTTACTTTTAAAATAATTCAAATTTCTAAAAATCCCTTTTAAGATATATAAACTATCGAAATATCATTTTTTTCTAGACTAGAAACCCTTAAACCAGGGGTGGGGAACCTGCGGCCCGCGGGCCGCATGCGGCCCGCGAGGCCTTTTGGTGCGGCCCGCGGGCACTTTTGGTGCGGCCTGCTGAAAGAACCACAAAAAATTACACAGAACGAGATGGTTTTTTCACGGTGTTACAGATGCATTTTTAAGACGTTATTACAAAATCGTTACTAGTAAGCAGTTCAGATACAAATAAAAACGTGATAAAACCTCCCATTTTACTTTACTTTAATTTTTTATTGTGAAACGATAGTGAAATTAGTACGGGACAGTCCCGATATTTCAGGATGATGGCAACTCTTCGGAGAAATTATTCAATTACAAAGCGATGATGAACTAAAAGTTAGATATAACAATCTCTCCAAATAAAGTCAGGAATCACTGGTTATATTAAGTCAAGCACGTCCCTTAACATTTTGTATATAATAAAAACATTAATGCCGTAATAATTGCCACACTTCTGGCATAAAAAATTATTACGTGTAATTTATTATAATTATTTATATAAATATAAAATTATATTGCGGACAATAAATATGCTACAAAATGTAGAAAAACCATTCACGTAATCAGAGTACAATTTAATTTAAGCTGGTTGATTAGTTGACTCCTATACAGATTCACTCTAAAGGTAAAACCAATATTGTATTCACAATGCAAATTCCTGTTGCGGATTCATCTACTAACCCTAACGCATTTCGAACGTAAAACTATTTTGGTGTTTTAGGTGCAGTATTAATTAAAGCTGGGGACGCACAAAAACCAGTTTTGTGTTCAAAGTGCAATGAAAAAATTCCATTGGTTTCTTCTGCTTACGCATTTCATAGAAATCCGTTCTCGTTAGAGAAAAGCCATTTTCATGTACTCAGTAGAATGGCTACACTCGGTACTTTTAAGTCTCGGTGTACAGATTCACCCTATAACTGAAACCGGTTCTGGGTTTAGAATGCAACGAAAAAAATCCAGGTGGGGTTTCATTTTTTGACGCATTCCTCTTGTTAGAAGTCCATTTATAAAATTTGTGCTGCCAGAATTGGAATAAAGCCATTTTCATGTTATGAGTGGAGTTTTAATTCCCCGCTTACAAACTCACTTTATAATTAAAACCAGTTCTGTATTTAGAATGCAACGAAAAAATTCCAGGTGGGGTTTTATCTCGCTAACGAGTTTCGTAAGAAACCATTCTCGTGTGTGAAGTGCAGTTATAAATTTGTAGTTGCGTATGTGCTGCCAGTATTAGAGGAATGAAATTTCATGTTCTGAGTACAGTTTTAATTCCCCGCGTACAAAACAACCTGTAAAAAACCAGTTCTGTGTTAAGAGTGCCACGAAAACGCACCAGGTGTGATTTCATTTGCTGACGCATTTTTTTATGTTGGAAGTGAGTGCATTTACAAAATTCTAGTTTCTTAGTTTATGCTGCCAGAATTAGAGGAAAGCCATTTTCATGTTCTGAATGTAGTTTTAATTCCCCGCAAGAAAATTTAATCTAAAGTGAAACTAGAACCGTGTTCAGAATGCAACGAAAAATTTCAATTGTGGTTTCACCTGCTGATGCATTTTGACGGAAACCATTCTCGTGTTCAAAGTGCAATTAGAAATAGTTTAGTTTTAGTTAAACCAGTTCTTTGATTGATTCGAATGTGGCTTCACCACCCCCCCCCCCCCCCTAGAGACGGAAATCGGAGTGCGGCCCGCGGGTTAAAGTATGAACATCCAAATGGCCCGCGGTGCTAAAAAGGTTCCCCACCCCTGCCTTAAACGATGGATTTATGAAACAGATGATAATACTATAATAGATAATAATTAGAGATGTAACGGGTATCCGGTAACCATCCGGCCTATCCGGCCTAAATTTACTATCTGGCCGCATACCTGATTATTATTAATAATACTCGTAATACATGTTTTGAAATATTTGTAGGAATTGTATTTATTGAGGTTCGCATTGGAACTGTTTAATATATGTATACGGTGTTAAAAAAATAATATAAAATATTTGGTTATACAGATGGGCAGTCTTTTTACAAAATACTTAGTTAAAATTTTTCAGTGTTTTCGTCATACCCACAGGATGACACTTGTAAGATAATTGCAAAACTTTTTATCCCCTGCTCATCAATGCCTGTTAATGCCTTTTCCGGAATAGGTATAAGATGAAATTTTTTTGAATGAAAAGTTAAAAACCCTTTTCATTCTTGTAGCTCGTGTTGGAGAATATGTAATGGCTTTCAATACCTTTTCTGCATCTCTTTTTCACGATGATTGCAATTTCATTTGTTCCAAAAAATTTCCTCCAAAGAACGATATTTAATAAACGAATATACTTTTTGCCGTTTAGATTTTTCGCTACTTTCGAAAGATTTTGCGGGTCGCCCGGCCGCCTTGGCTGCCTCTGAATGGTTACTAGAGCTAGGTAGGTCCTTGTTTTTGGTAATAATTTCATCTTGTAGCCATTAGCTATGTGTGCGCAGAAAATATTTCTCTATATGTTTACAACTCTTCCATCGCGTGGTGAGTGCAAGTGTAAATGAATTTATAGCTTGTGCGACCGCTGAATTCATAATCGATGATCAATTTTTTAAAACAAACTTCCGGATGTGGTAATCCTATAATATTCTTCGGGATCTATGTGAATTCGGATACAAAAGTCTTTCTTCCCGTAAAAAGTTGAACAACTCTCTGTGGATTCTATGAATGAATTCGTAGATGGCTCCCTAAAAAAAGAGAGTTTTATTAAAGAGTTGGTTCGAGTTGGTTGCGAAATAGTGTTTTTATAGTTCAAAACTAACACGTAATCAATAAAATCTGCACGAGACGACACACCAATTTGAACGAAGAAAGATGCACTCTCATAAAGTTTATTAATTGTTTTAAAATCTCTTTAAAAAAGACACAATTTTGTGACCCTTAAAAACCATACATACTAAAAATATAAAAATATCAAAATTTTATATGTTTATGTAAATACCTCCAGCTATATTTTCCATGATGATTCTTACAACAAAACTTCGAAATACACACACTGCAGCTATCCGATTAGGGCGTAACGTTAAGTCCTTCCGTGGCGTACGTCGACTGAATACTACGGACAACGCCGTGTTTGAAAGCGTGTCCACGCCTCCGTGTAGTGTTTCAACAAAAAAATTATCCAATTTCAAAACTTTGTGTTATTTAGGTACAATATAAGACTACTCAAATATAATTATTTTAACCTCACTTTTTTTAATTGTTTCCCAGTAGTTTCCGTAAATAATCTTCTGTGCGGCGTAGTGCAGCGGTAAGGCGCTTGACTCACATTCCGAAGGTTGCGGGATCGAATCCCGGCTTGGCAAATAAATTTTATTTGATTAATTTGTGTATTTCACAATTTATTTATTTAAAATAATGTGTAGTATATTTGCGGCACGTTCCAGAGTAGAAGATACTCTCAGTATCGCACTGGTGTTAGACCAACATTCAGAATTGAAACGTTGCTTGAAATGGCTTCTACCGTGTTTGGTGACCAGATCTGAATAGCCAAGTTCTTCCCCACCTTCCTCTTCCCTATCTCATTCCCCTCCCCACTGCCTTCAGCCTCACAACATACCCCAATTGGGGATGCCATAGTCCCACTGGCTCCATACGGGAGCAGTTGGGACTCTTGTGCGGTATTCATGTAAAAAAAAACATTTTACTTGAAATATAATTCTTAGAAATGCCGAAACGGTAAATATTTTTTTTATTATGAGCTTCACACAGGAGGCCCTGAGGAAAATAATTTCCCTCAGGGCCTATGTCAGCTTTGGGGATGCTGTGTGGAGGGTTTTTTTTAAGGAAAGGAAGGAGAGGAGAGTTCTGGGAAGGAAAGGGGTTTAAGGGGTGGGTAGGAATCTGGGGGTTCAGTATGTCCTGGTCATCCGCCTCCAAGACCTAGACAAACCTCACCCCATGAACCCGGGCACTCCTGCTAAATCACCAAAGCTAAGGTACCATAGCGTTATTTCATGATTTTAAAAGTTAGGAGTCGGAATCCGGTATTTAGGTTGTCAGGGAGAAGGTTGAAAATCTAAGGGACTACATAGGTAGATGTATTGTCTTTGTGCTGTCGTAGTATGTACTACATACTATGTAGTTTGCATCAATTCAATAAGTCATGTTCAGGGTCAACACCGTGATCTGCCATTTTCTTGTACCAACATTTTCAAGCGTCATAAGAACATTGAAGGTTTCAAGAGTCATATGAAGCTAAATTATTTTAGACATTATTGTTTAATTTATTTTTTTAATTTATCGTAGTCAGGTTCTAATCTCAGGGAACGTACCCATACTACGTGACCAATTTTTGCAATTTTTAACCCCCCCCCCCCCCCCCCCGGTGACCAAAATCCTAAGCAAACCGCCGCACATTTGTACCAAGCGTGACATTTTGAAGACCCCCCCCCCGAAGAGGTCACGTAGTATGGGTACGTTCCCTCAGCTCTGTCGCTAATTTATTAATCCACCCACTCCATTGGATGTGTTGTAGTGTTGTGCAAAACTGGTATGCATTAAGGCTCTGCAACCGGGCCCGAAAAGAAGAAGATGGTGAGATACGAAACTACGAATGCTAGAGGAGAGCGCTAACATTTACAGCGACAAAATCGATGCGAAAATTGCGAAATTATTTAATAAAACACGACTCGTTTAAAATAGAGCAAAAATCTCTCGGGCATTATCTTAAACAGCATTTAAAGAAACACTGTGAATTTTTTCATACATATAACTGAAACAAACGTGTTAATAAAAATTTTTGGAGCATACTTTGCGATTTTTTTCTATCGAGGGAATTTTATATAATTTGCGTTTCGGCGCGGGCAAAGTCTAGATATTATCTTCAAGAATAACATATATTTTTTTAAGAGCTTTAAAACTTACCGTGTTTAAGGGAAATATGTAATGAATCGGTACAATCCGGTTTGCGGCCCCTTAATGGCTTGCATAAGCGACCCACTGTGTTTTGTCTATTGCTCTCGACACCTACCATGGCATGGTGTGATTTCTTAGAATTATCTTTGTGTATTGAAGCAGAATATTTTATATATTTATTTTTTTAGAGTTGGGACTTGAAAGTCTTGAAAAAGTTGAGAGGTTAAATAATCTGATGATTCAAATTGGTTGAGATGGTTCAAATTTTTATAAGACATTGTGAAATTTTGCCGCCGCCGCCCTACTGCAAATCGCATCTACGCACGGCAACGCCGCTTGATAGTCTGTGAAGTGTGGCCGTATATATATGTTTATAGATATATTTATTTATTTATTTGTACACGCCCAATTAGGGCTTTTACATATGATACAATTAAAAATACATTTGTTATAATCAAAGAATTAAGAGATAACAATTAAATAAGTATCAAGTATAGATTTTTTAACTTAAAACAAAAGAGTAAATTATAGGATACACATTCATATACATTTAAAGAAGTGATTTTCTTGCAGCTTAAAAGCAACAGAATAAAATAAAGGATACACATTCATATACATTCGACACATATTGAAAATTTATAAACATTTCAAATTTATCTAGATAGACATACAGATTTAATGACAATGTTTTTATAGGTTGATAGACTTTCAGTACCGTTGGTATTCATGTAATATTTATTCCCTGTACTGTGCAGTCGGTTCATTACTGAGTTTATTTCTGAATTGGTACCTGAATTGTTACAATGGTAACGTACAATCTGAATATATGTTGTATTGTGTGTATTTATTGTATGATCTTTGACATATTAGTCTCAAAACCGCAGCACATATGTTAGTATGAAGCCATCCTAATCAAATCCTCAATTCTCATCACACCCTGGTTTCTAGGCTCCACGCACTTCTTCCGCATTTAATTCCCCCTGAGCTATTCGCTATTCGCCTGCTCGCCGACGTGATCATTGATAGAGAATTATGATTCACGTTTTGGGCGTTCCGCACGCGATCTTAAGAGTACCTCAATGGAAAGGTCTCAGATCAAGGATGAAAATTGTTATGAAGTAATTATTCCATAACAATATTCAAGTACTATATTTAATTTCGGTTGCTCCCTTTTCAAAGAATGATGGCAACACTAAAACCGTTTTTTTGTTTGTTTTTGCCATCATTCTTTGAAAAGGGAGCAACCGAAATTAAATATAGTACGTAAATATTGTTATGAAATAATTACTTAATGAAAAAATTTATCATGTGATTGAAAGACACTTTCAATCACATGATAAATTTTGTTCTAACCGATTCAATGTTGAGGTATAAATAATAAATTAAAATGGCTTCTGCCGTGTTTGGTGACCAGATCTGAATAGCCAGGTACTTCCCCACCTTTCTCTTCCCTATCTCCTTCCCCTCCCCGCTGCCTTCAGCCTCACAACATACCCCAATTGGGGATGCCATAGTCCCACTGGCTCCAGACGGGAGCAGTTGGGACTCTTGTGCGGTATTCATGTAAAACAAACAAAAAAAATAGCTTTTTTAAGTGAAACTTCTTCAGCACCGTTGTGGTTTGAAACTCGATGAAACGGAAACGAGTGACACTAAAAAGAGACGAACACATACATCTTTATGGATTTAGGATTTAGCCTGCGAGATAATGAGATAGCAATAAAATGTTTATTTATTTCACGGGTACTCCGTTCCAATATAATACGATAAATCCACGGTCCCACGCAAGTCTCCTTTGGTCTAATGGTGTAAAACGCCCGATGAACCTCGGCGGCAAGACATTCTGCTTACCAAGGATTGAATCCTACGAAATCAAAAAATGTATAATATATACTTTCGTACGATCAATATCCAATCTTCAATCCACTCCGAACAAAATGAACAGGCTAAATAAAACACAAAAGAAAGCCACATCTAGCGACTCCGAAGAAGAAAACACAAATACTAATAAGATGTAATACTAATAAGACCAAATGTGTAGGAAAAGGTGCACTGGAATTCGACGACAAAAATATGGAAAAAAATCATCCTTCACATTGATATAAAAGTTCTTCGTAGTCTCCCCACTCTTGTCTACTTTAGTTTTTGAAGGTTTCATTTCTACCGCACGTGAATTGCACACCCTGATTTTTCGCTCCAGAAGACTCCACAAATATTTCGCAATAAAAGCATCTCATTATCTTGTTCCCTACACCAAAGAAGAGAAAAGAGAGCACTAAAATCATCAGGAGGATAAAAGGAAATGTTTTACAGAATGGGTACACATTTAAGAAAAATACATCAACCTACATTACATTACTCAATCTGACTTACACAATACACAACCTACATAGATAGTCTGTCTGTCAATGGTACCTTAACCTGACCTAATCTTAATCTTATCACTATCACAAACCTACAGAGTGCTGTTTCAGCAAGCGTAGAGCACGCAGTGAAAGCCAACGCATTATTTCTATTATAGCATAAAATCGTACTAGTTATTTGATTTAATTAATTTACAGCACCCTTAAGGCGTTTTTCACAAACATGGCGCTGTACAAATCATCAAAATATAATTATATATCATACCTGATACCAAGCGGGTCATTAGTTTTCGTGTATAAAATCACGGAATAGGATTGTAGGATTGTTAAGCCGAAAGGATTTATGAAAAAATAGATTCATTACTTTTTTTTTTACATTAACTCCACACAGTAGGCCCTGAGGAAAATGATTTCCCTCAAGGCCTATGTCATCTGGGATGCTGTGTGGAGGGTCTTTTTGAGGAGAGGAAGGAATGAACATTGGTCTTGAAGAGACCCATGTTGTAGGAAGGAGGAAACACAGAGGCCGGCAAATCATTCCACAACCGAGCTGTTGAACACAAGAACGAGTCGAAGAAACGACCCGTTCTCATGTATGGGCACGCGTTTGGCGTGTTTCCCGACTGTGCACCGGTGCCGAAGGGATCAATGATGCTAGTTCCTCGGAGCATCTTCCATTGTAATACCGGTAGAACAAGGATAGCATTCCCACCCGACGCCTGTGCTCTAAAGATTGCAATCCGTCTGTTAAGATGGGAGAATCTATTAAACGGACCGCCCGTTTCTGTGCAGAGTCGAGGGTATTTTTAAGGTATGTTGGAGCTCCAGACCAGAGGTGGCTGCCAAATTCAACCGTGGGGCGCACTTGCGATTTGTACAGGGTTAGCAGTTGTGTACTATTAAAGTATCTGCGGGCCCTGTACAGTACGCCCAGTTTATGGGAGGCTAACTTTACTCTGGCTTCGATGGAGCCCCCATACCTGAGCTGGTCACTTAGGGTTACACCAACAAGCATATATTATTATTCATTGCCTTTATAAAATAAATGTTGTCAATTTTTAAGACGAACATAAATTTACCTGTAGAATGAACGCCGTTAGTAAACTTGAAAAATTATGAATTAATATTTATAGTTTTGGCACATATTTTATCGCTTCTATGAATGGTTCCCACGGATTATTCAAATTTTAAAAATTACAGCAAATCTCAGACTCAGAGGACATTGAATTGAATTATACAGACACCAGCGAAATAATTTTTTTTTTACGATTGGAATCATTTACCACTTATTTTTGTCGACGTTTTACTCATTTTTCTCTTAAGAGCGTTTAACCAGCCAGCGGACGAAAATCCACATTTCGTCGAAAGTTGTTCTTCCGATCGTGCAGGGCGGTTACAATGAGAAAGATTGATTATTCTCCGTACCAGCTTTTTTAAATTATAACTCAATATCGAATTTATTTCAATCCAAATTAGCTTTAATTTATACCTTCATCCAAAAATGCTGAAAGGCGTGATGATAAAACTATTAAAATAGTGTTTTTTTTGTAGTTATTTTTTTATTATAAGTATTTATCATTTTTCAGTAATGTCTAAATTTAATAAGAATGTTAAAAAAATCTGAAATATGTTAGTTTGTAAGTGCGCAAATAAATACACAAATGGACCAATTTTCGTCAAGAAACACATGTACGTACATATTTTTTAATGATTTTATTGAAACTAAAATTAAAATTCTAATACATAACTTTGCTAGATAATGTATTGATTTATTTTACTGCATGATTACATTATTTGAAATGGGTGTGGTATAATACAAAAACTTTTTTGAAAATTTAACAAATCTGCCAACGACCTATGGAATAACCTTATTATACTAAAAACTTTAAAAAATTCTAAAAATTTATTACATAACTATGCTAGATAAAAGAACAATCTTTCGAAATCCATTTATAATTTTTTGTGGAAAAATGTCAATACGTCTAAAAACTTTTTTGAAAATGACGTATTTCCGGCTTTCTCTGGTAATGCCCTCTTAAATGTCATTACTGTGACATTTTCTACATTGACTGTATCCTTAAAATGCTAATAAGACGTTTATTTTTAATCTCGTTTTTTTTTGTTGTTAATCTGTCGTCAGATGACGGAAGACATCACGATATCTAAATCAAATTAAATCACTACTCAGGCTAATTATTATTATTTTTTTTTAAAGAAAGACAAACATTCCCAGGTTACGAATAACCCAACAGTGTTTTAAAATCTCCTACTACCACCACAGAAAGCCGAAACAGTGGGGCTTGTGTTGTGATGGAGGACTTAGCCAGCCGAGGAATCGAACACGCGACGCTCGGTTGGGACCCAAGCGCTATGCCCACTCAACCACTGACCAGTCACCGCACAATTAGTTCGCTTTTGGGACAGAAATCGTTGTCTCCGTTACTGTCGTGGCGATACTGGTATGGTCTAAACGGCGGGCGTTAAAAAGAGAAAACTTTATATTCAAATCTATAAGTTAACCACAGAAATATTAAAATGTTTTTTTTTCGTTATTGGTAATTTTTGTTAGAAAATACATAAGGTGAGCCATTAAAAAAGAAAAAAAATGTTTGCATTACAGTAATTCTAATAATAAAATTTTATAATTAACCAGATAAGCACATAAAATTTCATCAAAATTGGTCCAGCCGTTTCGGAGGAGTATGATAACAAACACCGTGACACGAGAATTTTATATATTAGATTATATGATTATTTCATAACCTCTCAAAAAAAGTTTTTAGTATTACGGATACGTTCAAAATATTTCATTTTTATTGCAAAGCGGAAATAATCTGACCATCTGAAGAAACAAAAATTGCAAGTGTACGGTAAAACCTAGGTAGAATTGAAACCTTCAGGAAGCTAATGTAGACAAGAGTGGGGAGGTAAAGAAGTACCGCACAAAGAGATTTATTTTATAACACTCGCAGGCTAAATCCTGTAGATGTATGTGTTTGTCTTTTTTTAGTGTGGCTTTTTCGTTTCATCGAGTTTTAAATTACAACAGTGCTAAAGAAGTTTTCTCTTCAAATAATTAACTCAAGACACTTTTTTAAAATGTAACGCATTCTCTATTTTTCGCTGTATTATATGTAGCGGCTAGTACGGCGAGCAGCGGTAGCGAGAAGGCACAACACTAGCCGCGCCGTAGCCTCGAGCTTTGAGTGCCCGAGGCCCGAGTCCTCAGTCACTCAGTCCTGCTCCAGTCAGTCCAAGTCCGGTAACAGTCAGTTCGGTAGTCGCTAGTCGCTAGTCACACGCCGCGCGCCGTCGCTGCCGCCCGCCCGACGCCGTCGCTTCGACGCCGACCGACACACATAGGAAAGTTTCCACGACGCACCCGGCTTCGGCTCTTCGCTTGTTTGTTGTTGACTTTCGCGCGTTTTCCTCGATACAACGTTAACGTGAAGTGAAATTATTGTTTTTTTACGAGTTTCTTTTTACTACCCGATTTCGATGGATTTTATACACTGTGAGAATTATTTTTAATATTTTGAAAGATTTGAATTTTATGTTATTCGAAATTTTTGTATACATTTTGCTGTTGAGTGTAAGATTAGGTTAGATTAGATGTGTTTCGTAAAATCCTCAATTAGGAAAACCTGCAACGAGTTTTTCAAGTAACTGTGTGAATTATTAGAATGATCTTTTTATGAGAGGAAAATGTACCGTTAAAATTATTTTTTAAGTGAAAACCTGCAACGAGTTTTTTTAAAGAACTATGTGAATTGTTAGAATGATTGGTTAGACTAATTTTCAATTATTTGAACGACTTAAATTTTACGCTTTTCAAAAATTTTATGGACATTTTGCTGCTGAGTGTAAGGTTAGGTTAGGTGTGTTTCGTGAATTCTTTAATAAGAAGAACCTGCAATGAGTTTTTCAAGTAACTGTGTGAATTATTGGAATGTTCTGTTTATACTCTTACTCGTAAGAGGAAAGTGCACTTGTAGAATTACTTTCAATATTTTGAACGAAATAAATTTTACGTTATTTAATTTTACGTTAAATTTTATGTACATTTTGCTGCTAAGTGTAAGGTTAGGCTAGGAGTTTTTCGTGAACTCCCTAGTTAAGAGAACCTGCCATGAGTTTTTTTAGGTAACTATGTGATTTATTATAATTAACTGTTTACGAGAGAAAATTCTGAACTCTGAGCTGTTCGTCATTAGAGTTGTTATATTTGGATTAAGGCTCTGCAACCGGGCCCGAAAAGAAGAAGATGGAGAGATACGAAATTACAAATGTTAGAGAAGAGCGCTAACATTTACAGCGACAAAATCGATGCGAAAATTTCGAAAATGTTTAATAAAACATGACTCGTTTAAAATAGAGCAAAAATCTCGCGGGCATTATCTTAAACAGTATTTAAAGAAACACTGTGAATTTTTTCATACATATAACTTGTAAAATAACTGAAACAAACGTGTTAATAATAATTTTTGGAGCATACTTTGCGATTTTTTTCTATCGAGGGAATTTTATATAATTTGCGTTTCGGCGCAGGCAAAGTTTAGATATTATCTTCAAGAATAACATATATATTTTTAAGAGCTTTAAAACTTACCGTGTTTAAGGGAAATATGTAATAAATCGGTACAAATCCGGGTTGCGGCCCTTAATGCCTGAAATACTGAATTAAAATTTGAAAGTCGGTGAATGTTTATTTATTGATCGATGCATATTTTATTTTAATTACTGTGTGAAAGCCATTTAACAATTTTGTTTTCGAGTCTATTAAATCTGCATGAATTTATTATATTTCATTTGATTATTTTAATTATTTTTTATCGCTAAGCAATTCGCGCATTCTTTTATATTTCAATTGAATATGGCGTGCAATATTTTACAGCATATGGTTTAATATGAGTTTTATCGTCTGATAATCGGTTTTTACTACTTTACTACAAAAATGCTGCAATTTTTACATAATGTGACCTTTTATAAAAAGCTAGTTTTTTAATTGATTTATTATTGCGGAAGAAATGTTTTATCATTATCGTTTTGAAAACATTTTATTCATCTTTATTAAAAATCAATGTAATAACCTAATTTAATCTTTAATAATTAATATTGAATAGTAGTGTTATTGACAGCGGGTTGTTTTGTACATTAATATCATAAAAATTGCGGTATTATAATACTTTTATTATTTAATTTTAATGTTTTCATTTTGTGAAATATAGTTGTATGCTAGTCATTTCGGGTTCGTTTTTTCTGGCGTTTTTTTTTAATTTTTACAAAAGTCAATTACGAGTGTTATTAGTTATTACCTTGTCCACTTTTACCCATTTTAGAATAAATTTTGCCATTCATCACTTATTTTTATACAAAGATTATTTTAAAGTATGTATGCTATGTGATGTTGTCGGAGGTGACCGGCCAACTCAGAATGAAACCAACTCAGAACCATCTCAGAAAGGTCATGATCAAAGTGATGATAAAAAAATATTTAAAAAATTGGTTAGATAGGTTAAGTTAGGTTAGGGTTACCGGCTGTTTTAAAATTATTTTTGTCAAAGCTTTTAATGACCTTTCTGAGGTGGTTCTGATTGGTTTCAGTCTGACACTGACTTCTGAAGTAACGTGTTTTTAGATATTTTAATTTGCGTCTAATGAAATACTTTACATCGATAGTGGAAATTTGAAATGCGGTAAAGGACAATAAATTCAAAAGAAGTCATCGAAATATTTCTAAGAAAATAAGCGCGCATTTTGAGAGCATTTCTTTATGAAAAATTTAAAAAAAAAACTAAAAACTGTTATTAAGAATTCTGACAGATCTATTCAACGTTAATTTAAAAAAATCATAATTATATCTCTACAAAAAGGGGAGGCACGTATGATTAAAAAAAAAATCTTTTGACTCTCTTGAAAAATTAATTTACAGCATTTCAAATTTCTGTGATCGACACGTATTTTACGATTTTCTAAAATAGCATATTACGATAGTGATACGTTCTATTTAGTAGTAGTAGTGTAAGAAGAATATATGACGAAATTGTGAATGGTAGAAGAAATCGGGGACGCCCGAGGAAGACATGACACGATCAAGTGAATCAGATAATTCAGACGGGCCATGTCGAGAGTCAGAAAAATAGAAGACTATGTATGGGACGATGTATGAGTGTGAATGAGGCATAGAGAGTGTGCCAAGAACGAGTTGTTTGGCGGTCCATCCTCTCTGCCTACCCCTGCGGTGTGATGTTCGTTTAGTTAGTTACGTTCAACTTAATCATTTTGAGCAAATTTGTTATTTATTGTTTATATCAACGCTAGTATTGTTATGCTTACTGTTTTTTAAAAGGTTTACAACATATTGTAATTTTTAATCTGTATATGTAGATGTTATATAGAGATGTGTTTTCTTAAAAAGAAAATATTTTGAGCAATTTTTTTTCACTAAACGCTTTTTAACGGTTATAGATAGTCGCGATAAAAAGAAATGACTTTTGTAATTATAAAAATTCATTAATTTTCAACAAAGTTAATTATAGTTTCATTAAAAATACTCTGCTATAAAGGTTATCTATCAGATTATTTTATACTGCTCTGATGGCTCAATAAATAGATTATAAAGTTACACATAAAAAAACATAGTAATTTATTTCCTAATCCACGGAGATAAGCATATTACGCAATTTTTAATGCCAATTATGCATTGATAACTAACTAACTAACCATCGAGCCGTTTCCCCGCAGGGAAAGGCAGAGAGGACGGACCGCCAAAACTCGGTCTTCGTTATCAGACACTCCTTACCTCGTTTACATAATGCATCGTCTCGTACATGATCTTCTATTATTCTGACTCTTGACATGACCCGACTATCTGTATCTGTATCTACCCGAGTATCTGACTCATTTGGTCGTGCCATGTCTTCCTCGGGCGTCCCCGACTTCTTTTACCATTCACATTGGCGTCATATATTATTCTCTCTACAATAATTTCCTCGTTCGTGCCCAAACCATCAGAGTCTTCCTTTCTTATCTTACAATCTTAGAATCAGCATCAGCCTTGCATTCTTTGCGTATCTCCACGTTTCTCACACGATCGTACATGGTTTTAGCACACATTCGCCTCTGGGATCTCATTTCAACATCATTCAGTCTACTTTCATCTTTCCGCTGCCAGTTCCATGCCTCACTGCCATATATCAGGGTAGGTACCAGTACAGTACTCCACATCTTAGCTAACTTCGCATCTTTGGACAGTTTTTTTTGTTGACGCCAACGGCGTTTAGTCCTCCATTAATGGAATTATCTTCATTTTTACCCTTCTTTCTATATCTCCATCAGCCTTCACATCTCCGTAAACACACTCCTACTTCCCAAATACAATAATAACTCATCTACCTGCTCCAAGTATTCATCTTTCATAATTGTGTTGCACATGGATTTGTACTATCTCTTTCAAATTATGCATTGATGATATTGATAATCTTATAAAATTATACTTATCATTGATAAATGGTTATCATCCAAAATCTGTGATAATTTGTTTTCAACAAATAAAATATTCAGATATATTTACAAAATCCGTGCAGCTAACGTTACATTATACAACTTCATAATTATGAGGTAAAATATTCTATAACAACTATTATTGTAGGCATTAGTAATTCTCTCGAGATTTTGTTTGAAAAATATAGAACGGAATGGATTGTCAGGTGAGTGTATATGAAGGTCAAGTGAATGAAATAACAAGTCTTGGGCACCCAAGTCATAATCAAATAGTGTTTTTACATTATTTAAAAGATTCATGATAGAAACCTTTTGACTAAGCTTAAGAGGGAATTTATTTCCAAGCCTATGTAGTCTTTGGATTCTCGGAGTTAATGAAATAGTTAGTTTTAGACGGATAAACAAAGAACAGTTCTGGAAGTCTCTATGTTATTAGTTTTGTTAAGTCAGGTGCGTCAAGTGATCCATTAACCAATTTGAATAAAAGAACTAAATCGCTCTTGGTTCTTCTACACGATAGGTCAATTAAATTAAGTATTTTCATTAAGTTAACATAATTAATTTGTTCAATGGGTATGGAGAGTTTGAAATTAATGAAACTTAAAAATTTATGTTGAACTTTTTCAATTTGTTTTTGATTTGCTTTATAGTATGGAGACCAAACAGTGAAATTATATTCTAAATTACTTCTTACTAAAGCAGTGAATAGAATTTTAAATGAATACAGTGACGTAAAATCTTTAACTTTTAAATCCCAAACATTTCACAGCCTTATTATTATTAGTAACTTCATTAAGATGTGGAACAAATGTTAATTTTTCTTCAAATACCATACCCAGATCCTTAATATGAGACATCATTTTAAGAGAAATATTGTTGATACTATAATTAGACATAATAGGATTTTTGTTTCTACAGAAAGATATAAATTGACATTTATCAATATTTAAAAATAATTCATTACAATTACACCAATCCTGTAAAAATATTGGGGGGCAATATTTATTTGTATTAAATTGATTGAAATAAAATCGATATTTTGTTATTAGTTAAAAACGCTGGTTCGGAGAATAATTAATCTTTTTCATCGGAACCGCCCTGTACTGTTGCAATGGTACAATCGTAAGACCATCTTTCGACAAAATTTTAATTTTCAGCCGCTGGTTAATGGGCCTTAAGTTGTTTTGATAATGGAGTAAATCGGTTGCCCACTGAGTATCGACCTTGGCCCGCCCTACCGTGCCAATCAAGAGATCTGAAATTCTGTAAACAAGAAAGTAGTATGTGAATTCAGCTAGGAGTGTTTGCCAACACAGTTGTGTAGCGAACTGTCTAACCACCGCTGCGGGAAAATGTGTCATGAATAGACTCTAGGAGCTACAATGTGGGAGGCGGGTATGAGTACCGCCGCCCCGGGAAGCTTTTATTGGATAACCAACACCCCTGCCATACGTCACCCCAAGTGGTTCGCTACGTTTGGTGACCTAGCAGGGATGCCCGGGTTCATGGGATGAGGTTTGTCTTGGTTTTGGCGGTAGATGCTTTTGCCCACCTACTGCGTGGCGGGTCGGATCGGATGAGACTGGTTGAGGGAGACCTTTTGATTTCTCCAGCCGGACTCTCCCGACCCATCGCCTTGCACCGCAGTGAGAGGAATGGATTCATACATCTTTCACTCCTGGACACATTGACCCCCAGATTTCTACCCAACCCTCATACATTTTTCCTTCCCAGAACTTCCTCCCCTTCCTTTTCCTAAAAAGACCCTCCACACAACATCCCCAAAGATGACATATGTCTTTAGGGAAATTAGTACCTGTGTAGAGCTGTAAAAAAAAACTCAAAAAATTTTCAGTTTACACGCGGTAGAAGCGAAACTTTATCAAAATAATCTCAACCAGTACTTGAAAAGTGACGTCATTATCAAAGCGTCCGATGAGCGCAGTTGATGCGTCGCAGGTGCACTAATTTCATTTTCATCCGAAATCCAAATCACAGCCGTGTTATAGAAGCTTCACTTCAAAAAATGGAAACCCACTGGATGACTACACCATAATATATCATAACTACATAGCAATAACGAACCCAAATATCTACATTGTTTTTGATGATAAGGATTAAGGAATGACGAACACAAATGGTTTTTGCAATAGGTGACACGATCTGATTTCCGTTATCAACTAACGGTGACACGAAGAAAGTTAAATGCATTATGGTCGTACATACGAGGCGTTATGTATCGCACACGAATCCGGTATGGCACTTTGTATGAACGAAACCACCATTATGTATCGGTTATTGAGAATAATGGGACAGGCGAATTCGATCACGAGTGTCAACACGACACAGTGAGGCTTGTGTATATCATGCAATACTTTTTTAATGTGCGTTATGCATTATTTTCACCGTGAAGCATCAGTCAAAAGCATTTCAAATCAAGGTTTTTGCTGCAGGATCCTTGTCTTAGCATTCTTGGCAAACTATTTTTATTTTTAGTAATTTGTATTAAGTTACACATTACATATAGCATACCATATTTTTTCCCTTTTGATGTAGCTCCTACAATACGTCTTGAATCTTCCAATTGGTGCGGACTTTAAAGTTTCTGGTTGCGTGTTATAAAACTCATCCCTTTGTACAGTAAAAGTAAACTGTTCTGCGTATTCTTGGTCATTTTTTTGTAGCCTGATTTCTTTGCACTTCCTTGTGTTATGTCTGTGAATGTCCTTGTTGTATATAATTTTATTTGAGAAGTATTTTGGTAACAGGTGGTTTACTATTTTATGGACTATCGTGTTCAAGGTCAGCATCTGTTTCACAGTTAGCCAATTTAGTTCCTTTAACATTTTATTTACTTTTGAAAATCTATTTCGCCGAAGTATTATTCACATTGCCCTATTTAGGAGAATTTGAAACTTATTTTGTTTTCGTTCATTACACAGGAAAAGAATAGTTAAGTAGTAGTAAAAGTGTGAAGCAATAATTGAGTTGTAAACAGTGGCGGCGAAATGGGGGGGTGGAGGGGGCGGTCCGCCCCGGGTGCCAAGCACCAAGGGGTGACAACCACAACCCACTCGTACAGACAAAGAATGCTCACAAAATCTCCCGCTGTAAAGACATTTCATTAAATAACTACGTACTCTTGTATCTGGCTACTTACATTATCATATTTTGAAACGCGTCGCAACAATATTAAAAAAAAAAATCGAATATAATTTCTAATTCCCTTTCTAAAACTGAAGAATCATTTTGAGAAGCTTGTATCAACACTCGAAGAGATGTGTGATCCCAACACCGGCAAAGAAGGCGTTGATAGAAGAAATTAGCGTAACTCAATCTTAAATCTGGAGTCGGAAAAATCAGAAAAAGTTATTGGCATCTCTGGGACTTGAACCCAGGACCTTATGCTTACATGGCGACAGCTCTACTAACTGAGCTAATTAATAATTTATCCAGACACTATCTAGATAGCATTTAGTTCGTGTTTGAATCTTGCAATCATATATAAAGGTATAATATGTGCGTTAAGAAAATGAAGATAATGTTCGTAGTTCTTAGTCGAAGAATGATAAAGTTAAAAGTGACCGAATTGGATACAGACACCTTAGCTCAGTTGGTAGAGTTGTTTCCATGTAAGCAGAAGGTCCTGGGTTCGAGTCCCAGAGGTGCCAATATCTTTTTCTGATTTTTCTGTCTCCTTTAATAAAATCTTATATAAGGTCCACAATGATCCAACGTGAATAATTAATTTTTCTTTGTTATCAATTGAAAGCGACAGGTGAAGTCTCGTAAGCATGTTTATTGGTGTTTTATTTTATGTAGTGTGTTCAATACAAAACCGCCCCGGGTGCCAATCAACCCTACGCCGCCACTGGTTGTAAATAGTGATTGCCGTTTTTATGGAAAGTTTTGGACTGTTGAATTAAAATGAATCGGTAATCTAATCAGAAATGTAATTTTTTTGTGAAAATGTAAATTCACAATATAAGATAAAAACTTACAACTGAAAATATCATTTAATTTTCTTAATTCTAATTTACGTACCCAAGAAGCTATTCTGTATTATTTTTTCTCTTTATTTTCACTCTTCTTAATATGCTTCAGTATCAGAAACAATAGGTACTTCATAGTGTTTTATTTTTGGGCTATTGGGTTGCGCAACCTCCTTCTTTAAATAACGTTTTGGGCAGCGTTATAGTGTCCATCATCAGGGCCGATGATGAACAACACGGTATAAGGGAACGTACCCATACTACTTGACCAACTTTTTGCAATTTTTAACCCCCCCCCCCCCCCCCGGTAACCAAAAACCTAAGTCCGCCGCCGCTCATTTGTACCAAGCGTGACATTTTGAAGACCCCCCCTAAACGTGTCACGTAGTATGGGTACGTTCCCTAAAACTCCAAAAATCCTTTTGGCCGTGAAAATCTCAAATCATGTCCAATATTTTGTTTCAACGTAATTACTGCAAGAAAAATATAAAAATTACCGGAATAAGAAAATAATAAATATGTAACCATTTCGTTCAAATTACTATTTTAGGTATTTAGTATGGCAGCCATCTGTCGTGTTGATAGAAACCATAACCTAAATCGGTTTTTAGGCTATTTCCTTTTTAATAGAAGAAGAACCAGTTTTGTTAAATATTATATTTTTTGTGCTTGATTTGGATTTCTTATAACAAGTAATGTAACAACTGAAGTAACATTGTTTTTTGATAATTATACGTGTTAAAAGTAGAAGAGTTGTACGTATTACCGGTATTAGTCTTATCATGGTACACCTCGGTCTATTTTACTGTTTTTATTTCAAATCAATTTTCCTTGTAGATGATTCACCGATTTTGTTATTTCGCAGTTGGAAAGTTATTAAACAGTTGGTTTCCTCATTATCACTATTAACCTACCAATAGAAGATTGCGTTATTATGTTTTTAAACATATGTATATATTATACAAGGTATCCAGGGGTAAAGTTTTTTTTTTATTTTTTTTTTTTTATTTATCAAAAGTATACAATACAGAATATAGTATATTATATAAAGCATTGTACTCCCAGGAGTTAATAAACTCATTGCGGGAATGATACGCATTACATGAAACATATAGCTGTATTTATTAAATGGACATATGATGGGGACATACACAACATTATTATTTCAGAAAGTCATTAATAAGATGAAGTTTGAGCATGTTAGTTTGGGTCTTTTTACATTGACTTGCACATTTGATCTCGTTGGGTAGTTGATTATATTTTGTGTGAGCTATGTATTCTAGGGATCTTAGTCCATATTTTGTTGATTTGATTTTTGGTATATGATGTTTGTTGTGATTTCTTGTGTTGTGTTGGTGTACGTCGCAATTGTAATATAGTGTAGTGTTGGAATGTGCCGAGTGTTGAATTACTTGTAATATAGTTTTCGTTATTTCAAAAGTGGGAATGGTATTAAAAGGAAGTATTTGGGTGTTTCTGTAGATGTCTTTGACATGTGTGTCCCAAGGTAAACTGAAAATATTTCGCAGGGCTCTATTTTGGAAGACTTGGACTTCTGAAATCCTTTTTTTTGTAGCAAATCCCCAGATTCCGGTGAGATATATTAGATGTGAGTGAATCATAGCATGGTAAATCGATTTTAATAGAGAGGGAGGAAGTAACCCGCGAAGTCTATATAAAACACCAGTTATAGGAGTAATTTTGGATAGAACATGTTTAAATTGGTGATTCCATGTGAGTTGTGAATCAATGAAAAGGCCAAGATATTTTGTAACATCAGCCCTTTCAAGGCGGTTATTATCAAGACTTATATTAAGACTTACATTTTTTTTATTTGCAAACAGTATGTAATGTGTTTTTTTTATGTTTAGGCTAAGTTTGTTTAATCGCAGCCAGTTTGCCAGGCAAGCTATATCCCTTTCCATTTCCTTTTCAAGTTCGTTTAAATCATTATTGTGATAAAGAATCACTGTGTCATTTGCATTCGATTCTATGTCAAGAATCACTGTGTCATCTACAGTTCGATAATATCAAGATGTGGCCTGTGTAGTACAAACAATATAAATAACTTTGTTCCAACGTTTGAAAATATGAAGTGAAAAATTACAATTTGCAATTTGCCGTTGCGATTTGAAACTCGATGAAACAAGCTACACAAAAAACAAAAAAAAAAACACATACATCTAAGTATGGGATTTAGCGTGCGAGAGAATTAGATTTTTTTATTTTTTTTTTATTTAGTACCTATACATTTATTTCTTTTAACATTTTTATATCAAAAAATTTAGGTATATATATATATATATATATATATATGTATATATAAAATAGAAAATATATTCATAGTCCTCCTCACTAGGAGATCCTGTGCTAAGGGGGACTATGCTTAACGTTAACACTCTTCTTTCGAACAGCAATAGAACAAATATCCTTGGTTCTCTGACTTTACCGCGCTGTTACACCACCACAGCCCAACAATTCTACAAATATATTGGAGTTAAATGGTTTAACGAATTACCCTTGAAATTAAGATTGGAAACAAATTACACAAAATTCAAAAAAATCAATAAAAACTCTTTTTATATAACTTATCAACATAACAACTCAAATATAACATTAGTTATCCTTTTTCTCTCATTATTTTTTATCTCTTCCGCTTCAATCTGTTGTTTTTCTTATCTATTATTTGTTTTATACATATATATAAAAAAAATATTTATATATATGTACAAATATGATTTTTTCTTATTTTCTGTTAATTATCTATTTTTTGTTTTATATATTTAAAAAAATATTATTTTTCGTTTGCTAAATTGTTGCGTTTATCCGCCTTTTTAACTCGTGCTCTGCTCTTAAAAAGGGTGTAAAGCGTATTTATTAAATGTATTTTAATAGAAAACTTTATTTAATGTATGTAAACATGTAATTGATACTATTTTAATAAATAAATAAAAAAAAATAAAAAAAGTTTTCAGCGACTTCTATGGTTTAACTTCGTTGTTCGGATAAGGTTTTCCAGAAACTTCTCGTGTAAAAAATAAGCCAAATTTCAGTAAACAATAAATTTTTAACATGCCTTAATGTCGGTTTTGGCCGAAACTGAAATAGCTACCGAAGATTCGGTTTCGGTTTTGGTTTCGGTAGAAAGTCCTGTTTCGGTCGGACACTAATTATTATAATACAATGCAGTTATGACAAATCTTTGATCCTAGGAAGATGGGTACACCTATTTTACTTCTATCTAATTTAATGTATATATTCTTTTGTCCCCAGGTGTAAAAAGATGTGACAGTGTTGGGTTTCCAAACAATGTGATTGTGTGTTAGTTTATTGACATTGAGTTACTTCAAGTGCCTCGGAACAGTGAAGAGTAAATACCGGGAGTGTTCCGTCACCGCCAATGTTCCGCTTCAGCCGTTGGCAGGCTGCCGTAATGCTGGAATTTTGGGATTGAATCAATCGGACGCAAGACGTAAGTAATAAAAAATACTAATGTTGCGGTTGGATTAAATCCTTCAATCTTTGTTATTTTTGCTGTACTTGAATTTTAATGTTAAGAAATTTCTCTCAATTCTTGTGGTCTTGTTGTTTTTTTCAGGTTTTTTTTAATATCGATGAATTTTAGTCATTTTTTTGGATTATTCAAGTAAATATATTGGACTGTAGCGGTGGTAATTAAATAATATCCGAAATTGCTTTACGTTAAACACAACAGCCACCCCTGGTCTGGAGCCCCAAAATACCTAAAAAAAACTACTCTGTGCAAAAACCGGCGGTCCGTTTGATAGATTCTCCTAACTTAACACACGGATTGCAATCTTTAGAGCCCAGGCGTCATGTGGGAAGGCTGTCTTTGTTCTACCGGTATTATAATGGAAGACGCTCCGAGGAACTAGCGTCATTGATCCCCTCGGCACCGATGCATAGTCGGGAAACACGCCGAACACGCGCCCAACATTTGACATTAGTCACGGGTCGTTTCTACGGCTTGTTTTTGAGTTCCACAACTCTGCTGTGGAACGATTTGTCGGCCTCTGTGTTTCCTCCGTCCTACAACATGGGTCTCTTTAAGACCCTTGTTCACTCCTTCCTCTCCTCAAAAAAGATCCTCCACATAGCATCTTCATAGGCGACATAGGCCCTGAAGGAAATTATTATCCTCAAGGCCTCCCGTGTGGAGTTAATGTAAAAAAAAGTCTTTATTTAGAGCAGGTACATTAAAATTGCAAGTATGACACGGTTCAATAATACTAAAACAGTACAAAACTATAACAGTAACTTTACGGTTACTTAACCCAAAGGAATCTAATTAATCCCTCAACCGCTCGTTAAATCTTTTAACCGAAAAGGTTTACGGAAGATGCGCGGTTATGACCGGAAGGCAACTTCACTTTCACACTTGTCTCACATGATATTATATCGGTTAGACCATCTGTGACATTTGTGGCATCTAACCAATAGCATCCATCGCCCCTCATTAGAAAGGGACGAATTGATGCGGGAATGAGAGAGTATTCGAGATTAAAAACTTATCAATATACGCTTGAATATAATTAGGTTTGCTACAGTACTATTTAAAAATATGTATTTGTGGAGTATAAACGGAGGCGTCTACTAATGTCTATGAGAACCAAAGTGTTGACGAATATCTACAGCTCAAACTGTTGACTAATATCTATGAGAACCAAAGTGTTGACGAATATCTACAGCTCAAACTGCTGACTAATCATCTATGAGAACCAAAGTGTTTACGAATATCTACAGCACTAGCAGAGGTTGGATTTGCAATTATATATATAGCATATTGGAATAACGTTATATTACGTATGCACTTTAAAAATTATGTAAGTATGTATGTAAAAATCCCTAATATCGGACTATTGGACACATTTAGCTGATTAGTCCAACCTACGCTCTGTAGGTATTAGTTCAACCTACGCTCTGTAGATATTAGTCAACACTGGGACCGTCATAGATATTCGTCCAACCTTAGCTCTGTAGATATTAGTCAACACTCTGAAGTTCGTAGATATTAGTTCAGCATATGAGCTGTAGATATTCGTCCGACATACAGGATGTAGATATTAGTATCTGGAGTCGTATAAACTAGGAACTGGTTGAGTTAGACCTATTGACCTCTACAACCGAACTCTCTTGACCAGTCGCCTTGCACCGCAGTGCGAGGGATAGATTCTTTCGCCCGTCTCTCCTAGACACATTGACCCCTAGAATCCCACCCACACCCCATCCTCTCCTGGACTTATTAAAAAGTCCCTCCCCACAGCATCCCCAAAGATGATATGGGCCCTGAGGTGAAATGTTTTTCTTAAGACCTCCTGTCAACACCTGTGTGAAGCTAATGTAAAAAAATATGGTTTTGACACCAATTTACCAGAATCAATCAGAACAGTATGGCGAATGACAAAAAATTATGATTTTAAAGTCAAGCAATTTGGGAAACAACCGTGTCTTCATCCGTGTACAAAATCTTGATTATATGATTTCCAAAAGTATTTTTGTTATTTATTTTTGGGGTGTTATGCCGTGTTGCGCTACCTCCTCCTTTAGCCAACGTTTCGGACAGCGTTACAGTAACCATCATCAGGGCAGATGTGATAAACATTGATTAAAAATCCATATTTTTTGCAAAATGTTTCGATATTTCTGGTTTCTCTTCAAATATTCATATACTTATTTTATAATGGATACAAACCCGAAGAAACATTATTAAATAACTCAACGCCCATTAACCGCAAAGATAAGCTTCCAATGTGATGAATAATTTGAACACATATTATTTAACAAGTCCATTGTTATAATAACATTCACACATTCATTTATGGGCTATATTATGTCATCCAGTTTTTTAGGGAACCTACTAATACATGCTAAAAATAATCAAATGTGCACTTTTGTAATGCGGTTTTGCTTGAGGTTTCATCATGACGGCAAAAAATGCAATAATAAATAAATAAACATACGTTCCTTATCGCTATAATGCTGCAGCTCTTTCTTACACATTAAATAATGGTGAGACATATAAAATACGTGTGACTGTTTCCTCCAAATTACTACTTTTTTGCGACGGGAATTGCGTTTCATTTTCTTTATACGTGTGAGGGAGATGTATGATAATGATTGTATGTTTCCTTTGGGGGGGTGCAGACATACGTTCACTGTTTGTCTCATTTTCGACTATTGTTATTTAGTGTGTAAGAAAGAGCGGCAGCATTATATGTTTAAGAACAAAAGCAAAACCGTCAGCGCATTGACATTTGACGTTTTTGAATTTATGGAATTCACTCGCACTTCAATATGTTATCATTGTAACTGTATACATTTTTCTTCTTCTTCAATGGCGCTACAGCCCATTTCGAGCCTTGGCCTCCTTCAAGATAAGCCTCCTCCGCCCTCTGTCCTCGACCGTCGTCTTCCAATCTGCGACATGGAGTAGTCCTCTTGCATCCTTCCTAACATCATACTCTCATCTCAGTCTAGGTCTGCCCGCCTTTCGTTTACCTCCCGGGTGCCTAGTTAGTACCGTCTTCGGTTCTCGTGTGCTTGACATTCGGTCCACATGTCCGGCCCATCTTTGTTTTTCGAGCCTTAAATGGATGAAGAGTCTGGAAGCTTGGTAAATATCATAGAGCTCATTATTGTGGCGGATTCTCCATGCCTCTCCCTCTCGCACCGCTCCTAAGATTCTTCGAAGTACCTTTCTTTCGAAGGTGTCCAGCTGTTAAAGGGTTATTTTAGCGCATCATTTATTGCTTTGATGGTTATATAATTTGTGGATATTTCGACCACCATGCTAGGCACGTGACCGTATTATGGTGGTCGGTTGAGTATCTCATCTTTTGAAAGAGCTGCAGCATTATATCGATAACTAACATATGTTTATTGCATTTTTTGCCGTCACGGTACCATAATTATTAAAGCTCACAATTACTCCTCTGACAGTTAATATCACACAATGACAAGTATTTTATTTCTTCTTTACAATAAATATCTGTTTTAGAAGGAATATACATTTTTGATTAGGAACTAACGAAATGTGATGTGTAAAGACCGGATTATATGCAAATGCATATTTGCATATGCATTTGCATATTTAGATCCTTTTCAGCGGTAGTTGCATATTTTAGCAAAAAAATTGAGATCTTGCATATTTACGGTCGATCTCGTTCATCGTTCAGATAGATGCCTCACATAGTGACACTATAAACGTCAGATATCTAAGTGGGCGGCAAGCTGCGATGTTTTACCATGAACATTTTGAGGCCATCAAGGGTGTTATCAATGACTTCGATACTGCAGAGGCTTTGGCAGTTTTCCAGAGCAAAGAAGCGTTTGACGATGCTAGTATTTAAAAAAAACCTAGCTATGATTAGCACTCCTTTCGCCTATATACCTGCAAGTATAAAAAACTCATGGATTGGCGTTGAACGAATCTATTCAGGTTATGAAGAAAATTCGCCTTATGAATTCCTCGTTGCCAAAGCTACTCCCGAGTAAACTCAAAGAAAAGTTTAAAAACTTACTGAACAATAACCCAGGGTTTGAATCCTTGTGCCAAATTGATAATAATAAATTTGGACAACTTATATATCGCTGTTTTTGCGATAGCTTCATCAACGGGGCATGTGAAATTTTGCACGGCACAATAAGTTCAAAAATCGCATCCAAATTTAAATTCTGTCCAGTCACATCAATAGACGTAGAACGGTCCTTTTCCGCTTACAAAAATATATTAAGCGATCGTGGACACAATTTGCATACAGTACATTTAGAACATTATACTTAGTCTTAGTCATAGACGTTTTTAAAGGTAAATTTCATTGTTAAATACATTTTGTAATTGATATTTTCGAAAATACCATTGTTGTCCTTGAGAACTAATAGCTTACTAAAATAAAAATAAATATTTAGAAATACAACTTCCTGTATTATTTCATGTTGCATATTTGGCCCTTTTTATGGATTTTCGTGCATATTTCGGCTATTTTTATTGCACATTTGCATGCATATTTTGGGCTATTTTTGTTGCATATAATCCGGTCTTTAGTGATGTGTAATAAATACTCTGGTCCTTAGTACCTGCCTACGATTCAATTTTTTGTGATGTCCGCACTGGGACTTGCAATTTATGCACGTGAATTAATTAATAATCGTCTCGTAATGCATTTAAATCCCGTAGGATGTCACCGGCCAAAATGAATGCATACTGACATCGAATTACTAAAATTACATTATGTATCCATAAGGTGTTATATTATATTCAATACGCTGCAAACACTTACAAAACGTGTGTGATTTGTTGTTGAAATTATTTCTTATGAGTCAACGGTACAGTTTGTTTAGTGTTGGAAAGTAGCTGTTATCCCAATCTGCGATTTGCGGGGCTTAATAGAGATGTTTTTTTATTACGTCATTAAGTTTATAAATAAAATTTGGATGTGATGTCACTGTGATTTCTCGCAATTCTCTCCAACAATGAAACAGTGAAGTGATGACGTCTAACAGTGGTAGATACAATATGTACCGCTTGGTACATAAAGTATTGTGTGTGTGTTTGTTTAAACTTTTTGAGATACATCAAAGAAGGCAATAATTGCGTAGCGCTCTTGGCGTAATTTTTCACTAAAACGGCGCTGTACAAATTATCTTGAAATTAGTTAATTAATATTACTATTATTGGTACATTCTACATCTGGTTGGCCACAGACCCGGAAATCCGGGAATTATCACGGAATTTTACCGAAGCGGGAAATGTCAGGGATATTTTGAATATCAGGGGTTTTACCAAAGATATTGAAATATAAGTAGATGTGCTATCTGCAGTTTTTACTATGTGGGACTGCGCTTCCGGGTGTCGCCGATATTGTTTACCAATTAACCAATAAACTAAATGAACGAATAATTAACGAATAAACCAAACGAACGTTAAATTAAATGAACGAATTCTTTCCGCATTCAAACAATATTGTTAACCAATACTAAGCACATCTTCAAAAAATCAATGAAATGAACAAATTATTTTTGTATGCAAACTACTCTATTTAGGGCGTAATCCGCCGACAGTTGCGCGGACACCATAGCATATCTCTTTTGTATTTGAATATCTTTGGGTTTTACGAATTTCAAAATTTTAAGACAGAAAAATTCGTTGACAATGATGATTCCACGTGTGACCTTTCAAATTCAGGTAGTCGAAATAAATTTGTAACAAGACTTTTTCGTTATTTGTTTTTGGGGTGTTACGCCGTGTTGCGCTACCTCCTTCTTTAGCCAACGTTTCGGCCAGCGTTGCAGTGTCCATCATCAGGGCAGATCCGATAGATGTGGATCTGCCGGATTTGCCCTGATGATGGACACTGCCATCTGCCGGACTGCTACGCTGTCCGAAACGTTGGCTAAAGAAGGAGATAGCGCAACACGGCATAACACCCCAAAAACAAATAACCAAAATGTTTTTGGCCGTGAAAATCTTAAAAAGTATCTTGTAATAAGACTGCTTATTCTCGTGCAAATCGAATTTTTGCGGCCGATTACCGTCGTGGCCGGGCCTCCAAATTCATATATTCGAAATAAATTCATAAAAAATACAATTTATTTCCTTGTAGTAAATCGAAATTTCGCTGCCTAATTTCTAAATTAGGACGATTTGTAACCACATAATGGAAACTTTACGACGTTTTACTTGTCTTCGTCAAACGCCGATCGGATAAACGAAATAATATTATGATATAAAAAGAAAAATTATCAAAAATTTGGTATGACGCTTTTTTTTTTAAATTATATTAAATTATTCAAATTTTATTCCAAACTCCGTGCAGTTTAAAAAAATCTAATATATACCCCTGTATCACATAAGCTTCTTCTTCTTTGTGTGCCCTATCAGGTCCCCCCGACGTTGGCGATCACTCTTGAAAATGTCTCTGTGTTTTGCGCTGCCCGGAATAGCTCCTCCACACTTCTAATGCCAGTCATTTGTCTCCTAACAGGCCCTCGACGACCCTCTATCTTGCCTTTCAATATTAAATGGAGTTTATAATAATGGAGTACATAATAATAGGGGAAAATGTAAAAACTGCCCTGGACACCTGGGAACTGTGGAAACTCTGGAAATCAGGGAATTTTGAAATGCGTTCTCTATGACCACCCTGTAATTCATTGATGAATTTGCTTCAATGGACGATATTGATGATTTCATCGATACCAAGAGCCGTATATTAGGTACTTTACTCATTATGCAAACCAATTGCAATTTGATTTTTTACTAATAAATACTCGACGTTTTATAAAAATATTGTTTACATTACAATAAATTTAGGATCTTACTCACTTACTGTTGATGGAATTTTTTGTGAGTCAACATAACAAAGGCTTGTAGGAACGTTTAGGGGCTATGGAAATGAATGGAAAAACCTGACAGATGTTATTGATTTAACTAAAATGTAAAATATATACCTCGCACTTGCACAATCCATAATGGAATACGGCATTATTGCCTGGGGCTGTGCCAGTAAAAAATACATTAATACACTGTTTAAAGCTCAGAAAACCCTAATAAAAGTAATACTTAAGTTACCAATACTAACACCCACATCAATCATATTCGAAAAATTCCCAGTGCTGAAAATTCAAAAATTACATTCAAAACAAATACTAACTTTCCTTTACAAGAACTTATCCACATTTAACATTTCACAAAACTCTCGCAATACTAGAACAAGACATGCTCTCCAACTACAAATACCAAAAACAAACACATCCTTTGGACAAAAACACTACAGATACCAGGCTATAAAACTATACAATTCTCTTCCTACACAATATAAAACAACTAATATTATTGAATACAAAAAAAAACATAAGAAACTGGCTACAATCTTTCTAACTTTTAATTTATAATTTGTGTCGAATTGAAGTCGATTTTATATTTTGATTTTTATTGTTTCTCTTTTTTATATTAGCTATTAACACTCTTTTGTTTTACTATTCACAATTTATAATTTAATCTGAAAAGTGTCCTCCACAACACAGGTGAACTCCTAGTGTGGAGGACAATATATTATACCTTTGTAATGTAAATGTACTAAGAATAAATAAATAAATAAACTATCCTTTCTGATGAAAATACGAGTTGCAAATTTTACCTTTTTTGATAAACATAGATTTCAATGATGGATTTTTAGATACCCACCCATCTGACTCTTAAGGCCCCGCAACCGCGCACAAAAAGAAGAAGATGGAGAGATATGAAATTAGGAATGTTAGAGGAGAGCGCTAGTATTTAAAGTGACAAAATCGATGAGAAAATTGTGAAAATGTTTAATAAAACACGACAATTGTCTTAAACAGCATTTAAAGAAACACTGTGAATTTTTTCATACATAAAACTTGTAAAATAACTGAAACAAACGTGTTTGTAATAATTTTTTGAGCATACTTTGCGATTTTTTTCTATCGAGGGAATTTTATATAATTTGCGTTTCGGCGCGACAAATCTCTAGACATTATCTTCAAAAATAACATATATTTTTTTAAGAGCTTAAAAACTTCAAATGTTTAAGGGAGGTTTGCCAGAAATCGGTAGAAATTCGGGTAACGGCGTCTTAACCCTTAAAGTCTATTTGTTAGTGTTTCGGAACAACTCATAGGTCTCATAGAAATCGTTGTATCTCTCTTACTATCATAGTGAGAAATATGATATAAACGGTATTAGAAAGAGAAAAGACGACGCCTTATGTTCAAATCTAAAAACTAACCACAAAATATTTAAAATATAAACACTCGTATATAGTATAAACACCATTATGAAACTTTGGGAAATTTTTATTCATTCTTCAATTTGGCCGCCTCGGGAACCATTTAGTGGATAACCAACACCTCTGCCATAGGTCACCCCAAGTGGTTCGCTACGTTTAGTGACTTAGTGCCAGGTTTCATATGGTGAGGTTTGTCCGTGTCTTGCCGGCGGATGCGTCTGCCCATCAGCTGCGTGACAGGCCGTATCGGGAGGGAATGGTTGAAGGAGTCCCTTTGACTTCTCCACCCGTACTCACTCGGAACTTCGTCTTGCACCGCAGTGGCAGGGATGTATTCATACGTCTGTCACTCCTGGACCCACTCCTCTCCTTAATCACTTCCTCACTTCTCTCCTTCCTTTCCCAAAAAACTCTCCACACAGCATCCCCAAAGACGACATAGACCCTGAGGGGAATTATTTTCCTCAGGGCCTCCTTTGTGGAGCTAATGTAAAAAAAAAATTTAAAAATCATAATTTTTACATGAACCATCAAAAAAGTGAGTCGACGATAACGTTTATAAAGCATTTGCCTATTCAAATATGTAGGTATTTTTAATTTTTTTTTCGTTGTCAGTAATTTAAGTTAGAAAAAACATAAGGTGAACCATTTTTTAAACTTTGCGCGCAGATTTATATATTTAAAAAATTATATGTTTATTTTGAATTATAAAATTTGAAAGCGTATCTCATCAGATCACCTCTTTAAAGCAGATTTTTTAATAATCGGATACATTTCAAAATAGACCTGACTGGAAGAAGGTTCGTTATATGAAATAGCTCGCAGAATAGATCAGGTGGGAATAGCGTTAGAATCTCTAAATCTGCGAATGTTTATAATAACTTAGTTCCATCAATCACCGGCCTTTTTTTCAAGGAATTCTTCAACTCGTTACTTCCTACTACATCTTCTGAGTCACGTCTTCACCTTGACTCCGCGTCTGATCTCTCAGGTCATTGATTTTACGATTCTAACACTCGTATGCTCGTATCATAATGACCTCCATTTCCTTTTGTTAAAACAATCATTTACCATCTTAGAACGCTACAGAGATTGTTGCATTCATTTCAGAGGTAGATTTGTATCTTTTGTTCGCGCTCAATGGCAGTAGTTTGAATTAGTTTAAACGGGAATGTCTATGTTTCGGGGAATGATCTTTATTGATTTTTTTTGTGTATTTGTAAAAAGCATTAACTTTGTAGCTCGCCATAATTTACAATAAAAAACATATTAATTTGTTGTAGAGCACTTTTATTTTATTAACACTAACCGGTTTCGGAAGCACCCTTCCTTCGTCAGGAGAATATTATACCTGTTATAATTTATAATAATACTATAAAGAGGAAAGATTAGATTGTTTGTTTGCATTAAATAGGCTCCGAAACTACTGAACCGATTTGAAAAATTCTTTCACCAATAGAAAGCTACATTATCAGCGAGTAACATAGGCTGTATATAATGGTAAGCTCTGGTGTTATGAAATTTATTTAAATGAAAATGTGTGTATTTCATATATTTTAGCGGCAGGGGGAAGGTGAGGTTTGCGTAGATGGAGGACATGAGGGAGGGGGAAGTTGGGGAAGGTGGAAGGGAACGGGGATTACTTATGATTTTTTTTTATGTTTTAAGTTGAAAAAAAATTAAAATAATTTCACTGGAAACCACGTGGTAGTATCACGCGGCAATATATTACTTATGACATCATTGCCTGTCGCGGTTACTTTGTCCCGGTGACTAGCTGTCACTGGATCACAGTGGAAGTGGATCCGAGGAACCGGCGATTTTTGGAACCAGTTCCTATCGGATTAATAAAATGGTCACCAACACTCAAACTGGGCGAAGCCGAACCAAAAACCGCCCGCAGGGCCTAAAATTAATGCTGAATGTTCTCCCACTGTACAATTCTAATCAAAATATCGCCATGCTTGAATATATGAACATTTTCATTCATTTGGATTCCGGGAGTTTTCATATTATTTATTCCTATCACTCTCATTCAAGAGATATTATTTTCTAGATCTTACGCACTAGGAACCATTTCTTGCCATTATTTACTCGCAGTGTATTATCACTTTGCCTTGACTGTGGCACGCGGCAAAGTTTTGCATAATGTACAATAATATAAAATATTCATCAGATCGACCGGTTGAATAGAATTGTTGTGAGAAAATTGCTTGAGTCATCCAATAATGCCGTATAAAGAAAGTTTCAGTAAAGTATTCATTAGTCAGTCCTACTGCCTAAGTCATTCCGGTAACCAAGAAAGACATTTCTCATCACAGCATCCCTTAAAAGTTTACAAATTCCCGTTTTCTTTCTTTTATTATGTTAGCATCGGCGCTACTTGCGGCCATTCGCTAAACCCAAAACCTGGAAAGGACATGCAATAAACAGGCCAGCGGCTAGCTCAGCACAGCCGGCGCGAGCAAGGTCCCTCTTAAACCCAGGGCGAGTGTTTGTGGTTCGCTTGTAAATTCCTACTTCCCTTCCTTTCCTCAAAATCTCCAGGTCTCCTTCCTCAATCAGAACACAGTTGTTATGCACGTAAAGGGTTTTATTCATTTAAAGGTGAGCAGGGTTATACAAAAAGCCAGCCTCGGCACTATACACATGGGTATTTGGCTATCTCTATAATCCTATCATAACGGGGGGACCTCTCTCAACTCTCTACACGTATTTAGTGAATTTAAATGTCAGTTCTTAGCACACAGAGGGGAAGCAAGGTTCATTTGTACTCACAAGCAGGAAATAGGCAGTCGTCAGTCGGGTACTGGGTTGGCGTGAGCCTCTTCGAGCACAATGCACAAGTAAAGTAAAACATCGCGAGTTCAGTTTACGGAGAGCGCCTAGCGCAATCACGGGGGACACTGTTGCCGAGCCCAAGAGCAGCGGGGGAATGGCTGCCGGGTGCCGTTCGGCCTCGGGCCACGGACTGCGCGTGCGGGGAGGGGGGCGGAGAGGGGCGATGCGGCGAGTTAGTGCACTGGGGTCAATTCACTAGCTCCTCGCACGGAACCCAATTCCGTAAGTTCCGTAACGTAACAATTATTAAATCTATATTAATGTCACCAAACTTGGCAGATAATTAAAAATACTAATTTCGGTTGTTGACGCGTGAAATGAAATATTTCTGCGTGAAATTAATGACGTTTAATTAACTCAAAATAGTTTTGAAATTTTCAAAATCTGTAGTACCTGTGATGGTGTGAATTTAGACGAACGTTAAAGTAGGTACCAAAATAATTTTATTTTAATTAATTCATGTGAAAGGTAAATTACTATGTCACCAAAAAAATATTATAATCGTGAAGACATTCAACAATATTTGTTTTTGCAAAGCAATGATTTTGTCGCAAATATTATTAAATAATTCATATATTAATCTATCTATCTATCTATCTATCTATCTATCTATCTATCTATCTATCTATCTATATAAATAAAAATGAATCGCCGAAATGTATGTACGCGCATAACTTCCGAACGACTGCACCAAATTAGATAATTCTTTTTTGCTTGTGTTCATTACTGTCTTGACAAGGTTTGTATAAAACTACTGGTGAGATCTGGCATTATAAAATTTGTATAAAAATATTGCAATAGGTGGCACGCAAGCTGTTTGAAAACTGAATGTACCGGGACTGAATGTATGGAATGCGGGAAGGGGGAGGGGAACTCATGATGGGGTCGTGGGACGGGGAAAGGGGGGGAGTGGATTGGAGTGGGGAGAGGAAAGGTGAAGGAGGCGGAGTGGGAACGCGAGAGGAGAAGGGGTCGCGGAAGTGGAGGCGGAAGGGGAGCGGGACGAATGGGAAAGGACACGCAGGAAGCAACGCATGCCGGGTCCCAGCTAGTTCGAATATATTTTATAAATGCTTTCAGTTTCACCAATCGTTCAATTATACTGTACTTATTTATCGATATAATTACATATTATTTATTGCCTAGAAAAATAAAGAAAAATTAAATCCCGTGATTTTTCACAGAAATTTCTCACCAAGCGGATAGTACCAAAAGTATGTGACATGACATATCGATTTAAAAGAAAACTGATTGTCGTCAATTTAAATGTGCCCTTTCGACTCCTAGGCCCCAGACAGGCCTTGGTTATCTGTTCACGAAGGAATTTCGACGATTGAAAATATTTGATTTCATTAAAAGTAAGGAAAATTTGAGCTTACTTCGGACAAGTACTAGAAAAATAATCTACGTCTTTGCGACGTCAGCGAGACACAAGTATTGCAGTCTTTTTTATTATTTCATCTATCTCAGTTAGCTCAGTTGCCAAGCAGAGCTTGCGCGGGGCGGCTCTGTCGCCACGGTAAGTGTACTAATTATAGAGAAATATGTACACCATACGTTCAAAAGACGTATGATAATATTTTGCGTAACTTCCGGACTTCTTATAAATGTATATTTATTTTTAATATTTTCAAGTATAACGACTGATAAGCATTTAAACTTTCTTAGCTTTAAAAAATATACTATTTAGACATAAAATAAAACGTTATTTTTTGTTTTAAAAAAATACTCAATAGTTGATGTGTAAGAGGATGTGTAGACGGCATTATGTTATTTTTTTAAATTTCAATATATATTTTTTTTTTATTTTTTTTTTTATTTTTTTTTTTTTATTGAATGAAAAGATACATAATATTATGAAATTCTACGCCAATGAAGAGTACTAGCTCTTGAGCTTGGCGTAGGAGTTATTTTACAGCTAGTTCATTTTTATAACATACAATTTACTTACATTTTCCAATAAATATAAACTATATATAAATATAATATATGAGGGAGCGGTCCGTATCGGTAGAGACGGGAGATAAATGAAAGGCGTGCAGTCGATGTGTGAGTCAGTCTTTATTGTGGCTACGTAGCGGAGGTCGATGCGGAGCGGGAGCAGAGTGACAGTAGTGCTGCTGCGTGGTGAGTGAAGATGAAGGTCAGGACATTACGGCGGTGAAGATCACAGGTCTTCAGGAAGCCGGCGTGTTACCCTACACCATGGCGGTGTAGACGAGACCTTGGTCCAGGCGGTCGATCGACGTCGTGTTGACGGGATATGGCGGCTGTGTGTCCAGTGGGTCGGAGCACACACGTGACGCAGGAAGGAACCTTGAGAGGCGATGAGGTTGCTGCTCGTTGCAGGATGAGGATGCTGGCGCGTTGCCAGTTGTTGTTGCTGCTCGTTGCAGGATGTTGGATGATGGCGCGTTGCCGGTGGTGGTTGTGGTAGCTGCTCGTTGCAGGGTGCTGGTTGACATCTCATGTCGAGATGGTAGTCGGAGAGGTTCCTCGAAGGTGCTGGAATGTTCCTGTGTCACGCTGGATAAATTGATGTTCACGGTTGACAGCGCGAGGCCCGTGCCCCGCGCGGGCAGGTACTTAGTCGCGACACTGCTCGTTCTGTGTTGCTTGCCCGGCCGATGAATGAATACTGAGGTACTGACTGACTAGCTCCGAGCCGGCGAGCGCGGCTTATATACCCGTGGCAAGTAATTAATTCTCGCGGTAGGTAATGCGGCGAATTCACGTAAAGGTGAGAAATCGCTCGAACTTTCTGCGGGCACTTGAACGGTACAGCCAGACGTTCTAGGTCTTTCGCCTAGGTGGCGGTGTTTATTTACGATGCGCCAGTTACTACCACGCTAAGGTAGGTATGCCTTATCTTCCAGCTCATTCTGTGGAGGTCAGTGGCGCTGCGGTAAATTTTGCACCGACCATCTGCTACGTAGCCCAATAAACGACTGACTCACCACTTCGACATGACGCCTTTCATTTCTCTCTACCGATCCGGCCCGCTCCCTCATATATAAACTACTATTTTTCACTTTTATAACATACATTTTACTTAGTGTATACAATAAATATAAACTATGTTGTGATGTTAATTTTTGATATGCTATGGATTGAAGTTATAACATTTTGATTGGTGTTGTTATGGTTGTTGATTATTTTTAAAGATTAATTTGACCTTTTTCTTGAATGTTACGAAATCTGTTATTTTTTTAATTTCTTCGGGAAGACTATTAAAATATTTTATGCCTTTGTAAATATAATTGTTGTGCATTTGTTGTGTTGAAAATAGAGGAATTTGGAAGTTAAATTTATGCCTTAATGATGAGTTGAGTTTAAATTTTTTAGTTACATTTTCTTTGAATATTTGTAGTATTGAATCTTTTTTATAGAGGTCTTCAATTTTTGGTACTTCGAAAATTTTGAACAATGATGCTGAAGGGAATGTTGGTGGTTTTTTTAAAATTACTTTAATAATTAGTTTTTGTACCACTTTTACAGGACTTATAATTTTTTCATATGCACCTCCCCATCCAATGATTCCATACTGAATTAGTGATTGGACTAGTGCATAATAGACTTTTTTTAGGTTGTTTAATTTGAGAATATTTCTTAATCTAATGAATATATAGATACATTTCCTAATGCGTTTAACAAGTTCACATATGTGTCTGTTCCATTTCATATGTTGGTCTACAATTACACCCAGGTACTTTATTTCAGTTGCATGGTTTAATATGGTACATGAATTATTACAGACATCTTTGTTACATTTTGTGTTGTGTATAATTATATTAATGTTGGGATAAGTTTTGGATTTATTTATTGAGAAAGGGATATAAACTGTTTTTTTTGCATTGATTGATATTTTTTAATGAATTTGGCTTAAATTGAAGTACAAAACCCTAAACCAATTATTCAATTACCTTTAAACCGTATGTACCTACTACCTTTAAAATATTCAACTACCTTTAAGTATGATAATAAGTCAAATATACACTTTTAAACTTCAGTACGTCTTTAACGTTGGTCAAAATAAGATTATCTTTCTAGGGTTAATATAATAGTTAGTGTGTACTATCGGTTTTTATGTCTTCAGTGATCCTCTGTACTATATATCTATGATGGTGGCTATGGAGTATGGATGTAGTTCGGGCCGAGGCCGCCGCGCGCCGGCTGGTCTGCGCTCAAGCTTGATTTGGGATTATAATTTGGCGACAGGTCGGCCCACAGCCGATGGCGGCGTATGTCGATAGCTTTTTAATGTTTCCCTCAACAATATGCCCAAGTTATTTCTAGCCACGACACCTCGCCACTCGCCACTCATTATTGACTACACATCCAGTGTTTGCCACGAGAAATGGTTAATGTTGCCAGAATTAATAATCACCGGATTGAAAGTCAATGTCTAGACTCTAGAGTTTAATAATGACAATCTTTTTATGGTCTATGAAGAGCTTTTATGCTACTGAGATACATGCTCATTAGTAGCATGCTCTCTTGCTACTAATGAGCAAATGCTACCTAGTAGCATGTGTGTTATTCCCAAATGAGCACGCTCACAAACCAACCGGCTGTTGATTTGTGAGCATGTGTGTCAGTACCATTAGCTTGGTGTAGGTAAGTTAAACCATAATATCCTGACTCTCCCAGCATTCCACTAGTCTTTCTCTGGCCCCGCCTCAATGAGGTTATAACTTCTTCGGTTCTGGGTATCGCTTTCATCCAGGCCGTTTCTCTGTAATATTTTGGCGCGTTGAGTCATCTTTGGTTTTCCTCTGGATGATTGTCGATGAAGCTCCATAGATATTGCCTGCTTCACTGTGTGGTTTGGTGGTCTCCGTCTTATATGCCCATACCATCGGTCGTTTCTCCAGCTTACTGTTAATGTGCGTGACACCCGGGCTACCACGAATGCGTGACCTTTTAATCCTATATTTTAATGATACTCCCGCCGACCATCTAAGCATTCACTTAGATTTCTGCTTTTTTGAGTAAGAGTTGAACATAGTCCAGCTTTAGGAGCCGTACAATATCGCGAGTCTAACAATAGTCTGGTATATCTTTCCTTTAAGTTTTATCGACATTTTCGGGTCACATAAGATTCCTGTTCCGGATCTAAATTTCATCCATCCGACACAATTATAAACGAATTACGACTTACGACCTATAAACGAATTATGTGTTAATCTCGCCATAACAGCCAAGTGAGGATAAATAGTAACTGTAACTAATATCCCGGCTCTAAATAGGTAGGTACCTTTTTTATTTGTCTACCATGTAAGCACATTACGATTCAGGCAATCTGTGCTACTCTTGTTCAATGGAGGTCAGTTTTTAATGAAAAATATAAACGAATTTGCCCTGTAAATGGTGAAGTGGGGTTAACTCGTAAATTCTACGAACCACATATATACCTATATTTGTATTCTCTTCATACTGTGTACCGACTGAAGAATACCTACTTATTCACTTTATATTAAATTCATTGTTGATTCATCCGCTTGTGCAAGTTTGTCCACAAGCTTGTCCACAAGCCTTGACAAATGCAAAGAAACTCGACCAGTCTGGGTCAATAATACGAAGTTTCTCTGAAATGACTCAGTTTCCAGAACTCGCCAACCGTAGATAATAGAAACAAATGGAGATAAGTGTTGGAGGCGTGCCGAAGGTCGCCGATTTTTTTTGTTTACATTAAATCCACATAGGAGGCCTTGAGGGAAAGAAATTCTCTCAGGGCCTATGTCATCTTTGGGGATGCTGTGTGGAGATTTTTTTTAGAGATACGAAGGAGAGGAAGTTACGGGAAGGAAAAGGTATGAGGAATGGTAGGAATCTGGGGGTCAATATGTCCAGGAGTGACGTATGTCCCTCCCTATCCGGCCCGCTACGCAGTAGCTCGACAAACGCATTCGCCACCAAAACCACATCCCATGAAACCGGGCACTTCTGCTAAGTCACCAAACGCAGCGAACCATTTAGTGCCATATACCAGGGGTGCATTGAGCTATCCCAAACGAATTTATTATAAATAAATTATTTATGCTATAAATTGAGGTACGACCAAAGTACACGGAATTCAAAACGGGGCGGAGCCAATGAAACTTATGCGTTTGGTATGTAACTTAGGTTTGTAAGCAGACTTTGGCAGTAGGATGTTGGCGACACTTTCAATGGTGGTGATCAATGGTGGTCTCATACGAATAGTGGTTCACGGCCCATCTCCATTATTTCTGGTATCTGTGTTGCCAACGCTTGACACTTTTCACAGATACGCCGATAAAACAGGAGAATACTATCAGTCAACAGTTCACTTCAAAGAAAACACTTCTAGAATATTGAACAAATGCGTAACTTATTTATTACAAACGACATTGTTAAGTTTTGTTTACTCGTTTGATATACATAATTATTATGAGTTGATTAATATTTTTACATTCCTGGGAATCCATTTTATTGATTTGATCTTTTTATCACTCGTTTTGTATCTATAAAAAATTATTGAAAATTCGTAAATTGCAATAAAGGCGTATTAATGTTAAAAAAAAACAGGGTAGCATATTTTTCTAGCGATGGCAGCTACTCAAATTATCGTCATGGCGCCGGTTCTTTTTTAACGCTTGTTCTGATGCGGTTTATTACGAATTTTCAGAATATTATCGTGTCATAAAATATTATTTAAATTTATTTTTTTATTACACGCCCGCTTTTACGCGGGTGTTTAAATTCTATGTTTGTAAGTTAAAACAAGTACTTTTTAAATCTAAAACAATAATGAAAATATAATATAATTAAAAAAAAATGTAATAACAAAAGCGTATAATATGAATTAAAATACATTGGTAAAAATGATAAGAGTCTAACATAAAAAAGAATATACAATGTAAACAAAATTGCTGAAATTATCCACGACTATTTGTATATTGATTTTTTTATACGTATGTTTCTGTAAAAGCCCGTACTTTTTTTTACATGAGCTCCACACAGGAGACCCTGAGGAAAATAATTTCTCTCAGGCCCTATTTCATCTTTGGGGATGCTGTGTGGAAGGTTTTTTAAGGAAAGGAAGGAGAGGAGAGTTCTGGGAAGGAAAAGGCTTTAAGGGGTGGGTAGGAATCTGGGGCTCAGTGTGTCCTTGTCATCCGCCTCCAAGACCTAAACAAACCTCACCCCATGAACCCGGGCACCCCTGCTAAATCACCAAACGTAGCGAACCACTTGGGGTGACCTATGGCAGAGGTGTTGGTCGTCCAATAAAGGTTCCCGGGGCGGCGGTACCCATTCCCGCCTCCCAAATTGAATTATACTACGGTAAATCTTAAGATTTTCCAGTAAATGCACGAGCACGACTGAAGGCCGCTAACGAACAAATAACAATTCACCTCAAATAAATTAGGAACCCTTAGTCGTTGTGAACTGTTGTTTGTTCGTTAGCGGCCTGCAGTCGTGCTCGCGAGCGATGTCAAGTTACCGAAATTTTCGATAAAACCTATATCGATCGACCATGCTAGGACCCCTGAACGTTATTCAATGACAATTTGCTCAAAAACATACATCAGTAATATGATTTCCGAACATGGTTTTGATTATAAATGCAATATCATTTCGAGTTTCAGTGTATTATTATTTCGATTTTTTAATTTCAAATAAAGAATTTTTCCAAAAATTTTCCAAGTTTTTCACTATCTCAGTAACAATTCATATAGTCACAATATTGAATATGTCAGTCAAAGATAGCCGGCAAGGTAAGGCTTGCTTGAATAATAAAGTGGATGGAACGTGAAAACAATTTTACAGACAGATGAAATGCCAAACGCTCGATTTAAAACATGACTGAGCGTAACGCAGTCAATTATTCTTTTCTCTACCTGCAGTCAGCATAATAATATAAATAGATGGTTGGTATATTTTTTGGTGCAATAACACCTGAGCATACTAACCACAATATACTTGTTTTTATTATTTACTTCAAATTTCAATCTGATCTACTTAACCTCGTTTTGTAGTTTGTACTAGAAAATACTAATCGAATTACAATACAATTCTCATGAATATAAAGAAAATATTAATCTTGCTATGACCACTTTTACATTGCTCTTGAGGCGATTTTTCGCAAAAACAGCGCTATATAAGTTGTCCAAATTTATTATTATTATTATTAATTTATGTATTTTTATTCAAGATCCGATATCTTGGCGCTCCGAATTATTGTTTAAAATTCACTTTTTCCATCAGAAGTCAAGAAGGGATTTTTATAGCAAAAATTAAGAGGAAACCCAATCTGTAAGAAATTTGTACAAAAAGTATTTTACCATACTGTTGCTGTCATTGTCGAAGTTACTCCTACTCCTGCACCTCAGGCTGATAAATACCTAAGTAAAATGATCAAATTCGAGGTTTCGTGTTCCCCATTTTTCTCCTAAACTGAACTGATTTTTAAGATTTCCTTTACTAACGGCCGCTGTTCCTAAATTGTCGATAGACCTATCTGAGTCTACCATCAGCTAAGCAATCTGTAAGTATTTTAAAGGTAACGCTCGATTCTCGCTGTTTCCAAATATTTTATCGTTAAATATCTTAAGGTACCCCGCCCACTTTGGCTCCGCCCAAAATGGCATCAAAGTAAAAGCTTTCGACGTTAAATTAATATTAAAGAGTTAAATGTTGTGTTTATTATTAACACACACAATTTCTTTTAAATGCAGTTATCTGTAAACTTGCATTTTATATTTTTTAAACAAATGTATTAAATATATTAAAAATAAAGTGTTAGCTTGACCTTTGCCGCCGGCGCGTCGTTACCACGTGATGTTACGCTACTCTGGTGACACTTTTTATAACTTTGCTTTGCTCAGTCGAACTTAATCCACGTGTCCGGCTTCCTTAGATTAAGCGGTTCTTAAGCGGTGCTTGTGTGTTGGAAAGAGCGTAGGTAGTTGTGCACATTTGAGCAGTGTTGAACCTTAGTTTCGGCTTAGTAATTGATTAGTAGGATTGGGAACAGCGACCGTAACTGTATAAGAAGAAATACTCTATGTCTGTACGTTTTGCACTAAAAAAAACACTTAGTTTGTATACTACACGTATAGTTTGTATACTGAACTTCTGTTGATGGCGTTCAAACCAGACAATTTTAACAGTTTTGGAGGGTCCTAACTCCTATAAGAAATAACTTATCAAAAAGAGCAAAACGTACCGACACGCTAGTGGTTTATATCTATTATATATTACACTAGCTGGTTCCCGGCATGCGTTGCTATGCCATTTAATGAAGAAATAGTTTCTCCCTGCGTGTCCTTTCCCATTCGTCGCGTTCTCCTTCACTCCGCCTCCTCCACTTTCCCTCTCCCCACTCCACACTCCCCTTTCCCGGTGGATTCAGTTTTCAAACAGCTCGCGTGCCACCTATTGCATTTTTTTTATTACAAATTTTATAATGCCAGAGCTTACCAGTAGTTTTATATAAACCTTGTCCTGATAATAACGAATACAACAAAAAAAGAATTATCCAATTTGGTGCGGTCGTTCGGAAGTTATGCGCGTACATACATTTCGGCGATTCATTTTTATTTATATAGATTAAGAAATATTTGCATTAGTGTCAAAATACAGAGAGGAAATTGAGGACAACGTTTGGACGGACAAAACGCCGCCCGGTTTCCTCTTAATCGTTTTCGCATTCTTCAGATTATAAAACGACAGTAATAATTATTTGCGGTTATACAATTATTTGCTAATAAGCGGCATTTTAATTTGCCGTCTCATCGGACTGAGCCATGAGCAAGCTTGTACTTTATAGCAGCAATTGTAGCATTTTAAAAACATATCATTATGTACAATTACGTTTCGCAAACTAATTAATTTGCCAGTTCTGCAACAAATTACCGGTGTGTCACACATTCACAGATAATTACCACTTTGTACAGCGTGGCAATTATTAACTTTGTGCTTATTAGTAGGTTCTTTCTTTGCCATGCACTCCAGGTACCTGTTTTGGATTAAATACTTATTTTGCTTATCATGCAGCGAACTTTCAGTAAAAAAATGTACTCACACCTACATTTCGGTGTCACGAATGTACTTGTAATAGTTGAGCATCGTTTTAACTCATCGGTATCTTATAATTTAAAGCAAAAATAAATTAAGTAGTTCATATCCGTACTAGATATTTGATATACCTTTTGATTACTAAAATAATTTTTCAGTTTGGTTGGGTATTGTGATCTCAAATCCAACTTAAAGATTTGTATGAAACGGGCCGAAACCGGCCGCGCAAACGTTCCACTTAAGGGAACGTACCCATACTACGTGACCAACTTTTTGCAATTTTTAACCCCCCCCCCCCCCTCCCCCCGGTGACCAAAAACCTAAGCCCGCCGCCGCTCATATGTACCAAGCGTGACATTTTGAAGACCCCCCCTAAACGTGTCACGTAGTATGGGTACGTTAATTACTGCTACTCGCCGGAAAACCTTCTGATTTATTTGTGTACGTACCGAAAAAAAATTGTGTATCCAAAAAATTGTGCACTTCAATAATCATCATCATCATCACTATTTATTGGCTCTACAACCCCTGGTGGGTCTTGGCCTCCTCAAGAATCTTCCTCCACTCATCTCGGTTTTGTGCCAGCTCTCTCCAGTTTAGAAGCTCCAAGATAGATATGTCTTTGAGGACGTTGTCGCTCCATCTTAGTCTTGATCTTCCCAGGCTCCTTCGCCCTATTGGTCTTGAGTTCAGCAGGGACTTTGGTGTTTGATGCTCGGTCATTCTCTCCACATGACCCAGCCACCGAAGTCTTCCCAGTTTTATAAATTTTGAGACGTTTAGCTCCTTAAACAAAGTATAGAGCTCATTGTTATAACGCCTGCGCCAAAATCCATTTTCTAGAACCGGTACGAAGATGCGCCTCAAAATTTTTCTTTCAAAAACGTCCATTGCTCGCTCATTCCTCTTAGTTAGTACCCAAGTCTCAGCTGCGTACGTAAGTACTGGTCTGATAAGTGTTTTGTACACTAATGTCTTCGTGTTTCTGGACAGCTGTCTGGACTTTAATTGGTTTTGTAGGCGGAAATAACAGCGATTTGCGTTCACTATGCGCTTCTGGATCTCCTCTGTGGTATTATTGTCGTTTGTTATCAGAGAGCCTAGGTATGTGAATCTTGGTACCGTTTCGAAATTTTGGTTTCCACATGAGAGAGTTGGGATTTGTTGGGTGCATCCTATGGCCATGTATTTGGTCTTTTGCTGGTTTACTACGAGACCCATATTTTTGGCAGAACTTGCAATCTCAATAAACATAATTAAAACTCAAAAGTTTTCTTTCTTTGAGTGGTTTTGCAACGCATGCCGGGTACTCGCTGGTTTTAGTATAAAAAGATATTAATAGATAAATTAATTTAAAAAAAGAATCAAAAAGAAAGAAATTTAATTTAATGTTTATTTTTTATAAAATACGTCTAGATGTACCTACCCTAAAAATCCGACAGTAGTTATTTGATTGGAATAAATGTGCCCCATTATTTTAATCTAATGTTCCAACGTAGTGAATAATTTATCGGTATCGTGTATTGAAAAGGCTGGTAATCATTAGCCGACTTTATGGTAGGTAGACCTAATATTTCAAATACATTAGGAATTGTTTTGAGAAGTTTCCACGATGAGTTATCGATTAATTATTTTATTGGAAACAATCATTACTACTATAAGAGGTCTTTAACTTTGACAAAAGTCGAACCTATACTTAAGGTGTTTCACAAAGTTCGGCATCTTTTTTCTAGAAGTCGTTAATAATTATATCTTAAAACTTAATTCACAACGAGTCCCATAATTAATGAATAGAAAATATTTTTCGGTATTTTTATTTTTTACTAGCTGAACCCGACCACGCTTCGCTGTGGCTTTGTCTGATTTTAATTATTAGAGGAGTTAACAAAAATTGTCTAGCAACTGTGCATTTTCCAAGAAAACACATTGCTTAATTGAATATCTGCTGTGACTATGCTGTAGTGTAGAATATAAGGGAAGAAAAAAAAACATTCGTAAATTTTTAAAAATTATTTATTTATTCAGACCTTAAATGCTTTTACAATATCACTTTATTATAGATTAGCACCTATTGTCAACAATTCTAGGTAGTTGATCATTTCTGCGTTGCCAAACGATATCGCGAGGATGAAATTCTTCTCCAACCATAACAATTCCCACCTCATTAATTGTTGGCGCATTATACCTCTGACATGCTCACTTGCTGGTGTTTGATCAGCACTAATGATAATTTTATGGCTGTCTGATGGCGTGAGATCAATTGCATTTTTGAACATTCGAATTAAATTATTGTTATCATGTAACATTTTTGCAACGATATGCCTTCTGACTTTAGTAGAGATTTGACAGCGTGTATTCAACTGATCTCCCATGAAATATATTTGTAGAAATTTATGTTGATTGCTGTGAAAAGGAATCAAAGAGCCAGCTTTATGGTAAATTTGTCCCTGAATTTTAAAACGTCAGCATAAAATTTTCTGTTATAACGTTAGCGCCAAATGAAGTCATCTGAAAACATGAATTGTATTTTCTAATATTTTTGAGGAAATATTTTGAATCATCAGTAATTCCTTGCAACAAATTTATCAGTGGTGTTATTGGCTGATCAATTTCAGGTAGCTTCACTTTGCTGCTCGCACAACACATTCCTTGAATTTCTCCTTTAAATTTCATCGCTTTGCAGTGTGGGCAAACTTTATCCATTTTACCGATTTGAACAAATTTACATGAGGTATTGTATTGAATATCTGGTTCGTATGAAAAAGCAATTTGATGGTACGAAGCATGGTTATTCAAAAGTTGCGCTTGCATTCGTCTTCGGCGTTGATCTATTTCTTCTTGACGTTGTTGAGATGAATGTGCTGCTCGTCTTCTTCGCGCTTCTACTCGTAAGCTTTTAAGTCTTTCTTCCCGACGATTCGCCAGTTCTTCTGCTCGCCTCTGAATAATTCTAACTCGAACATGTTCATTATCGTCTAAACGTTCTTGATCAATGCGGTTTGATCTTCTCTGACGATCTGCGTTTGCGTGTCGAGTACGACAGCCTATATTTGAACGTGAGCGTGGTGATGATCAACTAATGGTGATCAACGAATGGTGATCAACTTTGAAAAAACTTACACATCAATCAACTGGTCACAGTTACACTTTTTTGACCCTTTGAAAATTTGTCATATATAATTCGATTTGTTTACCCGATTTTTTGTAGGTTTTGCAAAGTTACGAACTGACATTCAATACAATTATGAGTAAATTTAAAACGCACAGAGAAAACAAATGAGTGAAAATAGTAATACAATTTGTTAGATATAATTCTACTTTTAAATCCGATTAAATTCTTTTAATTCCTAATTGTAGGTATCATAAATTTTTGTAACTTTTAATAAAAATAATAAAATGACAACACTGTCTAGAACTGTCATTCCGTTTTTTACTATGACTAATTATGGGTCAATTTAAAACGCATAAAATTATCCTTTTCCTTTGGAACTTCCAAATAAAAAGTATGTATAAACGCTCTTCTGCTAAAATGCAATGTTCTGTAAAAATTTTGAGTCAATCCATCGATTACTTTCCGAGATTAGCGAACGCAAACATACGGAACCTAAATTTTTATATATATAGATAGATGGAATGAATTTATTTTTCAATTTTTATTAGAAGAACTCTCTTTTTATAACTTTTGAAGATTATTCCCATCAATGTAAAATATCATTGAAGAAGAAGATAACACTAATATTCCAAATGAAAATATGAAAGAAAACAAGACCCAGAAAAAAAAATAGTCGAAGATAATATTTAATTAAATGAAGACAGTGTTTAGCACTCAAACGAAAATCTGGGAACAAAAATCAGAAAAAGATATGAGCACATCTGGGACTCGAACCCAGGACCTTCGGCTTTCCGGGCCGCAACTCTACCAACTGAGCTAATGTATCCCTATCCTATTCGGTCGTTTTTAACCGTTTCATACTAAGAATTACCAACATTATCTTCATTTTCTTAACGCATATATTATTGACTGCTATTTTTATGTATCATTGCAAGATTCAAACCCGAACTAAATGCTATCTAGATAGTGTCTTTTTATATTAATATGCGTCATCTATTGACATTTCTGCAAGACTAGGATGATTATGTAATGTTGCTAATTTTGTCTTCATTTAGTTAATATAACAATTTGAGGTTTTTACTCATTAAGTTAAAATGAAGATAATATTGTCAATTCTGAAATTTGAAATATGAGATTATAAATATAAAGTTTAAACAAAAGGTATCCTAATCGGTAAGGCGTTTGTACCGGTAAGACAAGAGGTTCTGGGTTCGTGTTTCAGTTACAACCATTATCTTTTTTTTATTTTTTTTGTATCTTGTTCTCTTTCATATTTTCGTTTATATTATAGTGTTATCTTCTTCTTCAGTGATGAATACGTTTTCAACATGGTGGGAAAAAACGCATTTGTCCATCTGGCTACTAATAGTTCAATTTTTTTAAATTATTTATAGCCCAGTCGGGCGTGAGTAAATTACCAATAAAAATACAAACATTTGAGACTAGCGAGCTACTAAGCTATTAATAAACGCGTATCTTTTTATTTTATCCCACAAAAACTGTTTCTACATAAAATGTATCTTCAGAAACACTTCACTCATTATTTTAGTACTATAATTTATTCACGTGAATACTTTTATACTTTCAACCCAGTAAGAATAAAAACGGTGTTGGTAACCTATTGATTTGAAACATTCCGAAATACGCAAAATGGTAATAATTTGCTTGTAATATTTATGTTATAACCTGTTTTTAAGCATAATAAACCCATCTGCTAGTATTTCATTGAATTTTTAGTAAGTACAGTGGCACAGAACGTGCATATTTTAAACATAGGTTAAAAAATAAATACTATAAGGATAGTTGATATTTTTAATTTAAAATTTTTTTATTCCTTTATTTTTCCCAAATTTTACAGTTTATATTTACTTATTTTGAAAATCATAACAATAATGTGGGAACAAAATAAATGATAGGAATTATAAGGTAATTAAATGAAGTTTATTTTTTATAAATAACAGCGTCTAAATGACGGCCCTCTCTGAAACTTTAATCGCGAGTGATTAGTGAAAACTCTCTTCAGTAATGCTGGTGTGATTGCTGCCATTTCACTATGGATACTCTCCTTCAGCTGACTTTAGGACTATGCAGCGGTTTTTCGTACTTGAGTTTCTGATTTGCACTGCTCCAATAACGACAATTTTGACGGTTTATGAACCCATTTAAATGAATATGAGCCTCGACACGACAAAAAAGGATATTGTCAAAATTGGAAAATGGGTGAAGCATTTCTTCAGCAAACGCCTACCTTGCTCCGAAGTCTTGCTCTTTTAATGCTTGTGTTAATTGGAGTTTATGTGGATGCAGTTTGAGATCTAGGGTTAAAATTAGTTGTAAACTTGGTCGCGCCAAACTGTAAAGAAGCCGTTGATCTCTTCCGAGTTGACACCTTGTGGATTTTCTCGTACTGACCGTTTCACTCTCTCAATATTGTCTCCGGTCCTATATATTCTTGGACGACCTTTAGCTTATGGCTTAAACGTTGAACCGGTCTCTTCAAAACGCTTTATCCATATTTTAATTAAATTTACAGTCAGAGCTTCGTGAATTTGTTGTAATCCATATTCAGCACAAAATAGTCGCCTTGCAGAGATGTACGAACGACCGTTCTCGTAAAACGCGCGAACTCAAAATGTGTGCTGAAAAAACTGTACCTACCTGTGTGTTTGTTTCCCCGTTGAATAGATTTTATATTGAGAGAACGCAGTGACAGCTGCTCGCTGTGAGATGTTGCTATTTTAGTTCATTTTCAGTTAGGATCCGGTTTGTTCTAGCTAGAAGATAAATAATTATTTTGTTTGTAAACGTTTAACTCAAGATTTGCACAAAATAACTCACCATCGTCAGTCGTTGTCTTTTTGTTTCTAACAAAGGAATTATTAATTTTATTGATAATTTTTACAGGACCGTTTTTGTGGAAAAAAAAAACTCAAGTTCGATTTGAATTTCTCATATTATAAGTAACCTAAAGTAACTTTAAAAAAAAAATTAATGCGTATAATTATGTTACATATGTTTTATTTTATTATATAATAACAATTTACAAGGATGAAAGATAATTCATAATTTTGTCTTAGTCCTCCTCACAGGGGTTCCTGTGAGCAGTGGCGGCTCATGACTTTTAGGTGTGCTAAAGCGCTAATTTAAAAAAAAATTATGGCGTTATTGATGTTATTTTACCCGAAAATGTTTTTTTTTTTTGATAATCTTTATTTGTGAGAAGATTTTTAGGAAATTTCAGTTTGGCAGTGCTGAATTTCTGAAATTCCTGAAAATCTTCATACAAAAACCAAATTTTCGAATAAAAAAATTACGTTTTGCCATTTTTTGTAATATTAGCACACTCAAAAGTCACGATCAGCCCCACCCGTACTGAGGCGGACTAGATCTTATATAAATACTGCTTGTTTCACTTCCGAAGACTGTTTTTTTTAAATGTTTTTTTTTTTTAATTTCTTTTCTTTGATTTCTTAAAGCCAGGTTTTGATTAGTTTTTTTAAATTATTTGCATTATCTGTTTTCTTTTTGTCGTTGTAAACGAATTACAGAGTTAGTGGAGAGGTATTTGTAGTTCCTTTATCATAATATGATTGTTGTTTACCTTTATTATATATTACGTACCTACTGAATTAATAGCCAAATACTTTGCAGTACCTAGTCTACTATCTTTTACGTCGTCTACTTTCATCCCCATCCCAATTTCCTTCCACCTATCGGGGGTATCATAAACCGTTAGTAGATACAACCCATTAATATTGACTACCATATGTTATGATAAAATTACAAGCATATAAAAGTTTTACCATCTGCCCAGTCCTTGTGTCCCCGTGTCTACTGTTGATATAATTAATTTCTTAGGTAATAATGGTTTCAGTCTGATTTAATGTTATTTACCTGTGATTTGCTTTATTGTCATAATTAACAGTTAGTGTTATTAGTTTATTGTGTTCCTCCAACCTTTCGTTGTTTTATCCATTTTATCAGTTTATAAGGTACTGCAATAACAATACAGGTTTACCTGTAGGTTGCCTTTATTGGTTTTAGTATCCAGGAAAATGGAATTATCTCTGATGACATCAGTTTGAATAAATATTGCTATCGAGGATTATCGTTTTATTAACAAGGCTTTGATTTATTTACATATTTGTGTAGAAGATAGACGAGTGACAGACTGGGTTTACCCTACTTATGGGCTGACCAAAAGGTCTTATAATATAATCAATATATTTTATAAAATAAACCGTAAAAAAATGTGCGTACCGCTAAAATTCAAAAACGAGTCCCGGCACGATCAAGGGAGTTATAAGGTGTGGTATCCCCCATTCATGAAGAAGGTTCCCGTTTTTACCTGAAGGGCGTGCTTTTGAAGATATAAGGGATGGAAGTTTCGCCCTCTAGAAATTTCTAGAACAGTCCAGAACATTTTAGAGTATTCGAGAGCATTCCGGTACAGTGGAATGTTGTGGACTGTTCTGGAATAGTCTGAACGTTCGGGAAAATCCCGGATGATCCCAGATCATTCTGGAACATTCCAGAACACTCCTGAATGTAGTTGAATGTTTTTGAACATTGTGGACCATTCGAAGCCTTTTTGTATGGGTGAAAAAAACCCACTACCTACCGGTATATAAAGCAAGATCCGTCTTGAGTTAAAACGTCAGTTCAATCTCATTTCATCTCCCTGTGTGTAGTCGGGCACCCTACTAGCTAGGGCCTAGCTAGTGTGTAATAAAAGGATATTGCCTAAGCATTTTTTGTGATGGTTTTTTTAACGGTGTTATACCAACCAAAGAAAAAATTTGTAGTAGAAAGTCACTCCCACTTGTAGTAAGATGATGATATTATAATAAGTACAATGATAGCTGCTCGCAATATAAGGCAATTTAAATAATTTTTTCCTTGTTTTCCAGATCTCGTGCGTCATAGGTGAATCTCTTGCATTATCAAAGCAGTTCTTTTAATTTTTTTTTACGAATCGTCATGTTTTATACATATATTACATTTACTTAATTTGAAACCTTTATAATGACACATACGAATGTTTTTTTGCCAGTTTATTTAAATTTCACCTGAAAGCTAGAGAGTTAATTTTACAAAATTATGCCTTCTCAAATCATGTGAAAATTTTTTTTTAATTATTCGTAATTTATTATTGTAATGTCGTTTTTGGCTCAACAGCTCGGCTGTGGAATCATTTTAATATAAAACATTGGTTCAGCAATTGTCTTGACTCTGAATACAAGGAGAAAGTGGAACTTGAACACAGTACTAGGTTCACAAAGGATGGAGGTATTTTTTTTAAATATTTTATTTTATCATCTGCTCCCGTTTGGAGCCAGTTATCCCCAATAGCATCCCCAATTGGGGTATGTTGTAAGGCTGAAGGTGGAGGGGAGGGGAAGGAGATGGGGGAGAGGAAAACCCTGAAGAACCTGGCTATTCAGATCTGATCGCCAAACACCGCTGACGCCATTTCAAGCAACGTTTCAATTGTTTCAGGTATAGTTGTACCAAAATTGTATAAGAATAGCGAACCCTGGAATATAACTTGCCCAAAATATTCAAAATATTACCAAGTAATATAAAAATTACGAATAACCGTAGATATTTCCTGAAAATACGACTCTTAAGTAGAGATACTTTTTTTTTATTTTTTTATTAATAATTTTTTTTGGTTACATACATAAAAATATTACAAAAAAACATTTCTTTTGATAAGAAGTAAAAAAAAATAAAATAAAATATGTAGCTTACCGATAAACAATAATACAATTTAACAACAAAAAAAAGATATTACAATATTATACATATATGTATGGTAACAAAAAAAAATCCCACATAGGCATCGCCAGTTCGTGGGTATACTTAAGTTTTTTTTTAATGCAGTTAAGATACAACATAGCAAATTAAACTTTAAATTAGTAAATTGAAACATAATTATGTTTTAACATATTTATAGAACAAATAATTCCGTATTTAAAAAACAAAAGTTAAGAAAAAAAAAATATATATATGAAAAACATAAAAATTAGGGATTTGTAAAGTTATAACAGGTAAGATGTTATAGCAGGTAGGTTTTTGTGTCATTTGTAGTTATCCAAGTCTTTATTAATTTTTTGTATATGCTGTAAGAGGATATGTTTTTAGATTTAATTTCTATAGTCTGATACAGTGCATTATAGATTTTTGGTGCAATGAAAAAAGCATGTCTTTGCGCAAGCCTAGTTTTGCAAAGGGGAACCTCAAATGCATTATTTACTCTACTGCTGGAGCGTTTTTCGTTTTTTGTAAAATATACATTTCGTGAAAATGTATATTTCAGACATTGCATACAGTTCCTTTATAATAGGCAATGATAAGAATCAATAGTTGGTGTTCATTAGCATATAGATTTAGTAATATTTTAGATTATGTGTGTCAATAATGATAATCTGTAAATTTATAATTAGTAATACATTGTAATTGAACATGAACATCTCGTTAACAAATTGCTTAAGAGGGAATAACCAGATACAACCGGAAATATGTCATTTTAGATCAAATTCTAGACGTATCGACTCTATTGCATAAAAACCATAAATTGATTTCTAAAGATTGTTATTTTATGTAATAAAGCTACGTTGGGAAAAAATATGTATAATTTTTATTATGATAAGTTTATACCGTTGGTCGGTTGTTACTTTTTCAAATTAAATGTTGTATTATAAAACACACATTTTATTTTTACCGTCTTACAATAATAAATTTACGATTTTTTTACACACTTATTTTGCTTACACATTATTGAAAAGTTATAAATAGATAGATACCTATGATCAATAAATAATTGCAAGAAGTAAATAATTTAAATGATTTTATCACACGTTTGAACATTTTTTTACTAACTTGAATGTAGGAATACGTTATAGCAAATTTTGAATGAAATAAAATCGATATTGAGTTATTTGTTAAAAATGCTGGTTCAGAGAGTAATTAATCTTTCTCATCGGAACCGCCCCATACAGTTGCAAGGGTACGATCGCAAGACCATCTTTCGACGAAGTCTGAATTCTCGGCCGCTGGTTAGTGCATCTAAAATTATGTTTTACAAAAATTCTAAATGAAACCAGTTCTTTCTTGTGGATTTTATTTATTTGATTTATAAATATACTAGCAGACCCGGCCACACGTTGCTGTGGCTAACGAAACATAACGCCATTGCCCAACCTTTATAAAATCCACACTACCCGCTTGCCAGCTGCCCGCTGCCTGAATTGAATATTTGAATTTATCGACTTTTCTCTACTATAATAAGCATGTTTTATACATATATAAACCTTCCTCTTGAATCACTCTATCTATTGGTGAAAACCGCATGAATATCCGTTGCGTAGTTTAAAAGATCTATGCGCACATAACATTTTGAGCGACTTTATCAAATAAAATAATTCAAATCAAATACGTACTTACTCTAGGACATCTATTTTCCAATTTCTTCCGTAGAACGAATTTCAAAAGTGACTATAGTACGGCCCGCCAGCCGTTTTAAATCGCACAAAAATATGTTTTCTTTGAATTTCTCGGCTTTTGTCTAATATAATTTATATGTTTTATACATATAAACATTCCTCTTCAATCGCTCTATCTATTGGTGAAAACCGTATGAAAATCCGTTGCGTAGTTTAAAAGATTAACGCGCACATACCTTTTGAGCGACTTCATTTTATACTATGTAATGAAAATAATTCAAATCAAATACGTACTTACTCTAGGACATCTATTTTCCAATTTCTTCCGTAGAACGAATTTCAAAAGTGACTATAGTACGGCCCGCCAGCCGTTTTAAATCGCACAAAAATATGTTTTCTTTGAATTTCTCGGCTTTTGTCTAATATAATTTACATGTTTTATACATATAAACATTCCTCTTCAATCGCTCTATCTATTGGTGAAAACCGTATGAAAATCCGTTGCGTAGTTTAAAAGATTAACGCGCACATACCTTTTGAGCGACTTCATTTTATACTATGTAATAAAATGTAATAATGAATGATAATGATGATGATGATGATGATATAAAGACGATATTATAAAAAGTAGGTACAGGATAACAAGAATTTTCCAAATAAAGTTGCTTGCGAGAGGTTTTAAGATGAATAATAATTGACAATTGGGTTTTCAAACACTTTATTTTTCTTCTTCGAATTTACCTTGTGTGTCCTACATAAACTGTTGTGATTCATCAACAGATCAAATATTTAGCTGCCATCAGGTAAAGCCGTTAATACTTAAAGAGTACGCTCGTCGCTCGTTTACTGAAGCTGACTAGGTTTAGGCGGATGACGCCATTTTCCACGAAGTAGGTATTAATTTGTTGATTTGTGGGTATTGGGTAGAGACTCTGATTAATTAATTAAGCCACGAGGAATATCGCCGGATCTGTTGAACCACATCGATCAGCAAACGAAGGCATGTCAATATTATACATTAAATACACAATCGAATTAGTTCTGAGACTTACTCGCGCATTATCCTATCTCTTCAGAAATTTGGCGTATTCAAAATATTTCCGCTTTACAACAAAATGGAATTAAACGGAATAATTCTGAACATATCCGAAAACTAAAAACTGTTCTTGAAATGTGAACGCTTTCAAATTTTGTAATTCGAAATTAATGTATAATTTTTGAAATATAAATATTTTGCATGCAAAAAAAGTTTTAAGAAAAGACATAGTCAGTAATTTTCCTCTTATTTGGAAGGTTAAGTGTGCAAAATTTCATCAATCTCAGAATAAAACTGTAGATTTGTATTAAAAACAAAGCCAAACGGCCACCCCTTCCACAGACACTCTTTTTTTTTGCATGAGCTCCACACAGGAGACCCTGAGGAAAATAATTTCCCTCAGGGCCTATGTCATATTTGGGGATGCTGTGTGGAAAGTTTTTTTAAGGAAAGGAAGGATAGGAGAGTTCTGGGAAGGAAAAGTGTTTAAGGGGTGGGTAGGAATCTGGGGTTCAGTGTGTCCTGGTCATCCGCCTCCAAGACCTAGACAAACCTCACCCCATGAACCCGGGCACCCCTGCTAAGTCACCAAACGTAGCGAACCACTTGGGTGACCTATGGCAGAGGTGTTGGTTATCCAATAAAGGTTCCCGGGGCGGCGGTACCCCATTCCCGGCTCCCAAATTAAAAACTCTTTTTTTTTTTTTAGATGAGCTCCTCACAGGAGGCCCCGAGGAAAATAATTTATTGAAAATAATTTACTCAAATGTATATAAGTAGTTATACATACAGATATTGTGCATTAATTTTTTTCTGTTCTCTCGTTTCTGTTCGCAATGTTTTCTGAAAAGAAATAACACTTGAACCTGGCTACGAATAGTGTCACGAGCCAAACAATGAAAAATAAAGAGCTACAAGCTTTTTGTTACGATTTTCCGTACTTTTAATATAAATATTGCTCAATACATACGTTTGACTCTATTGTTGTACTACGTGCATACTATCCGAAATAAAAGGTCTTAAAAATGTTGTAAAAAAATAATAAAAAAGACCTTTCATGAATTAATCATAAAAATTAAATAATTAAAGCAATTAGAACCTTGTCCATTGATTCGAACGGATATATCGAACCCAACCTAACCTAATAATTTTAATATGATTACAGATAATATGCATTAATTTTTATATATTTTTTATTTATTGTTTTTTTATTGTTTTATTTTGTTTTTATCACTGTACTACCTAATTAATTCGATTCTAGGTTTTCCAATTTTTTTCTAATACCTGCTGGTAGATACACTAAATGCAGGTTCCTATGTATTTGAAGTGTGGTAACCTTAAATTTATGGAAAGATATAACACCGTCCACGCCAACGTGACGATAGTTTTATGAAGTGAAGACTTCTTTAGCACGGTTGTGATTTGAAACTCGATGAAACAAAAAATTGCGTCACTAAAAAGAGACATACACATACATCTATAAGATTTTGCCTGCGACTAAGGTTAGATCAAAAAATCAAAATTCCGGAGAAAATTCCTGACATATGATAAAAATTCCGGACTTTCGAAAGTTACGGAATTAACAAAGATATGCTCTTATATATTTGCGATGCTCGCACAAAATGCCAATGTTGAAAGGGTCTTTTCCTTAATGGGAACCCAGTGGTCAAAAGAAAGGAACAGGCTTTCTGTGGAGTCTCTTAACAAGTCAAGTCGATTCTCTTAACACAGTATAATTTAAAAAATGTGACTTGCGAAATGTTCTACAAAACTATTATTAAAGATTCGGAGAGATTCGGATTTTGAGAGACATTCTCAAGAGTGATCGCCAACGTCGGGGGGACCTGATACGGCACACAAAGAAGAAGAAAGATTCGGAAGTGTTGAACAATATTTCAGGGAGCATTAAATATCAGAAGTGATAAGTTTTAAGATTTTCACGGCCAAAAGCATTTTCGTTATTTGTTTTTGGGGTGTTATGCCGTGTTGCGCTACCACGATGACCGAAACGTTGGCTAAAGAAGGAGGTAGCGCAACACGGCATAACACCCCAAAAACAAATAACGAATATCAGAAGTGATGTTTTTACTTTGTTTTGTAATAAAAATATTTTGGTTTATTTAATTTTTTACATAAATCTCCACTTAGTAGTAGAAATTCCGGACTGCTTAGGGTTCCCCCCGCATTCCGGACAAAGACCTATATTTCCGGACTTTCCGGACTTTTCCGGACTGGAAAATTCCGGACGTATGGCAACCCTACCTGCGTCAGAATGAGATAGTATAATGGGTCTCTTTATGAGGTGCTTCGTAGCCTCCACACTTTTGTCTACTTTAGTTTACTGAAGATTTTATTTCTACCGCGCGTGAACTGCACACTCTGATGGCCTATTCACATATAGAAGATATTCGCTGCCGCTGCCCCACCGTTCAAACCTAGGCGGATTTCGCTTTCGCTGTAGGTAGTTTATTTCCGCCTGTCTAGTCGGTCACGTTCGTGCCGTCCTCGTGGGTGTCCAGTGAAAAAAGCATCTTATTAGAACGAATGTTAGCTGTTGGGTGCGCGCGGACTGGTTGCACTAAGCCACTCTGATAAAGCTATTATTAAGAGGTAATAGCACCGGTGAGAAATCTTGACGGTAGGTATTTTAAAAAATTCTCGCTATCGCACCGCGCTCAAAAAAGAACTAGCTATCGATGTGTTGGTGAGACCACGTGAGTGTTTGGCTTGTACACCCTCTCGCCCCCTTTGCGTCTCATGCCTACCGTCTTTCGCCTCATACCGCCATATCCAATATTCTGTTTAGATAAAGCATGTTTCGACTTATTTCGTCGCTAATGAAGTTTTTGAATCGGCCTTGCGGTGTGACAGAAAAAGGGCCCATTATTTTTAAACGCACGAGGTCTGCTATTGTCGGTTATTTATAAATATCGTCGATAGGTATTGTAACAATGTCTTCTGTTCACGCTTATTACCGACAAATTACGAATTATTTTACTAGAACTCTATGTAGGTTAGTAGTTTTAAAGTTTTCACTGTATTTGCGTTTATAAATATGCAGTCAAACCAACTACATCGAATTATTATATACATACATATGATTATTCTCTATGATACATTAGTTATTATTGAAAATTAGTATTAACCTCTCAGGCCTCGGGCCTGTTTTTCGAAAAGTCAAAATATTTCCGCTTTCCAATAAATTCCAAATAACTTTAATATTTGTGAACGCATCCGAAAACTAAAAACTGTTTTTGAAAGATGATGAAATACGCTTTCAAATTTTATAATTCGAAATAAACATATAATTTTGTTTTTATTTTATTAATAACTAGCAGACCCGGCCACACGTTGCTGTGGCTAACGAAACACAACGCCATTTACCCAACCTTTATAAAATCCACACCATCCGCTCGCCAGCTGCCCGCTGCGCGCTGCCCTTTGCCTAAATTGAATATTTGAATTTCTTGGCTTTTCTCTACTATAATAAGCATTTATTATACACATAAACCTTCCTCTTAAATCACTCTATCTATTGGTGAAAACCGCATGAAAATCTGTTGCGTAGTTTAAAAGATTTATGCGCACATACATTTTGAGCGACTTCATTTTATACTATGTAATGATGATGATACCACAAAACTTAAATTTCTACTCATATAATTTGGCACTTACCTATCTTATTAAAAAAAAAACTCAAAAATGCATATGCAACAAAAATGTATTTTTGACCGATTATCTCTATCTCTACATATTATAAAGTCCCCCGCGCCATCTGTCTGTCTATTCGCGATAAACTCGAAAACTACTGAACGGATTTTCCTGCGGTTTTCACCAATATACAGAGTATTTCGTGAGGAAGGTTTAAGTATGCAATTTGTCAATGATTTGTGTAAATTGGTTGAAACATAACGATAATTGTTAGAAGTGTCGGAAATAAGTCCAGCCGCCTGGTAGCTTTCATCGAAAACGCTGCACAATCCTTTTGGGATATAACCAGGGCTGGGCAAAATACATGCTTTGCTGTAATTGAAATACAAATTACAAAATACTTTTTCGCATGTATTTAAAATACGAAATACAAAATACTTTCAAGTCATGTATTTGAAATACAAAATACAAAATACAGTATTTTAACCATTTTTTTCTTTCAAATACAAAATACAAATTACAAAATACAAAATACATTTGGTTTTGGTAGAACCTTTGGTTGCAATAAATTGTCATAAATGCCCTTATCTAAGGGTGCGTTTAAATAGAAGCAATGTTGAGCAGAGTGAAACAGAGACGTGCAAAAATTGACCAATCATATTGCTCAAAAGACACATCTCATCTCCGCTTCACTTGTAAAATTTGTGGTAAAGGACTCAGGTGTTAGGTAATATAATAATAATATATTATTATTATAACACGACATTTGTATAGCGCTATTTTGTTTTATTTCTAGTGACCGACCGAAGGTTCGGTTTCGGTTTCGTCAAGGTTCGGTAAAAAAATCTAGTTTCGGCATCAGTTTCGGTTTCGGCAGAAAATCTGCCGAACCTTCGGCCGCACCGAAACTCTGCATTTGTGAATTATCGCGTGCCGTTTGACTGACTTCCGGTGAGTTCGTGGCTCGTGTGTCATCCACCATCATCAACTGAGTTCGCTGGCCGGTCCGGCGTGCTTGTATTGTGAGTTTATGTAATCACAAACTTCAATTATTTTTATTTATTTCATTCTAATTTTAATTTTATTTAACAAGTGTAAATAAAAATTAAAATCTAATCTCCTTCAACGGAAGCGATCTTCTGAATAGTCCCTCCTTTGATGTGCTTGGTGTAAGGCCCTCCGTTCATGGAGATACTTACAATCTTCGTAATTGTGACGAAACCACAAGTACCCTGTTGATATACATACTACTTTTTAATGCTAGTCTCCGTACACGGCGCTATCCGAAATATACTATATAGTCACATGAGAACGGGTCGTTTCTATGACTCATTCTTGAGTTCAACAGCTCGGCTGTGGAACCCGGCCTCTATGTTTCCTCCCTCCTTCCTCTCCCCAAAAAGACCCTCCATACAGCATCTTCAAAGATGACATACGCCCTGAGGGAAATTATTTTTCTCTGGGTCTCTCATGTGGAGTTAATGTAAAAAAATGTTGTGATTGTAAACGCAATTAAAATTATAGTACTCAATTTATGAGGTCCTTACTTTATAGTGAATAAAAGTGTAAAAAATAAGCCGAATTTCAGTAAACAATAGATTTTTAACATGTCTAAAAAAGTTTCGGTTTCGGTTTCGGCCGAAACTGAGAAAGATATCGAATATTCGGTTTCGTTTTCGGTAGAAAATCCTGTTTCGGTCGGACACTAGTTATTTCACTTCAAGTGCGCTCTACTGTAATTAACTTAAAAATAGTTTAGTATTCAGTCAAACTATTCCTATAGTGCTTGATCTAATACTATGACACAAAAATGTACAATACAAAGCAATGACAAGCATTACATAATATGATACAAATATGATAGAAAATGTACAATAACAGTGCTATTATAGCACAGGACGTGTTGCCAACTCTAAATATTAACACACATAACATATAGCTCTGGATTCTAGCGTTTTTAGTCTACGTATTATCTATGTCAGTTTATTTTTCATTATCATTATTAAGATCGCTAAATGTATTTGAAAATGTATTTTGAAGCCATAAGTATTTGAAATACAAATTACAATATACCTCAGCCCCATGTAATTGAAATACCAATTACAAAATACATTTTTAGGAAGTAATTGAAATACAAATACAAAATACGTATTTGTATTTCAAATACGTATTTCAATTACAAGTATTTCAAATACTGCCCAGCCCTGGATATAACAAAACAATTAATGGTGGGATATTCCTCTTTTATAGATCTACAAAAAAGTCCGCGAAGGCATATATCTATCTTTTACGGATAGCTTACTATACACATTATATCTAAAATGCAATTGATAAGAATAATAAGATAAGAAGATAGAATGCGTATAGTAAAAGATAGATATATGCCATCGCGGACTTTTTTGTAGATCTATAAAAGAGGAATATCCCACCAAGCGTTGTTTTGTTATATCCCAAAAGGATTAGGCAGCGTTTTCGATGAAAGCTACCAGGCGGCTGGAATTTTTCCGACACTTCTAACAATTATCGTTATGTTTCAACCAATTTACACAAATCCTTGACAAATTACATACGTAAACCTTCCTCACGAAACACTCTATCTATTGGTGAAAACCGCATGAAAATCCGTTCAGTAGTTTTCGAGTTTATCGCGAACAGACAGACAGACAGACAGAAAGACGGCGCGGGGGACTTTACTTTATAATATGTAGAGATAAAAAAGGTTTAAAAATAGCCCACCTTAAGTTTTTTTCTAATTAAAATTACGATAACGAAAAAGATAAAAGCACTTACATATTTTATTAGACAATTAAATCTAAATGGATTTATTGTGTTGTGTGTATCATACGTGTGAGTTGACATGTTTGTAAATAATAATGTTTAAAATGTTAGATATATCGCTTGCTGAGGTTTGATTTGTACTCCTGTATTTTTGAGTTTCTTTAAGCAGTAAATACAAAAAAGGATGTGTTAGTTCGTTCAAAATTCAATAAAAAATGTTGGTCTTTTACCTATAGATAGATTTACCTACACATTTTTTTTAAATATTTTTTTTTTTTTTTTTTTTTACAGTGAATACCGCACAAGAATCTCAACTGCTCCCGTCTGGAGCCAGTGAGACTATGGCATCCCCAATTGGGGTATGTTGCGAGGCTGGTAGTGGGGAGGGGAAGGAGGTGGGGAAGAGGAAGGTTGGGAAGTACCTGGCTATTCAGATCTGGTCACTAAACACGGCTAAAGCCATTTTCAAGCAACGTTTCAATTCTGAATGGTGGTCTTACACCAGGGCGATACTAATAGTATCTTCCACTCTCAGTTTGAAATAAAGGAAACAAATATATAATTTTTTTAAACTTCAAAACTTTTTATTTTTATTTTCAACTTTATAAAACCTTAAATTGTAATATTTAATTACATGAAGACAATATTAGCGAAACTTCAACCCAAGGCTTCAGGCCCAACTTCATAGTACAAAAAAAAGTGCAAAAATCACTTACTTCGCAATTTTTGCAATAAAATAAAAGCACTTAGAAAAAAAACCAACAACGCTAAAGGCTTTGTACCAGTTCACATAAGGAAAAAGGTTGAAGCAAACGTTTTACGTATGAGAAAAGCTATAGTTTGAGCAGTAAATTACAGAAAAGAGCAAGAAAACACGGCACAAAGTGATAAAGTAAAAAATCTGAAAATGGACAAAAAAATGCCGCAAACCATGTTTTTGGTGATCATACAAAATGTTCGTCATACTATTGCAAGTCGGAGAAGTATACTAATGATCCAAATTTAGTAAGCGATCTTCAAGATTGTGGAACAGGACTGATATTCAACAATTATTGTCGTCTCTAATAGCAAATGCAGAAAGTCTTATTATTAACGTGACAAATAACACTGTGGAGCAATTCAACAACGTTATAGCCAAATTTATAGGCGGAAAAAGAGCAAATTTTACAAAAATGGGATAACTTCAGCAGTTGAGCTTCTTGAGCAGTAACTTCGTGGAATAGTGAAATGACAACCCATTCACGAATACAAAAAAAATCCAAGGCCACAGTCCTGGCAACTACACGAAGCATTTTATTGAAAGAAAACGACGTTCGAAGGAGACAATACAGAGGTGTCGAAAAATAAAACTAAGGTATTACGAAAACACGACAGAAAAGAGAAAAAAAGTTGCAGGGCCTGATGAAAATTATGGTCAATTGGAATTAGATCCAGATATGCCAGCTGAATTATTTGAAACGATAAAGAGGAATTTTTCAAAGAATTATCTCCATCGAATAAGGATGAACTCGAAAGGAATACGGTGGGCCAAAGCAATAATAATTTGTGGACAATTGAAAGGCGTAAGCGGCTTACAGCTTCTAACTTTGGACAAAAATATGTAAGCTACGGCCAAAAACTTCAGTTGCGAGAGTATTAAACTCGCTACTGTACTCGCCATTTAAAGGAAATATGGCCACAAATTATGGGAAAGAAAATGAAAACCAAGCAATTGAGCAATTTACAAAAGAAACAAAATTAGAGGTATTCGCCTGTGGACTATTTATCGATGAAAACAAAAACTTTTTAGCGGCAAGTCCGGATGGCCTTTTTGGCAAGGATTCTATAATTGAAGTGAAATGCCCATATAGTATAGTAAATATGTCACCAGAAGAAGGATTTGAACAAAAAAAATTGATAACTGTAAAATTGAAGACAATGCTTCAACATTAAAACGGAATCACAATTACTTCTACCAAGTACAAGGCCAGTTACACATTACTCGTCGTAAATACTGTTATTTTGTCGTGTGGTTTGCCGTATGAAAAAATTGAAAGGGACGATTCAATCTGGCAAAAAATTGAACCACTGTTAGAAAAACTTCTACCACCAATGCCTTTTACCAGAAACAATTGACGGTCGCATATCAAGAAATTTACCGGCGAGAGAAAGATCTAAATCATAAATTGTTTAAAATTCATTGTATAGTGGTAAAAAAATTTGTACAATAAAGTGTTTACAAACAAAAAATTTCAATTAATCACTGAAGGCAATGTAAGCGACTCTCAACTAAAAATTTGAAACAGATTTTTTTTAAAAACATAAACCTCACATTGGAGGCACCGAGGAAAAATAATCGCTCAGGGACTTTGTTGGAGAAGTTGTTGGACATCATTGGAGAAGCTGTGTGGAGGGTATTTTTAGGATAAGGAAGGAAAGGAAGTTTTGGGTAGGGAAAAGGTAGGTAAAAGTATGAAATGATGGTGGAGAGTCCAGCTGTAGAGATCAAAAGATCTTCCTCTTCCAGTTTCTCCCAATCCGGCCCGCCACGCAGTAAGTGGACAAAATTATCCGCCACCAAAACCCATGCAGACCTCATCCGTGAACCCGGGAACCCAGGCTCTGTCACCAAACATAGAGGACCACTTGCGGTGACCAAGTGGCGGGGGTGTTGGTTATCCAATAAATGGTTCCCGGGGCAATGGTACCTAAAACGCCTCCCAAATTGAAAATTTATTATAGTACTTGACATAAAAAAATTTAATTTTGCACAATTTTAGTATGAAAGCTCGGTCAGTATTGGTATACCGCGATGAGTCACTAAACAGAAAAAAAACGAATAAAAAATATCGATTACTCGGGCAAGGACAACACTAGTCTACCGATAAAATTCTTTACATCACTACTTCGCATTATATGTATGTATTTGTCAAAACCCACGTTCCCCGGCCCCCCTCAGGAGAAATGAGCGAAAGGGACACCTGCACGTCGGGCCGAAAATACCTAAATAAAATCTTCGAAATCGATGTTTTGTATTCCCCATTTTTCTTCTCCAAAACTGGACGGATTTAAAAAATTTTTTTCACTAACTGTATTAAAAGAAAATATTCTATGTCGGTACGTTTTGCTTTTTTTCAAAATACATTGTTTAGTTTGTATACTGAACGTTTTTTGACGGCGTTTAAATTAGGCAATTTTATTCATTTTTGGAAGGTCGTAACTTCTATGAGAAGTAAATTATCAAAAAAAACAAAACGTACCGACACGCTAGTGGTCAATATCTATATTATGTAAAAATTTTGCTCTAGGGTCAAAATCCAGAGAGATAAACGGGGAATACGTTTGTATAGAAAAGCGCAGCTAGTATTTCCTCTTAACCTGTCAAAGGCCAGGGTTTTTTACCTTACCTTTTTTAAATTACCTTAAGAACAAGAATGGAGGAAGCTATTCTGAGCTTTTCCTTGGTACAGTTTCTTTATACAAAAAAAATTTAAATCGCATCCAAATTATTTGAATTAATATTCTTTTTTGAAATTCGAGTCTCGCGTGCGGGCACGTTCCTGGCCTTTCACAGGTTAATCTATCGCTACGGAAATGCGTTGATAGTAGTTGTTGATAGTTAACAGTTCCTTCTGTGATGAAAGCCAAATTACGTCAGACTATTTGGTTTCGTTTTATAAACTTTGCTGACATGTACAAGAATTGTTCACCTTTTTAACACTTTTTTGGCGTATTAGCGTAATTGCATTTTATCAATTACACTGGTACTAATTACACTCTATCTTGTCATTTCTAACGTGGAAAGCGTAGGGTGTAGGTACCTATTTTTAGAAGATTTTATAAATTAAATATGATTTTTTATTTTTTTTATTTATTTATTACGCCCTGGTGGGCTTTTACATTCTAGTATAGTCTGGTTATCACAGTTATTTTAAATACTTCAAAACTAAAACAACAAAGAAAATATAATACGATGAAAAAAATGTAACACCAAAAGCATATAATAAAACAATCAACTTTGGCAAAAATGATAAGAAGTCACATATATACAAAAATTGCAGAAATTACATACATCTATTTGTGTCTAACGAGTAAAAAGAATTGGAATAAACACTGTTTATTTTGGTTATCTGGTGGAATATATCTCTCAGACCAGAATATTTATTTCCGAGACTGTGAAGTCTCGGAATCGAGGAATTTTGATAAGACAGTGTCCTAAAAGGACAGTATGTTAAAGTAAAACGGTAGTTAAAGTCGGCAAGATCTTTTAGGGTTATGGATGTTCATTAATTGAAGCAATTCAGGACAGTCAATTTTTAATGCAGTATTTTATGTAATAGTATTAAATCTGTATTTATTCTTGTTTCTGAAAATTTTAATGGGGACATTTTTATCCAGTAAGTAATTTATTTATTTATTTATGAAAAAGTTTAATATTAAGATTGCACTTATTTAAGAATAATGTGTTACTTAGGTGGTACACAATAATGTTAAGAAATTTTTAGTCTCTCTGTACACTTGGTTAAGAAAATTAATATAAAGTATCACGCGGAATTTATTACTTTTTATAATGTTATTCATATTTCTGATCAAGGTTATAGTTCTTAATGATTCCAGTAGATGTAGATTATTCATTATAGAAGTAACTCGGGCATAGCGGTCAGCGCAAGAACAATAATCCTGTTTATGAACACCTGTGTTTTTCAATAACATTCGTAAAGGCCCGTTCGGAAGAGGCTAGAAGTTTAGCCGAGTTGCGAGTAACTTAACGCGAAGAGGAATAGGTATAATATTAGTACAAAACAGCATCAGAGCAATCTGGCGGACAAAACGGTCTCTATCATTCATTTTGAGATTATTTTGTTTTCAAAAAGTTTCGTTAAAATCCGAAAGATGCCACTAGAAAAATAAATATTACATTTATTTCAACATGTCACACATGTCACAGCAGGATTCGGGCGGCTAGGGTTGCTACGGGTTGCTACCAGATGCTACAGCGCACGTGTCCTACTACCTGAACTCCATGAAATTATATTTTTTCGTTAATTTTATCACCATAGCAAAACTTGGACGTGGTGGTCCTTTACAACGACATGTATTTTATATACTTTAGCGGCAGGGAGGAAGAGGACGGGGCACAGAAAAATACAAAAAGATAACGGTCACAAATGGAACTTTTTCTCTTTCATATTTTCGTTGCAAGGGTGTTGTTTGTCCGGGTCTTGGCGACGGATGCGTCTGCATACCCGCCTCCCAAATTATACCTTGACCGTTTTTTAGATTAAAAAAAACATTTATGTGAATATCGCACAAGAGTGCCAACTGCTCCCGTCTGGAGTCAGTGAGACTATGGCATCCCCAATGTTGTGAGGCTGAAGGTAGTGGGAAGGGGAAGGAGATGGGGAAGAGGAAGGTGGGGAAGTACCTCAGATCTGGTCACCAAACACGTCTAAGGCCATTTCAAGTAACGCTTCAATTCTGTTCGGTGGTCTTACACCAGGGCGATACTGGTATCTTCCACTCTGGAACGTGCCGTAAGTATGGTATTAGTAATTAGTACATTTGACGTAGGTACTATAAATACTTCAAAATTCTTTTTTTTACGACACAAACAAACATCAATGAGAATTCTCTTTTTGAAAAACGCAGTCTTAGACTCAAAACATTTGAAAGCTCACGACCACGTGGCAATGGCATGATTTGTGCACGGTATGTTACCTAAATGACCCTGTTGAAAGACCACGTTTCCGAATTCAGATTGTTATATATATAGACCTTATAAATACCTAGCGATAGGCCTACATAACGAAAATAAAAAAGTAACTTTTTTTATTTTCATTGTGAATACCTCATAAGGGGCCATCTACAAATTACGTCACATGAATTTTATGATTTTTTGACCCTCCCCACCCCCCCCCCGTCCCTGTCACGCATCGTCACATTTGGCATTTGACATTTGACGGCTGGCGTGGTCTAGCGGTCAGGCTCTTCACTCGCAATCTGAAAGTAGCGGGTTCGAATCCCGGCACAGCAAATAAATTTTATTCGATTAGTTTGTGTTATTTCAAAATTAATTCATTGAAAATAATATATAGTATATTTGCGGCACGTTCCAGAGTGGGTGATACTCTCAGTATCGACCTGGTGTGAGACCATCATTCAGAATTGAAACGTTGCTCGAAATGGCTTTTAGCCGTGTTTGCTGACCTGAATAATAGGTACTTACCCACCTTCCTCTTCCCCATCTCCTTCCCCTTCCCGCTACCTTCAGCCTCACAACATACCCCAATCGGGGATGCCATAATCTCACTGGCTCCAGACCGGAGCAGACTCAATGGCACTCTTGTGCGGTATTCATATAAAAAAATTGTGGGACCCCCTTCCCTCTAGTGTGACGTCACAAACAAGTCAGGAAACGTAGTGAACCTCTTGTTTCTGATTATCCAATAAATTTGGAAGGTGGGTGTGGGTGCCGCTGCCCCGGTATCATTTATTGGATAACCAACACCTCTGCCATAAGTCACCCCAAGCCCCAACTGCTCCCGTCTGGAGCCAATAAGACTATGGAATCCCCAAATTGGGGTATATTGTGAGGCTGAAGGTAGTGGGAAGGGGAAGGAAATGGGGAAGCGGAAGGTGGGGAAGTAGCTAGCTATTTAGATCTGGTCACCAAACACGGCTAAAACCATTTCAAGTAACGTTTCAATTCTGTTTGGTGGTCTTACACCAGGGCGATACTGAGAGTAACTACCTACTACGTCCTGTTCTTCACGGTTTTCATTATTTTTATAATACCAAAGCAAATAAAATTATGAGGAAATGTAAATAAATTTAACTCTAATTTACCGACATGTGTAATTGATTCAATTTTTAAAAAATGTTTTAAACTTAATGTAGGTACATACAAATAAGGATTGTATTAGGACAATAGGTACCTAACTATGGACCTATTTGATAAAACCACAAACAAAAATATAAATATGTACATTTATAACTTTTTATCGTACTAAGCCATTACACATCAAGAAACTTTAAAAAATCAGTCCACCAAAAACTTTTTTTTTACAATCCATCTATTTCAAAATGCCCTTTGAAACCTACAAAAAAAAAACCGTAAAAAACTAACAACGGATCATGATCACATTTTATGTTTCCGTCGGATTCGTCAGAATTAATTGTTAGCACGGAGTTATGTGTCAAGACAGAGATCCTATACCTACTGATTTATTATCGTTTATGATGGTCAAACACCATTGACCATGCACAATTATTCTCAAATGGTAAAACATAATGCACAAATCATACCATAAAACGAATAGGTACCTGCATGTATAGGCAGATGGATGAAATTGTCTCTCCAAAAATGAACATAATAATATATTAGATTTTCACCGCGATTGATTACTGCCATCTTTTGAAATAATTTGAAAAAAGCTTTTAGTTTCAAATCTTACCGTAAACAGAAAGATAAATGGGCGCCACACGACAGAGGGCTTTTGCTAGTAATTAAAGTTCCCGGTTTTCATTGTTAAATTGAAGTTTTAAATTATAAAGTTGTCTTTAAAAAATGGAAAAATATAATACCAACAATTTATCGTAACGTTTTTTTAAATAAACGAATCCGAAGATTTGTTATCAGCGTTTAAAAATACACGTAAATTGGTGTTTATGAAAAAAAAATATTAAAAACATATTAATTTTTCTTTCTTTAAATTCCTTTACGAGGTTTTAAAGAAAACCCCTGAAGGTATACTTTGAGGATATTCAGCAATTAAAAATATTTTTTAAAACATACGAAAAATGGTCAGAATAAGGTCGTATTTCTGACTTGATTTTGATAAATGCTAAGCCTATGTTAATTTTAAAAATGTAAAAAAAATATTTTTCTTATTAAAAACATTATGTTTATCGATTTGCGTAATAATATAATCATTATTTCAAATTAAAAAATGATTACACTTGGCCTTAAAGCCGATCACCAACTTAAGCAGATATATGCGTTAGAAATACGACAGCAGTCAAGTACAATAAGCGTGTTTATACGTCAACGCGTGTGTCTCCATGGAAATCGTTATAACTCCGTTATTATTTTAGTGACATCCCTAAAACAAAAAGTTAAAGGTCGATAGTGGAACAAGCTGTACATCCCTATTCAAGTTGTCCATAGAAATACATAACAAGAATATTCTGTCATTCGCGCAATCTGACACATAATTTTTCCCGCCAAATTTCGGACCGGCGGCTCGACCCCGCTCGACATTGTTAATTTTTATTAAATATGTTTATATGAAATGATAAAAAAGTGTGGTGACAAAAGTGTTTATTATACATTTATACAATAGAATAAGTATTGTTGTTTACATAATCTGTGATTTTAGTACCGTTTTCATATAAAAATATCACGTGAGTCATTTTTACATTTTTTTTTTTAATGTTTGCATTCTAAATTTTAATATTTACAAATGTTAATATTTATTTGTAATACAATAATTCGAAAGCTTATTTTGTAACCTTTCTAAAACAGTTTTTACTATTCGGCTACGTTCAGAAATGTTTCATTTAACTAACTAACTAACCATCACGCCGTTTCCCCGCAGGGGTAGGCAGAGAGGACGGACCGCCAAACAACTCGGTCTTGGCACACACTCTTTGCCTCACTCACATTCATACATTGTCTCATACATTCTCTTCTATTGTTCTGACTTTTGACATGGCCCGACTCAAGTATTTGATTCACTTGATCGTGCCACGTCTTCCTCGGGCGTCCTAGAGCTTTAATTGTGAAGCGGTAATAACACAAAGTTTTCGTAAAATTTCATTTTGTTTGAGACATCTCAAGCGAATATTCGAGAAAATTTGGAGGGGTTAAGGTACGTTCACATTGATCATGTAGCGAGTACACTCGCTACTTGATCAATGCCGAAAACCGCTCGCTTTAATTTCAAGTAGAGTACATTTGTGCCCGCGGCCCGTTGCAAGATGACGGTGGATGACGGGTTGCTACAAAGCAAATTAAATGCGCTAATTAGATTATTTTCATGCTTATGTTTATTTTAGAAGAGGTGGAAGAATAAATTAGTAAGATGAAATAAATAAACTATGGACATGAAAAGAGATTAATAGCAGCATAAATAAATTTAGGGTAGCATCTTCGCTCTATTATCACGATATTTCCGCGCGTACAATTGAACACTGTTAAAACGGTCGGTTCGCGTCTGTCAGTGCGCACTCGCCCGAAAAATAGAACGAAATGGATTGAATCTACTAAAGAGCTGACTCACCTACTCTACTAAAATTACGGTGTTCGGACGCGTTTAGTTACTACCGTACTCTTCACTCGAATAAAATACTTGCCTAATCAGAACGTGGTTTAAGGCCAACGCTGTTACTGCTCGGGCAGTGGCGTGTAGTCCTTAAAGTCTGAAAGGGGTCGTCCATTAATCACGTGATGTTTTTTTAGCAACTTTTAACCCCCCCCCCTGGTGATATGTGGTGAGGTTTTAGACCAACCCCCCCCCCCCCCTCCGAAATCACGTGTATTTTTTTAGTGCAAAGAATTTAGAATTTTTCAGAATATTATCATGAAAAATAAATACAAGTGATATCTCATTATACCCCCCCCCCCGTCGTGATATTTCGTGATTTTTTCCGAACCCCCCCCCTTTCGAGCATCACGTGATTAATGGACGACCCCAAAATCTATGCCCACTATCTATCCTAAAAAAGCCGAACCGTAAAGTAAATAAAATGGGATTTTTTAAAGTGAAATTTTCTTTAGCACCGTTGTGATTTGAAACTCGATGAAACGAAAAATAGAGACAGTAAAAACAGGCAAACACATACATCTATAGGATTTAGCCTGCGAGAGAATGAGATAGACTAAGGGCGGTGTGGATTTGATTTAACAAGTTTAGATTTAAGGTTGAGTAATGGCGTGGCATTGTGTTTCGTTAGCCATAGCAACGTGTGTCCGGCTCTGCTAGTATTAAATAAACCCTACAATTATCCTACTCTTGATACTCTGCATTCGTCTCATACTCTGAAGGTTTCACTTCTACCGCGTGTGAACTGCACACATGTATTTTTTTTTAAATTGATCGGGTAGAGAATGCAAAGGATTTTATTTGATTTAACTTCACTTTATTTTTTTATCAAAGTGATCGGTAAATTGTGTGTCGGAATTTTAATATTTTTTTTATTACTCATACGTATTATCTAGATTCATAGCTTTCATAAGTATACGTGGGCGTGAAAACGTTCGCAGCTCTGTGAATAATCAATATACTAAATTGACATTTTCATTATTTGTTTCTACGGCCACGTCCTGTCGTTTTTGCAGTCATCTGTTATTTATTTCGTGGTTTCGCTTTGTTTTACTTTTTTTTTCATCAATATTAAACACACAATAACATTATTTATCAATTATTTTATTTTTTCACCTATGCGTGAGAAACGGGCTCATTGTGTGTTAAGAGCGTTTAACCAGCCAGCGGACGAAAATCCACATTTCGTCGAAAGTTGTTCTTCCGATCGTGCAGGGCGGTTACAATGAGAAAGATTAATTATTCTCCGTACCAGCTTTTTTAAATTATAACTCAATATCGAATTTATTTCAATCCAAATTAGCTTTAATTTATACCTACATCCAAAAATGCTGAAAGGCGTGATGATAAAACTATTAAAATAGTGTACTTTTTGTAGTTATTTTTTGATTATAAGTATTTATCATTTTTAAATAATGTCTAAATTTAATAAGAATGTTAAAAAATCTGAAATATATTAGTTTGTAAGTGCGCAAATAAATACACAAATGGACCAATTTTCGTCAAGAAACATATGTACGTACATATTTTTTTATGATTTTATTGAAACTAAAATTAAAATTCTAATACATAACTCTGCTAGATAATGTATTGATTTATTTTACTGCATGATTACATTATTTGAAATGGGTGTGGTATAATACAAAAACTTTTTTGAAAATTTAACAAATCTGCCAACGACCTATGGAATAACCTTATTACACTAAAAATTTAAAAAAAATCTAAAAATTTATTACATAACTTCACTAGATAAAAGAACAATATTTCGAAATCCATTTATAATTTTTTGTGGAAAAGAGTCAATACGTTTAAAAACTTTTTTGAAAATGACGTATTTCCGGCTTTCTCTGGTAATGCCCTCTTAAGTTTTATTTTTTACAAAAGGTTTGCCGATAGCATCTGAATTCAACCGTTCAATTTTAATGAATAAAACATCATGTTCCTGTTATACGTACTTATATGGTATATAAATTAGTATGTACGGAATTGCAATACGGAGAACATATGAAGCACTTGTTCGCAGCATCATGGAATAAAATTTCATTATTTGGTCCCCTTCTGAACAAAACCATATCCTAAAAGAAGAAAAAGTACAAAAAAGGGTTATGTGTATATGATGGAATATATACTATCCACTCCTCTGTCGAAAAATATTTTTACATTATTCTCTGGTATATACTCAATCCGCTTTTGTTGAAAGGAGTTAACTTATGTGTCCCTAACAAATATAATTACTCGTGGGTTTTTATGCTCTGAAAGCGAGGACTTCTGCCTACCAAAACGCGCCATTAAAATCAGAGCGGCTCAACTGCTTAACGATTCTGCGTTGACATTTTCAATGTCACTTATAGACTAGGTTAATTTGGGAGGCGGGTATGGGTACCGCCGCCCCGGGAACCATTTATTGGACAACCAACACGTCTGCCATAGGTCACCCCAAGGGGTTTGCTATGTATGGTGATTTAGCAGGGGTGTCCGGGTTGCGTATTTACAATCCCCACCGCGTTTCAGTCGCTTTAAATTTTCAATATCAAAATTTAAATATTTAGAAATAAAATTATTAATTTCTAATATACACATTGGAAAAATTATTTTATCTAGATTTTAGAACCATTTTTGTTTTTGCAAAGTTATAAAAAATTATCAATATAGAGGTGTATTTACAATATATGGGAATAATATTAAAATTTAAATATTTAGAAATAAAATTATTAATTTCTAATATACACATCAGAAAGATTATTTAATCTAGATTTTAGAACAATTTTTGTTTTTGCAATGTGATAAAAAATAATCAATATAGAGGTATATTTAAAATGTAAATTGTCGTTACCGCGACTGAATCGGTATAGGTTTTGTAAATACGCGTCCGGGTTCATGGGGTGAAATTTGTCCGGATCTTGGCGGTGGATGCTCCTGCCCACCGACTGCGTGGCAGGCCGGATCGGGAGAGACTGGTAGAGAGAGGTCTTTTGACTTCTACAGCATGACTCTGATTGCACATTGTCGTGCACAGCAATAGGAGGGGTAGATTCGTACGTCCGTCTCTCTTGGACCCACTGACCCTCAGATTCCTATCCACCCCTCATACATTTTTCTTTCCCAGGACTTCCTTTCCTAAAACGACCCTCCACACAGCATTCCCAAAGATGACGTAGGCCCTGAGGGGAATTATTTTCCTCAAGACCTCCTGTGTGGAACTAACGTAAATAAAGAAAGTTCAGCAACTGTCTTTTGACGTATGTCACAAAATAGTAAAACTGCCTTTTTTGCCCAAGCCTTTTCAATTTTTCTTAAAATCGTCTTCATGATACATATTGGTGTGTAATTGTTGGTCGCATGGAGGACATGAAAAAATAATTATATGTATTATAGGTACTTCAATAAATAATTCTTATTTGCAGGTACTTAAATATATATGTCCCTTCTAAAATAAGCAAGTGTTTGTTTGAATTACGAGCAAAAAAAATTGCAACTTATTTGATAAAGTCGCCAGTGTCTATGCTTCACTTGACCTCTACAGCGAGAAGTTCAGCTTTAATTATCATTGTCAATTACCCTTTACATAGAGTGATTCTCACCAGAAAATATTTTCCGGATCAATAAATCGCGCATCACTCTTCTTTGTTTCCGATTTATTTATTTTTCATACTCTCCGTTAAACGATTATACATCGATATATCACGTTCACATTTTTACGTTTATTGGCATACAGCTATACAATTCGAGGTGCTATCGCGTACTAATATCACGTCGAAACGTGTTCCACTGGCGATAATCGATGCGCACTGCGCGTAGATCGGATTCTTTAGTTTCCAGTTGTAGAGGCCAAATCGAACTAATTGAAGGAACAAAGTGGAACCTATTCTTTCGCTTCTCATCTGTTACCATTGAAAACAACGAACTTCAAAAAAAAAATTAAGAACAACGAACTTCAAATCCTGATCCAGGAAAAATATCTTGGGCTGTGCATTGATCAGCATTTGACATTTAAACAACATATACAAGGCATTAAAGATAAAATCATCCCCTTAATTAGCGTATTTAGCCGGATATCATATCTATTGCCAAATAAATTTAAAAAAGGTTTATATTATAGTCTCGTACACTCACATTTAAATTATTTGATTGAAATCTGGGGAAACGCATATGAAACATACATAAATGAATTACAGGTAATACAAAATAAGGTAATCAAAAACTATTTAACTACAAGCCCAGAACATCCACATAAAAATCATATATGGAAACAAAACTATTAACATTAAGAAAACTATATGAATACAATACATGTCTCCTTATATACAAAATAAACAATAAACTCGTACACACAAACACAGAATTCATTAAAACGTCCCAAGTACACAAACACTTTACAAGACAACACGATAACATACATTTAAACACCATCCACACTAACTATGGTAATCAATCCATTGGTTACGAGGGGGGCAACTTATATAATTGCCTCCCAAACGACATTAAAAACGAAAAGAAGCTGGGTAAATTTAAAAAAAAATTATTAATATTTATTCTTGATAAACAAAATAATGAAAGTGAATAGCGCTGTATTGAAATATTTACTTTATTTTAATGCGTATAATTATTTCTAGTGAAATGAGTGAAAATGTAATTTTCTTTTAACTGGAATAAAAAAAATAAAAAAACCATATTATCAATGTTTATAGTTATTATTTCAGTTTTATGTTTTATTTGAGACTAGGGAATTTAGTGCAGTGTTCGTTATGTACAAGTACCTACCTATTGACTTTATCAATAAATAAAGTTTAATCTAATACTTGTTGACTCGCTGATAAAATAACAATTATTAATTATTACTTATTTTGTTTTTTTTTCATAGTTTTTTCAGCTGCGTGTCATTATTTCTAAAGAATTTTCCACTACAAAGATAGATTTTTTTTGCAGGCAAGTAAATTATTTTGTTATTCAAATTTCAGTTTTTTGTTTGGAATATTATTTTTCCCCCTCAAATCATTTACACTTTTATTCATAGTGCGAGAATCACGCCTGTGATCTATTTATTTTTATTTATTATCAGGGCCAGGGATGTCAGAATCGAGAGTATCTTTGACTGTACATATAATGACAAAATTTAGCGTTGGCAGGTTACTAAAATTTTCTGTCCACATACTCGATTCAGTATAAGCTGCACTAAAAATAGAAAAAAAAATAGTTGAAGTATGGAGTCCCTCAAGGTAGCGTTCTGGATCCCCTTCTATTTCTCGTATAAATAAATGAACCTACTGATATTAAAATTGTTTATGTAGACTATATGAACTTACTGACATATCAAGTATCTAGGCTTAACATTGGACTACAAAATAAAATGGGAACTTCTTATCAACTTATAACATAACGAGAAACCTTAAAGTTTCATTAATTTTCAAAACAATAAGAAATGTCATGTCATTAAAACAACTAAAAAATGTTTACTACACCCCTTTTCAAAGTCTTTTAACTTATGCTATTTCGGCCTGGGGGGGGGAGCCACCGCAAATCATTAATTGGGATTATATTAATAAAAAAAGCTTATTCAACAGAAAACCTCATAATTATAAATAAAATACTAGATATAATAAAATTATTTATTAAAAAGATTATTCGAATTAGTTGCATAAAATCTTTAACATGCCAGATAACTCACGCACAAATCACAAGAGCAAAATCACACAACCAATTCAAGTATCAAAAATTTAATCAACTTTGCCGAATCCTATTTCGCACCTCTCAATTTAAACATCTTTCTGAAACAAACTACATTATTACATTACTAAAAAAAAACCTAAAATGGTTTTACAAATATTTATTTTATTTATTTATAACATTACATTTGATACATTGTATGGCAAAAATAACATAATAATAACATTGAAAAATAACTATAAATGTGTACAAGTGTTATTATGTCTTGTGGGTCGATATTAGTTCCTAGCTAGGCAGATTGCCCGTTCTAAGGAACCAAATGCTGGTGAGAATGCAAAAAAAAAATATATTTTTTTAACAAAATGTTCATTTTAATTTTTTAAATTAAATAAATATACGTTAATAAAGATGCCAGAAAATTTATTCTGTAACAAAAAAAGAAAAAGAAAAGAAAAATGTTTTTATTTTTTTTTAATTTAAATAATATAAGTACAAAATTTTTTTTTTACTAAATGTGCCGTTAATAGGCCATGTAAAATTTTAAGTGACATTATTTAATAGTTTTTCAGATTCCACCCTACCTAAGCCAATCAACCATTTTGTTATTATTGAACTGACGTTGAACGATTTAAATCCTACTATACAAAAAAGGACATGCATCACCAAGTTGCTGGCAATGTTTTCTTATTTGCTAATTTATATATTTACATAAAATCTAAATATATTTTTCTCGTCTCTTCTAGGTGTACCTTATTAAAGTTTTATTTACATATGGAGAGATTTGTACCTTCTTTTTAATACTGTTTATGTTTTTAAAGTGACTTTAATAAACCCTCGGGTCTGCTGGCCAATAAAATTAAATTAAATATTGTTTGATCACTTCTGACCGCAATCTAAAAATATTAGTGAACCACCACGAATACGTACTCGCATTACACGCCTGTGATGTAATTGGTTTAAAAATATCCGAATGACCCCATAACTTCAATTACCCATTGTTAATATAGTTCGCTCATTTGCGAACGTATCCCAATACTTCGGGAATTTCTTTTGAATGTTTGAAAACTGAAATACTTTACTTCTTCAAACTTTGCAAATATACATTTTGGCATCATCTTATCTCAATAATTAATAATAATATACAAAACAAAGTCGGGTTAGTTACATGTTACATCATTTATAACTCGAAAACGGCTGGACCGATTTTTATGATCTGTGATTTGTTGGATTTTTTTTCTCCGCCCCGAATAGCAGAATAGCTATTAAAACATCGGAAAAATTCACAAAAAAAAATAAGAAAAAATTTCTTTTCGTCATACATTTTGTATGTATCGAATCTCATCTTTTGAAAGAGCTGCAGCAATGTTGTGATAAATATAATATTGAATAGTGAGTGAATTCCAAAAATTCAAAAACGTCAAATGTCAATGCGCTGATTGTTTTGCTTTTGTTTTTCTTAAACATATAATGCTGCCCCTCTTTCTCATATACAATTTCAATAGTCGAAAATGAGACAAACGATGAACGTGCGTCTGCACCCTTCCGAAGGAAAAATACAATAATTATAATAAATCTCTCTCACATGTATAAAGAAAATGAAACGCAATTCCAGTAAGTGGAAAAGTAAGAAAATCACAAAAAATATAAATCCGTACACAACGGCATCTCTGATACTGATAAAAACAAAACACAGACAGTTGCGCATCGATAATTGCTTCATTGTGTAATTTTTAATTTGATAAAAAAACTGAATTTAATTCATCTAATAATTTAACACATCAGTTATTGATTCTGAGGTGGTACGAAGTTCGCCGGGTCAGCTAGTTGCATATAATCAAAACACGGATACAATAGATAATGTCTGTATTTTATAATAGCAGAGTTACATTTTCGATTTTTTACGATCTATATCTGCTTTAGACCTTGGGTTGAATATTAGAATTATTCGTAATTCTTTTATGAGTACTTCTTTTATTCTTTTACCTCGCTGGTATGGATGCATACTTGAAATTTGAAAGTATACAGAGTTAGCAGATGTTCGTGCTAATCTCGTATACATTCAAATCTAAATTGCACGAATTGAAACTGCTTCCATGACAACTTAACAAAGTGGCATTTCAACACCCCTTTTGAAAAGTCATTAAAAATTATGAAAATTAAAATAAAAAATAGCCCCTAACGTAACCTAGGTTTAAAAAAAAGGTTTAAAAAAAATCACCTCTTTTAAGGCAGTAAGAAAGAAAGTAGTGTAAGAAGAATTTACGACGCGAATGTGAATGGTAGAAGAAGTCGACGACGCCCGAGGAAGACATGGCACGATCAAGTGAATCAGATACTTGAGTCGGGCCATGTCAAAAGTCAGAATAATAGAAGAGAATGTATGAGACGATGTATGAGTGTGAGTGAGGCGGTCCGTCCTCTCGGGGAAACGGCGTGACGGTTAGTTAGTTACTTAGTCTCTTTTAAAGACTTCAAAGGAGTGATGAAGTTGCAGTGTTGAGTTGTCCGGTATTTTTAAAGAGTTTATTTATTTAATACTTCTGAAACCTCACATCGCTAGTATACTGTGGGTGCGTTTTGGCCTTGTACAAAGTGGCGCAAAATGCCTCACCCTATCGGAAAATGCCATATTTTTTGCAAATGGCGGCAAATTTCAGTTCTGCTTTGACATTTGTGAAGTAAACAGATACATAATTCACTTCAACGAGACATGAATCGCTGTTCTCCTCAAGAACATGGAAATTTTTTGAAAAAAATGCATACTATGACATTCACCAGAAATAAACATGTTATTAAGTACTCTTATTCACTCAATAATGAACCTGTCATCTCGAAAACGGAATGTAAAGATCTTGGTGTGTACCTCGATAGCAAACTTATATTTAATAAGCACATCGACTCAATCGTTCATAGGTCATATAAAATGCTTGGTTTTGTTCTTCGCATAAGTAAAATGTTCAATAACCCGCGTACAGTAATAATGTTATATTTTGCATTAGTCAGAAGTACACTGGAATATGCTTCGCCAATTTGGAACCCGCAATACAAAGTATACATAGATAGCATAGAAAATATTCAAAACAAATTTATAAAATATCTTACCTTTAAATTCAACAATAACTTTGAATGCACATTTCAAACATTGCAACAAAGGCGAGCAATAGCTGATTTGACATTTATACACAAAATTTTAAATAATAACATTGACTGTACCGAACTTCTTTCCCTAGTTAATTTTAATATACCCTTAAGACGTACACGTCATACAGAACTATTCCACACGCTTAATTACAAGACAAATGCAGCATCTAATTCACCAATCAATCGTGCTCTTCATAAGTTCAATATTATTGGTCTAAATTCCAACATCGACATTTTCTCTGATTCACTGCCCAAATTTAAAAAGAGCATCTTGCGAATATTATAATTTGTTCAATGCGCACACATACATACACACATACTCACACACTCACACACACACCTTCCCACTACATACATCACCCGGTAATTACTTAATACGCATACCATAAATAAGACACTACAATGAAACACATAATAGGTACCTACCATGTAATATACTTATAAATTGTAATTTTTTAAACAAATTATCTTTTGTACTGTTTGTTTCTGTTAATAAATAAATAAATAAAAATAAAATTTCCGGATCGCCTAATCTCTCGATTTGGTGATTTGCACTGGACGGCACGCTCGCCCTATTTAACCGTTCCAGACTTCTTTTTGTCGGATTTCTTGAAGTCACGACTCTATGTCAACAAGCCTCAGAATCTTGAAGTCCTCAAAGAGAATATCCGTCAAGAATGCGAGAACCTATTGCCGGAAGTTCTGAAAAGACTGATGGAAAAATGCCATAAATCCGGCCCGTGGTCATCAATTCTGGCGGCGGCCACTTGGCCGATATCATTTTCTCGACTTAAAAAAAAAATAAACAAAAAAACATCAAATAAATAATTAATATGGAAAAAAATTAAGAGGGTATAATAACCAGAGAAAACCAGATATATTGTTTTTTTTAATCAGATTTTAGACGTATTGACTCTTTTCCATAAAAAATATAAATTGATTTCGAAAGATTATTCTTTTATCTAGTAAACGTATGTTTTAAATTTCGAGAAAAAATATTTATTTTTAGTATAATAAGGTTAAACCATAGGTCGTTGGCAGATTTGTTAAATTTTCAAAAATGATTTTGTATTATACAAAACCCATTTCAAATCAAATTCAATTAAATAAAATCATTTAAAAAAAGATCCACGAAAATACTTCAGTTTGTCTATTTATTTACGGTCTTACAAACTAATATATTTTAGATTTTTTTACATTCTTATTTTGCTTAGACATTATTGGAAAATGATAAATACTTATGATCAAAAAATAATTACAAAAAGTACATCATTTTAATAGTTTTATCATCACGCCTTTCAGCATTTTTGGATGTAGGTATAAATTAAAGCAGATTTGGAATGAAATAAATTCGGTATTGAGTTATACTTTTAAAAAGCTGGTACAATTCATCTTTCTCATTGGAACCGCCCTGTACGATCGTAAGAACATCTTTCGACGAAATGTGGATTTTCGGCCGCTGGCTGGTTAAACGCCCTTGACATCAAATAAACGCAACCCAAAAGCAGAACCAAGATTTTTCATTCATAAAAAAAATTACAGCCAAAGAACACATATTTACGAAATAGCGGTATGGAGGGCCGAATTCACTTGCATATTATTCATTTCAAACTTGCTCTTCCAATCTGCTACCTTTTTCCCTTTTCGTAGGTATGCAATTCCTTCAGTAATTCCTGGAACTGAACACAAAGAATGCCGACACTATCCAGATGCCGACTGCAGACTGCCGATTCCGCACTGTATTATTTCGGAATATTTCGGCAGTTTATAGCGTATAAAATATACCTCCCAAGTTCCCAAGTATTGTGTGATTAAGTACGTTTGTGCTTTATATGCCACGTTAAAAATAGGCGAGCTTTATTATTACGCGTGAAATTATCGGGGTGTTTCGTGCTTAATATCGCGGCCGTACGTAATGTTTGGCTTCCCACAATTTCCAAGAACAAGCGTTAGTTCAAAGCTCACTAAACTTGAACTTAACTTATTTTAATATATTCATTTTGCAGTAACACTTTCCACAAGAAAAACTTAATAATATACTCTGTTAAGGTACCTAGTATTTTCATACAACGAAATATTTTGCCGGACACTAAAGCCTTTATTACATTGAGCGAGTTTACAAGCTACTAGCCGGTAAGTTTAAAAGCGGGCAAATAGGCGAGTGCGATTGTGATGATGACACATAAAACGTTCCACTCGCTCAGTAGCAAACTAGTTAGCGAAAAACTGGGCTAAAATAATGACTCCCGCGCGAACTAATTCTGTCGGAATTTTGTGGAAAACTGAGTTATTCGCAGTTTATTAGTAGCTATTTGCCGGTTACTTACAGATTGTACAACGAATAATCCAAATCAAGCAATAGTTTGACAGTTACGAAATCAGCTGTTCGAGGGGCGCCATCTTGCCATCCGCCGTACACGCTAGTGAGCACTGAGCAGCGAGCAAAATTGACCCCCTTTCAACTTTTTTCGTACGCGTGTTTTGTGCAAGAATTAAGGGCCCGCAACCCGAATTTCTACCGATTTCTTACATATTTCCGTTAAACACGGTAAGTTTTAAAGCTCTTAAAAAAATATATGTTATTCTTGAAGATAACATCTAGACATTTCCCGCGCCGAAACGCAAATTATATAAAATTCCCTCGATAGAAAAAAATCGCAAAGTATGCTCCAAAAATTATTATAAACACGTTTCTATCAGTTATTTTACAAGTTATATGTATGAAAAAATTCACAGTGTTTCTTTAAATGCTGTTTAAGATAATGCCCGCGAGATTTTTGCTCTATTTTAAACGAGTCGTGTTTAATTAAACATTTTCGCAATTTTCTCATCGATTTTGTCGCTGTAAATGTTAGCGCTCTCCTCTGACATTCGTAATTTCGTATCTCTCCATCTTCTTCTTTTCGACCCCGGTGGCAGAGCCTTAAATCACTTACAACTTTTCATAACGCATCCCACCTTGAAACATCTTCAATTCTACAGGTGTTAAGAGACGACCTTGACTTACTTTAACCAGTGATTCCTAACATTATTTGAAGTAAAAAATATAAATGAAATTTTGGTCTCCGGTGACTTATTCGATGACTTATACTTATTTTTTTCTTTAAAATCAAACAAAAAAAATTCATCAACATGTCGTCACTGGTCACTCAACCGAGTAACCGCCCAGCCTCGTACACCGCCCCAACTGACCAACACCTACTATTTTTTAATGTTTTTGTAGAAGAAAAAAAATATCACCGGAGACCAACATTTTATTTACATTATTTCCTCCTAATAATGTCAAGAATTACTGCCTAAAAATTACTTTCCTCAACACCCTTTATACGTATTTACATTATATAAGCTGCCTTTTGGAGTTAGTGTTATTGATTACCATCGTGAAAAAAATGTTGTTGAATCTGCTAACAACTTCTTACTAAATTTTACTAAAGGCGAAAGTTTGTATGGATGTATGTTTGTTACTATTCATGCGAAAACTACTGAATGGATTTTAATTGAACTTTACAATAATATAGCTCATGCATCAGAATAACATATACGAGCTCTGGCATTATGAAATTTGTATAAAAAAATTGCGATAGGTGGCACGCGAGGGGTTTGAAAACTGAATGTACCGGGAATGAATGTATGGAATTGGTGGGGGGAGGGGAGAGGGAAACCGGGAGGGGGGAGAGGAACTCGGGAGGGGAGTTCGCGGGACGGGGGAAGGGGGAGTGGAGGGGGAGTGGGAATGCGAGAAGGGAAGGAGACGCGGTAGAGGAAGGGAGCCGGAAGGGAACGGGACGAATGGGAAAGGACACGCTGGGAGAAACAATTTCTTTATTAAATAGCGTAGCAACGCATGCCGGGAACCAGCTATATTATAAACGCGAAAGTTTGTATGGATGTATGTGGGTTTGTTACTAAATGGATTTTAATGAAACTTTACAATAATATAGCTCATACATCAGAATAACACGTACGCTATAATTTATAAAGCTATGGAGCTAGGAAGGGGACGCGGGAGGGGAACGGGGACGCAGACGCACGGGAAAGGTGATCCAGGAAGAAACCATGTGTTTCTTTCATAATTGCTTTGCAACGCATGCCGGGAACCAGCTATTAATAAATAATTCTAATTTGTAAATCCTTTCCACTCCTGCTCCAATAAACACTTTTCTTGTTTTGCTACAATCCACGGGAGTACACTGTTTTTGAAAATCAGCAAGTTTAGCCTTTAAAATACGATTCAATTAGGTTTTCCCAATTAGACGTCGAATTGAGCGAACAAGTGCCCCCATATGTAGCTTAATTGGAGAATGTACTAGCTTTCTTGTCAGTGGGTGGTTACCCATAATTGTTTTTCCATCAGGGCCATTCGTCTAAATTCCGTGTTAATTGATGAACACTTAGGTACAAAGCCTTTCAGGCAGGCTTTAAATCTTTATTAAGAATGTGCTGCTAAATGTATGTAGGCTATATGTAATGAATGACTGATTAGACTTATTTTTGCATTTACCAGAGCTCGGAAAACATCTCATTCCAGTTTCATCTCAACCAATGTAAAGAAGAAAATCTGTTTATGTGATATCTGATGTATCTATTATTAGTTCTCGAGTGATGAACTTACTACAGATCTTTTTTTCTTGGATTTTCTATGTCAGCGTTACGTTATTTCTATAAATAACTAGCTGGCTCCCGGCATGCGTTGCAATGTCATATTCAAATAAATAAATTACTTCTCCCTGCATTTCTCCCCTTTCTTTCCCAGAACTCTCCTCTCCTTCCTTTCCTTAAAACTCTCCTCTCCCGCTCCGCCATCCCACAAACCCCCTTCCCCGTTCCATATATTCAGTCCGAGTACATTCAGTTTTCAAACAGCTCGCGTGCCACGTATTACAATTTTTCGTATATTACAAATATTAATTTTGTGGTATATTACGTATAGAACGATCAATCAAATTTGATACCTAACGTAGGTATCTATTTAAAATATCTATAATTTAAAAAAATCCTTAGACAATTTTTTTAATATAAAAAAACAGTTGCCTGCTAAATTCAATTTCATCAAACGCGCGAACTGTCAAACTCGCGAAGTTAAAATAGTTGTTAAGTTTTCTGAAATTATTCAATTTTCTCAATTTTTCTTTCCGTAAGAACTTTCTACAAAGTATTAGAAAACTTTAAAAAAAAGATGAATGAAATAGGTAAAGTCGTTTGAAGTTATGGCGTGACCAAGGGAAACAGAGATTACATATATTATGTAGATTATTTCCATAATAAAGCTTCGATGTTTCGAAAAATAATCAAGACGTCATATTGCTTGTTTTATAACGTTGTGAACAATAAGAAAAATACTTTTGAAACTCGGACGAAGTCGGTTAGTAACTACTGCTAAATATAAAATCATTTTTATCGACAGCACAGTCAACCTGGTTAGGGGGCATACATTAATTACGTGAGCTTAAAGGGGGGGGGGGGGGTCCAGCAAAATCTCACGTTACTCGAAAAGAATATACGAAGTGGCCCAGATTTATTTCACCAAGGGGGGGGAGGGTCTAGATTGAAAGAAAAACTGTTGACGTAATTAATGTATGCCCCCTTACCTGTTTTCCGATTCCAAGTTCCCTTTTCGGTTACGAATTGAAATAAACGTGAAAATTTGCAGGTGTGTTACTTATGCCAACTTTTTAGTGCAGGTAGTTAAAGGTGTAATGATTGTGTCATATATGTACGCCCATGTATGCCACAAACACAATAATATAATATAGCATACTTTGGCGACGAAATAATTATCTATGCATATAAAAATGCATTAAGCATTGGAAATGTTTGAAACTTTCAAAATTCCTACTTTCCACCCTCGCGAAGGTTTCTGGATTATTACAACCACATGACAATACATTTGAAAAGTTTTTTAATCATTACAAAAACTCTTACGAAACTGTCTAAAATGTCACAAAATGAGAATGAAATTTGCAAACCATCGATTGTTCAATCAAAATTAAATTTTCGAAACTCTTTAAATTAATCATTTTATTTGAAGTACTCAGTAGGTACTCACCTACGACTAACCAAAATCGAATACTTTAAAAATTATACTTATTTTGAATAGTTACCTATGTTTGTACCTAAATTTGATTGATTGTTCTTATAATATACACAAAAGAATGTTTGCAATAGAAAATTTGTAAAAAAAATTGCATTAGTTAACACGCGAGCTGTTTGAAAATCTGAATGTACCAGGACTGAACATACTTAAAGCGGGAGATGGGAGGGGATCGCGGGAGGGGGGTTCGTGGGAGAGGGGAGAGGGAAGCCGGAGAGGGAACCCGTAAGAGGAAAGACATGCAGGGAGAAGCAATTTCTTTATTAATAGCATTGCAACGCATGCCGGGAACTCGCGAGTAGGAAATAAAATTTTCTTAATTCCTGTTAATGTTCAAATTTTTTAAATATTTAGCACAGCTAATGAAGCCGTTTGACTTCTGACTTTGACCAAATTCATACAGTCGTAGATCTTCATTACTACTTCAATGTAACATATTATATCTACGTCGTTGCCAATTACATAGTTAGGCAACTCTAAAATATTTCGGTAGGCGCCTGTTTCTTGGCTGGTTCCGACAATAGCGTATATTTACCATTTCATTTACCACCTCGCCCTCACCTTAGCTTAGTTTAATGGCTTCGAAAAAAATACTTTTTTTCTGTTTACACATTCTAATGGAATATTCGTGAAATTCTTGGCGCGGTCCGCGTAAACCTGTCACAGTTTTTTTTCACCATTAAAACTCACCCGCTTTATCCAAGCAATTTACTTTGTTCTAAATGGTGTTTGTTGATCCGACGTTTAGCAATCAACTCCATGGATTTTATTTGAAAACTAGCTGGTTTCGGCATGCGTTGCAATGCCATTTAATAAAGAAATGGTTTCTCCCTGAGTGTCCTTTCCCAATCGTCCCGTTCCCCTTCCGCCTCCCCTTTTTTTCTCCCGTTCCCACTCCCGTCAACTCCACCTTCCCTCTCCCCACTCCACTCCCCCCCTTCCCCCGTCCCGCGAACTCCCCTCCCGAGTTCCCCTTTCCCCTTCCAGGTCCCCTTCCCTTTTCCAAGGTTCCCTCCCCCATCTCTCCCTCCCTCCCGCTTTCCATAGCAATAGCCGCTTCCTTGCGTGCCACCGATAGCAATTTTTTTATACAAATTTCATAATGCCAGAGCTCACCGGAAGTTTTATAAAAACCTTGTCCTGACAATAACGAATACAAAAAAAAAAGTTTGATCCAATTTGGTGCAGTCGTTCGAAAGTTATGCGCTTAGCAACACATTCAGCGATTCATTTTTATATATAAGAAGATGGTGCTTTGTTTTTAATTCATATCGGAAACTTTTAATGTACGATGTTTTATGGTTAGATTTATTGAAGTGAATCTTTAGCACCGTTATGATTTGAAACTCGAGGAAACGAAAAGCGACACTAAAAAGAGATGAACACATACGTCTATAGGATTTAGTCTGCGAGAGGTGTGAACTGCATACATTTTTTTAAGTGAAACTTCTTTAGCACCGTTGTGATTTTAAACTCGGTGAAATGGAAACGACACTAAAAAGAGTCAAACACATACATCTATAGGATTTAATTTAGCCTGTGAGAGAATGAGATTAAACCTTACCGCATTGGCCGCTTTGATTATGAGATCAATTTTCAAAGCTCCTATTGCGCGAGATTGTGTGGTGAAGGTTTCACTTCTACCGCGTGTGAACTGCACTGATTTTTTTTTAATCAAATTTCTTCTAGTGAAGAAAAAACCCAACAAACTAGATGTGCTAACTAACATTAATTTAATAAGAGAGGACAGACATTTATTTTTTATGCTGCCGGTCGCAATATTGTTATATGTTTTGTTGTCATAATGTAGTATGTGGTTTTGTACAAATGCTATATTTATGGTTTTTTTAGAGTTGCGTAGAAAGCTGGTTATTGAGTGTCCAAATCATACCTTCAAAAATTTTGAAATCCTGCGAGTAGGGCACAATTTATTCTACAATTTTTTTTTAATTTAATACTAGTAGTCCAGTAACTTTGTCGCCTGAATGTATGGGGTAGTATGCGTTAAATCCGGTAGTTCTGATTTTTTGCAGACTTGTTTATGATGTTGGCCTAATGAATAATCCAAGTTTTCGACCTCGAGTGCCGACCGCAACTTTGTCAAAAATCGAAAAAACCGCGAAAAAATCGTTATTTTTTTAAATTTTGGCGATTATAACCCTAAAGGACTAGTTTTTGAAAAAACTTTTTTATAAAGTTTTTAAATAAAACTAAATTTGCTACAATATGATACTAAAATTGTCTCTGTAGCCCCAATAGTTTTCGAGATTAAGCTTTTCAAAGTTTGTGACCTCGAGCGCAAACCGCGAAAAAATCGTTTTTTTTTCAAATTTCGGCGATTATAACCCTAAAGGACTAGTTTTTGAAAAAAAAATTATAAAATGTTTTTAAAGTAGACTAAATTTTCTACAATATGCTACTAAAATTGTCTCTGTAGACTTAATAGTTTCTGAGATTAAGCCTTTCAAAATTTATAATTTTTTTCGAACATCGCAATTTTTTGCAATATTTTAGATGTCACTCCAATAACTCTAGCGGGATGAAATTTCAATTACCTCCGACATGTGAAGTCACGATTGCGACCCATCTGTAACACGTTTTTAACCCGAGGACGTGGTATGACTGACAGTGTGCTCTCTCGATGGACATCAGGCTTGGTGTATCTACATAATATCTGCCATGAAGTGGAAACATTCTGTGAGGTTACTACCTCAACAACTGAACAACATGTTGACATGCGACCATCTCGTGTCACCAGAGATGAATCAGATACTGAAAAACTCTGTAGATGGTTTGCACAGCACCCTCCATTCCTTACAATAGATTTCGTTATGTCCATCAGCAGTGGCTTGGTTGGAGAATCTAGTGTCAACAGCCACATGGCTCTAGAGATTGGGAGAGAATCGATGCTAAAGATGGTTGGCCAGAACTTCCAGGAAGTGAAATTCAAACGTAAAAACAATGTGGTGTCCCTTTCTTCAGCTGTACGAACTATTACTGTTGGCAATAAACAGGTAATTGTTGATCCTCTAAAACTGTTTCCCAGGTTGTGTGTCTTAAAACAATCGGATAAAGAATTGCGAGAGTTCTTCACTTACGAACTGTCACCTATCTCAATGGCATTGTTCTCTGAAGAGGGGATGAGAAAGGGCACAAAATCCACCTTGTATTCGGTATTTGAACCTGTAACCTTAAATGAGAAGCAAAGGTTAACGAAGTTTGTAGTAGTGGATGGAGGGCATCTACTTCACAAAGTTGTGTGGCCTCGAAGCTCATCATTTGGTGCGATAGCTGAAAGATACATACAGTACATTACTGCTCACTATGGTTCAAATGTGGGAGTAGTTTTCGATGGTTATCCCGTAGATGCTGTACAGAAAAACACAAAGAGCTCTAAGCGTCTTCTAAGAGCCAAGTTACACGCGTGCAGCTGCAGGAAGGCAGGATTAAAATGCTCATCAGCCTGCAGGCACTGCAGCAGGGCCTCTTGTGACAATATACCTGATGTTGAAGTAATAGATATCCCAGAAGGCGACGATCTGTCCGATGTCGAAATTGAGGATGACTTGTGGGCAAAAGACGTAGACGATTCATCACCATCTCCTGATGGGGATATGCGATCCCAATACGTCGATCCAGATACGGACGAACCTTAACCGGGACCTTCCAAGAGGGCTAAATTAATTTATTTTTTTGATTTTGAATATTACTCAGTTTCCTAACAAATAAACTTATTAACTTTTGTTGTATTTATCTTTTTTAAGTAAATAAAAAAATAAAAAGAAAATACTTTGTTTATTATCTTTTTTACTTCATTATTCGCAGTTTAGCTTAAACATCATCATCCCATCATAAAAGTACAGGGCTTTGATAGTATAATCAGGGTCAAAATTCATTCAAAACGACAGAAGAGCTCGAGGTCACAAACTTTGAAAGGCTTAATCTCGGAAACTATTGGGTCTACAGAGACAACTTTAGTATCATATTATAGCAAATTTAATTTACTTTAAAAACGTCATAAAAAAGTTTTTTCAAAAACTAGTCCTTTAGGGTTATAATCGCGAAAATTTTAAAAAATAACGATTTTTTCGCGGTTTTTTTGATTTTTGACAAAGTTGCGGTCGGCACTCGAGGTCGAAAACTTGGATTATTCATTAGGCCAACATCATAAACAAGTCTGCAAAAAATCAGAACTACCGGATTTAACGCATACTGTAATGTATAAAGTTACTGGACTATAGCTGGTTCCCGGCAATGCCATATTCAAAGAAATACATTGCTTCTCCCTGAATCACCTTTCCCGTGCATCCCCGTTCCCCTCCCGCGTCCCCTTCCTAGCTAGCAACATAAATTATAGCCTATATTTTATTCTGATGTATGAGCTATATTATTGTAAAGTTTCATTAAAATCCATTCAGTAGGTTTTGCGTGAAAGAGTAACAAACACAAAGACATCCATACAAACTTTCGCTTTTATAATAATTAGTAACCAAAATTTCGAAACGGTACCAAGATTCACATACCTAGGCTCCCTGATAACAAACGACAATAATACCACAGAGGAGATATTTCCGCCTACAAAACCAATAGGCCACTTGCATGGACTTCATAACGACTTGGAAAAAATCGTGTGGATAGAGTTTTTTACTAAGATTACGAAAATGTTAGTAAAAATTTTTAGAAATGTACAGTTTTTTTTATTTTTAAATAAATAAATCCATTATTTGGGCTCGTGACGTCACTACATGAAAATGTCCCGTCGCCGAAAATGTTCCTATTAATTTTATGAAATTCCACACTGATTTATTTTTTTATATGGCATCACTTTGATTTCAGGCGAATTTTTGAATTCGTTCACTAGATTTATTGTTTGTTCTCTGCGAACTTATCATTTGGTTTGATTTTTTGACAGATGTTCTGAAGAGAACCCCGTACAATTAATGGGTACGGGGTTCTCTTCAGAACGTGAAGAGGATGTCGGTACATGTTTTAGTGGTATAATGATTATGGTGCTGATTTTAACAAAATAAAATTTTATAATATTCTTATTATTATTACAATTTACAAGTTCAAGTATATTACATTGAATTTAGTAATATAGACGCTGTACATTATAATGATTGATGATCAATAAGATGGATCAAGGAAAAAAATATTTATGAGATGTAATATTTTTGGTATGCCTCGTTATTTTCCTGTGCCATTCGTGTGAAAAACGTTCTTTTTTTTTAAAATGATTTTCGGCTATGTAATTATCGTTTTTTCACACCTATAAAATTATGTCCCGTCTTTCCGGTTTATAAAAAATGGTCTGATTTTTCGGATTGAAATTTTCAAAAAATCCCCAGGGTTTCAAAAATACAATTAAAAAAAAAAAAAAAATACGGAATGTCTTAGAATATTTGCCTAAACCGGAAAATTTTTTTAAAAAATGTGATGCAAGTGGCCTATTAAAGTCCAGACTGCTGTCCAGAAACACGAAGATATTAGTGTACAATACACTTATCAGACCAGTACTTACGTACGCAGCTGAGACTTGGGAACTAACTAAGAGGAATGAGCGAGCACTGGACGTTTTTGAAAGAAAAATTTTGAGGCGCATCTTCGGACCGGTTCTAGAAAATGGATTTTGGCGCAGACGTTATAACAATGAGCTTTATTTTTTTTTTTTTTTTACAGTGAATAGCGCACAAGAATCTCAACTGCTCCCGTCTGGAGCCAGTGAGACTATGGCATCCCCAATTGGGGTATGTTGTGAGGCTGAAGGTAGTGGGGAGGGGAAGGAGGTGGGGAAGAGGAAGGTTGGGAAGTACCTGGCTATTCAGATCTGGTCACCAAACACGGCTAAAGCCATTTTCAAGCAACGTTTCAATTCTGAATGGTGGTCTTACACCAGGGCGATACTGATAGTATCTTCCACTCTGGAACATGCCGCAAATATACTTTATATTATTTTAAATGAATTAATTGTGAAATAACACAAATTAATCAAATAAAATTTATTTGTGCATGCCGGGTTCGAACCCGCGACCTCCGGATTGTGAGTCAAGAGTCTTACCCACTGGACTACGGAGGTCGTCAGGTATACTTTGTTTAAGGAGCTAAACGTCGCAAAATTTATAAAATTGGGAAGACTTCGGTGGATGGGTCATGTGGAGAGAATGACCGAGCATCAAGCACCAAAGTCCCTGCTGAACTCAAGACCAATAGGGCGAAGGAGTCTGGGAAGGCCAAGACTAAGATGGAGCGACAACGTCCTCAAAGACATATCTATCTTGGAGCTTCCAAACTGGAGATACTAACTAACTAACTAACTAACCATCACGCCGTTTCCCCGCAGGGGTAGGCAGAGAGGACGGACCGCCAAACAACTCGGTCTTGGCACACACTCTTTGCCTCACTCACATTCATACATCGTCTCATACATTCTCTTCTATTGTTCTGACTTTTGACATGGCCCGACTCAAGTATTTGATTCACTTGATCGTGCCACGTCTTCCTCGGGCGTCCCCGACTTCTTCTACCATTCACATTCGCGTCGTATATTCTTCTTACACTACTTTCTTCGTTCATTCGTTCTACATGCCCAAACCATCTGAGGGTCCCTTTCTTAATCTTACTCATTATGCTTACATCAGCCTTACATTCTTTGCGGATATCCACATTTCTCACACGATCATACATTGTTTTACCACACATACGTCTCAGGGATCTCATTTCAACAGCATTCAGCTTACTTTCATCCTTCCTCTGCCAGTTCCAAGCCTCACTGCCATACATCAGGGTAGGTACCAGGACTCCATTGTGGACTGCTAGCTTCGCTTCTTTTGACAGTTTTTTATTAGCGCCAACGGCATTCAGTCCACCATTAATGGAGTTACCGGTATTCACCCTTCTTTCAATATCTCTATCAGCCTTCCCGTCTCTCGTAAACACACTACCCAGATACACAAACTCATCCACCTGCTCCAAGTATTCATCATTCACAACTATGTTGCATACTGTTTTCTTACTCTCTCTTTCAAACACCATGACTTTAGACTTACTTACATTCATCATTAACTCATTCTTCATACATACTTCATTCATCCTTGATACGAGAGACTGTAGATCTTCCATAGTATTAGAAATCAGCACCGCATCATCAGCATACAATAGGCAACATACTTTCAGATTACCCAATTTCGCGCCCAATCCCACCTCTTTCAATTCTTGCATACAATTATCCATATATAGATTGAATAACCATGGTGACATTACGCAGCCTTGCTTGACACCTTTTGTGATGTCAAACCACCCCGTAAAACCACCGTTCACCCTAACACACGCAACGCTTCCCTCGTACAGAGATGCAATTGCCTGTATGAGATTTGTATTCACTCCATACTTGGACAACACCTTCCATAACTTTTTCCTGTCGACTCGGTCGTATGCTTTTTGTAGATCTACAAAAGCGCAGAAAAGTTTCTGGTTTTTCGCCAGAAACTTCTCAGTGAGCATACGCAAGGAGAAAATCTGGTCCATGCATCCCCTTCCACTCATAAAGGCACCTTGCACATCCCATATTTTATCCTTTGTTTCCATTCTTACCCTTTCAATCAATATTCTTCCGTACAGCTTGCCGACTGAACTTAGCAGGCTAATAGCCCTATGATTCCCACAATCCATACGTGACCCTTTACCTTTGTATAACGGCATGATTACAGCCCTTCTCCAATCTAATGGCGTGTAACCCTCCTCTAAACACTGGTTAAAAAGTTTGCACAACCATGTGAGAATAATATGACTATCTCCTTTAAAGTATTCGGCAGCAATATTGTCGAAACCAACAGCCTTACCATTCTTCATGCATTTTATCGATTTTTTTATTTCATCCACGCTGATTTTGGTAGCATTCACTCCGTCATCGTTCATACCCGATTCACCATTGGCCTCACTATCATCCGGGTTGCTTTCGAAGACCTCCTCAAAATATTTCATCCATCTCTCTTTTATTTCTTCCTCATTCGTCAACATTCTTCCATCTTTCGATTTTATGACTTTCAGGCTTCCGTTCTCTGAACCACTCCGGGACCTTTTGACCTCCTTCCAAAACAGTTTAATGTTTTCTTGGAAGTGTTTAGTCATTTTTATTCCCTCTTCCTCTTCCAGGCGTTTCTTTCGTTCTTTCACTCCAACACTTACTCTTTTCTTACATCCCTTATAAACTTCTTTCGCTCTATCTCTCTCTTCGCTAGAAGCAGTGCCAGCCGCTATCAGATGTAACCATGCTTTCTTCTTCTCTGAGACCAGTGCTTTGATCTCGTCATCCCACCATGCGTCACCTTTCTTCCTACCTTGCGTACTTATTCCACATACATCCCTAGCAGATTCACAAGGACTCACCTTTATGTGGTTCCATGTTTCATCAATGCTTAGACCATCCATTTCCTTCTCATTCAATCTTATCTCTGCACAATTCTCATACTCACTTCTGACATTAATGTTTTGCAGTTTTTCTACTTTAACTCTTGTTGGAGTTGATATCGTTTTCACTTTAGAGCGCCAGCCGCGAAAGAGGTTTACTCTCGACACCACCAGAAAGTGGTCAGTTTCAACCTCCGCCCCCCTGAACACTCTTGTGTCTTCGGTAACGGCTCTCAACCTAGAGTCAATCACCACAAAGTCAATTATTGATCTTTCATTTCCTCTTTCCCACGTATATTGGTGGACACATTTGTGATCGAAAAAAGTATTCGATACAAACAGGTTCCACTCTAAACATACTTCAAGTATTCTATTCCCATTGTCATTCGTTCTTTCATCCCCGAACTTACCTAAAGCTGAATCAAATCCGTCACGTCTAATTCCCACCCACCCATTCAAATCGCCCGCCATTATGATCCTTTCATTCTCATTTTTTAATCTCATTACATCGTTCACACCAGTCCAAAAATCATCTTTCACTTCGTCGCTTTCAGAATTAACAGGAGCATAGCAAATAACCAGAAACACCCTTGTCAAACCAATTTTGAAACGGATCCACATTATTCTCGGACTTACACATTCATATTGCGACATGCATTCAACCATTCTGGGAGACAGTAACGCTGCAACACCCTGACAAGCCCTCTCCGTATCTGGTCTCCCAGACCAGATGACAAGTTTATCGTTGTGCTGCATCGTACCGCTCTCTTTTTTCATACTCTCTGTCACACAAAGTACGTCCAAACATTTACGAGAGAGCTGGCACAAAACCGAGATGAGTGGAGGAAGACTCTTGAGGAGGCCAAGACCCACCAGGGGTTGTAGAGCCAATAGTGATGATGATGATGAATAATTAGTAAGATTCTTTTCATGAAATCATTATCATACCGTGAACTTAACAATCACATTAAAAACTTGTATTTTTATTTTTATTTCTGATTTTTATTTTTTGAATTATACCATTTTTGTGGGTATCCTAGTACTAGGCATATTAATTTCTCAAATAAAAGCAACTGTGGGTCAATTATTTATGTGTGTTTTTCAATAACACTGGTTGCAATTGGCCGATTGGTTTATTGCGCTGAAATGATTATTTCGTCCGTGATCTATTAAGATCATTGTTTTCAATTGATGACGTGGCGTCACCCGATTACTTTTGCTATGATTGCATGACGGATGCAAATGTGAAGCAAATATATTTGTAAGCACTTCCAATTGCCGCGTGCCGTTTATTGACCCGTGCTTTCGGCATATTTCTATCTTACAGCTAGCGCACCTATTGTTGAAATGTAATACATTTTTATTTAAATATTGTTAGAGGCGCCAGTGCTTGGCTCCTGGGTGGCTAGGGCTCCATTAAGGTAGTCCTGGCTCTGCAACCACCCAAAGGGTCCCTGAATTACCACAAAGGCGGGAGGCTAACTCAGTATGGAAAACTCAATATTTATTTTAGGTGGTTCCATGACAGTTCATACTGCGACAATTCATCCAGCGACAGTTCATCCTGCGACAGTTCATCCGGCCGACAGTTCATCCTGCCGACAGTTCATCCTGCCGACAGTTCATCCCGCCGACAATTCATCCGGCGACATTCATCCTGACAATTCAACCTAACCTAGCCTAACCTAACCTAACCTATAAGTATAAGTATGTCGTATTTTGTTATTCACGCATGCTTCTTCGGAGATTCGAAATTATTGTTAGTAAAAATATTTTTACAGCGGATTTCCACTCAAGATGCCTTCAGATATAAGTATATCGATTTTGGTTGTATGGCCGTATATCCTCTTTGCATACTTACTTAATAAAAATCTTCTAAATGATCAGGCAGGATGAATTGTCGCCGGATGAATTGTCGGCGGGATGAACTGTCGGCAGGATGAACTGTCGGCCGATGAACTGTCGCAGGATGAACTGTCGCCGGATGAATTGTCGCAGGACGAATTGTCGGGTCACCATTTTAGGTAGGTCGGTCGCGACCTTGCTCCATCTCCATTCTTGTCTGTCGTCATCAGGTTATTATTATCGTCATTTAGGGGTTTTTCATTTCTATCAGGGGATTTATCCGACAAATAGAACATTAGTGCTTATATCATAACATAAATCAAAGTAGATTTTTATGTAGGATAATTAGGTAAAAACTTTTCATTTTTGATGAAAAAATAAAAAAAATGTGATTTTTTACGGTAATCGGACAACTCAACAACATACAACTGAAACACTTTTGAAAAGTCGCGAAAAGTGATGACAACAAAAAATGGTTAAATAGGTTACGTTAGTTTAGGTTAAGGGCTATTTAAAAAAATCATATCTTTTAATGACTTTTCAAAGGGATCTTGAAGTAGAGTTTTCGTGGAAACGTTTTTTTAAATTTGTTTTTAGAAAATACTATATATAACATAAGTAACACCAATTCCATTTTTCCATAAAGGTACGTAGATGAGACGGAACTCTAAATTACAGTAATTTTGCAGCTTGGCACACATTTTGATTTACCTACCTACATACTATATTTCATTTTGTTTTTCCAAAATTGCCAAATTCCGACAAAATCTCAGATTTTAGCGTTCCTTTCTTATTCTTGTTAATTACGCAACACCGAAACACAGGGTTCTTTCACAGAATTTGAACAATGTACTTATCACATTTCAATGTTTAATATTCAAGTTCTGTGAAAGTCCTTTTCAAGCACATATAGATAGATCGAACGATAGAGATGTTCGGATGTTCGGTTTTCGATGCGGCTGCGCTCTTTGCAAAATCATACCTCCAAATTTAACACGGACATACATGAACTGCTAACCGCAGTTTAAAGCCAATGATTCCATCTTAATTTTACCGGTTATCTCATATTTTAGGTTTTATAAAAAAAAAAAAAGAAATCGTTAAATTTATAATTTATTTTAATTCATTATTATTAGTTGTACATTTCGCGAAATAATAGTTTGAGCTGTTTTTACCACAAACAAACAAGGAAAATAAATCCCAAACCATTTAACAGCAGTCACGTTGTGTTGGCTCAGAGGGCGTCGTTGCCTCCTTGACACGTCGTAATTATTGCTATCAATTATCGGTACTTGTCGTTCCATTTAGATTATAATTTGCATTCTACTTATTTCATGGAAATGCATTGTAGAGTATCGTGCATTAATTTTGCCTGTGTAAGTACCTAAGCGAGTCTTGATTATATTCAAGTCGATTTACCTACGACAGTACAAAAAGTCGACTATTTACAAGACTTTACATGTAGATACCTAGTCTCGTTTATTTACTTTACTTTTCAACTACATAAGTACACATATCTCAGTAGTTTGCAGGTATCTTTATCTGTGTAAGTCGACAATTGTTTAGCACCTAAAAGCCTGTTTCCTGAACAAGCACACATTGGTCTCAATTTTATAGTACCTTAACTATGTAAATAGGTACCTAAATATTCACTGCAGATCTGTCCGAATAAGAAAGGCGCTGTGTGTAAACGACTCCAGACACTAATATCTACAGCCTTTATGTCGGACGAATATCTACAGCTCATATGTTGAACTAATATCTATGAACTTCATAGTGTTGACTAACATCTACAGAGCTAAGGTCGGACGAATATCTATGACGGTCCCAGTGTTATTGACTAATATCTACAGGGCGTAGGTTGGACTAATCAGCTAAATGTGTCCAATAGTCCGATATTAGTGATTTTTACATACGTACTTACATAAATTAAGTTTTTTAAACTGCACACGCAATATTACGTTATTCCAATATGCTATACATAATTGCAAATCCAACCTCTGCCAGTGCTGTAGATATTCGTCAACACTTTGGTTCTCATAGATATTAATCGACAGTTTGAGCTGTAGATATTCGTCAACACTTTGGTTCTCATAGATATTAGTTTGATTTTTTTAGTTTTTGGAATTCCTGTAGATATTAGTAGACGCCTCCGTGTAAACAAGTGTGAGTTCGATTTCCAGTTGCGACCGTAACCTTTAAATTTTTCTGTGTTTGTTTTTCTTAATCGTTCAGATTTATTAGTATTATCTTCTTCTTCAAAGAAATACTATTCCAATCATATCTGAATTGTAGGTTATATTTAATTCGCTATGTGTCAATATTATTTCTATTGATCTCAATTGGTTAAAGATCACATAGACCTTCATACCTATTTTTATGGTTCATTTATAGAATATTCCTTTCAATCTCTTAGCGTAGCCCTACTAACAAGGTAAGTTGTCCTAATTGACTCTTGGTCAAGTGGCAAGTTTAAATGTGGAAGGTCACTAGTTCGACTTCCGTGTAGGCCACTATTGCTTTTAAAATCTTTTATTTAGCTACTTTTAGACCTATCAATGAGAAATTTGGTCATAAAACTACCACAAATTATATTAGTATTTCTTTTTAATGTTTATACTTACTGCTTCTTTTTGCTTTATATTGTTTTTTTACAAACACATGGTGCCCTAAAATGATCACATAAAATCATTGCTAAAAAATCACGACTTAGCGTGAATTATAACCTTATTAGTTTTCTGTTATATTAAAACCGCCAAGTGAATCATGTATTTGGGACGTTTTGTTATCCAAATAATTGCGGAAGAAAATAATATTTTTATGGTCGCGTTACAAACCACTAAATTATTGGAATAAAAAATCTTCAGAAGGCATTGTATTATTGTATTTACATTGAATAGTTACGGTGATCCACTAGTCCTTGAAAATTTTAACATCAGAATCCCCGCCTCTTTTTGGGAGGGATTTAAAAATACTTGGAAAGGTTGGAAAAGGTGTTTGAGAGTTGTTTTTCACAGGTTGATTTCGTTATGGCCCGTAAGAAACATTAAGTCATTTCTTATTCATTGTTTTGTTTATTATAATAACAAGAAAATTTAAATCGATTTCACGGAACCAAGCGACGCAGAGTCTAGGGACGTCCGTTTGCCACCGCAGGCCGGACAACTGATACAAAATGCACATACTTTGTCTTTGTGCGGACGGCATTAGGTTTAATTTTCAATTCCAAATTAGTTGATCGCCGCCCATTTTGTTTCATAGCGAAAGAAACAGTGCGAAATTGCATTGTTTTGTTTTGTTTTGTGAAATTCAGGCACCAATATTAAAATGATTTCCGATTGTTTTTAAAGAACTTACTTGGCCACATTACACGAGTACCTATAATAAAAATTTACCCGAAATAGATTAATTAGTAGATTTTGGAACTTGGTCTGCCTCAGGTCTGCCTCAACCAGTCTCTCCCGATCCTGCCTGCCACGCAGTTGGTGGACAGACGCATCCGCCGCCAATACTCGGAAACCCATGACCGTGATATTTATTATAATTATACCTATTAATGGTAACCAGGTAACTCTATTAATGGAGGACTGAACGCCGTTGGCAGCAACAAAAAACTGTCCAAAGACGCGAAACTAGCCGTCCATAATGGAGTACTGGTACCTACCCTGATGTATGGCAGTGAGGCATGGAACTGGCAGAGGAAGGATGAAAGTAGACTGAACGCTGTAGAAATGAGATCCCTGAGGCGTATGTGTGGTAAAACCATGTATGATCGTGTGAGAAATGTGGAAATCCGCAAAGAATGCAAGGCTGATGTAAGCGTGATGAGTAAGATCAGGAAAGGAACGCTCCGATGGTTTGGGCATGTAGAGCGAATGAACGAGGAAAGGAGTGTAAGGAGAATATATGACGCAAATGTGAATGGTAGAAGAAGTCGAGGACGCCCAAGAAAGACATGGCACGACCAAGTGAATCAGATACTTGAGTCGGGCCATGTCAAGAGTCAGAATAATAGAAGAGAATGTACGAGACGTTGTATGAATGTAAACGAGGCAAGGAATGTGTGCCAAGACCGGGATGTTTGGCGGTCCGTCCTCTCTGCCCACCCCTGCGGGGAAACGGCGTGATGGTTAGTTAGTTAGTTAGTTAATATACCTATCTACCTATTTTTTTTTTCAAATAAAAACGCAACATTGAAATTATCACAGAATAAAATAAATTCAGTTAATTTTACCATGTTTTTATAAGTTTTCGATTTCAATAAAACAAAAATTTTAATGCATAATAATATTTTTTACCTGGTCGATCGTAGTTTGCAACATTTATCATAATCCTCGTAGATAAACATCTTATAGAAGGGTAATCGTTTTAATACAACAAGCAATGACCATTTATTACCATTGCATTATCAGTTTTATCACTTTATACTGGATTACTTTGATAAGAGACTTGTTATTTATTTTTGTCATCATACAGTCTTTAAATAGTACGCAAATAAAATTAAAGTCAATAGTTAGACGAGATATGATACCGCAGAGCTGCATATTTGAGTTTTGCAGTACCCTTTCTTGGTATTCTTGCTTAAAATGCCGTTTACGTCGCCTTACTGTCAACTAGATTACATATAATGGTGTCCTTTATTAGTTTTTACCTATATTATAACCTTCCCAGCCCATTTTATTCTAACTTGACCTAGTTAACCTAACCTAACCTAACCCCAACAAGGAGGGACCGGGGCGTACATAGGCTGAAAAGTTGTGTTTATCCCAAGTAAATACAAATCAGGGTGGTAGAAGTGAAACCAAAAAAAAAGTGTAAAAGTGAGGAAGCACATTTTTTATCAATGTGAAGGATGTCTTTTTTCATATTTTTGTCGTCGAATTCCAGTGCACTTTTTCCTATTTGGTCATCTTATTAGTATTTGTGTTTTCTTCGGAGTCGCTAGATGTTTGAAGATTAAATATTGATTTTACAAACATATATATATATTTTTTGGATTTCGTGGGATTCAACCCTTGATCCGCTGAATGTCCGGCCGCTAAGGTTCGTCAGGCGCTTCATACCACTAGATTTATCGTATTAAATTGGAACCGAGTATCCGTGAAATAATGAAATATTTCATTGCTATTTCATTCTCTCGCAGGCTAAATCCTATAGATGTATGTGTTTGGCTCTTTTTAGCGTCGCTCGCTTCCGTTTCATCTTGTTTCAAATAACAACGGTGCTAAAGAAGTTTTCACTTCAAAAGGGAAGATTATTAGTTCATGTTATTTAACTTCAATTTTGAGGGAGTTATACCTACGTTAAAAGCTGGATGCCAGAAGACTCGTGAAGAAGAATGATTTTTTTTATCTATGCATTCAAAAGGTTTTACTGTTGTACGACGCCCAGTTCACTCCATTTGTATCTGATTCGCTAATAGACTAGTATGTCACTGGATGCGAAGAAATGGGTGTGTCTATGACACCATTCTCCCGAAATAAACAGGCCGATAATGGCCTGTCAAAAAGCATTATCGTTATTGTTCTGAATAAAAATCATTTCGGGCGAATGTTGAGGGAAAATACCCGCGGATATTCGGCGTTTGACAATATTCGCGGAACGCCTGTCAATCAGTCCCCTATTCATATTTTGTTATTCTGGTGTTGTTGGCTTTTTGATTTTTTTATTAGTATTATTCTTCTAAATATACTGTTGATTTACAGAAATTGTGCATTAATTGTCCCTTATCGCTTTAAAATTGTACGTGGTCGTTCTCTTGGTGTGGTCTGCCGGTCTGGACAGTCCGCCGTCAGTTGTAAATTGAGCTGCTGTATGACTTCTTTGTTTCCAATCCAAGGGAACGCACACAGAGATTTGAGGTGGTTTTAGGGAGGCGTCTACTAATATCTACAGGAATTCCAAAAACTGAACAAATCGGACTAATATCTATGAGAACCAAAGTGAGGACGAATATCTACAGCACTGGCAGAGGTTGAATTTGCAATTATGTATAGCATATTGGAATAACGTAATATTGCGTAGGTTAGGTTTTCCGTACAACCTCTTGCTCACGTGCCCTCTGTAGATATTAGTCCCACATCGCTCCATAGATATATTAGTCCACCACTGGGACCGTCATAGATATTCGTCCGACCTTAGCTCTGTAGATATTAGTCCTCACTCTGAAGTTCATAGATATTTGTCCAACATATGAGCTGTAGATATTCGTCCGACATACAGGCTGTAGATATTTGTATCTGGAGTCGGTTTTAGAGGTTATCCGTTGCAGGAGTAAAAACACTTAAGTTTTGTACTGGATATTGTTGCAATTGCGTTAATAATTGAGATGAATTGCAATTTAAGTGATTTTATTCAACTTCTGAGCTCTTGAAAAATGTAGAATAAATTGCAAAAAATTATATTGAAAAAAATACAATAACGAAAAGAGAAAACTGACATAAAGACCACAGATGATAACATAGACATAACATAAAAAGTTGCGTAGAAAAGTCAGACGAAAGGTCTTAATTTTTCGAAGAAAACTTCTTCGGAAAGGTTTTCACTTTGTGATGGCATTATTAAATCTAAGACGATTGTATATAAATAAAAGTTATGTAAGCAAAGTTATAACAATGATCTTCTTACTTTGTTTAAGGAGCTAATTGTCGCAAAATTTATAAAATTGGGAAGACTTCGGTGGTTGGGTCATGTGGAGAGAATGACAGAGCATCAAGCACCAAAGTCCCTGCTGAACTCAAGACCAATAGGGCGAAGGAGCCTGGGAAGGCCAAGACTAAGATGGAGCGACAACGTCCTCAAAGACATATCTATCTTGGAGCTTCCAAACTGGAGAGAGCTGGCACAAAACCGAGATGAGTGGAGGAAGACTCTTGAGGAGGCCAAGACCCACCAGGGATTGTAGAGCCAATAGTGATGATGATGATGATGAAGTAAAGTTATTTCATTAAAATAAAAGAGTCTGTAGATTGAAGTTAGAAAAAATGAATTAAATTTGAAAGGCTAAGAAAGAAATGAAGTTAAATAGGTATTAAATATACGATAACACAGCACTGAATAATGTACCTCTATGTTAAAATTTGATATTGGATAGTTTATAAGTAATCAGTTTAGAAAGTAGGTTATAACCTTCTGATGGCCTATTATTTCTTACATTTTTAGCATTGAATCTCGTTGAATTTAATGTTTCAAAGACCCAATCATGTCTGATTACATCTAAAAGGGATCGAAATGAAAATCTAGTCTCTTTCAACGGAAGAAATCTTTCGAACAGGCTCTCCATTGATATGCTTGGTGTAACTCGTGAACAGCTCAGGTATGGGGGCTTAATCGAAGCCAGAGTAAAGTTAGCCTCTCAAAAACTGGGCGTACTATACAGGGCCCGCAGATACTTTAATAGTACACAACTGATAACCCTGTACAAATCACAAGGACGCCCCATGGTTGAATTTGGTAGCCACCTCTGGCTGGCAAATGGCTAGAGCTCCAAAATACCTGAAAAATACCCTCGACTCTGTGCAAAAACGGGCGGTCCGTTTGATAAATTCTCCCATCTTAACAGACGGATTGCAATCTTTAAAGCACAGGCGTCTTGTGGGAATGCTGTCTTTGTTCTACCGATATTTCGATAGAAGATGCTCCGAGGAACTAGCGTCATTGATCCCTTCGGCACCGGTGCATAGTCGGGAAACACGCCAAACGCGTGCCCAACATATGGATCGCTTCTTCGACTCGTTCTTGTGTTCAACAGTTCGGCTGTGGAACGATTTGCCAGCCTTTGTGTTTCCTTCTTCCTACAACATGGGTCTCTTCAAGACCAATGTTCATTCTTTCCTCTCCTCAAAAAGACCCTCCACACAGCATCTCAGATGACGTAGTAGGCTCTGAGGGAAATTATTTTCCTCTGGACCTCCCGTGTGGAGTTAATGTAAAAAAAAATATTGAAATTGTCTGAAATTTGTGACTTTATTTTAATTTTTCAAGCTATTGTATTATTTTTCCAATCTCAGTAAGGGAACGTACCCATACGACGTGACACGTTTAGTGGGGGGGGGGGGAGTCTTCAAAATACCACGCTTGGTACAAATGAGCGGCGGAGTGCTTAGGTTTTTGGTCACCGGGGGGGGGGGGGTTAAAAATTGCAAAAAGTTGGTCACGTAGTATGGGTACATTCCCTTAACTTTTAAACTCTGGCATCCCCAATTTGGGGTATGCAGAGAGGCTGATAGCAGCGGAAAGTGGAATAAGATGATGAAAAAGTTGGTTGGAAAGTAACTGGCTATTCAGATCTGACCAATAAACTCGAAATTGCAAGAAACGTTTCGATTTTGAATGGTGCTCTTCACCAGGGCTACAAACACTACAAATAATCATGGATACCGCGGCCCGCATGCTTGGCCAAACGATTCAGCCTATGTAATAAAAATAATAATTATCACCTTTCATTATTCCTGAAGTGACATTACTCAGCCAAAATATGTTTAGAGTCAATGTGTAAAAATCACAAATTTAAATTTTTAACAGCCACATAATATTTGTGTAGGCATCTCCTCATTAATTACTTGCTAAAAAGCAGCAATACCTGTATAGCAGCGTTCTATAGCAGTGCTGGTAAAATGTATTAATATTAATGCTAAATAAACTGTTATTACGTTGAGTCGGTCTTGTAAATTTGATCGTTAGAATCAATTATTGAACATTGTGTAGCCTCTTCGTTGTTCAAATTTCTTACCGAGTTGTTGTGATTTTGGGTATTTACTTATACTCAAAACACTTTAGCTCTATGGGGTGCTTATTTATTTATTAATTAATTTACGGACAACAGTACATCAAAAACATAATAATAACACAAATATAAAAAACAGAGATGTCAGTGAAGGAAGAGCACATACAAATCAATAGCAATGACAATATAAAAAGTACATATAGAAGACACTACAAGTCAAAGCATGAAGAAGCATTTAAATATTGTGTATCGACTGCCGAAAGTCATTTAGTTTTACACCAAAAAAATCAATGTTTTGACTTGAGTTGACAAGTCTCGACATTCTGGATAAGGGAGAATGATATCCATAATTAGTAGAATGTTGATTGAGGAACAGCAATTCATTATTTCGAAGTCTACGGGAAGGGATGTTAAACTAGATGAGTTGTAACAATGCAGGTGTATCAGTAATACTGTTGATAATTTTAAATTTTATGCAAATTAGATCAGAGTCCTTTCTACGTTTTTCTACAGAAGAGATGTTTAAAATGTGTTCAATTTCATCATATGAGTACTTGCCTCTTTCAAGACCCAACCTCCAAGCAATTCCTCTTAGGAAACGATGTTGTACGGATTCGATGTGACAAATGTGGACAGCATAGAAAGGAGACCAAATGACACTAGCATATTCAAGGTGAGGGCGAATCAGCGAACAGTAAAGAGAAATAATAAATGAAATAATCGTACGTTAGAGATTACGTATTTACAATAATAAGACTGCAAGTCGGCCGACCAATTTGCACGAGAGGTAAAGGGTAAAGGGGATCTGGCGGCTCGCTAATCGGAGCTTGTCTCGCTGGCCCCCGTCTACACGACTCCAGATACTAATATCTACAGCCTGTATGTCGGACGAATATCTACAGCTCATATGTTGAACTAATATCTACGAACTTCAGAGTGTTGACTAATATCTACAGAGCGCAGGTTGAACTAATATCTACAGAGCGTAGGTTGGACTAATCAGCTAAATGTGTCCAATAGTCCGATATTAGGGATTTTTACATACATACTTACATAAATTGATAAATTGACGACCTCCGTAGTCCAGTGGCTAAGACTCTTGACTCACATTCCGGAGGTCGCGGGTTCGAACCCGGCATGCGCAAATAAATTTTATTTGATTAATTTGTGTTATTTCACAATTGATTCATTTAAAATAATATATAGTATATTTGCGGCATGTTCCAGAGTGGAAGATACTATCAGTATCGCCCTGGTGAAAGACCACCATTCAGAATTGAAACGTTGCTTGAAAATGGCTTTAGCCGTGTTTAGTGACCAGATCTGAATAGCCAGGTACTTCCCAACCTTCCTCTTCCCCACCTCCTTCCCCTCCCCGCTACCTTCAGCCTCACAATACACCCCAATTGGGGATGCCATAGTCTCACTGGCTCCAGACGGGAGCAGTTGAGATTCTTGTGCGGTATTCACTGTAAAAAAAAAAAAAAAAATTAAGTTTTTTAAACTGCATACGCAATATTACGTTATTCCAATATGCTATACATAATTGCAAATCCAACCTCTGCCAGTGCTGTAGATATTCGTCAACACTTTGGTTCTCATAGATATTAATCAACAGTTTGAGCTGTAGATATTCGTCAACACTTTGATTCTCATAGATATTAGTTCGATTTTTTCAGTTTTTGGAATTCCTGTAGATATTAGTAGACGCCTCCGTCTACACGGGTACCCCCATCGGCCGTCGGGAGAAGTCCTTCCCTGCTGACATCTAACGATTTCACTTGAAAGCTTTTTCAATACACAGTTGTAAACAATTCTTTTTACTGCAATATATTGTACATTTTACCAACATGGCGTCTATTACTTTGGTTGCTACCAACTATATTCAACATAATCCAACTTTTCTGGCCTAGTTTACCTACTTAAATTTTCCCAGAAGACTGGCAAGTAGCAAATGTGGAATAATTGCTGCATATTTATATTTATTTCAGATAAACATCATAATCATCTATATTCATAAACATGACAAATGACGTTTGATGAATTAATGAAAACTGAAAGCTACCCGGAAAACATGAACATGGAACGGTTAACCTTCAAAATAAGTTATTTGCTAATTTATCACGTGATGCTACTACGACTGTATCTAGTATTCTCGTTTTAGCTTTCGCATTCGCATTAACATAAGGTTCTATTTCAGATGCCATACCATCATCATATATCACATTTCCTAATACATAGATTACCCTAGATGAGTCTGCTCGGAAGCGGCCGGTTTCCACCCTCAAGCTGTTTGTTTCAATAACTTTTGTTTTCTTCTCCAAGAGAAGTGTACGTATGAAACACTTAAAAATTCATTTCTTCAGGAAGCGAAATAACTAATATCACTTTAATGTTGTAATCACAATATAAATGAGTTAAAAACTTGTCGTTAGTAGGTAAACAATAGTTTGTTGGGACAAATTTGATTTGAATGGTAATGTGTATAAAATATATATATGTGCGTGCTGCCTTTGCGACTAGCCAGGTTGTGTCATTGTTTTTCAGATCAATGTGCAATTGAATATATTGCCCAGACATTATAAATGATGTAACAAAATTTAGGAAGGCAATCTACTTTCTTTTGATTTCTTTCTTTAATGGTTTTCGTTTTTAATGTGTAGGTACTAATGTAAAACAAAGGATTTAGTTTTGACAGGTTGATTACTGGCGGGAAAACACAATTTAAGGGGGGGAGGGGGGAAACGAGTAGGACAATGGGGTTTGGGGTAGATTAAAGTGTGGACATTCTTCGTTTCCAGTCTTAGATGAATTAAAAAGTTAAGATAAGTTACTGAGACAACGCGCATGGTTTCACTGAACTAGGTCCAGTGGACTTACTTGAGATTTATTGCGTTTAGTACCGCGTATAAGTTCGTTCGTCAGGCAAGCTGCCACAAACACCCTGGTCTAGGCTCTTTTTGTGGTAAAATGCCTTTCTGTGCTTTTGTGAGGTGCAAAATTCATTCACGAGCAAAAACAAAATCTGCTAGAGTTTCATTTCATTCTTATGAACTGAAAAATCACTTATTATTTCAATAAATACAATTATTTTCAAGACTTTCAGCTACACGGAAACGGTAAATATCGAAATAAAATCAAGTGAGATAGCGAACATAGCAACTCATAGGTGTAAGAAGGACAACCTTCTGTCGGTACGGTTCCATGACAACTTAGTAGTACAACAAGTAGCATTTAACACCTCTTTGAAACTTCATGTCGTTAAAAGTGATAAAAAATGTAAGTGGTCCACCTAACCTAACGTATTAATTGTTTTTGTGTTTGATTCGTAGAACTTCATTTTTTAGATTTAATGTAAATCAAATTAAATAATGTTATTATTAAGTTCACCAATAATTTTTTTATGATTGTGACAGCTAATTAATAAAAGCAAATTAAAATTGGGCAGGGGTAAAGAATAGGGATGTTATGGAGCTCCGTAACCGTAACCGAAACTATCGGATATCCGAAATAAAAAAATATCCGTAACCGAAACCGAAACCGATATAAAAGTTTCGGATAGTTTCGGATACAGGCGGAGTCTAAATGACAGGTTACGACAGGTTTTTGATTGTTTTGCCGGCCGAGCCGTCACTTGTCACACAAGCCGCGCGTGTCTCTTGCAATTTGCATTGTTTATGATTTATTTTGTGATTATGGGTGTACAAGCATCAAAACTTATTCTTTACGAGAACCTACTTACTTAGTTCAAAGTGTTATGTAAATAAATTGTTATAGTTTTGGGAAAAGGTAAAATGGGTCCTAAGTCTAGTTTAATTTGGACATTTTTTGATGAAATTAATGTAGATTCTGGAAAATGTAAACAGTGTGGTAAAAACTTTTCACGCTAAGGAGGTGGCACTACTTCTCTGAAACTTCATCTTAAATCAAAACACATTGTTAAATATGGAAAAGGATCTCAACAAAACAACAACAACCACCTCAACAGCTAACACCTTTACAAGAGTGTAAAAAACAGTTGTCACTAACAGACTCTTTGAAAAATACAGGTTCCTGGGAAAATTCCAATATCCGTAACCGAAATTATCCGAAACTAGCGGATAATCCGAAATAATTTCATATCCGTAACCGTATCCGAAACCGGTATAATTTTATTCCTATATCCGTATCCGTATCCAGATCCGAAATTTCATATCCATAACATCCCTAGTAAAGAATCGTATAATTAAGTCGTCTGAAAGTAGCCAAACCGCAGTTTGAAAATGGCCCTGTAAGCCGAAACAGCTGTCACAATAATAAAAAAACTAAAGTACTTGCCGAACTTAATAATAACATTATTAAATTTGATTTACATTAAACATTTTGAGTTGTCCGGTTACCACTGTAAACACCCAGCAAAATAGGTCCCTGAAGGCCAATATGTTGTATTTTATTTCCATGCCCCACCCCTTCAAAGCCCTTTAAACTAAAGCTATTTATTCGGTCGTGATGCAAATCAGGTCTGAACTAGTCATTAAACACAATAAGCCTAACATACATTATGCTTAGGGCATTGAGGGAAGAGGGCATCACATAGTGTTGAAGGATCTACCTGACTTTATAGGTGATTATTTTTTTTGTTCACCTTAAAACTTTTTTATTTATTTATTTTCTCGAACATACATTTTACAGATTATTACAGTGGTTTACATAGAAAATAAGTTTCAGTATGCCATTTTATACATTTTACAGATTATTACAGTGGTTTACATAGAAAATAAGTTTCAGTATGCCATTTTGAATTTACCTACTAGTGACCCATACAACATCAACATTTGGTTTAATTCACTACAAGTTTTAGTTGCAATTACAATTCTTTGTTTTGACATAATTCATAACTGCATTGATAGCCCGTTCCTCTTGGAATGCTCTGTCTTATGCGTGCCTGAAAACTTCAGCCGTAATCGTCGACAGTCGACACGACTTGTTCAAAATACCATACAGCAGAACAGATGTTCCAGCACAGCATAGCAATGCAGGAGGAATATTGGGGGTGAACGAAATTTCGGAAACACTAGCTAGCTACTCGTATATTTTAAAACTCTAATTTAGATAGCCTTAAGGTTTTTTTTATATTAATTGACTTCCAATATGTTTCCGATATGAGAAAATTGGATGATTAATCTGTTGAACAATACTAATTTTTAAAAAAATCTTTGATTTTATGAGTAATCTATATACATAAAAATCAAAATATGCTTATATATATGAGTATGTATATGAGATGTATTGTAACATTATATTTTTACCTTAATTAATACCCACCAAGGTTGAACATCCTCCTCCACATCGGCCACACTAAATATGAGTAATCACCCAAAGAATACACATATCCATCCATGTGATTAGTATGCTAATCTTTAGATTATTTTTTTTTTCATAAGTTTTTATTCCAGTAAAAAAGAAAATAAAGATTAAAGCAAGCAAGGCAAGTGGGTAGGTATGTAATGAAAATTTCATGTAAGATAACAATGAATGATTTATTTTAAATATATAAACCCTGCCCTTGGGTAACATTCTATATTAAACATGAGACTCTAAAAAGATCAGGGGGTGGCCGAATACGAAACAATCGTACCGGCTGTAAATGATGGCGACTCTACCAATAATAAATTGACACGTACCTTTCTCAGTTAGCAGAGAAATTCCGTATGCATGAGCTCTCATCATCATCTCAGGGTCCTGCGTGGGATAAAAAGAAAGCTACTATCTGATGTAAATAAAAGAACTCACATAAAACAAAATGAACTTGTTATTATTGACAAGCAAAAAAAAAACATAATCTACTATAACATAATCTACATAAATACCTTTGTAAACTCATAAAGAAAGGTATAAAGAGAGAGAGAGATAATTCAGTTATTTTAGTAGAATCCACTCCAAATGATCATTTGTAGCTTGCGATAGTTAATATGGCGCACCTCTTCTAACCTCAGCGACAAGGGCTCCAGATAGCTGGAGAAGAGCCCCAGAGCTGCCGCTTCGCAAGCCCATGACACCGTGAAGCATCCAAGATTCCAGTCAGCGCCGGATCTGCCATACGTTCAAAAACGTGCAAAAAACCTGGCGCCAACTCCGAAGGGGCGCCGTGAGAAAATAAATATTGTATTAAAAATTTGTTATAATATTCCCTGAATCGTTTAAAAATTACCCATAGTACGAAATAATTATTACGCTCTAGCAACACTTTCCAAAGATACAGACTGAGCACGCATCTGGTTTGAATTCAACGAAATTCAACGATTTACGAATTTATAGTCAGTTACAGAATTTTTTTATAAATTCCATATATTTAGTTTAAACGTAAGATCTATTTTTCCATATATCTTTTACCGTCTTTTACGACGAATGAGTGCGATCCAAATTCATTAACCAATCACAGCGCCGTACTTTTATTCAAGAGAACAAACAAACAGACGGCGCCTTTCAAAATGCTTTTGTACGATTTAAATCTCTAGGAGAAGGGACTTAAAGACCATTTTCTTATGAAATCTTCAGTAAATTCAAAATTTCATTAGCATAAACATCGCACGGTTTGCAAGTTTGCAACTTGTTGACAGTTTCATCATTGATTTGACAGTTGAAGTTCGTTAAATGTACCTATAATTAATTTCTATTAGATTTGTTATTTTACAGTCAGTAATAATCAGTGTAAGCGTCTTTCGTAAGCCGTTGATACCATAGATACGTTCGTGTTTGTTCGCTCAACACAGAACACAGGGGAAATGGAAATGCAAGGTACAAATTTGAGGTTAGATTTAGATTTTTTAATTAATAACTAAATTTCTATTGGTTGTTAGAGGTTGTGGATTGTGGATTACAATGAATAGAACAATAATTAAAAAAAAACTTTCAGGCTCGCAGAATCTAAAACTTAGAATTAAAGAGCATAATGACATAAAAAAACTCGTTTCAAAACTCAAAATTCCATTAGTTTATTAGTTCAGGAAGGTCCTGTACAATTGAAAGGTTTTGATTTTCCTATTACGAACAAGCGTAAATTTAATACTGAGTATTATTACAAGAAACTGCCTAATGGAGAAGAATTACATAGATCGTGGCTTATTTATTCGAAAACTTTAGATAGGGTTACACCCTTTATATGTCTTGATTTTATTTGATAAATTAGTGTAAAAAAAAAAATTTAAAAAAAAAAAAAAAAAAAATTGGGGTAAACGAATTTTTAATCAAAATAAAAATGTAGGGGGGGGGGGGCGCCATCGGTACCTACTGCACAGGGCGCTAGATTTCGTAGATCCGGCCCTGATTCCAGTCCATCCACAAAGGCGTCACAATGCGTCCGATGGCCATCTCTGAGCATTGAAAGGATATAAACCGCAGTTCTAGACTGTAAATGTGATTTAAGAAGTGCCCGCAGTCTTCACCAAAGTTGTCCTCGGTGTTATTGGATTGTACGTGGCACAAGAATCTCAGTTCTAAGCACAAGAACACCAACCTTAGGTACCAGGCACACAGACATCATAAACACTTCCATTAGATTGTAATATTACATAGGTAACTCGATATCTCGTGATCATCACAATAAAAGTTTTCCTCGCCTCGAAAAAACAATCAACATCCTGCGTGTACCGCGACCCGGTACTATTTAACAGTCTCGTAAAGGCATCACGTCTGTTACACGCATAATATTGCAAATTTACACAATCATTTAGGAGTATCAAAACTCCTTACAAAATAAAACTTCCGACCAATCCATCGTTATGTCATGACGTCGCCCTTCTCATCGTTTTTTTTTTTCAAACAAAAAACAAACGAACAACGTTCCGGCAATTTGAATTTGTTATCAATCGTTTCAACGGCACCCGAAATTAATAATACTCCTTCCGAGCAAGTAGGTACCTACTGAATAACTACCAAGAAAATAATTACGTTACAAAATATAACATGTGATAAAATTGAAAGATTATACTGAAGGGCGCCTGTATAGAATTAACGATACATATTTTTACATCAGTAATCTCTAAAAAAATAGCTAAATATCTCGATCATAATGACTTATTTTAATTTCACATTCCGATGTACGTTGATTTCCAGCACCAATGACAGCCCGTTCCACAATCACAACTCCCCAAACCGCGGTTTCACGTCAACTGAGCGACCGAAAACGGCGAAAACTCTCGAAGGATCGCCCGAAGTACGCGTGCTCTTTTCAGTGTACAAGGCAGCCAACAAGACCATACGAAATTGCGTAAACAGACACGCTGCTAGCAGCAAACGCTATAGTCTATGCGTTGCTAACCATTCATCCGAATGCGATGAAACTTTGGGGATTTGATAGTGAGTCTGGCATCATGAAATTATGCGTTGCTAATTATTCATCCGAATGCGACGAAACTTTGGGGATTTGAGGTGTGCATGCCCGCGATGGTTTCTATATATACTGGTGAGCTCTGGCATTATGAAATTTGTATAAAAAAATTGCAATGTGTGGCACGCGAGCCGTTTGAAAAGTGAAAGTACCGGGGCTAAATATATGGAGTGCGGGAGGAGGGAAGGGGGTTCGTGGAATAGGGGAAGCGGGAGACGGAATGGAGAGTGGGGAGTGGGAAGGCGTAGTGGAAACGCATGAAGGGAAGGGGACGCGGGTGAGGAAGGGAAGGCGGAAGGGGAACGGGACGAATAGGAAAGGACACGCAGGAAGAAACTATTTATTTGTTAAGTGGCATACAACACATGCCGGGAACTCACTAGTCTGATATAAATATTTATATATTCGAATTTTATTTTTAAAATTACTTTTTTAATTTTCCGTTATTGTCAACGTGTCTGCGCTAGTAAATACATAAACAATAGCTTAAGTTTGTTTAATCTTGAATTTTTATATTTATTTTGCAAAGTCTTAGCCCCTTCGACCCTGCCCCGGCCCTGCGCCCAGGGGTTATACTGAGACCTTAGAGTATTATATTGTTACTTTAAGACTAAGACGTAGTATTGTAAAAGGGCTATTTTGGTATTTTATTTTTCAACCCACTACCCCCCCCCCCCCTCCCCCTTCACCCTGTTTCACACCCAACTATAGTAGGGAGTAATCAACACAGTTTGAAATGGCAAAGGTTGGATACAGGTATTCGCGTGACTGCCGCTTTGTTACCCCAGGGTTCAATACTCTGGCTTTGCTGTCGCTTTATGTAAGGAATGCATGAATTATTTCTTTTTTAACTTAAATTATAATTTAAACGCTCATGTTTGGACGTATTTTTTGTAATTTAAAAAAATATTTTTGTCGAATACTTTATGGTTTACTGTTTCTCCCTGAATCACCTTTCCCGTGCATCCCCGTTCCCCTCCCACGTCCCCTTCCTAGCTAGCAACATAAATTATATCATATATGATATTCTGATGTATGAGCTATATTATTGTAAAGTTTCATTAAAATCCATTCAATAGTTTTTGCGTGAAAGAGTAACAAACACACATACATCCATATAAACTTTCGCATTTATAATAATACTATGTCCTTACATATGAAATTGGCGTTTTGTATGGGAGGAACATAAAGTCGATTTTTTTTAAATATAATATATTTATTTAATCAAAGTATGTACCATTGCTATCTATGCACTTTTGCCATCTCATAGGTAGTTCATCGATCCCTTTACTAAAAAAACCATTCGGACGGGAATCAATAAAATCTTTGAAGGCGGTTTGGACTGCCCCATCGGAGTTGAATTTTTTCCCTTGCAAGAAGTTATCCAAATTTCGAAAAAAATGGTAATCTGTTTGGGCAAGGTCCGGAGAGTACGGTGGATGTCTTAGACATTCCAATTGAAGCTCCTCTAATTTGGTAGCCGTCTGTTGTGCAGTGTGTGGTCTAGCGTTCTAACGCGCGTTTGTTGATTTGCTTCACTCAATTCGTGAGGTACCCACCTTTCAAGCTTTTTCACCTTCCCAATTTGCTTCAAGTGGATTAAAACAGTTTTATCACTAACACCGCAGCCTGCAGCTAACTCGGACGTGGTTTGCGATGGATCCGCTTCCACAATAGCCTTCAATTCTTCATTATCAACTTTGGTCTCCGGCCGTCCATGGGGGTTTGTTCTGCAGGTCGAAATTTCCAGAACAAAAACGTTGGAACAAAAACGCACTGTGTTTTCTTTTCCGGCACCGTCGCCATACACATCATTAATCCTTCGAGCCGTTTCTGCAGCACTGGTGCCACGGTGGAATTTGTACTCGCAAATAACGCGATATTTCAAGTTTTCCATTTTGTAAACTAAGTGACGCAAAGAAAAAAAAAACAATTAAGGAAAAAACAAATGAATTATAATTTTCGAAACACAAATACATGAGTAAATAGCTGTATAAATTTGAATTTGGAATTCCTAACCAAAGAGAAGATATTTGAAATCAAAGTTTCCAGTACGGCAAAACGCCAATTTCATATGTAAGGACCTAAGGGAACGTACCCATACTACGTGACACTTTTAGGGGGGGGGGGGGGGTCTTCAAAAGGTCACGTTCCATACAAATGAGCGGCGGGTTGCTTAGGATTTTGGTCACCGGGGGGGGGGGGGGGTTAAAAATTGCAAAAAGTTGGTCACGTAGTTTGGGTATGTTCCCTAATATTATAGTAAGAAGATAGGTACTAAAATTTGGTTCCGCGAAAACTCAGAAAAGTTGTGCTAAACAAGTTTTCGCATTTCTGAGGAAGGTTTTTAGGTATGTAATTTGTCATGGTTTTGTGTAAATTGGTTGAAATATATAAATAAAGGGAGCAGGCTGGCAGAGGGCTGGCATACGGGCGGTTTGGATTAACAGATGGCGTTGGTTATGAAGGTTGGGTAATGGCGTGGCGTTGTGTTTCGTTAGCCACAGCAACGTGTCCTGCTAGTAATGTATAAATAACATATTTGGCTCGTTTAATCCTCTAAAAAATTTATCGAACCCCAAAAAGGCTAGGAACTCTAATAAGCTTGAAGAACGAAGGAGTCTTGGGAGCCTAAATTTAGGTTAGGGTATGAAAGAAAATCTTTTTTTTCCCGGTGTACATTTGAAGGTAGAATTTAACTTAACCATTTGAAATCCATTTTATAGGAGTAATATTCACTAAAAATCTAAAGATCAAATCCGGCAAAATATTTAAAGTTACATATTTTAATTATAAGTTAGGATTTTCTATTGAAAACGTCAGTTACACTCAAAGATATTCAAATACAGAAGAGATATGCTATGGTGTCCGCGCAACTGTCGCCGGACTATGCGCTAATTAGCGTAGTTTTCATACAAAAAGAATTTGTTCAATTCGTTGATTTTTTGAAAATGTGCATTAATATTGGTATACCTGGCTATTCAGATCTGGTCACCAAACACGGCTAACGCCATTTCAAGCAACGTTGCAATTCTGAGAGTATCTTCCACTCTGGAACGTGCCGCAAATATACTATATATTATTTTAAATGAAAAAATTGTGAAATAATGCAAATTTGTCACATAAAATTTATTTACCACGCCGGGATTCGATCCCGCTACCTTCGGAGTGCTAGTCAAGAGCCTTACCGCTGGACTAAGCCAGCCGTTATTGAAACATTTATAAAAGTTACAATTTTACAACATAATATTACCTACATCAATATTTCAATCACTCTCCTAATTAAGCAGCTGCTTGTGTTTAGGAGAGGACAACTAAATATTTTTACATCTGTTTAAACTTTTGTGTGGTTTTCACATTAAATATTATTTTTTAAAGATCTACGTGGCAAAATCAGGTTCTTTGGCACTGCGACCGACGCGCGACGTGGTCTAGTGTCTAGTTAATATTGCCCTTTTTGCCGTCGCGATACCGTAACACTGTAAAATTATAAAAGCGCACATTAGTTTACATTTTATTTCCAAAAGCCTGACTGTAAATTTTAGTTAACTTAAGTCATATTAGTGTGTTTACCAAAGATATTCTAATACAGAAGAGATATGCTATGGTGTCCGCGCAACTGTCGCTGGACTACGCACTAATTAGCGTAGTTTTCATACAAAAAGAATTTGTTCATTTCGTTGATTTTTTGAAAATGTGCATTAATATTATTTAACAATATATTTTGAATAAGGAAAGAATTCGTTCATTTAGTTTAACGTTCGTTTGGTTTATTCGTTAATTATTTCTTTTAGTTTATTTGTTAATTGGTAAACAATATCGGCGACACCCGGAAACGCAGACCCACATAGTAAAAACAGCAGATAGCACATCTACTTATATTTCAATATCTTTGGTTATACTTCACTATTACAAGTGACGAGTCTTACATTAAAAGACAAACGAAATGTTCTAACTTATTTTTTCTTTGCAAAATTGTTCATAAGACGTTGGCCCCCTTGATCCTGTTTGGTTAATTGACTTGCTTGTACCACGCAAAATAATTGTTCGTCTGAAGGTTCCTTACCATTGTAACAATAAAGGGACTAACGCATAATTAAATTCCGTCGTGAACCGATTCCAGAACATAGTAACTATTGGTACTGTACATAGTTACCAACAGTTACACATGAAGGGTATTGAAAATCTATCAACTTATAAAAATAATGTTTTTAAAATTGTATGCCATTCATAACACTCAGTCCTTGATATTTTATATTACATCCTTATTTTTATCATGCGTGTAATGTACCTAATAAAATTTAAAAGCCCGTATGTAAATGGGTCATGAATAAATTAAATAAATAAACCTCCAGCTAATGTAGGTATAATAATATTGTGCTTGGTGATCAGAATATGAGCGCTCCGTGATTTGGTCAACTGTACAAACAAAAATTAATATCAATACATCAACCTTGTGCGTTGAAGTGTATTTAGTTTTCGAACATTGTAGCCACAAAACCCGTCAATATTTTGACAATAATTTCCCAAGCATGTAATTTTATGTTAACGCTTTAAAAATAAAAGCAGTTCTTACAAGAGAGCATTGATTTTTTCATTAGTCAGCGGTCGTTCAGACAAACATATTTCGGCATTTGTTTGACTTTGGCCATCGTCGGCGGTATTGATTTATTTCCGAATATTGACTCTCACTGAGAGAATTGATTTTTCACTTTTTCTTCAGCGTGGGCAATGGACTCATTTTAATTGTTTTTTTTTTATTTATTTATTTAAGTAAGGTAGACAAGTCTGGGGTGTCGTGCATATTTTTTCCGGTGAGCTTGTAGAGATGCGTATTGCGTAATGAATCGGGCAACAACCGCGTTGGCACTTTTCAGTTTTGCGTGGAGAACCACCCACATCACATTGCGCATTGTTTTTAGAAGCAATGACCGCTACTGTCACAAATTGGATAACAATGTTCTGACGCATCGTATAGTATGATGTCTCGCCGATTAATTATCAATTGTTAACCCACTAACTCTTACCGCTTAGCCACCCATCGATAATCACACCATTTCGCTGCAGATTGTACAGAAAGATTGGAACTTCGCATGTTTTTGTCATGGCACTGACCATGATCATTTTCAAGAATTTTATTAACTTGTTAATGTCATGTCCTCTCCGGTGGCGGTCGGTGACTTTTTGTATAAGGGATGCTCTACAATAAGGTCAATAAGTATATATAAAACAAATCTATAGACAAACCCACGAACCAGATTCAATTGCTAATCAAAACAGTACCTATGTCAAATTACAAATTAGCTCTAGTAGTCCCCTTTCGCTTCGCAACGTCATATTCAAAATAAAATTAATTAAATAGGCGCGTTTTAATATTCCCACGTTTACGGAACGGCAACGATACATAAAAGCAATAAACATACGTTCCTTATCACAATAATACTGCAGCTCTTTCTTACATATTAAATAATGGTGAGACAAGAAATGAGACACACAATGTACATATGTCTGTTTCCTCCAAAGAATTAAGTAGTACCCACTTTGGAGGAAACAGACATACATGTACATTGTGTGCCTCATCTTTGGTCACACCATTATTTAATGTGTTAGAAAGAGTTGCAACATTATTGTGATAAGGAACGTATGTTTGTTGCCTTTTTTGTACCGTCACCGTTCCGTAAACGTGGGAATATTATAAGTGCCTATTAGATAATCGAAGGATATTCAATAATTCAACGTTCGGCTTCAGTTATTCAAACCAAAGTGTCGAAAATTTATCTCGCAAACAAATTTCCAATCGTACTAAAAAAAGATTTTTCGAATCATGAAAAAAGCTATGTTTTTTTTTTTTTTTTTTTATATTTCATATATATCCCGTTAAACTACAGTTAAGTAGTTTGTCAACAGGATTTTTATTACAACTTTTTACAGATTACAACTTAGACCTTAATTTATACAATAACAATAAACTTACACATTAATAGTAAAACTAAATCGCCTAATACAAATTATTTCTACCTAGTAGCCATGTTTTCAGCAAATATCTGACTCTATTTGGAAATTCGCATTTCTTAATATTACCAGGTAGCATATTATATATTTTAGGCACATTATACTCAAGGGTTCGCTGTCCGTATTTATTATTATGTTTAGGTACAAGCATGCCTTCATTCTTTGTGAACCTAGTATTGTGCCCATGTTCAACTTTCCTCTTATACTCAGAGTCAGATATGTGCTGAATCAATATTTTATACCATAATAAGGCCTGCACCGGCAAAACTGTTAAATTTTGATATGTGTATTGATTCTCTTAAATAATATTGGGAGTTTAATAAACTTGTTCAAAAGGTTGTCTGAATTCAATTAAACACATACATTTTAAAATAATTTTAAGCACGTGAAAATTCATGTCACAGGGGTTGTTCGTGAATGGGGTTGCGTGAGAGTCACATGTTGCTAGCTACCGGGGTCGGTATTAGTTACCAGGGTAGGTCTCAAAACTACCCTTTTCATAATGCCTGCGTTTACTTATACCACACCATGTGTCTACTTGTGACTCGAAGATTTTATTCACTAAATAATGCTGACCCAGTTTACACGGATATCAATAATACGTATTTTGCTATTAGTCCTGATATCAAGTCCTAAGCGGATTGTATTTTTATTGCTGTGGATCTAATATTCATTGTTTCTTCTTTATTTGCTGTCGGAATAAATACATGATTGACGAATAATACAGATTACTTTTTGACCATTATTAATTATGATCATGGAGGTATGATCCTTAGAAAATTGTGGAAAAAGGAAGAGGTGACAACGAAACTTTCTGCGATCACACCTAATGCCTTATTATTTCCATATTTGTGAAACTGAGTCATATCTACATTCACTGCCATGGCCTAAAAAAAGGCAAGGGGTCGTCCGTTAATCACGTGAGGCTCGAAAGGGGGGGAAAAAATGGGGGGGGGGAAGTTAAAAAGTTGCTAAAAAACATCACGTGATTAATGGACGACCCCAAAACAAAGCGTACCTGTTCATTTCGGAAAGTCATATTTGTGAAATTGTACCTATCTCATTACATCACCACTCTAGTAGAAAAGGGGGTAAATTACGTCTAGTCTTTCATTTCGAAACGTCATTTTTGTAAACTGCTGTAAATCTACAGCCACGCAAAGGAAGTAAACAACGATTATTGTTTCATTTCGAAATATCATATTTGTGAAACTGGATCACACACGCTAGAATTTGTTATTATCCCAGTCTGTAAATATTTCTCATTCCGAGATGATGTAGAAAGTTTAAAGGGCGGGTAAACATAACTTGGAAAACTGTTTTCGTGGTTGCGTGGTCAATGTTTGAAAATTGTTTCCATTTTTTAATTGTAGACGAAGTTTTTCACCAATGAACTGAGCGATGAGGAATACCTCATTGCCCAGAATACTAATCTTCTTCCTTGCGCTGTCTCACTCATTGCCTAGGTAGGCTGTTGGGGTCGGCTCTTCTCGTTCTCAGGTTGTAATTTCTTCTGTTCTGAGTATCGCCTTCATCCAGGCCGTTTCTCTGAAGAATTTTGGAGCATTGAGTCATCCAGGAGTTCTTCGGTCTTCCTCTGGGATGACTGTCGATGAAGCTCCATAGACATTGCCTCCCTCACTGTGTGGTCTGATGGTCTCCGTCTTATGTGCCCATACCATCTCAACTGTCGTTCCTCCAGCTTACTATTTATGTCTGTGACACCCAGGCTACCACGAATGCGTGAACTTTTGATCTTATCTTTTAGTGATACTCCTGCCGACCATCTAAGCATTCGCATTTCTGCTGTGTCGAGTTGCCTAGAGTAGGAGTTGTACATAGTCCAGCGTTCGGAGTCATACATTATTGCGGGTCTTACAATAGTCTGGTATATCTTTCCTTTAAGTTTTATAGGCATTTTGGAGTCACACAATATTCCTGTTACGGATCTAAATTTAAATTGCTCAGAATAGTAGGGAAATAATTATACCAGTGTGTAATTATTCCCGATAAGTCAGTGGACTTATCAGTGTATCAAACAAATACAAAAGACTGTTGGCTGACACAATTCAGATGTGTATAATAAATACTCTATAATTTTTATTATTCATACGTAAAAGTCCCTAAAAATAGCGTTAAGGAATGAATATTTTTTCACATTTCAAACTTTACCTCGTTCTGTAGGCTCGGGGGAAAAGATTCGGCCTAGAATCTAGATTCTAGTCGTGTAATATCTAGAATCCAGAATGTGTGTCGGTTGAATTCCGCATATTACAAACGTTGTTTTCATTAGCTGGAATAGTCGCGGTTTAATGATTATTTGTATTTGAAACTTCAGGAGCTTTACGACTAAAGAACGTGCGGGAGAATAATAACAGTGCAAGTACGCGGACACGGAATACTATTTTGAACTAATGGCAAATAGGTCATGATATTTTTTTAAAGTGATTTTTGTTTTAACTTTTATTCAGAGTGGAAGATACTCTCAGTATCGCCCTGGTGTAAGACCACCATTCAGAATTGAAACGTTGCTTGAAATGGCTTCTGCCGTGTTTGGTGACCAGATCTGAATAGCCAGGTACTTCCCCACCTTCCTCTTCCCTATCTCCTTCCCCTCCCCACTGCCTTCAGCCTCACAACAAACCCCAATTGGGGATGCCATAGTCCCACTGGCTCCAGACGGGAGCAGTTGGGACGACTCTTGTGCGGTATTCATGTAAAAAAAAAATCTTTTTGTTGTTTTTTTCACATTATGTTTACAAATTGTTTCGGTTGGTAGTTTTAAGTTTTTTCGGATGTTTACGGTTTTTTTACAATACCACCAAACAGGAAACCTTAAAGCCTCGATTACATTGGGCGAGTTTACAAGCTACTAGTCGGCGAATTAACTATATGGTATTAAACTCGCTTAGTGTAATCATATATACTAGCTAACTAGCTGATTGTGAACAATCTACGAAAAAAATGAACTTTGCTCGCTACTCGCTAGCGTGTGGGCTTGTTGGCTAGTAAACTAACCTTGTGTCATTACAGTTGCTAGTAAGCTATCTGCAAGTATCTCAGTTTTCTACAAAATGTCGACAGGATCAGTTGGCGCGGGAGTCGTTATTTTAGCTCACTCAAATCGCTAGTTCGAGTGGAAAGTTTTGTGTGTCATCATCACAATTACAATCGCACTCGCCGATTCGCCGGTTTTTAAACTTGCCGGCTGGTAGCTTGTAAACTCGCTCAATGTAATCTAGGCTTAAGGAAAATAATTTCTCTCAGAGCCTACGTTATCTTTTGAAGGAAAGGAAGGAGAGGAAGTTCTGGGAAGGATAAGGTATGAGGGGTGGGTATGAATATGGGGTTCAGTGGGTCCAGGACTAACGAATGTATGAATCCATCCCTCGATGCAGAGCAACAGTGGTTTGAAATCGTCTGCGTCTGATGAGGCCTGTAACGTGACGTAAAAAAAATATTATGGAAATCTGACTGTTCTGGAAAATGACAACAAATTGGTTAAAAAAAAGGTTGATGACACCTTACTACTGTGTCTTCATAAGCACGTGGTAAACATTTCTTAAAACCCAGTTCAAATTATATAATATGTAATACAGTGTTACTTTTCTGTATTTTTCTATGGAGTGTGGGATGCTTTCGCAATAATTTCTCAGCTTAACGAGCTGCAGTTAGTTAGGGGGAATTATTGCAGAGAAAGTATATAGAGATATCTCACTGCTAACTATAAACTGTAACTAGTCTTCAGTGTTGCAATACTGCAGTAATCTAGTAAGTGGGTCTATCGCCTGAAAAAGTTTCTTCCTGAACCTAGTGATTTTCAATAAATTTTTGAAGTGAAAACTTCTTTAGCACCTTAGATCGAATCCTACGAATTTCAAAAAATATATATTTTTGTAAAATATATATCCAATTTTCAAACCATTCCAAGATGAAAGGCAACGAAAACACAAAAGAAAGCGACTCCGAAGAAGAAAGCGCAAATACAAAAAGGTGAGAAAATGTATTGGAAGAGGTGCACTGGAATTCGCCGACAAAAATATGGAAAAAATCATCTTGCTTCGTTGTAACCCCACACTTGTCTATTGTTTGGTATCGATTACCTCCTTATTATAGTTTTATGTGCACTCTGTTATTATTATTTCTAAACGTAAATTGCCTCTTATTCTTTATTATAATTTAGTTTTAATGATTCTTGTTGTTAATATTGTTCTTTAGGAATTGTTTTGTATATACTGTATATTCTCTGTTTCACACTGTTACTCTGTGCACTCTGTTATTATTATTTCTAAACGTAAACTGCCTCCTATTCTTTATTATAATTTAGTTTTAATGATTCTTGTTGTTAATATTGTTCTTTAGGAATTTGTTTTGTATATACTGTATATTCTTTGTTTCACATTATTTAATCAATTTTGTAAGGAACACTATAGGATTAATTTTAAGTTCATTATAATTAAGCGCACTTGAAGTGAAATATCACAAAACTGCGCTATATAAATACTACGTTATTATTATTGTCTACTTTAGTTTTCTGAAGGTTTCTCTTTTTCCGGGTGTAAATTTTTGTACCTTCCCATTATTTTTATAATGGTATAATGAGGAAATCTATAATTAGTTTCTCGGTTAGGTAAATTATACGTGTATAAATGAATCCATTTGTAAGCTTTTAAATTTGTGTAGAAATAAATAAATTATTTCTACACAAACTTCAAAGATAACTTTTTACATTATTCCAAAATACATGGTAAGACCACATCTGCTAAACACATCTGCAAAATACATGGTAAGACCACATCTGCTAAACACATCTGCAAAATACATGGTAAGACCACATCTGCTAAACACATCTGCAAAATACATGGTAAGACCACATCTGCTAAACACATCTGCAAAATACATGGTAAGACCACATCTGCTAAACACATCTGCAAAATACATGGTAAGACCACATCTGCTAAACACATCTGCAAAATACATGGTAAGACCCTGAGAAATGGGTAGATGGAGTGTAAATATTTATTTATACATTTTTTAAATACATTTGATATAATAAATTTTTTAAGTCCGAACTAAGCAAAATTATTTAACATGGTTGAAGTGTGAATACATTATGAACCAGCCAACATTAGTTTCTATCTAGGCAGTGCCTATTCTAAGAAAATAATCATGCAATATTACCATTTACTCGTATATTATTTTTTTGTTATTCGGTACATAATATCAAATTATAAAGATATCATTTTATTTATTAGTACCTACTGGTATGATAGAATAGACAAAATGGATAGAAATTAAGTGAGAAAAGAAATAAATTAAATATTATTTTTATTTTTATCACATTTTTAAACAATTTTTCTAAATCTGTTTTGCCTAAATCTATTGCCAGCTACTTTGGACCAAAAGATGATGGATGATAAATATATTGATAATGAGTAGATATATACCATGCTTCCATTTTTGATCCGGCGGCAATTGACCCCCCGACAATTGGTCCGCCGATAGTTGATCCCCTTGAGATTGATCCCTTTGAAAGTTGATCCCCCCGACAGTTGATCCCCTAAAAGATCATTTCTTCAAGTAAGTATGCAAAGAGGATATACGGTCGTAAAACCGAAGACGATAAACTTAGGTCTGAAGGCATTTTGAGTGAAAATCCGCTGTAAAAATATTTTGACTTTTAGTAAAGAGCATCGCTCTAGAAACATGTCGGTTTGATAGACATTAAAAGAGATTAACACAAAGAAATCTTTTAATTATGATAGTAATAAATAATTACACGGCGCAATACCCTAAAAATAAATACCTACCTTCTACGAGTTCTAGGAAATGACTTGTGCATCTGATAGTTTCCACTCTGCTAAGTGTCGTCTTGCGGCCAACAATGACAGGGTTCTAACCATTGCGAAGATCCATTCTAACCTTTAGAACCAAAATCTTTTTTATCCGTTTTATCCCTTTTTGATCCGTTCTAACCATTAGAACCAAAATCTTTTTTAGCGGGTGAATCTTAAACTAGTAGGTATGTCAACTTATAAAAATACAGAGCTGCATACTATGTAAGATGCAAAAGTCGTAAGACAATATCAAAGTCTTCCTCTAATGATTTTTTTACCAAAATTATCTACTATCGCTTCGTTTTAAAATCCCAAAAGAGACAGGAAGAAGCAAGAAGTGAGGAGAAAAACCACGAAAACCAACAAGAGCCGTGAAGAGGCAAGAAGGTTCAAGAAGAGGCGAGAAGAGAAAAGAACAAGTAGCAAGAGCCGAGAAGAGACGGGAAGATTCAAGAAGAGGCAAGAAGAGACAAGAGGAACCAAGCAGAGGCGAGATGATTCAACAAAATCCAAGAAGAGACGATAGGAACCCAGAAGAGACAAGAAAATCCGAGAAGAGGCAAGAAGAAGGAAGGCATAAAAAAAAGAAAAAAAGGTCAATGCTTAATCCATTCATTTATTCCTGCCCATCCTAGATTCCAATATTGGCTTATTATCCATTATTGGCCATGTATACCGGTCGATTAAACTCCTTTTCACCCTCAGATCACGTGTTCCAAGTCCTTATTAATCATTGCCCCTCGGTATACAAGAATACTCCTGGCTGGGAGGTACAATCGTATCATATCGTATCAAAATAACTTTCGCATCGTTTGGATTGGTGAAAACGGTCGTTATATCTAGCTTGGTGCAGTTAGAGCCCTGTGATTGTAGGTTCGCCATTTGGTTGCGTAACTGTGTCAAGGTGCGCGAGATTCTCCTTGCAAGTTATATGCAGCTTTCAGAAAACTACTCCTAGTCATTATTCGACGCACTCGCCCAACAAATTAAATTCTGCATTTTAATCACCTTCAATACGAGTTCCGTACAATTTATTCACCGAAAGGAAATTATTTTCAATAACCAACGGATCTATAAAACTGAAATGTCTACGCAACGTTAACATAATGCACGCGCATTACAATTAAAATTATTCGATTTTAGTACATCTACAATCCTTTGGTCACTTACATGCTATTGGAAAATATGTGTTTTTTTCAATATTGCTCATAGAAAAAAGAAAGTTACCTATGTATGGCCCGGTATATCAGCCAGTCCGTATCCTTGCTATGTATGACATTCCTCGCTCCAATTTAAGCGGGCTTAAATCTACCGCTCAAGCTTTGCTAAGCCGCAAAATAGTGCCCATTTTAGAAGCAGCGGCGCTAGCAGTCATATTTTGTCAGATCTGACGTTTAAGTACATAATAATTTATTTTATTTATTTATTTTTATTTTTTTTATTTCATACATTTTTTATTATTAACAGATATTTGTTTTTTTTGGCTACCACACTAGGCTAAGCCCGTGTTGTGGTAGTCGTACATTTAATATTTTAACATTTCAAAAAATATTAAGAAATACGTAAAACTAAAGAGAAAAAAAAAGATCATATTTTAAAGAAAAGTAGAAATAAAAATGAAAATTCAAATTTTGAAATACAAAAATTAATAATAAAGATTAAATGTTAAGAACTCAAGTGTTCTGTATAAATTAAAACATATAAGTATATAAATCAAAATTAAAAACATAAATAAATTTAATGAAAAACTAAGAGAAAAAAATAACAACATTTTAAAGAAAAATAGAAATAAAAATAGAAATAAAAATAGAAATTAAAATAGAAATTAAAATTTTGAAATGAAAAATTAATTATTAAAATGTAGTGTTAGAACTCATGAATTCTTTAAAGTACGTTCGTCGAATTGAATACTTCCCACCGAAATTTACGTAAATTGCCTAATTTTACAAGTATAGACTACTTCATTCATCGGGCGATGAGGAATGACGATGTTATTAATTGATAAATCAATCAAAAATAGTCTGATAAGACATTTTAAAAGTTTCAACGTCAGGACAGTTTGTTTTCAGCGGTTAATTTCATTAATAGTGCACTGCCTCGAACAAATTAAATACTAATTAAAATTAGTGTACTTACATTAGCACGGCACTGATTTAAGTGGGGAACTTTATCAAAAATTAACTCGTAAATTAAACCTGCCTAATAAATTTGCTTGTTTCACCTGCTTCATCAATTTAAAAATACACACATGTTTGAAAAACGAATAAGCACAAAGCCTTAAGAGAGTCAAATATAAAATCTTTTAACATCCCAGTTTATCAAACCTCTTATGGGCAAAGAAGTTTTTAATATAATGCAACAAAGCTGTTCAATTCTCTACCTCCTGAAATTAGAAACACCCAATCCAAAAGTGCATTTAAAAGTAAAATCATTGATCACCTCCAATAAACATTTTCATCGCGAGTATTTAATAACATACTTACCTTTATACCTATTGTAACAGACGTATCAAGTCTTTACAAGACTGTAAAATAAGGGGCACCGGTCTTGTGCACGCCTTCCACTAGCTCACGCTGATGATGGTGATTATGGCTGGCTGGCCTCCCTACATCCAGTGGTATGGCCCTGGATGCGCCTCGTTTCTGCCTGAGCGGTGCCGTGCAGTGCCCAGAGTCAGGGCCGACTGCAGCGGTAGGCACCGGGTTCTCGTTCAGGCAGAACTTCGGCAGGAGGCAGCAGCTGGCAGCAGGTCGGAGATTTCCAGAGGTAGGTAGAAAGGACCACTTGTAGAGTAAATAATAAGACTTGTTTGAATGTTGAAGAATAACTTATAATTTTATTTTTGAAAAAATCGACATATTTATTGGGTTAATTGAACCCGACGGCGATCGGACATTGTTTTATAAAAAATGTGGAGGGGATTCTGGCCTCCTTGGTGGCTAAATAATGGCCCTTGTTGGGGCCGCAATATTGAAGAATGCGGGCTCTTGTTGTCCCTAGCAGCGTAGCCGGCCAAGGAGTGACTCCGGTTGGCTTCTTCTGGGTGCCTTGTAGGGCTTTAGATTTGCCCTTGTGGGCTTTATGTTTGCCTTTGTGGGCCTTGTAGGCTTCGCGGGCTAAGTAATAATAAAAAATTAGGCAAGGCCGTCTGTTTTCCTGGCGGAGGAGGAGGAGGCGAAAAGGCCGTCCGTCTTCTTGGCGGAGGAGGAGGAGGCGAAAAGGCCGTCCGTCTTCTTGGCGGAGGAGGAGGAGGCGAAAAGGCCGTCCGTCTTCTTGGCGGAGGAGGAGGAGGCGAAAAGGCCGTCCGTCTTCTTGGCGGAGGAGGAGGAGGCGAAAAGGCCGTCCGTCTTCTTGGCGGAGGAGGAGGAGGCGAAAAGGCCGTCCGTCTTCTTGGCGGAGGAGGAGGAGGCGAAAAGGCCGTCCGTCTTCTTGGCGGAGGAGGAGGAGCAGCCTGCTTGCCTGTTGGTGGCAAGCAGACTCTCTTCCTAGTGAAAAAGGAGGCAAGGTTGCCAGAGCAGACTTGCTCTTCCTTGGCAGCGAAGCCGGTCTGGGCAAACCCTTGTTGCTCCTGGCGGTGGAGCCGAAAAAATGGCCCTTTTTAGGGCCGCAAAAATAAAAGGGAGGCAAGGCAGCCATAGCAGACTTGCTCTTCTTTGGCAGCGAAGCCGCAATACAGGCCCTGACCGGGGCCGCAAACTTTTGTTCCGGGCCAGGATGACGGCCCTTCATGGGGCCGCAAACTGGTTGCTCCGGGCCAGGATGACGGCCCTTCATGGGGCCGCAAACTGGTTGCTCCGGGCCAGGATAACGGCCCTTCATGGGGCCGCAAACAATAAATAAAAAGGAGGCGGAAAAATAATGACAATTTGTTAGAAAATGTCTCCCGGTGGCAACCTGGCACGCAAGCTTTATTTGGTTGCACCGGGGCATTGTACATAAAGACATAAAGAAATTGTAAGAATAAAAATTAGAAAAGAGGGTGTGCAACACGTCCGTTACACTCCCCCCGTGCTGCTTGTCTGCACTAGTCATCAGGACGTGTCGAACGATGAGTAGGCGAAGCTGCATAGGCGGGAACAACAGGATCCCAGCGGGCGTCACGGCAGGTCGGGTGTAGACTGCGGGGCTCCTCTGGATTCGGGCTGTCCTCTCTCGGCCATCTGCGGCGGGGGTGTCGTCCAGGACTCGGCCGTGTGGTCGGCTGATGTGGAGCATCACGGGGTCCATGACAGCCATCATATTTTTCTTTTTGCTGGGGTTGATTGGCTCCCCCCGTGTGAAGAGCGCCACTTCTTTGATGGTGGCATTGCTGGGGCAGGGCGGGCTCGTCTTCGCTGCGCCGATAACAGGTATCACGAATGTGGTAGTGATACTGCTGGGGCAGGACGGGCTCGTCTTCGCTGCGCCGATAACAAGCATCACGAACGTGGTAGTGATACTGCTGGGGCAGGGCGGGCTCGTCTTCGCTGCGCCGATGAGGAAAACCACTGTTATGACAGCGGAATGTGGTTAGTCATCCATCTGGGCCAGTGCTAGGTATCTCTGTTCGCGCAGAGGTACGGATCCAGCAGATGCTCTCTGCTGATCGGCTGACTGTGCAGAGCTGGCTGTCCGGTGGAGCCCGGGTGAGGGCGGCCCGGGGCCAGAAGGTCCAGGTGGCAACAAATCCCACTGCTCTGGCAGCGGTGCGGATCCGGCAGATGCTCTCTGCTGGTCGGCTGGCTGCCTTTGATAAAGCAGGGGTAGGGGCGGTCCGGGGCCAGAAGGTCCAGACGGCAGTGAGTACAACTGCTCCGGCAGTGGTGCGGATCCGGCAGGGTCCGGTGTCACGAAACTGGCCCTTCTCGGGGCCGCAAAACTGGCCCTTAATGGGGCCGCAAAACTGGCCCTCAATGGGGCCGCAAAACTGGCCCTCAATGGGGCCGCAAAACTGGCTCTTCCTGGGTTGTAGGAAGGGGGCGGCGGCGGAGGGTCTTCAGGCCCTAGCTGCGCCAGTGATGCATATGGTCCAACGGGCTTCTCCGGTGCGGCTTCACGTTGCCTCTTGCCGAGCAGAGGGTCGTTTCTAGCGTTCGAGTTCTGTTCTAGCTTTCAGCCGGACAAGTCCATATTAAATCGCTCCCGTTATAATCGAAATTAAAAATACTTCTAAGCCACCCACAGTTAAAATTTTAGTACCAGCAGGTGCATCTCATTAGGGGCTATCTGCCCATAACTTTCTCTTTAAATTTAAGTGAACTTTAGTGAAGTTATAAGTGAATAAGTGATAAAAACTAATATTTCGCTCTTTTAGGGTGGATGTTGGTACATCCCCCAAATTAAAATACTGTTATAGTGTACTCTCCATCGTTACCCACTGACCTTAATTATTTTTTTATCGAAAAAAACGATTCCTTAGTGATATTTTTAGTGAAAAGTTAAAAAACAGGGATTTTATATACAATTAGTACTTTTACATTTACTTACAGTGATTAAACTATAACCACTCGACGGAGAATTAATTTCCGCGTCGTTTGATACCACTTTTTTCTAGTTCAGTGTTATTTTAGTGCCCTAATTTCCGATTTGCGCGAAAAACACGTGGTGAACCTTGTTTACGTTTTGGTAGGTACGGCGGCCATATCGCTGACGTCACGTCTGTGTACGTCACGACCTGTGCCGGACTTAGTGAATTTGACACTTTTTAGGATCCCTAAGGCGATTGTGGTGAAATAAAATTTGTACTTTGACCATCCCCACCCCCTTCAGCTTAAATCCACCAAACCCCCCCTAACCCCCCTAACCCCCCCCCCTACCCCCCCTACCCCCCAACCCCCCCCCCTAAGGCCCCCTAAGGCCCCCTAAACCTCCCCTAAACCCCCCTAACCTCCCCTAACCCCCCCTAAACCCCCTAACCCCCCCTAAGGCCCCCTAAACCCCCCCTAAGGCCCCCTAAACCCCCCTTATCCCCCCTAAGGCCCCCTAGACCCTCCTAACCTCCCCTAAAACCACCCCTAACCCCCCTAAAAACTTTTGACAATGGGATCAGACGTTGTTTTATCTTGTGAGTCGGATGGTGCAGACCCCGATCCCGGGAAAGAGACTGAATTGTGGAGATCGTCCATCCAAACGCAGATTGACGCCTTGAACAAGTCTCTCACCCTAGGCCCGCGTCCCAAGGGTAAAAGGCGCCCAAAAAAAGCGGTCAAGATTGCGGATTTAGGTTCGGACTCAGACTCTGAAATGGAAACGGAGATCACTAACCCCTTACCAGGACCCAGTGGTGTCTCAATTGTTGGGATGATCCCCCCAACCCCCATAGCTGGGAACAAGAAAAGGGCGAGAATCAGTGATTCGCCGAATAGCCTACAGGCTCTCGCGGAATCAACCCGAAAGGCGATTCCTGCGATCGAGAAGTGCCATCGGATTAGGTGTATAATTACAGATGGCAGTAACAAACTTAACAAAGCCGACAAGAACTCACTTAACCAACTAGTCGATGACCTCATGACCGAGATCACCCACTTGATGTTGGAAATTAATACCCTTACCACCAGGAGTGCTACTATAGAGCAGGTCCTGAATGCTCAGGCCTCTATGTCCAAGAAACTGGACTCCGCCATGAAGGCTCGGCCCACCCTGAGCACCGCCCCATTATCGTACGCATCAGCAGCGGCCGGTCTGCCCTCCTCCAAGAAGGTGTTAGTTAATGGGTTCGAGCGACCTCTGCCCCCCAAACCGTTGACGGTACTGGTTTACCCGGAGGCTCCAGAGGGGAAGACCTCAGAAAGCACACAGAAAGTTATGGAGAAACTCATCAACCCGAGGACTGATGACTTTCAGATCGTTCGTGTGCGCAAAATTAAAGGCGCAGGGATGGCCCTTCAAGCCAAAGGGCAAAAGGATCTGGAGAACATCTTGAAGGCTGGCACCAAACTTGCAGTAAGTGGGCTGAAGCTGGTAAATCCCTTAGGTCGGCTGCCAAAAATAGTAATTTACAACGTCCCCAAAGGTGATCCCTCTGCCGACCAGGCCCTATTCACCGAGATCTTCAATAACAACCTGGCTGGAAACTCAACACTGTCATTAGAAGACCACCTCCGAACCATGAGGAGAGTTTCTCTTTTTGGGAAGCGTGAGGGTGGCTTCATGAACATGGTCCTGACGTGCCATCCGGCCGCCAGGAAGGTACTCATCGACGGCGGGCTGTGTTATCTTGGGTGGAACGCTTGTCGGACCCGGGATTACACTGGTGCCACCAGGTGTTACAAGTGCCACTTATACGGACACATTTCCAAGAGCTGCTCGCAAGCCACGGAAACCTGCCGCCACTGCGCCGTTGTGGGTCACGGCTTCGAAGATTGCCCCAAGAGGGCACAGCCCGCTTTCTGCGCCACTTGCTCGCGATTTAAGAAGCCGGCGGACCATCCGACAGGTGACAGGGACTGTCCGGCCCAAAGAGCTGCGGTGGAGGCAGCTTTCCGAATGACGGATTATGGCTCGTCCTAATCCCCTTTTTCTAGGTCAGGTCAACCTTCAGCGATCCCGGATGGCCACACTGGAAGTTCTGAAGGTCATGTCTGACCTCAATATTGACATCCTGCTTATTCAGGAGCAGTACACCTGGGAAGGTAAGACCCCCATTAATTTTCCGGGTGCGGTACTTGAAGTTGGCCGCTCACCGGGGGCGGGAGTCCTGGTCAATACCTCATTGATCAGTCCCCTCCTTCTGGCTGGTCTTTCTGATGAGTACCAAACCTGTGTATGTATTAGATTTGGCGATACTGAGATCTTTTTGATTTCAGTTTATTTTAAGTTTGGGAACCCGGTAGGACCCCACATCCTGAGTCTGACGCGCGCGCTCAACGCGCTTAAAGGCCGTAATATAATTATCGGAGGTGACTTTAATGCACGCTCTCCATTATGGTTCGACACTAGTGATTGTAGAACGGAGCGATCAGACGCCGTTGAAGACCTGATTGCTGCGCAAGGTCTAAGTATCATTAACGAACAGAGTTCACATAGTACCTTCTCGAACATACATGGTGAGAGCAACATTGATCTAACTCTCTGCTCTGGATCTGTTGCGACCAGGATTTCAAAGTGGGTAGTCCATGAGTGCGCAATTAATTCGGATCACAGATTGATTACTTATACGGTTGGTGTCAAGAAAACAGAAGCTCCAAGATCCTCCTGGAACTTCAACACCACTAGGGCGAATTGGGATCACTTTGGGGAATCGCTACGAGATACGTTAAGGGATTTTCACCACGTAGCTGCTACTGATCCGGATAATTTGGGGAATTTTTTCAATAGGGCGGTTGTATCTGCTGCCAACTCGTCTTTGAGAAGATCAAACCCGAAGACGAGTATTAGAACGCCGTGGTGGTCACCTGAGCTGACTTCGCTCAAGGGGGCCTTCAAGAGGGCCTACAGGGCGCTTGGGTTGTCCAGGAGTGGCAGCTGTACGGAGGAGGAGACAGCTGCGCTTCAAACAAGCTTGAGGTCCGCCAGGTCGGCCTTCAAACGGGCCGTTCTTCGAGCGAAACGAGTTGCTTGGCATAATTGGGTCAAAGATGTGGGTAACGCCAACCCGTGGGAAATCCACAGCGCTATTGAAAAATCCGGGAAAGGATCTGACCGGTATTTGTCTACAGTAATTGGGAAATCAGATGGGAGGAACGCTGAGACTGTGGACGTGGCCTCCACTCTCAAGACACTTCTGGGCGAGTTAGTTCCTATAGAATCAGTAATTGGGGAGAATGACCACCACAAACAGATTAGAAATCTGTCACGGCTACCACCTAGGGACCTTGCCCAAGAGGATAACTTCATTAGAGTCACTAAAGCGGAAATTGATGTTATAATAAAGGGATTGGGTCCTAAGAAGGCACCAGGGCATGATAGGCTCAATGGCGTGATTGCGAAGCAAGTCTGGGTCCATGCCAAGGAAGAGCTCTTCCAGGTGATGGACACGTGCCTGAGGAGGGGAGTCTTCCCCTCCGAGTGGAAGCGTGGCGTGCTCCGGATCATACCAAAGGGGAACGGAAAACCACTGACCGACATTAAGGCGTATCGGCCAATTACCCTCCTCCCTGTACTTGGCAAAATCTTGGAGAAACTGCTACGAGAGCGACTTCGGCAAACCCTGTCACCGGCCAGTGACCTACAGTTCGGCTTCGTCCCCGGTAGATCTACGGTGCATGCCCTGTCGTATGTGCTTGATTGGGTGAAGGCTTGTCCAAAGAGGTATGTAGTAGCGATCTTCCTCGACATAACTGGTGCCTTCGATCACGCGTGGTGGGCAATGATGCGTACAAAGGTGAAAACCAGGCAGTGCTCCAAACTTCTGTTCCAGTCAATCGACGACTACCTTTCTGATCGCACGATCACGATCAGCTTTGGAGATTTTTTGATCGAGAGGGAAGCTGACATTGGATGCCCGCAGGGCTCCATTCTCGGACCTGACCTGTGGAACATCAACTTTGACGACTCCTCCAGGTTACCCTTGCCTGAAGGATGCATCTCTGTCGACTACGCTGATGACAAGACGTATTTGGTCGCTGGGGACAGTAGAAAGGAAGTTGAGAGCAAAGGCAGTGAAGGTTTGAACATGTTCCTCGATTGGGGTAAGAGAAACAAGATGACATTCGCTCCCCACAAGACCCAGGGCCTCCTGATGAAGGGCTTTCTCAGTAGAGAAAGAAATCCCGTCATCAAAATGGGGGACTCTAGTGTCAAATTTCGTGAAACGGTGAAATACTTAGGCGTCACACTAGATCGATCGTCCTCTTTTCTGGCTCACGTCAAGGATGTATCCAGCAAGGCTCAGGCCCTCTTCTTGAAGCTTAGGAGACTCTCCACAGCTGAGTGGGGTTTGCGTAGCCCAGCCATGCGCACTCTGTACAGATGCGTATACGTAGCGCAAGTTTCGTATGCTGCGTCTGTCTGGGAGCATCGCTTGGGTAACTCGCTTATACTCTTGGCTCTCAAGCGGGGCCAACGAACTCCCTTGTTGGCACTATCCGGGGCGTATAGAACCGTGGCTTCGGACGCTTTGCCTGTTTTGGCTGGCATTTTGCCAATCGATCTGGAAATCAGGGAAGTGCTTACTAAGCAGAGGTTAACCAGAGGAACCCCTGCCACTCACCTAGGAGTCACTCTAACTCCGGGCGGGCCGGGGACTCTCCCTGGGCTGCTTCGACAAATGAGAGACCTGTCACTCCAAGAGTGGCAGGCCCGGTGGGATAGATCGAATTTGGGAAGATGGACTTTCTCCTTCTTCCCATCAGTTAAACTCAGAATGGAAGCGGTCTTCCTCAAGTTAGACCACCACATCACTCAATTATTATCTGGCCATGGGGAATTCAGGGGGAGACTTTACACCCTCTCCCTGTCCCCTCACCCCAATTGTGCCTGTGGGAGCACGAACCAGTCGGCAGAGCATATCCTGTGGCAGTGTGAAATAATGACGGATGCCAGAGGTCAAATGCTAGATGGTTTGGACGTACCCATCAGACCAGTGTGGAACACTGATCTGGTTTCGAATAAGACGAATTTCGAGTGCTTGAAGAAGTTTACAAGAATCTGGGTGGAGAGATGGCCTGATCTTAGAGTCGCTGATTAGAAAATTTAGTGACCAGGTGTACTTGTCTCCTGATATCCACGGATTACCCCACATTTACTCTTTCAACCCTATCTGCCGGGTTTTTTTTTTTTTTACATTTTCTGTTTCTTTCTTTTTCTTATTATTTTCTGTTGTTTATTTACACTTACTTGTTATTTACACTTTTACATGGCTTTGTGTTTTTCTTTTTCATTTACAGTGTAACATAATGCGTGAATTGACACGCCTGCGTGCATTATGATTTTATATATATATTTTTTTTTTCCTCTACTCTCTCATGTTTTTGCATTTTTTTTTAGTTTGTTTATTTTGTTTTCCATGTTCTTTTCAGTTCCTGATAACAACTAGAACAGAACTCCGTTGTTTGTTATGTCTTGTCCACTTCCCCATTAAAGGGGTTGGACTTTGGGCCTTGTCCCTATCATATTTTTTATAGGTCTACCTTTTTTTTGTAACTTACCTCTGTTATCTCCTTCCAGTGCCCGCGCCACCCCCCCTGACATGATAAGGTTAGAGGAAAGATAGAGTGGCATCCGGAGGTTTGTCCGTCCCTCCTCCAGCTACCTGACGCTCTTTTTCCCTAGGGTCTTCGTATCGTAGTCCATTTACTTCTTCTAGGCACCACCGGATAGCTGGCTAAAGGATGACTCCACTGGGTGCCATGACGTCGGACTAATAACCTTACACATTCTCTGGGGGACTGCCGGGCACAGGATGGTCATGACGGTCATCACAATTTTTTTTTCGCCTTTACTAAATGTTATTGCTTTGTTTACAACTTATCCTTTTCTTATTTATACGCAGTTGCCTGCAGTCCTGGAGTGTGTGGTCTCCCTCTGATTATTATATAATAACTACTTTTGGTTTTTTTTCTTTATTACATTTTTTATGCTCACTAACACCTGTAGATTAGTCCTTTTTGACCATTACAGTACAGACTGTAGGCGATCCTATATTTCCGCCACCTAACAAAGTATGTAGGGGCATTGAAGGTCTAGATTCGTTTTATTAAATGTAGAGTCATTTATTCAAAAAAATTAGATTCTTGCGAGAACTCCGAAGGGGCGACCATAAGTCGCCTATACCGGGGTGGGACAGTGGTGGGTACTTCAATGCCGAGCAGAGGTACGGGCGGCACGGGGCCGGATGGTCCAGGCTGCATCCAAATTTCCTGGAGTCGCCAAGGTTCTCCTTGGTCCGGAACTGAGCGTTCGGTTGGCTCAAGGACTGCACCAGCTTGGGCAGGCTCTGCTGTTGCTGGTGGTGCATACCTCTGGTCCACCAGAGGTACAGGTTCGGCAGGCTCTTCACGTACGGCTTCTCGGTACCTCTGTTCGAGCGGAGGTACGGGCGGTACGGGGCCGGCGGGACCAGGTTGGGCAGGAGCTGCTGCTGCTGCTGGTAGTCGGTACTGCTGTTCGTGCAGCGGTACTGGCTGCGATGGCCCAGGTGGTGTCCACTGGGCGTATGACGATGGTCCCTCAACGTTGTAGTAAGGGGGCGGCGGCAGGGGGCCTCCAGGCCCTGGCTGCGCCGGCAAGGCGTACCTCTGGTCCACCAGAGGTACAGGTCCAAAGGGCGTCTCTCGTACGGCGGTACGCGGCCTCTGGTCCACCAGAGGTGCGGGCGGTACGGGGCCGGAAGGTCCAGGCGGCATCCATCGGGGACTGCTGCCATAGTAGTTGAGGGGCTGCGGCAGGGGGGCTCCAGGCCCTGGCTGCGTCAGCGAGGCGTACCTCTGGTCTACCAGAGGCACCGGTCCAACGGGCATCTCACGTACGGCGGTACGCGGCCTCTGGTCCACCAGAGGTGCGGGCGGTACGGGGCCGGAAGGTCCGGGCGGCATCCGTCGGGGACTGCTGCCATAGTTGAGGGGCGGCGGCGGAGGGCCTTCAGGTCCTAGCTGCGCCGGCGAGGCGTACCTCTGGTTCACCAGAGGCACAGGTCCGACAGGCATCTCTCGTACGGCGGTACGCGGCCTCTGGTCCACCAGAGGTGCGGGCGGTACGGGGCCGGCAGGACCAGGTTGTATCCATGTTGGATCCCCTTTGTAGTGAGGGGGCGGCGGCGGAGGGTCTTCAGGCCCTAGCTGCGCCAGCGAGGCGTACCTCTGGTCCACCAGAGGCACAGGTCCGACAGGCATCTCTCGTACGGCGGTACGCGGCCTCTGGTCCACCAGAGGTGCGGGCGGTACGGGGCCGGAAGGTCCAGGTTGTATCCATATTGGACTGCCTTGGCTGCTTGGCTGCGGGGCTCGGCTATCTCGTGCCAGCCATGTTTGTTCCCCATAGTAGTGAGGGGGCGGCGGCGGAGGGTCTTCAGGCCCTAGCTGCGCCAGTGAGGCGTACCTCTGGTCCACCAGAGGCACAGGTCCAACGGGCATCTCACGTACGGCTTCACGTTGCCTCTGGTCGAGCAGAGGTACGGGCGGTACCGGGCCGGAAGGTCCAGGTGGCATCCATCTTGGACTGCCTTGGTTGCTTGGCTGCGGGGCTCGGCTATCTCGTGCCGGCCCTGAAGCATGATGAGGCTGCATCCATGTTGTTTGTCCATGGCTGCTTGGCTGCGGGGCTTGGCTATCGCGTGCCAACCCTGAAGCATGATGAGGCTGCATCCATGTTGAGTCATGGCTGCTTGGCTGCGGGGTTTGGCTATCACGTGCCAACCCTGAAGCATGACGAGGCTGCATCCATGGTGGTTGTCCATGGCTGCTTGGCTGCGGGGCTCGGCTATCGCGTGCCAGCCCTGAAGCGTTGTGTTGTGGCAACCCTGTAGCAGCATGCGGTAGAGCGGGCCCTGTCGCACTTTTTTGTGCCGGCCCTTTTGCTCCACGCGGTGTCAGCCCTGCAGGATGAGGTAGAGCGGGCCCCGTCGCACTTTTTTGTGCCGGCCCTTTTGCTCCACGCGGCGTCAGTCCTGTAGGATGAGGTAGAGCGGGCCCCGTCGCACTTTTTTGTGCCGGCCCTTTTGCTCCATGCTGTTGTGGTTGCAGGGTTTCCGTCAGCATGTCAATAAGTTGCTGCTGACGGCGCAGCTCTCGTCGTAGTTGTCGCACCATGTCCTCAATAGCTGTAGAGGGCGGTGCTTGCTGGTTGTGGCTCTCTTTTGTTGAGCGCGCCATCTCAATTGTAGAGCTAGGCGTGTCACGAGCGTGGGTATGCATGGCATCAGGCGTGATGTGGCATCAGGCGTGATGTGGCATCAGGCGTGGCATCGGCCCTGACATGGGCCATGGCATCAGGCGTGGCATCAGGCGTGGCATCAGCCCTGACATGGGGCGTGGCGTCAGTCCTGGCATGAGGCGTGGCATCGGGCGTGGCGTCAGGCGTAGCGTCTGGCGTAGCGTCTGGCGTAGCGTCAGGCGTAGCGTCAGGCGTGACGTAGCATCAGGCGTGGCGTGTCAGGCGTGCAGCGGATCCGGCTCGAAGGACCACTTGTAACAGACGTATCAAGTCTTTACAAGACTGTAAAATAAGGGGCACCGGTCTTGTGCACGCCTTCCACTAGCTCACGCTGATGATGGTGATTATGGCTGGCTGGCCTCCCTACATCCAGTGGTATGGCCCTGGATGCGCCTCGTTTCTGCCTGAGCGGTGCCGTGCAGTGCCCAGAGTCAGGGCCGACTGCAGCGGTAGGCACCGGGTTCTCGTTCAGGCAGAACTTCGGCAGGAGGCAGCAGCTGGCAGCAGGTCGGAGATTTCCAGAGGTAGGTAGAAAGGACCACTTGTAGAGTAAATAATAAGACTTGTTTGAATGTTGAAGAATAACTTATAATTTTATTTTTTTTTTGACTTTTGATTGATTTATTTTACAGAGTTCCTAAACATGCGTTTACTGACTCTAACATAATTATAAAGGATTATCTATAGATACTTTACTGTTAATTTATTATTATGGTTGGTTTGAAAGTGAGATTAAAACTATACTGCGACTGTATGCAGGTTTTTTATTCCTTCCGGAGGACTATCTTGGGTTTTTGTATTTGAAATTTTCATTTTCGCTATATTTAGCGAGCGTATTAATCGTAGGGTTTGCGTGGCCGGGTAGGCCGGCGTAAAATTTAGTTGCTTGTGAGAAAATGAAGTCTTTTATCAACGGAATGTTGGAGTCGTTATGGAGAGAAGAAATTCTGCTCCATTTTGGCGCATTTAAGGCAAGTCTAATGGCTTTGTTTTGAAATATTTGAATCTTCTCTAAGAGACTGGGGGCCGCGTGCCCCCAAACGGGGCAAGCATAGGTGAAGCCAGGCCTTATGGTTGTTTTATATAAAAGTAATTTGTTGCCCGTTGATAAACGACTTTTTTTTCCCATCATTGGATACAGTGAAGATAGACATTTATTAGCTGCTTTAATTTTTTCAGTTATGTGTTTCTTCCAGGTGAGCTTGGAGTCTAGCGTTACACCTAGGTATTTAATTGACTTTTCCCATGGAACATTTTCCCCAAACAGTCTAATGAATGGGGGCCGTTTTGGCCGTTTCTTTGAGAAAACGGTCGCGGCGCTTTTAGTCGGGTTAATAGATATTCTCCACTTTTTACACCACTTTTCAGTTAGAGTGGTTTGTATCTGTACGCGGCGTGTAGCAGTGGCCTCGTCAGTTGAACTGGACATGATGTTAGTGTCATCCGCAAATTGAGTGATTTTAACATTATGATCCACGGGTTTTGGGATATCGCTACAATAGATGTTATATAAGGATGGTGAGAGTTGACTGCCTTGTGGGACCCCAGCTGATATGGGGCGGGATGTGGAGAATACATTTTCTATTTTTACTTTAAAGGACCTATCTCTTAGATAGCTGGCTATTAGTTGAATGAGTCTTAATGGATAACCTAGAGAGTACATTTTATATAGAAGGCCGTTATGCCAGACTTTGTCGAAAGCCTTACTTACGTCGAGTGACAGAATTACCGTTTTTTTCTTAATATTGAATGCCTCCGTGATGTGTTCCACCACACGTAGGAGTTGGTGAGAGGTGGAATGACCTGCTCTGAAACCGTGTTGGAAGTCTGGCAAGAATTTACTTTTATTTGTGAATGCATTCAGTCGTGCTAGTATTACTTTTTCCAGGATTTTACCTAGGCATGGAAGGAGGCTAATTGGCCGATGATTCTCCGTTAATAATGGATCCTTGCCTGGTTTGGGAATTAAAATTACGTCAGCTTCTTTAAAATCCTTAGGAAAGCAACGCAGCCGAAGTGACGCGTTGCAGATGGCTGTGATGGCGCAGATGCCTTTAGTTGAGAGATGTTTTAAGATCTTATTTGAAATGCCATCGGGCCCGGCGGCCTTCTTCTTCTTTAATTTTCTAATTATATTCAAAATTTCCTTAGGAGTTGTGCACCTGATTGGAGGGTCTTCAGGGTCTAGATTTAAGATTGATTCTACTTTTGAATCCACTTTTGCTACGAACGCAGGATCGTCGTGATCGGTGTTTGGAGAGAATTGACTTTCGAGGCTATCTGCAAAGGCTTCTGCCTTGTCTGCAGCGGAGTAAACTTTTCCGTTGAGGCCTTGAATCGGGGAGATTTTAGTTTTCGGGCGTCTGAGTGCTTTAGAGAGCTTCCAGTAAGCTGCTCTATCGTCTTCTAAATTTGAAATGAATTCGTGCCAACGCTCGTTGCGAAATTCGCTGAGGGCATCACGCACTTCTCTATTTAATCGGTTGAGGTGTTGTTTCACTATCGGGTTGCAAGATCTTTGCCACTCCTTTCTAACAAGATTTTTTTCCCTAATAAGATCTTTGATCTCTTCGGGTATTCCGTGACGTGTTGTGACGTTGGGAATCTCATCGGACGCCTCGGTGATGCATGATTTTATTGTCTGGATAAAGTTGGAGGTAGCGGCATTTAGGGAGGCTTCGTCGGGAATTGACGTAGGTATGACTATGTTTTTAATTAGCAGCTCTGTTAATTTTTTCCATTTGATTTTAGTGCGTGGAGGATTATCGGGGACCAGAGGGTTGGAGCCTCCTGTTAAAGTTAGAAGGACTGGATCGTGGTCTGAGGTAAGTTCGTTTAGTACTCGGAGGGAGTGTAAGTGACTAGTATTTTTAAGTAAAACGATATCAATCACATCCGGATTACCGTTGTGATGATGAATCGTGGGTCTATCTGGGGCATCGACTACGATAGGATTGGTACTCGCGTACTTTGCGAGTACGTTTCCTTTTGTGTTACTCTGTATGGAGTGCCACGATCCGTGTTTTGCGTTCATATCCCCAGCTATTATAGTGGGGACATTTTCGGACAGGAGGCTGTCTAATTCGGATGGAATTATTTGACGGTTAGGGGCTACGTAGATTGAAATGAATTTAAGTGGTCCAGAAGAGGTATTTATTATTACCGATGTGGATTCAATATTAACACTAGAGAATGAATGGGCTAGACGGTGGTCAATGTTGTTCTTAACCAAGATGGCGGTTCCGCCTCCCTTGTTGGCTAGTCTGTCGTCACGATAGGTTATATAATTTGGAATTCTGAAGTTCCTAGACGGCTTGAGCCAGGTCTCATTAATGAGGAATACTTCGATGCTGTAATCTTGTAAGAATTGAATTATTTCTTCCTTGTGCGTTAGGACAGAGCCGTTATATAATTTTATTTTTGAAAAAATCGACATATTTATTGGGTTAATTGAACCCGACGGCGATCGGACATTGTTTTATAAAAAATGTGGAGGGGATTCTGGCCTCCTTGGTGGCTAAATAATGGCCCTTGTTGGGGCCGCAATATTGAAGAATGCGGGCTCTTGTTGTCCCTAGCAGCGTAGCCGGCCAAGGAGTGACTCCGGTTGGCTTCTTCTGGGTGCCTTGTAGGGCTTTAGATTTGCCCTTGTGGGCTTTATGTTTGCCTTTGTGGGCCTTGTAGGCTTCGCGGGCTAAGTAATAATAAAAAATTAGGCAAGGCCGTCTGTTTTCCTGGCGGAGGAGGAGGAGGCGAAAAGGCCGTCCGTCTTCTTGGCGGAGGAGGAGGAGGCGAAAAGGCCGTCCGTCTTCTTGGCGGAGGAGGAGGAGGCGAAAAGGCCGTCCGTCTTCTTGGCGGAGGAGGAGGAGGCGAAAAGGCCGTCCGTCTTCTTGGCGGAGGAGGAGGAGGCGAAAAGGCCGTCCGTCTTCTTGGCGGAGGAGGAGGAGGCGAAAAGGCCGTCCGTCTTCTTGGCGGAGGAGGAGGAGGCGAAAAGGCCGTCCGTCTTCTTGGCGGAGGAGGAGGAGGCGAAAAGGCCGTCCGTCTTCTTGGCGGAGGAGGAGGAGCAGCCTGCTTGCCTGTTGGTGGCAAGCAGACTCTCTTCCTAGTGAAAAAGGAGGCAAGGTTGCCAGAGCAGACTTGCTCTTCCTTGGCAGCGAAGCCGGTCTGGGCAAACCCTTGTTGCTCCTGGCGGTGGAGCCGAAAAAATGGCCCTTTTTAGGGCCGCAAAAATAAAAGGGAGGCAAGGCAGCCATAGCAGACTTGCTCTTCTTTGGCAGCGAAGCCGCAATACAGGCCCTGACCGGGGCCGCAAACTTTTGTTCCGGGCCAGGATGACGGCCCTTCATGGGGCCGCAAACTGGTTGCTCCGGGCCAGGATGACGGCCCTTCATGGGGCCGCAAACTGGTTGCTCCGGGCCAGGATAACGGCCCTTCATGGGGCCGCAAACAATAAATAAAAAGGAGGCGGAAAAATAATGACAATTTGTTAGAAAATGTCTCCCGGTGGCAACCTGGCACGCAAGCTTTATTTGGTTGCACCGGGGCATTGTACATAAAGACATAAAGAAATTGTAAGAATAAAAATTAGAAAAGAGGGTGTGCAACACGTCCGTTACACCTATTGTGTGTATATATGTAACCATGTATCTACTGCAATCTTCTATATATATGTAGCATACTTGAATTGTATATTTAAAGAAAAAAAAAGATTTTATATCAATCTGTCATTTTCATAATATTACTTAAACAAAATCATAGATAACCACTCTGTAAATTGCCATCTCAACACAGGCGTTTCACACCTAGAGAAATGGGCAATACGTCATTATTATAACCAAATGTAATAATATGAACATAATAAAATAAATAAATATAATTTAAAAAATACTGCCGTCGTTCTTGAAGTATCGCAAAGCAATTTCCCGGCGCATAGAGACGGCTCTTTAAGATGACAGTAGAGAGCATAGATATACTACTCACGTAGATAGTAGATTTGTTTTTCAAAGAAAAAAGAAACACGTTCCTATAAATTAATAGACAATATATGTAATGTTTGCGACATCTAGACTTTCGACCTATATACGTATTATGTTCCAAGATGTGCTAAGCTCGACATTCCAACCGAGCCAAGCTTATGACCAACTGACATACCGGGCCATATTCAGCACACCTAGATAAAGAGTAGTACAACTCAAAATACCTCTTTTTTCAGGAACAGCGAAAAACTTTTTACTCGATTTCTATTCGACCGATTAAAAATATTGTTATATGATATTGTATGTTATTTTACTAGGATATTTATTTGCTTAATTACTTAACCAACAAATTCACGTTTCACGCGTTTATGAATTAATTTCGTGTTATTTTAGTATTTGTGACAAAATCATTGTTTAATAATTTTATCAACTCAAATTTATTCCATATTAGTGATAAATTTTGAATTAATGCACTCTTATTCTGTATATTTTGTTTTATAATCTTCACAATACCGGAGTAAGTGGAATTGTATGTAGAACGCCCGAGAAACAAGACAAGTTCAATCACGAATACCAAATGAACTCAAAATATTCACGCACTATGACTGCGATTAATCACGAATACAAGACTAAGTCGAAATAATCCAGTCTTTGTGCGTATTGACAGCACCTTCCCCTACAGCTGGTATGTCGTAACTGGTGATGCGTTACTATTGTTGGTGAGGGTTTTCGTAGAGCAATTCAGAAAGACTGACTTAAGTGCCTTCTACAATTTTATTGATGGAGATTTTTAAACATGTGTCTTTGTGGTTTGTGTAGTTTTCGACGCAGATTCCGAAAATGGCAATAACTCGATTTTGGATTATTTCGAGTTGTGCTATTCTTTATCTAGGTGTGCGTAATTCGTTAGTATTTAAAATTATTCTTATTTTTCCTTCTCGGGGAATACAGTATTTTTTATTAGTGCTCTAGTGCAGTGATTTTACACCGATGCGTTTTCTTTTATTGCTTCCTTGTTTACCTACACAATTAGTACGTATTTTCATAATAATGACGTTATAAATTTAATTTAATTATACGCGTTGCTTGGATTGACGCAATTTAAAAATGTTAAATTATTACGTAGATACTCTTTATTCGCCGAAATATAACAATTATTATATCAATTATAATTGAATTTCCTACAGTAGTGTAATTCTACAAATGTGATTAGCGTACTACACTGTAACGTTACAACATTATTTCATATAAATATAGGAGGAACATATCATGACAATATTTTTAAATCCAATTAAAATAATTCGAAGATTGATAATTATGGTATCTAAAATGTACTGAAACCCTTTTTAAAATAATTCGAAGATTGATAATTATGGTATCTAAAATGTACTGAAACCCTTTTTAAAATAATTCGAAGATTGATAATTATGGTATCTAAAATGTACTGAAACCCTTTTTAAAATAATTCGAAGATTGATAATTATGGTATCTAAAATGTACTGAAACCCTTTTTAAAATAATTCGAAGATTGATAATTATGGTATCTAAAATGTACTGAAACCCTTTTTAAAAGAATTCGAAGATTGATAATTATGGTATCTAAAATGTACTGAAACCCTTTTTAAAATAATTCGAAGATTGATAATTATGGTATCTAAAATGTACTGACCCCCTTTTTACAATATTTATTTACCACAAAACACAAAATTTATGGAAAATATTACATTTGTCAATTTTTTCAAGAAACAATTAAGTAAATACACACATCTACCGGATCTTCCCTGATGATGGACACTGCAACGATGTCCGAAACGTTGGCTAAAGAAGGAGGTAGCGCAACACGTCATAACACCCCAAAAACAAATAACGAAAATTGAGTAAATAGCTCACAATTTAATATTTCAGCAAAATATCAGAATAACAATAAAATCCCAAAATTGAATACTAAATATAATCAAAACTTTTTTGTGAATACCGTACCAGAGTCCTAATTGCTCCCACTTGGAGACAGTGAGAATCCCCGATTGGGTTATGATTTGAGTTGTGAGGTTAAAAGTAACAGGAATGTGAAGGAGATGAGAAGGGGTCAGGAAGTACCCGGCTTCTGATCTGGTCACCAAACACGGCTAAAGCCGTTTCAAGCAACATTTCCCGAACGTTCCAGACAATTCCCGAACAGTTCACCTCACTCCAGAATGTTGTTGAATAATTTGGAATGTTGTGGAATGCTCTCAAATACTCTCGAATGTTCTGGACTGTTCTAGAAATTTTAGAGGGCGAAATTTCCAGCCCTTATATCTTCAAAACACGCCCTTCAGGTAAAAACGGGAACCTTTTTCATGGATAGGGGAAAGAGGGCTACCGCACCATATAACTAACTCCATTGATCGTACTGTGAACAAGTAATAATTATTCTTTAAATATTTTAGGTAGGTATTGTAGAAAAATACTTATTAAATTTAAAAAAAAAATGTAATTGAACGATGGCCTTCCAAAGGGCCATTGTTGTGGCCGTACGCACGCACATTAATAATTTTGAATAAAATAATCGTAGGTATATGGCAAACATTTTGCATTGTCTCATGATAGAATATGTAAAATTATTGTATTTTTTTATATTATCGATGCATAAAACCTATTTCACACGGGTATGTATATTCTATACACATCATGTGGAGACCCACAACGCAAACCATTGAGAATATAAATTGGTAGTATTTGTCGGTTTCGGTGGTATATTTGGGAGGCAGGAATGGGTACCGCCGCCCCTGTAACCAAGTATTATATAATAACCAACCAACACCTCTGCCATGAGTCACTCCAAGTGGTTCGCTTCGTTTGGTACTTGGCAGGGGTGCCAGGGTTCATGGGGCGTCTCCGGATCTTGGCGGCGGATGCGTCTGCCCACCAACAGCGTAGCAGGCCGGATCGGGAGAAACTGGTTGAGGGAGATATTTTGACCTCTCCGGCAGGACTCTCATCAGCAGAATTTGGACCCCATGAGGGGATGAATTCATTGGTCCGTCACTTCTGGACACCCTGACCCCCAGATTCCTACCCACCCCCCGTACCCTTTTCCATCTCAGAACTTCCTCTCCTTCCTTTCCCTAAGAAGACCTTCCACACAGCATCCCCAAATAGGATGTAGGCTCTGCGGGGAATTGTTTTCCTGTGGAGCTAATGTAAAAAAAGGTCAATTAGTCTGTGGAGGTCGAACAAGGACACCGATCTGCAGTCTTACGGCAATCCGATTGGTCCCCCATACACCAATAGGAATCAAGCCTTATCTCAAGTCACTCTCATTCTACCTCAGTCCCTCGGATAATACACAGTCTTGTAAATCGTACTTGTTCGCTCTCCACTCTCGTCTACAATGGGGTATTTCCACATTTTTTATTGCTTAAAAAAATTGAGTAAAAAATTACTATGATTATAGTGTTTTTATTTTATTTTTGTGTTGACGAATAAATTTTCTGCAGCGAGTGGAAGTTTCCCATTTTTGAGTTACCGCTAAAACGATATTTTGGGGCGTGGCTATCGTGTGACGTCATGAATACGGACGCTCACTGATGGTGTTTATTTATGCTGGTTCAGCTGAGCGTAGCTTGTGACGCCACAAATCCATTTGCCAACTACTGTCCATTTTGATTTCGTCAGTTTTAGAGCGTTTTTAAAGTCAGTTTTTTTATTGAAAACATAAAAAACAAACATTTTTAGTAGGATGATTAAAATCAGAAAAATTATATTTAAATATTCCGTACATTTACAACAGAATCCCTCGTTGTTCATATTTAAATACTAAATTATGGCGTGTTATGTTCGTTTGAACTCAAGTTATATTCGCTGAACTCAAGACCAATAGGGCGAAGGAGCCTGGGAAGACCAAGACTAAGATGGAGCGACAACGTCCTCAAAGACATATCTATCTTGGAGCTTCTAAACTGGAGAGAGCTGGCACAAAACCGAGATGAGTGGAGGAAGATTCTTGAGGAGGCCAAGACCCACCAGGGGTTGTAGAGCCAAGAGTGATGTTCGTTTGTAATTTGTTAAATAAACCATACTTCTGATGAAATTGAAATAATTTCTCCTAGAATATCGAAATAATTTCTTGAATTATGAATTTCATAAACCTGTCTTAGGCCTGGGATACCAAAGATCTTTTGGAAATTGGCAGTTTTCTTTAAAATCGACACAAATCGCATTTCTAGAGATTTTCTGCTCGGTGCAATAAGCTTTTAAAATCGAATAAAACAAAATTAGCTCAAGGTGTTCATTAATTCGACGGTGTTGAAAGTAGAGTTGGTGGTCGTCGAATGTGGTTTGAGGTTGAAAACTCCCAACCTAAATATAGATAAACAAATAGTAATGTATTATTACAAAATAATTCGGGTTTTCCATTAATTTGTCTTCAGTAAGCGTGCCTGTTTGAGCAGGAAATGTATTTTTAAATACATGAATGTGCGCTGGCGGTCTGAACCCTATAATGTTTGTTGTATATTGTGAGTTTGATTATTATGAACCTTACAAAACACTTTCCAACCTTCATCTTCTGCGCCTTCTTCCCATCCCGTTACCCTTGGCCTTATAGCACACCCCAATCTTTGTGCGGTGCTTCTGTCTCTGAAAAAGAAAACGCTTTGGTCTAGTATCTTTATTTTATTTATTTATTTTTTATTTTTATTATTATTGTACAACAGAATAATTCCAATTACAGTACAATTTAGTTACCCTATCAGCATTTAGGCAAGTGACTCTTCAATAATGTTTTTAAGGCATATAAAGAACAGTCACTTACATCCAAATGGTTTGCAATTTTATTTAACAGCACCACTCCCCTCGTCATGCTATGCTTTGCCAAGACGTCTGTTCTGCCGTTCGGTACTTTTTTCCTTCCCCCCATCTTGACTCACAATCCGAAGCGGGATCGAATCCCGACGTGCCCAAATAAATTTTATTTGTTTAATTTGCGTTATTTCACAATTAATTAATTTAAAAATAATATACATATAGTGTATTTGCGGCACGTTCCAGAGTGGAAGATACTCTCAGTATCGCCCCGGTGTAAGACCACCATTCAGAATTGAAATCTTGCTTGAAATGGCTTTAGCCATGTTTGGTGATCAGGTCTGAATAGCCAAGTATTTCCCCACCTTTTCTCTTCCCCATCTCCTTCCCCCCCCCACTACCTTGAGCCTCAGAACATTCCCAATTGGGGATGCTATAGTCTCACTGGCTCCGGATGGGAGCAGCTGGGACTCTTGTGAGATAAACATATATAAAAATAAAAAAACTTTCAGAATAATTTAAAAAAAAAAATTATTATAATTTTATAAAAATTATAATAATTTTATTTTTTTAGGCGTAGTTTTATTTTCCTCCTTAAATAACGAATGTATAATATTATTTATTTCCATTATTGAAATACTAAAAAACATGACATGTGTGACTGTGGCACCCGCACGCTCTGCGGTCAATATCTCTGTAACATTCCGCATTGGTAATTTCTACCTTTCCCCACCGTACACACGACAGATTTTTTCTAGCTGGAGTGCATATGATTTACAAAAGTATCTATATTTTTCTTGGTTTTTTTATTTTTATTTTTCTTTTTGTTATTTGTTTTTTTTAGTTATTTTTGTTGTGTGAAGATTTTCAATACCATGGTTGTGACGGCCTCCGTGGTCGAGGGGTAAGGGGCATACATTAATAATGTGAGCAGTTTTCTTTCCAATTTATACCCCCCCCCCCCCTTTGGTGAGATTTGGTGGGACCCCCCTCCCCTCCCCTCAGCTGAGATCAGTGGTGTATGGTGTGTCTGGGATCCCACCCTACCCCATCCCGCCCTACCCTATACTATTACGCCCCCCTCCCCCGTTGAGGTAAATATAATCCTGACAATACGCTGAAAAACTGCTGATTTTTATTGACCTCCCCCCCCCGTTTAAATGAGATTTGGTGAGATTTTACTGGACCCCTCTCCCCCATTTTGAGCTCACTTAATTAATGTATGGCGCCTGAGGCTCTGTCGCCCTGGTGTAAGACCACCATTCAGAATTGAAACATTGCCTGAAATGGTTTTTGTTGTGTTTGGTTACCACATCTGAATAGCCAGGCACTTCCCTACCTTCCCCTTCGCATCCCATCTCCTTTCCCTCTACTCCACACTCACAACATACCCCAATTGGGGATGCCATATGCCATTGTCTCTCTGGCTCCAGGCGGTTGGGAGAAAAAAGAGCTCCAGATCCTGTACATATTTGTACAAACCTTGTATTTTACTATTTAAATAAATGGTACTTTATTTAATAATAATAATAACATAGTATTTATATAGCGCAGTTTTGTGATATTTCACTTCAAGTGCGCTTAATTATAATAAACCTAAAATTAACCTACAGTGTTCCTTACGAGTCCTTAAAAAAATAATTAAATAATGTGAAATAACGAATATACAAAAATATACAAAGCAATTCCTAAAGAACAATATTAACAACAATAGTGAGTGCTGTTTTGGCACAGGACAATATATAATGATAAACCATCACGGCGCCATTCAACAAGAATCATTTAAACTAAATTATATAGAACAGGAGGCAGTTAACATTTAGAAATAATACAAATTCAGAGTGCACATAAAACTATAGCAAGGAGGTAATCGAAACCAAACAATTACCAGAAACTTGAGGAACATGGCTTATTATAGTAGATTGAAAAGGAGTTAAAATTCATAAAAGGTATGATTTTTTAAATAAGTTGGTTTTTAAAGCTCTTTTGAATTCTGCCAAGTTCTGGATATTAGTCAGAGCTGAGGGAAGTTTGTTCCAAATGAGCGGGCCAGTTACACGAAAAGATCGATCATAGTAAACGGCTCGATTTGACCTAGAAAGTTCGATTAAACGATTAGTAACATCTCGATCTGCTGACCTTAGAGTAAGCTGCCTATCGCTTAAGTTTTGTCGGACACATAGTTCCGATATATAGGCTGGCGCCATTCCTTGCAATGCTTTGAAGGTCATTAAGCAGATCTTGAACTCTATTCTTTCAGGGCATCGAAGCCAATGAAGATCCCTTAGAAGCGGGGTTATACGGCAATACTTAGATTCACCAAAAATCATTCTCGCCGCAGCATTAAAAACGGACTGGATTCTATTGAATTGTTTTTTAGGCAAGCCAGCATACGCACTATTACAATAGTCCATACGTGAGACAACGAACGAATTTATGAGTGACTTTGCTCCATCAGAGGGAAGGCAACGCCTGATTGATTTTATCTGCCTTAGATGGAAAAAGCCTGAACTTACAGATTTTGAAATTTGTGATTCAAGAGAAAGACTATTGTCTATAGTGAAACCTAGAAACTTTATTTCTGTAGAAGGGATTATATCTGTGCCCTGAATATGGATTGGATTAGAGTCGATGAGGGCTTGCCTTCCAGGAGAAGCTATCCAAATAAATTCCGTCTTGGTCGGATTAAGTTTGAGTTTATTGACAGACATCCAACTTGAGACTGTGTTAATGAAACTAACCACCTCGTTTTTAAGGACGTCTTTTTCATCCGGGGAACAAAACTTGAAAATGAAACGATCGTCTGCATAGCCTTGTGATTCAAAGCCAGCTGATTGAATGAGTTTTTCGAGGCGATTCGTATAGAGAATGAAAAGAATGGGACCCAAGACAGAACCCTGGGGAACTCCACATTCTATGGGAGTTTCAGGTGAAGTACAATTATTGAAAATTACTGAGGCTACTCGTCCAGACAGGTATGATGTCATCCATTGGAGAACATCACCTCGAACGCCAAATTCGGTTTCAAGCACATTTAATAAAATACTATGATCTACCGTGTCAAATGCCGCACTCATGTCAAGAACAGATACCAAACCCAACTTACCTGCTTCCATCCCGATGATCAAGTCTGAAATTAACCGCAGAAGAACAGTTTCCGTTGAATGAAACTGTCTATAAGCGGATTGATTTTTGGCAAATAGACCGGCGGAGTTCAAGTATCCCACTAATTGTTTGGCAACGATTTTCTCAAGCAGTTTAGAAAGGAATGGTAGATTGGATATTGGCCTGTAATTATCCGTATTGTCAGTATCAAGATTTTGTTTTTTTAGAATCGGAGTAATTATTGATTTCTTGAGTGTTCCCGGTACAAGTGAATTTACTAATGACTTCTGGATAATTGCGGTAATTACAGGCGCTATATCCGGAAGACACTGTTTTAAGAGCCAGGTAGGTATGGGGTCTTGGGTGCATTGCTTGTTAGGGCAAGACTTTATAGCACGCGTGACATCTTCTTCCGTTACTGCTGCAAAAGTAGAGAAGTCACCCGAGAGCGGACTTGATGCTGCGATAGAAGGCGATCCTACCACACTGAGGGCCTGAATTTGTTCAACCTTACTTCTGAAGTATGTTGCGAGGCTGTTTGCTTCAAGAGAGGAATCAACCTTATTGTTGCTCTCTCCGGTTTAATATTTATGCCACATCTGACAAGAAAAAAGTCACTTGTCGCCACTAACCACGAGTGACCCATCTAGTTGTGTTGCTAATTTTAGGGCGTGGTTTTAATCGCTAGGTAGGTCTATTACGTGAATTATCACGTATCACGCGATATCCCTGTGTACACACATGGCGTACTACTCGGGAATGTGACATCACATGGTACACTTTCGTTTACTTTTCTGTACCATTTAATCTATAGCTTCGATAAGACTCCACCATTTATCCCATCCCTCTCGAGTATGAATAACCTGAAAATATTTCAATTTCTCTCTCTTTCATCATTGCAAGCGAAAAAAGTTGTTTGCGCAGTGATGGAAGACTAGCAGAGGATTGAACCCCCATGCCTGGATGGGAACTCGACGCATTTGGTGGTGATTTAACCGGTGGTTTATATGCATTCAAAAACTCATCGGCTAAACGGTTTTCTGAAATAGAGAACAATCATTATTTATTGTGGTAGAGTATCTCGTTTGCTAAGATAGATAGAATAGATTATTCAAAATTGCAATGAAAAACTTCTTTTTCTCTATAACCTTATTCAAAAAAGTTTTTTTTTTAGCTTTTCGCCATTTAAATTTTGTATGACATCTGGCAGGAAGCTTTTTCGCGTAATACCTTTGTGTTTTTAACAAAGTTCTAACGTAATACGTCTTTTTTTAATGAAAAACTTTATAACTTTTTCCCACTGGAAAAGTTGGATCCAGTGGGAAAAGTTATAAAGAATTTTTATGAAAAAGTCATCTTGAATTGTTTTCCACCATGAAATAACTATTTCAAAATTAGAAATATTAGTTAATCCCAGCTTCATAGATTACATACATTATACATTACACATACATACACGTACACTACACATTATGTAGTGAATTTCAGGTACAATTTTTTTTTTTAGGGGTCAGGAGCCAGTGAGACTACGGCATCCCCAATCGTAGTATGTTGTGAGGCTGAACGTAGTGGGGAGGGAAAGGTGGGGAATTATTTGGCTGTTCAGATCTGGTCAATAAACAAGGCTAACGCCATTTCAAGCAACGTTTCAATTCTGAATGGTGGTCTTACACCAGGGTGGTATTGAGAGTATCTTCCACTACTATAATTTATCAGTTTTATTCTTAATTAACGTTAGGCTATAATTTTTTAAATTCAGTTCAATCTTGCCACTCCAACTTTTCGTCTGCTCGAAAATCCTCATTAATAACGTAAAAGCATAATGTGTAGAGTGTAAATGTCACACTGACAGCTGACAAGTGACAGCGCGCTTGTAGCAAAACATCTCTCAGTAACTCCCGTGTTAAAATGTCTCGGCGCCAAACATTTTACTTCCTTACAAATGGGCTTTTTAATTGCTAGGTAATGAAAAATCTCTGGAAACTCTCACATGAATCGGCCACTATCGTTTCGTAGATTCTCTCCTGTCGCCCCGGTGATATACCACACCACCGTTGACGATCAAAAGATTGCTTCAAATGACCTTAGTCGTGTTTTATGATCAGATCTTAATTGGGGTGGCTGGTATGGATACCGCCGCCCCAAGAACCATTTATCGGATAACCAACACCCCTGCACCCCGGTCACGCTACGTTTGGTGACTTGACTTAGCAGGGGTGCCCGGGTTCATGGGGTGCGGGCTGCGGGTGGATGTACCTGCCCACCAGCAGCGTGACAGGCCGAATCGGGAGAGTCTGGTCGAGGGGAAACGTTTGACCTCTCCAGCAGGACTCTCTCGGAACATCGCCTTGCACCGCAGTGGGACGGATGGATTGATTCGTCCGCCACCCCTGGCACATTGACCCTCAGATTCCTACCCATTCCTTATTCCTTTTTCCTTTCCAGAACTTCCTCTCCTCAAAATACCCACAACACAGCATCCCTAAAGATGACGTAGGCCCTGAAGGGAATTATTTTCCTCAGGGTCTCCTGTCTCCTAGTGGAACTAGTGTAAAAAAAAATTATTCATATGATTAATGTACTTCCTATAATTATTCCTCATAGTTTTCCTCTCCCCGCTTCATGCAGCTGCAGCAACCACTAAATTGCGGATGCCATAGTCCTGAAGGCTCCAACCAGTTGTGATTCTTGTTCGGCAATCATAAACAAAATCTAAAAAATAGGATTGTATTTTGCGGAATCCATTTTCCGAAGCGTTGCTTTATGAGTATGTAAATTGCACACGACAATTAAATTAAAAAATAAGTCAACATTTAATTATTATTTTTTAATTCCCATGTAATTGGTCACCCTACATATGTATTATTTATTCCATTACCACTTAAATCGTGTCCACTAATTGTATACCATTTTCGCCAAAATGACATTTGATAAAAGTAGGCTTTTCTACTTCTGAAAATATCATTCGCATTTTCTATAATAATTGTAATTGTGTATAATCGAAAATGTCCTTGGTGTCATTTTATGTTCCAATCTGGACTCTTCTGAAACGGGTTTTATACTGCGCCTAATTTTTTAGGACATTGACGTATCTCTTACATATTATATACAAAGTCTTCATAAAAAAACTAAACTTTCCTATGGCATTTTTAGAAAAATGTATAAAATTTCTCGAATTTTTATTTTCATTATTTTTTTATAAAACAACAAAACGTGGGGTGAAACATTCCATTTATTTGAATTTTATTGCAAAGCGGAAATTTTGACTGTTGCACCCTTCGGGAAACCCGCCAAACATTTGTACACAGTTGACATTTGTCTCACGAGAACGGGTCGTTTCTACGACTTATCGCTACATATTATAAATTAAAGTCCTCCGCCGCGTCTGGCTGTTCGCGATAAACTCAAAAACTACTTGAACGGATTTTCATGCGGTTTTCACCAATAGATAGAGTGATTCATGAGGAAGGTTAAGGTTTATAATTTGTCAAGGTTTTGTATAAATTGGTTGAAATATATAATATACTGGGTGTCCGGGGGTAACGTGCATCAACTTCGGGAGGTGATTCTACATGATAGTACAAGTAAAAAAGATAAATAACTTTTTTTCGAAATTTCAACTTTTAGTGGTAGTTTCTCAAAAAAAGATAAAATTAGTCCGGCGTGTGCGGCCAGATTTATTATTTTCCGCTGTTACGATACGGGCCAATCACAATCGAGTCGGGCGCCCGGCAGGCTTTCAGCAAGTAAGATCGTGCCTCACACTAAGGATTTTTAGTAGGTACGTCTTTTTGTATGGGAAAAAAAATGTTGGAATTTCGGAAAATTGATCTTTTTTACTCCTACCATCATGTAGAATCACCTCCCGAAGTTAATGCATACCCCCGGATACCCAGTATAAACGAGAATGTCTGTATGTGGTGGACGAGCTGGCTGACAAGCTAGCGGTGTGGATATGATTTGTATGCAAAGGAAGGTCACTGTCTACATTTGATTTCCAAAACTCTGTGAAAAGTCCGGTCATCGCCGGGAACTTTAGCTAGTTTTGTATAAAAAAATTGAGGATTTTATGATACAATCAATTACAGGATATTTGTTTAATTTAGGTACACTATTAGGAAAATGATTTGGACAGTCAATTTTTGCAGATAGTTGAATTTTTTGAATGCCATGAGAAGATTCTATGTACCTATTTTTTTAAATAATTATTTTTTCTTAATTACAACATTACCTAACATAATTAAATCGTACCTTGTCCAACTAAACCCAACCTTTCCTAACATAACCTAACTTCTTCGAACTGACGTGCAGTGACTATTTTTTCGACTTTGGCCAATAAAATTCTTATTCAAACTTTTGTATAGAAAAGTGTAATACCTAAGTGTAAGTCATCCTTTTTTGTTTTGTATCGTACGCAAAAATGTGATTAAAATAACAATTTAAAAAAAAAACATTTTCATACACTTAAAAAAGATAATATTGTTTTTAAGGATAAAAGTATTATTTCTCGACATTATAGGTAAATGACGCTTCTCAAGTAGATACTGCACTAGTGATTTCTCGCAGTGATTTAAAATTATGTATTGAACTCTTACAAAAAGATTACATTGAGCTTTTGAAATGGTCTCATGACTCTGGTTTAATCATAAATGCAAAAAAAACTAAATTGATACACATTAGATCACCCAATGCCAAGATAAATAGTATTACACCAGAAATAAAAACACACGGTTCAGATTGCTTACATATTGGTATCCCAGCATTGTGTACATGCGAAAATATTGAAGTGGTTAAAGAATATGTTTATTTAGGTGTAATTATTGACTGCTTTTTTAAATGGGATTTACAAATAAATAAAGTCTGTGAACGTTTGAGATCTATTGTTAGTAGATTATATAAACTTAAATTCTATGTTCCAATATGCACACTTAGAATTATTTATTTATCATTAGCTGAGTCTATTATAAGGTACGGAATTACAGCTTGGGGACTTTCCTGTAAGACAAATGTTAATCATGTTCAATCTGTCCAAAATTCATTAGTTAAATTATTAGCTCATAAAAGTTTATACGAAAAAAGACACAATGTTCCGTACTTTTACCAGAATCTTAAAATTCTCTCAGTAAGAGCAATTCTGTGGCATAAAATTATTTTTCAGCATATGAATAGCCCTGTATACATAAATAGACTGGACCACACTTACAATACTCGATTTACGTTAAATGAAGGACTAATCGTACCTAAGCACTTAAACAAATATGGACAAAGAACGCTGGACTACATGATACCTACATGCTTAAATATGTTACCTGCTAAAATTAAAAAATGTACAAATAATGTAAAAACAAATATCATATTGAAAAATTGGCTCGCCGAAAGAAATTGTTTATATTAACATTTTTGTAGTAACACAAAAAAAATGTCTAACTGCTTAATAAGTTTTATGTTTTAAAAACTTTAAAGTAAAAGCACCCAATGACAAACTACTTAAAAGTAGTTTATTGGGACTTTTCTTTTTTCTGTAACATTTTTATTTTTGTTTGATTTCTTGTAATATTGTATAACTTTTTTTTTCAATAAAAAAAAAAAAAAAAAAAAAAAAAAACACATTTTATTGTTCGTGCTATGTATGATATCTTCCAATTTTATTAGTATTACCTTTTATCAGTTTGAAGTTTTGAATATAAGTTGTCATGAACTTGCCTTTTTACGAGCTATGAGTGGGATTGCCTCTTCGTGTAAAAATATAATTATAATCCGCATGTTACAAATATCCCAACCCCTAACATTGACCTCGGGGTTGGGCATACCTACCCCCCATTAACTGGAAGTGTTTTCACGACCCCTTGAGTCACTCACTTGGCTTTCTACTTACACAGTAAATACTACGACAGTTTTGACATTCACACTTAATACCCACTCGAAAGTTTAACCGCTGTCAGTTTCCTGAAAAGCTTAAATTAATTTTGGTTGTTAGTAAGACCTAATCATGTTAATCATTTTTAAAGTGAAAATTTCTTTAGGACCATTGTGATTTGAAACTCGATGAAACGAAAAAGCGATACTAAAATGAGACAACATACATCTATAGGATTTAGCCTGCGAGAGAATAAGATAGAATAATCGATCTCCTCTTTATGCGGCGCTTCGGAGCTTTCCCACTCTTGTCTACTTTAGTTTTCTGAAGGTTTGACTTCTACCGCGTGTGAATTGCACACTCTGATTTCTTAAACATTCTCCTACTTTTTTTTTTTTTTACATGAGCTCCACACAGGAGGCCCTGAGGAAAATAATTTCCCTCGGGGCCTATGTCATCTTTGGGGATGCTGTGTGGAGGGTGTTTTTTAGGAAAAGAAGGAGAGGAGAGTTCTGGGAAGGAAAAGGGTTTATGGAGTGGGTAGATCTGGGGTTCAGTGTGTCCTGGTCATCCAAGACCTAGACAAAACTCACCCCATGAACCCGGGCACCCCTGCTAAATCACCAAACGTAGCGAACCACTTGGGGTGACCTATGGCAGACCTACTAAGTAGGTGTCCTCGACAACGCCTCACAACTCCTATCTTCGCACACAATCCTTGTTTCATTTGCATTTAAACATCGTCTCGTCTATTTTGAGACAGAAAGAGCCAAGAAGAGGCAAGAAGATCCAAGAAACGTCAACATCGAGAAATGATCCAAAAAGAGCCGAGAAGAGACGAAAAGGAGGAAGAAGTAAAGAAATTCGAAAAAACAACGCACATTGGACTTATTGGACCATTATAATTCCAATATAAGTTCGTTAGGTTGCATTTGTACATATTCTTACAAGGTTTTTAATGCATGTATTCTGCTTTCTTCAGGTTTTATATATTTTTTCACGCTTTCAATTCAATTCCGTTAACTATTTAAAATACTTACAAAAATATAAACAGTCGGTATCAACTATAAATAGATACTAGTAGTAAAAGAGCCTGCCTTTTAAAGACAGCTCATTGATGATAAATGTGTCGATATCCGAAATGATTCTGTTCAACAGCGAGATTGGTCTCCCCACCGGTATAACCATTGCCAAGTTAGTCCTACAGGCTGGGGGATAGAACAGTCTATATACAGGGAAAGCTGTCGGTGACGGAGAATACCACAGGGAACATATAAATGAATGCTCTCCATCATAGTCGAGTTTTAGAACCATCCACGAATCAGTCTGAAGAAATTAGTAATGTGTACATACATACCTTCTTACCCGTAGTAGGTTCATTTTGAGCGTACCAAAAAAAGTCAGTAGGATAGTGACACTGATAGAGCCATACTTCCCCATGCAGAGAAACATCAGAAATTTGTTCTGAACTCTCTCCAACATGAGGAAAACTTTCATTGAGTTATGTATCTACAAACTAAACAGTAGAAATATGTATACGACAGATGTAAAGAATTTTCTATAATTCCACCCCCTGGTATTTGAAAGAGAGAGTACGAAAATAATGTGCAACATGGTTGTGAATGATGAATACTTGGAGCAGATGAATAAGTTTGTGTATTTGGGAAGTATGTTTACGAGAAATGGGAAGGCTGATAGAGATTTGGAAAGGAGGGTAAAATGCAGATAAATCCATTCATGGAGGACCGAACGCCGTTAGCGCCAACAAAAACATTGTCCAAAGAAGCGAAGCTAGCCGTCCATAATGGAGTGCTGATACCTACCCTGATGTACTACAGTGAGGCATGGAACTGGCAGAAGAAGGGTGAAAGTAGACTGAAAGCTATAGAAACGAGATCCCTGTGGCGCATGTGTGGTAAAACCATGTACGATCGTGTGATAAACGTGGAGACCGGCAAAGAATGCAATGCAGATGTAAGGGTAATAGTAAGATTAAGAAAGGGACGCTCAGATGGTTTGGCCACGTAGAGCGAATGAACGAGGAAAGGAGTGTAAGGAGAATAAGTGTAAGCAAATGTTAATGATAAAAGAAGTCGGGGACGCCCGAGGAAGACATGACACGACCAAGTGAATCAGATACTTGAGTCGGATCATGTCAAGAGTTAGAATAATAGAAGAGCATGTATGAGACGATGTATGAATGTGAACGAGGCAAGGAGTGTGTGCCAAGATCGAGTTGTTTGGCGGTCTGTCCTCTCTGCCTACCCCTGCGGAAACGGCGTGATGGTTAGTTAGTTTCTATCCGCTGCTTACCAGTATGTCTTTTCCCATTCCTTTAAATGTGCGACAATTTCACTGAACTTCTAAAATGATGACAAATGGTTTCGTTGCATAAATTTACTTGTAACTTTTGCACGTGATCTATACGGTGTCTTGCAAACGTCCTCCACCAATAGGATGCCCGCTAATAAAAGACACATTTTATGTATAACCTGTTACTATGAGTAAACAGAAGGCCGACATATTCGCTTTTGATATTAGTTGCTAGTTACTAAATAATGCACGTTGCTTTCCGATGCACAGGTGCTGACATGAAATATTTTCAGAACTGATCGACTGAACTACCTGCTATCCAATACATATTGCCTACTTACCACTTCCTTTACGTATACAACCTTCAGGATATAATGGTAAGCCCACACTGCGGCCAACGTTCCAACTTCAAACGTTTGGACGATCGTGTGGAGGGGTGTTCGTGCGTTGGAAGTTCGAGTTGGAAGGTTGGAGTTCGCGTTGGCCCGGGATCGACGGCCAACTCACACGAACCAGCCTGCCGCAGCTGTCCACACCGTGCCGCGTACTATTAAAATGGCTATATTATTACGGAGAGTGATATAACAATTGTTTGAAAACATGTCGTGTGTATAAGTATATGATTATACGTACGTAATAATTGTAGGCAACTGAAAAAGATACAGCGTAGCTACAGCTGTTTCATGTCCGCCATTTTGGAGTACGGAATTCGGGGTTGGAGGGTTGGCCGCCGCGACCACACGGAGTTGGAAGGTTGGCTTCAGTCTGGACGTAGCATAAAACTATTGCTAAATTGGAAATTTATTTCGTGACACAAAGTTTTCAAAGTACTTCTTTACGGTGTTAAATTGGAGACACTTGCTAATAAAATGATATTTTTGTTTGCAAAAAATTCATTGATTGGTACCTACTATATTTTTTTAACTCCTCAGGCCTCGACCATATTTTGTCAGATGGTCAAAATATTTCCGCTTTGCAATTAAATCCAAATAAATGGAATATTTATGAATGTATCCCAAAACTAAATACTGTTTTCGAAAGATGATAAAATACGCTTTCAAATTTTATAAATCTAAAAAACATATAATTTTTTATACATAAAAATTTTGCGTGCAAACCAAAAAAAGTTTTAAAAAAGGCTCATTTCAAGTTTTTTCGTACTGAAATTTTCTAAAAAACTTTATTGTCACCTTTTTTTGTCGTTCTATGTAAAAATAATAAATAAAGAGAAGCAAAAGATTAATTAGTATGATCTATATCTAACAACTCCTCAATTTTCTCATTTTATAATAATTCTCTAACTTCTCCATCTTCTTCTTGTAATCCAATCTAACTATAAGTATATCATTTTCTTATTATAGAAGATCTGTGTGCATAGTATTAAGAGCAGGCAAAACGTAATATAATAATCTTTATTCCAGGATGTTGGGAGGATAGTGCAATCCCACACGTTATTTACTATCTAAACAGCATTATATGTATAAGACTGATTCTGTGAACTATATATCAATAATTCCTTAATATACTAATAATAACTTATCTTTTCCAATAATACTTTAACTTCTTCACCTTATTCTTGTAATCCAATATAACTACATAAACTCTCTTATTGTAGGAGAATTTGTGTGCATAGTATCAATTAGTGAAAAATTTCAACCTATACTAATGAATGTATATCCGCAAACTGTAAACTTCACCCGCCATAACACAGGGTCATCCCTAGCATGGAGGGTGAAATATCACAAAAAACTATATGTACTTTCGATAATTCATGTATTATATAAATAAAATAAAATAAATAAATAAAAATTTCATTAGCTTTTTTTTTCAAATTACGATCCGAAATTTTGGTTTCAGAAATGTGTATATTTTACTTCTTTCATGGTTAATTTTTAGGTTTGAGTATAAAGCGTGGTGTTTTCTCTCTCTAACACCGTTTATATCATATTTCTAACGGTGACCTGTCAACTCAGAATGAAACCAGCTCAGAACTACGTTAGGTTAGGGTTAAGGGCTATTTTAAAATTATTTTTTTCATTGCTTTTTGTAATGTAGAGTAATTAAGTATTTTATATGGAAAGAATACGATAGATGGCGGTAAGCATTTAGCTTGCGCCATAGCTCGCCAGATGGCATTGGCGTACAAGAAGCAGTATCAGACATAGACTTTACGAGCTCCCCAGGCGAGCCCAGAGATTTACCTATCACCGAATAGTAAACAGTCGTAGCTATCCAGCTAGGTTATTCAAGTAATAAACACATTTTATATAAAAGAACCTTATTTAATAATTAATATCTGCCGAGGAAAGGGCAGACATAACACTTTTAAAGACTTTTCAAAGAGGTGTTGAGTTGACTTGATTCTGAGTTGGCATGGAACCAAAGGCTTGTTGGAATTTACTTGTAAGCTCAAAAGTTAAATATTGTTTAAATTATTTTTTACTGGCTTGCACATGCTTGCCGTAGTATAAATGTCAAAAAACATTGGACATCTACAATCTTCGGTCTTGTTTTTCTTTCACTGTATTTTGTAATACATTGTGTCACTCTTTCTGGAACTGTCCACTGTCTACATCATTGGTTTTCAACCTGTGGTACGCGTCACGTCACGCAGTCAGGTCAGTTTAGAGATTTTTTTAAAAGAAAACAGAAACATTTAACTGTCAATATAGGATCGCTTTTCTCAAGAGCTACTAAAGCACAGGAAACAGCCCTGTAAGCATCATACAGAGTAAGTTATCGCATCGCTAAATCAGGAAAAAATCATACAATTGCAGAGGATTTAATAATACCGTGTGCCAAAGACATCGTCCGATGCGTGCTCGGCTACGAAATATCAAAGAAAATAACAAACACACCGCTGCTGTTGGGCAGGACTGTTTCCTGGCGAATTCAGGAAATGTCTCAAGATGTCGAGATGTCAGTTGTAGGTAGAGTAAATATTTTTCTCTTGAAGTAGACGAAAGTACAGACATTTCAAATAAGACCGATCTTATTGTTTTTGTGAGCTATGTTCATCATATTGTAATTGAGGGGGGGAGGGAGTGACACCCATGCTAGTTACTTTACTTTACTATTTTTTGTACCTCGTAACTAGTGACGGGGTACAAAAAATTTGTAGGAAGGGCCAAGGGGTACGCAGGCTCAAAAAGGTTGAAAACTGCTGGTCTACATAATTCTTAATGTTCCGGGTTCCTAGAGAAATCTAAATATATATTTACTCAAGATTAATGACACGTGTCACAACGCATGCACTGGTGCACTAAGTCACTAAATAGTTATGCAAATATTACTTACAAACTGTGGTGATAGCGCGCATCGCTTGTTCGTACTTTGACATATTAGGTTGACGTGATTTTACAAATATATTGTTGTCAGCCTTTTACTACCCGGGGAATATTTAATTTTATTATTTTATGTGAATACTGCACAAGTGTTCTGTCCGGAGGCACTGGGACTACTAATCCCATTGGGTACGTTCCCTTCTATGACCAGATCTAAACAGCCAGGTATTTCCTAACCTTCTTTCTGCACATCTTAAGTTTTTCACTCGCTTTAAGAGCGTTTAACCAGCCAGCGGACGAAAATCCACATTTCGTCGAAAGTTGTTCTTCCGATCGTGCAGGGCGGTTACAATGAGAAAGATTGATTTTTCTCTGTACCAGCTTTTTAAAATTATAACTCAATATCGAATTTATTTCAATCCAAATTAGCTTTAATTTATACCTTCATCCAAAAATGCTGAAAGGCGTGGTGATAAAACTATTAAAATAGTGTACTTTTTGTAGTTATTTTTTGATTATAAGTATTTATCATTTTTCAATAATGTCTAAATTTAATAAGAATGTTAAAAAAATCTGAAATATATTAGTTTGTAAGTGCGCAAATAAATACACAAATGGACCAATTTTCGTCAAGAAACACATGTACGTACATATTTTTTAATGATTTTATTGAAACTAAAATTAAAATTCTAATACATAACTTTGCTAGATAATGTATTGATTTATTTTACTGCATGATTACATTATTTGAAATGGGTGTGGTATAATACAAAAACTTTTTTGAAAATTTAACAAATCTGCCAACGACCTATGGAATAAACTTATTATACTAAAAATTAAAAAAAATTCTAAAAAATTCTAAAAATTTATTACATAACTATGCTAGATAAAAGAACAATCTTTCGAAATCCATTTATAATTTTTTGTGGAAAAGAGTCAATACGTCTAAAAACTTTTTTGAAAATGACGTATTTCCGGCTTTCTCTGGTAATGCCCTCTTAAGCCTCGTAGCATTCCATAATTTGGGATCTCCTTTTTTATGTGAATACCCGTCTGGTACCAGTGAGACTATGGCATCCCCAATCGCGGTATGTTATGAGGCTGAAGGTAAGTGGGGAGAGGAAGGAGATGGGGAAGAGGAAAGTGGGGAAATTCCTGTCTAATCACATCTAGTCATCAAATACAGATAAAGAGATTTCAAGCAACGTTTCAATTCTGAATGGTGATCTTACATCTAGAGAGTATCTTCCGCACTGGAATGTTCCGCAAATATACCTTATATTATTTTAAAATTTTCAATTGTAAAAACACAAATCAATCAAATGAAATTTATCTGCGCACGCCGGGATTTTAACCCGCGACCTCTGGATCGCTAGTCATAAAATCTTGGCTAAACATGAAAAAAATCTATTTTCTGTAATTAAAAAAAACACTCTATACTATATTACTCTCGACTATATTTTTAAAAGCCTTATAAAAAACTAGCAGACCCGGCCACACGTTGCTGTGGCTAACGAAACACATCGTCATTACCCAACCTTTATAAAATCCACACCACCCGCTTGCCAGCTGCCCCCGCTGCTTGAATTGAATATTTGAATTTCTCGGCTTTTCTCTACTATAATAAGCATGTTTTATACATATAAACCTTCCCCTTGAATCACTCTATCTATTGGTGAAAACAGCATGAAAATCTGTTTCGTAGTTTAAAAGATCTATGGGAACATACATTTTGAGCGACTTCATTTTATACTATGTAATGCAATTCGAGCGATCAGGCACTGGCACACTTGTGTGGTGTGGTGTGTCGTTACTACAAATTAACCAATCGTCGTCGTCGCTTGTCGACACGCCACAACCTACAAATATGTCTCTAACCATAGTAAATGTATGAAACCGATGTGCTTCTGGCGCGCCACGACACACCACACCACACAAGTGTGTTTCCGCCTTATACAATGCTTGCAATGCAACACTGGATATTTGAAAAGGGAAAATCAAATACCTACTTACTCTAGGACATCTATTTTCCAATTTCTTCCGTAGAACGAATTTCAAAAGTGACTATAGTACGGCCCGCCAGCCATTTTAAATCGCACAAAAATATGTTTTCTTTGAATTTCTCGGCTTTTCTCTAAAAGAATTTACATGTCTTATACATAAAAACATTCCTCTTCAATCACTCTATCTATTGGTGAAAACCGTATGAAAATCCGTTGCGTAGTTTAAAAGATTCGCGCACATACATTTTGAGCGACTTCATTTTATACTATGTAATAATTATAAACGTTTGTATTAAAAAAGTCATACTTCTACAATTCTACACTATAAGATATTTGTTGTCATATTATATCAAAGGCGCCAATATCTAAGTTCTTTAGGCGCTATTTGGTTCAGGGTCGGGTTGTTTTCCACCTCCATTGATGAAAATACAAAGAGAGAAAGAAAACATAACAAAAATATTCAAATTTTAGTAAACACTTTCATTATTTTATAATGGAATTCTGAATTGTTAAAAAAATCCCATCAACTCAGTTAGCATAGCTTACTAGTTATAGTTCGTTTCGTGGTTAGCTTCTTATTCATAAATATTAAATTATGTATGTTTTTTCCCATTTGGCGACAGAATGTTATTAAATATTTAATTGGTCGCTTGTACCTTGTCATCGTCCGTGTATGGTGAAGAAACACGTGAATTTGTACTCGTATTAGGGTGGGAAATAAATTGACAAATTATTTACAAAGAACACGAGTCAATTTAAGAGTGTCAAGTTTTTTTGGTTTCGATCTTGTTAAATTTTCTTCTCTCATACTTGTGTTGGAAAGGGTGTTCACATTCTGGATCTGGCTGTGAAGTCCCTCGATCTTCGTTCCTTCATTTCGTCGTTTTGTGGAAGTGTCCCAAACACCAGATCCTAATTTAACATAAGTTCCTAATAAGTTTTCCACCTGAGTTTCAACTCAATTTTTTGGAATTTTTTAAATAATGAAATTAATTGCAAAATAAGGAAAAACTTTTTTGTTTTTTTAAATTTGACATACATTTCTAAGCTCCATAGTTCATTATCGAAGTTATGTTGTGAGCTGTAAAGGGTTGACCTAAAAGTGTTACTACCGTACCATAGCTCACCGATATATAGTTTCATTTTTTCTTTTTACTTTAGCTGTACACAACATGGGTTCATGGGGTGAGGTTTGTCTAGGTCTAGGAGGCGGATGACACACTGAACCCCAGATTCATACCCACCCCTTAAACCCTTTTCCTTCCCAGAACTCTCCTCTCCTTCCTTTCCTTAAAAAACCCTCCACACAGCATCCCCAAAGATGACATCAGCCCTAATGGAAATTATTTTCCTCCGGGCCTCCTGTGTGGAGATGGGGGTCGGTGTATTCAGGAGTCACTGACGTACGAATTCACCCCTCCAACCGCGGTGCAAGGCGATGGGCTAAGACAGTCCTAGCTGAAGAGGTCAAAAAGCATCCCTCAACCAGTCTCTCCTCAGAAGGTAGGCAGGTGCATCTGCCGCCAAGACCTGAACAAACCTCACCCCAAAAGTCACCAAACATAGTGAACATCACTTGGCGTGACGTATAGCAGATGTGTTGGTTGTATAAATGGATCCCGATGCGGAGGTACCCAATCCCACCTCCCAAATCGTCTTTTTTTTTTTTTTTACAGTGAATACCGCACGCACAAGAATCTCAACTGCTCCCGTCTGGAGCCAGTGAGACTATGGCATCCCCAATTAATTGGGGTATGTTGTGAGGCTGAAGGTAGCGGGGAGGGGAAGGAGGTGGGGAAGAGGAAGGTTGGGAAGTACCTGGCTATTCAGATCTGGTCACTAAACACGGCTAAAGCCATTTTCAAGCAACGTTTTAATTCTGAATGGTGGTCTTACACCAGGGCGATACTGATAGTATCTTCCACTCTGGAACATGCCGCAAATATACTATATATTATTTTTAAATGAATTAATTGTGAAAATAACACAAAGTAATCAAATAAAATTTATTTGCGCATGCCGGGTTCGAACCCGCGACCTCCGGAATGTGAGTCAAGAGTCTTAGCCACTGGACTACGGAGGTCGTCATATATAGTATATAGTCTACTATATAGTAAGTATAATTTTGCACGACAGAGTCGCCAGTCGTGTACATGTAGATTGCCATTTCGCATTATTTTTTTGCACTGTCTACGCGCACGATGCACGTATCAAATCACGCGAGCAGCGTTACAATGTTTGCACGAGATGTGATAGGCTGGTACCTATTCATTCATCTCACGTCTGGACCACGTGCTAGTATGCAATATTCCACAACGGATATCCGGGAGTCTCCGTATTGTGAAACAGGTACTTAGGCAACGTGATATCACAAACTATATTTTCTTTACAAAAAAAAGAAAAACGTTTTCGAATTTTTCTGCCAAGGGATGAAACGACGCATGAAACAAGCTTGCACCTAAGTGTAAGAGTTCCATGTACTCTTCCATTACGTCTTCATTTTAAATATTACAATTTAAGGTTTTACTCATTAAGTTTAAAAAAAGGTGTTTAGATGTCCCACCTCAGATGAGAAAAATGTCGTGTACACGAAATGTGGTAATGTAGTGCCGTGCCGATACACCAACACCTCACCTTCAAAACATTTGTAGTAATGCAATATATGTTGTGTAAATACGAATACAAAACAATACAAAACCTTTTGTAGTAGTACAGAAAAAAAGAGTTACGAAAAATATACTTTGTGAGGTGGCAGGACATTTTACGAGAGACGTTTTTATAAGGGACATTAATTTGTAGTGTATCTTATATGGGGTTCACAACACTATGTTGAAGACCATCTTGCCAGTTAGTAGACTGTTTCGAGAGCCCACATTTAGCTTCAATATTTTGTTTCAGATTTGGTTGTGCGACATATTACTGGAACGTCCCCAAGTGCTTTTTCCATCTTCCTGTGCGTTATAATAACGTATTCTCCTGACACTCCTCTCTCGATCTATCTGCCCTACTCGTCCATCTTCACTAAGGCTTCGTACTCCCATATCATCTAAGCGTGACTTTTGTAAACTTTTTAATTATGTTTACTTCTTCAAACTTCGCAAATTTATTTTGTGGCATCATTTTTCATATAATGAATAACTTATTACTTTGTATAAAACCACTATATTTAAATTTTATTTTTAATTATGCCTTACATTACAGATTACTTATATTTTTATTTGCAATTCGGAACTATTGCAACCTGTCATCACCTCGCCTAGCTCATTATAACGGAGAAGCTCGGTGTATAGGGACTTACCTGACGTATTTCAATCAGTGATTCCTGACATTCCTGCCATTATTTGGAGAAATAAAAGTAAATGAAATTTTCGTCTCAGGTGACTTTTAAAAAAAAATTATTATTTTTTTTTTCTTTCTTTTCTTCAAAAATTCTTCCACATGTCATCATTGGTCACTCCTCACCCCGACCCTAAGGCTGGTTTTAGTCTCACGCTCACCGCCAGCGCTCATAAATCTGCGCGTAGTTCGTCAGCGCTGAGGCTCAGCGTGGCTCGTTTCAGTATCGTACTGACCGCCTTACTGTACAGACGAAGACCAAAATGCGGAGTGTATTAGTTATTGCTGCTTTGTACTACCTATTCCAAAAAAGATTCGCCATGACTGTACACGCTGAAGACGTCCGCTCCGCTCGACACTAGAACGCTCACTGAAAGCAGAGGCGCTCGTGCGATCGTCAGCGCCGACAGCTACGCGGCGCCGACGCGCGACGCGTACGGCCGCGTAGCCATCAGCGCTGACCACCTTGCGCGCTGATAGCTACGCGTCATTCAAAAACGCTTCCTAGAAGTTCATGTATCTCGACCATCAGCGCTGACGGTGCGCGTGCGATAAGCGTAAGACTAAAATTAGCCTAACTGTTCAATACATTCGGATTTTTTTATGATTTAAGTTGAAGACAAAAAAAATAAAAAAAGTCACCCGAAACCAAAATTTCATTAACATTTTTTACTCCAATAATGTCAGGAGTCAGGAATCACTGGTTAAAATAAGTAAAGTGTGTCCCGTTATCCATAAATTTGCATGCATGTAAGCGCCATGCTTCTACACAATTATTATATATTTTTTATATTTCGTTTCTTAACAATGTTACTTTTAGATTATTAGTGTTATCTTATCTTCTTCAATGATATATTACATTGATGGGAATAAACTTCAAAAGTTATAAAAAGAGAATTGTTCTAATAAAAATTGTATATTCATTTAGACTTTTACAAAATGGATAAATTTATCCGAGACACTATCTAGGTTACAAACCAGTTCTTAGAACAAGTTGTTTCCAATGAAAAGGTAGTTAGTTGCCTACAACATGGAAAAAATAGTCGAAGATAATATTGTTAATTCTAAAATTTGTAATAAGAAATTGACGAAATAGCTGAATTCCGGTAAGACGTGAGGTTCTGGGTTTGAGTCGAAGTTGCGACCATTATCTTTTTATTTTTTGTGTCTTGTTCTCTTTCATATTTTCTTTTAAACTTTTAGTGTTATCTTCTTCTTCATTGAAATGCTATTTTCTTTTAAAATGTTGCATTGTATTTTAACTTATATGGGTAAAAATATTGCAATCGTTTATCTAATGGTTCTCACGAGATAAGCGATCTAACTTCGTAATATTATTTCACGGTATAAGCCTATATCAGTCATCAATCTCTTATGCCACTCTTGCGATATTTAAATCTTTTTTAGTGGTTTGACCTTGAGATCAGTGCATTTTTGGTACGAGTTGGTATGAATGGACAAGAAAAACAACAATGCTGTGGCCGTAAGCCCACTCCAATGCGAAACCAATGTCGCCAAAGCCTCGCAAAAAATCTCATAATACGTAATAGTTATGTTGTAAAATGCTAATTCCTTATTCCACTATTTTTCTGTGTTTTATTTTTAATAGTTGTTTAGCGTAAAAAATTAATATCTGAGTATATTTTGCGTACCTATATTTTGTTTTCGAACTTGACAATTATTTAGAAAAATTGATTAGTTTTCAAAAAACGTTGCTGAAAGCCTAAAAAGATATTTTCGCTACAATTACCGATACGTTTAGATTTATTTGATGTATTTAGTAAGCAGACACATAATTTGGGTATAATAAAATATATTTTAAATAGCATATTTGACTTCATGATTTTGTCCACAAAATTATTCTATAATAATTGGAAAATTTGTGTAGACTTTTTTATGACAAAAATGTTACTTCAAAGGAGCTGTACAAATATTACTTGCTATCATTTGTGCGTTTTTATAATTACCGTGACGATTCACGGTTACGGTTACGGTAGGCAATAAACATATTATGTTCCTTATTGCTTTAATGCTGCAGTTCTTTCAAAAGATGAGATACACAATGTACGTACTGCAGTCCGTTTCCTCCAAAGGAAAAAAAAGTCATCATTTTCTTGCATCTCTCTCACACACCGCACCGTGACGTCTCCTTTGGCCCCTACCAATACTACTTGCCGTGACGATAATTTTGAAAGTATGGAATATAGTTACAAGGATACTATGAAGTGTGAGTGAATTCCAAAAATTCAAAAACGTCAATTGTCAATGCGCTGATGATTTTGATTTTAGACATATTATAATGCTGAAGCTCTTTCTTACATACTAAATAACAACCGTCGAAAATGAGACAAACGGTGAACGTATGTCTGCACCCCTAAAAGAAAACATAAATCATTATTTAATACATCTCCCTCGTCGCAAAAAAGTAGTAGTTTGGAGGAAACAGTCATACGTATTTTGTAAGTCTCACTATTATTTCATGTATAAGAAAGAGCTGCAGCATTATAGTGATAAGGATCGTATGTTTATTGTAATTTTTTGCCGTCGTGATACTTTAACCGTGATTAGTCACGGTAATTATAAGAGCGCACTTTATGCATATAATTTTCTGAAGAGACGAGTTTTGAATATAGCATTAAAAAATAAAAAGCTAACCATAGTTTATATATATATGAGTATGTTAAAGTATCGACCTCGATAAAGGATTTAATGACGAGAATCGGCTCCCGATCCAATGTTTTGTTTCGCACAATACACGAGACTAGTTTCGCGCAACGGAACGAACCCAAACACAATAATAAAAGTCACGGCCAACTGGTTTACCGGCTTTCTGAACTTACTGGTTTACTGTAGGTAGTATAGGTTAGGTTTCTTGCAGACGATGAGCGAAATCTCCTACTTGAGACGATACAGAGTGACAGAGTCAGCAATCTAAACAGGAATACGTATCTAAATCTGCCCATGAATCTTCCCGTTACATCACCGTGAATTACAACTGGTCATATCTGATGTTTTTTTCATAATTAACACGTTTTTTATGATGTCGGTTTAAAATACATTCGATAAAATTTAAACATACCAGAAAAATCGTCAAAGTAGTGTTTTCAAGGTCACGTATTTTATTTCTTGTTTATAGAAATCTGCACTTAACGTGAAGCTTTGGAAAGCTCAAAGCTTCTTTTTTATTACGGTAATTATTTTGAGTTAGATTTCATGTAGAATCGGACAGGCATTCATTTTATCTACAACAATATCTCGGGAGGCGGTAATGGGTATCACAGTCCGAAAACGATTTATTGGATAACCTTCACCCCTGCCACAGGTCATCCCAAGTGGTTCGCTACGTTTGGTGACTTAGCAGGGGTGCCCTTAGTCTAGGTCTTGGCGGTGGACGCGTTTGCTCGCCTACTGAGTGGCTGGCCGGATCTAGGGAGACCATTTAAACTCTCCAGGCCCAGGTCTCTGATGGCCCATCGCCTTGCAGCAGTGGCAGGGTTGAATTTAGACGTCCTTCACTCCTTGACACATTGAACTCCAGATTCCAATCCTCTCCATATTTTTCTACATTTTTCCTTCCCGGAACTTCATCTTCTTTCTTTCCCTAAAGGGACCCTCCACACAGCGTCTTTATTAGCACAGTTTTTTTCTTCAAGGCCTCCTGTGTGATGCTAATGTAAAAAAAAAAATATATATAATAATAATGAGTGAACCGCTGAGCTACAATTAATCTGATAAAAGATATTCCGACAGACGTTTGATATATTTTATCGCGGCCTCCATAGTTTAACTATTAATATACACATATATTTTTTTTAATTATGTCGTTCGTTATGCAAAATTACTGGCTTATGTAATGAACGGATTGAATCAACGAAGCTCTTAGAATTGAAAGAAGTTGTGTATGCGATCCATACAATTAAACAATGCATTTAAGGCGCGATTATTTTATTCTGTTCAATCTTTGAGAAACGAAGGTGGTTGAAATATGACTAAAGACCTCATTTTTATTAATTTATTTATTGTTTTGGAACATTTACAGAGTATTAACATAAAAAAGTCGTTAGATTAGCATTGTAAAAAGCGTAGATGTTAATAGTCCACTTAAAAATGTTCACAGAATGCACAGTTTAATAGAAGTTAACAGAAATTAGAAATAGCAAAATATAAACAGAGGTATAAAAAGAGATAACAAAAATTGTGATGATAAAATATAGAGATGACAAAGATAAAAGAAGATCGATATACGATGTAAAAAACAAAAAACATAAAGTAGTTAATTAGTTTATGTCACTGTCATTTACTGTCAAAAAGTAAATGCAGACTGCCAATGCATATTTAAGTTAGTATTTCAATTTTGTATTACACATCACAAATTTCAAGTCATATAATCATACAGTATTAAAAATCACTAAAATAATCTAGGAAAATTTCTTTTCAGAATTTTAATTTTAGTAGGAATCGTCCGACGGGAGACATTTTTACTGCTTTCCCGAGGAGGAAATTTATCATCGAATACATTTTCCATGTGCACCAGCCCATTCGTTCAAATGAATGAATAAATCACTTGAGACGTATCGAAAATCTGCATATCGTCTTTCCTAAGAGACAACACTCCCCTTCACAACACTCTCGATGTGTACGAGTACCTCTTGAAAACCTCACTGGGAGGGAGGCCCCTCTTTCGTACCATTTCAATGTGTAGGTTTTGTTAAATCTCTATGTGAATCGAATTAGTTAGTATCGAACCTTATACCACTTCTTCTTGCTACACTTACTAGTTATAATAGTTGTGTTTCATCTGCTCCGATTAGCACATTATAAGAAGTCGTTAGAATGACATAGAAAATAGAAAGTACTAATCGATTTAACCCTGGAGTGGTCGCGTGGATTACACATGCAATCCACTCATGCAAAATTAAAGATTCCTCAAAAACGGGTGGCGCAAATAATTTTATCTTTCGTGTACTTTAAGTTGGATAACCCACGGACGCGTTCAGCTCAGCGCTGGTGTCGGGCACGCATTGGTTATGTTACGGGAGCTCCGCAAAGTCCAATCTCTACACATGTAATCCGCGCGACCAATTACGTGACACATACACGAAAAGTGTATGCAAAATGCAAATAATTCATTTTTCCTGATCTTACTATTTTGTGCTTATCCTGCTTAGAAATCAGCAATTAAATTAGTATATGTTATTTTTTTGTTTGTTATATAAATTAAAGTGAAAGATGTAATTTTTTGTTTAAAAGAGAGGTCATTTATGTTTTGGTCAATTGTGAAAAACATAAAAGTTATGTTTAATATATGTTGCTTATTTCTAATAAACAATGCTTAGATTGTTTACACAATAATTCTAAACGATTTTTTACTTATTTTTTTGTAGTTTAAAAATGGCATACCTATGTAATCCACGCGACTACCGGCGTTACTTTTAAGAGCTCGACCACTGAAGGGTTAACATTTAATCACTTATTTCAGGGCTACCGTAATAATGTCTCTTTATTAGAGTGATTTAGTTTGGCCATGGTTATTTCGCCAATCCTATAAACATAAACAAAGGATACTAACATTTTAAGAGGTAGGTACACTAATGAAATCACATTTTCGTGTAATCCTTCACTTTTATTATATGTATTTTTTTATGTAATTCATTTGACATGCTTGGCCTTAAATGGCTCCGTGTGAGTAGTGTACTGTTGACACACCTCTGAAATATTATATGAACGTGTCCATTACAAAGTACTATAATAAAATAAATAAAACCAGAATAGGCGTGCCGTTTGCTTGCTATCTCCGCTTATTTTATTATGCCTATCCGTGGTTTTTGCAAGCCATGTTGAAGAATTAAAAAAAAATTGTCATAATAATTATGTTTTCTATGTTTGTCGCTTGTTTTTTAGGGAAATCAACAGTTTATCAGTTTAAATAGAGATGTTACTAATCGTTTAATCGAACTTTCTAGGTCAAATCGAGCCGTTTACTATGATCAATCTTTTCGTGTAACTGGCCCGCTCATTTGGAACAAACTTTCCTCAGCTCTTACTAATATCCAGAACTTGGCTGAATTCAAAAGAGCTTTAAAAACAAACTTATTTAAAAAATCATACCTTTCATGAATTTTAACTCCTTTTCAATCTACTATAATAAGCCATGTTCCTCAAGTTTCTGGTAATTGTTTGGTTTCGATTACCTCCTTGCTATAGTTTTATGTGCACTCTGAATTTGTATTATTTCTAAATGTTAACTGCCTCCTGTTCTATATAATTTAGTTTAAATGATTCTTATTGAATGGCACCGTGATGGTTTATCATTATATATTGTCCTGTGCCAAAACAGCACTCACTATTGTTGTTAATATTGTTCTTTAGGAATTGCTATGTATATTTTTGTATGTTCGTTATTTCACATTATTTAATTAATTTTTTAAGGACTCGTAAGGAACACTGTAGGTTAATATTAAGTTTATTATAATTAAGCGCACTTGAAGTGAAATATCGCAAAACTGCGCAATATAAATACTACGTTATTATTATTATTATTTACAATTTGATACGTGTATCATTTACCGTACTGAGAAACCAATTATAGATTTCCTCATTATACTAATTGTGTATCTAGAAATTAATAATTAACTCAAACTGAAATCTTACAACAACTAAAAGATATTACATTAAAAGATATTACATATAACAGGAGGTAGGTAGCACTATATCGTTACCACAGCGCTACCCGAGGTATATTCACCTCCTTCGCAAATGTTCTCCACTGGCCACGGTTCCTAGTCATTCGCCTCCAGATCCACGCAGTCAGTTCACCTCTTCCTCGTTCTGTCTGTTTTTGTGTCCACTGTGGCACCAACTTGGTCATGATTTGAAGTGTCCTGTTATCTGTCATCTGGCCAGCCCATGGCAGTTATATTTCTTCTATCTCGATGTTTTAAAGTAAAACTTCTTTACGCACGCTTGACTTGGGGAGTAAGCTGGCGAATGCGTGACGAGAGCGTTACGAAAAGCGATGCGAACGCTTCGTGTATTATTACTGTAGGGGCAAGAGAGAGAGGAGGGAGCACACATTTTCTTTCTCTCTTTCTCTCATAGCCAGTTACGTTACACAGTGCAGGCCTATTGTCTGTATCACACTGTAGGAGCAAGAGAGAGCAGTGCGCGCGCACATTTTCTTTCTCCCTTCCTATCATATATGTAGATGGAGCAGAAGTTTTACTTCTGTTGTTTGTCTAACTGGTTTTTTTACATTAGCTCCACACAGGAAAATAATTATGGACGAAAATAATTTCCCTCAGAACCTGTGTCATCTTAGGGGATGCTGTGTGGAGGGTTTTTTAAAGGAAATAAAGTAAAGGAAGTTCTGGGAAGGATAATAGTATGAGGGCTGCGTAGGAATCTGTGGGTCAGTACGTCCACGAGTGACGTTTGAATCCATCCCTCCAACTGCGGTGCAAGGCGATGGGTCGAGAGATTCTGGCTGGAGAAGATAAAAAACTTCCCTCAACCAGTCTCTCTAGATGCTGCCCACCACGCAGCAGGTGGGCAGACGCATTGATCCATGAACCCGGGCACCCCCACCAAACGTAGCGAACCACTTGGGTTGGCCTATGGCAGAGGTGTTGGTTATCCAATAAATGGTTCCCGAGGCGGCAGTACCCACACCCGCCTCCCAAATTGATTTATCTGTAATAGCTAATAGCTTTCTTCCGTCAATGGGTTCTCATCGGAGGAGGTATTGGTAGGGCTATATCTTCAGCGCAGTGGGAGGGATAGATTCATACGTCCGCCACTCCTGGACACCCTGACCCCCAGATGATTTCCTACCCCTTCACACAATTTCCTTCCCAGAACTGACTCTCTTTCCTTTCTTAAAATACCCTCCACAAGTTGACATATGCGCTGAGGGGAATTATTTTTCTGAGGGCCTCCTGTGTCGAGCTGTGTACAAATAATAACCTCTAGGTCCTGGGGTACTACTCGTAGAGCATTAGTTTCTATATTCCCGGTGATTATCTCCGTCACCGACAGCATAGACTTTTATCTCCCGGCTTGCAGAACTAACTTGCCAATGGTAATGCCAGTCGGCAGGATTATCTTGTTGTTAAATAGAATCACTTTGAATATCAGTTTGAATGTTTAACATCAAAAGAGCACAATTTAGACGGCAAGTTTGGTTGCTGTTAGTTTAAATTTGCCTATCTTATCTTAAATATTTTCTCTCTTTTAAAAATGCTTTGAAATATTCATTTTGTAATGCTTTTAAAATAATTAATCGAATTGGTTTAAATTTAATTGAATTAAAAAGAAACAAGTGAACATTTTAAAAAAAGTAAAGAAAACACTTCTGAACTAGGGATGTCGAAAGTGAAAAAAAATATCGATATTTAGTAAAATATCAATATCGACGTCGATATATCGAGGAAGAAATATCGATATATCGATATATAGGTCAAATTTTTAAGAAATTTTGCGTTTTTAAAATAATAGTGTATTCAGCTCAATATTATCAATAGTAATTTTTGTACACAATTTGCTTTTTTTAATGTACAAAAATCTCAATAAAAATGAAGGTATTTTTATCACTATTCATTTTTATTACGTAATAATTACAAAAATATCAAAAACTAAAAAGCTGTCTTCTAACTTATATGTAAACTGAGACGCATACAAAGTTTGTATGCGTCTCAGTAACATTCTATTGGCGTAATAATCTGTCAAAAATTACTTCGTATTTGGAACAAGGTTTAGTCAATAATCATAGACAATTGGGAACCAACACATAGGAGTGGCTTAGAAAAAAATGGCGAAAATAGCATACATTTCTATGTATGTACCTACACACATGAGATAGTATTGATGATCACAAATACTAATGCAAAGACAATAGATTTGTAAGCTATTAATAGTTAAAATTTCAACCGCCAGATGTCATGACCCAATACAGTTACTTTTTTCCGTTCGTTCATATACGGTTTTGGATTCTAGTGACTTTAAATGCGTAAATTTAAAAAAATATCGTTTTTGATACAATTTTCGATATTGGATATTTTGTATCGATATCGGATCAAAATATATCGGCTAAAAATATCGATATATTGAATTGAAAATATCGATATATCGATACTTTTTCAACAAGCCTTTCCTGAACTAATTTTGGTGAATTCGGTTTTTCAGGTTAATTTGTTTGTTTGTTTCTGAATCTTTGTTTAGATCTACGCAATTTTTTGATTCATCTGGTTGGAAAATATAAAAAATGCAATTAATGAGTTACAGTTACATTTACAAATACATTTTAAGAAAAAAAGATAACTAGACAAAAATACATTTTAAGAAAAACAGATAACAGGCGACTAAAATAATATTGGTGAGTGAATGTGTTCGTAAAAAATTCAAAAAGTTCAAATCAAAAAATATTTTTTAAAGTTCTAAGGCTTGAGGCTTTTGTTAAAGGTTTTAAAGGTTACGCTGTTAATATCACTAAATTTCTCTGTGTAATTATTGTATTGTTCGATTATTATTTGTACGATGGGATAGGTGTATTCATCATGTTTTTTTTACCAATATCCAATGTTTTCATTTAGACATGGACGTCAGACAAAAACCAATATGAAAATTCCTAAAAAATGAGTTCGTGTCTTGACCTTTGTCCCTCACTATTAGTTTAGCAAAAACAAAGCGACCAGTGTACATTCCTAAAGTCGTACCGCTGGTTCCGTTGTAACTTCTCCCTCTTTCCCGTAAAGCAGGCGTGTAACAGAAAGATCGGTTGCAAGGGACCTATGGGCCGACGAAACATCTGTTTTGTTATCAATCAATATGATGGGTATTATAAAATATTCAGTAAGGGAACAGAAGCAAGTCGCGGTCAGGGGCAAGCCACGAGCCACGAACCGTCAGTATATAATATATACAATATACACTACTTTATTCTCTTTAATTGAAAAATCAAATGTATATCAAATATTATGTTGCATTCAATTGCTGTACATATATTCAATTTTATAATTTTTACTTTGTTCTACTGCGGCCGGCATAGTCCAGCGGTAAGACTCTTGACTAGCACTCCGAAGGTCGCGGGATCGAATGCTGACGTGGAAAATAAATTTTATTTGATATAATTTTTGTTATTTCACTATTTATTAATTTAAAATAATATATAGTATATTTGCGGCACGTTCCAGAGTGGAAGATACTCTCAGTATCGCCCTGGTGTAAGACCACCATTCAGAATTGAAACGTTGCTTGAAATGGCTTTAGCCGTGTTTGGTGACCAGATCTGAATAGCTAGGTACTATCCCCACCTTCCTCTTCCCCTCCCCACTACCTTCAGCCTCACAACATACCCCAATTGGGGATGCCATAGTCCCACTGGCTCCAGACGGGAGCAGTTGGAAGTCTTGTACGGTATTCATGTAAAAAAAAACTTATTTATTGTTTTCCGAAACGGTTTCACTTTTTTAAAAATCTTTAAAACTTTTTTTTACATTAACTCCACACAGGAGGCAGTTCTGGGAAGGAAAAGGGTATGAGGGCTGGGTAGGAATCTAGAGAGTGCGTCTAAGATTGACAAATTGACATTTCAACGCCCATTTGAAAATTTTGTTAAAAAAAATAAAAGTTTATTAGATAACAATACCTCTAACACAGGTCACCCCAAATGATTCGTTACGTTGGTGACTTAGCAAGGGTTCCCGGGTTCAGGCAACCTTCCGCGTGGTGGGTCACAGATCGAGAGAGACTGGTTGAGTGAGGCCTTTTGAACTCTCTAGCCGGACTCTCTACCTATAGCCTTGTATCACAGTTAAGGGATCGTCCATTAATCACGTGATGTTTTTTAGCAACTTTGTAACCCCCCCCCCGTGGTGATACGTGGTGAGGTTTTAGATTAACCCCCCCCCCCCCAAAATCATGTGTATTTTTTTTAGTACAAAGTATTTTGAAATTTTCAGAATATTATCACGAAAAATAAATACACGTGATATCTCATTACACCCCCCCCCCCCCCGGTGACCCCTAAATGGATGGATTCATACGTCAGTCACTCCTGAACACACTGATCCCCAGATTCCTACATTTTCCTTCCCAGAACTTCCTCTCCTTCCTTTCCTGAAAAAGACCTTCCACAGAGCATCCCCTAAGATTCAATTCAATTCACTTTTTTTATTAATTAAAAAAAATTACAAAATTAACATTTCAGCGTTTTTAAAAGAGAGAAAATAGCTAACATAAGATAAGGGAACGTACCCATACTACGTGACCAACTTTTTGCAATTCTCCCCCCCCCCCCCCCCGGTGACCAAAAACCTATGCACCCCGCCGCTCATTTTTACCGAGCGTGGTATTTTGAAGACCCCCCCCCCCCTAAACGTGTCGCGACCCTTATACGACCTGTTCTTATGTATGGTTCGGAATGCTGGACAATCAGTAAGGGTGATGAAGGAGCCCTAGAAAGTTTTGAAAGGAAGGTGCTGCGAAGGATTTACGGCCCAGTCTGTGATAATGGAGAATGGCGTATCAGATACAACCAGGAGCTATACGATCTTTACGAGGACCCTAATATCTCCAAGGAAATCAAAACTGGAAGACTCAGGTGGGCTGGACATATCCAGAGAATGAGCGAAGGAGATATTCCAAAGCGAATTATTGATGGTGCACCTGGGGGTCGGAGAAGAGTTGGAAGACCAAAGCTTCGATGGCTGGATGGAGTGGTGAAGGATGCAAGCACCATCGGCATCCGAAACTGGCGCAACGCAGCACAACACCGACAGTCATGGAGGCAGGCTCTGCTGGAGGCCAAGACCCGACCTGGGTTGTAGAGCCACAGATGATGATGATGATGATGAACTTCCTCTCCTTCCTTTCCTGAAAAAGACCCTCCACAGAGCATCCCCTAAGATTCAATTCAATTCACTTTTTTTATTAATTAAAAAAAAATTACAAAATTAACATTTCAGCGTTTTTAAAAGAGAGAAAATAGCTAACATAAGATAAGGGAACGTACCCATACTACGTGACCAACTTTTTGCAATTCTCCCCCCCCCCCCCCCGGTGACCAAAAACCTATGCACCCCGCCGCTCATTTTTACCGAGCGTGGTATTTTGAAGACCCCCCCCCCCCCCCCTAAACGTGTCGCGTAGTATGGGTACGTTCCCTAAGCAGATTTATGCTAACAGCAACACAAGCACAATTATAATTGTATAAATTGTGTTTCATTGATGTTAATTGATTGATTGATTGATTCCAAAGAAGGGTGACCGCTCCAACCCGGCCAACTACCGCCCCATGGCGATCACATCAGTTCTGTCTAAGGTGATGGAACGTGTGATCAACGGCAAACTGCTCACATACCTCGAGAAGAACAAAATTATTAATGACCGTCAATACGGATTCCGGCGGAACCGCTCGTGCGGTGATCTTCTCGCGTATGTGACGCATGTTTGGGGGCGATGCCTGGAACGTTTCGGTGAGACCCAAACGGTTGCACTGGACATCTCCAAGGCCTTTGACCGGGTTTGGCACCGAGGACTTGTCAACAAGCTGCATTCTTACGGACTTCCCGCATCCTTGTGTACGTGGATTGCCGACTTCTTGAGGGAGAGGTCGATTCAGACGGTAGTCGATGGTTTCACCTCTTCCTCACACTCGTTAAATGCTGGCGTCCCGCAGGGTTCGGTTCTGTCTCCGACTTTGTTTTTGTTGCACATCAACGACCTTTTGTCATGTGCACCAATTCATTGTTACGCGGATAACAGTACAGTTCATGATAGCTTTTTGTTTGACAAGCCCCCAAAGAACTCACAAACTCCAACAGCTCGTAAGGCTTTGAAGCAAAGAATGGACGGTTACCTCGAGAGTGTTTTCTCTTGGGGTAAAAATAATCTCGTTGAATTTAATGTTTCAAAGACCCAATCTTGTCTGATTACGTCTAAAAGGGATCGAAATGAAAATCTAGTCTCTTTCAACGGAAGCAATCTTCCGAACAGGCCCTCCATTGATATGCTTGGTGTAACCCTAAGTGACCAGCTCAGGTATGGGGGCTCCATCGAAGCCAGAGTAAAGTTAGCCTCCCAAAAACTGGGCGTACTGTACAGGGCCCGCAGATACTTTAATAGTACACAACTGCTAACCCTGTACAAATCGCAAGTGCGCCCCACGGTTGAATTTGGCAGCCACCTCTGGTCTGGAGCTCCAAAATACCTGAAAAATACCCTCGACTCTGTGCAGAAACGGGCGGTCCGTTTGATAGATTCTCCCATCTTAACAGACGGATTGCAATCTTTAGAGCACAGGCGTCGGGTGGGAATGCTATTCTTGTTCTACCGGTATTACAATGGAAGATGCTCCGAGGAACTAGCATCATTGATCCCTTCGGCACCGGTGCATGGTCGGGAAACACGCCAAACGCGTGCCCAACATTTGTACACAGTTGACATATGTCACATGAGAACGGGTCGTTTCTTCGACTCGTTCTTGTGTTCAACAGCTCGGCTGTGGAATGATTTGCCGGCCTCTGTGTTTCCTCCTTCCTACAACATGGGTCTCTTCAAGACCAATGTTCATTCCTTCCTCTCCTCAAAAAGACCCTCCACACAGCATCCCAGATGACATAGACCCTGAGGGAAATTATTTTCCTCAGGGCCTCCTGTGTGGAGTTAATGTAAAAAAAAAAAAAAAACATATCCATATTCGAAGTGATTCTATTTAACAACAAGACAGCCCTCCCGACTGGCATGACCATTGGCAAGTTACTTCTGCAAGATGACATAGGCCCTTGGGGAAATTATTTTCCTTAGGGCCTCCTGTGTGGAGCTAATGTAAAAAAAATGAATTCGGTTAGCTGTGAACTTTTACATGAAATTTCTACTTTGCCTATGTGTCTGTGTGCTATATTATGTATAACATTCTCATAAACAAAGCATCATGTTTGTAGATGATCGTCGTTCACGACCGTATAATTCAACACGTATTGAATATGTATTTCATTCTCAGAATCGCCTGTTTATGCGCAGACACGGAGACGTCGTGGTTAGAAAAAAATCCCTAAATATTTATGATCTTGGAATAAAAGATTCGACCTTCTGGCCCTCTGCAAACTCACTTTGTCCTTTTGTAATCTTGACCTGGAACTGAATAAATCGTAACTTGCCACCGCCGATAACATCATGTACAAATTACGAATTACTTCGATATAAAAATTTACAATCGACGTAGAAAACTGTTTCATGCACAACATTAAAGAAAGTGAATAAAATAGTAAACAAACAACAATATTAACACATAATATATTTCAGCATATAAATAACCCTTTATATTTATATAAACAGGCTGGAACACAATACTCGTTTTAACTTTAATGAAGGACTGATTAAGTAAATAAATATGGACAAAGAACGTTAAATTACACGTTTCCCAGTTGTTTAAATAATATGTTACCTGCTGAAATTAAAATCTGCGCCCAAAACAAACAATTGGTGAATTTACTGAAGACTGGCTTACTGAAAGAATTAATTTGTATTAGCTTGCAATTACATATTATTCTAAAGACTTTAAAATTGTTATTTTCATAATTTTTCTTTTCTCTACACAGGGTGTTAAGGGACGTACTTGACTTACTTTAACCAGTGATTCCTGACATTATTTGGAGTAAAAAATGTAAATGAAATTTTGGTTTCCGGTGACTTTTTTCGACGACTTTTTTTTTTCAATTTTTTTTTCTTCAAAATCAAACAAAAAAAAAATCTTCCGCATGTCGTCACTGGTCACTCAGCCGGGTGTCCGACGAACCCCTATTCAACAACTAGATACCATTTTTTTATGTTTTTGTAGAAAACAAAAAACAAAAAAAACATCAAAAATGTCACCGGAGACCAAAATTTCATTTACATCTTTTACTCCAAATAAAGTCAGGAATCACTGGTTAAAGTAAGTCAAGTACGTCCCTTAACACCCTGTATTTGTGTAAAATTTTTATTTTTTATTTTATATAATTTTAAAAAATGTAACTAATTATTAACTCACTATAATAAGATCTTTAATGTAAAGAACCCTTTAGACAAACAGCTAAAAAGTAGTTTATCGGGACTTTTTTGTCTTATATTTGTTAAGTGTGTAAAATAAAAAATAAAAACATAAACTCGCCTAACCTAACTTATTATTTTATCATTTTCCGTTTTTTCGCTGTTCCGTTTTATCCGGGTACCGTAGAAAAGACACGATTATTATGCGTTGCAAAAACTACCCCCTTTTATAATTCAAGTCGAAAAATCTTTCTATTGAATTCTTCTTCTTCAATGGCGCTACAGCCCATATCGAGCTTTGGCCTCCTGCAACAGTCGCCTCCAACTCCTCCTCTCCTCAGCGGCTGACTTCCAATTTGGTACCTGGAGAAGCTGTGCTGCATCCCCTCTTACTTCGTCTTCCCACCTCAGTCTGGGTCTTCCCACTTTTCTCTTTCCACCTGGGTGTCCAGTCAAAATTCTTTTTGGGACGCGTGTATCCGGCATATTGAATTACCAATCTAAAAGTTTTAATTCATTAGAATTAATTAGTATTTAGTAAGCTAACCTAACCTATTCTATAATGTGTGTTTTGTCACTGTTCTGTTTTATCCGGTTACCATAGAAAAAACATGATGTATCTTTGCCGTGCAAAATCTAATCCCTTTATTATTTAGTAGTGATGTGCGTTCTTGCTCGAGTTAACCACTTAATTTTTTTTTTCAAGTAATTTGCTAACCGGAATGTTTAAGTAAGCAACATGTTTTGTATAGTTATCAAAAATAAAATCATTTATCAGGAAGTTAGTTTCACTTCTTAATTAGACCCGTGTTTTATTTGTATCATATACTAACCCCTAATATTATTAAACTCAAAAAAGCTTTGCTTTAATTTCATATGCCGAACTGTATTTTGAAATTATCACTTCGATGAAATGGGATAGCGATATAGGTACGACGTGAACTCCTCAGTTGGGAGGACTGAGAAAATAATCTACATTCCAGATTTATATTTAATTTGTTTCTTCTACAAAAAGAAGTTTAAAAATTGCTAAAGATACTATTCATGGCTTTTTAATTATTTATACTTAGTTAGATTTTTATCGAAAGGCCAAAAATGTCGCAAAGGGAGTGGAACGTCGCTGACTTTTTTGAAAGGTTTATGAGTATTTAATTAATTAATTTGTGTAAAGTATAAAAATGTCCAATCATTTTCATAATTAATGTTATTTATTATAGATCCGTGGTCGTCAAAATGCGGCCCGCGGCGGATATTTGTGCGGCCCGCACAAATATTTTCTTTTAAAAAAATTTTTTTTCACGTACATTTATATTATCGGTTTTTTTTTGCGGCCCGCACAAATGTCTGCCATTTTCTTTTTAAATATATATTTTATGTACAAATTATATTATCCGTTTTTTTTCAAATATTTTGTGTACGTATACCCTTATGATTTTAAAACTTTGATTTTAATTGATTGACATTTGATTTTAAAACGCCCAGCTGGTTTTTGAACACATCCTAGTCGATTTTGAACGCGCGTAGTGTACGTCACAGGTCATCAACGTGGGCGATAACTCTCCCTTGTGGTCATTTGAAACTTTCAGGGGGGCAGTAGAAGACCCAGAGAAAATTAGAGGGCCTAAAGATGGCACAGTGAGGGCGTGGGTAGGTAAAAAAATGGTCTAAAAAAGACCAAAAAAACACGCTTATCACGTACTAATAAAGCAAATTAAACTTTAATACAGGTTATTTTTTGTTATTGTATGTATTGTAATCATTTTTATCACGTGTGTAAAAATTCACACATTTCGATAGTTCGGGAAGTCGATGAAAATTGAACTGAAAGATTCCATTACAGATCTACATTATTATTTTTTTTATTAAGAACTTGAATATATCATGAATATAGGAAGGAAGTAGTTAGCAACTCGGTACATAAATTCAAAAGACAACCCCCCCCTCCCCCCCTCCCGTGAAATCATAAGTGTGCGGCCCGCGGTGATACCTCACAGTGTCCTATGTGGCCCTCGACCAGAAAAGTGTGACAACCGCTGGTATAGATGAAACACATAGATTAACCACGCAGAACCATGCTATATTAATACAATGATAGTAAGTTGATACATCCATGGTAATAATTTATTCCTTTAATATGCAAATAATGAATATTACAATAATTACAACATAATTGGTAACTTTGTTTTGAAACATTACTTTTATTTGTGATTGAAGTCTGTTGGTTACGAACGCTTATTGCCTAATTGGAAATTTTGTGTGTAAAAATTTAAAAAAATATATTATAATACCAATAAATTATAAATCATAAACAATTTTTTTTTACGTTAACTCCACACAGGAGGCCCTGAGGAAAATAATTTCTCTCAGGGCCTATGTCATCTGAGATGCTGTGTGGAGGGTCTTTTTGATGAGAGAGGAAGGAATGAACATTCGTTTTGAAGAGACCCATGTTGTAGGAACGAGAAAACACAAAGGCCGGCAAATCGTTCCACAGCCGAGCTGTTGAACACAAGAACGAGTCGAAGAAGTGACCCGTTCTCATATGACAAATGTCAACCATGTACATATGTTAGGCACGCGTTTGGCGTGTTTCCCGACTATGCGCCGGTGCCGAAGGGATCAATGACGCTAGTTCCTCGGATCATCTTCCATTGAAATACCGGTAGAACAAGGATATCATTCCCACCCCGAAGCTTGAGAGGAGGTTTGGTTCTCCTAAATGGTATCTCTAGGTCTCTTGTTATTCTCAACATTGGTCTTGTAAAAGGTTTCAAGAGTCATATTAGGCAAGAACTGTAAAGTACATTGTTATGTCGTATTCGCATTAAAAAAATTTAACCAATTTACTTAATAAACAATTAGATTTTTCAAATAACCCAATTTTAAACATATTTCCCTTCCTCACACCTACTTCTATCCCCTCTCTCTTTGGTACCTCCCCCTCCAAGTTGATGTTCTCTCTCTCTCTCTTCTATTTTACCTATAAATATCTACTCTGTAATTTATTTAATATTTTTTATACACCCGTGATGAAGGTTCAGGTTAAACTGAAACCGGTTGGTTAAAGATATGTAACGAAATGTTATTTAAACAATGTTATAATTGTAATTATTATAATTACTTATTCCCACAAAAAAAAAAATTATATGAATACCGCACAAGAATCCCAACTGCTCCCGTCTCGAGCCTGTGAGACTATGGCATTCCCAATTGGGGTACGTTGTGAGGCTGAAGATAGTGGGGAGGGGAAGGAGATACGTAGGAGGAAGGTGGGGAAGAACCTGGCCATCAAACACGCTAAACCCATTTCAAGCAAGGTTTCAATTTTGAATGTTGGTCTTACACCAGGACGATAGTCAGAGCATCTTCCACTCTGGAACGTGCCGCAAATATGCTATATATTATTTTTAATTAATTAATTGTGAAAGAACACCAATTAATCAAATATTTGATTTTTTTATTTATTTGCGCACGCCGGGTTCGAACCCGCGACCTTCGGTTTGTGAGTCGAGAATCTTATCCCTCAACCACGGAGGCCGTCATTGTTTGCTACATATCATTGGTTGTTACATGTGAAAATTTAAAAATATTTTGTCAGTTGAGTACACTAGGGAACGTACCCATACTACGTGACCAACTTTTTGCAATTTTTAACCCCCCCCCCCCCCCCCGGTGACCAAAATCCTAAGCAATTCGCCGCTCATTTGTATGGAGCGTGACATTTTGAAGACCCCCCCCCCCCTAAACGTGTCACGTAGTATGGGTACGTTCCCCTATCATAACAAGTCATTTAGTAAGTAATGACACGTTCTATCTGTAGGCTATCAGCATGGCAAAAAATATTGCGTGTTGATTTAAACATTTATAATATTCGGTGAGTACATCATATATTATGTAGGTATATTATCTTTTCTGAGAATCGTGACTCCCACGCCAATGTAATCAATGACTGCTGAACCAGAATCATCGGTTCCACCTAGAATGAAGAACTGTGGACTACGGACGCTGATGTATTAAACGTTTCCTGGACTGGAATATTTGCACTAGTTGAAGTGAAACTTCTTTAGCGCCGTTAGTGACTCGAAATTCGGATGAAACGGAAATGCGTCACAACTCAGTTCTACACAAATATTAGGTTCTAATATAATGCTGTAAATTCGCACCTGGGCTTGTGCCTTACATAGCGTAGTTGGCAAGGTGCCTGACAAGTCTCAGCGGCCAAAGAGAACGGGGGTTCGAATCCTACGAAATCCAAAGAAAAACATTTTTGTTTTGTGAAATCAGTATCCAATCTTCAAACCACTTTAATAATTAAAATAAGCAAAAGAAGAAAGCGACATCTGGCGATTTTCTTGTTTCACTTTTACCGCGTGTGAATTACACACTCTGATTTTTTTTTATTTTCTTCTGCTTCTCGTGCCTTCCAATTTACCAGCTTTTCGATTTGGTGCTTCCAAAAATATATTACTATCAGCTGGTTCTTCAGAAGACAATGAAATATATTTAAAGGGTAAATATTTACTAGGTTTATCTAGCCTTATAGAGAGTGTCCCAAAATTATTGCAAGATTTTAAATAAATAGAAAACACAGTTTTTAGTCTTTCGATGGTTATTTTTTATTGAATCATGAAGAACATTGGATAGGGTTATTTATGGGCAAATGGCCTCCACGGCTTTACTGGCACATTCGAACTCTTTTGTCGAAATTTTCCATTACCATTCTGCATAAATGTGACTGAATTTCGTCGATGCAGCGTTTAATTTCCTCCTGAAATGCACGTGTGGTTGTGGGCTTGTTGACGTAGATCTTTGACTTCAAATAACCCCATAAAAAGAAAATTGGTGTTAAATCACACGATCTAGGGATTCTAGGAAACCAATTCTGATCACCGAAACGAGAGAGTACACGACCAGAAAATGTCTCGTGCAGTAATTAAATTGTTTCACGGGCTGTATGTTAGGGTGGGTCACGACTGTGTGGGGAAAAAATGTTTTGCTTGATTTGTCTAGTAGTGATAAAAGGGTGTTAAATGGAGATAAAAAAATCACGTAATTTTTTTATAATATTTGGATATCATCTTCTTCCTCCGGATTGACTTTGAAATTTCACATAATAGAGAAAAACCCACCCCTGTTAATTCTTAAAAAAATGTTAGATAAACCATTAAAAATTTACTATTTTTAATAAAACACGAAATAGAGGGTATATTTTGATTAATTTATTTAAAAAAATGAAAATAATTCAAATTGTCTCAAGGCAGTGTATTCAAATACCAACAAAATCCTTCTTACTATCAAATTTCGGCATTATTTTGAAAGATTAAATCTTGCGACTTTTGTAAATAATTTCGTAAAAATATACTATATTTGCTATAGAAGATTATAAAAAATATGGTTTAAAGGATTCATAGTAACTTTTATATACACTAGAAATATATTTTAACCCTTAATATGAACATTTTCAAAACTTTGAAGTAAATCCGGAGGAAGAAGATCGTATCAGAAATTTGAAAAATTATAAACACCTCGTTTTGAACCCATTTGGCACCCTTTTATCGCTCTTAGAATGACCCACCTTACTGTATGTATCGTGTAACGCTCTATTTTTACTAACCCTCAACTCTCAGCTATCAAATTTTTTTTTTTTTCAGGGTTCCCAACAATTTACTGCTCTCGTACAGCCTGACAGTAAAATCTATAATCAAACATCCAACAATTTGACAGACATTGTTTGTCTACTTGTCAGACACAAAATCAATGGCAACACGAAAAGAGACCTTCATGGTCTATTGGTCAGTAATAAATAATGTGACCGTAATATTACCAGTTGCGTAGCGACACATTCCCTGCCCCCGGGCAAACCCATTAATCAGACCTCGCACCCTGCATTCTTATACCTCATATGTAAATACAAGTAATGGATGAAGATGATAAATTATTTTTTGTGTCAATATAATGTTTGTACGATTTTAATCCATCACCACAATTTGCCCTACCCAATAAATGAATAATTCGAAATGCGTCCACATCATAGACATCCAAATGGATAGACGAGAAGATACAGGTGAGGGGTAAAACCAAACTATGGGGGGGCGAAGAGGGGAAGATGACTGTGATTAGTTGAAAAATCAATCTGACAGTATATAGGCATCTCGCATTATAATATCACCATTTAGTTCTTAAAAGCAAAATCTGCTTTTAATGAATAGACCTTTTTACATGAGAGCGCGAATTGCTTGCCACGTTAATAAAATATTTGCGTAGGCCAAATGTACACCCCAAAAAGATTCGCCCGTTTTCACATAGCAATATTTTGTTGCCGTGTTTAGTTAAGACACTTTTACAAATGTTTCGTAATTTACTTACCCCTGTAACCAGCGACGAGCACACTAAGGAACCGCCCACATTCGCTATGTGCACATTGATATGTAGGTATGTTGTATAGCACAAGCTTGGCGTTTTAGCGTGTTATTTCGGTAAATGTATGGATGTTAGCTTCTCGCTGTTCACGGCAAGAATGATGACGTCACACATTTTAGATTCAACCTAGGCTCTATCCCCTCCCCATGGGGCGAACTGGCGCCAAGGAGGAGCTCCAGCCGGTTCCATGGGGAGGGGGAAATAATACATTTTTATCACTTAGGGCAGGTCCAGATATATTCATATGTCCGTGGTCCACATCTTAGTTATATAAAAAAAACTCTTCAGGCCTCGGCCGTATTATTTCAGAGGGTTAAAATATTTCCGCTTTACAATAAAATCCAAACAAATAGAATATTTCTTAATTAATGTATCCGAAAACTAAAAACTGTTTTAGAAAGGTGATAAAATACGCTTTTCCTTTTATAAATCGAGATAAATATATAATTTATGAAATATAAAAATTTTGTACCCAAAAATAAAGAAAGTTTAAAAATGGGCTCACCTTTCGTTTTTTCTTACTAAAATTACAGAAAAGGGAAAGAAATAAAAACACATACATATTTTATTAGACAAATGTATTATAAACGTTATTATCACCTCACTTTTTGTCGTTCCACTTAAAAATAATTTATAAAAACTCCCTAAGTTTCAAAATTTGATTCGAAACTTTGGTTTCATAAAGGTGTACATTTTACTTCTTTTGTGGTTATTTTTATTATTTAAATGTAAAGCGTGGCCTTCTCTCTTTCTAACACCGTTTGTATCATATTTCTCACTATGATGGTGAGGGAGATACAACCATTTCTATGAGACCTATATGAATTGAAATAGACTCTAACCGCCTTACTCATAATCGCAGAATAAGATGATACCACGGTAATACGAACGGGTTAGGTGAAATTGTCGAACAAATTGCACCTAACCCGTTCGTATTACCGTGGTATCATCTTGTTCTGCGATTATGAGTAAGGCGGTAAGGGTATTGTATCTACTTTGACACCAAAAAACATACTTTTCAATGAAACCCAAAATTTTGCGATGTAGTTTTTAACCTACATCAATAACATGGATAGTTTTTCTAATCGCTAAAATGAGATTTGTTTCAGTGTATAGCAAAACGTATCAGGATGTACGCGACTTTAAAAAGTGGTTGCTAAGCTTATTTTGAGTATAACATGTACGAGCATTTAGATTATAGATGTCATTTTGCTTTCGATGACATTTTTTTTAATTAATAACAAAATTTCCACATGTCGCCACTGGATACAACCAAAATGTCACTTAGTAAAATGACATCTGTGTGTTTTGCTCCAAATAGCTTCATGGTTGAATTTAGTCGGGTACGTCCTGATCCATCCTGTTTAAGACAAATACATCCACAAAGAAATAATTGTTGAAATCTGCTAAAGCGATGTCCATTTTACAATTGTGTTTGAAGTTTCATAGAATATTAAATCATTTTAATAAATTGATAGCATATTAATTGAATGTGTTTTTGTGTTGTTCCAGGGAGGCACCGGGCACCGGGCAGCGGCGCTCGCGAGAGCTTCGCCCTTCCTCATGGGGCCCCAGCGCGCCCCGCCCCCACTCCCCCGCGCCCCGCAGACCAGGCGCCACACCCGCCCAACCCGCCCAACCCGGCACGACCAAACCAACCTGACCTACCAAACCCACTCGCCAAACACGCCTATACATTCCCACAGATGCTAAATATATCATATTTTATATATAAGATATTTACAAATTCCCCACTTTTTTAAAGGATGAAAAAAAATATTTTAAAAATTTCCAACACAAATAAAAGACGTTATTTTTCTACGAACTTTTAATAAGGTTTTAAAATCTAGTTTTAAACAAGTGATGCCGTGATTGCCTTCGTTTAATCGAGTCTCGATAAAGTGTCTTAATATCTAAGTAAATAATATTTTAATCGTGTTAAGAGCTCAGTCGCGCTTACAGGATTTGAGCATAGTGTCTAGTGACTATAAGTGGCCTTATTTAGTAATTAACCTAATCAAAGTGCATTTAATCGTCTAAATAAACGAGCAATTAATATTACAATCAAAGCACAATCGGATTGCACAATCACAATTTATTATTATTATTGTTAAAACAAGTGCCCTATTTTTGTTTTTGAAAATATTTATATTTTTATATTGAAGCCAAGTGCCGGATTGTTGATTTGTGAATTGTGTTTCTGTATAATATTCATCATTGTAATTATATATTTAATATAAAGTGTAGTGCTTTTTTAGTGTGTCGGACAGTCAGCGACATGGGAAAATCATCCAACAAAACACACGGCCAGGGTGAGTTACATTTGTTATTTATGTGAATGGCATTATGGCGAACCTAGAACTATTCACCTAGGGCACAACTGTGTCTGACCTCCTGCTAGTAGGTATTGACTGACCTTCGGGGCCGTTCAAGTATTACGTAACGCAATTGGGGGGGGAGGGGGGGTCTGGTGAAACGTTACGGCGCGTTACGGGGGGGCGGGGGGGGGGGGGGGTTCGAAGGACGCGTTACGTAACATGTTTTTCTTTATTATTTAAATAAAAAACTAAGGAATTGAAATCTTCCAAGTTGGTAAGCCTTTTAGTTTATGTTGTACGGGGAATTCCTCGACTGTATTGTGCGTCATTTTTATTTTATTTTCGTTGTCAGTATTCGTTAGTGTTTTATTAAACACGAAATACGCATAAACACAATTTGCTGTAGTCAGTGTTGTTAATGTGAGTTTTTAGGAATTATAATGTCCTCCAAACCGGGAGATTTACATCATCAGCTGTTATTGGCCTATAAAGGCTCTCATACTGACTTGCCAGCGCAGCGCAACCAAAAAATGCCAACCAAATTTGGAAGACAGCAAAAGAAAAATTAAAAAAATTAAAAATTTATGCAACATGTGAATGATGTTATACGAGAGTTTTTAGTAAGAACAACGATTTTTGTTATTACACACAAGTTAGTTTACTGCTAAAATATAATAATATTACCTAAAACTAGGTTTCGTAGTACATGCATAGTTACACTCAGAACATGAAAAAGGTTTTCTTCACTATGAATCGTTCTGTGGATTTTTTGATCTCCATTTTGAGAACTTGAAAAACCACGCTGGAACAAAAAAATAGTTTTTTCTGCTGAAGGTAAACATGTGATTTTTTGTGCCTCTTTGTAGAACACGAATAGTTGCAGTAGAAACATGTAAGTGGTTTTGTAGCGCTGTGAGTCAGCAAATGATATCTAAGAAGTTCCTTTGTACAAATGTATAATTGCAGTCGGGACACGAAAAAGGTTTTGGTCCAGTGTGGGTGAATTTTTAGATACCGTTTTGTAGCGCCTGTATATTCGCACTCGGGACAAGTAAAAGGTTTTTCAGTAAAGTGCCGTTTTAGTTTTTTTTTCGAGAAGAAGAATAGTTGCAGTCAGGGCATGAAATGGGTTTTTCACCACTGTGAGTAAACATGTGATTTTTTTATTTCTCTGAATAGTTACAGTCTTACTTAGTACTTTTCTCCACAACGAGTAGAGTCAGCAAGTGAATTCTTGGATATCCCTTTTAAGAACACAAATAGTTGCAGTCAGGACATGTAAAAGGCTTTCTCTTCTGTAAATCACACGGTGGATTTATAAATTGTCCTTTTGAGAACTTGTATAACTGCATTCTAAACAGGAAAGTGGTTTTTGACCACTGTGCGTTAACATGTGATTTTTGGTGACTCTTTGTAAAACAGTAGAAACAGTGCAGTAGAAAATTTAAAAGGTTTTATATCACTTTGAGTTCGCAAATGATTTATAAAAAGTTCCTTTGCACTACATGAATAATTGCTGTCGGGACATGAAAAGGTTTTTGTTCAGTATGGTTCAACACGTGAACTTTTGGATACCGTTATGTAGCGCATGAATAGTCGCAATCGGGACAAGAAAAAGGTTTTTCGTCACTGTGAGTTAGCAAGTGCCGTTTTCGTTATTTTTTTTCGAGAAGTAGAATAGTTGCAGTCAGGACATGAAATGGATTTTTCTCCACTGTGGGTAAACATGGGTAATTTTTAGATTTCTCTTCGTAGTACACGAATAGTTGCAGTCGGAACATGAAAACGGTTTTTCTACACTGTGAGTCAGCAAGTCACTTCTTAGATATCTCTTTAGAGGACACGAATAGTTGCAGTCAGGACATGAAAATGGTTTTTATCTTCTGTGAATCATACTGCTGATTTTTAAATCTTCCATTTGAGAACTTGTATAACTGCATTCGGGACGTGAAAAAGGTTTAACTCCACTATGAGTCAGCTTGTGAATCATAGTGGAGTAAAGTGTTGCTCCACAGGGAAAACTTAGGGAAATTACTTTCCTCAGGGCCTCCTCACTAAAGCTAATGTAAAAGAAAGTATTTGTTGTAAAACCATGTATGTTAATTCTAGGTAAGACAGTGTTTAATTGTGGAGATATGGAAGGAATTCAAGGCCGATAAAAATAATAATATTCTCAATTTTTTTTTTTAAAATGACAATATAAACAAATAAAATGTATATAATGTATCGCGAGTTAGAAATCTCTTGTTTTATTTATTACCGCAAACGAGATAAAATCAAGAAAAAGGGTATTTTAGCGACATTTCAGTACGTTGCGCAACTTAATTGTGACTTTCAGGTAAAAATTGTTACTTGGGCGTTACGTAACGCTTAGGGGGGGGGGGGGTTGAACAAGAAAACGTTACGGCGCGTTACATGGGGGGGAGGGGGGGTCTAAAATCTTCAAAAATTGCGTTACGTAATACTTGAACGCTCCCTTCTCCCATGACATAGGACTACAATCGAGGTGGATACTAACTAACTTATCACGCCGTTTCCCGCAGGGAGGACGGACCGCCAAACAACTCGGTCTTGGCACACACTCCTTGTCTTGTTCACATTCATACATCGTCTCACACATGCTCTTCTATTATTCTGACTCTTGACATGGCCCGACTCAAGTATCTGATTCACTTCGTCGTGCCATGTCTTTCTCGGGCGTCCCCGACTTCTTCTACCATTAACATTTGCGTCATATATTCTCCTTACACTCCTTTCCTCGTCCATTCGTTCTATACATGCCCATACCATCGGTTCCTTTCTCATTACGCTTACATCAGCCTTGCATTCTTCGCGGATCTCCACTTTTCTCACACGATCATACATGGTTTTACCTCACTTCTACAGCATTCAGTCTACTTTCATCCTTCCGCTGCCAGTTCCATGCCTCACTGCCATACATCAGGGTAGGTACCAGTACTTCATTATGGACGGCTAGCTTCGCTTCTTTGGACAATTTTTTGTTGGTGTCAACGGCGTTCAGTACTCCATTAATAGAGTTACCTGCATTCACCCTTCTTTCAACATCTCTATCAACCTTCCTATCTCTCGTAAACATACTTCCCAAATAGACAAACTCATCCATCTGCTCCAAGTATTCATCATTCACAACTATGTTGCACATTTTTTTCGTACTCTCTCTTTCAAATACCTTGACTGTAGACTTACTTACATTCATCATTAACTCATTCTTTATACATTCTTCGTTTATCCTAGACACGAGAGACTGTAGATCTTCCATACCGCAGCATACATCAGCACCGCATCATTAGATTACTCAATACTCATCAAGCAACATACTTTCAGATTACTCAATTTCGAGCCCAATCCCATCTCTTTCAATTCTTTCATACAATTATTCATTTATAGATTGAATAACAGGGGTAAGAAAGGGTATGCTATCAAGTTTTCTTTCAGACTTAGGCACAGTGCGACAGAAACAATTTCAAAACTCCATCTATTGAAACGATGGAAAAAAAAACACCCTTGAAGGGTAAAGTAGACCAGGTATCGACTGAATTGACGAATGGTTATATATATATATGATTCCTGCCCAGGCTTCGCGCGTTCAATTCCTCTAGCTAGCCAAGTCCTCCAACATTACACAATCGACATATTCCGCTTTTAATGGTGGTTGTGGAGGTGGATAAGGACCACGAAAATCAACAAAATTGGATAGGATTGACTTTGATAGTATAATAAATTTTCTCCCATATGGTAACAACTGCAAAACACATATTTAAAAATTTTAAACAAATTATACTAATTTCTATTTTTGTTACTGACAATTCGTGGTGGGATTCTATTATAATATAAATATTAAGTGGAAACCCGGCCACCGAGAAATTTGAACAATATGTACTTTACCAGACTGTTGCCGTTACTGGCGCTCTTATTCCCTCGAATACAGAGCGAAAGGGACAACTGCACCTCAGGCTGATAATACCTAAATAAAATGATTAAAATTGAGGTTTTGTTTTCCTCATTTTTATCCTCTAAAACTGACTAAGTTGAAAAACTGGACTAAAACTGAAATAGTAAAAATTCCCCACGGGAATGTATGGCGAGCGATATGTTAAAATAGGCCAAGCCACGAAAATATTAGTGACCGACCGAAGGTTCGGTTTCGGCAAGTTTCGGCAAAAAAATCTAATTTCGGCATCAGTTTCGGTTCGGGCGCACCGAAACTCTGCGTTCGTGAATTATCGCGCGTAGTTCGGCTGACTTTGGGTGAGTTCGTGGCTCGTGTGTCATCCGCCATCATCAGCTGAGTTCGCCGGCCGGTCCGGCGTGATTGTATTGTGAGTTTATGTGTTAGTTTTTATAATTTTTGTTTGTTTTATAGCAGTAATATCAAAGAAATGATAATTATTTTTTCACATATATCAATTAATTCCATTCAACACGTGTAATAAAGAATGTTGTGATTGTAACGCAATTAAAATTAAAATACTCAATTAATGAGATCCTTCCTTTATTATTTAAGTGTTGATTGTTGACCATTTTTTGTTACAAGAAGTAGTTAACATGTTTTGTTAATTTTTGTTTGTTTTATAGCGGTACCTAATATAAAAAAATATTATTTTTTCACATAGTTCAATTATTGTTTTATATTTCATTTAACACGTATTAACTGTCTCTATAAGTATAAAAAATAAGCCAAATTTCTGTAAACAATAGATTTTTAACAGATCTAAAAACGTTTCGGTTTCGGTTCCGGCCGAAACTGAGACAGATACCGAAGATTCGGTTTCTGTAGAAAGTCCTGTTTCGGCCGGACACTAGAAAATATATTGCGCATATAGCGTGGTCTGCACGGGCATAAATATGTATCTCTTTTCATTCAAATCGTTTCATTTCCTTGTATATTAAAAGGCCAAATTTCTCCCCCTCCAAGGGCGGCATAAAATATGAAGGGTGTGTTACTTGGTGACCCCATTTAGCACCGATCCGAGTAGGTATCCCCCTCCCGGTAGGTGCCTAGAGTGGGGGCAATCAAAAAGGCAATTTGTCCTATATTCCCTTCAAAGGCTTCAGGGAAATTGGACTGTTCCTAACAGTCTGCTCTAGTCGATGTTTTCTTGTATACAATCAAATGTACACAAATAATATACAAATGTAGCGGCTGTCCTAGTTATCTATAAATATCTGTCTGTTTAGTTTCGAACACCGTACGAATATATGTGGCCACCATGTGGCTTGAAATGGCTTTAGCCGTGTTTGGTTTTAAGGCGCCGTATTCCCGCTCAAAAGAAGAAGATGGAGGAACATGTAAATGCGAATGTTAGAGAGAGCGCGCTAATATTAAAAACGATAAAATTTGAGCGAAAATGGTGAAAATGTTTAATAAAAAACGCTTTGTTTAAAATAGAGCAAAAATCTCGTGGGGAACACTAAAATAGCATTTAAAGAAACACTGTGAATTTTTTCATATATATAACGTCTAAAATAGTGAATAAAACGTGTTGATAATAATTTTCGGAGCATACTTGCGATTTTTTCTATCGAGGGTATTTCATATAATTTGCGTTTCGGCGTGGGGAACGTCTAGATATTATCTTCGAAAATCTTATATTATAAAAATCTCGTGTCACGGTGTTTGTGGTCGCACTCCTCCGAAACGGCTTGACCGATTTTTATGAATTTTTTATGTATATTTGGTAGGTATGAGAACAGGTTTTAAAGTATATTTCATGCAGCTAGTTGATTAGGGTGTCCCTATCCAAAAAAAAATCTATTTTTATGTTTTTTTTTTATCTTTTTTGTTATTTGGCATCAAAAAATACCCATAACCCCAAATTTTAACCCTCCTACTTTTTATCGCGATTTTGGTTTGAACAAATTTAACCGTCTTTCGTATTTCAAACAGAACGAAATTATTTATGTTGTTGAATGACAGATGGCGCATCCCGATGAGCAAGGCATTCACGAGAAGCGTCTCGTCATTTTGATATACCCAATATATCAAAATGCTTTTGCGTGGGAAAACCATCGAGCTTATTTGTGTTGATAAAGACGGACTGGCAAAAAATATCGTACGCTCAATTGCTCTTCGAAATTCATATTGATTTTCATTTTCCTATTTTATTTTGTGTTTTTTTTTTTGTTTTTATTGGCGGCCATCGTCTACAGCGCTCCATTCCTCTTTCTGTCAGATATATTTCTAGATCCCCATCCCCACACACTTACAACACATTCGTTATTTTTTATTTAACAACCAAAATATTCAATCGAAATAATTTATATGGCAGAACAACGTTTGTCGGTTCAGCTAGTAACATATATTTTTTAATAGCTTTAAAACAGTGTTTAAGGAAAATATATAATAAATCAGAGTCAAGGGTTCATGTAAATTGCATCGTTTTATTGTCTTTGCACTTTGGCCCAACAAATTCTTCAGAGAAAACTTGTATTGATCCATATTTAATTTAATGTTTTGTAAAATTAAAAGAAGGAAAATAATAAAAAAGGCAATATTATTAAAAAAAAGTATAATTTAAAAGAATAAAACATACGACTATTAGCACAATAAACAATACCATAAGAAACACATCGTTATATGTATATATGTAATCGTACCTCATAATGGGCCAATTTTTTAAAAACTATTTCACTGCTGCCTTTGGACCCCTCATGTATTTTATTTTAATTCGTAGTTTTTTTCTTCTTTTTGAACTGAAAACTTCTTTAGCACCGTTGTGATTTGAAACTCGATGAAACCGAAACGAGCGACACTAAAAAGAGACAAACACGTACATCTATGGGAGCCTGCGAGGGAATGAGATAGATTAATCGGTGTCCTCTTTTTGCGGTGCTTCGTAACCTATCGGTCTCCTCTTTGTGAGGTGCTTCGTAGAATAAAATGGAAATATTTTTTAACTTGGTAACAATATTATATTAAACAAACTAACAATTATAATATTCCTGATTCTCTGCATGCGTCTCATTCTCTCGAAGTTTCTGAAGGTTTCACTTCTACCGCATTCTTAAAATGACTAAAAATAAGAGTCTCAATGACCGAGTTGGTTTAGATGCTTGTCCCTGTAAAACGAGAGATCCTGGGTTCGAGTCCCAGTGGCGACCGATATTTTTTTTCCTATGTCTTGTTCTTTTTCGATTTTGTAGTTTTATCTTCCTCTACAACGTAATACTAGTACACATTAGTAAACGAAGAAATTTGACCTACTTCAGCATTTTTTCTAAATTTAAAAATAATAAGGTTTTGCCTGTCATCGTGAACTAGCTTTCTTTGTAGTCATTGTTGAAAGTTAAGTTATTTTTATTACAATGGCGTAAAGTGTCAACAGTACAGTACACGTATGGATAATATTTGTTTTACAAGTAGTTATGCCAAATACACTTGTAGACCCGTGAGGCGGAGCCGTAAGCTCGCAACCCAGGACCCACCCACGGTTAAAAGTTAAAAGAAACACAGTCGCCGAAAATTTTGTTGCTGTCACTGTCGTTGTTAACCCCCCTCCCCCGAATACTGGGCGAAAGGGACAACTGCACCTCAGGCTGATAATACCCGAATAAAATCGTCCAAATAGTGGTTTTATATTCCTCATTTATCTCCTGCAAAACTGGACCGATTTTTAAGATATTTTTTTTACTAACTGTGTTAGAAGAAAATATTCTATGTCTGTATGTTTTGCTTTTAAAAAAAATACATTGTCTTTTTTTACATTAACTCCACACAGGAGGCCTTGAGGAAAATAATTTCCCTCAGGGCCTATGTCATCTGGGATGCTGTGTGGAGGGTCTTTTTGAGGAGAGGAAGGAACGAACATTGGTCTTGAAAAGACCAATGTTGTAGGAAGGAGGAAACACAGAGTCCGGCAAATCATTTCACAGCCGAGCTGTTGAACACAAGAACGAGTCGAAGAAGCGACCCGTTCGCATGTGACAAATGTCAACTGTGTTAAAATGTTGGGCACGCGTTTGGCGTGTTTCCCGACTATGCACCGGTGGCGAAGGGATCAATGACGCTAATTCCTCGGAGCATCTTCCATTGTAATACCGGTAGAACAAGGATAGCATTCCCACCCGGCGCCTATGCTCTAAGGATTGCAATCCGTCTGTTTCTGTACAGATTCAAGGGTATTTTTCAGGTAGTTTGGAGCTCCAGACCAGAGTTGGCTGCCAAATTCAACCGTGGGGCGCACTTGTGATTTGTACAGGGTTAGCAGTTTTGTACTATTAAAGTATCTGCGGGCCCTGTACAGTACGCCCAGTTTTTGAGAGGCTAACTTTACTCTGACTTCGATGGAACCCCCATACCAGAGCTGGTCACTTAGGGTTACACCAAGCATATCAATGGAGGGCCTGTTCGGAAGATTGCTTCCGTTGAAGGAGACTAGATTCTAATTTGTATGTTGAACTGAACTGAACGTCTGTTGATGGCTTTTAAGCCAGACATTTTTAAGGATTTTTGGAGGAGTTCCTGTAAGTAATGTATCAAAAAAAGGAAAATGTACCGACACACTATGTGGTCGATATTTACATAGTAATATGTTATTATGTTAAGAATTATATGCACTAGTGTCAAGATTCAGAGAGGAAATTGGAGAATATGGGGAATAAGGACAAAACTCCGCCCGTTCTCCTTTTAATAAGTCAGGTACGCTCCATACGTCATACATATGTGTGGTAATGTTATATTATCACGAAAACTAGCTTATGGGTCCGAGTGGTTAATGTTTCAACATTTTCTTTATTCATCTTCATACAAATTAATGCAACTTCTCTGAAGATATCCAAACAAAATATATTATAGTCCTTGACCGGTCAGTGGTTGAGTGGGCATCGCGTTTGGGTCCCACTCAGGCGTTCCGTATTCGATTCCTCGGCTGGCTAAGTCCTCCATCACGACTCAAGCAACGCTTGGGATTACTGTGGTGGTAGTAGGAGATTTTCAAATATTGTCGGGTTATTCGTAACCCTGGATTGTTTGTCTTTCTTTTTAGTAAATTTAAAAATATATAGTTTCATACGAATAAGACAAGGACGTGGGTATTTAAAACACAAAGAAATCCCCAATCTTTTCAGATACGTTGTACAACAATGATCATAGTTGCCCCCGCATACGTTGCACAACAAAGGTAGATTAAAAATATATCAAACAATAAGAAAAAGATAATTATAATTGGTGGTTCTATATTAGTTTATTATAATAACAAAATTAAAATCGATTTTACGGAACCAAGCGACGCAGAGTCTAGGAACGCCCATTCGCCGCCGTAATGGAGCGTTAACGTAACTGATACAAACTGCACACAGTCCTTATGCCGGACCGCATAAAGTTTAATTTTCAGTTAGAAATTCTTTGAACGCCGTCCATTTTGATTTATGCCGAAAAAACAGGAAAAAACGGCGTGAAATTGCAATGTTTTGTTTAATTTTGTAAAATTGATGCATCTATATTAAAATGCTTTCCGATCATTAAGAACTTAATTTGCCACACCGTGCAATAAAACTTGATCCGAAAAGGGATTCATTAGTAGGAAATTTTCCACTTGAAGTATGTTTTTAGGCTTGACATTTTATTTTTTTCCATCCTTATAAAAAGGCTTATTAAAAAAATACTTGTGGATTTCCAAGGCGAAGATGTGTTCTACTCGCAATATTTAATTGAAGCTTCTATAATATTTCTAAGCGATCAAATTTTCAAACTAAAAACACATGATTTTGTATGATTTTGCATTATTTCGCATGGCTTCATCTTAACAGCTGATTTTAAATTTCCTGCGACGGTGGTCGGTAACGAAGTTTCCTGCAATGCCGGACATCGCGCTAGTTCTATCAGTTTCCGCTAGTCGGCGTCGCGGCGCCGATTTCCCCCGTCCCCGACGCCATCTGTACGAGTTTTCAGAAAAGCGTCCAGGCGCCTGATGTCCGATTTACTCGCGCCGCACTCTGTTCCGAATTCCGTTGTCAGATTCGTCCAATTACTCGATATAAAGTTAGTGTTTGAATGATTTAAGTTTAGCCGTAACCCGTCGCGTCGCGTTCAACCTGGGCCCTGGACATTGGACATGTTGAGTTTCGGGTAATCGCCTGACAGTTTACGTGCGCTAGAGTTCTCGACCTCTGTTTGTAACCATCATGTGAAAACATTCAAGTTTGCCTAAGTTTCATCTTTCGTTCGACGCCATGGTTCGCTGGACAATATCCGCGACAGTGTCAGTATTAGCGCAGTTTCCTGACTCCTTCAGAGCTGATGATGCAGTCCTAACAGCTGCTATGCCTTCTGACAAGTACAGAGTTGGCGTTTAAGATTCGCTCGGCCGGTATCGATTATTAGTTTAATGGAGTGACAATTGTAAATTACAAGAGAATTTACGGTTTGTAAAGCGATTCGTGTACAAAAGACGAATTATCGCAATTCTCCTTCACTTTCACGGTCACTTTCGATTATTTTTAATAAAATTTTGTTGATGGATAAATGTACTTGTGTTTGACATCTTGGTTGTTATCTGACATTTCGTAGTAAGGGTTTTTAATCAGTGATAATTAACGTTAAGTGATTTTTATCTCACATTCTGACGAATGTTTATTTAGCGTGTCGTTGTCTAAATTTGTTTTCAAAATAAATAGAATTTGAATTCGTCCAAAAATAATTTGATCAAAAATTTAATTGTGAAAGTGGTAGTGACTTCTGTTATTTTTAGAGGAGGAGTCATCGCCGGTGATCACCGACTACATCGCTGAACGCGTCACAGTGTCTCTGTAGGAAACATATTTAAATAGATTGGTAAAAAAGCGTAGACATAGTAACGCTTAGGGCCGGTGATTCAACCCTATCGATCTCTCCTGGCTGACAGCGCAGGAGTATGCCCGAGCCTACTCTGGGTCTGTCGTCCCTCGAGTGTTTCTGTCGTCACTAGGGACCTGGAAAATGGGATGTTACTTGGCTGAAAAGTCCTACGAGATTCCTTTAGAGACACTCACGTCCGTCGTTTCCATCAAGTATATTCCGCAAAGGGAGAGATCCTGGGGCCTGAGAGCCCTGGAGATCCAGCACACGGTGGTGCAACACCAGCAGGCCTGCCGCAGCGGGGTCGGGGCAGCCTCTCGGGGGCACGCCAGGGGGCCGGCACTAGCGTAGGCGGGCCCCGGGAGGCCCCATGCGCCCCCCGGCACCATGGCCTCCCTGGAGCTGGAGATCCTGGACCTGAGCAGCGAGGACGGCGCGTGCGGCCGCCGTCGCAAGAGTCAGCGACATCGCCGCCGCAAGAAGCGCACTCGCCGCCACTCTGACGGGTCCGACTCGGCGGACATCAACATCAGCGTGAACCACGAGGAGGACGATGAGGAGCTGGAGGTGGATGCGGGTGCAGGGGGCGAGCCCCGCGGCCGGCCTTCGCTGCGGGACTCGCTGCTGTCCGTGCTGGGCAAGCTGGTGGTGTGGCGGCGCTGCGAGCCAAGGCCCCACCCCCACCCGCACCCACACCCCCACCCACGATCCCACCCTCGGCCCAGCACCAGCACGGACTACTTCAAGTCCTTCTACGACTGCGGTTCGTCTTCCGTTCTCTAAACTTCAACCTGCCGTATGACTAACCATCCAATACAATGACAATTAGACCCCACTTGGACTCTGCATTGTTGATTGTTGACCCTTACAAAGACATGTTTCTGACCATTTGCATCGCTGTCATATCATAATTCTTATTTTTAGAATCAAGTAAGTTACCTCAAAGACCCTTTACACGGCTAGAAAATAATTAATATAAAAATATATTTAAAATTACTGATACATCTTCTTATCAATCACCGGCGTTGCCTGAGCTTTACGCAGAGTTTTTAGAAATCTAGTTTATTGCTTACCAACTTCCTCTTGTTTTGAAGGTCAGGTGTGCTAAATTTCATCAACCCCGGTATACAACTGCAGGTTTGTATAAAAATCAAATCCACGCCGCCTGCCCGGTTTCCGCCACGCGGCCGCCCACCCGCCGCAGACATTCTTCTTTATATATGAATAGAAGATTATTTTAATAGATGGAAGATCGATAAAACTGATGTTATGTTGATCACGGAAATTTGAAATGCTGTAAAGGACGAAATGTTAATTTTTATTTTATTTTATTTGTGAAACCAATAGTTTACATTAATAACAGAGCGTTATAGTAATTGCGTTACAATAATTGAACCATTTTCAGGTTTCTATCCACGGTCCACGTTTCGGCGTGGCCGAAGGTTCGGCAGATAATCTGCCGAAACCGAAACTGATGCCGAAACTAGATTTTTTTGCCGAAACTTGCCGAAACCAAAACCGAAACCGAACCTTCGGTAAAAAAAAAAACTAAAATTAATATTTACTTCATCTTTTTTTACATTAGCTCCACACAGGTGGCCCTGAGGAAAATGATTTCCCTCAGGGCCTATGTCGTTTTAGAGGATGCTGTGTGAAGGGTTTTTTTAAGTAAAGGAAGAAGACGAAGTGGGCAGACACATCGGCCGACTACACCCTGACAAATCCATGAACCCGGGCACCCCTACTTAGTCACTAATCGTAGCAAAACACTTGAATTTTTCAGAATATTTTTAATAACAGAATTTAATTTATTTTTAATTTTTATTTAAAAAAAAAAAAACTTCCTAAAATGCACGTCGTTAAGTACCTACCCACTTATTTTCATGAAAATATTTCAACGACGCAGATCGAAAGAGAAAAAATCTGAAAAAAATGACATATTTAGCTCATTTTTGGATTTTTATTTTTTTGCGTTACAAATTTCCGCTATCGATATATAATCTAATCATTTACGAAAGTCGCGGGCTGTCATATCGTGAAAATATTTAAATTATGATAAACTATCAAGAAATAACATTAGAGGCATTCTAAATCTCAAAAATAGTATGATCAGAAGGTGACCCGACAATTCGTCCTGCGACAATTCATCCGGCGACAGTTCATCCTGCGACAGTTCATCCGGCCGACAGTTCATCCTGCCGACAGTTCATCCTGCCGACAGTTCATCCCGCCGAAAACTCATCCGGCGACAATTCATCCTGCCTGATCATTTATAAGATTTTTAATAAGTAAGTATGCAAAGAGGATATACGGCCGTAAAATCGATAAATCGGTACGCCAAAATCGATATACTTATATCTGAAGGCATCTTGAGTGGAAATTCGCTGTAAAAATATTTTTACTAACAATAATTTCGACTCTCCGAAGAAGCATGCGTGAATAACAAAATACGACATACTTATACTTATAGGTTAGGTTGAATTGTCAGGATGAATTGTCGCCGGATGAATTGTCGGCGGGATGAACTGTCGGCAGGATGAACTGTCGGCAGGATGAACTGTCGGCCGGATGAACTGTCGCAGGATGAACTGTCGCCGGATGAATTGTCGCAGGATGAACTGTCATGGAACCGATTAGAATACTCTGCTTGATATGCTACTATGTATGTAGGTACTTCAACTCCTTAGACCACGGTTCATTTTTTTTATTTAACGCCGATAGGGCTTTTCCAGGATTGGTAGTACAATTTTAACATGACAGATAATTTTGAAACTTAAAAAAGAAGTAATAAAAATAAAATTACCTTAAAAAAAAAAATACACGCAAGTCATAAAAATACAAGAAGCAAAAACTAAAAAATACAGCGATTTGATAGCATTACAAAAATACAAGATTTGTTTAGGAATAGTGTTGGAATGAAAATTTTACATGATCCTCAAAACTCGCCAAGTTGATATAAAATATGTCAACATCACCTAAGTACCTACTGATTTCCCATAGTGTGGAATCGTTAAATCGGAGAGTGGGCAATGTAGTTATGCTTACGTTTATGAATGCTGCAGTAGAATAGTGTATTTTGTCGTGTTGTTACTGTGGGTATTCGTAAGTTTATGAGTTGCAGGAGTTCGGAATAGTCGAAGTAGTAATTTCTACCGATTTCTTACATATCTCCCTTAAACATTTGAAGTCTTTATTTAAACTCTCAAAAAAATGTGTTATTTTTGAAAATAATATCTAGATGCGTTCCACGCCGAAACGCAAATTATATGAAATTCCCTCGATAGAAAAAAATCGCAAAGTATGCTCCGAAAATTATTATAAACACGTTTGTTTCAGTTATTTTACAAATTATAGTTGTGAAAAATTTCGCAATGTTTCTTTAAATGATACATAAGACGCTTTCCACGCGATTTTTGCTCTATTTAATAGAGTCGTGTTTTATTAAACATTTTCACAATTTTCGCATCGATTTTATAGCTTTACGTATTATTAGCGCGCTCCTCTAACATTCGTAATTACATACCTCTCCATCTTCTTTTTGAGCGCGGATGCGGCGCCTTAAGGCTTTGCAACCGGGCCCGAAAAGAAGAAGATAGAGAGATACGAAATTACGAATGTTAGAGGAGAGCGCTAACATGTACAGCGACAAAATCGATGCGAAAATAAATAAAACATGGCTCGTTTAAAATAGAGCAAAAATCTCGCGGGCATTATCTTAAACAGCATTTAATGAAACACTGTGAATTTTTTCATGCATATAACTTGTAAAATAACTGAAACAAACGCGTTAATAATAATTTTTGCAGCATATTTTGCGATTTTATTTTCTATCGAGGGAATTTTATATAATTTGCGTTTCGGCGCGGGCAAAATCTAGAAATTATCTTCAAGAATAACATATATTTTTTAAGAGCTTTAAAACTTACCGTGTTTAAGGGAAATATGTACAAATCCGGGTTGCGGGCCCTTAAGTATTTTAAATAATGTACGTGTTATAGGAAATTAAGTCTTCTAGCAGGATATTTATTTTTTTATATTCGCTCAATGCTATTAATGTGACTTTTGTAAGATGGAGACCAAACTACTGAGTTGTATTCATTTAAGCTTCTAACTAGAGATACATATAATAGTTTAATGGCTTGTACGGAAGTTTTTAGTTGTTCTTAATACGAAGCCTGGTGTTTCAAAACATCCAAAATAATTGTATCAATTCATTTTGCTCCATCAATTAATTTTCTTGCTTCGCACCACAATAGCAACGGACTCGTAACTCGATACTCCAGTTCACTCGGAGGGAAAACCGACTGGACAAGCTGGCAGACGCTTTCATGGCCAGTTAAGTGGTCAACCACCCTCCATTGCTATGTTGTTTTCTCTACCTAAAATTCTATAGTTTTAATACCGACGTCGAATGCGGTTAATACCACTTCACACCAAGTATCAGGAGGCTCAAACTGCAAAATTGCAGTTACGAGTTACCATTTTTTGAGTTATACCTTTGCTGATACTGCTGATTCGATTATCAATTGTAACACTTAGTTTTCATCAGTATTGTAGAACCGTCTCTCGAAGTAACACTTTTATTTACTTATATTACAAGAATTTTAACAATAACAAACATCCATATAGCAGGATTATTTGCAAGTTCTACCATTTTTCTTAATTTAAAAAAAAATCAAACTATAATTCACACGCAGTAGAAGTGAAACCTTCAGGAAACTAAAGTAGACAAAAGTGGGGAGGCTACGAAGCACAAAGAGGATTATTCTATCACATTCTCTGCAGGCTAAATCCTGTATGTGTGTGTATTTGTCTCTTTTTAGTGTCGCTTTTTTATTTCAACGAGTTTCAAATCACAACGGTGCTAAAGAAGTTTTCAATTAAAAAATATTAGGTGTTGTTGTTTTTTTAAGTGAAAACTTCTTTAGCAACTTTGTTATTTGAAACTCGATGAAACGGAAGCGAACGACACTAAAAAGAGACAAACATGTACATCTTCTACAGGATTTAGCCTGCGAGAGAATGAGATAGCAATAAAGTATTTATTTAATTCACGGGTTCTCGGTTCCAATGTAAAACGATAAATCAACAGTTCCGCGCAAGTCTCCCTTGGTGTAGTGGTACAAAGCGCCTGGCGAACCTCTGCACACATTTAGCGGACCAAGAATCGAAAAAAAATCTTAGCGGACCAAGAATCGACAGAAAATCCAAAAAAAAAATTTTTCTTTGTAAAATCAATATCCTATTGTCAAACCACTCCAAAATGAACAAGCAAAAGAAAACACAAAAGATAGCGACATCTAGCGACTCCGAAGAAGAAAACGCAAATACTAATAAGATAACCAAATGTATAGGAAAATGTGCACTGGAATTTGACGACAAAAATATGAAAAAATTCATCCTTCTCAAAGTGCTTCGCAGTCCACATTAGTTTTCTGAAGGTTTCACTTCTACCGTGTGTGCATTGTGCAAATTTTTTTAATGAATTTAGTTCAAGTTTACTTAAATTTTGTACCGTACTTATTCAACCCTTTCTTCTGCTGATTGACTACTATCGAAAGAATTCTGTAGAACTAAACACTACACAAGTTTCGAAGCCATTCATGTGCAATCTTCCTTTAGCATGTTTCCACCGGTTCCAGTCTTTTCTACCGAGGGAATTCTACATAATTAGCGTTTCGGCGCGACGAATGTCTAGATATTATCTTCAAAAATGACATATACTTTTTTAAGAGTTTAAAAACTTGAAATGTTTAAGGGAGGTTTGCAAGAAATCGGTAGAAATTCGGGTAACGGCGTCTTAAGGTTTAATATTATAATTATTATATTTTCTTTACTCGAGCACGTGCTTCCAATTTAATTATTGGCCTAATTGTTTTTTCTATATAATATCTAGTTAACCCTTCATCCGTCTTCTTTTGTTTCTTCCCAAAATTGTTTTTCCTATTTTTGTATTTCATTCAGTCCTGCATTTAATTGTAAGTAACTGTTTAATATGACATCAATGTATTTTTTCTTTTAGTTCTTGCGTAATCGTTCGTCTGAATAACATTTGCATACCAAAAATAATTTTTGAGAACAAATTCGTAGCGACCTGAAAATTTCGCGTCATGGCTCGTCGAAATGAGATGCTGTTTTGATGGTATTTTGCAATTTAACTTTTTGGTGTTTGGCTGCAAAAATGTGGTATTTTTTTTTTCAATATCTGCGAAATTAGCTGGGTTCGATTTTATGCTAATTCAAGCTTGTCGAAACCACGGACAATGTTTATAATGTATAATATTAGGTACTTTCTTATTTTAAAATACCAGAAAACGGCGGGAAAAACGAAAATTTGCATTATTTACCCGAAAATTCGCAGTTTATCATTCTACTTTGATGTTCTCATTATATTAATATGTTAGTTTAAGTATTATTAATTATTACTACTTTTTACAATAAATATAATCAAACTTGTTTTTAAATACGTCTCTTTGAATTTATTTTTGTTTTCTTGAATGAATGAATTAAAGCAAATCTTGGAAGAGAAAATGAACCCACTTCCCGACATCCATTAAAATGAAACTCGACAGATAGACTCGTTGTTGATGCAACACATTCTACCAGCTTTTGGTGGCACTAACGCACACACACGCATCTTTCTGAATTTGGCTACTAGCCGGCTCAAGAGATGGCAGGAAATTGAAAATGAATGTATTGTAGTATAAAAAAATAGTTTTTATTGCGAGCTATTTTTTTATTGTATGATGTATGGATAATATTTTGTTGCACAAAAAATATTGTTTCTGGTAGCAACATTGGTTGATTTTATACATTTAATAGATACCCATATCGGTCATGGAAATTTGAATTGCTGTAATGGACAATAAATCCACAAATGAGTTAAATGTGTCATTTTTCTAATTTTTTCTCTTTCGATCTGCGTCTTCGAAATGTTTCTGGAAAAATAAGTTCGTATTTTTTTTGACATGAGCTCCACACTGGAGGCCCGGAGGAAAATAATTTCCCTCAAGGCCTATGTCATCTTTAGGGATGCTGTGTGGAGGGTTTATTTTCTTAAGGAAAGGAAGGTTAGTTCTGGGAAGGAAGAGGGTTTAAGGGGTGGGTAGGAATTTGGGGTTCAGTGTGTCCTGGTCATCCGCCTTCTAGTCCTAGACAAACCTCACCCCGTGAACCCGGGCACCCCTGCTAAATCACCAAACGTAGCGAATCACTTGGGGTGACCTATTGCAGAGGTGTTGGTTATCCTATAAAGGTTCCCGGGGCGGCGGTACCTATTCCCGCCTCCCAAACTTACGACGTGCAAGTATTTTGAAAGACCTATCTCATGTTATTTTATAATAAAAAAATCATAATTGTAGGTCTACAAAAACAGGATACGAATTTTAGAAAAATAAATAAACTTTTTCTCGTTCTCCGGTTCCGACCCGCCAAGCAATAGGTGGCCTAATGAATTCGCCGCCAAGACCTAGACAAACCCGCGCACCCCTGCTAAGTCATCAATCGTAGCGAACCACTTGGGTTGATCTACGGCAGGGGGTTGGTTATCTAATAAATGTTTCCCGGGGTGTCGGTACCCATATCCACCTCACAAATTGATACGATGCTATAGAAAGTTAGTACTATATATATAGACGTAGCTGACCTAATTTGACCAGTGATTCCTGACATTATTTGGAGTAATAAATGTAAACTAAATTTTGGACTCCGGTGAATATTTTTATTTTTTTTATTCATAACATCAACAAAAAATCTTGGTAAATTTTGGGGATCGCTGGCAACGGTTAATGCGCACTTTTTTTTGAAAAAATCTTTTGATTCACCTTAATTACATTAAAAGACAACTATTTGCATTGGGGGAAGTGGAAAATATTTTTGTGTGAAATGGTTTGTGATACAAAAGAAAGTGCCCCTTTATAACGCCTACTCGCGTCAAGGCAAGAAAAACATCCCAGTTTTCAAGTAGTTTAGCGGCTACGCTAGGTTTGTGTAACATGGTTTGTGATTCTGGCTTACAATCTCACAAGACGAAAGCTAATTTTACGTAATGAAATTTAGAATGAAATATTTTCCACTTCCCCCAATGCAAATAGTTGCCTTTTAATGTAATTAAGGTGAATGAAAAGGTTTTTTCAAAAAAAAGTGCATATTAACCGTTGCCAGCGATCCCCAAAAATTAATAAAATCTTTCACAACTTATGACTGTCTACTAATAATAATAATATTTGGATGATTTGTATAGCGCCGTTTTTGTGAAAAATCACCTCAAGGGCGCTGTACAAATAATATATTGCTACAATCTTACTTCTAACTACAAACTAGACAAACCATTGTAACAACTTACGGCTAAAAATTGCATCCACCGATTCATCGATCACTGATACGAGACTATATGTACAATGATTTGACCAATGAAAGTGATGCTGCTTAAAAATGCACTGTACAGGCAGAAAATATACAGCACCAAACTTACCTGGGAAGTCACTTGAGACACTGTTTATTGAGTGAGTAACCGCCCAACACCCCGCCCCGACCCTGACTATTAAATACCTATTGATTTAAAAAAATGTGTTTAGTTGAAAAAAAAAATTCACCGGAGATCAAAATGTTATCTACATGTTTTACTCCATATAACCTTTGGAAATATAAAGGAATCACTGGTTGAAATAACTCAACAACACCTTGTATATTTTATTTTCACACTCGCTTTTTTGCTTTTACTCGTGCTTACCAACGTTGTATCAAAAAAGAGGTTCATCATGACTGCCAAATATGCCAACTACTAACTACTGTGATTACAAACATATTATTTTAAGATTGGAATTTTCGCATTTTTTTAAAATATTAATTTAGTCTCCTGTAATAATCAGTTTTTCTTTTTTTTTACAGAAACAGAAAGAAGAATACGAGCTAATAACAGAGAATTCAACTCACAATTTCATTACGCTGTACGTATATTACTTTTTTATTAAAAATTGTATTTATCTAGTTGTGTATTATAGATGTGCCACACGTAGCTATAAAGAATGTGACTTGGGATATTTTGGCATATCGCTCACCGTACATTCCCAATGGGAATATATGGCGAGCGATATGCTGAAATAGGCCAAGCTACATCTTTTATAGCTGTGTGTGGCACCGACCTTATTTGTTTTGTTTTCAGATGCTCATGTTGGAAGTTCTGTTCATTTTGTTCATTTTGTTTGTAGATTTTTATGTACAAAAATTGTAGTTATCTTGTAGTTATCATGACGATTCTTGTGTTCGTAATCTCCTAACCGTCTGTGTTTTCAAAAAACTGATCCTGCATATTTTATTCCTTTCCTGGTCTCCTGGATATATAATTGACAAATAATGCGTTTTTGTGGCTATATCTTCTTCCACAAATGCGTTTTTGTGGCTATATCTTTTTTACATCCAGGACTTGTAATCATGTAAATCATGATAATCATGTTAATCATGTGCATCTTCAACAAACCCAAGACATCTTACTTAGATCGTCTGTTTTCATTGCAATACCTATTTCTTCCTGATCTAGACCTATATATAATATTAGGCACTTTCTTGACAACCCCTCAAACTGTCTCTGTCTCCTTTCTTTCCTCCGTGGTCATGCTCATAGCAAAGTATCTCTTTCTTACTCCATGTAGTGTATCTAAAAGCTTCCGGCTTTCTCACATTCCATCTAAGGCAGTACTAAGAACTGTCCTAAGACTCCGCTAGATGGCAGCTAGCTTAGTTCCAGCTAAAGGCAACAGAGGGTCCAACAGCTCAGAGAGAGTCTTCAGCAGAACTCTCACCTCAGATTCCAATTAGCCAGTTCCTAGATAGGTCGACTATCATGGTCAACACTGTATACACGAAGTATCAATAAACCAGATTTATACTAAAAGAACATTCCTCTATCCATTTAATAAATCTCCTCCCAAGGTGGGTTGGAGAACTGTTGATGATATACCACACTCCAGATCTCCTGGAAGTGTTAGTAGATCTTCAACAAACTCTAAACACCTTTAATCATCTGCGTTTTCATCGCAATACCTCTTTCTTATTCCTGATCCAGACGCATATAACCTACAACCATGACAACCCCGTAAACTGTATGTGTCTCTTTTATTTCCTCCGTGGTCATGCTCATAGCAAAATATCTCTTTCTTACTTCAGATCTCCTAGACATGTTAGTACATCTTCAACAAACCCTAAACAACTTTAATCATCTGTGTTTTCATCGCAATACCTCTTTCTTATTTCTGATCTGGACCTCCGTTAAACTGTCCGTGTCTTCCTTATGGTTTATTTCCTCTGTGGTCGTGCTCATTGCAAAATATCTTATACCAGATCTCCTGGGCATGTTAGTACATCTTCAACAAACCTTAAACATCTTAAATCATCTGTTTTAATTGATATACCTCTTTCTTATTCCTGATCTGAAACTATATAACCTGCAAACCCTTGTGTCTCCTTTCTTTCCTCTGTGGTCACGCTCATGGCACAAGATCTCTTTCTTACTCTAGATCTCCTGGACGCTTTAAATCATCTGTTTTCATCACAATATCTCTTTCTTACTCCTGATTTGAATCTGTGTTACAACCATGAAAATCCCTTAAACTGTCTGCTTCCTTTCTTTTCTCCGTGCTCATGCTCATAGCAAAGTATCTCTTTCTTACTCCAGATCTCCTGGACTTGTTAGTGCATCTTCAATAAACCCTAAACACCTTTAAGCATCTGTGTTTTCATCGCAATACTTAATTCTTATTCCTGATCCGTACCTTTATAACCTACAACCATGACAATCCATTAAACTGTCCTTGTCGCTTTTCTTTCGTCCGTGGTCATTCCCATAGCAAAATATCTCTTTCTTATTCCAGATTTCCTGGGCATGTTAGTATGTCTTCAACAAACCCTAAACACTTTAATTTATCTGTTTTTATCACGATATATCTTTCTTACTCCTTATTTGGACCTGTGAAAACTACAACCGTGACAATCCCATAAACTGTCTATGTCTCTTTTCTTTCGTCCGTGGTCATGCTCATAGCAAAATATCTCTTACTCTAGATCTCCATCAAACCCTAAACACCTTAAATCATGAGTGTTTTCTTCGCAAAATATATCTTTTCTTTATGTTCCTACAGCCGATACGAGCTGAAAGCGTTGTTTAATCGTGTGGTGTTTTCAGAGCAACTACATCAAGACATCCAAGTATTCCCTCATCACATTCCTGCCGCTCAACTTGCTGGAGCAGTTCCAGCGACTGGCCAACTTCTACTTCCTGTGCCTGCTGGTGCTCCAGCTGATCCCGGCCATCTCCAGTCTGACGCCTATCACCACCGCCATCCCCCTCATCGGTGTGTTGGCTCTCACCGCGGTCAAAGACGCTTATGATGACTTTGTGAGTATTTCTATTGGCTTCCATGACTAATCAGAACACTGAACAACAAACCTAACCTAACCTTACCTTTTATCTTGTTCTGTTTTATCCATTTTTTTGATATTACAGTAGGGCCTCGCTAATCCGGATAGGGAAAAACAAGACCCCTTCCGAATTATCGAGGCGTCCGGATTATAGTATGCAATTTTTTAATAGGAATAAAACACATTTTTAACTTGGGTTTCATTTATTAAAGTAAAAATTTTAAGTCAATTTAGACAAGAATATGTATGTATAAAAAGTTCAAACATGTAAGAAATTTGGGCACTTAACATGAAACAAAAACAAAAAACTAAAAGTTAATTAACAAGTGACGGCAAATGTTCGAATATTAACTCGTTTTGACCCACACAGCGTGCACTGAAGTAACGGGGGTCCGGTTTAGCGAGGCTCTACTGTATCTCGTAATTTTTTGTCTTGAAATCATCCGTGCAAATGTTTTTTGGACAGCTACGTAATTCTTTTTTTTTTAATTTCTAATTTATTCTTTTACTAATAGTACCGCCTGGCTTTGCCTGATTTTCCAACTTCCTTTTCCGTAATATTCCTTCAGGAACACAACAAAATAACTTTTTTCTTGTATTTTGACAGTTACGTGAATGACGTAGCGAACTTAAATATTACCGAAACTCAATTGAAAATCTGGAGACAGAAAAATCAGAAAAAGATATCGGCACCTCTGGGACTCGAACCCAGCACCCTTTGCTTACAAGGCAAATGCTCTACCAACTGAGCTAAGGTGTCTATATTCAATTCATTCACTTTTAACTATATATCATACTTCGACTAAGAACTACAAACATTATCTTCATTTTCTTAATGCACATATTATTGGCTGCTTTCTTTGTATATGATTGCAAGTTTACTCTACCAACTGAGCTCTTGCAATCACATAAAAAGATAGCAGCCAATAATATGTGCATTAATAAAATGAAGATAATGTTTGTAGTTCTTAGTCGGAGTATGATACAGTTAAAAGTGAACGAATTGAATGTAGACACCTTAGCTCAGTTGGTAGAGCATTTGCCTTGTGAGCAAAGGGTGCTGGGTTCGAGTTCCAGAGATGCCAATATCTTTTTCTGATTTTTCTGTCTCCAGATTTTTGATTGAGTTTCGCTAATATTGTCTTCATTTAATTAAATATTATAATTTGAGATTTTACTCATAAAGTTAAAAATAAAAATTAAATTAAATATTACCCCTAAAAATTCCACACGGAAAAATCATTGCTGAATTTATGATACCGAAGGTTCACTGTTCGAGAATGATTGCTGATTCATGCAAACAGATTTTTGTTTCATAGTTAAGATTTGGTTTGTAAAAAGGCTTTGGGGTCGTCCATTAATCCCGTGAGGCTCGAAAGGGGGGGGGGGGGTTCGGAAAAAATTACGAAATATCACGAGGGGGGGGGGGGGTTATAATGAGATATCACATGTATTTATTTTTCGTGATAATATTCTGAAATTTCAAAATACTTTGTACTAAAAAAAATACATGTGATTTTGGGGGGGGGCGGATGAGGGGGGGGGGGTTAGTCTAAAACCTCACTATATATCACCAGGGGGAGGGTTAAAAAACATTTAACATAAGTGATACACGAAATCATAAGAAAACATGGGAGATAAATATATGTTGAAATATCACGCCTGTGCTTTACAATAAAAGTCTAAAGATCATCTTTGTTATTAAAGGAATGCGAATTCAGAGGGTTTTTTATGAAGTTATTTTTGTAAAACCTAAAAATATACTATTAATATTTTCTTCATAAAAATAACACGCTCATTATAATTTGAGTCGTCTCGATTTAGATTTTATTTTTTCGTTCTTTCCATCTCTCGGGCGTCAACTTGTTTTGAAGTGTGAAAACAGAAAGATCTCTATTGCATGATTTGAAATTTATTCAGCTTTCTATAAATAACTGTTATCTTACATAAGTTTGTTTCTTTGGATAAGTATATTTACTGATCGTAAAACTTTCTTTCGTAAATTGAAATATTTTATGAGTTGTTTATGCATGCAAAACTTGAAAATAGCAAATAATAAAATAAATAAATGTGGGTAGTTTCATTATCAATGTACTTTGCGTCAACCATTTTGTGAAGGTTATCAATGAAAGATAAAATTTTGTTTCTATTGTCAAAAAATTTAAAGGTTTTCCCACGTAAAGTTTTTCAAGGTGTGTTTAAAAACTTTATAAAGTGAGTTTCACTGAATTGAGATGGTCAATAGTCAGGTCAAGTGTATTTTTAATCAAAAATTAATCAACACTTGGTTACTACATTTATTGTTTAAAAACCTACATGTCTCTTAACCCATTGGCCACAAACCCCGGCAGCCTGCCGGGTGTGCAACTCAGGTACTTAACCACAAACCCCGGCGCGCTGACGGGCTAGAGTAAGTCCGCCAAAACATGTTAAACGAGCACGACAGTAACATTTTTTAATAAAATTTTAAATGCCGAAGCTCTGAAGGTAATTAATCATTCATTTCGTGGAATTGAAAATAATATGTTTCTTATGTATTTTCCCTGATATTTGTGTTCCAAGTTTTGAATGCAGCCAGCCGCCATTCAATTTCTTCAAGGTTCTAGGCTTTTGGTAGTAACCCTGAACATTCCTAATTGCTTTGAGGACTCTCATACCAATTTATTTTATTGGTTATCAGTAAATATGTATGTAAAAAACAAAAATTATTATTGTTCAATTTACGAATATTATGTTTTTTTGTAACTTTTTAAATAAAAATGTGGAAAAAAATTTACGAAAAAAGAAAAGGTTATATTTGAATCCTTATTTACATATATTTTAATATTTTTTAAATTTGTATGTTTTTCTTTACCTTAATTCAATATGTAAACAAATTCAAAAAAATTAATTCATTTGAATGTATGGTTCAAAAGTTACAATAGATTTAGTACACCAATGCAGGTTTTCAATTTTTGGTACAAATTTAATTCAGTGGTGAAGGCCAATTTTTTAGCTCATTTATTCTGTGGCCAATGGGTTAAACTATGCTTACTTCTTCAGGATTTACTTAATTTTGAATTAAAATGGGGCCAAAAAATAAGTTTGCTGTGTTTGAAGAATTAATTTTCAAGTTCTGTAAAGGTTCTATAAAAGTTTTGTTATTATGTCGTTATTGGCCAGTTGTTTCAAATAACTGATATCATATTGAATAGAACTTTTACATAACCTCAAAATTAAAATTGAAATTTGATTAATAAATTGTTCTAATTCTGTAAAAACAACTGGCCCTTACTATTTTGTGCTTCTATAAAAATGTAAATTCTAAATAAGTTCGTAACAGTCAAAGGACAAATTTATAATGACTTAAGGTTCTTGAGATTACTTAAACTTGTGACTGTTTATTGTTGGTTCATACTTTATAAATATAGTTTAGGAGGACTCTCATCCTTACTATTGGAAGCTAACTTTTGTCTGGTGGGCTGCCGCGATATAATGACAGAGCAGAACCGCCTTCGGGTTCCTTCAGCACAAGTTGTCCCAAAACATCATTTACCATTCAAACAGGAGATCCAGATAGTCCCAGGGCGACCATGCATTATTAAAAGTATTTGTGATTTCTTTTATAGTAAAAAAATAAAAGAAATAATGCTCCTCATTATTAGCATTACACGAGCTATGTTGTGCAGATATTTTACAAACCCGATCATAAGTGACGGTTTTATTTCGCGCCAATTTGTGAAGCAACACACATTTAATTTTAAAATAAAATTGTATGAATGTGATAAAAAGTGAGGTGATAGTTTTATTACAAATTTTGTTGACCCGTCTGCTTGTTTAGGAATAAATACATCCCAAAAAACGTAATCGCATTATACTTTCATAAGACCAAAAACGTCCCGAGCGACCTTACATTTTAAAAGCTAAATATCTCTCTTCCTCTCATGCAAACATATGTATTTTTCTTTTTAACCAGAAAGAGAATTAAATAATGCTTCTTATTGGCTTTGTAATATGAAAGCTATCTTGCATAGATATTTTACAATCTTGATCCAAAGTGAACGTTTCAGAATTTACGCGAGAAATCCAGGCTTCCGGATTGTGAGGTACGAATACATTGAACCAAGCAGACGGGTTAAGAAAAGGAATTTTATGTGTATTCTACTTTAAGTACTTTAATTCGAATACGTGTATGAATTTTTTTGTCAATTTACATTTCCAATATTAAAATTTTTACTATTTAGAAACAAAAATGTTGATTTCTAATAAAAACATCGGAAAGATCATTTTATCTAGATTTTATAACAATTTTTTGTTTTTGCAAATGGGTTAAATAATTATGTTTATAATCAATCAACAGGAACATTTAAAATGCGTGGGAAGATCCAGGAATTTTGCACGCAAACCTTGACAGGCAAAAGTTTACAGATATTATTTTCTTATTATTCGAAGGGTTAAAATGATACTATGTGTGACCCGAATGGCCTATAGGCAACTAAACTGACCGTAGAATACTTATGATATATTACACACATAAAATGATACCATGTGTGACCCGAATGGCCTATAGGCAACTAAACTGACCGTAGAATACTTATGATATATTACACACATAAAATGATACCATGTGTGACCCGAATGGCCTATAGGCAACTAAACTGACCGTAGAATACTTATGATATATTACACACATAAAATGATACCATGTGTGACCCGAATGGCCTATAGGCAACTAAACTGACCGTAGAATACTTATGATATATTACACACATAAAATGATACCATGTGTGACCCGAATGGCCTATAGGCAACTAAACTGACCGTAGAATACTTATGATATATTACCAGGGCCGCTGACAGCCAATCTGGGCCTCAAGTCTAGTAGACTATACCGGGCCCCCTCCCCCGAACTAACCGGGGGGGGGGGGGAGAGAAAACAATTAAAAATGTCATGCTAACCTGCGACTGCTAGGAATACTATTTCATTACCTTTTCTTATTTTCTAATATCTTATACCATTATACCAATCATTCGAATTTAGCATGATTATTCAATGGAAATGTTTAAAAAGTTATGGTGAATACTCAAAATAAAATACTTGTGTTTATAGTTTTAGGCTACTGTGTGTCCGTATTTGCATATTCTTCGTTGTTCATTATATCTTATAAGGAATTAAATTCTCGTATCAACACAGATACGTTAGTAATGGTATACATACTAAATTGGAATATTTTTAAAATTATAGTAAAAATTCCACAAACTATAAAATAATAATATAGGCAAATAAAAATTGTCATCTACAATATTGCTTTTCTACTTTTCTTGTTTGCAAAGCTATTTATAACATCATCAAAGTTCTCTTCTGGGCAATCTGTTTTTCATTACTTTTATCAGCCAAAACTTTTTTCTTTTTTTTGGGAGTTCTTGTTAAATTCTCAGCTACAAGTTTACACTCTTCTAATATTGTAGTCCATTTAGAACGAAGTGTAGTTAGGTTTTCAACTAAGTGTTGCAAATTGCCCCCTCCTACTGATCCACAGCCAGCGGGCCGGCCGGCACATTGGCGTGCTTGACAGCTGGGCCTAAAGAGCGTGCGGGCCTGGCCCAAGTCCGCTCCGAGTGTCATTGGCTTTTATTAGTCAAAAATCCGGATCCCGTGAGCCCGTCCCGGGCCCCCCTTAGGCCCGGGCCCCAAGTTTCAGACTTGGCCAACGTACCCTCTCGGCGGCCCTGTATATTACACACATAAAATGATACCATGTGTGACCCGAATGGCCTATAGGCAACTAAACTGACCGTAGAATACTTATGATATATTACACACATAAAATGATACCATGTGTGACCCGAATGGCCTATAGGCAACTAAACTGACCGTAGAATACTTATGATATATTACACACATAAAATGATACCATGTGTGACCCGAATGGCCTATAGGCAACTAAACTGACCGTAGAATACTTATGATATATTACACACATAAAATGATACCATGTGTGACCCGAATGGCCTATAGGCAACTAAACTGACCGTAGAATACTTATGATATATTACACACATAAAAGTAAAAGTAAAATAGAAACAAAGTTATAACATGTGTTTTTTTCTGTTAATTCTAGCAAAGACACCAGAGTGACTCGCAGGTCAACAACAGGCGCTCCAAGGCTCTCCGCAATGGCAAGCTGGTGGACGAGAAGTGGGCCACGGTGCAGGTGGGGGACGTCATCCGGATGGAAAACGACCAGTTCGTGGCGGCGGACATCTTGCTGCTATCCACCAGCGAGCCCAACGGGCTGTGTTACATAGAGACGGCAGAGTTAGATGGGTGAGTTTAAACTGTTCATTGACTTGGATCTCTATCTAATCTCTACTGCAGAGGTAGATGAGTGAGTCGCGTTGTTCATTTTCCTACATAGAGACGACAAAGTTAGATGGGTGAGTCGCATTGTTCATTTTGCTTCATGCGGACAGCTGAGTTAGATGGGTGAGTCAAATTGTTTGTTGTCCATCATATGCTATAGAGTTAAATGGGTGAATTGCGTTTTTCATTTTTCTTCATAGAGACGGCAGAGTTAGATGGGCGAGTCGCGTTGTTCATTTTCCTACATAGAGACGACAGAGTTAGATGAGTGAGTTGTGTTATTCATTTTCCTTCATAGAGACGGCAGAGTTAGATGGGCGAGTCGCGTTGTTCATTTTCCTACATAGAGACGACAGAGTTAGATGAGTGAGTTGTGTTATTCATTTTGCTTCATGCTTGAGTTAAATGGGTGAGTCACACTGTCCATTGTCCATCATATTCCCTATGGGGAGAGCTACGTGCTTTTTGAATGCGGTGGATAAAAAAATAGATTTATTTTTTGTGTCCTATAGCGCATTTGTAAGATTTTTGGCATTGCATATACACTGCATAAATGGTACAATTATAACGTCTTAGGCTATATTGCCTGTAATTGTTATAAATAAATGTACAAATTATATATAAATAAATATACTGTAGAGTTAGATGGGTGAATTGCATTGTTCATTTTCCTTCATAGAGACGGCAGAGTTAGATGGGCGAGTCGCATTGTTTTTTTTTCCTTAATGAAGACTGCGGAGTTAGAAAGGTGAGTCGCATTATTCATTATCTATCATTCATAGACAGCAGAGTAGAAGGGTCAATCACGTTGTTCATTGTCCTACAGAGTTAGATGGGTGAGTCGCATTGTTCATTGTCGTACATGGAGACAGCAGAGTTAGATTGGTATTGTCCTATATATTGCCTCGTTTATTGTTTATTGTCCATTTACAAACTTCTCTGAGTTAGATGGACAAGTTGCGTTTTTTCTAATAGGCAGTCCACCTACTTGACAGATTTGATTGAGCAACCATTATAAAAGAACATGACTTTAGTCAGAAATTGTCAACTCATTGAAAAGAACACTATTAATTTATGTTTTCCTTTTGTCAGTTTCACTCCAGTCTGCTGTCACTTTTAATAATTTTTTTGTATATATTTATTCAACAGGGAAACGAATCTAAAATGCAGACAGTGCCTAGTGGAGACAGCGGAGATGGGGCAGGACGAATCTCTCATCGGCAGATTCGATGGTGAAATTGTGTGCGAAGTTCCAAACAATTTACTAAATAAATTTGATGGTGAGTTCCCTTCTCATTTTTTAAATTGATTACATATTCATTTAAGATTAAATATTTACATTACATTTTTTAACACAATGTCTGCAGATGGTTTTTTTATCAATCCCTTCCATAAAGCGGGCAATTTTTTAGATTCGCACAAAATTACATTTCTTCGATCAATTAAAATAAAATAAAATTGCATAAATTATCGTAGGACGCAAACTCTTTGTGGCTTGACATTATATAGAATGAAACAAGTACTTTGTTTAAAAACCACTTTATTTTTATGTATATTTGTCGACCGGTTTCGGTTGAACTCAACCTTCTTCAGGACAATAAACTTAAACAACTAAACAGTTTATATGTTTATTGTCCTGAAGAAGGTTGAGTTCAACCGAAACCGGTCGACAAATATAAATAAAAATAAAGTGGTTTTTTAAACAAAGTACTTGTTTCATTCTATAAAATTGCATGTATGAAATCCTACATTAAGTCTCATCACAAATTTTTGTATCCCTTTATTATGAAAACAATATTTAATAAATAACTTTTCAAACAACAAATAATGATCAATTACGAATATAAATACAATAATAGATATTTTGCAAGAACTTAGGAATATTTTTTTAATAAAAATAATTTCTAACAGCAGAATGGAGACAGAAACAAAAATGTAGAATCTTGAACCAAGGAATATCGCTACACCACTAAAGCATTATAAAAATAAAAACTAAATGTGGCTGCTATGTTATTACATTTCAAGTGCAGGTTTTATGAGCACAGTCTGCCACCCGCCAATGATTGAAGGAATTGCTGGGTAGCTAGTACGTTTTACGAGTTCTGGTGCCTAATTTTTACTTCGCAGAATAACAACACGTTTTGATTTTTCTCGTCATCTACCAATAGTACTTATACTAGCAGTTAAAAACCCGCTCCGTTGGTTTTTGCTGCTAGGCCCTGCGGGCGGCTTTTGGTTCGGCTTCACCCAGTTTTAGTGTTGGTGACCGTTTCATAAATCCGAAAGGAACCGGTTCCAAAAATGGCCTGTTCCTCAGATCCACTGTGATCCAGTGACAGCTGGTCACCGGGACAAAGTAACCGCGATAGGCAATGATGTCATATGTAATATATAGTGTGATACTATTATTCAAAACTCTAAGCATTACCGTCAATCTATCAATTCTACATATCTGTAGTATTTATACCTAGGGGGGCACGTCCTCATGCGACCTGTTAACGTAAGCGGCGCCATCCTTCGACGAATTCTTGAATTCGGAACCGAATTACAAAAGTAGCTTTTTTAGCATATTAAGAATATAGACAGCAGCACTTCCATTTGTATCTATTTGTGAATCCAGTGTGTATGACAGACGCAAGGCTGTTAAAACTGTTTGATACAATAAATAAATGTATACAATACAAAATAGAAAAAAAAAAGAAAACGCTTTAGGCGTCTCCCTCCCGCAAACAATGTATTAACTTTATTGTTTTATCTATTCTTCATTTTTTAAATTTTGTGCGGTGTCAGGGAAAAATTCCCACTTTCTTCATCTTTCCTCTTGCTGAGGATTGTGACCTCACTCCTATTCCTCCAGGCCTCTCCCTCCACTCCTCATGGTGGTGCGCTGCATGGATAGCCACAGACACCGATGGTCCGGACGTCTGTAGTACATAATAATTCCAACGCATTGGTGACCTTAATAATATAATAACATTATATTTATATAGCGCAGTTTTGTGACATTTCACTTCAAGTGCGCTTAACTATAATAAATTTAAAAATAATCCTACAGTGCTTCTTATAATATTGAGAAAATAATAAAAGAATTTACAGATTTACAAAATAATGACAGAAGAACAAAATTAACTAAAGAATATACAGTATTTATAAAACAATGACAGAAGAACAAAATTAACAAAAATAGTGCTGTTATAGCACACACGGAACAATAATAATAATAGACAATAGCGGTGATATTGTAACACCTTCCTCTGCTTCTCCTGTAGCCTACTCTGTCGGTGACCATATCCACCCACTTCATTTACCTCTCTAATTAATTCCAGGTGCCTTATCATGGCAGGGGAAGAGATTTCCCCTGGACAATGACAAGATATTGCTGCGAGGCTGCGTGCTGCGTAACACCTCCTGGTGTTACGGGGTGGTCATCTTTGCAGGGAAGGATACCAAGCTCATGCAGAATAGCGGGAAGACCAAGTTCAAGAGGACCAGCATTGATCGGCTGTTGAACTTCCTCATTATTGGAGTAAGATATGTTTACTTGCTCATTTATGTTTCTCTACATCTTCTTTTTTACTGTTTTCCCTGTTTAAGTAATATCGTATGTGCTACAATAATTTGACATTCATACATTTTCTTAGTAGATTAAATGTACTTTGTATGACCTTTTACAAATTGCGGAGATAAAAAAAGAATGAGTTTGGACTTGTTTAAATAATTCTCCTCAGGTCCTTTCTCATCTTTGCGAATGCTGTGTGAAGGATCTTTTTAGGAAAAAAAGGAACTAGAGGAAGTTCTGGAAAGGAAAAAGGAATGAGGGGTGGGTAGGAATCCGGGGGTCAGTGTGTCCAAAACAAATGTGCATGCTGGAAGTCATTGTTCAGATAAATTCATTGAACGATTCACAGGCGGCTTGCAACATTAATTTTTTTATATTTTTTAAAATTTATTGCCTTCAGATGGCGTTTTTATTGCTGATTGTTGTATATAAAACGTAAGAAAAAGTAGTTAATATTATGTGAATATGTATATGTATATGTATAAAATGTCAACATTGTATAATACGCTATAGACTATGCAATAGTTATAATAGCGTAATATCCAATGTTGACATTTTCAATTGCAAACTTACTGAATATAAAAGGTCGATAAAAGAGTATTTCTCTGATGATTCTTGAATAATGTTATGTTTTTATTGTTTATATTTCTGTTCTGATTTGATTTATATGTACAACTTCTCTCCATGGCTACCAATGTATTGATAGATTTTTCGTTTTGTAATTTTTTTATTTTTATATTAAAAAAATTGTTTTGAGTATATATATATATTTTTTGTTTTTTGTTTTATATAATTTTGGATTAATATTCCTTTTTTATAAAATTAACTTACTCATTCTTATTATGCTGTCTCAGTAGAAGTAAAGCCACAAGGAGGAAATCCGTAATTGGTTTTATTTTGGCTATTTAATACTACGTACAAACTGAAATAAATATAAACTGTCGATTTCCCGAAAATTAATAAATAAATAAATAAATAAAATAAATATCATTTAAATCATTTCTTTGTGGGCAATAATATTTATCTCTCTGGAAGCATTCATTTATATGTTTATTCTATTGTGTTGCAAGTACTCTAGAAAATGCAATAACTTTACAGCTTTATAGGTACATTGATTACAAATTTTTGACATTTATAGATGTTTAAGATCAAATAAAATGATTTTCCTGTTCTTGAAGAAGTAAATTTTCATTGTTATAACTAATGATAAAATAACTATTGAATGTTATAATAGTAAAAAGAAAGAAATGGGCCAAAGCAAATTGTTTCTCTAAAGCAATGAAAAGATTATTTTACATTAACTCCACACTCCTGGAGATGATGTGTGGAGAGTTTTTTTAAAGAAAGGGGGGAGAGGAAGATCTGGAAAGGAAAGTAGAGTGAGGAGTGGTTAGGATGGTCAGTGTATCCAGGAGTGAGGGATATATAAATCCATCCATCCCACTGCGGTGTATGGCTATGGATAGAGTGTTCTGCTGGAGAGGTAAAAAGGTGCCCCTCAACAAGGTTCTCCAAATCTGGCCCGCCACACAGAGGTGGGCAGACGCATCCGCCGCCAACACCTAGACAATCCTCACCCCATGAAACCTGGCACACTTGCTGAGTCACCAAACGTAGCGAACCACCTCAGGTGACCTATGACAGAATTGTTGGTTATCCAATAAATGGTTCCCTGGACGGCGGTACCCACACCCATCTCCCAAATTGAATATGAATAAATTAATATCCTCCACAGTTTTGTAGTGTAAAGTTCGTACGTACTTTATATTATTAAAATAAAATTATCTGTAATGGTGAGATGAAAATATTTATTTAGGAGACCCAAGATTAGAAGAATTTGCTGAGTCACAAGCTTTTAGCAGACTGTTTTGATATCAAGATGTAATTCAACTCTGAATTATAATTGTTATTATTATACTTCATATTTGTAATATTATTTCAAAATTCACAATCAAAAATAATTGGGAACATTCTCTTGTTCTCTCTGACTCTCGCAGTTCTCTCCAAAAACCTAAATCCTGTCCTCGTCTTCATCCTGATGATCACTTTGTATGCCTTAGAGTGCTGATATCCTCCATTCAAAGCTCTGGAAAAACCGTAACTTTTGTTTGGATTCCTGGAAATGTTCGCATAGTGGGTAACGATACTGCGGATTCCGTGGCAAAACAAGGAGCGTCCAACCCTATTGTTACCCTCGTAAACCATCTGATGTTTTTTCCATCATCAAAGATAGATCCTGCAATGTTTGGGCAGAGTATTGGAACATTGCTAGTCAATCCAAGGATGCTCGCTACGTCTCAATACAAAGGACTATCCCATCAAAACTGTGGTTTCAAAAATTCCCCCATTTTTTCCAAAAAAAAGAAATTTCTCACTTATTCGAATGAGAATTGGAGATTTTTCCGTTTCTTCTCACCTTTTTAAAATTCGCATCCTTGACTCCCCAGATTGCACATTCTGTTGTCTAGATGTGGGAACTTTAGATCACATATTTTTTGGTTGTCCCTCTCTAAATAAATATCCTCTCTTCTATCAAGCTTTATCTAAAATTGCAACATACCTCAGTGCTTCCTGCGCGGAGTTAACATGCAAAGTGCCTGTTAGTAGATGAGTTGACAAATGAATTGTGGGTTCAATTCCTTTGCCAGCTAAGTCCTCCATCAATGCATAATGATGTTTCCGCCTCTGATGATAGTAGGAGTTTTTCAAACATTGTCCGGTTATTTGTAACCCAGGAATGTTGGTCTTTAAAGAAATATATGTTATGCATATGTGTATTAATCCTTATGTTCAAAACTCCATGGAAAGAAGTATGATAGTGAAAAGACTGTCCGACAGAAGGAAAATTGCAACTATTAACCTGTCAAGGGCCAGGGTTTTTTACCTTACCTTTTTTAAATTACCTTAATAACAAGAATGGAGGAAGCTATTTTAAGCTTTATTTTATGTTATAAATTAATGGAATAAAATTTAAAATCGCATCCAAATTATTTGAATTAATATTCTTTTTTGAAATTCCAGTCTCGCGCGCGGGCGCGTTCCTGGCCTTTGAAAGGTTAAGAAACAAACAAGAACAAGAGATGTCATAAAAACAATAAAAAGCTAAAGTGGAAGTGGTCAGGCCACACAATCAGAGGAAGTGAAAAATGGTCAAAATTTGTCATGAATTGGTTCACAAGTGACAAGAAGAGAAAACGAAGTAGACCATTTAGACCACAGGTTTTCAATGTGGGTGATAACGCCCCCTTGGGGGGCGTTTCAGACCTTCAGGGGGGCGGTAGAAGACCAAGAGAAAATTGGGGGCGTTTCAAACTTTCAGGGGGGCGGTAGGAGACCCAGAGAAACCCATTCCATCGACGGCGACGGCGTTTCATTCAATAACCCCCTCCGCTGTGGCAAATGTAACCTGTCATGGTATCCCATCACGCCCCTCCGTTGTGGCAAATGTAACCCTGTCGTGGTATCCCATTACGCCCCCCTCGTTGTGGTAAATATAATTGTGACGACAATTGCTGTTTCGGATTCAATTCACGAGTTAGGGGGAGCTAGAAATAAAAATATTCTCAAAGTGAGCGATTGACGAAAAAAGGTTCAGAATCTGTGATTTAGACGGTAGGTTGAAGACATCAAAGCCATAGCAGGTGGTACATGGACGAGAGTAGCTAATGATAGAGAGAAATGGCGACAGTTGGAGGAGGTCTTTGCCAAATAGTTACATACAGACGATGATAAGTGTTATAAATGTGAAAAGTATTGTAATGTAATTTACTGTCTGAATAAAGGTTATTATTATTATTATATTATATTAATCCTAATGTTCAATTTATTTGTTATCCACAGATAGTGTTTTTCCTGCTGTCAATATGTTTCTTCTGCATGGTGGCGTGCGGCATCTGGGAGTGGCTGTTTGGCCAGCGCTTCCAGGTGTACCTTCCCTGGGACACCCTGGTGCCCTCGGAGCCCGTGGAGGGCTCGGTGGTCATCGCTTTCCTCGTGTTCTTCTCCTACGCCATCGTCATGAACACGGTGGTGCCTATATCGCTTTACGTCTCAGTTGAGGTAAGTCATACTAAAATTGTTCTCCCGCTGGCTGTGGCAGGCGCGTCTCATGGAGGCATGGGCTGTGCTCCCTCGCTAATAGGAACACAGTCAGTTAGATCATTTCTCTGGTTTGAAGTTACAGAAATGTTTTGTGGAAATTATATAACTAGTGATAGACCATCCAAATTCAATCGATACCACTTTGAAGTTGAAAATAATATTTTAAATTATTATTTTCGCATTGTAAGAAACATATAGTCAACCCAAAAATTGGTGATTGATTCAGCCCTTCGAATTCTCACCTTTTCATGGCGGGCTTAAGGCACCAGACCAGGCTTATTATTTTGAAGCAAATGATGAATGGAATTTTTTTTATTAATGCTCAAAGTCAATTTATTCAAATAGATGGCTCTATACAAATTTTTTGTACGCAAATCTAAAGTATAGTTAAGTTAAGATGAATATGTATGTGAAATCCTATTTAGATACTATTTTGATTAATCTTTACGACGAATCGGCTTATAGTATGGACATCAAAAAATATGCTACGGATAAATCGAAGCTTTTACTAGCTTTTCTATGTACAGTCGACTCTCGATAATTCGAAACTCGTGGGACTCTTAAAATATTACGAATTATCGAGTGTTTGAAATATCAAATGGTTCGAAATTTGTGAGAGTAAATAAATAAAACTTCGAATTCTTAAGTGTTGAAGAAGAAAATTTTAATCTGTTTACACAACGAAAGAGTAACAGTAACTGAATGATAACACAAACCAATTCGTTAGAGTGTGTGTCACAAACTAATCATAACAAAAACAATACACGTTTGAACTTGTCGCAAAATTGTATTTGTACTAACGTGTGTGTAACAATCTTTCCGCCTCTTTCTCTCTGCAACTTTGAATTGTCGAATGTTGAACGCCGATGAGTTCGAATTAACGCATCGTTTTGTTATATAGCAATGATTTTTTCGTTTGAATTACCAAGTGTACAAAAATGTATGGATTTAGTTCAAAATATAAAGAGATTTCGTAGGGAACTCGTGATAACTTTGAATTATAGAGAGGTTCGAATTATCGCAGGTTTGAATTAACGAGAGTCGACTGTATTGGAATTACAATAAAATTATTATTTACATAACAAAAAATATAAGCATAAACCACCAAAAAAAATGTTTTTTCATGACTTAACTGTGAAGTAATACAAGAAACAATTTTTAAAAAATACCCCTTTATGGCTAAGACTATTTTTGAGGTTTTCCATGTTCTAACTGTTTTTCATTCTTTATGCACAAAATAAATAAAAACCACTTTTTCGCTTACTTGCCTCGTGCAAAAAGACGCTCGATTTTAAAATTTTGCAGGCATGAGATTCGAAATATTTCTAGCGTTTATATTCCTCTTAACTAGACACATAGGATTATGGCATTATGTACGGGAATTTTGATAACTAAAAAACAAAAAAATTGGCAGACCAGCGAATTTTATTTCAGGTTTTTATGAAAATTTTTCATCGTACATAAAAATAAAAAAAAGAAGGGGGCCCTTTATAAAAAAATCTCTACATGGTGCCATAGAGACTGGTTTTTTGAACACTTTAAGACTTTAAACGTGTTTTGCTGAAGGATAATTCAACATACAAACTGTTTCCAAAGGTTTCACATAAAATACTGTATCTCTGTCAATTTTACGAATTTCTTTTCAAAAATATAATTATAAAAAATTGCAACAAAATAAATTTTACAGTGGTCTAGTGCCATAATAGGCCAGAAACCGTCAACTCTCTCATGGAAACAGGGTTTTAGTTGGCAAACCCGTTGCTACATTAAGTCAATGTTATCTTTTGTTATTCCAGGTTATTAGATTTGCCCAAAGTTTCCTTATAAACTGGGACGAAAAGATGTATTATGAAAAAACAGGCACGGCAGCAAAAGCAAGAACGACAACATTAAATGAAGAATTAGGTAAGATTTTACTTTTTTCATCCACTTAATGTTATTTTTATTTATTCCAACGGATCAAGTATCAAATCATTTTTGTCTACACACACACACAATTTTCCAAGTTTGAAATTTTTGATGTCAAACTTGCACGGTTTTGTGGTTTAACATTAATATCCTATGAAATCAACAATACTTCAAAAATAAATAATTTATAAGAATTTAAAAAAAAACACATTCTTATAAAATAATTTGTATACAGCAGTGGTGACACTTGTGTGTCAGATTTCATATCTATAAAATTACAGTGATATTTTCCTGTCAAATTCAATACTAAACATGTGGCAGAACAAAATGACATTTCGTATCTATCAAATTACAATGATATTTTCCTGTCAAATTCGACACTAAACATGTGGCAGAACAAAATGACATTTCGTATCTATCAAATTACAATGATATTTTCCTGTCAAATTCGACACTAAACATGTGGCAGAACATGATTACATTTCGTGTCATCTATCAAATGACTATTTTCCAATCAAATTCAAAATAAAACATGATGCAGAACATAATGAGATTTCATATCCATCAAATTGCAATGATATTTTTAGGTCAAATTCAATACATCTTCTCGGACAAGACGGGTACATTGACGCAGAACATAATGACATTTAACAAATGTTCAATAGGAGGTCGGTGTTATGGTGATGTTATTGACGAGAACACAGGTGAAATTGTGGATGTCATCTCTGAGGTATGTATCTTCTCAACCTGTAAATACCACCCAATTTAATGTATCATTTAAACCCCTATATAATGTTTAAACATATATTTTTAAAGATTCCCAAATGTAAGTGTTTGCTCCATTTCTAAATTCAGCATCTTAGTAATGCAAGTAGGCGTTAGATCACTGATTGAAAACATCTTTTAAATCATTTGAACACAATAATTCTCTTGCTGCTATTTTAAAGCGTTTGAGAGGAATGTATTTATCTTTGTATAATATTTTCTTTTTATTCATTCATTTATATTCGCATGCGTTTTACTAGTAAATCAGTCATCACCAATGCACTCAATTTGTTTTTTTAGACTGTACATGCACCTATATATGAGATTGTACTGTTTTTATTAATTCTGTTGATGGATTTTAGAGATTTTCTATCTCACAATTTGTTTATAATATGTGCAATGTTGCCTTTACGGGGCAAGTTGACTGTGTGGATTAGTTTTTATTGTTTATAATACATATTGTGTAATATTGCCTGTACGGGGCATGTTGACTGTATGAATTAGTTGAATTATTTATCAATGATGTGTGATGTTGCCTGAACGGGGCATGTTGACTGTGTGGATTAGTTAATATGTTTATGATGTTGTGTAATGTTGCCTGTATGGGGCATGTTGACTGTGTGGATTAGATACCTTATTCAAAATTATGTGCAATGTTTCCCATTCGGGGCATGTTGACTGTATGAATTATGTAGTTACATTATTTACAGTTGTTAGCAGTTTTCACCATTTTCTTTCTGGACGTCAAAAAACACACATTTTTATTTGTTATACATACATATTTTAATTTATACACATCAATTAAATAGATTTTATTACTTTCTCGAGCTAATGTAAAGTTAGTATATATATATATATATAAAACATGGCTGTTAAGTTAGCATCAACAATGCTGATTTTGAGTTTCATTGCTTAGGTTATATATATAATTATTTTTACTGTCTTAATGGTTCTATACACCCACTGATTTAAAACTATATTACACAGTAAAACATCCAGAAAGTCGAAGTGAATGTACATGATTTTGTTAGATAGCATGGTTTGAAAAATTGAATGTCAACACTTTTTGAAATGTGTACATGAATTCAGTTTCACAGCTTGAAGAATAGTTAATTTGCAATACCAATAATGAGGTTATCGGAATTTATAAAATCTTGAAAAGAACTCAAATCTTGATTGGAAATTATTAACAACTTGCTAGGTGAACAATGATCACCCTCTTTAGCCTTCGCATATTAAAAAAAATGTTTGTTAGTTTCCAAATATGGTAAATTTGCACCGTATTCCGGCTGTCAAAAAGATGATAAAAATTACTATCTGTGGCCTAATGCTAAAAGTACCGGTCAAAATATGAAAAAAGTCTTATCAATATCAATATTTTCAGTTTTAATTAACAATATGACATCACAAATCTAGACATTAGCTTATTTATCTTTAAATCGGGAGGCGGGAATGGGTACCGCCGCCCTGGGAACCTTTATTGGATAACCAACACCTCTGCCATAGGTCACCCCAAGTGGTTTGCTACGTTTGGTGATTTAGCAGGGGTGCCCGGGTTCATGGGGTGAGGTTGGTCTAGGTCTTGGAGGCAGATGACCAAGACACACTGAACCCCACATTCCTACCCACCCCTTAAACCCTTTTCCTTCCCAGAACTCTCCTCTCCTTCCTTTCCTTAAAAAAACCCTCCACACAGCATCCCCAAAGATGACATAGGCCCTGAGGGAAATTATTTTCCTCAGGGCCTCCTGTGTGGAGCTCGTGTAAAAAAAAAAAAATCTTTTAATAAAGAAAATTCATTCTTCTTTATAACTTTGACAGTCTAAATAAAGTTAATACAGTAGAATCCGACTAATCCAAAACTTCAGAGGTCCCGCATCTCCAGGAATCCAGCGCCATCTGAGTTGGAGTCAAACTCAGTCAAGTCAGGGTTAGAACGTGAGAAAGTAGTAATTATTGTCGACGAGAGGTTATTTTGACAAACGAAAAGAAAAACATTGTTTTATGTACATCTAAAATTAGTTTGATTTTCACAAATTCGTGTGTAGGATATATGTATTTCATAGGAAATACAGCACTATGTACATAAAAGCACAAATACTGTCATGTCTTCTTTATTTTCCAGTTTTCCATACATTCCAGTAACCCGGCACCATCGGGTTTAATGTGGGTTAGTGAGATTCTGTTTGGGTTTTTGAAGCACTAGGTCACAGATATTATTGGTGTTGCAAATTGTCTCGTCTCGAGTTACGCATCCCTGGTACATGTACACGGTAGCAGTGGCAGCCCGCACGGTCTCATCCCGTCACTTTTCCCTTTTCTTTTTTTTCATTTCTGTCACGTGCCCGGCAATGGCAACGGCAACAGCAAGAACGCGCGTCCGATAGGGGCAAGCTGCGCCTGGGCGTCCGCTACAGCGAGGGGGGTCGGGGGGGCGGGGGCTCCGCCAACTGCCACACGAGCCTGGCCGCCCTGCTCGAGACAGAGGCGGACCAGGGCCGCAGCACCCCGGGCCCGCACTCTCGCTCACAAACTGCTAATGCACCCAACAATACCACACCCACCACCGGCAATGTATGCAATTCATCTTTTCTTTTATCAAAAGACTCAAAGTCTAACAACAACACTTCCTCGCTTCCTTACATTTCTACGAAGATTTGAAACACTCTTGTAAGGTTTTTTAAGGGACCTTATAAGTGGGTTTTAAGGTATAAGCCTTCATTTTAACATCTCTTTTTGATTCCTTTAAAAGTTAATCAGACTCAACAATACATATATGTAAATATTTTTATATCAGAGTCATTATTTAAGACCTTTTGTGAACAACTTTAATATGGCGATACAAGGCTTCATTTTTATTATATCCCATTTTGTTTCCATTCAAAGTCATCCATTAATATTTTTAACAGTATCGTCATTGACTTTTCTTTTTGTTTTTATTTCAAAGTTGTTTGTTAAAACATCATTGCTTTTACATAATGCCAAAGTTTTATTATCCGTAATCTCTTTTGAAAATAAAGAATTACTCGCTTATTTAACTTTTTTATGTAGCTTAATTTAACTAATTATATTGACTTTGTATCGTTACTCTTAAATCTTTTCTGCCCAACTTTCTTTTGCTAAAATTTGTGTTGTGCCAAATAATCGGTAAATAATGTTGTACCTTGCAAAGTAAGCTTGTATCCGAACATATTATTACTGGCTTATTTGTTTCCCTGTGTCAATAAGGCTTAGTTTACAGAAACAATAATATTTGTCTGTATTCTATATTATGGTATTCTTTGCGCACTTCATTCTGAATCATCCAACTCTGACAAGGCTGATATTTTTCTCAAGGAACATAAAAGAATACTCTTAAAATCTTATTAAAACAAAACTTACATAATTCCTATTTTTTGTTATTCATTTCCAACAAATAGATTTTTCACACATTCATGTTGGTGTATAGCAATGAGCGACATGCATGTTTTAAAATATTTTTTCTTTTGTATTTACAAAAAAAAATCGTGTCCCTAACTGAACCTTCCTTAGTACTGTACATATTTACTACGCATTTGTTTAGTGTTTGCATGTTTTTGTATTTTCATAAAATGTCTGATATTTTGTTGCATGTTAGTTATCTGATAGTGTATTCAAAGAAAAAAAATCATTGTTGTGTTATTTTAGACATTTTTTTTATTTGAATTAATTTGCACTTACAAAAAAATAATTATATTTTTAACTCCCCCTTTGAACCTTGTTATTTATTCCTCATTATATGTAAATAATTTCTGTTTTTGAAATATGTATATCAATGTAAAGATTCAAATTTTAGATAACCACTCGCTTGCCCCACATTTTAACAAAAATAGTTAGGATTGCCCCGGAACAAACGGGAGACTGCACAAATGTACAAAGATAATAAATGTACAAAGATAATATGACACAAATGTACGGAAAAAAATAAGTAACAATATAACTTATAATATTAACCACTCATTTGCCGCTCGTGCGCCGGCGTATCATGAGACTTTACACGCGATTTTGACCCTTATGTATAAAGAAAGTGTATGAAGAACACGGTCAGAATCGCTTGCTCTATTATCGCTCTTTACCATAGAGAAAACCGCAATTAGATTGATGACTCCATATAATTTATATTAATGATTTACCGGAGCGCGGGAACGTGCGCAGTTCTTGCGCATGCGCGGGAAAAATTCTTTGGTCTTCAACTTTGACCTTTCTATGTACGAAATTTCTCAAGGACGCTGTCAGAATCGCCGGACATTGGGTGTCATGGCTGCCGCTTTTTGCGAACGCTAATTGGTTACAACCAACCCCATTTACTCGCGGCATTCAACGAGTTAATATAAAAAATGTAGAAATACATACATTCATTTTTGTACTGACAAATCCTCAGAAACACAAAAATAACTGTAAAACGTCAGCAAATTTTGACACAAACAACTTAATAATTATCAGAGTTATCAATCTAAAATCTTTAGTAAAAGAAAGTCCAACTCAGTGATTACACGGGGCAAGAAGTATTATTTCCCTAGCTGTAATACATAAAATGCAAAAAAGTAGATAGGAAAGTAACTCAAGATGGATTTTACGCGCTATCCTGTCCACTTCTTTGAACTATGCTGATTAATGGGGCCGACAGACTTGGCTATAAAAGCGCCGGCATTATTTGGCTTGGCCTATTTCAGCATATACGCTAAGCCAAATAACGCTGGCACTTTTATAGCTGAGCCTGTCCCTAGCATTAAGGTATTTACGCAGAAGGCCAGTATTGTGGTCCCGGGCAAGCGAGTGGATATAACTTAATAATAAATATAGCTTCTCTTTACTCAACAGTAATTTTTTTTTAACAGCATTAAGTTACAGTTAATTTTAAAAAAATACTTAAATTAATTTGTCGCTATTTTAAAATGCTTAAAACGTACTCCGCTTGAAATTTGTGTCCTCAATGTCTCAAATACACAAAATATTGAATTTACATGCAAATCATTGTCAAGTCTACTAAGAGTATAATATTCAGATTCAATGGGCATTTTCACCAAAGTTTGTGCATTGCGTTTTTGTCAAGTCCCACGATTTTGATAGATTTTTTCATAGTTATGTATTACAGAACACATATGTGAAAAGTTATACATGTATTTTTAATGAACAAATTTCATGGTGAAAAAAATTACATTTAACATTTCTGACATAGAATCCATTACTTCCATTACAAAACTATATTGATGGAAACTTATAAATGGAATGCAAAAGTAACGGAATGGAACGCATTAAAACATTTACAACTTTGGCGAAATTGTCCATAAATATGACGAGTGAACGTGTCGCTTTTAAATCCACCTTTGCAAGTAAAGTTATCTGTTTTTCAGGCCACGGAACCTCTGGACTTCTCGTTCAACGCCCAATACGAGCCAGACTTCAAGTTCTACGATAAGACTCTGTTAGACTCAGTGAAGCGGGGGGACCCCGAGTCTCATATATTTTTTAGACTGTTAGCTTTATGTCACACTGTTATGCCGGACGAGAAGAGCGGCAGACTAGAGTATCAGGTAAAAAAACTATTTTTATTACTTTTATATCATCCATCCATGTCTATCATTAAGGGCTGATGTGTAGATTGTCGAAAGATTGAATCTGAAGGTTGATGGTTCGATTCCTGCTGCATTGCCAAGATACATATATTTAATTGGATATGTCTTTGTTAATAAAACCCTTTAGATGCAGTATGCTGATATAATGTCAGCTAGACACTTCATGCCTCTTGAGTGCGGAGTACCGATTGATAGGCCGGGCCATAGAAAACGTCTCACATACTTAACCACTCATTTGCCGCTTGTGCGCCGGCGTATCATGAGACTTTACACGCGATTTTGACCCTTATGTATAAAGAAAGTGTATGAAGAACACGGTCAGAATCGCTTGCTCTATTATCGCTCTTTACCATAGAGAAAACCGCAATTAGATTGGTGACTCCATATAATTTATATTAATGATTTACCGGAGCGCGGGAGCGTGCGCAGTTCTTGCGCATGCGCGGGAAAAATTCTTTGGTCTTCAACTTTGACCTTTCTATGTACGAAATTTCTCAAGGACGCTGTCGGAATCGCCGGACATTGGGTGTCATGGCTGCCGCTTTTTGCGAACGCTAATTGGTTACAACCAACCCCATTTACTCGCGGCATTCAACGAGTTAAAAGCTATAATAAATAATCTAACTTCTTCTTTGTTGTTTTCAGGCCCAATCACCTGATGAATCAGCTCTCGTGTCTGCAGCTAGGAATTTTGGTTTTGTATTTAAGGAAAGATCTCCTAATAGTATTACTATTGAAGTTATGGGTGAAACGGAGGTAAGTACATTAAAAAAATCCTTTTGGGCATTGTTCTAATTATAATAATACAAAAATAATGAAGAAATCACTAATGTTGTTTTTCTCCCCGTTCCAGGTTTACGAACTGTTATGTATTTTGGATTTTAATAATGTAAGAAAAAGAATGTCTGTAATCTTGAGGAAGGACGGACAACTTAGGTTATACTCAAAAGGTGCTGATAATGTAATATATGAAAGGCTGAAACCCAACCAAGACGAAATAAAGGCTAAAACATTAGAACATTTAAATGTAAGACAAATCATTTTTACTATTTTTACTTTTACAAGAAATTTAAACAAAAAGTTAAAATTTTAGAACAATGGTAACCTTCGTTTAAATCTATAACCAGAATCCGTTGTGTTGTAGAAATTTGCCGGCGAAGGTCTGCGGACCCTGGTGCTGGCGTGGAGACCCCTGGACGAGGCCTACTTCTCCGACTGGAAGCACCGGCACCAGCAGGCTGCTCTTGCCATTCAAGCTCGGGATGACCAGCTTGATGCCATTTACGAGGAGATAGAGAAGGATCTCATACTCATTGGTGAGTTCAAAATTTCTCTCAAAGCTATTGAACGATTCCGTCTACGAGGAGATTAACGAACTCATAAGTAGGTTCGAAATTTTCCTCAAAGGTATCAAACTCTATTGAATTCATGTTTTATAATTGATCTAATATATATTTGTTTTTATCACAGGTGTAACGGCCATTGAAGACAAATTACAGGATGGTGTACCCCAGACGATAGCCAATCTAGGAATGGCTGGTATAAAGATCTGGGTTCTAACTGGAGACAAACAAGGTGATAAATAAATAAAATATGCATTTATGTAATAGCTGAACCACCCGGCATTGCCCGACCTTTATTCTGCTTTAAGGGGGTGGGAAAAGTGGATGGGGTGCTTTTTGGAAATCTCACACAGACAGTGTTTCGATGGCCAAGTGTGTTTCAAGTGACATACGAATCCATCCATTCAGTCCTGGATTTGTCAAAAGGCCGTATAGGTCGCGGCCTAGGGGCGGCAGCCTACAAGTGAGTGATTGAAATAGTTGGCAACTTCTAAGAAGGAGGAAGGGGCGGCGCAAATAAAGTGGCCTATACTTAAGAAAAGTATAAATCTGCCTCTGCATCCTTCCAACTGCAGTGCAATGCGATGGGTCAATAGAGTCCAGCTAGAGAGGTTAAAGGATCTCCCTCAACCGATATCTCCTTTTCCGGCCCAACTGATGGGTGGATACATCCACCGCCAAGACCTGAACACACCTGAAAAATCAAAAAATCTAAACAGTCAAAACCCTAGCTACCTCACCTAATGTAGCGAACTCCTTGGAATGACCTATAGCAGAGCTTATGGTTATAAATGGGTCTTGGGGTGGCAGTACCCATACCCACCTCCCAAATTGAAATAAGCAAGTGGACCATGAAGAAGTTGGGGACGCCTTAGGAAGTCATAGTACTTTTTAGCAAATCAAGTACCTGAGTCGGGTCTTGTTAACATGGATGAATGTGAAAGTTGAGTCGGGCTTATCAACATGTACGAATCTGAAAATTGAGTGGCATTCCTCTCAGTTTTGACAGTTAGTTTTCGTACTACAAAGCAATATGTTACTGTCATGTGATGTGTGTTGTTCAACCAAATCAAAGGCTTGACCATTTTTTAGCATAAAGGTGTGAATACCAATTGAATGTGAATCTGTTAAATGCCCCGGAGATGGTCAATATCAATTTATTGTCAAACACTTCGTTCAGGCACGACGAATGAGCTAGACAAGTATGAACAAGTTTTAAGCAATGGTTGCAAACTCATGAAAATATTGCAATTCATATATTGTAATAAAATTGTCGTATATATGTGTTATCAGACTAGCGTGTAGGCGTGTGATGTGTGAGATCTTGCAGATCTTAAATGATACGCACGTGTACGAGATGAACATTTATTTGTACAATATATAAGTCTTAAGCTACGTGCTAGCTAACGGAGCTGTCTGTAAGTAAAGAGAGCGAGCAGGTACATTCATCCCCTTTTATACTCAGTTCTGCCGTCTCGCTCTTGCTTATTTGAAAAGGCAGGCATGCCACTAAAACCATTCTCACATCATGTATGTTCGACATCTTCAATTTCTTCTCATATCGAACCCATTGGAGGATTAGAGAAGCCTATCAAACACAATATTCTTTCCGTTAGAGGATTAGATTAGATCTTAATCTAAAAATGATTCTCATTTCCGATTAACTTCAATGAACCATGTTATTTTAAATGGTTCTTTTTTTGGAGCTTTCTATACCACACTCCCTTATTGGTAGACTTCTTCTTCCTGTGCCCTGTCCGTTCAACGGACGTTGGCTATCATGTTGGTTATGTGGACTTTGTTTACTGCGGCCCGGAACAGCGGTTGACTGGTCAAACCACTGTCTCAGGTTTTTCAGACATGAGGTTCTCCTTCTTCCAGGGCCCCGTCTTCCTGCAATCTTTCCCTGCATTATGAGATGCAAGAACTCATACTTCTCTGGATGTCTCATCACATGTCCAAGATATTGAAGTTTTCGGATTTTTATAGTTTTAATAACTTCTTTTTCTTTATTCATCCGAACCATAACATCTTCATTCATAACCCTGTCCTTCCAGCTTATTTTAAGTATTCTTCTGTAGATCCACATCTCATGGAAGCATCCATGCTTCCATTCCATAAAATAATTTAGAAAACACGTAGCATATGACTATTCGCATTCGTAATCCAAGGATGAGATCATGACTGCAGAACATCTTTTTCATGCGGATAAAGGTTGCACGAGCTTGCGCAATGCGGCATTTGATTTTAACCGAAGGATCCCATCTATCATTTACATTGCAGCCCAAGTATACAATACTCTGTATCTTCTCTAGTTTTGTTCCAGCAATAAAAGATTTTCATCCAATGCGTTATTTTTGCTTGTAAGCATGTATTTTGTTTTATTTATATTCAGTTCTAGCCCAAAATTCTCACAAGTCTTCACTACTTGATTCAGCAAAAGTTGTAGATCCTCAATGTTACTCGTTAGAAGTACCGTATCATCTGCATAATGCAGGTTGTTCAGAATCTTCCCATTTATAACAAGTCCTTGAGTAGCTTCTTGCAGAGCTTCATTGAATATTTCTTCTGAATATAAGTTGAACAGCATAGGTGAAAGAATACAACCCTGTCTCACGCCTCTCTTTATTTCTACTTTGTCTGTTAGACATTGCTCTACTCTTACAGCTCCTTTCTGGTTCCAATAAAGATTACCTATTATCCTTATATATTTATCGTCTATCCCAGAGTTTTTCAGAATTTGAATCATTTTGTCATGTCTAACTCTATCAAACGCTTTAAGGAAGTCAATGAAGCATGCATGTACTATTGGTAGACAACATCTCAAAATGATTATTTCACATAATATTCTCTGCTTTTTATATTAGAATTAATACATTACGTCAACTAGTTTTGATTATATTCTTACCTTCTTGAGAACAGTATCATTATAAACAGTTTATAATAATAACTAGCAGACCCGGCCACACGTAGCTGTGACACACGTGACGAAACCTTTATAACCAACACCATCTGTTAAATCAAATCCACACCGCCCGTTTGCCAGCCTGTTGCCCGCTGCCGCTTGGCCAGATATATTATGTATTTCAACCAATTTACACAAAACCTTGACAAATTATATACCTAAAAACCTTCCACATGAATCACTCTATTGGTGAAAACCTCATGAAAATCTGTTGCTTAGTTTAAAAGATTAAAGCGCACAAACAGCGGGAGTGACTTCATTTTATACTATGTAAAGATACCTGAACTGGATAACAGATTATGAACATCCCGGTTCATTGTGGAACATTCCAGAATACTTTCGAATGTTGTGGAATGTTCTGGAACATCGTAGACCATTCGAAGCCTCTTTATGAATGGTGGGGCTACCCATTGGTAGGGGTATATAAAGCAAGATCCGTTGTGAAGTCGAAGCCGAGTACCCCAGCTAGTGAAGAATAAAATAATATTGTTATGGTCACAAATGATTTCGTACACTTTAATGTGTGGATGGTCTAGACGAAGTATTGACGATTAACAATAATTGACTGTCTCCGGGGGGCTTTAGTCAGTTCATATTATTATTTTTTTTTATTTTAAATGAGCTATTTAAATGTTTTTTGTAATATTACAGAGACGGCCATCAACATAGGATATTCTTGCCAGCTGCTGACAGATGACATGGTAGAGGTGTTTATAGTGGACGGAATAACTCACCAGGAAGTGGAACAACAATTAGAAAAATTCAGAGACTCTGTTCGGGTAGTTAACACCTATCAACCCCAAGGTAATATTCTCACATGAGTTCATTGTGCTATCCGGTTACATGAGAGTTGATCTGCCAATTCTTAATATTTTTCCCGGCAATTATTAAAAGAGAAACAGAATGTGTCTGATATTGCCTGCAGCTGATATGCTCTTGCGTTTAAAATGCAGTTCCTTTGTAAAAATGTGCCAATGCATTGTGTTGATGATAACTATTAATTAATATTACTCTTTGTAAGTTAGTGTATACTGTGGGGTCCCAGGGTCTGGTCTGGTGTCAGTTGTAAGTTGAGCAGGTTAAGTAGACTTCTTCGTTTTCCAAACCCAAGGGATTCTGTACAGAGAGAGGTTATGATTTGAGAGTATCCCTTTTGTAAGTATAACACTTATTGTTTTTGTACTGGATATTGTTGTAACTTTAATTATTTAGATGAATAGAAAGTTTTACAGAGGTTTAATTCTAATCTGAGCACTGAGGTTTCAATTTGTAGAATGTACTGCAAGAAATGAAATTGAGAATTTATTATAAACACAAAAGAGAAAGCTGACGGGTGACCACAGACAAATGCATACATTGACAAAAATGCATAGAAATATTTAGTAGAAAGGTGACACACACATTAAAGTTTGGTGGTAAAAGGGGCTATACATGGAAGTAAAGAAAAATTATGAAATGTGAAATGAATTTGAATATATGATATAGGACGACACAAAATATACAACTGATGGTTATTTCTTTGTAGGTCCAGCCCCATCAAGCACCACCACAAATAACCACATGGATGGCGGTATCGAAAACGGCAACGGAATATCCTCGCACAGTTCCAACCTGCACCCGGCCAACAACACAGCGGGCAACTCTCGCATGGGCACCCCTCTGGGGGACGGCATCCTCATGGCGGACCACCCATCCTCCCCCACCGAGCCCTCCACCGGACCACACACCGGGGACTCCTTTACCCGGGACGCCACAGTCAAAGTCAATACCGCCCCCGCCATTTCAATTGTCACATTTAGGTGGGAAAATAATATAGACCAACCCGTCTCACAGTCTACAAGGTAGAGAGATAAAGAGCTCATTTTATCCCGTTTTTTTATTTTGTTCCTTATTACTGTTTATTTTTTAAATCCTTTCTATGTAGGCTTTTTATCTTACATATTATCATTATATTTTCCCGTCTTTATTTATCATCTTGCAAGCATATTATTATTATATATCTTGTCAGTTTTTTGCAATTTTTAATCTTATCAAGGAATTATGGGCATTCAGTCTGCAGGGACTGTACAACCGACTGCCCTAAGAAAAGAAATTCCCATAAAATCGTGTTTCTTCTTGTTATTTTCTTAAGAGGAATGACTGCGTCCCCTTTTTCATACAAACTTAAATCTTGATTTGAGGCCAAAATACCCAACCAAACCGAATAATTGTTTTTTAATCAAAAATTAAGCTAACATGCTATTTTACTTATTTATGTTTTAAATTATGATAGATACGCCATAAAAGAATACAATTTCGCTTGATTTTTTAGGCAATTTTGGCTTTTTTTTTTGGGGGTTAATTATAATTATTAAAAAAATAATCTTGCCTTTAATTACTGCGAATAAAAAATTAAACATCGTTGAAAAGGCATTTCTTCAGGTAGAAATTTTAATTAGTGAGAAATTTAAATTTATTTGTCCAACATAAATCAGTCGTTTGTAATATGAATTTACACGCATCAAAATTAATTTATTTAATATTTTTTATTAACCCGTTCTTTGCCGGGGTAGTTGGGGTTGGTTGTCCACCAATTAGCGTTCGCAAAAAGCGGCATCCATGACACCCAATGACATTTAGTGTCCAGCGATTCTGACAGTGTCCTTGAGAAATTTTGTACAATAGAAAGGTCAAAATCGGAGACAAAAGAATTTTTCCCGCGCATGCGCAAGAACTGCGCACATTATTCCCGCGCTCCGGTAAATTATTAATATAAATTATTTGGAGTGACCAGGCGCATTGCGGTTTTCTCTATGGTAAAGGGCGATAATAGAGCAAGCGATTCTGACCGTGTTCTTCATACACTTTCTTTATACATAAGGGTCAAAATCGCGTGTAAAATCTCAAACACACCGGTGCAGTGTACACAAATAATTGCCAAAGTTGCCTCTAAAATTTTGAAAAATTGGAGTCTTTAATGACCTATATTTTATAATTTAAAATGCAATTAAATAAAATAGCATATAATATAATATCCATAATAGATATTTGCTATACCTTTTGATAAAAAAAATATATTATTCGGTTAGTTGGGTATCTTGGAATTTGGCCTCAAATCCAAATACAAGTTTTGTATGAAAAGGGTTGCGCAGCCCATTTCCCCTTAAGAAATGCAGCTTTGCATCCTCAGTGGACTTAGAATATATAAATGTAATCGCAATTTTTTTTTGAGGTTAGGATTTTATACATTTTAAGAAAATTATTAAAACCACAGATAAAATAGTTGGTAGACACAATTTTAATGCTAAGTATTTACCAAATTTTTAAAATAAATGTATTGCACTGGAGAGAACTCTTTTAAATAATTTTTTTATCAACAGACATGAAATGTTTTAAAGTGTATATTATAATTAATATACATTTTTATTATGTAATCTACTATTATTACTTATATATCTTTAAAATCATTGTATCCCTATGTCATTTCTTCATTTCATATAAATGTTTGTTGTTAATCATCTACTCTCATCAAAATCATGTTTTATAAAACTATTTAAGTTTTGTTTTCTCTGCTTTATACCTCTCTTCCTTAGTATATGCTCTTTCTCTCTCTAACCTGCCAATCAATATGTTAGAAACTTTTGTGTCTTGTGATTATTATTTTTGAAAATTATAATTTTTTACAAAATTATAATGGACTGAAAGAAAAGAATGGTAGCATTTTCACAACAAGAAAATCTTTCACGGAAACCTTTGTGCTTTTTGTAAGGAAAGGTTATTTGAAATTTGGAATTCTCATTTTTCAATATAACCAGAACAACTGTTTAATTGCTGAAAATATTTTGTAGAACACAGCCTAATAAAAAAAAAATCATTATTTATGGCAACACGTAAAGTTGAACCGCGGTAATCCGGCCACCGTCTAATCCGGCACCCCCTATAATCCAACATCCCTATAATAGTATAAACATACAAAGCATATTTATTATGGCAAATCTTCGTCAGTGCTTAAACATGTTGTGACTTGTTCGCGGCACTGGGACTTTTGCTCAACGGTATTTATTGTCTCACGGCCGCTGTTCCTAACTTTTCACAGCTGATGGTAGACCAATCTGAGTCTACCATCAGCTAAGCAATTTGAAAGTATTTTAACCCCTTGTTTGCCGGGGTAATTGGGGTTGGTTGTCCACCAATTAGCGTTCGCAAAAAACGGCAGCCATGACACCCAATGACATTTCGTGTCCAGCGATTCTGACAGTGTCCTTGAGAAATTTTGAACAATAGAAAGGTCAAAATCGTAATTAAAGGAATTTTTCCCGCGCATGCGCAAGAACTGCGCACATTCCCGCGCTCCGGTAAATTATTAATATAAATTATTTGGAGTGACCTGGCGCATTGCGGTTTTCTCTATGGTAAAGGGCGATAATAAAGCAAGCGATTCTGACCGTGTTCTTCATACACTTTCTTTATACATAAGGGTCAAAATCACGTGTAAAATCCCAAACACACCGGTGCACGAACGGCATTCTAGCGGTTAAAGGTAACGCTCGATTCTAGTTGTTCCCAAATATTTTATCTTGAATATCTTAAAATACCCCGCCCACTTTGACCTCGCCCAAAATGGCATCAAAGTAAAAACTTTCCATGTTAAATTAATATTAAAGAGTTAAATATTGTATTTATTAATGACACACATAATTTCTATTAAATAGTGTTATCCATAAACTTGCATTTTATATTTTTTAAACAAATGTATAAAATATATTAAAAATAAAGTGTTAGCTTGACCTTTGCCGCTGGCGCGTCGGTACCTTGTGGCGTTAGCGCCACTCTGTTGACACTTTTTATAACTTTGCTTTGCTCAGTCGAACTTAATTCACGTGTCTGGCTTCCTTAGATTAAGCAATTCTTAAGCTTGTGTGTTGGAAAGAGCGTTGTGCATTTAAGCAGTGTATTCTGCTTAGTAATTGATTAGTAGGATTGGGAACAGCGGCCGTCAGTTTGATTGTGAATGTGTTCGCGGGCATTCATATATTGCTGTCGCATCGTACAATGCATATCTACACGTGTCGCAATGCCTGCGGTCGGTGGCAGTACTCTAGAGTCTGACAAAATCGATCATCCGACACCGCCTTGCAAAACAGATTACCACGGGTCAACTGTAATTTGAAACCGCATTATTAGATCTGTGAGTGAAATTTTTAAAAGTAGTGACGCTTCATATTACACAGGTATTTAAATTTTAAGTTGTGATGACTTTGTGAATACCATTGTTAATTTATTTTTGCAGTTGGTGTGCTTTCGTATGCATATACTGATTTTATTTTGCTCAATAAGAATGTTACTTAAATATCATATAATATAAATATCAATAAAAATTACGTTTGTGTTGCATTTGACCCATGTTACTGTAGGTGTAGAGATTTGCATATTTTTGATACGTTGTCATCTCTGTGACCTGATGTTTTTGCAAATGGTTCTAATGGTTAGCTTAAACCTCCCATTCATTGTACATCCCGGCCTTGCATCTTGTTTGGCACTTGGCCAAAATGTACAGTGTGTTGTGTGTTCAATGTGGGGATAACAAAAGTTTTTTCAAACGAGGTGTGGTACAAAGACGACAGTGTCAAGCAAAATGCTAAATTGAGTTAAATATGAAATTTGGTTGCGCTGGTTCTACTAAACTTCCTTTTGCCCGGTGTGATAAAAACAATATTGATTTGCTAGTTCAATAATAAAACACAAATGAACTATAACTATGGTGGGGTTCCCGATTCAAGAGATAGATCGTATTAGTGGGTTAGTAAAAATGGTGCGTCGCTCAATGAGTAGTAATATTCAAAGTTTGTTTTAACACGATATTGACGTTCAACGATCATTGGAACACTGAGATTTGATTTGTCTGTGGTTTTAGGGGTTGCGAGGATAGAAATTTGGAAGGAATATTAGAAATACATATTTTGGGAAAACCAAATAGAGTTCTATATATAAAATCAATTAATGTAGGTACCAAACCGGCGACCGGATTTTTATTAAGTCAATCAATCAGATTGCAAGAAAATAGTATTTTTTAATGGTGTGAACCTACATAACAACAAATAAAATAAAACCGGTAGTGTCATAAAATTTGTAATGAATAATGTGCGTATCAATATTGTAATAAGCAAATTATGGCTACTGGTTATGTTTTACAATTTTTAAATTTGTGTTGCCTCAAGTTTTCGTTAACAGATTTAAATTGAAAAAAAATTGCTATTTACCAACAACTGCCGTATTATTTGTTTCAATATTTTTCCAACGTCATTTATATTTTGGGTTTAACCCGTCAGGCCTCGGGTCTATTTTGTAGAAAGGTCAAAGTAATACCGCTTTGGAACAAAATCCAAATAAATGGAATATTTCTGAACGCTCAAAAACTAAAAACGGTTTTTGAAAGGTGATGAAAAAATATGCTATTAAATTTTATAATTTGAAATAAACATATAATTTTTTTAGATATAACTATTTTGAATGCAAATGCCTCACCATACGTTTTTTCTAAAAAATAAAAACACACATATTTTTTTATGCAAATATATTATAAACGTTATCGTAAACTCACTTTTTTTGTTGTTTCATGTAAAAAAATTAATTAAAAATTCCAATTTTTTCAAATTGCTTTTGGAAACTTTGGTTCCATAAAGGTGGACATTTGAATTATTTTATGGTTAAATTTTAGATTTGAACATAAAGCGTGCCGTTTTCCCTTTCTTACACTGTTTAGATCATATTTCTAACCATGATAGTAAGAGAGACGCAACGATTTCTATGAGACCTCTATGAGTTGTTCCGAAAAGCAAACAAATTAGACTAAGGGGTTAAATTATTTCTTCCAATCAACATGTTGTTTTTGATAATATTTCAGTAAATTTTCAAAAACCCTCATTAATTTCAGGGGCATATTTATTGCCAGTCCTTACCGATATGCACAAATACCATGTATGCACAAACAATATAACTTTTAGATGAGAGCCTGCATCATTAAGTTGGTATTTTCAATCATATATCTCATATAAAAATTGTATTATCAATCTAATATTACATATTATAATGTTGGTATTATCAATTGTGGTGACCGGCCAACTCAGAATGAAACCAACTCAGAAATGTCAAAGAGTGATGATAAAAAAATATAAAAAAATTAGTTAAATAGGTTAAGTTAGGGTTACAGGCTATTTTAAAATTACTTTTTCATAACTTTTAATGACCTTACTTTCTGAGTTGGTTCTGAGTTGGTTTCATTCTAAGTTGGCATGGAACCATCATCGTATATCACATGTAAAGTTGGTATTATCAATTGTACATCACATAAAAAGTTGGTATTATCAATCGTATATCACATGTAAAGTTGGTATTGTCGCTCACATATCACATATATAAAGTTGGTATTATAAATCATATAATATCACCTATAAAGTTGGTATGTATTATGAGTCATAATATATATCAAATATAAAGTTCGTATTACCAATCGTGTAGTGTCCAAAATTTTCAACTGTGGTGCAATGACCGACCATCTCTAATTACATCACTTGTCAAAATTATTTTCACGCAAATTAAATTTTTTTTTAATCTTTTTAACATTCAAAGGGCATGGTCAAAACCAGCCCACGAATTTATCGCTACTCCACTTATTATTTTGAAAACTTGACAGTGGTTTCAAAGGCCAAATGAAAGATAATATGTATGTATGTGTGTATTGGGATAATCAGGAATTTGTCTTAAAAATATTTAACCTTTTTTCATAGCTGAGTCATAACAATTAACATATTTATAGAATGAAACAAGTACTTTAATAATAATAATATTTGGATGATTTATATAGCGCCGTTTTTGTGAAAAATCACCTCAAGGGCGCTACTTTGTTTAAAAACCACTTTATTTTTATTTAAACTTGTCGACCGGTTTCGGTTGACCTCAACCTTCTTCAGGACAATAAACATGTAAACTAAATTACAGTACAGAGTTAAGATTCTAAGGATAACACAAAACATTGAGGTCAACCGAAACCGGTTGACAAATATAAATAAAAATAAAGTGGCTTTTAAACAAAGTACTTGTTTCATTCTGTATAATGTCAAGCCACAAAGTGTTTGCTTTCTACGATAATTAACATATTTCTTTATGCTTGTATTTAATAATATATTGGAAATGTTTTGTGCAAGCAGTACAGAGTATAATTACTCTGGAGCGAATGCGGAGAATGCCGATGTTGGCGCAGATGAAGGGAATGGCTTCGCCATCGTGGTGAACGGACATTCTCTGGTGCACTGTTTACATCCTCAGCTCGAACAAAGGTAAGCAACTTTAGTAAACATACATTGCCATAATGCAATACATGATAGCGATTCACAAATACTCTCTTGTTGTCCAGAGAGGGAGACACTTCCAGTACAAGATACTAGTGTAGTTGGACCAAAAACAAAGGACCGTTCTCTAGCATCGTCCGGAATAAAGCGAGGGGCGAGTGCGGTGTGGCAAGCCATCAGCAATTGCTAGTGAACTACTAATAAATCACGTCCTTTCTGCGCAATGCAAGAGATGTGCACCTTCGTTTGCTTGCAGTCTAGCTATTGTGTTCGCTTTCCACTCCCAACAACTGCTGCATGTTGAGTGCTTTGTATTATGTTCTAATAAGCTTACTCAGTGAATTTATATCAATATAAACGTAACTTTCACTTGAGGTTGTCATTGTTACAAATGTTCCAGATTTCTTGATCTCACAATGGCTTGTCGCTCCGTCATATGCTGCCGCGTTACCCCCTTGCAGAAGGCCATGGTGGTTGAAATGATAAAGAAGAATAAGAAAGCTGTCACCCTGGCCATCGGGGATGGTGCCAATGATGTTTCTATGATCAAAGGTAGTAATGACTTTGTATTATCTGATTCTGTTATTTATCAGTTGCAAGTACACTAGGCGTGTGACCAAAGAAGTAATTAACTTTGGCAGACTTTGGTAGGTCCCGAACCACTAAGGGCTGTCTGTTTCAACAGATGCTGGAGTAAAATTAGGAGTAAAAAAATTGCTACAGTCAAATATCACAAAAATGCATTTTTCAATCAATTTAACCGCCTGCTTTACGTCACTTTTAACTTTTGCTTATACTTAAACTAGACCACCATAGCACGGGTATGTGCCTAGCATGGTGGTCGAAAAATCCACAAATTATGTAACCATCAAAGCAATGAATAAAGAAAAATTAAAAAAAAAAAACAAAAACTTTCCGAAAACCGATAGTCATTCTAGAGTTACTCTACTGTTTTGACATATTTAATAGTTCTGTTGGAGGTAAGGAACGAAATTGCGCGCTTCAACATTGGTTATTAATGATGATTTATTATAGAAGCCGTTGATAGTGACAATAAATTCCTCATCCAATATATCTTGTGGCAAAAACCAAAAACATTTGGTGAATATGGTTATTCGATTCCGAATACATAGTATCGCATTTCGAAAGATCTCATAAAATTTGTGACACATCAAATTCAAGGAGATATTATAACTACTGGAAAATAATTTATATTTTTTCCGTGAATATCGTGTTATAATGGTTCCATGCCAACTCAGAATGAAACCAACTCAGAAACACCTCAGAAAGGTCATTAAAAGCTTTGAAAAAGTAATTTTAAAATAGCTGGTGACCCTAACCTAACTTAACCTATTTAACCAATACTTTTATCATCACTCCTAATGACCTTTCTGGGGTGATTCTGATTTGGTTTCATTCTGAGTTGTCCGTCACCGTTATAAAAGGTCATCATTTATTTTTAAATACTCGTATAATATTTTTAAAGAAACAAAGCTATCAAATCCTAGAAACGACGCGAAACAAAATATATAGCATGATATTTTGATACTTGGTTTTCAAATTTAATTTATGGTGTGGCCCACCGCTGTCTGTTTTTTCACATAATTTTGAGGAATATTCTGCTTTTTAGACACTTTAACGATAATTACTTTAGCAAAAGTACACTTGATACAGCGCGCGGTCCTATTTAACTTCCTTGTTACTTTAATTGATTAAATTGAAATTTCGTTCACGATTTAGCTTTCTGTTGAAACAGACGAACCTAAGTAAAGTAAATAAAGTCAGGGATAACAGAATAATGTCTGGATATAAATGCGGGTTAACTTAATAACAGTCCCTCAAGACAAATTTTCCTACGGTCACAAAAATAAAATGTCCAGTGATAAAGGCATCTCCGACACACCAGAGGTTAATAAACCTGCCCAAGTCAATCAATAACATAATATATACTTATATCTGTTCTAGCTGCCCACATCGGCGTGGGGATCTCCGGCCAGGAGGGTCTGCAGGCAGTGCTGGCCAGCGACTACTCCATCGCCCAGTTCCGCTTCCTGGAGAGACTTCTCCTGGTGCACGGCCGCTGGTCCTACTACCGCATGTGCAAGTTCCTCAGCTACTTCTTCTACAAGAACTTTGCATTTACATTGTGCCATTTTTGGTTTGCATTTTTTTGCGGCTTCAGTGCGCAGGTAAGTCACACCAATCTCTACCATCTCTGCATACATTAAATGATGCAGAAATTGATAATGTCAGGTTGTCAAAATAAATAAAAACAAAATAAATATAGAGGACTCTGCGATTAAATGGTCTTATGGCACTCTGTTTCAAGTAAATATTTTTCACTTATTACAGATGGTAAAACGGTGTTCACAAATTAATGGTACATACTTCCTTCTAAGGAGATGAACTGCATCATATTCTAAGGAAATATATTATTCAAACTTGTTGGTATTTCTTTATACTTAAATTTTTTATTTAACTCGTTGTGGGCCGTTCGGACACCGGTGTCCGCGAGGTGGCGCGGCACTTTGAAATGCAATTTTGACCCTTATGTATACAGAAAGTGTATGAAGAACAATGTCAGAAACGCTTGCTCTATTATCGTACTTTACCATAGAGAAACCCGCAATGAGACAAGTCACTTCGAATAATTTATATTAAATTTTCCGTAGTCCGGGATGTAAAAAGATTCTACTATTTTGACCCTTCTATGTACAAAATCGGTAAAGGAAGTGTCAGAATCACTGCGGCCAACATTCCCTATGGTATGGGTAAAGATTTCATTCGCTTAGTAGCCACACAATATTTTAAAATAATTTTTGTCTGTGGGCATCTCCAACTGTCATTTTGGCGGCCGCGTCACATTGCCGATGCGTGACATGCGTGTACCTCGAATAAAACATCATAAAACCTATCAATTTACGTAATTACGCAAGTAATGTTATTTTGGTAAATAGTTTATTGTTCTAGGAATGTGTTTCAGTCAATAAAATATACGATAGGTTAAATTTAATCCACAAAACATTCAATTGAAGATCGTGAAATTTCCGTGTTTTTCTGGAAAAAGCCGGGACCTCAACAGGTTAATACATGGAAAAGTTTTTTTGTACTTTTGAAATGAAGTACATATCAAAAAAATCAATTAAAATAAATTTTTTAATTCCCCTTTTAACCCGTCCGCTTGTTTAGGAATAAATACATCCCAAAACATGAAATTGCATTATACTTTCATAAGACCAAAAACGTCCCGAGCGATCTTACATTTTAAAAGCTATATATCTCTCTTCCTATCATACAAACATATGAATTTTTCCTTTTAGCCAGAAAGAGAACGAAATAATGCTTCTTATTGTTTTTGAAATATGAAAGCTATCTTGCATAGATATTTTACAATCTCGATTCAAAGTGACGGTTTCAGAATTTTTTTCAGAATCCGGGCTTCCGGATTGTGAGGTGTGAATATATTGAACCAAGCAGACGGGTTAAATTTCTACACTTTCTTGATGGACTGTAACTTGTCAGCCAAAATGAAATTAAACGAGGCAGTGCTTACGCGGTGTTCATACGAACACAATAAAGAATGTACCACATTTAACGTTTATTCCAGACTGTGTTTGACCCCATGTTCATCTCGGTGTACAACCTCTTCTACACGTCTCTGCCCGTGCTGGCTCTGGGCGTGTTTGAGCAGGATGTGTCAGACAAGAACTCGTTGCTGTACCCCAAGCTGTACACTCCCGGCCTCACCAGCTCTCTGTTCAACAAGACTGAATTCATGAAGAGTGCGCTGCACGGATGCTATACGTCTCTGGTGCTTTTCTTACTGCCATACGGTGAGTTAACACAATATATTACACTGAGATCTCACCAAACCGGCAGTTCAGAAGTCTGTTCAGAGGTTTTTTTTTTATGTGAAACTGTACAAGAGCACCCCTGTCTGTACACTGTAAACACAGGGGAACTGTGTCGCCACGTGTCGCCTATCGCGTCGTTGTGTAGCGGACTAAGGTAGGGGCTGTATGAATGGATTTAGTAATGCGATCTTGAAGAGGCCTGGATTATAAGAAGGAGGAAAAACAGATGACGGTAGCTCGTTTCACATATGGAAGCGACTTACACAGAAACGAGTCGAAGAAACAACCCATTCTCATGAAGCCAACATCAATTGTGAACGAGTGTTCTGCTCATACGAACCGACTTACACAGAAACGAATCGAAGAAACGACCCAATCTCATAAAGCCAACATCAACTGTGAACGAGTGTTCCGCTTGTGTCCGTTGAGTTTTTCGCATGCGCACCGAAGATTAATGCTTCTGACTCCTAAGGGCAGGCTCTAGAGTCAGCATTAGAGACGGCAATCGTTAACAATGTTAATCTGTTAACAGCGGATTGTCAATCGCCCTCCTTTGCACATAGTCAGGTAGAACCTACAAAGAATTAATTAAATGGTTTATGGTTGGGCGTACAAAGATGGCTGCGACAAATTTCTCCTTCGCAAAGCGGGTGCGTGTGCGTGTGCCAAATTAAATAAGGTTCACTAAATAACTGCCCAAAATAAGGAAGGTTAAAAAAGGGATGCCAAAAACTCACCAAACTGCACTTCATAGTCCGTTCAGGTTTTTATAGTCCACTTTAGGCCGCTGGTTTTAGTCTCTAAAGGGTTCACAATTCACAATACAAAACAAGGCATTCTCCACAGCCGCGGCGGGAAAACTTAAATTAATGTATCGGCGGGCGGTTTCACAGGCAAAATACATGTGGCTTAACAATACACAATATCGGCGGGCAAATCAATCCAAATAACCAACGATGGATGAATCCAAATAACACACGAGGTGCTGGCCAAAACATGCACACTTACATGAGGCGGGAACAACAATAATTAACTTCCGCGCAGTTACAGGCGGCTCACAGTTTTTGTGTGTGACAATACTTCGGTGCAAGTAAAGCGAACAAGCTGTTTGTCACTGCACTTTGTTTTTGGCAATTTATAGGTAGGAAATAAGGGAACAAGGGAATAAGCAGTTATTCAGCTTCGTATCATAGACAAATGATTTTAATTGAAACTGGCGCCACCAGTTTATGATAATATTACGCTCTTTTGTTCCAGGTACCTACAAGGATGGTTTAGCCCCCGATGGCCGGATATTATCAGATCACATGTTGCTGGGGAGCGTTGTAGCCACCATTCTAGTTTTAGACAATACAACCCAGGTAAAGACAGGTTATGTCCACATCATTTTATTCTCCAGAAAGACCAGTTACCTTTTTATTGTTATCAGGTTTAATTTGTAGAACCCCATTTTAATTTTTATTTCTTTTGTAAGTATATTCAGTAATATTATTATTTAATTTATAGAAACAAGTTCTGCTGTGTAATTGTTATTACATGTGACAGCTGTTTCTACTGGAAAATAAACCCATGATTCATCATTTTGGAATAACTCATATAATGCATAGACTAACGACCTTCAGTCAAATTTAAACAACGCAGTAATTGGGGACACTTTAAAAGGGTAATAACCAGTGATATTTTCCATTATTTTACTTGGAAATTAATAAAGGGGGTTGCTAATAAAAATAAAAGCAATTTTTTTTTCCAATAAGTATCTACCTAGAAATGATATATAGTCTGTCAAAAAACAGTAGAAAATATAAAAACTGGAACTACTAAATTTGTAGACTGGCAACACCAATTTAACTGTCAAATATTTTTTTGAAGTGCAACGACACTGAATGTACAGAACACAGTAAACCACATTTAAAAAAAACATTTTTCTTCATGACATAAATTTGATTAAAAGGTGATTTATAAAGCGATTTGCTTTAATTTAATTTAACATAAATTTGAATTTAACAATAGATATAAAGGAAGAATCACTAATGATGAGTTTAGTTACACTACTTTTAGATCTGAATGAGTTAAATATATTCAGATCTAAAATTAGAGACATGATCTAAAGCCCAGGCAACGCTAGGTACTTTATCTCTCTCTCTCTGGTTTCAATCCTGGGATTGGTTTGCAGCAATTTCCTTTAGTTTCCTCTTCCATTCTTCCCTGTCTTGTGCGGCTCTTTTGAGGTCTGCATATGATAAGCAGCGCACGTCCACCAGCAGGTCCTCCAGGTACTCTCGGCGTGGGCGTCCCCTAGAGTTTGTCCCCTCGGTCATACCCTCCATTATGGAATGCAAGAGGCCTTCTTGTCGTATTACATGGCCGATCCATCTTGCACGCCTTTCGGACAAGGTCCTGAGCAGGTGCCTTCCTCCTTCGATTCTTTGGAGAACCTCCTCATTTGTAATGTGGTCTCTCCAGGAAATTCCTAATAGTCTTCTATAGGACCACATCTCAAAAGCCTCTAGTCTCCGTTTATCTCTTTTGGATAGGCACCACTTTATCTAGTATTAAATAAATGTGAGCAATTTCTAAACTGTGCTTTATATTTTATTACAATAGTTATTCTTCATTAGGTATGTTAACACAAAATTGCAAAAGTATAATAATAATATACCTATATGCAATTCTAATTTTGAGATCGGCGGGTATCTATAATGCAATGAAAAAATATTTTTTCCATTATTATGCCTTTTTAATTTTTTATGAAAATGTAGGTTACACAGCTTTACTTTAACACCATGATTGATGTGTTTAGTATTGCCATTTGATCAACAGTGGCGCCCTCATATATTTTCTACTCTTATTTGACAAACTGTAAATGTATCATCTGTAAGTGGTATAATCACACTTTGATGGGGATTGGTCTATATAAATGTATTGTAAATGTGTCGTAGTTATTGACTGATTATTTTGTTGTTTTTTTCTTTTAGATTGCATTAGATACAACCTACTGGACTGTGTTCAACCACGTAACAATCTGGGGATCTCTACTCTCCTACTTTGTACTGGATTATTTTTACAATTACGTGATTGGAGGACCATACGTTGGTTCCCTGACTGTCGCTATGGGTCAGGCTACCTTTTGGTTCACCAGTGTATTAACAGTAAGTGCCCTTTCTTATTTTATATATTTAATCTGCTTTTAGTCTGGTGTCCAGTTTTGGGCACAGGCCTCCCTTAAATCACTCCACTATCATAAAGCAACGTTTTTTCACACATTCACTTCTAACTCACGATGGAGCACAATAAGTATGTAAACAAATGTTGCTGTTTGTAGAGTTTTATGATATCTCCACCAGTCTTTAGCTATAGGTCAGACAATGTTGCTCCAAGATACCCAAGTTTCTCATGGACTCTCCCCAATCATGGATACCTCTTCCAAACAGGGCTTTGCGTAGCACTTGCACTGAGTCGTTTAGGCAGAAGGCAGCTTCAACTGTTGCCTTTGTTTTTAATTTCCAGTCAATATTTTTTCATTACAATTAGGTCAGCATTAGGTCATTTTCAGTGACACTAAGTAATTTATACTGAACTATTTATACTTATCTGCATTATTGGTTTCTGGAAGGTCCACTACAAAGTGTTTGCTACATTTATCTCTAGATTGGTACAAGTCATGAATTACAGTTTATAATAATTGCAGGTAATATTTCTAATGGTTCCTGTGCTGGCGTGGCGCCTCTACGTGGTGGATGTGAGCCCCGGGCTGGCGGCGAGGTTGCGGGTGCGGCAGAGGGCGGCGCGGGTACGCTCTCGCCAGTCCACGGATCCCCTGCGCGCACCGTCGGCTCGCCGAGCCCGCCGCTCCCTTCGCTCGGGATACGCCTTCGCCCACCAGGAGGGCTTCGGCCGCCTCATCACCTCCGGCAAGATCATGCGCAAACTGCCCAACGCCGACTTCAGCTTCCCCTCGCTCGGGGGCAAGTTCACCAGCACGGGGAACAAGGACCGAGACAAGAACGACAAGCCGGCTGCCGCCCCGGCCACCACCTCCGAATCTCCGCGCGCCCCGTGCCAAGATTCCGACACAATCAACTTATAAATATTCTTTATTCGTGGATTGCATGTCACCTATCTTTGTACAGTCGGCGTGACTATTAGAATTGGAAGAAGACCACACGTTTTGCAATCGCACGTGTGACACGCTACCATTCTCGTAATGCGTATGACAGTTGGTTATTGGGTAATTGTTAATATTATTTGAGATGTGATTTAGATGGTGATGTGCGCGGCGCATCAAAGTTGTGTTTATTTTTTTAACTTGCAAAGATAAAAACATAACGTTTGTGAAAGTTTTATAAATCAATAGTGATAAAATAATGTGAGATATTTTTATTTTTTCTGCGAATGTTACTACGAACTATAATTAATATAGGTATATTAGAAATTTAATTTTTAACCTTAAAGCCTTCTCGTTAAAAAATATTATATTAAATTTGATTTATATGTTGTAATGATGCGTGCATGTTTTCTTCATAATTTTTGCTAGCACAATAAGTGGAAACTACGTCCGTCTTATTTCTTTATCTACTCGAAACTATCCCGTTAATGGTAATTAAACTTTTTAAGTTCAAACACACGCGACCAAAGATACTAAGTTTTAGCACGTCAGCAAGTAGCCTCCAATCCTAGAAATACATATTAGTTTATATTTTCAACTGCTTTTGTTACTGTGTTTGTTTATTCTTGAATCTGTTAAGATTGTCTAATTTATTATCGTCCAAACCCGAGATCTGAATAAAAGAATATGTTATTAAAATCTTCGAGTTTGGATTACTTTGTTTAAAATAGCAACACCTTAGTTTATAATATTAGTTTTCAGATCCCTAGTGGATAAGTGCAACTTTACTATTGTTTCCATACTGAACAAACCCGCCAGAGTTAGTTTGAAAATGTTTTTTAGGTTATCTAGGTATTAAATATCTTTCAATGGACCGCCTGTACTTATTAAGACAGTAAGATTATTTAGAATACATATATTTTATTCCTTTCTTACACAAAGATAGCTGATGTGCTTCAAATCCCTGAAGTTTGCTTTTAAGTTGCTTAAGTTAAATATTATATGAAAAGACAGTGTTAAAGCAAAGTGGAGGTGTCACACAACTAATTCCTGCAACCTTTCTTACAAATACCAAACACATCAAATTCTAATCGATCTTACTGAAAAGTGATCTGTTTATAAAGCCATTAAAGTTGACAAAGTAGGATTAAGCAATGTAACATCAGCAAACTGTTTGATTTATCCCCACACCACTGGGGTAAAAACATAACCAAATATTGATGGATTTTGAAGAGGGTTTCCCATGATTTAGTTATGTATCAAACTCGGCGATTGAAATATTAATAAAGGCAACGTTTAGGGCTCGAGTCCTGCACAAGGTATTGATGGAAATGTTAAGGGTTGAGTGTGCATAAGGTATTGAAGCAAATGTTAAAAATTGTGTCTATGCAAAGATATTGAGTTGTGTCTGAAATACTGATGGAAATGTTAGGGATTGAGTGCGTATAAATTATTGAGATAAGACAATGAGAATTTTGGGGATTGAGTGTGCACAAGGTATCACTGGAAATACTGGGGATTGTGTGTGTGATACAAGGTATAGATGGGAATCGTGGAGATTGTGTGTGTATAAGGTATCGATGGGAATATTGGGGAATGGGCGTGTACGAGATTTCGATCGGAATGTTGGGGAATAGGTGTGAACGAGGTATCAATGGGAATGATGGGGATTGTGTGTGTACAAGGTATCGATGGGAATGTTGGAGATTGTGTGTACGAGGTATCGAGGGCAAAGTTGGAGATTGTGTGTACGAGGTATCGAAAGGAATGTTGGAGATTGTGTGTACGAGGTATCGAGGGGAATGTTGGAGATTGTGTGTACGAGGTATCGAGGGGAATGTTGGAGATTGTGTGTACGAGGTATCGAGGGGAATGTTGGAGATTGTGTGTACGAGTTATCGAGGGAAATGTTGGAGATTGTGTGTACAAGGTATCGAGGGGAATGTTGGAGATTGTGTGTACGAGGTATCGAGGGGAATGTTGGAGATTGTGTGTACGAGTTATCGAGTGGAATATTGGGGATTGCGTGCACGAGGTATAGACAGGAATATCGGGGATTGAGTTTGTACAATGTATCAATGGAAAAGGTATTGAGTGTGTACGCAGTATTGATTGCTTGGCACATTTCTAGAGTATTACATGTAATGTTGAAATAATACCATATTTTGATATGGTTTTGCAAACACCTAACTCAAATTGTGATATTAAGTATTTATAATACCTAAAGTAAGATAAGGTGTAAATAAAGTAACAGGAAGTGTCTAACCAAAAAGGTTTACGGATTGGCTTTGAACTGTACTATTATCATTTTATTGTATGTATGTAGTATTGTATTATTTTTAAAAAGATATGTATGCCAAGCATTAAAATTATCAACAAAATACTTATTTTTTGCAAAGCATGGATCACTGAAATAGAGAGAATAAGAAGAGGAAGTTTATATTAACACTATGTATTGTTTTCAACTATTGCAATATGAACATAGTGTAGTCTCAGTTAATCATTCCTAATGTGATTTATGTTCCCGTTTCACTTTTAAGCGGTCATTAATTCGAGTTTTCACTTTATTATTTCTACTTGAGTAATTACAAATAAATTATCAAACACAGGAATTTATTTTTAAAATCTTTTAATACACTCAATTTTTCACTGTTAATGATTTTCCTGTTTCACCTTATCAGGAAAAAATGGTTGTTTTCTTGCAAAACATTTTCAATGTATTATATTTTATCTGTTATTATTACAGAATCCGATCCTTTCAGTTATTATGGAATATTTTATTTTTCTACCAATTAATACAAACAATCTAGACATTTTTATGACAATCACAAAACCATCTGAATACAGCCGTCTTTAATTGTTCGAGTCCTTTATTCTAAGATAAAAACTGAAAACTATATCTTTGGTTTGCATATTATTGTTCATAAATTAACTAAAATAAAATACAGAATCTCATTACAAAGTATCTGCGATGTACATATTCAGTATATCCAAATATATAAAGTATACCAACACGTATTTCTCATCCCTGGCATTTCAGCTGTATTTATTTGAATTGTTATTTTGGGTTAGACCGAGTATGTTTTGTTTTGTAACTTATTTACTTTTGTAATAGATATTATAAAGGTTAAAAGTTTGCAAATGATATTTTATTAGAATTAATTGGTTTGAACTAAAACTATCTCCATTGTTGAGTTACTATAGTTCAAATCATTAAAGCTTTTTTTAACAATTTAAATTAAATTAAATTTAATCCAATTCCACTGTGTGAGAAAGGCCATGGGTATTTGCAGTGCGTTGCATCTTGTATTGTATGATACGGTTATAGGAACCCACTCTTCATCTTTTATGGATTCCTAATTTTGTTACTGTAACAATTATGAACAGTGAAACTCTCTTAAGAAGTTTTTCAAGGGGCTGGAAAAGAAAAAACCTTATGTATGGGATAAATTGGGCAATTTTTCAAATTCAGTCTTCATGGGTCCGAAAAAAACAAACTTCTTAACCTCCTAAATGACGGCATATCTGTATGGACACGTTTTAAAAAATCATTTCTCTGAATAATAACTATATTATTTTTAACCCCCCCCTTCCCCCCGTCCCTGTCGCACATCGTCACATTTGTGAGACTCTCTCCCCTCCAGTGTGACGTCACTATTTTGCAATTTGATACCACGATGGAGGGGGCGTAATGGGATAGGGAAAATATTTTCGTGGCAGTCATGTGTGTCGCAGTCGTTTTGTGCATGTGACGTGAACTCATGATACCCCCCCCCATACCCCTTGTCACACTTCTCTATTCCCCTCCCCCCCCTTTAAGGTGTAATGTAATTTATGGATGACCCCTAAGGTTCAATTTACAAAAATATCATTTTGCAAAGAACAACAAAGTTACGATGAAAATAGAGTAGATGGCGCTCGGCGAAAGTTTTGCGGTGGCAAACCAAGAGTTAATCATGAAAACTTAAGTGGGAACATCTTAACCGAGTTTCACTGCACATATTGATTGATATTGAGTAGTACAGTGAAGGAACCCTCTTAAGAAGTATCATGCGAAGTTTAGTGTTTTCGGTCCCTTGAATACTTTTTTCCGCTTAAAATATTTTTTCCAGTCCCTTGGAAAACTTCTGAGAGTTACACTGTAGTTGAATAATTATCCACTTTCTTTGTTAGTAATTTATATGTTGTTGACTGGCTGTGAAAAGACACCATCTACGAAACTATATAAATATTATGTTGGATGAATTGGGCTTTTAAGTAATTTATTGGTAAAAATAATAATCTACAAATAAGTTTGTTTGTGCGATTTCGCAGCCAGAACCAGCCAGCCCCTACCCATTAAAATGTATTATTTTTTTGAAAAATTGACTTTTATTTGATTATTTTGTTTTTAATATGATTAACAAAATAAAAGCATTTCAGTATTATTTGGAGTTTAAAAAACTATTTAATTTACAGTATTACTTTCACATTCTAATATTTGAGGTTCCATTTTATAACGCATAACATTTAAATACAGAAAAAAATGTGTTGAAATTGGTGCCTAAAATTATTAAAAAATGTATTTTATTAAGCTTTGTTAATATTGATGTTGTAAACTTTTTCTATTATTTTTGCAAAATGATTGCGCTATGACCTTTGTGTATGAAGGAAGAATAGTTATTGCAGATATTTCTACTTTATCAAATCTTAAATGTGTCAACGCAATAATATACAATTATTAAACTTTTGGTTTACAGGCCTATTTAAGTAAAATATTACATTTACTATTCACCGACATGTCCTTTCTTCAAGTCCACATTAAAATAGGATTTTTTTAAATATTGTTACCACCATTAGGTCGAGTCAGGATTTGGTTAAAATATAACTATTTTTGTATTATAGATGTAAATATAAACACGGACAAGTTAAAGGGGGATTTGCATAGAGAACTTGCTTGCCCTAACTAGAAATGCGTTTTGTATTGAGAAAGTATAAGAGACCTAATCTAATTCTACTTCTAATTCTCGGGAGTAACAAATCCTAGATTAACTTGGCCGTGATTTGTAAACAAATTTTATTGCATAAATGTTATAACTAGATTTTTTATTTAATAAGTGTTGTTCATTTTGTAAAATTCAAATATGTATAAAGAACTATATTAGAATATTTAAAAATTATCAGGATATATTTGTATGATAATATTTTGCCTTAAAACAATATTTATGTTTGAATACTACACTCTTTTAGATACTTGTAATCAAGTCGCTCCAAATATTGAGATGCCCGAATGGCCTGGTCGAGTTGTCTTCTCCTCTCAGCGAGTCCGAGGCTTATTCAAATATATTATTATTATTATTGATGATCTGTGTAGCTCCCGTAAGCACTAAGTCCATAGAGGCCCATTGTGTCGTCTCCCCATGTGTTTTAATAAATTCACCAGGCGTTTGGCTATATCTTGGAATTAGTGCACACCTCACTACTAGGTATCAGGCCCTTTGCTTTGGTCAATTGATATACCAATGGGTTCATTAACTTTGTATGTTTATGGGGGAACAATATATTTTGTTGTAATACTGTTTTGTACGCAGTTCTTTATTAAGATATTTGATTCATCAATCAAACCCTTAAGTTATTCCACGGAAAAATGCAAGTATTCAATACTGATGTTGCGTATTCATGTTGCAGACAACTTATCGCGCACCGTTCCTACTCGTCACTACTGAAATCACACCTATGGTGGTGATCTGAGTCTCGTGGATAATTGTTTATGGATTTAATTATGGATAAATTTGTTCGTGGATAATATGTCAAAACTGCTTTCATAACTTAACTCATAACTGCTGTAGCTGTCGTTTTTTTGATGAGTGTTTTTGTTTCTAGCATTGATCTAAAACACAAGCATTGTTACAAAATGTCTGACACAAGTGATGAAGAAACTGTCATTTTTGCTAGACTATCGTGCTTATTTATAGTTCCGCCATGTTTAAAGTCACAACGACATGAATGGTAACCACTTTGACATGAATGGTAACCACGTTGACATGAATGGTAACCACTTTGGTCGTGGGAGACTGGTATCACTGATGAGTTTACAAAATATCAGTAACGTTTGTGTGTAGATGTATGAAGGTAGTCGCCAAGATATTTGAATGGCTGAGTATCGGATACCTGTATACCCTTGTGGAAAAGGGACATAAATTGTATTTTTATTCCTTAATTATTTAACAAAAACCACACTGCAAATACTTACATTATTTATCCGCTGAGGGGACGAGATAAAATTAAGAACCAAAAAGGGCTATGATAATTGTTTAAAGTGAGGTTAACTTCAGCCGGTTTACTTCTCAGAAAATAACTGTGCATTCAATTGAAAGATTATCTCTTTTTGTGCATATTATTATGTAAGGGAACGTACCCATACTACGTGACACGTTTAGGGGGGGGGGGGGGGTCTTCAAAATGTCACGCTCCATACAAATTAGCGGCGGGTTGCTTAGGATTTTGGTCACCGGGGGGGGGGGGGGGGGGTTAAAAATTGCAAAAAGTTGGTCACGTAGTATGGGTACGTTCCCTAATAACATTCCGTTAAAGTTACAGTTTAACACGCAAAGCTCTCTGTGCAGTGAACCGAGCCTCGAATTGTGCTTTGAAAACACAGTTAAACTGGCGGTTAAAATTAACCTTTAATTGAGCAACCAGGAATAGAAGTCTTTACCAACATGAACAATGTGCTTAAAAATAAAAATATTGAATGCTTAGATAAATTAAAATAATATTACACTAGCACTATTTCCGCCTGATAAGAGTGTAGTACGGACGTGATAATTGTTAATTTCATGTAAAATGGTAAAATTTAATAATTTTCAATGATTAAAATTGAACGTCACAGTTGACCATGTGATATTTTTTATTAAATGCTGTTTTATTTACAAAAACTCATAATATAAATAATATTTTCTTCTAGGAATACTTAAAATTGTAATCTTTTAGCTAATGAAGCTCCTTCGACGTTATCTAACAACTTTCTCTTGAGGGACGGCTTCTGTAAATCCAATTCTCTGATGGTGCATGGAAGAGGCAGCTTGACTCCGATTGTTGGCGGCGGTTTATTACTGCAACAAGAGAAGAACCCAATGATTGCACATAACACAGATGTTTCTTCTAGCTATTTCTTCTTTCTTCTCCACATAAACAATGTGATGATCAAATAGCTACTTTTACAGATATCAAAATAACATTTATGAAAAGTATGGAAGTAAGTACCTGAAGTATGGCATTTGTAAAGCCTGGGAACAATCACATCTTCTGGGTGGGTACAAGCAAAGAAGACTAGAAATTAAATCCAACAAATCGTCTGCAGCTGCTGTGAATATGTGCTTGAACGGGGTAGGGGGGAACACTTTGAATTGTATGTAATCTGGCAAACCAACTAGACCCTAAAAACAACAAATCATAATTAATGTCCATAGTTTATGACACATCTTGGAATTTCAGAGTTTCATGGAGAGTGCTTCCTGCATAGAGTAATAAAGCCTAGCTGGCGTCTAATAATAATTACACAGCAGAACTTGTTTATAAATAAACTGTTGAATGAAAGAAAAAACTAAAATGGAGATTTAAAATTGATCTTCTTCAGATATTTTATAAGCTTCGCCACTCAGTACTCTTAGTGTCAGACTGGAACCTGTAACCGTAAAGCACATAGGCATTAAATAAGCATTCCATCATAATTTCCTTGTTTGTTTGCAAAGTGATGTTTGTGTAAATTGTATCATCTTACCAGATAACCATCTGAGATTTATGGCAAAATTAAAAAAAAAAATTATAGTGAATTTCACTGCAGTCTCATTTGCTCCCAACTGTCCAGAGCCAGTGCAACTATGGCATCCCATATTGGGATATGTTGGGAGGCTGGGTTAGTGGGGAGGGGAAGAAGATGAGATTAAGATAATTATATGTTCAGTCGGCCACTCTGAGCAAAGTTGGGAGAAGCGCAGGAGGCTGTGCGACGAGAGGTTGGGCTCACTGTGGACGGAGATCGCCGAAGTAGCGCAGGACAGGGATTCCAGGAGGCTCCTTGTTGAGGCTATGGGTTCCTGACTCGAATAGGATAAGGGGAAGAAGATGAGATAAGAAGATAATATATCTTACCGGCCAGTTGTCTTCCGTTGGTGTGCCCATAACCTGAAATATCCTGGTGAGCTGATCAAGGTCCGATTCACCAGGAAGGAAGGGGATTCTGAGTAACAGTTCTGCCATGATACAACCCACCGCCCACATGTCCACTCCGGTGTTGTACTGCCTCGCTCCGAACAACAGCTCTGGAGATCTGAAAGTGAATTCATATTTTACATCTACGATGAATTCCAGTATAATTTTTAATTAAAAAAAAAAAAGAATTAACTAATCCACAGCAAGCCGTGCAAACATTTTGCACGGCTTGCTGTGGATTGCTGTGGATTAGACGTCAAGTGAAGTGAGACTCTAGATCAATGATACTCAACCTTTTCTCTCTTCGGGCCACATACATGAATTTGTAAAGTTACGCGGGCCGCGGGGTGGTTTCTAGAAGTGGCACTTTTATTTATAAATTATTTGCGCGTGTACTTGTGTGTCAAATATTGGTTTTTTGGGAATAAATCTAGCATGTGCAATAGCATACACATCTGTCCTGATGATGGACACTGTAACGCTGTCTGAAACGTTGGCTAAAGAAGGAGGTAGCGCAACACGGCATATCACCCCAAAAACAAATAACGAAAATACTTTTGGCCGTGAAAATCTAAAAACCGTATCTCACTCTTATACCAGATCATTTGGACCATAATGACAATCCTTTTCGGGTGTCACTATCTGTACGTCAAAGTTGAAACGAATCTCAAAATATACGAAATTTAGAATGATAGATTTTTTTAAATCAAGTTCCTGTTAATAAAGTGTTTAGGGCCGCAAACAAAAGCTTGGCTGGCCGCTGGTTGAGTATGGTTGCTCTAGATCAGTGATTCCCAAAGTGGTCCAGGTGGACCCCCAGGGGTCCACGGGAGACTCAACGGGGGTCTACGTTGGCGTGATAAAAAAATGGGGGTTCACAAGTTGTATGTGGGGTCCACGAAAATTTATCTGGTTTCGTTAGTAAAGAACAAAAATGTTGGCTTGGCTTTACTATCAATGTAGGCCCTACTCAAAAAAAAAATTAAGGGAGCAAAAAAAATCATATTGAGACTTTAAAAAAAGCATTTTGAAGCTTTAACTACACTTTGAGCTACGGTTTTCATGAAATCCTAATAGATGGTGCGAAAAAATTAATTTGGCTAATTTTTTGGTCCACAGGCTTGAAATTTTTTTTCAGTTGGAATCCTCAGAAAGCCTTAATATTTAGCAATAATTTCCTTCTTTTAAAACCTCCCTTAATTTTTTGAGTGGTGTATTTTAAGGAGGTCTGCGACTGTTACTTGTAATAACTTGCATATTTGATATTTAATTTTATTAAGGTGGGAAATACAGGACATAGGTTTTTTTATGATTTTCATGAATTTTTTGGCATGGAAGTAATGTGTATAATTTATTGAAACTTTGAAGTCATTTATACATCTATTTAAGAAAGTGTTACGAATTTTTCGATTTTAAAGCAAAATATGGAACCTCGGAACCAAGATATACTTGGTCGATGGCAGCTATGCATCGAACGTCACCATCAGACATAGCTTTCGTGTACATTTTGGAGGCCATAGTTTTCATCTCAAATCAATAGGGTTTTAAATTAATTTAAGAACATGTGTCTCTTCTATGTAAACCTTACTTTTCACAAAAAAATGGAAATTAAATTTTTTACAGGTGTGTAAACAGGAAACCTTGATTTTTTGCCATTTTTTTTACATTTTTTTGCAATTAAAAACTACTTTTGACAATGATATTACCACGAATTTCAGTTCACATAGATGGAGCATAATTATATAAATAAGGTATTTGCAAATTTTTAAAATGTTTGGTTAAAAACTTTCTGAGCTAGAGTAGTGCACATAAATTCAAAAAAAGTCGTTTCGAGAAAAATGTATTTCAAGTTTACCACGCGGTTCGGCACAAACACTCTCATAACACCGGAACGAATTGAAATTTTTATTTAAAACTTTGGGAATACATTCAATAGATATAGCAAGAATTTATGAAATTAAAAAAAATAAAAACATTTTTTTGAGTCATCTTCATGTATTTCCCCCTTAAGTCTGTAATCATATTATTTTAATAAATAGAACACAACAAAATACACTATTTTTCTTTTCATTTATACCACTCCGAATTTAGGGTTGGAACTCAGCCGTGACGCGAATTTCCATGGTTAGATCGAATCTTCACATTTTTTGACGAGTTTTGGGAATATGGTAGAAATGTAGCAGCAGGGGGTCCACCGAAATCAGTAAAATTTTGAAAGGGGTCTACGAGAAAAATAAGTTTGGGAACCTCTGCTCTAGATGAAGACTCAGACGAAGACAATGATATTGTTCTTCTTTACAAGCATAAAAAAGATTTGAAATAAGATTTTGGGCTCATCCATACAATTAAATAATTATTAGTTGTAGGGCATTCATCGCCACAAAGGAACTACATAGATGAGAATGATGTAAAATTGAATTTTTTTCCAATCTCAATCCAAGCCTTCTCCGCTAAAACCTTTCTGATGTATTTCGGTAAATTATAGTTACATAAACATGGATATTTTCCCACCTCCAGTATAAATTTAACATTCAAATCATGTTCGGTTGTCATTTCTGTCAAACGAGTAGTAGATGCAAAAGCAACTTAGCATGTTACCAGCATTGTCAATAGCGTGCAACTGAATTCAAACCCGTAGTTGACGTTTCGCGACATGTATGAACACTAGCAAAATAGTATGGCGGATACTCACGAGCGGCGCACTCGAGTCCCTTGTAAATATTCCGTGTACGAATGACATAAAAGTGTCTTACCTGTACCATCTGGTTACCACCTGGTGAGTGTTAATTCTTGATGGTGAACCAAAGAACTTGGCCAAACCGAAATCACCTATTTTCAGCACTCCTGCACTATTTACTAAGAGATTGTTGGGCTTCAAATCTCGGTGGAGGATCCAGGCATTATGGAGATATTCTAGACCTGTGAAAATACATGATTATTTGTCTTACTCTGCTTACTGGTTAAAATGCAATATTTCTTATTCAAATAGTTAGATTAAGCTTTATGTTATCACGAAAAGTGAATATGTCGCGGGAGAAGAAAAATATATAAAAAATATGCATTTTACATTTTAATTTTGTTAAAATGAACTCTCTTACGCGATATACACCATTTTTATATTTATCGTTTTTATTTAACATTTCATAGACAATCAATCTATGCTGCCAATCATAGAAAAAATATTATTGCCATATAAGACAATAATTTATTCACGCTATGAAGTGAATGCATTATTGACAAGTCTGTACCTGTATTTATAACAGAAGAACATGGAAAGAAAGGTATTAAGAGTCCAGTACCCATTGGCCCAACGCGCTCGGCCAATGCGTTGGGCCAACGTGTACAGGGCCATTTTGTGTGTATTTGGCGTTTGCGGCCAACGCTCGCCGATGAGCCGATGGGTGTCGGTTTTTCGTGCACAAATCAAAGGAATTTGGCGCAAGCCGCAAACAGCGTTCACACGTTGGCCGAGCGCTCAGTTCATAGGTGGGTGGTTTGTATATTTATGGTTCATAGCTACGCGTCGACCGGAGTGGACGCTGTTTGTCGCGCTTAATTGTTCCAACGATCGTTTCATGAACATGGCGTCATAGAGTATTGATGAAATGTTTAGGCTAATTGATTATTATCACAATTAATATATTTTAAATAATACATATTTAGTTGTGATTTCAGAGTAATGATAATCACACTAATATAATAATGAGGAATGATTTGTATTTTTGTAGTTTGTAACGAATAAACTCAAAACTACTGATTTCAAAAATATCAATATTCAAAATAATAATTCATATCAATATTGATGGGTTATTTAAACCTCTTGAAATATTATTGGACTGTTCTTTTTTTTACATGAGCTCCACACAGGAGGCCCTGAGGAAAATAATTTCCCCCAGGGCCTATGCCGTCTTTGGGGATGCTGTGTGGAGGGTTTTTTAAGGAAAGGAAGGAGAGGAGAGTTCTGGGAAGGAAAATGGTTTAAAGGGTGGGTAGGAATCTGGGGTTCAGTGTGTCCTGGTCACTAAACCTAGACAAACCGCATCCCATGAACCCGGGCATCCCTGCTTAATCACCAAACGTAGCAAACCACTTGGGGTGATCTTTGCCAGGTGTGTTGGTTATCCAAAAAAGGTACCCATTCCCGCCTCCCAAATTGAGTTAACGTGTTTTGTTATTTATTTTTATTTTTTTTGTAGAAGTAATGTAAATAAATATCATTTTTTCACATACTTCGATTATTGTTTTTTATTTATTTATTTAACACGTCTTAACTGTCCGAATAAATGTAAAAATAAGCTAAATAACAGTAAACAGTCGATTTTTAACATGTCTAAGAAAGTTTCGGTTTCGGCCGAAACTGAGACAGACACCGAAGATTCGGTTTCGGTTTCGGTGGAAAGTCCTGTTTTGGTCGGACACTAATAATGATAATTCATATCAATATTGATGGGTTATTTAAACCTCTTGAAATATTATTGGACTGTTCTATAGTGGTAATCTGTAAGTATACCTACCAAAAAAAAAATTCAGTGTAATGATGCTTGGAGTAGAATAGCAGATAATATGAATATTCCACTAACTGAATTTTAAAAAAAGAGTCATTAATGGCTACATACAGAATACATCGCATCGCGCTGTAAAAGTATATTGCAGCGGCCCCGCTGACGTCCATCTCCGTCTAGCGATCAACGCAGAATGAGACACGCCAACGTGTGAACGGTATCACAAAAATCTACCCAACGCGTTGGCCGAGCGCGTTGGCCCAACGTGGACTGGGGCCATTAGAATAATTGCACATACCCGCTACACCCTGCTTTGCCAAACAAACCATTCAAAACCTGAGATCTATATCTAAATGATGATGACATGCAGCTTTTGCAGCTTGAACCTCAACTCATTAACATTAGGATTAATTTGAAGTAGGTACTTTTTTGTTTTTATTTTGATGAGAATTTATTTTATAAGATTGGTACTTCCGACAAATGTCATATTTGATCGTCTATTGGTTAAAAAAGGAATATTCTGTTTTATCCGCGTATCGAACTTCGACAACACAAACTGCCGTGAGACGGGCTTATACATTTTTACCAATACATGATATTGATGCATGAATTATTGGTAGCAATCTTTAGTACTTACCTTGCAATGTTTGAATCATATAAGCCTTCACATTTGCTGGAGTTAAAACTATTGTGGTATCTTTGATTATAACTTCCAGATCTGTGTCCATGAAATCAAATACCAAAGAAACATTTGATTTGTGACCAAAAACATCTGTTGAAAAAAACTACATTAGATTAGTGAGAAATACATAAACATGAAAAAAGATAGGTAAAATTTCAAAATCACTGGACACGCTTAGTACGAACATTTAAAAAAAAAAACAGGTAAAATTTCGAAATAACTGAACACACTTTATATGAATATGCACGCAATAAAGGTAGCTCACTGCCCAAGCATTTTTTGTGAAATATTTGCACCATAATCACTGGTCCCGAACGGGACCGTTGGGCATTAAATGACGCAAATCCGCGGTTCCGTATGGAACCACTGGGCTTCTACAGGTTAAAAAAAAAAAACATAGATAAACTTTCAAAAACACTGAACACACTTAATATTAATATTTAAAAAAAACCTGGATTTACCTTTTACTACCACTTACTATAAGACAACTTTTTGCATTATTTAAGTCTTACTCCGCTTACTGGTTAATATGCAATATTTCTTATTCAAACAGTTAGATTTAGCTTTATTATCACGAAAAGTGAGTATTTATGGCGGGGGAGAAGTAAAATATGCAAAAAAAATGCACATTAAATTTTAATTTTGTTAAAATTATTTCACTTGCGCGGTATACAAACTTCGCTATGCCATTTTTTTCATAGACAATCAATCATTAATCAACGCTTGATTGGTAATATCATAGAAAAAATATTATTGCCATACAAAACAATAATTTATTAATATGTTCTAAAGTGAATGCATTATTGATAAGTTGGTACCTTTATTTATAACAGAAGAACATGGAAAGAAAAGGTATTAGAATAATTATACACACCCGTTAGACAAACTCTGCTTTGCCAAACAAAGCATTCAAAACCTGGGATGTATATCTAAATTATGATGACAAGCAGCTTTCGTAGCTTGAACCTCAACCCATATAGTACTAGTAATAATTCGAAGTATGTACTGTTTTTGTTTTTATTTTGATGAGAATTTATTTTATAAGGTTGGTACCTCTGACAAATGTCATTTTTTTTTATTTTTTTTTTTTTTATTTTTTTTTCTTGCTATAGCAATCCCGATGAGTTACAGAACTCATTTTAGGACAGGAGGAACATACAAATCATGGGTGGGAGGTAATAGTTAAAATTTTACATAGGAATTTGGATATTAAAATTTGTTGGATATTAAATTTGATTGTCTATTCAAAAAGGAACGCTCCGTATTATCCGTATATCGAACTTCGACAACACGAACGTTCTGTATTATCCGTGAGGTGGGCTTGTACATTTTTACCCTTTTTGCATTTAGTCGAAGGAAAACAATGTCAATCGTATGAGACCGCGGCTCTTCTTGTGCGAATAACTCAAATGATTGATATTTTATGTAATTGAAATTTTGAATGCATTATTTTCCATCGTCCCAAATGTAAAAAGTTGTCTTACAGCAAGTAATTTAGACGAATCAGAATCAAAGGTTTTGTCTAAAAAATATTCTTGCATGTACAGTGATTTCGAAGGTTTACCAAAACATAATGGGGATGTAGACAGGAATAGTAATTTTATTCCGAATTCTACAGGTGAAATTATTGACCTTACCTAATAACCCAATAAGATTGTCGTGGCTAAGTTCTTGCAACAATTTAATTTCTCGTAGAGCTGTTCTATTGATGCCATCTTTGACTTCAAGTCGACTGCCCAATTTAATTTTCTTGACAGCTACAATGATATCAGTCCTTATGTCTCTCGCCTTGTACACAGTAGCAAACTGGAATAAATAAAACAAAACATGACATTCAAAATACTACCTGAATTAGGAAATACTATAATAGGCACTATTGTCAGTTTTCTATCTATTTAAAAACTCTTTAAGAATTAATGGTAATTTTGACAAGATGCATGTTTATTGCAGCTGTTTTCAGTACAAAATAATTATAATGCATGCATTATATTCGAAAAGAAAAGAAACCAACCTGTCCTTCGCCTAAAAAGTCAATTTTCTCGTAATTAAGTACGCGATCTTCCATTTTGATAACGCTCTGTATAAACTATTCTTAATTATAATTCTCCCTTCAGTTCTTCACGGTAAATTAATTAAATTACACGTTTAAAATAACCGACTAACAAACGTGTTTTCCGCGTTTTCAAAAACAGCCATGAGCTGTCAAATTGTTTGTTGTTCAGTAGAGATGGTCGAAATTTCTCGGTGACTGCTGTCACTGGATCGGCCAATATAATTTTTCTAAGGAACCGGTTCTTTTCGAACCGGATTGGTCGACCCCAAGATTCGTAGAAAATATTGTATGCATTCCTCAAGGCCTATGACATCTTTGGGGATGCTGTGTAGGTGTCTTTTTGAGAAGATGATGTTGGTGTGAACATGGGTCTGGAAGAGATCTTTTTCTGGTTTCCTCATTTTGTTTCTAAACATGGGCGTAAAAAATAATATAATACTGTTAACCGGATAATATTTAAAAAATCACGTGGCTCGGATACGATCAATGTTAATTTCCTTTCTGCTTACTTCATTGACAATGTGTATTGAGGTGCGTTTTTTTCTAAAGGAGATTATTAATATCATTAATTGATGGGATTGACCATTGAAATTCCCATTAGCGGCAATTACATGTACACTTCGAAGCGACGGTACTACATGCAGAAAAGTCTCACAATGAACTGTGCTGTAAACCGTTTTATCTTACTTTCGTACTTTATTTTTCTGCGCGGCGGTATGGAGTGGCGCGCGGTACCGTCGCTCTGATAAGGAAGTTGAGTTCATTTAAAAAAAATTATCAATGTTCACATTCAAACATAATCATAAGAAACAATTGGATATTGTCACTAAAACAATCATTAAAATGGTTGCAAAGCATTTGCTCAGTTCATTTACTTGATAGCTAAGCGTGTAAAAAAAAATTAGACCAATAAACCTCCTGGCTACTGGCAACATCTAGAATCATAACCTGCAAGCTTTTCTGAGTTCAAAACTATGCACAGAATGCGGCACTCATATTTGGCACACTCAACTCCATCCAGCGCCTGCACTATGACTATATGTCTTCCTTGGGCGTCCTTTCTTTTACCACTAACTTCCACGTCACACATTCTCTTTACACTCCTTTCTTTGTGCACCATACTCAAACCATCTCAGCATCCCTGTCTTCACTGAGAGACTTTTCTGACTGAAGTAGCGCGGGACTCGGTCGCTACGAAGTTTGCGTGTGGGAGGTGCTATATTGTCGGAATCTCAGAAAAACCTTGATTGTCCCGTGTTTATCGTGCATATCTATGGCTAGGTGTGCGTAGTAAATCTATGGGCGGTATATCATTAGTTCATTTATGGATTATGGGTATATCTATGGCCACTTGGCCAGGTCTAGCTGTCAAAAATAACGTGTGTTGCGGTGTGTTGTGTACGATAATTTGACGCATTGACGAAACTACGTGTTGTGCAAAACCCAGTAATATTTCTTTACGAAAGTTAGCTCTTAAGCTTTTAAAATGAAGAATCTAAAGCTGTTATGCCACAAATGGCATAAGTATGTTGATGTCGATTCGGTTCGCGTTATTATACCCCTCTGCGACAGCACTGATGAAATAATCATCTCGGACAATTCGAGAGTATTTAAAATCAACATCGTGACAGAAGACTTTAATTTGTTGTTTGACTTGGAAAACGAGATTCCGTTGCCCGACGCACATATTGTTAACATCGCATTCTTTTCTATTGAGCGTATTCTTTTATGTGCGGTAAACACGGGCGAAGTTATGCGGCTCGATATGGATTCATTGCTGGTTGATGCTGCTGGCAGCTTTGAAAAGGGCATAAAGGTCGGTTATTTGTTATAAACTACTTAATTATATGGTGATAAGTCCGACGCTAGTGGGCGAAAGGTTTGTTGTAGGCGATGCTGCAACTGATATTACTGTTTATTTTATGTAGTCAGCATGGTAATGCCAATGTTTAACTTTATACCTTTCCAGGCGATGCAAGTGAGTCCAGACAATGAGCAACTGGTGTTTGTGACTGGGGACAATAAAGTCATCCTCGCAGATTGCAGGTTGGAAGTTATAAACACAGTTTCTCTCGACACTGAGACTTTTGGAGATGGTGAATTTATGACAGTCGGTTGGGGCAAAAAGGAAACACAATTTCATGGCTCGGAGGGAAAAGAAGCTGCCAAACAAAAGACAGTTATAGAAGAAACTGGTAAACAAAGTTCTCTTTAAGAAAATACATTAATTTACTTTGCTCTGATCACTAACAAGAGGAACTACTGTCCAATATTCAATATTCTACCTTTTATTATGTTTTGGCATATTATTCTATGACGATAACCATTGAAAGATATAATTCAATCTTATGTTGGCTTTAGATTCTAATATGCTTTCTTATGCTGAACTTTTTTTCTTTCGTTTAACGTACAACGGTCAACATTCCATTTTAAAATTATAAACCAAGATTAAATGTGTTACTAAATGTTTTCATATATTTTTAAATAACGGACCTGAAAGTGTTGGATACCTGAAAGTGTTTTTGTATCAATGAAAGTGACCGGTCAGTGGCTGAGTTCGCATCATGTTTGAGTCCCACCCAGGCATTACTATAGGAGATTTTAAAATATTGTCAGATTATTCGTAACCCGGGAACGTTTGTCTTTCTTTTAATAAAAAAAAATATTATTTATGCATTAAACCGCTTACTCGTTAATACGGAATATTTTTTATTCCAACTGTTGTATCTAGCTTTATTATCACGAAAAATGAGTATTTAAGTCGGGGGAGACCAAAAAACATGCAAAAAATATGCATTTAACATTTTAATTTTGTTTAAATTAATTCACTTATGCGATTACAAATTCTTCGCCATATTCTATTTATATCAACAACTTATATGTTCATAGATAATCAATCCTTCACATTTTCCAAGGTACCAATAGCTAGAATATTAAAAAAGATTGCCATAGCGGAAAAATTGATTTTCAAATATTTTAGGAAGGTACACCAACTAGTATTGTGGAGTTTTTATGCCTTGACGCGAGTAGGCGTTATAAAGGGGCACTTTCTTTTGTATCACAAACCATGTTACACAAACCTAGCGTAGCCGCTAAACTACTTGAAAACTGGGATGTTTTTCTTGCCTTGACGCGAGCAGGCGGTATAAAGGGGGCACTTTCTTTTGTATCATAAACCATATCACACAAACTTATACCAACATAACAAAATGACATTTGAAAATAATGTTTGAAAATGGACGGTCTCGTTTCACAGAATGAAAGCTAATTTTAATTTTACGTAATCGAAATTTAGAATGAAATATTTTCCACTTCCCCCAAATAGTTGTCTTTTAATGTAAGGTGAATCAAAAGTTTTTTTCAAAAAAAAGTGCGTATTAACCATTGCCAGCGATCTCAAAAATTTACCGTATTTTAGCTCAACCAGTGAGTAGGTAGGTACTGTACGTCATTAATTCCTGGCTAGGAAAATATAACTAGTTGAATCAAGAATATACAAGAACTTATTTTATGATTTTGGTACTTTCGGCAAATGTCACATTTGATTGTCTATTATCTATTTATTTAAAAAGGAATATTCCGTATTATCTGTGCATCAAACTTCGAGAACCCTCCTCTCCATTTCAGAAGACAGTTCTTGGCAGACAAGTTCTTATTTAAATGTTTCAGACTGTCTAATCATCCACTGATGGACAAAATTGATGCTCTCTCTGCTCAAGTTAGATCACTCCCATATTGGAGGAACAAAACAATCCCACTTCTCGTCAAAAGCCTCCATACTTACAATGCATATAAACCTATTTTAAATCCCCATGACAGACTTCCATTATATATAAATTCCTTTCAAATTCATTCGCTCAAACCTAATATTATTTTTTCACTTGGCTTTCCTGGCAATCACGAAGCTCCAAGTAAATTTATCCACATTTTAAACTCGAAATGGACCGGCTGGAAAACTATTTATACAGATGGTTCTAAATCTCCCTTATCTAGCCATGTGGGAGCGGCGTTCCACTGCCCAAGAGACCAAATCAGTAAAAAAATAAAACTTCATAAAGAAGCCTCAATTTTCACAGCTGAATGCATAGCTATTTTAGAATCCTTAAAATACATTGAAAGTATTCAAATTGGTAAATTTTTAATTCTCTCCGATTCCCTGAGTGCACTCCAAAAATTAAACTCCTCCCCTTTCCACTACCCTGAAGATGATTTGTGTATTGGAATCCGTACTTTTTTACATAAGTTAGCTATCTCTGGCAGAGAGATCGCGTTGGCTTGGATACCTAGCCACTGCGGTATCCCTGGTAATGAAAAGGCCGATTTATTGGCGAAAGATGCCATCGATTCCGGAGAGTTTTTGTACAATTTCTTAAACCCCGCCGATCTTCTAATCAAACTGAAAGAAAACATGATCTCCACATGGCAGAATCATTGGAATGAGTCGAGTAAAACAAAGGGTAATCATTTTTACAAATTACAGCCCACGATTCCTTCAAAACCGTAGTTTTCTGGGCTATCTTTGAACAAATTTTCAACTTCTTCCATTTGCCGTATGCGAATAGGACACTGCTGCCACAATGTTTACCTGACAAGAATTCAGGTTAAGAATTCTGCCATGTGTGAGTGTCGTCTTGAAGAGGAGGACCTCAACCATATATTTTTCAGTTGCCCTATAAATAATAATTATAAAAATTTCATCCCTGATCTGATCAATACAGGTATATTGCCCCCCTACGACATGCCATTTTTGTTATCCTCTATTGACAAACGTGTATATAAAATCATTTCTTATTTTATTAAAGTTAATGGCATCAACTTGTAAATTTACCTACCGAACTATTCATACATGTATGTATATGTATGTATGTATATATATGTGTGTATGTATGTGTGTATATATGTGTGTATATATAATTTTTTTTTTTTTTATCTATATGTATTTAGTGAATTGTATATTATATATTAATGTTATATACTTGTAATTCTCTTGTAAATAAATACTAACATACACAAATACAAAAACTCGCACACTCTTTACTTGACACTGGCTAGAACACTCCATTGGGGTGAAAAGCCATTTAAAGAAGAAGAAGAAGAAGAAACTTCGACAACACGAACGTTCCTTATTATCCGTGAGGTGGACTAACTGCATATTTACCAAAAAAATATTTATATATATTATTCTGAAAACGCTTATGGTTTTGGACAACCGATTTTAAAGAACATTTTATTGGGGGTTTATCTCCAGACAGCCGACTTGTCATTGATTTAAATTGCAACAATCTCTTTTACAATTAATTTTTAAATTATGTATTTGTTATCTTTAAGGTGATGTCATTAAAAAGGATGATGTCCTGATAACATGGAGAGGGGATGGCGCCTTGTTTGCTGTTGGCTTCTGCATCAACGGTGTTTACTCGTTTAAAGTGTTTGACCGAGAAGTAGTGTTAAAGTTTACAAGTGAAAAACAAGCTGGTATTGAGTGCAATTTTGCTTGGAGACCTATGGGCAATTTGATAGCCACAACCCAACAATTTCCAAACAAATATGTGGTTGCATTTTTCGAAAAGAATGGCCTGAAACACGGAGAGTTTGTTTTGCCTTTCATGAAGTCCGATGTTTCTGTAAAGAAGTTATCATGGAGTGCGGATTCAGAAGTTCTCAGTGTTTGGTGTGAAGAGAGTGCTTTTCGGCAATCATTCTTACTGAATTATACGGTTAACAACTATCATTGGTATCTTAAGCAATCACTTGTATTCCCCGCTGATTGCAGTATATCGGCTATGGTGTGGGATGATAGCAATTCCAGCGGGAATGGAAAGCTTCTGTATGTGTTCCTCAATGGTGGAATCTACTCTCAATATAATTGGGTATGGTGTACAGATGCAAGTACTGGCAAAACTGAAAAAGATAATGCCATAGTTAGTGTTGTCGATGGAAAGAATATTCTTTTAACATTGTTTAGAAAAGCCGTCATACCTCCTCCAATGGCTGCATTTACTCTAATTTGTAATGCCAATGTAAATCAAATCATTTTTGGACCGAATTCAGTCATTGATAATACTTCAACAGAACTAATTGATTCTAACAGTTTCATGGCATTACTGGATGACGGATCATTCAATTTGTACATTGCACAAACACAACAAATGGGCTCTGGATTTAAGCTCTTAGGTTCTGCATCGTTAAAGGAGAATATTCAAACACCACGCATATTAAGTCATTTCCTTTGGCTTGCTAATAATACCATTATGTGTGTTTCTTCTAATGGTTCAAAATCAGATTTACTTCTTCTGGCAATTTCTTGCAATGACAAATTCGATCTGTACCTTGTCAGGACTGTTCCAATAGCTGGTCAAATTGTGGGACTGAGCCGTATTACAAATACAGAAGCAATGGTACAGACATCTTCTGGAAAGCTGTTCACATTCTCCGAGGCTAGTGGATTAGTAGAATATCATTTCTCTTTTCCCGAATGCTGCTACCAGTTTGAGGTGTGTAGTTTGCCGGGCGAGAGTTCAACTGTGTTTCTATTTGGAATGACACATCGACATAGATTTTACATTGACGATAAAGAGGTGGCCAATAATGTGAATTCTTTCTTTGTACATTCTGATTTCCTTCTGCTGACAACCCTGCAACATCAACTATTGTGCTGTCCCTTATCAAAAGATATGAATATCCGACATTTTGGGAGCCATTTTGAAAATAAAGGAGGCAATAATGTAAATACAACAGTTTCACAGAGGAAACTAGAAAGGGGGTCGGAATTAGTAACGGCAGTCGCTTGCGATTCCAGGACTGTTCTGCAACTTCCCCGGGGAAACATTGAGGCTATACAGCCACGCGCCCTATCACTCAAACTGATTGGCAATTTCCTCGATAAATGTGAATACAAGAAGGCTTTCGATTTGATGAGAAAACAAAGAATAAATCTAAATTTAATACATGACCATGATCCTGAAAAATTTACAAAGAATATTCCCATGTTTATAACTGAAATAGATAATGCTTCATGGTTGAGCCTATTTATAACAGATCTAGAGGATGTTGATGTGACGGAAACAATGTACGCAAGCTCGTACAACCGCCCAAAGGTTAATAACAATGGAGTTGTTTGTGGAAAAATATCATTGATCTGCGCAACCATGATGAGATATCTGCAGCAAGATAACGAAAGAAATAAAAATGTTATCCCTATACTAACTGCCCGTGTCAAAGCAAATACACGTCTCGATCTAGAAGGCGCATTGTTGATGATAAGGATGATTCAGCTGCAGCCCGGGAAAGGAGATGACGAGACTCTGATCAGCGCAGACGAGGCTATAAAGTATTTACTACTATTGGTGGATGTTAACAGTTTGTACGATATCGCTTTAGGGCTGTATGACTTTGATCTTGTTATGTTTGTGGCCAGCAAGTCTCAGAAGGATCCCAAGGAATATGTACCATACTTGAATGAGCTGAAAAAGATGCACTCCGATTACCAGAAGTATACCATTAATAAGCATTTGAAACGTTATGACAGAGCGTTGGAGTGTTTGGTCAATTATGTTTGCAATCTTGAATCTGAAAGTGACGTTGAAAAGGAACTCATGTCATTTATAAAGCAGCACAGTTTGTATAAGGACGCTTTACACATGTTCAGTTTGGAAGAACACCCCTTGTTCCAGCAATGTGCAGAAGACTTTGCCGACTATTTAATAGCAAGGAGAAAATACTCTGAGGCTGGTATTATGTATAAAAGAAGTGGTCTTTTGCAAAAGGCTGTAGATGCCTTCACTGAGGCTGCTGATTGGCAAGCAGTCATGAATTTAGTCGAGGACTTGGATCCCTCTGACGAGGAGCTAAAAGAATTGCAGAGGTTAATATATTCTTATCTATTTTTGCTTTTGTGTTAATCAATTTTCCATCACCGCTTTTCCTTAAATTGAAGGGTCGGGTCCCATCGCTTTGATAAAGCACTCTGTTACATTATTTATGTAATCTCAAGGAACGAATTTGCTAAACGATATTCCAGAATGTACATTTTATTTGCTTTTTTAAAAAAACCACCTCCACATTGAAAGGAAGCTCATAACTATCAATAAATTGTTGTTATCATATACATCAAAATTGTCCGTTCATTTTTCAGCAAGCTGATGGAAAAATTGAAAGAAAACAAGAGATATTCTGAAGCTTTAGAATTGCTGTCCTATTCCAATAAAGCTACACCTGAAGAATTGCTTTCATGCACTCTAGAGGGACAGCTGTACAGGAAAGCATTGAATATCTGTAAACGATTTAAAAGAACTGATTTAATAGGTAAGATATGTTTTTATATAGGAAATAAATTAGTTATTGTAGTTTTGTCGGTAGATTCATCTACATGTAACATAATATTATTTTTACGCAGTTTGCGGGAATTTTCGTTCGTCTACTTGCTAAACAACTTATATACTAATAAGAATAAATTCTTCTTCTTCTTCTGTAAGAATAAATGAAACAATATTTCTTTGTTAGAACCACTTGTATATTTTATTAACCGTTTTCGGAACGACCGTTCCTTCCTCAGGGCAAACATATAAAGACTTGACAATTACAAAACAGTGCGTGAGCACAATGTATTACTAAGTGTTGCGGTAGGGGTGGGGGCGTGGCTAGGGATTAATGAAGAGTGGGGGGGGGGGGGAAATAGAATGGGATTGAAAGGGAACATTTCTAAGATGGGACTATAAGATAATTTTTTTTTTTGTTTATTGATAATGGACTCATTTTTATTAAGGTATTTTTTTTTATTTTCCCGGCGTTAATAAAATATATTACGTGGTTCTAACAAAGAAATATTGTTTCATTTTTTCATAATGGATAACCACTGGTACATTCAAAAGCATATATATACTAATAGTATGTTCAAGATAATGTATTGAAACAATAACTGCAAAAAAAAATTATGTTTATCATTTTTAATCTTACAAACTTAATCAATATATTATTTATATACAGAGGGCACTCTTCTGGATGCTTTAATGGAAAGATACTCCGTACTGATGTCTACCATCAAGGATAAGCAAGAACAATTCCTCCAACAACGAGATAGATTACAAGTTGTCAGGAAAATCAAAACGGAAATGGTGGAGACCGGTGAAGACCTTCATGAGGATTGTGATTTATTCTCTGACAAGAGTAGCGTTGCACAATCCAGCACTTCTAGATCTTCCCGGTAAATTATCTCATTTTGTAATATAAATGGCCGGAGATCCTATATGCATTGCGGCAAAGTAATCTAGAAATTTATTCAAATGGTTCTTAATTTATTCATTACTAGCTTTTTCCCGCGGCTTCGCTCGCATGATATTAGGGGTTTCCCACTCTGCCTCCTCCACCTTCCCTCTCCCCACTCCACTTCCCCCATCAACCCCCCTCCCCCTCCACATACCCCTCTCCACACTCCCTCCATCAACCCCCCTTTTTTATACAAATTTCATAATGCCAGAACTCAACGGTGCTTTCAAACAAAATAACGAACAAAAAAAAAGAATTATCCAATTTGGTGCAGTCATTCGGGTTTATGCGCGTACATACATTTCGGTGATTCATTTTTAGAGGCAGTTATTAAGTACGACACCAACATACACTCTTTTTAGGGTGAATTAACTAATTAAAAAAATAAAAAAACATCGTTTCCAAGGCGACAATTGGTTTGCTTTTTTCCTGATGTTTGCAACAAATCGATTTTGTTAGGGACAGAAAACGTATGATAAATAATTTCATAACGCCAGAGATTATTCATAACGCCTAAGCTTACCATTATATATAGCCTATAGATCTCGCAAATAATGTAGCTTTCTATTAGTGAGAGAATTTTTAAAATCCATTCAGTAGTTTTGCGTGAAAGAGTAACAAACATACATCCATACAAACTTTCGCCTTTATAATATTAGTAGGACTAATAATCTATGTGTGGTATATCAGTCTACGCTGGTCTATGTCAGGCAACGCCAAGCTACTCTCTTTGTGTTTGAAATTTGTTCTTCACATTAAAGTTTAGATTTGCAGTTCATTGTAAACAAACATCAACTTAATAATTGTTTTATTTATATATAATTTTGATTTTTGTGATTTTTTATTTTGATTTAACGTCCTAATAAACTGCTAGTAACATTAGGTAAATTTGTTCATTTTTCAAAACAGAAAATCTCATAAAAACAGTGGATCTCACAGAAATCGTTGTGTCTGCCTTACTATCATACCAGTGTTTCTTAACTGTATTGAAAGAATGGCCCCCTTTACCACAGTAAAATTATCCAGCTATACTACTGATCTTTCTTTCTGAAACTTTCACTCGTAGGTGATATTTAGAACCTTTTTTTAATGGGCCTTAAATTTACATGAATCACAATGACATTTAGTATTATGCCTCAATTTAAATTTTTGTGCGAGAAAATGTAGTTTATTTAACCGATCTTAGAAAAACGTTGCGCCTAAAGAAAGTGTATCAGTGTGCATAGCTTGTGAATGAGTTTATTTTCTATATTGACTGACATAGAAAATAAGACTGACACAATGCCCACTCCAACTTCTGCAGCGCGCCCTAAATGCTCAAAATTTTAAAATGCCTCCCCCCCAGTCCTCCAAAACCTCCACAAAGGGGCGCTGGCGCCACTGATCTAAACAGTGTTTGAAAGAGAAAATACCGTGCTTTAATTCAAATCTAATTAAATGTACATCTCTACGAAACAAGCAGTGGGATATCTATGGTTATATTATGTCAGTTGTCGGCACATGGTCAGAACTCCAAACAATCAAACCCCAACGTAAATATCAAAGTTTTGGATCTAGATTTTTTAAAAAGTTTGTGAATTTTTTGAAATTTGGAAATTTTTTTATTAATAATTTTTGCATGTAGTGACAAAAAAATGACATGACTGTAAATTTTATAATACATTTGTCTAATAAAATATACACGGTGTCCGGAAACTCGTAGTACAAGCGGGAAACTGGTAAATCTACATCACATTCGGAGTCGATTTGTGATATAACTTTTTTGATTTGAGCTTTCGTTTTCGAGAAAATCGGGTCCGAAGTTGGAATTTTTTTGGTTAAATTTGAAAAAAATTTTCACTAGAGGTTTGATTTCAGCTGTGTAATGTCTTATAAAATGCATCGAAGGGCAAACCGGGCTCAAAATTTTTTTTAACCCTTTAGTTGCCGAAAAAATGGAAAAATAGAAAAAAAATAATATTAAAATCGAAATGTTCAGATCTAAAAAAAATAAGTTTTTTGGGTTCTCTACGTGATGTAGATTCACCAGTTTCCCGCTTGTACTACGAGTTTCCGGACACGTTGTATATTTGTTTTTAATTTTTTTTTGTTCATTATAAGTAAATTTAGTTAGAAGAAAAGTAAGATGAGCCATTTTTTAAACTTTTTAATGTTTGCATAAAAAAAAATTATATTTTAAAAATTATTTTTAATTTGAAAGTGAAAATATTTCGACCCTCTGACAAAATATGGCGGAGGCCTGAGGGGTTAAACATAAAATTGTCTTGATCCTTATGGAACATACCACTAATTTCTGAACACGGGTGAAATGCAGATCCCGCCAAATGTTGAGGATTTTAATAAAAATGCACTTTCTAGATCGGAAAAGTGTGGAAAAGTTGAATAAAAAAGAAATTAAGGCGCGCTCGGCAAAATTGAGGGAGATACAGCCGTTTAAAGAATGTATGGAATGACACTTCATTAACCGATATTGTCAGCCATTTTGTTCATAATGTTGGTATCTCAGACTTGCTTTAACGAAGGTTGATACGATTGTAGCTAACTTCGTGTGATATACACGTAATTATGAAAAACAGAATTAATAATGGTCACAAACCATGTTACACAAACCTGGCGTAGCCGCTAAACTACTTGAAAACAGGGATGTTTTTCTTGCGTTGACGTGAGCAGGCGCTATAAAGGGGCACAGACCATGTTACATAAACCATGTTACAACAGATGAGGATGATTACGAGTGCTACCAACTTTAAGGTAATAATTTGGTTTTCAAAATGGCTGATAGGCTAATAACACATGAAGTGTCATTCCATACATTCTTTAAACGGCTGTATCTCCCTCAATTTTACCGAGCGCGCCTTAATTTCTTTTTTATTCAACTTTTTCACACTTTTCCCATCTAGAAAGTGCATTTTTATTAAAATCCTCAACATTTGGCGGGATCTGCATTCCTCCCCTGAACACCACTTGGTTAAAGGAAAAAAATGCGCTTGGATCATTGTGCTTTTTAAACTTCATTCATTTAGGTATGAGCCATCTTGCTGATGCCAATTAAACTTTTAAACGATTGCAGCCCCCCTCAATTTTTGACATCATTATTTTGCCGATTTGCATTTGATAAACCTGCTGGAGTCTGTGCAAAGGAAGGCAGTTTGTCTGATTAAAAATCTGTTACCGATTTCCATCTTTAATGCAGACGCAATGAGGTAGTATTTGAATCAGTTCGAATCACACTTCTATGGATTTTCTGTTCAGTTCATTTTTCAACGAGTTACGTATATATTTCAGGGGCAGCATGCGTTCAAGCAAAAATAGACGTAAGCATCAACGTAAGCTGGTGTCACTGAAGGAAGGCTCACGGTACGAAGACATCGCTTTGGTTCGATCTCTCCACTCCCTCGCCACCACGGCATTTGCTCTGCGACACGACGTCTCAGAAATCAACTTTGTCCTGCAATGGCTGGAGAAAGATAGTCAAGTCGACGATTTACAGGTCAGTGTCAAAATTATATAATTATCCGGCTGTCATATATATGATCCATAAAGTTTTACTAAAGTGCGGTCTCCTCACCGTGAACATGAACATATAAACATTGACAACAGGGGTGTGGCTTTGCACATTTTTGCATTCGTCTGCAGTAAGGCCACGCACCCATTGCTAATGTTTGTAGTAATGTTCAAGCAAATGTTCATGTTCACAGTCAGAAGAGACCCCGCTTAAAATACACATGCCGCATGATGGGATTCAGGTGTTGAAATAGCCAGCATTGTTAAGGTTAAACAAATTACAAGTCTTGTTTTTGAAAGCAAGATCTCTCTCCATTATCATTGTAATATTCCGCCATCCCAATATCACAGTAAACCCTCAAGTAAAGAATCATTATATAAAAGGCAAAGTCATTACAGTAAAACCCTCTTAAGAAGTTAGGCTTTTTCGGCCCCTCGGGCCAATATTGGCCCAATTTTTCCCACATATAAGAAACTTGTTTTTACCAGTTCCTTGTAAAACTTCTTAACCTGTCAAGGGCCAGGGTTTTTTACCTTACCTTTTTTAAATTACCTTAAGAACAAGAATGGAGGAAGCTATTTTAAGCTTTATTTTATGTTATATATTAATGGAATAAAATTTAAAATCGCATCCAAATTATTTGAATTAATATTCTTTTTTGAAATTTGATACTCGCGCGCCGGCGCGGCAACGGCACTCGAGAAGTTAAGAGGGTTTCACTGTGCAATCATTTTTATACTTCAGCCATTGAGAGATGGACTTTGTCGAAATCAGGTACTAAAAAACTTTAAATAATATAATAATAAATAATAAACATATTTTCTTTTCAGACTTGCCTAAAAAATACACTTAAAGAGATGGAAACGAGCTTCCCTCAAATTTGGCTGCCGGAACTGTCAAATGTCTCTGAAGTTGATAAGGCTGATGACAACCAAGATACTACTGCAAATGATGAAATAGATTCACAGTTAACATTAGGTTCGTTTCGTTTTGTTTCTTCTTTAGCCGTAGTTTCCAATGTTGAATATGCTTCCCCCAAACTCGACTACCGAAATTGTCAAGTATTATCGTGGACAATGATGACAACCAAGATGCCAATGTTTAAACACACACTTTATAAGAAAAGATGGTACAATTCATAAAATTTTGTAAAACACAAGCGAGGTGTTACAAAATCATAGTCAACAAGCGCACAGAGCAAAACGCTTTTTCTGTCCATCACATGACGAAAGTTGTAGCCCTGCAAAGGGTGTCTTTTCTCAAAACTAACAATTTCGAGTTGTGTGATCTTGGTTAAATGAACAAGGAAATAATGTTAAGTGAAATCTCTTTTTAACATTTTTCACAGGAACGTTAAAACTGATGTCTTTTTTTTAATGGCATTTCATCACAAAAGATCAAGTGAGGAAATGAAAAATGTAATTGTCAAGTACCTACCTACCCATCCAATTTTCAAATTGAAAAACCATTAATATGAATACTTTGAAAAAATAATAAGAATACCAAACTGTTGCTGTCACTATTACAGATAACCAGATAACCAAAGTGACAACTCCACCTTAGACTGATAATACCTTTATGGTGGGTTTCTTCATTTACCGAGAATGCTAAATGCAATGCTAATTGTAAAAGTAAACGGTCAAATGCATAGAAAATTTTAAATTTCGATCGTTTATTTTTACAATTAGCATTGCATTTAGCATTCTCGGTAAATGAAGAAACCCACCCTTAAAGAAATAAAATTGTCAAAATCGTGGTTTTGGGTGCCCCATTTTTCTCCTCCAAAATGACCGATTTTTAACATTTTTTTACCAACTGTATTAGAAAAAAATATTCTATGTTTTACGTTTTGCTTTTTTTAATCTTCCGTCAGGCGCAACTAATCTGCGAGATAATAAATATATAAGTAATTATTGCCGATCTAGGGGCGTGGCCTCCTATCTTTTCCTCCTTCCCCACCACTCACAGAGGAGCAGTTTCCGTTTGTCTCGAAAAATCTATTTTGATATGTTTTTCTGTGATTTAATCTCACAGATGAATAGCGGCCGATCGTGTTAGGATTTGCATTATATTAAAAAAATATTTGCACCACTGTCAAAATCCAGAGAAGTAGTTGGGGAATTCATTTTTATTGACAAAACGCCGCTCGGTTTCCTCTTAAAGACGTGAATTAAAGGCAAAATGCAATTTAAAAATAAATTATTATTAAAAAAATATAAGACAATGCTTTAACTCGCTAATAGCTGCAGATTATGCCGCCGCTGTCTTTTTTTCTTGCATTATTGTTAAAGTAAACCGAGTGCGACCGAATGACTGACCTATGTTTTCAACCCCGGCGGGTTGCGAGGCATCTATTGTATAAATTGGTGGTAATAAATTGTAACTTGGGCTCTTGGGCATTAAAAGCAGGTAGGTAGTCATCAAACTGAAATTTTATCACAATTATTAAAATGTGTTTTCTGTTTTTTTCAGAGCCTCACATAAGAATAGCTCCAGTTATTCAAGAAATCAAGTGGACAGTGGAATTGTTTTAAGAAAAATGCTTTCCAAAATGAAATATAAAGTGTATTATACTTGAATATATATATATGTGTGTGATATAAATTATTTGGCAAGTTTGAATTAAAATTATTATTTTGTCTTAATTATTTACTTTGTTATAATTATTTAAATATAATTTATTTTATAAATAATGGTTTAAAATATTATTTGAGAAAATTTCCTTATATTCAAAATGATGGTAAAGATACCTTGCACATATTCATAACAAATTAAATAATATTTACAAACAGCTTATTAATTGACTTGAAATGATAACGGCATGTCACCGAGAGGGTCAAAAGAGCAAATTAATTAACATATTTAATCAGGAAAGTCTTCCTAATTAAATATATCCATTAATAGTAAAATCCTTCGGCTACATGCTGTTACACTCCGTATATAATATATTCAAGCCTAATAAATATTATTAAGGATTTTTTTACAATAAATATGCACAAATAATAATTAATTTTTATTACATTAAGTCCACACAGGAGGCCTTGAGGAAAATAATTTCCCTCAGGGCCTATGTCATCTGGGATGCTGTGTGGAGGGTTTTTGAGGAGAGGAAGGAATGAACATTGGTCTTAAAGAGACCCATGTTGTAGGAAGGAGGAAACACAGAATCTAGCAAATCATTCCACAGCCGAGTTGTTGAACACAAGAACGAGTGGAAGAAGCCGTTCTCATGTGACAAATGTCAACCGTTGGGCATGTGTTTGGCGTGTTTCCCGACTGTGCACCGGTGCCGAAGGGATCAATGGCGCTAATTCCTCGGAGCATCTTCCATTGTAATACCGGTAGAACAAGGATAGCATTCCCACCCGACGCCTGTGCTCTAAAGATTGCAATCCGTCTGTTAAGATGGGAGAATATATCAAACGGACCGCCTGTTTCTGCACAGAGTCAAGGGTATTTTTCAGGTATTTTGGAGCTCCAGAACAGAGGTGGCTGCCAAATTCAACCGTGGGGGCGCATGTGTGATTTGTACGGGATTAGCAGTTGTTCACTATTAATGTATCTGCGGGCTCTGTACAGTACGCCCAGTTTTTGAGAGGCTAACTTTACTCTGGCTTCGATGGAGCCCCTATATCTGAGCTGGTCACTTAGGGTTACACCAAGCGTATCAATGGAGGGCCTGTTCGGAAGATTGTTTCCGTTGAAGGAGACCAGATTTTCATTTCGATCCCTTTTAGACGTAATCAGACAAGATTGGGTCTTTGAAACATTGAATTCAACTAGATTATTTTTACCCCAAGAGAAAACACTCTCGAGGTAACCGTCCATTCTTTGCTTAAAAGCCCTCCGAGCCATTGGAGTTTGTGAGCCTTTTGGGGGCTTGTCAAACAAAAAGCTATCGTGGACTGTACTGTCATCCGCGTAACAATGAATTGGTGCACATGACAAAAGGTCATTGATGTGTAACAAAAACAAAGTCGGAAACAGAACCGATACCTGTGGGACGCCAGCATTTATCGAGTGTGAGGAAGAGGTGAAACCATCTGAATCGACCTCTCCCTCAGAAAGTCAGCAATCCACTTTCACAAGGATGCGGGAAGTCCGTAGGAAGGCAGTTTGTTGACAAGTCCTCGGTGCCAAACCCGGTCAAAGGCCTTGGAAATGTCCAGTGCAACCGTTTGGGTCTCACCGAAACGTTCCAGGCACTGCCCCCAAACATGCGTCACGTTTGCGAGAAGATCACCGCACGAGCAGTTCCACCGGAATCCGTATTGACGGTCGTTAATAATTTTGTTCTACTCGAGGTATGTGAGCAGTTTGTCGTTGATCACAAGTTCCATCACCTTAGACCAGGGTTTCCCAACAGTGGTCCGCAAGAGGATAAAAAATTGGTCCCCCCCTCGCTATGCCACTGCTTGTCGTCCCTGTCGAAAAAATAAACATACAAGTGGTCCTGGGTCAGAAAAAGGTTGGGAACCACTGCCTTAGACAGAACTGATGTGATCGCTGGGGCGGTAGTTGGCCGGGTTGGAGCAGTCACCGTTCTTTGGAATAGGATGCAAAATAATTGTAATTGCAAGGACGCGATTAACAGTTTCATCATTACCTTGTGGTTCTGTGAGAACAAATATATGCCTAGTGGTACCTGGTCAAAGAAAGGTCAGGAACCGCTGTTATAGACAAAACAGAAGCGCATTTTGAAAAGTTTGACAAATTGTATTTTTTGGAGGGGTTAAAGAGATGACGGAAATGTTGGGAAAAATGTTACGACTAATCGAACGAGATAATGTTGAAAATTTTTTTTTGTGAAAAACGTGCATCATCAACATGGGTACTTATTGATGGACCCTTGTATAACCAGAATAACAATAACATAATGTGCCTATACAGGGTGTTAAGGGACGTACTTGACTTACTTTAACCAGTGATTCCTGACATTATTTGGAGTAAAAAATGTAAATGAAATTTTGGTCTCCGGTGACATTTTTTTTTTTGTTCTACAAAAACATAAAAAAATGGTAGTTGTTGAACATTTGGAGGAGGGGTAAGGGGTTCGTCGGACACCCGGCTGAGTGACTAGTGACGACATGCGGAAGAATTTTTTTTTTGTTTGATTTTGAAGAAAAAAATTTTGAAAAAAAAAAAAAAAAGTTGTCAAAAAAAGTCACAGGAGATCAAAATTTCATTTACATTTTTTACTCCAAATAATGTCAGGAATCACTGGTTAAAGTAAGTCAAGTATGTCCCTTAACACCCTGTATAGGTCGTTCATGTGGATGGCATGCCACTCCATTCCGTTATTTATCTACAGTATTTTTACATCCACATTCCTTACCTTTATAATTTTATTTTATGAACTTCACAAGAGCGCCCCTGTCTGTAGAGTGCAACAACGGGAACTACATTACCACCCGGTTGGGCATTGTGAGGTGGGTTTAGGTCAGGGCTATAGGAAGGGATATACTAATGCACGTTTTTAAGAGGCCCGGATTATAAGAAATAGGAAAAACAGATGCTGGTGGCTCGTTTCACATGCGAGCCGACTTACACAAAAACGAGTCAAAGAAACGACCTGTTCTCATGAAACCAACATCAACTGTCATGTCTGTAGAGTTTCGCATATGTGTACTGGTGCTTAGAGGATCAATGCTGCTAGCTCCTTTGAGCAGGCTCTGTTGAAACACCTGTAGACCAGACTCAGCATGCCTACATTGCGTCTATTGCATTAAAGATGGCAATCGGTCTGTTAACAACAGAGTGTCCAACACGGTGTCAATCAGATGGACAGCCCTCCTTCGCATAGAATCAAAGCCCAGTACAAGATGCCCAGCTTCTTGGAAGCCAGATTTACTTGGACTTCTAGGGAGCCCCGATATTTGAGCCGGTCTGTGATACTCCAAGCATTTCAACCTTACATTAACTGTTGGACTTCAATGGCCCAAGTAATACGGTAGTGCTTTCTGAGACCTGCTGGATATTGTCAGTACAAAAAAATATTGTCTTATTGTTTGTTCCTCTGTTGGCTGCCTGCTTAGATAAGTAAGTCGATCTGTAGGTATTTGTTATAATTAATAATTGAAAAACTTGATATAGGTAAGCTTAGTGAGCATTTATTTATCATTTGAAAAAAATTGAGATTAGTTGATTTACAAATTTGTATGTAAATAATGATACATAATTGAGAATTACCTAGTTAATAAATATTTAACTTCTAAACCAAAGCATTTCTGACACAGACTCATAAAATTCATGCTATCTCATTGTGTATTAGGGGGAGATATTACGATTTAAAAAGTGTTCTGCCGAGCGATTCTCTACGTTTTGTGAGATCGAAATAGATCTCAGGCGAGATCTCCTGTCAGATTCGTGTGATTTTCTAAGGCTGTTAAATGAATAAATAATCATGCATACTTGCATGAATTCGTGTTTAAAACGGCCTAAACTAAAATATGTGACAGCTCACAGCTGAAATTCTGACATCGGCCCATAGAAAAAGCAAGCAAAACATGGAGAATCGCTCGGCAGGTTGCGTACAAAAATTTACCATAGAGAATTTTTTTTTTTTAATTCTACGGAACACATACAGCATTTAAAAAATATTTGTTAACGTTTGCAAATTTTAAAAAAATATGTTTTTATACAAAATGCAAAAAAGTGAAGTGACAATAAAAGTACCTTTGTCTCTTTAAATATGTTTTTTGGTTTTGTGTAAGTGGTAATTACAGTTTACACGATAAAAACATAAAAACCTTTGGTAAGTGACTATAAAAACTTTATACTTGCGTTAAAATTTTTAATTGCATAATATTATCAGGCAATTAAAAATTACAACGCAATGTCAATTTGTAATACTAAAATCTGAAAGTGTTTCATCTGCTTTCAAAAACAGTATTTTATTTTGAAATACATTCAAAAACAGCGAATCGAATGTAATGTGAAAATATTTCTAGCAGACATTTTTGTATATATATTTTTTTTAATATTAATTTTAATAAAAAGAAAGACAAACATTCCTGAGTTAAGAATAACCCGACAATATTTGAAAATCTCCTACTACCACTACAGTAAGCCGAAAATGTTGCTTGAGTCGTGATAGAGGACTTAGCTAGTCAAGGAATCGAACACGGGACGCCTCGGTGGGACTCAAACGCGATGCCAACTCAGACACTGACTGGCAGAACATCAGTATTTTGACAGAAATACATAAATATGTTGCAAAATATCAGAGACTCCGTAAAGCATTATATCGATTTAGCTTTTGACTTAGCGCATTGAAGTAGAACAAACTTTTGCCACAGTATCATGAAGCACGGGGTACGCACTTTTTAACAATTATTTTGGGAGGAAAATCTGTTATTCTTCATCTGTGTCACTGAGTGCCCAAACCTAAAAAAAAAACATTATTGATTAAAACATTATTATTAAAAAAACATTGTGTTCATTTTGAAATACATACCATCTTTTTCATCGGTTGTTGTCCGGTCAAATTGTTGTCAATATCATTTTTAATTTGACATTCTTATTTTATGTCTTTTTTACTTTTTTAATGGAATACTGCACAAGAGTCCCAACCAAAGTTATTGAAATATAAGAGATGTGCTATCGGCAGTTTTTACAGGGTGGGACTGTGTTTCTTGGCATCACCAATATTGTTAACCAATACTAATGCACACCTTCAAAAATCAATTGAATGAACAAATTCTTTCCGTATTCAAAATATATTGTTATCCAATACTACTGCACACCATCAAAAAATCAACTAAATGAATGAATTCTTCTCGTATTCAAACTATATTTAGGTGGTAGTCTGCCGACGGTCGGGCGGCCATCGTAGCACATCTCTTGTATTTCAATATCTTTTGTCCCAACTGTCATAGGGGGATATGCGAGTGAATTTATTTTCTATCAAGAATTTATTTGATTTTTAGTTATTGTTTTCCCCTTAGAGTAATTATATTTTTTATCAATATTAGCTAAATTAAATTGGGCGCCTTCGGAGTCAATGGGACTTTGGCATCTCCATGTTGTGAGGCTGAAGGAAAGGATAAGTATGAGAGGGGGGAAGGTTGGGAAGCACCTGGCTGTTCACCAAGGGCTGGAATTAAGCTTGCAACTTCTGGAATCTTAGTGGAGAATTATCATCGCTCGACTAATGTGGAGGCGAGTCCATGAGAGGAAAATGGATAATATGGCTTGTGCATGGGGGAAATGGCCATTACATCGAAATGTTACCAAATAAATCTGTCATCATAGATTAATAGTTTAACTGCCATTCATGAGCCTTATTATGCATACTTTTTGTGAATGGTATTTTTTAACCTGGGCAGTAAAAAACTGTAAACTTTCCACATTTGCGTCATATATTCTCCTTACACTCCTTTCCTCGTTCATTCGCTGTACATGCCCAAACCAACTGAGCGCCCCTTTCTTAATCTTACTCATTACGCTTACATCAGCCTTGCATTCTTCGTGGCTCTCCACATTTCTCACACGATCGTACATGGTTTTTGGATCATGCGTGGTTCCAATATAATGGATCATGAAAAAATTTTGTGATTTTAATATAAACAGTATGAATCTCGATCACGAGTGGTACCCGTGATCAGAGTCTTCTAGGGAAAAAAGTCAAGAATGAGGCTTGTGAACGGCTGACAAAGTGTTAAAAAAAAAATTACCTCAGCATTATCAGCTTCCACATGCAACTCCGTAAGGCCGGTAACATCTTCCAAGTACTTGGCACTGGCAAACACTTGCATTAAAAAGTCCACATTCTGTGTCTTGTAGAGCTGCAGGACGGACGGGGAACATGCAATGCATTGCTTGAACTTCCCTGAAGAGGGCAGCACCTGCTGGTATGTGGAGAGGAACCCCCGGATGGAGTGAGGTATGGAACCGAGAATGCCCTCATCATCATTTTCTTCCTGTTCCTTCATCTTCTCGTTTAAGTTATAAGGCGCTGATGCATTTATCCTGATAAACAAAAATTATTTAAACATATATATAAAAATGAATCGCTGAATGTGTTGCTAAGGGAACGTACCCATACTACGTGACCAACTTTTTGCAATTTTTAACCCCCCCCCCCCCCCGGTGACCAAAATCCTAAGCAACCCGCCGCTCATTTGTACGGAGCGTGACATTTTGAAGACCCCCCCCCCCCCTAAACGTGTCACGTAGTATGGGTACGTTCCCTAAGCGCAAATCTTAAGAGCAGCTGAACCGATTTCGCTAATATTCCTTGAAGTACGAGGATGGTTCTTACGGAGAGAAAAATTAATAAAATTGCGCAGAAAATTGGATAATTTCAGAAAACCTAACGACTATCGCACGTTTGACAGTTCGCGTGTTTGAGAATGACATTTTGCAAAACAATGATTGTTAAACCAGGATTCTATTTTTGAAAATCTTTAAGTTGATAAATTTATTTTAAGTAGGTACTCCCCTAATAGTTTGAATCGAATCAAGAATTTTAGATATTTTAAATAGGTACCTACGTTAGGTACCAAATTTAATATATGTACATGAAAAATGGAAATTTGAATAAAAATTGTAAAAGGTGGCATGCGGGCTGTTTAAAAACCGAATGTACTGGGATTGAATATATGGAACGCGGGAGGAGGGTTGGCGGGATGAAGGAGCGGGAAAGGGAAGAGGGAAGGCGGGGAAGGTGGAAGGGGAACGCGGGAGGGGAAGGGGACGTGTGAGGGGGGAGGGGAACTCATGAGGGGGGTTCACGGGAAGGGGGGAGAGTGGAGTGGGGAGAGGGAAGGTGGAGGTGACGGAGTGGGAATGTGAGAGGGGAAGACGACGCAAGAGAAGAAGGGGAGGCGGAAGGGGGACGAATGGGAAAGGACACTCAGGGAGAAACAATTTCTTTATTAAATGGCATAGCAACGCATGCCGGGACCAGCTAGTATATATATAAAAGTAAGGGAGACACAATGATTTCTACGAGAAAAGAGACCATGCAAGCTGTTTCCAAAAGTGAACAAACTTATTGGTTGTTCGCAAAACTGAAAAAATTAGCCTTAGGGGTTAAAAGAAACACTACCTGAAGAGAATTCTTGAGAGAATCTGACAGTTTAGTTCATGCACAGAAAGTCTTGCCAATAACAATATTATCAAAAGCCTTTTGTTCTATAAAATCACAAATATTGTTAGGAAGGAAAGCCATGGCAGGTTCTAAAATGTTTAAATGAAGACGATTGCATCCCCACGTGGAAACGGTTTTATTTATAAGTTCTTAGTATGTAGTCAATTCAATTATTTATTCATTTAAAACATTACAAAATAAAATTTCAATGCGTTTTAAAAGAGTATTAAGATTTAAAATTTAAACAGGTTTAAGTAATTTATATTTCAATGAAGCACAATCATACTAACAACAACAGAGCTTGTTGTCTGAATTGTGCTTCATTGATATTAAACATATCGATATCCGAAGTGATTCTATTTAACAACAAGACAGCTCTCCCGACTGGCATAACCATTGGCAAGTTAGTTCTGCAAGCCGGGAGATAAAACAGTCTATGCTGTCGATGACGGAGATAACCATCGGGAACATATAAACTAATGCTCTCCATGATAGCCGAGTTTTCGAACCTTCCACGAATCAGTCTGAAGAAATGTGTTACAATGAGCACATCCCTTCTGATCCGTAGAAGGTTCACACCAAGCATGCCCAAGAGAAAGTGGGTAGGGTAGAGCTACGGATAGTAGCCATACTTCCTCAGGTAAAGAAATCTCAGAAATTTCTTCTAAACCCTCTCCAACATGAGGGAATACTTCACTTGGTGTGGGCTCTAAACCACCGACCCACTATCAAGCCTACTCCTAACCAAAGCATTGTATAGTACTGTGAGAACCCGGGTGTCTCTGAAATTTCTCGCAGTGCGTAGGACGAAACCCAACATTCTCAGTGAAGTACCACACGTCATTATGATATGAGCATGAAAAGTTAACCTACTATCAAACAAAATACCAAGATCTTTCATAGTGGAGACACGTTTTAAATTTAGAGCCCTCATAGTATACCGGTAAAACCAGGTATGATACGCTCTAGTGAAAGAAAGAATGAAACATTTAGAGATATTGAATTCAATCTGATTCCGTTTACTCCAGTCAACAATTCTATCAATGTCTGATTGGAGTCGAATGCGGTCCTCTAAAGTTTGTATTTCCAAGAAAAGTTTTAGATCATCAGCGAAAAGAAGTGACCTGGAATGCAGAATAATTTCTGTTATATCATTGATAAAAATCAAAAAGAGGAGTGGTCCTAAATTAGAGCCCTGAGGTACTCCTGAGAAAACAAGAAATAATTTTGATAAAAATATTCCATGTGATACATGATGTTTTCTTTCAGTAAAATAGCTAGCAAAGAATATAAGAAACCGAGATTGACTTTAGTGATTGGCTTACTTATTTTTATGTTGTGTGATAGCAATAGTCATTTCAACGGCTAAAGCCCCGGCGATGTTTGCCACTCCGGGTCGTGTCACCGTGCACTGCTGATCCAATGTTCTATCCTTTTGCGACTGAAAATAAACATTGAAAATTAGGCACAAAAATACTACTATTATATGGCATGGAAACCAAGACACTAAATCAGGCAACAACATAAAAGCTTTGAAAAGTGGATAAAATGTAAGCTTCCAGATCGTACGCATTGGACGGATCGCATCGAACGGATTTTAGAATTCTTTGTATAGTTAGTGAACCGCACGCATGGGGCTGTCGGTAATGCCGACGCTAATTCTCAGAGGGGGCAACTATTCCCATGCTGTGTTGAGGGTCTTTTTAGAAAAAGAAGTTCTGGGAAGGAAAAAGGTATTAGAGATGAGTAGAAATCTGGGGGTGAGTGTGTGAATCCAATACTCCCGCTGGGGTGCAAGGCGATGTTCAGAGAGTTCTGTTGGAGAGATCAAAAGGTCTCCCTCAACCAGTGTATCCAGATCCGGCCTGCCACGCAGTTGTTATGCAGAAGCATCCACCGCCTAGATCCGGGCAAACCTTACCCAATGATCCCTGGCACCCCTGCTAAGTTACCAAACAGAAACCACTTGGGGATATGTATGGGGATTAAATATGAAAAAGAAAGAGAGAGCACCCGAATAATTTATATTATTATATCTAATTTATTTATTTATTTATTTCATTATTTTCATATTACATTCATTATAATAGTGACGTATTGCCCATCTCACTAGGTGTGAAACGCCTGTGTTGAGATGGCAATTTACAGAGTGGTTATCTATGATTTTGTTTAAGTAATATTTTGAAAAATATTATGAAAGTGACAGGTTGATATAAAATCTTTTTTTTTCTTTAAATATACAATTCAAGTATGTTACATATATATAGAAGATTACAGTAGCTACATGGTTACATATATATACACACAGTAGGTATAAAGGTAAGTATGTTATTAAATACTCGTGATGGTAATTTTTATTTGAGGTGATCAATGATTTTACTTTTAAATGCATTTTTGGATTGCGTGTTTCTAATTTCAGGAGGTAGAGAATTGAACAGCTTTGTTGCATTATATTTAAAACTTCTTTGCCCATAAGAGGTTTGACAAACTGGGATGTTAAAGGATTTTACATTTGACTCTCTTAAGGCTCTAGTGCTTATTCGTTCTTCAAACATGTGTGTATTTTTAAATTGATAAAGCAGGATATTTTTTGAATACAATTTTTGCAGGTTAGGAACATTTAGTGTCTTAAAAATAAAATCAGTGCTAGTTCTCAACGGGACTTTAAGAATGACTTTCAAAATTAGTTTTTGGATCTTTACTAAAGGCTCCAGGCAAGTATTTGCAGCACTTTCCCAGCTGATGATACCATATTCAAGTGATGATTGTATAAGAGCATAGTAAACTTGTTTCAGTTGCTTTCTATTTAATATATCTCTAACATTTTTAAAGAAGTAGACAAGTTTTCTCAGTTTTGTCGTTAGGTTTGTGACATGTACGTTCCATTTAAGAAGATCATCTATTTGAATACCAAGATATTTAATACTGTCAACTCTACTTATAGAAGGGCAGGTACATGGAGTTAATAACGGGTTACAGCTGTGAAGTTTAAGGCTTTGTTGTGAAGGCAAGAGCTTATTTGATATTCGAAATGTTAGGAATTTGGTTTTGTCTGTATTCAGGGTTAGTATGTGAGCGTTAAGCCAATCTTTAACAATGCGAAAGCCATTTTCTGCCGTTTTAAAGACTTCACCCCAAGATTTGGCGTAAAATAGCAAAACCGTATCATCAGCAAAAGTAGTGATTTGTCCACAAATTTGTAGGTTACATAGATCATTAATATATATTAAGAATAATAAGGGTCCTAGGATGCTACCTTGTGGAACGCCATAAACTGTTTTTTTGGGAACTACTATAGGTACTGTTTATTTTAACACATTGCGTTCGATCAGTTAGATAACTGGAGAGAAAAAATGAAATAATTATATATATATAAATATATGAAATAATTGGAGAATTAATTAATTAATTAATTAATTTAATTAAACTTACATTTCCCGGAGCGGTGACATCGTTGCAGAAGTAGCATCCGAGCATATGACCCGGAATGGAGTGACTCCTGATATCCTGCGAGGAAGATGCGCCGGCATATTCTCCGTGGAACTCCCCATCCACACTCATTCCGATTTCGGAATCTTCCGTGGATATGCCATGCCTCATAACGAGATAACTGTCGAAACCCAGGGCTGCATTGATAACCAGCTAAACAATTGATTTTTCATAGTCTCAATAAAACAGTTGTACATTAAAATATTTATTACAGAGTTACAAATGTAGAACTAAAAAAGACAGTAAAAGAGAAATGGTAAAAATTTACATTAACAAGTACATGGTAGCAATAACTATTTTACACAGTAGAAGTAAGTATACAACATTTGTATATTAATAATAACAAAGTGAAAGTGATGTAATAATAACATCAAATGTGAAAGAAATGACATTATTACGACTTTACCTTTATTTTTAAAATTTTGAATGGTATTATAGACAGCCCTGATTTAATAAGCTTAATTACCTCCCATGTAACATAGAGAAATACTCGATCTAAAATTCTTTTTAATTGCAACAACAATATCAGATATCCGAACTGAGTCATTTAGATACTCGCTTATAACTATATATGTTCAACTATATGGAATATAGTTACAAACAGGCTATATGTAATAACATACTTCAATAATAATAATCAATGTGATCCGGCCATTACACGCATCAGTATTCGCATCAGTATTTACTGACGCGAATTACTGACGACAACCGTCAGTATTTGTGAGCCGTTACACGTGTCAGTATACTGACTTCAGTATCGTTGCGAATCCTTGCGGGATAGACGCTTTTAAAGTGATGGATCCTAAAAGATTTGCTATAATTTTGGCGTTCGGTACAAAGAAACGAGTGAAGGACTGGCTTCTCAAAAAGGAAAAATTCTCACACTTGAATTTAATGGATGAAATTTTGCTGACTGATCCACACGACTATAAAAATTATTTTAGGATGAATAATGATAATTTCAACAAATTGCTAGATGTGGTTAGTCCATATATGTATTTTAAAACAAAATGCAGCCACGAGAGCCTCGATCACCCCAAGAGAAAAATTAGCTGTACGATTTTGGGATATATCTACACTATACACTCGGTCGAGTCCGGCTCCGGATCTTTTGGAAGATATGGTTTTTTTGAGTTGACCGGTACCGCCGCCCCGGGAACCTTTATTGGATAACCAACACCTTTGCCACAAGGCACCAAAAGTGGTTGGCTACATTTGGTTATTTAGCAGGGGTGCCCGGGTTCATGGGGTGAAGTTTGTCTAGATCTTGGAGGCGGATGACCAAGACACACTGAACTCCAGATTCCTACCCACCCCTTAAACCCTTTTCCTTCCTCTCCTCTCCTTCCTTTCATCCCCAAAGATGACATAGACCCTGAGGGAAATTATTTTGCCTCCTGTGTGGAGCTTATGTAAAAAAAATGGCCCTATTCCTCTTTACAGTATTTTTATAGTCCTTTGAAGCGTATTCCATATTATATCACGCATCTCATAAGCCTCGATGAATGTAGCTAGGACGTTTCGCGGCGGAGCTGGAGATGCAACATCGCTGTCCGACATAGCTACAGGCGATAAGACAGCACCATCCTTGATGGCGCACAAGAAATACTGACGTACTGATGCGGCGAGCCTTTACACGCATCAGTACAGCATCAGTATCCCCACCACTTTTCGGCCACGCCCCAATACTGATGAGGCCGATCCAAATATCTAGATGCGCGTCAATAATTTTGTCGATGCGTCAGTATTAGCCATTACACGCATCAGTATTCGCATCAGTATTCGCATCAGTATTTAAATACTGATGCGTGTAATGGGGGGATTAGCGTAATACCTACTATTCTTCTGCGTGGGTTCTGAATTATTTAATTAGCATTACAGTTCCACAAAATTATTATGTATATCACATATTTGTAAAAGCCCATATAGGCGTATATTAATATAAATAAATAAATTATTATTACATATTAGCTGACCCGGACAACGTTGTTCTACCATATAAATTATTTTTTGAGAATATTTTGGTTATTAAATTAAAAATAACATTGTGATATATATATATATATTTTTTTTTAAATAATCGGAGACGGTTTACATATATATAGTTCCCGAGAGCACTTAGGCCATAGACCCATTGTACTATCTCCCATTTTACCTCATTCCTTTGACAGTAACCCAGTCCCTTTTATAAAGTTCACCAGGATTGTCATTCGAAATGAAGCTATATCTTCTGGTCCGGCAATGTGTCTTCCCAGGTCTCATTTCCCCTCTTCACTCCTCCTTGATTCCCTGAAGGCCTCACGACGGAAGAGGGCTTCATCTCTCCTCTCCACTCCTTAGTTCCCCGAAGGCTCCACGACGGAGAGTCCACCTCCCCTTGGTTTCCTAAAGGCCCCACAAGGGAAGAACCACTCCACCTTGGTTCCCCGAGGGCCCCAGGAGGGAAGAGAACTTCATCTCTCCTCCTTGGTTCCTCTAAGGCCCCACAGAGGAAGAGTTCACCAAGATGGCCTCATTTCTCCTCTTCACTCCTACATGGTTCCTCGAAGGCCCCACATGGGAAGAGGACATTATCTCTCCACTTCACTCCTCCTTGGTTCCACAAAGGCCCCGCGCTGGAAGGGTGCCCTTCTCCTTGGTTCCTTGAAGGCCCCACAAGGGAAGAGTTCATGGAGGTGGCCTCAGCTCACCTCTCCACGGTTTCTCCTCTTGGTTCCTCTTACGGCCCCAGGAAGGAAATCCTCAGAGGTGGCCTCAGCATTCCTAGGTTCCCAAAAGGCCCCTAGTTTTCGAATGGTCCAATTTTTTTTTTTGTCCCAAGAGTTACCAGGGAAATAGAAGGTCCACTCCAGCAGAGCCCTGAGTGCTGGATTGAGGTCTAAATACTCCGAGATGCGACCTTGTTTCTCGGAGGCACCGTTCGTGACGCTGTTCCCCAGGACATTCAGCCTGAGCACGGTAGCTCACACCTTGGCTTGGGATGGCTATTGCAGGTTTGTGTTTTCCACTCCCTGAGCGATGGGTTCGCCACACTCCCTACGCTATATTGTGATACATAACAAATGCCGAATGAAAATGTCAAAATGACGCGACGTTTCTTGTGAATGACTTGCGCATGTGTGGATGAAAGTTCAATGAGGCGGACGTAGCGCCATCTGTCATTCAACAACATAAATGAATTCTGTTTGTTCATATAAAAATACTAAAATCGCGAAAAATGGGAGGGTGGGGGTAGGAGGATGAAAATTTGGAGTTAAAAAATATTTTTTGACGCCAAAAAAAAAATATTAAAAAAAAAAATTGTCAAAAAAATTGAAATTTTTTTCTGGATAGGGACACCCTAATCCCTAGCGATATTAAATATACTTTACGACCTATTCTCATACCTACCAAATATACATAAAAAATTTGATAAAGATCGGTCTAGCCGTTTCGGAGGAATGCGACCACAAACACCGTGACACGAGATTTTTATATATATAGACTAGCTGAAGTCCCCGGTATTGCCCGAGCTTTACACAGAGTTTTTCGAAATCAGATGTAGAGTGACCTTTTTCTTGTTTTTTTTTTTTTTTTTTTTTTTTTCCTTTTTTCTTAAAACTCTAGTGGCGCAACAGAAAAAAAATTCGGGGGGGGGTTTTTACAAAACATAAAATGCATGCTGTATCCATATCTATCCAAACGTTTATATACTAATGTACAGTGTATAACAGAGGTTCCTAGCCTTATCTGGCTCACTGCGCACTATTCAAGTATAGTATTCTCTTCAACGCCCCTCCCCCCTTCATTAAGAAATGCGTTACAATACGCAGGCGAAATTTTTTTGAATGTGAAAGTTACATAACATTTGCAAGGGAAGCTCATCAACACCCCAGTCAGTGGTGCGGTATCGCCCCACTTGGGAATCACTGATGTAAATAATAAAACACTCCATTAAATTAAATTTTAAATGACAAGAAATTTTATTTTTTTTAAGTAGGAACGAGTACATTTCTTCGCGCGGTGTGAAATTATTTGACTCTGAATAAGCCATGACAGTTTACATCAGCAATTAATATAATTATAAAATTATGTAACATAAAATAAGAAGCCCCGATAACAATCCAAAAATAATCTGGCAAACAAGTGAAATAGAAAACAATAAAAAAAATAAACCAGCCAAAGGAATTGAAGACGAAAATAAAGTTAAAAAAATGCTAATGAAAATCCAAAAATGGGCTAAGGGGTCGTCCATTAATCACGTGATGCTCGAAAGGGGGGGGGGGTTCGGAAAAAAACACGAAATATCACGACGGGGGGGGGGGGGTATAATGAGATATCACGTGTATTTATTTTTCGTGATAATATTCTGAAATTTTCAATTTCTTTGCACTAAAAAAATACACGTGATTTCCCGGGGGGGGGGGGGGGTAGTCTAAAACCTCACTACACTTCACCAGGGGGGGGGGGGGGGTTAAAAAGTTTCTAAAAAAACATCACGTGATTAATGGACGACCCCTAATGTATTCAACTCCTTCGCAAAAGTTGGTCTAAACCTCGCCAAAAAAATTTGTGTGACTAAAGGATCGACTACATCATAGATTCCCAACCTTTTTTTTGCCCACCGCCCCCTTTGAGAATTTATTTTTTCCTAACGCCCCCCAAAAACTCATAAATCTGAAACGTCAATTGTCACGATTATATTTACCACGACGGGGGGGGGGGGGGGGGGGGGGGCGCAATGGGATGGGATGAAGCAATATGGGATTTTTTATTGTACATTTTATTTAGTTATAACATAGTTATTCATTTTATTTAGTTATAAAATATTTACTCTTATGTCTAATCAGCGGCGTAGCGTGGGAGGGGGTAGATATCCTATTGTTTTATGCCGATTTTTATAATGCCATATGCCGAGTACTCTTCCAATAAAATCATGCTTATAAATTCTAGAATTAGATCGTTTAATTAATCGTCATCACACATACATATGCGATGAATTAAAACTACACTCAGAACATGAAAATGGTTTTTCGTTGATTCTGCCGGCACTTACATTCTGAACACAAAACTGGTTTTTAATTAAATCTGTATGTGGTGAATTATAACTACACTCAGAACACCGGGGCTGAGGAAAATTTCGCCTCGCCCTTATTTGGGTACTTCTAGCGGCGGGGGGGGGGGGGGGTGTATATGGAAATCCTATTTTTTTATTACGACCTTTTTATACACGAGCCGGATATTTATTTAAATCACATTTGACAAGTACTCTTTCAACGAAAATCATGTTTATAAATTCTTGATTGATTTATTCTGCGTTAGAGTCCCCAAATAATAGTTATACAGGCGACAATCAATTTCTCAGAATTTTACAGAATTATGTAACTCAAACGTAAAGCTTTACTCGATGCACGATGAATCGGCAACTCGTTATTTAATTTACCATTGTATTCTGAACACAAAACCAGTTTGTGTGGGGTGAATTAAAACTACACTCAGAACATAAAAATGGTTTTTCTTTGATTCTGGGATTAAATAAACAGTCTGCAACTAGAATTATATAACTGCGAATAACAGAACTTTTTCCTTCGAAATGTGTCAGCAGATGAAACCAACTGGAATGTTACATTCTGAACTGGTTTATATTAAATCTGTACCTGGCGAATTAAAACTACACTCAGAACATGAACATGGTTTTTCTTTGATTGCGGCAGTACATACAGAGTCTGCCACTAGAATTTTATAACTTCACTTCGAATCAGACAATGTTTTCCTTCGAAATGTGTCAACTGATGAATCCATAACTGGAAATTTACATTCTGAACACAAAATTGGTTTAAATTAAGTCTGTATGCGGCGAATTAAAAATTCACTCAGAACATGAAAATGGTTTTTTCTTTGATTCTGGCAGCACATAAATAGTCTGCAACTAGAATTTTATAACTGCACTTCGAATAAAATAATTGCCCCTTTCGAAATGTATCAGCAGATGAATACACAACTAAAATTCATTCGTCAATACATTCTGAACACAATACTGGTTTTAATTTTAAGAGTGAATCTGTTTGCGAGTTATCAGCTTTAATTAGAATTACTCTCATAATATGCGTGCGGTTTTCCTACGATTTGCGAAATTTGCAGCTTAAAAAAATATAATTATAAATATTTTTAATAAATAATAAAAAAAAGAGTTGGATTCGGAAACGAAAGTATCAGTATCATAGAACATTTTCAAATAATGATTTGAAATGGTTTAAATTTTTCCAAGATAATAATATTATTTATTGTGAAAATTTGCCGCCCCCCTTAAAAGTGCCGCCCGGGGCGGGCCGCCCCCCACGCTACGCCACTGTGTCTAATATATTATTTTCTTAAACTACTTACTATAATATTATTTCCTACCTACTTACTAAAATTTGGACTTTACAACATGACATAATCCACGAAAAACTGCAAGACTTTTAGTTTCCTTAACATTTACCGGGAGTTCATTGAACATTTTAAAACATTTATGATAAATGTTGTTTTGTGTTCCCGTTTGTGTTTCTCCCTGCACGTCCCTTCCCGTGCGTCTCCGTTTCCCTTCCCCTCCTGCGTTCCCCTTCCACCTTCCCCGCCTTCCCTCTCCCTTCTAGCGCTCCCCAGTCCCGCCAACCCCCCTCCCGCGTACCATATATTCAGTCCCAGTACATTCAGTTTTCAAACAACTCGCGTGCCAGCTGTTACAATGTTTTTATTCAAATTTTAATTTTTCATAAATTACAAATATTCATTTTAATAAGAACAATTAATCAAAACTGGTACCTAACATAGGTACCTATTTAAAATATCTGAAATTTAAAAAATCCATAAACAATTCTTTTGTTACAAAAAAAAGCTGCCTGCTAAATTCAATTTCATCAAACATGCGAACTGTCAAACGCGCGAACTGTCAAACCTGCAAAGTTAAGATAGTCGTTAAGTTTTCTTAAATTATTCAATTTTCTTAATCTTTCTTTCCGTGAGAACCTTCTACAAAGTATAAGAAATCTTTAAAAAAAAAGATGAATGAAATAGGTAAAGTCGTTGTGTTATGGCGTGACCAAGGGAAACAGGGATTCATTTAAATATATATATATAGATTAGTTATAGGCATTAGTTCATGTACTACTGTTTTCATATGTCCTACTAGTTCATCGGCTTTTCCGTCTAAATTTCCTTGTTTATCGCAGATCCGCTTTTTGTTTTGTAATGCATAATTACATAATTTATCCTTATTGTAGTTCTTTTTATTCCTGTACGTTATACTTCGTGTTCCCTGAGGCTTTGGACTATTATAGTGATCAGATATTTTGAGTTCTTATGCAGCATTAACTTCGGCGTAAAAGACATTTGAAATTACCAAATTAATCATGGTTTTAGAGTTTTTTCACATTCTTGTATATTTTTTGACAAGTTGCTTCCAACCTAGGCAATTTATGATGCTTTGTAATGTTGTCCTTTTTGTATTCGTTTTCATCATGTCAATATTAAAATCTCCACAAATGATTTTATCATGTCTCTTCTATTTTTTATTTGCTTACGGCACCACTCTTCAAAAAAATCTAAGAATTTTGTATCATTTTGATTTGGGAAATGATGAATAGCTGCATAGGCTCCCCGCTTAAAATCATTTTGAATTTCAATAGCCAGTATCCAGGTATTATTTTTTATCTGGTACCGCATTTATTGTGACTTTGTAAGAGATATTGTTTTGAATTAATCAATTAATATGATAACTCTACCAGTACGCCTGCTAATATCAAATTGTCGAATAGCCTTGAAATGTTATTTCATTTTGGTTAATTTATTCGATAATATAGGTTTCGCTCATCATCACCATGTGCGGTGTGTAATATTTTAGTCTTGTCCTTGTCTTGTCATCGACTTCTTCGATATGTGCTAGTAAACTAGCTATGGGTTTCTCTGGGTCTCCTACCGCCCCCCTGAAAGTCTGAAACGCCCCCCAATTTTCACTTTGACTTCTACCGCCCCCTGAGGGTCTGAAACGCCCCCCAAGGGGGCGTTATCGCCCACGTTGGGAACCTATGGACTACATTGATGATATACAAAATCTAAACTAATTTTATGATTTATTATGATAAATAAATATTATTATAATTTTCATACTGATTAAATTAAACAAATAAATAAAAAAAGTTAATTCAGTTGAATGTCTAATTTCCTTGGTTTTTCTGCCAGTTTATCTAAAATAGAATTGACTGTTGGAGTCATGTTTCTGTATACATGCAGAAGAGTCAACCCATTTAACCTATTTTCCGATGTAGAACTCCTTAAATAATTTTTTAATCTACGCAATGTGGAAAATGTTCTTTCATTTTCTGCGGTAGAAACGATTACAATAATATTATGCACGTCGCACGTTCCACTCTGCACTACTGCTACGAAGCGCGTAAATAACTCGTCTGTCAACAATATCAACGTGTTTGTTGTGATGTATGATGGACCGGAGCGTCTTAGTGCTGCCATATCCCAAGAATGAAATACAGTGTTTTCTTAAACTTTTAATTGAAAATTTAAATAAGGAAATAACAGTTTATTAAATAAAATAGTTTTACAATATTTCTTTGAATATTAGGATTTTTTTTTAAGTGCTCACGATTTTTTTTGTTATCAAGTTTAATTTACAGAACTTTAGTTTTAAATTAAATAATAATATTATTAAACACAAATAATAATAATAAAGTTTTTCAAATCCATGAGATGAGGAAGAAAAAAAATCCTCCATTATTCAAATAATTTATTTTTTATACATTTATCGTAGTTAGTCTAGGGTCTAGGTAAACTTTGATTATTTTCTAATATAATGGATACTATTTGTTGACAAGCATAATAATTAGATAAGTGGCCTTGTGGACCTAAAACCGTACTGAAGTTCAGAGTTTAAGGACTATATTCCTGAATTCATCATTTTCCCCTACACGACCCATGATAAAAAAATGTATCCCGAAAACTGCCTTGGTGATCGGTAAAAAAAAACAGGTTTTATTAGAAATGTTTAATTTTATATACCATGGATGTATAAATTAACCAAAAAACAATGCATCTGGCAGCACTAGCTGTGCACGGTTTTAGAGAGAGGTGCCGCGGGCGGGAGGGCAGAGGGACATCCGGTCATATTGTAAACTTTTGCATTTCGCACAACGCACCGTGCGGCGATCGCGAGTGATACTGGTAGCCGGCCAGCTGTAGCACCGCGAGCACCGGAGTTTTTCCCTAAGAAATTTTGCATACAGATTTATCTAAACGTTTCTTATGTTGCTTTTGATTGGTAAAATAATATAAGCTTGTCGTCGAAATTCCGGGGGGGTTTAAACCCCAAAACCCCCCTCGTGTGTGCGCCAATGGCCATGCCGCCCGCCTTTTCTTTATATAAATAGATTGTATTGTGTTACAATGTGGTACATAATAAAAAGGTTGATAGTAGCGATGAGACATTCATTAATGAGTTGCACAATCGAGAAAGCTCTTTTCGATGAGTCGTATTCGTACGACTCCCGGTAAACAGTACCACGGCTCAATTGAACAGTCCCTTTTTTCTTTTACTTTTCACATAATTTTTGATTTACAATCATTCAATTATTAACCTCGCTACGAAATAACTATATTACTAACAACTTCGTTTCCAAGAATACAGCTTAAGGAATGAAACAAATGGCACGAGAGTGGTCATTCAAGAAAAAAGTTGTTCCACAACAAGCAGCCTCATCCTCTGAACTGTGAACCTTCAACCTATAAATAAACTGATAAGGCGAAATAAACACAAGCTTAATAATATAGAATTGCTACACGATAGGTAATTATAATAACTCGGGTTCACGAACCTTGAACTCACTTAAGAAAGGTTGGTAACTAACTAACTAACACTTTCATTCACATTCATACGTCGTTTCATAGATACTCTTCTATTATTCTGACTCTTGACATTATTTATCTAAAAAGATAAACATATCACAGATATTGGATAGTATTCTCACACATTTCTTTATTTCTAAGATGCATCTTTAGATAAGTCCCTTTGTTCTAATTATTTGTTTTCTGAACATTCATTTTATGTTTTCAAATATAAATTATTCTTGTATCTTATCTTTTTATAACTATCAAAAACAAAATAATATACCTACTCCATGTTGTTTAAATAGATTACGAAAATTCGACTTTGCAAACTTTGAAACCTCAGAACATGGTAAGGCGAAGTTAGAACACTTTCCAACCAATGTGACCAACGCGCTATAATGCGCTTCGTAAGAATGATCAACTGTCAGATACAAACAAAATAGAGAGTGTAAGTGATGTTAGAACCGTGTAAAATAAATGGAGCTTGATTTTAGAATTTCATCATACAAGTATCTACGAAAATACAGTACACAGTTCTAAAAATTATTTTGGTTATAGAAATGAGCAGAAGGAATGGGTTTTAAAAATGTCAGTCATGTCCAACTGAAGTGCGGATACGCATCTACACCTACTAACTACCTAGCATATTATTTTTGTCATGGTACGGGTGGAGAGTGGAGAGGTTTAGGTTAGTTCTCCATCAACCGTTTATACTGGTTTATACAACGTTTATACTGGGAAGTTGGGAGCCATACCGGGCGAGCACAGAACGCTAATTGCTCAAACGCTCGGAGCTCACAGCTTTAGTGCAATTAAGTTATTTTACACTTAAATTAATATATGAATCCTATAATTTCTGTTCCCGCCATATTGGGATTCAACCAATCATTTTGCCAATGGTATGTCCAAATTATCTACGCGTGAGTTTCTAAATCTGCCACGTCAGGTCAGTCGAGTTTCAAAAGCCTCTATATCACATATCATCACGATGGTGAATATCAAAATCAGCTATATTCAATTTATTTATCGAAATTACTTAAATATTGCTAGACATACATAAAAAATGAACACTTTTAAAAATGATATTACTCAAATTCATTATATAAAAAATTGAAATGCAATTACTTGTTTACCACAGAGATGTGACAGTTTTTGCGATTTTCTCCAAATCAATGAAAGTTGATATAGTGGATATAGAAATTACACGACTCATATAGCTGCACCACATACACCAATTTAAACAATTTACTATGAACTAACTGATCCATGGTGAAATAATAGCAGTACTGGAAAATAACTTTCACAGAACTTGAATTTTTACTTGAAATTTTATGAATTCTTCAAATTCTGTGAAACAAACCCATCCATAGTATCATTCTGGTGAGACATCCATTCAGAACGAAAACTTTGCTTGAAACGGCTATGTATGTCTGATATGCCCAAAACATTTCCTTTAGGCCAACAGCATTCTGCAAATCAGGGATTCCACAGTATTCCCATTAACTCAGCTTGTTGAGACTCGTTTTAACCTTCAAAAGAAGTAATATAAATATGATGAAATTACCTTTCCAAAGTGGGCGGCTAACAAAGTGGGCAGCCATCGAGCCTCTCTGGAGTCCAGCAGAAGGAAGATGACGTCATGAGACGAGATGAGGTCAGTTAGCTTGTTGATGTCCTTCAGAGTTTGTTCCTTTAGAGACTCACCGACGGGATGACCGGGCATCGGAATGTGCATGGCAATGCCATTGGAATGCTAAATAAAAAAAATTACAGACTATATTCAAGTTTATGTATACATATTTTTTAAAAATTTAAATCCAATCAATAAAATAATAATGATTGGATAATTTGTAGAGCGCCTCAAGGGTGCTTGAGGTGATTTTTCTAATCCTTCCAAAAGACGTGGGAATTCACATAACAAATTAAACAGTATTCAGAAACTCAATTATTCCAATTTCCTTTAGATTTCCCTTAACCACTGGAGCGACAGCGCAATTTGTTAAATGATTATATACCTATACAGCCAATGAATTCTTCTATCTGTTGTCAATTATCACATATTCTTACGATTTATAAAAAAAAAATTATAAAATTGTAAACTTCTACTTACTTACAAATAAGGGAAAATTTGCCAAAATTGGCAGCAAAGCAATCCGAGGTATTTTAAAGGGTGCCATATTGTGGCAAAAAGCACACCAGCGGTTAAGGTCTATGTCATCTTAGTGAAATCAGGTTTTGAAGAGATAAGTAGGAGAAGGAAATGCAAAATTCTACAAATCATTCCACATCCATGGAAATGATAACTATTCGTAAAAATGGCCCATTCCAAAGTTTAACTGCAAAATGCACTCACAACGCCAACAAAAACTTTTTTCAGGTTATCTGCAGCTGCCTTTGCCTTGGGCTTCCCACCGTTCAAACAGTCTTCATGAGTGAAAAGATTTTGTCTCACGGGATTCGAATATGAAACTTTACCATTATCAACGAAAGTAATATGCCTCACTCCCCAGGCCTGAAAATCAAAAAAACATATAATATTATTAAAAACTTTTTTTAAAGGGAGAGACTTTTCTGAATAATACTGTGTTTACATTATAGTTATGGTGATCTTCTCGACTTACCAATAAATTTCTTGCAACGCAACATCCCAATGTCCCAGATCCGAGAAGCAGACACTTTGTCTCCTTTATTATGTCAAGGTTCAAATCAGGCAGAAGACGCCATTTCATCAGCTTCAAATTTAAATCCACTGATGATTCTGCTAGCCTAAAATACCACGACAGGGTTACATTTGCCATAACGGAGGGGGCGTAATGGGATAGGGAAAAATGATCCCTAATGGGATGGGATGGGTTTCTCTGGGTCTCCTATCGTCCCCCCGGAAGTCTGAAATGCCTCCAATTTTCCCTTGGTCTTCTACCACCCCCCTGAAGGTTAAGGGGGCGTTATCGCCAACGTTGAGAACCTATGGCTTAGTTCTTAGTGAAATTAAAAATTTATCTGTTTAACAAAAGTGTAAAAATTATGTGTGAAATAAGTATTAGAAATGTAAGTTAAAATGTACCTACTTTTATATTAGACCATTTGAAGTGGATCTATTTTGTGTAATAAATGAAATTGTTAGATGTTTTGATTTTACATTATTTCATTTTGTTGTTGGTAATTATTGATGTACAAAACATGTTCTTACTTGATTGGGTCCATTGAAGATGCCATATTGGCAAACCGAGGTCCAAATTTCCCTCTTTCATTGCGTTCCCAACCAACCCAATCTTTCCCCCAATTACCATCCAGATCCTGAAAGAGTTTTAAGTAAAGAATTAAGTTACGGCGTCAAAACTACTATTAAATAATGTTACTGAGTAGGTTGCAAACTCTTACGCGAGGAAAGAAAACTTTGAACACCACGCTGTCATCAAAGTTGCCATTTTGTTTGATTCGTAGAGAAACAAATGGTACAGTCAAACCAGTAACGCTTTTACAGTGGTACGCCAACAAAGCTATAAGATTCCTCAAAGTCCATCCAGGATATTCGTTATTGCTGCAGTCAATGAAGCCGAAGCACATATTTTTAACATCAATTGTATTACAAAAATCATTTTGCTTTCCTCCATTGATGGCATGAGAAAGAGGCAGCGCAGTCAATCTATTCTCAGTCACATCGATGAAGAAATATGGCTTTTGTTCAACATCGAGGTGGTTGAAAGAATCTATTAAAGATTGTATTTGGTTATCGTTATATTTATCTTTGAAGGGAACACTTTCTTCGGGAAGATAAACTAAAGGATGACTCGGTGCAGGAAATGCGAACCAGTAGTAGAACTGGTATTTTTTTAAGTCCTGAAAAGAAAAAACAAATCAGGAACACAAGCTTCTGAATCAATAACTCGGATGTTATGATAGCATTACGATATAACCATTATAAATCATACTAAAAAAATACAAGCACACCAGGAAAAAGGAAAAGAGGTATTTATCTTATGACTAATAATTAATGATTATTTTCCTTGATTATAATAAGAGCATCATCTTTAAATTGTCTCTAGACTTAAAACATTAATACTAGGCTGTTAACACCTTGACATGAATGCTAGAGCGACTATTAATATTTTGTTTTTGAAATATAAAACAAAAGAGATCGCTATTCAACCTACAGCGAAGGACAGAATGAAGAACCTGGATAGGAGATTGGGTTTCTCAATGCAGCTGCCATCTTGAATGTCTTTCCAGAGTAAGCATCCTTCGTCTCTCAAGAGTTCAACTTTATCACAATCCTTGAAGTCATCGATTGTGTTCTTATTCAACAGGGCTCCGTACGACAACACATTGAGCTTTTGTCTCTCTGGAGTGCTAAAAAAAATCATCAAAAAAATATAAACCTTAATATTAATTTTGAAGGTTTGCGAAGTACAATATTTATGGATACATGCTGAGGACTATTTACCTGTTGAAAGCGGTTGAATTGACTTCAAACAAACTGGAAATGGTAGTCTGGTAAGAGAAACTCCCATAAATGGGTTTTCTTTTCTCCTCCAATTTGTCGATGTCCAATTTGATTTGAGTAAGCTTATACCAAAAATTGGGATCAATAAACGAGGAGAACGTGTTGTATTGAATTACCCTTTGTTCCATTGCAAATGATAATTTTTCAGAATAAAATAAAATAAAAAAAATTGTTTGTCGCTATCCAAAACAAACTGCAACCTTGAATATTTTGACCAGGAAATGGTTTTTTTTAGATTTGTTTATACCGGTTTTGATCACTTTAGCACAGTTTGACAGATTCGCGTTTGACAGAAGAAAGACCATAGAATGACAATTTGGTGCTTTTTGTATAGAAAAAGTTTGTCCACCATTTAACCATAGATATGCCAATATTTGACGATTTTTTAGTGCGATTCAGAGCGGGGCAGAGCTATATAGCATCTCCCACACGCACAGTTCGGAGCGACCGAGTTCCGCGGCACTTCAGGCCGCCGTACAGAAAAGTAAAGACCGATAGGTTTACAGCGCAGAGACTTTTCTGCGCGGCGGCCATTTAGTTTATTCGAAATATTAATGTAATATTGCTAGAAAAATAATGACTGCTATTTTTTGCTGCCTCCGGATAGTTAGGGGCCATTCATTTACTACGTAAGGCGATTTTGGGGGGGAGGGGGGTCGACCATGTCTTACTTTTTCTTACAAGGGGGTGGGAGGGAGTCTTAATAGTTCTTACGTAAAATCACAAAAATGCGCAAAGTTAAAATTATTAGTACCTTTGTAAGTACAATTAAACATTTCTAAAATTGTTACCTTGAAAAATAAACATTAAAACAAACCAAACGTGTATTAATTTTTTCCTTTAGATTCTTACGTAATAAATATTAAACAGGGGGGAAGGGGGTCGGCCTATTCATATTTTTTCTTATAATAGGGGGGGGGGGGGGAAAAAACTATCAAAACTCGTCTTACGTAATAAATGAATGGCCCTCGACCATGGAGGCCGTCAAAATAAAAGATGCTGTATGGGGTCTTTTTAGATAAGGAGAGGAAGTTATGGGAAGGAGGGTATGAGAGGTGGGTATGAAACTGGGCGGTCAATGTGTCCAGGGGTGATTTTTTCGGGAAAATAATTTCCCTCAAGGCCAATGTAATTTTAGGGGATGTTGTGTGGAGGGAATTTTTGAGGAAAGAAAGAAGAGGAAGTTATGGTAAGTAATAGGTATGAAGGGTGGGTAGGAATCTGGGGGCAATGTGACCAGGAGCGACGGACGTAAGAATCCATTTCTATGACACATCAGCCACCAAGATATTGACAATGCTGCCCCATGAACCCGGGCACCCCTGATAAGTCACCAAATACCAAATACAGCGAATTACTTGGGGTGACCTATGGCAGAGGTGTTGGTTATCCAATAAATGGTTCCCGGGGCAGCGGTACCCGTACCCGCCTCTCAAATTAAAAGTGATAGTCGTATGAATCCATCCTTCTCACTGTGGTGCAAGCCGATGGATCGAGGGAGTCCGGTTAGAGAGGTCTAAACCGGTCCGGTTAAGAGGTCTAGTCTTCCTCAACTAATCTCTCCCGATCAGGCTCGCCACACAGTAGGCGGGCAAATGCCGCTAAGACTTAGGCAAACCCCACTCCATGAACCCTGGCACCTCTGCTAAATCACCAAACGTAGTCAACCACTTGTGGTGACCCACAGCAGGGGTGTTGGTTTTCCAATAAATGGTTCCCGGGACAGCGATAACCATACCCCCTTCCCAAATAGAAAATTCAAAAGTTGTAGCGTAAAATAAATATGTTTAACGCTTTGTAAAATGAATTTCCAGGAACATAAAACATCAGGGTAAATATAATATGTTTTATTTAATTACGGAAATATTGTGTATTACATTTTAAATGTGGTAATCTTAATAAGACCCCAGATACTAATATCTACAGCCTGTATGTTGGACGAATATCTACAGCTCATATGTTGAACTAATATCTACGAACTTCAGAGTGTTGACTAATATCTACAGAGCGTAGGTTGAACTAATATCTACAGATCATAGGTTGGACTAATCAGCTAAATGTGTCCAATAGTCCGATATTAGGGATTTTTACATACATACTTACATAAATAAAGTTTTTTAAACTGCATACGCAATATTACGTTATTCCAATATGCTATACATAATTGCAAATCCAACCTCTGCCAGTGCTGTAGATATTCGTCAACACTTTGGTTCTCATAGATATTAATCAACAGTTTGAGCTGTAGATATTCGTCAACACTTTGATTCTCATAGATATTAGTTCGATTTTTTCAGTTTTTGAAATTCCTGTAGATATTAAGTAGACGCCTCCCTTAATAATGCCTATTGTAGCCTATTGTTTGTTTTCGAGTTGAGCTTTAGGTAATGTCTACCATCTTGGGTTAATCTTCTTTTGCTTATTTACGACAACCCACTTAACTGGCAACTTTTGATTTTTTCGATACACTTTAAAACGCGTAGCCGGAAATGATATTTGACAGCGGCTCTTTTTCTTTCTCTTGAATTGTCGTTTGGTTAGAAAACATGGCCGATGTGAGTATTTTTGTATTTTGTGAATAAATCGCCATGTATCTGTGTAATCTTATGTAAATTCTACATGAAAAGTTTCGTATTGTGATTTTACTTCGAACTGTGAAACCGATGATCTTTTATTTACGAATTTAATTTTTTATTGACATTTGAATTCTGTTGTAAAATGAACGTCACAAATTTCGTATCTTACTTTATTTTCGTTTTATTTACAGATCGAAGATCAGCAAAAGAAAAGGCGCGCCTTCAGGAAGTTTACCTTCCGAGGCGTCGACCTGGACCAGCTCCTGGATATGCCACAGTGAGTGTCATGACTTAACCTAACTTTTAATTAATACCATTTGTCCTTTGAAAAACTATCATTAATTTCTTAAGTGGATAGACGACTTACTTTAATGAGTTGATTTATTGAGAAAAACCTATATTTGGTTCAATTGCATTTCTCAAGAGGAAAGTTTCCTGTCTAAATTGTTCCGAAGGGCTAACCATCAGCTCACAGCTTGTTGACAGTGTTGTTTGCAGTTCATCATGGTTGCCTAATTTCAAACTATGGGTATGATGAATACTTTTTATATTATGATTTACGAAGTGAAAAGTGATAAACTGTGACAAAATGGAATTGGAGAATTGGAGTGGAATACAAACAAGTTTTGATGTGACATTGTGTAGTGTATCCTCAAAGCGAGGTTTGTGGTTTAATTTGTTTGTCTGCGTTAATATTATACTCTGCAGTACGTAGCTAAAGTGTGAAAAATATAGTTAAAGCTGTTCTATACCTCCAAATTGTGTCATGGTTTGTGTTAACATTTGCGAGTTTTAATTTAGAAAGTAACACTTCAGTATTTAAAATGGGTTTCCTTACTCCCCTTACTGTTGAAAACCCCCAAATTATTAAAGTAACACTTCATTTGAACTTATACAAGAAACAACGGAATAAATTCGGTTTTTGGGGGAAATTCCTAAAAAATAAAACTAGTTATTTTTATACTAATTATGGGCCGGAAAAACCGAATCTGAAAGAATTAGGCGGCGGAAAGCAATATTAACTGAGTTACACGACTTTAAAATTTTTTATACGCGTACAGGAAAATAGCCATTTTGGAAGTATTCTGATTCCTACAAAATCAAACTAATAGTTATTTTTATACTAACTTTGGGCCGAGGAATCCGAATCTGAAAGAATTAGGCGGCGGCAAGCAATATTAACTGAATTACACGACTTTAAAATTTTCAATACACACAAAACATGAAAATATTCATTTCGGTAGCTGAATTTGACTCATTCAGTACAAAATCATAGATAAACAAGAAATCTACGAAAACATGTGCCAGCAGTGTTACCAGCTCTCAAAAATATTAATCCCAACTATCTCAACGGCCGTATTCTTAAACCAAAAGTATGAAAATTCGTAGTCTTAAAAATGCGTAACCAAACCTAACCTAACGCTAGGTTTGTGTAACATGGTTTGTACCCCTTTATACCGCCTGCTCGCGTCAATTTTAAAAAACATCCCTGTTTTCAAGTAGTTTAACGGCTACGCGAGGTTTGTGTAACATGGTTTGTGCCCCTTTATACCGCCTGCTCACGTCCCTAACCTAACCTAACCTAACGCTAGGTTTGTGTAACATGGTTTGTGCCCCTTTATACCGCCTGCTCGCGTCAATTTAAAAAAACAGCCTACGTTTTCAAGTAGTTTAGCGGCTACGCTAGGTTTGTGTAACATAGTTTGTGCCCCTTTATACCGCCTGCTCGCGTCAATTTAAAAAAACAACCTACGTTTTCAAGTAGTTTAGCGGCTACGCTAGGTTTGTGTAACATGGTTTGTGCCCCTTTATACCGCCTGCTCGCGTCAATTTAAAAAAAACAGCCTACGTTTTCAAGTAGTTTAGCGGCTACGCTAGGTTTGTGTAACATGGTTTGTGCCCCTTTATACCGCCTGCTCACGTCCCTAACCTAACCTAACCTAACCTAACCTAACCTAACGCTAGGTTTGTGTAACATGGTTTGTGCCCCTTTATACCGCCTGCTCGCGTCAATTTTAAAAAACATCCCTGTTTTCAAGTAGTTTAACGGCTACGCTAGGTTTGTGTAACATGGTTTGTGATACAAAAGTGAGTAAAATTTATAAAAAATAAGTACTTAAAATATAAACATTTTATTTTACGTTATTTATATTACTGGTTAATGGCAACACTTAATTTTGTGTGGTAAAAACATCTATGTTATCTTGTTTTCTATGGTCTTTGTACTACGTGTGTCAAGTCAAAATCAGCTTGCGAAATGAATATTTTCATGTGCACGATGGAAAATTTTAAAGTCGTGTAATTCAGTTAATATTGCTTGCCGCCGCCTAATTCTTTCAGATTCGGATTCCCCGGCCCAAAGTTAGTATAAAAATAACTATTAGTTTGATTTTGTAGGAATCAGAATACTTCCAAAATGGCTATTTTCCTGTATGTGTATAAAAAATTTTAAAGTCGTGTAACTTTGTTAATATTGCTTTCCGCCGCCTAATTCTTTCAGATTCGGTTTTTCCGGCCCATAATTAGTATAAAAATAACTAGTTTTATTTTTTAGGAATTTCCCCCAAAAACCGAACTTTAGCCGAAACAACAATAAATATGGTAGATGCTTGCTTATTGATATCAAAACTTATTAATTTATCGATAAGCCGCCGCATTTTTATGCACAGATTACGGAAATTACACTTCATTTCAACAATTATTACAAGAAAAAACTATTTACGAACACAAAATAGGTTATTAGGTTCTTAGTTTAGGTAAATTAAGTAATTCATGCGTTTTTATTTTGAAACGAAACTTCGCAAATGTCAAATCCATACAATATATTATAATAAAACAAATATGAAACTTTATTCCACTTAACCTGTCACGTGCCAGGGGTTTTTGGATAAATCACGCAGAAATTACCTACCTGACACTTTTGCTTATAATCGGTGTAAAAATTTTTTTTTTTTTTTTTTTTTTTTTTTTTTAAATTCTGTTTGCCAGATAATGTATCTTATTATTCATATTTATTACATTATAATATCATTACAAGTTTTCCTAGAATAGCTAACTAAAGTAAAAAAATGATGTAAAAATTTTCTCATTCCGGAAAAAAATCGTAAAAAAATATATTTATACGAAAATGAACTGATTTTTTTATTTCTACACAAACCTGAATAGACACCCTACATAAAAAAAAAATCCAAGGGTGATTCCGAAAAAGTTATGACATTGGCACCTCTTTGAAAATGTAAAATATTTTCATCTTTTCAAGAAAAAATCGAAAACCAAGTGTGCACTTTCGCATTTTTTTGTGTCTGATTTCTTGAGTTTATGGTAACAATTCTTTCACATTTTGATAGTTTATACAATTGTTGTTACTAATAATATTTTTTTGTAGTAGAAACCCGTAAACAAATAATGCTAAAAATATAATTAGTCATTATGACGTAAAAATTTTGACATTTCTAGGAGAATCTTACGAACTGAATATTTAGGAGATTTCGTTTGCGAAATATTTCGAAAATTACATGAAAATAATGTAGATAAAACGATCTTTCTGATGATATCTCAAACTTATTCTTTCCAGAATGAATTTATATCAAAAACAATGAAAGAATGTACAGTATACTTTAGCGACTTTAGACATGTTTTGACACTGGTGTAATCCAAGATGGCCGCCGCTCCGTATACAGACGAGCTTCAAAGGTACAGTCTGAGGCCAAATTAAAAAAATAATATTTTTTTAATTATATTTATTTCAATTTCACATACAATGAAAATACACATCATACATTTTTATAATAACAAAATATACATTTTTATAGTAACAAAATATAATCCTACTAATATTATAAAGTGGAAAGTTTGTATGGATGTATGTTTGTTACTCTTTCACGCGAAAACTACTGAATGGATTTTAATGAAACTTTACAATAATATGGATGGGGGAAGGGGGTTGATGGGGGGAGTGGTGAGGGGAGAGGGAAGGTGGAGGAGGCGGAGTGGGGTGGGAGAGGTCGGAGGGAAGTAAGGGGTAGGGGCGAGGGGAGGGGTGGGTGGAGGTATAGGGGGAGTGGGTTGATGGGAGTGGAGAGAGGGAAGGTGTAGGAGGCAGAGTGGGGTGGGAGAGGTGGGAGGGAAGGAAGTGGAAGGGGGAGGGTGGAGAAAGGTGGGGGGAGGTGGAGTTGGAGGGGTATGGGGTAGGGGAGGGTTCGGTGGAGAAGGAGATGGAGGGAGAGGGGGGTTGATGGATGAGTAGAGTGGGGTGAGGAAAGGTGGAGGGTGGGAGGAGTTTGGGTAGGGGTGAGGGGAGGGGGGAGGGGGAGGGTGGTTGAAGGGGGGAGTGGAATGGGGGGTGGGGTGGGTGGAGGGGGAGGGGGGTTGATGAGGGTGGTGGAGTGGGGAGAGGGAAGGTGGAGGAGGCGGAGTGGGAAACCCCTAATACCATGCGAGCGAAGCCGCAGGAAAAAGCTAGTAATTTATAATAACAAAAACATACCAATGCAAAGATGCACAATGCACTTGTTTCAGTAAAAAAAAATATTCAAATGGTGCATCGAATAAAAACCATAAATAACAAAAACATATAAACACAACAAATGGCGACACGATTTGAAAATAAAAAAAGGTAATCTAAAGGGATGGGCCAGGCTGAAGGACGGCAAAATCCTCACGCCGACCCGAGAAGGTTGAAAAATCCACCGACCAGTTGTAGATCTGCGCCTCGGGTACAAAATCGGTGTCCTCCTCCTCTGACGGCTCCCACTCAACATCGTCATCTACCTTGGTATTGGTGGAAGTTCATCGGAGGTGAGGGATTCAACCTCACCGGTTTCGTCACCAGCACCGTCACCATTCCCTGTCACTTTCAGTAGGGTTATTCTCCTCGTAACCCATCCATGAACTCCATCAAGATGTTGTTGGATACCTATAGACGGAAAGAAAAGAAAAATATATATAGCTGTGTAAAGCGCTCTTGAGGTAATACAAGAAAAAAATGGTACTGTATAAGTTAGCCAAGTGTTATTATAATTACCTGAGTCGTGGGAGCCGTCGAGAATGTTGAGGATGTTGAGGGTGTTGGACCGTCGCCGCCGTCATGTGCCCAGCCAGGAATCTGAAACTATAAACATTTATAGTTACACTTATGTCTTTCAATTTTGGAAAGGATGAAGCATACAACCAACCTAATAGAATTACTACTAATACACAACATACCGTCGTGCCATTCTATAACAATAGAAACAATCATAAATGTCTACATCATATTATATCATCATCATATAATATAATAATCATCAAAACGCTGTATTTATAAATATTTTATAATTTTGAAGAAAGTTCTTTATAACCTTGCAATTTTTTTTCCATAATATATAATAATTGTTTTTGCACACCCTATATAACTGATCAATTTTTTAACTTATATTTATATAAATATAAGTTAAAAAATTTCTCATGTTCCCAACACTTCGAGAACGATAATGGCGGAAGCGTTTCTGACCTTGTTCTTGGTACTGTTTCTTTATAGATAAGCGTCAAAATCGAGATCAAAAAGTTTTTTATGGTGAAATTTGATACTCGCGCGCCGGCGCGTCAACGGCACTGGACTCGTAAACAGATATCAATTTTACGCAATACTGTAAAGTTTTTTATGGTGAAATTTGATACTCGCGTGCCGGCGCGTCAACGGCACTGGACTCGTAAATAAATATCAATAATAATCATCAACATTTGATACTCGCGCGCCGGCGCGTCAACGGCACTGGACTCGTAAATAAATATCAATAATAATCATCAAAATTTGATACTCGCGCGCCGGCGCGTCAACGGCGCTGGACTCGTAAATAAATATCTATTTTACGCAAGACTGTAGAGCTTCATACAAAATGTCCGTTTTTCAAATAGAACCGCTAGATGTCAGCGCTGTCGAATTTATTACTTCAAAGCTGTCAATCAGGAATCGCACGCACACACTTGCAAAAAACATCAATGTGTGCGTGAGTATGACAAGCGTCGAGAATGTATTTATTTCTATTATTTCTAACTAAATATTCACAAAACAAAAGCTTTGATACGTAACACAATAGATTTCTTTACATAATGACGTAAAAATCTCTATAATATCGTAGTATATTTACGTAGATATTGTTCTACAAACGTCAGAATTCAGAAACCCGCCAGAATTTTTGAGACGTCATCACTCGGAACTTTGTTTTTCGTAAATTACAAACTAAATATTGACATAACAAACACTTTCATATAATCTCAATTGATTTTCCTACAAAATGATATACTAAACATTGCCAAATAAACGATATTATCACCCGTAAACTGAAATACTAAACGTAAAATATTTCAAACCAAATGATGCGGTCACTTTGGTGTCGTATTTCGTCGGTTTATTTTGAGATATCGTGTATTATTTTTACCAAAACACATGCCACGCACAATAAAGTATGAATGAAAACAACATTACTTACGTTTCGTGAATAAATTCCGTATTTTTCGGCGTTTTTGTCAGATCGAGCGCACTCCCAACTTTCCGCAGTTTGACATTCCAAAATGAGTGACGCCAACTTCATGTATGATGAATTCTTGTAATTAATTCCGACCGGCTAGATGTTTTTCATGTTCCCAACACTTCGAGAACGATAATGGCCGGAGCGTTTCGGACCTTTTTCTTGGTACAGTTTCTTTATACGATATAGTTAAAATCGCATCCAAAGTATAATATCTTCTGAAATTTGACCGGCCCGCGTTTTCGAGTTCCTGGCGCGTAACCGGTTAATTTTATTCGACCGTAACCGGTTTCAGCTCGTCAAAGCCATCTTCAGACTGGGTCCAGTCTGAAGATGGCTTTGACGAGCTGAAACCGGTTACGGTCGAATAAAATTAAGTGGAATAAAGTTTCATATTTGTTTTATTATAATATATTATAATGGAATTCCACCATGAAATATCAGTCTCAAAAATAGAAATATCAATAACATATATTTATTATTTACAACTTAATCTTAAAAACAAAACAAAAAAATACCTTATTTTATTTTGAATCAGATCTCAAAACTATGGTCACCCTAAAAGTCTACATTAATGTACTACCTAGCGCCATCAGTTTAGTGGGTACTGGGTACCCATAATCTCAATCTGTAAGAAATACAACAATATTGTTCTTTCAAAATCTGTATAATTTTGTGTTATTTTGTTAACTTGTATAATTATTGTTAACCTCAACACAGGCTTGTCCTAGTGAGGTAACAAATTGTATTGTAAACATTTTTACCTACAGTGTAAAGAAACAATAAATAAATAAATCAAATCCATACAAAAAAACATGGCCGTAATGGAGATGGTAATTTTAAAACTTTGAATGAAAATCGTGTTTTTGCATGTTTTCCCATCTATCTCGACTGAAACGGATGGTTCTTGTGGTACTTAAGTTTAAAAGTTTTTTTTTGCATCATCTCCACACAGGAGGCCCCGAGGAAAGTAATTTCTCTCAGGGCCTATGTCGTCTTTGGGGATGCTGTGTGGAGGGTTTTTTAAGGAAAGGAAGGAGAGGAGAGTTATGGGAAGGAAAAGGTTATTAAGGGGTGGGTAGGAATCTGGGGTTCAGTGTGTCCTGGTCATCCACCTCGAAAGTTGAGGTTTTAATTTTATTTCCAACATTATTATTCTGGATTACCAGCCAAAATAGATCCAACATCAAAGATTATATCAAAACTAACTTATAAGTATTTATTTTTTCAATTTTACGTTGATGATTAACTATTACTTGTAATATTGTGTTATTATTTGTACTTTGTATGTGTTATTATTATAAACTGCTCATGCTAAGCGCCTGCTCTCAACACAGGTTCTCCTAGTGAGACAGGCATAGAATAAAACAAATTGTAACTCAAAACTAATAAAGATGAATAATAAAAAAAAATAAATTATAATGATATTCCTCCTCTTTCAGTGAGCAGCTCATGGAGCTGATGCACTCGCGCGCCCGCAGGCGGTTCTCCCGCGGACTGAAGCGCAAGCCGATGGCGCTGGTGAAGAAGCTGCGCGAGGCCAAGAAAGAGGCCCCACCAAATGAGAAGCCTGAGATCGTGAAGACTCACCTCAGGAACATGCTCATTGTCCCCGAGATGGTCGGATCCATCGTTGGTGTGTACAACGGCAAGACCTTCAATCAGGTAACTACATAATCAATATATGTTATAAAAGAAAGTGTGCGTCCCACTAAAACTCAGAAACGAGTCCCGGTACGATCAAGTGAATTATATGGTGTGGTAGCCCTCCATCCCCCATCCATGAAGAAGGTTCCCGTTTTGACCTGAAGGGCGTGCTTTTGAAGATATAAGGGCTGGAAGTTTCGCCCTTTAGAAATTTTTAGACCAGTTCAGAACATTCAAAAGCATTTGAAAGGATTCCACAACATTCCAGAACATTTGGGAATAAATAACAGGGAACATCCCAGAACACTCTCGATTGTTGTGGATGTTCTCCAAACATTGTGGACCGTTCAAAGACTTTTTTGTACGGGTGGGTCTACCCATTGGTAAGGGTTATATAAAGCAAGATCCGCCGTGGGTTCGAGCATCAGGTGTGTGGTATGGTTTATTTATGAGCATCTGTTTAATCTCATATCAACTCCCTGAGAAAACCACCACTGTGGTGTCCCTAAAATAACTGGGACACCACAGTGGCACAACCATTTGGGATACCCAACCAGGTGTATAGCATATGGTATTGCCACAATTTGGCGGCTGACACTGGCATCGACGCATGCCAACCAGTAATATGTATAGTGGTGTATGGCAGCTCACTCACTCGGCGTGGTAGTCCAACCATGGTGTCCAGGTGAAAAAGGACCCTGATTTCATTCTTTAAATGCAGAGTCGATTTTTTTAATTGATTAATAATCATTCTTTCTTTTTAAAGAAAGGCAAACCTCAGCAGGTTACAAATAACTTTACAATATTTTAGTTTTTCTCCTACTTCCATTGTAATAAGCCGAAAATGTTGTTTATGCAATTAAGGAGGACTTTGCAAAGGATTGAAACATCGACGCCGTAGTGGGAGAATCCGATGATTTAGATAACTTCTGCCACTAACCAATTTTAATGCTATAGCATTGATAAAATATATGAATATAGTTAAATTTGTCAATGTTCCTTATTACAATATTTTTTACTACACTACAAACTAGCAACCTTCCTGTTTGCAATGTTGAAAGTTTTGTTGTTTAAAATGCAAATAGCTTATTTCTGGGTAATGTAGAATTAGACATTTATTTCTAATGTTGTAACAATTTCTAAAATAAATAACCCCTGTTGTGTGCATATTCTAATGAGGCTTGCTTGTTTGTTCCCAGGTTGAAATCAAGCCTGAGATGATTGGTCACTACCTGGGAGAGTTCTCCGTGACCTACAAACTCGTAAAGCACGGTCGGCCCGGTATTGGTGCCACCCACAGCTCTAGGTTCATTCCCCTTAAGTAAACTATCATATTATTTTATATGTGCTAAAATGGTCCACCTAAAGGGAGAACAATAAATCTTTATCTGGCCAACATTTTGTTTGTTTTCATTTTTTGCACCCAATAAGAAACTAAGGGTGAAATGCAGATCCGGGCACAGTTTGGAAATTTAATAAAAAGGCACTTTCTAGATGAGAAAAGTGTGGAGAAGATGAATAAAAAATAAATTAAGGCACGCTCGGCAAAATTGAGGGAGATACAACCGTTCAAAGTATTTAAAAATTCACTTCGCGAACTGATATTGACAGTTCGTTGTTCGTTCGCCATGTTTTCACTGCGTAGGTATATTGGATCCCAGACCTAATACAGAATTAATAGTACGCCAGAATCACAAACCATGTTACACAAACCTAGCGTAGCCGCTAAACCACTTGAAAACTGGGATGTTTTTCTTGCCGTGATGCGAGCAGGCGTTAATAAAGGGGCACTTTTTTTGTATCACAAACCATGTTTAGCGTATTAGGTTATAAAAAAAATGGCGGGCGGACGCCGGCGGACTGTCAATATCAGTTTGTAAAGTGAAATTTTAAATACTTTGAACGGTTGTATCTCCCTCAATTTTGCCGAGCGCGCCTTAATTTTTGTTTTATTCAGCTTTTCCACACTTTTCTCATCTAGAAAGTGCCTTTTTATTAAATTTCCAAACTGTGCCCGGATCTGCATTCCTCCCGAAACTAATGAACAAAAATGAAATGTCATTGCTGAGCATTTGGAAAGATTGGTAATTTGTCTGAAGTTCCTCATGTAATTACAATTACAATTTGGGAGGCGGGAATGGGTACCGCCACCCCGGGAACCTTTATTGGATAACCACCCCAAGTGGTTCGCTACGTTTGGTGATTTAGCAGGGGTGCCCGGGTTTATGGGGTGAGGTTTGTCTAGGTCTTGAAGGCCAGGACATACTGAACCCCAGATTCCTACCCACCCCTTAAACCTTTTTCCTTCCCAGAACTCTCCTCTCCTTCCTTTCCTTAAAAAAACCCTCCACACAGCATCCTCAAAGATGACATAGGCCCTGAGGGAAATTATTTCCCTCAGGGCCTCCTGTGTGGAGCTCATGTAAAAAAAAAAAAAATTACTGCTGCACACTTCAACGTGCATTATTTATTATGAAATGCGACTTGGGCGTTCCTCCTACAATGACGGTGAAAGTATGGCCTATCGAAGTGGAGGAAAGAGAAAATTGGTAAGTTATTAGGTATTCAGATTTAGTCGCTAATCGTGGCCGAAGCTTTTTTAAGCAACATTTTGACTGGTGGCGGAGGCTGCACCTCCCCAAAAAAAATGAGACAGGAAAAGGGCAAAAGCTACTTATCAATATATATATTATGCAAAATATGACTTTAAATAAAATCAATTTATAAATAAAAGTTTTTTTTAATCAGGAGAGATTCCACCTTAAAGATTATTTATTATTTGGGAGGCTGGTATTGATACCGCTGCCCCAGGAACCATTTATTGGATAACCAACGCCCTTGCCATAAGTCATTCTAAGTAGATTGGTGATTTGGCAGGTGTGCCCGGGTTCGTGGGGTGAGGTTTGCCTAAGTCTTGGCGGCAAATGCATTTGCCCACCTACTGCGTGGCGGGCCCGATCTGGAGAGACTGACTGAGAGAGACCTAACCTAGATCTCCAGCGTAAAGTTTTATAATTAAAATATAGATTTTAATTTGGCTATACTCTTGGCCCTCCTCTGAAATTTTTTAAAACTTTCTGGCCCCCCATGAAAAAAGTTTGCCCATCACTGGTCTAAGTGTTCACGGGTAAACATGTAAACCGTCTCTGCTCTTAAAAAAATAAAAATACTTCAATTTAAATATTACACATGAATAATTTCGTATTTGACTGCGACTGCTCGTCTAATATGTAACTTATCATACCAATGCAACGCCACCAGTCACATGGATCTCTGCTCGCCATACCTGTACTGGTCGGCTAAACTCCAAGCTCTTTCCCATCAGCAGAGCACACGTTCACGTGTTACACGTTCCTAACAAAACAGTGTACCGGTCACAATAGAGCAGTATTGTATTCGACCCACTAGAAATGTTTATCAATATTATTATGTGACTTTCGTTAAAGGATAAAGGTTAAGCATCGATGACACAGGGCGAGTTTACAAGCTACTATCTGGGAAATTCACTATCTGTTAGTAAACTCGCTCAGTGTCATCGTGTTACTTGCTATTGCTAACTAGCAGATTGTTGACCATCTACGAAAAAAAGTTGAAAGATCGTCAACTTTACTCGCCTACACACTCGCTCCACTTGCTAGTGATTGGTTTATTTATGTTTCCAACATGGCTTCCGATAAACAGCTGAATTCGACTGTCAAACATCTGATGAATTAGTTCACCCAGGCATCGTTATTCTTGTTACTGGCGCTAGCAGCAACCTCAGTTTCCTATGCTTCTGAGCGAGTGGACAGTTTTGTGTGTCATCATGACAATCTCACTCGCCGATTTACCCGCTTTTAAGCGTCGATGACACACGGCTAGTTTACAAGCTACTATCTGGGAAATTCACTATCTGTTAGTAAACTCGCCCAGTGTCATCGTGTCACTTGCTAACTAACAGATTGTTGACAATCTACGAAAAAAAGTTGAAAGGTCGTCAACTTTACTCGCCTACACGCTTGCTCGTGATTGGTTTATTTACGTTTCCAACATGGCTTCCGATAATCAGCTGATTTCAACTGTCAAACATCTGAAGAATTAGTTCACGCAGGCGTCGTTATTCTTGTTACTGGCGCTAAAAGCGACCTCAGTTTCCTACGCTTCTGAGCGAGTGGACAGTTTTGTGTGTCATCATTACAATCTCACTCGCCGATTTTCCCGCTTTTAAACTTAGTAGATAGTAGCTTGTAAACTAGCCGTGTGTCATCGACGCTTTAAACTTAGTAGATAGTAGCTTGTAAACTAGCCCTGTGTCATCGACGCTTTAGTGTTGTTTAGGGCTATCTTGTAATAATTACAATTTAATTGATGAAAAAATCATTTGTTTATTAGGTGTAAAAAGGATAAAAATAAACTATAAAAACCAGCTCCACATGGTACAATACCTTTCATCGGTAAGTCTAAAAATGAATACCCTTTTCTTAAAGTACAGACTCCTTCAATTTAATATTAATTTATATCACAGAAAAACGATGCTGCTATAACTTCCACTAGCTGTTAGCATACACAGCCCCAGATCTAGGGGGGCAAACCGGGGCGGCAGTTTTAGGGGGCGCCAAAATCGTAATTTGTATGTTTGATTGAAAAAAAACTTCATTAACAAAGCGCCTGGTGTCTAGTGCACGTTGTTCTATCGATTATTCATTTGAGTTTAAAACACCCAGTTGGTTTTTGAACATATCCTAAGTTGATCTATGAATGTATCCTAAGTCGATTTTGAACACATGCATAGTGTACGTGATGTTTCTGCCAGGGGAATCCCCATCACATCTAGAACACGAGCTGAGCCGAACTTTAAGAGGGGCCAGCGTGTGAGAGGGGGTGCCAGTATTAAGTTTCTGGCCCAGTTTGAAAAATTCGTAGATCCGAGGCTGGTGCAGCATGCATAATACATTAATCACTTTTCTGGGTTCAGTGAATCTACAAAAATTATAATATTAATCCTGTTGGGAGATTACATAACTCCTGATTTAAAATTCAGTCATTTTGTTCATTTTTCAGACTACTCATAATATAAAATGAAATATTTGGCTGTTACAACTGTAACGCTTTCCTGTGACAAAATGTTAATTTTATTATGTACAAATTTGAACTCATCAGTATATACACACACCTGTTTATATTGTGAAGTGCCGATTCCTTTAGCTTTTGATCAGCCTGAGGATAACAACAACCATTATGCTTGACGGCTAATCAAATGATTCCTTAAGGCTATGAACGCACAGGCAGGTGGCTGGCTTAGCGCCTAGAGCCTAGTGGCAAAAACTAACACGTTGGTTTACCTGGATACACGCTAAGCGGCTATCCATCGGCTAGCTACTACCTATCTAGGCTCTAGGCGCTAAGCAAGCCGCCTGCCTATGCGGACGTAGCCTTAATGTGAATCATTCAAATGGCAGTAATTGTTCATTTGTGATGTTGCAAATACCTGGGGCTATTAACCACTGGAGCGATTATGGTCGAAAAATGGATCACCTTTATTTTACTGCGATTGATAGCGGTCCAAAATTGGACCATATTTTTCTACCATTCGTAAAACATTTATTGTAATTATTTAAAACATTTTCACGGTCAGCCATTTATTTTTAAAACGAATCTGTGAAATGCTTTATCTATTATGAACATAGATGTCGCAAATCCGAACTTCGTACAGTTTAAAACGATGTTAAAAATGAAATTTTTTCACATCGAATTTTTGATCAGCTGTTTACGGTTAAAATTAAGTATTTTTTCCATAGATATGCACCTTTCATTATCTAGTATACCACAGACAACATACAGAAATCGAAAATATTCTATGTTGACTCAAATAAGTACCTCTCACGGAGTTTCAAAGTAACAAATGAGCAGGATTCGCGCGGTTATAAACTTTACGAATTTTTTTATAAATCCTACAAATATGAGATAAACGGTAAAATAAAGAATAATTCGTTGGCTATGCAGATGTTAAAATTCGAAGGTATGATTTTTTAATGTTGGCAAAAAATTTAAGAAATGATCTTCTGGGAAACCACGAGCAATCGAGGCAAATTTATTTATTTTCTCCAGTGGTTAAGGGCTAACGAAACAAAATTTTATAATATAAATATTATATTGGCTAAGAATATAAACGGCAGGACAATTTTCAAGTTTGGTAGTCATTTAGACATTAAAAAATCTTGTAAATGCAATAAAATAAATTTTTATAAGAATCAAGCAGCCGTTAAATATTCTGAAGGACATTGCTGTTTAAATAAAAATATACCTTACGTAAATGCACCTTACGTAAATGCTCCTTACATAATAATATTTTGAAGAAACCCGTTAATACCCTAAATATGGTAATACAATCACATTGAAATTCATAAAACTTGATTATGAAAAAAATTATTGCAGGATTTTTATCATAACATTTTCTTGTGGTCGAAATTTGAATCAGATTATTTTCCCATTATGTACTTCTGAATCATCGATTGAATTAATTTCTTTGGATGTTTCTCTCATTTCAATATCCTTGTTACTCTGATCATTTTCTTCATGTGCAGCATCCGATATGGCATTTTCTATTGTTTCCTCAACATCCATTTTGTCTTTTGGTTTTTCATTAATATCTTTAACTGTTTCTGAATTAGGTTGTTCATTAATATTTGGTTTTAATTCTTCCCCAATGTCTGCACCATTTTGGACTGTTAATGTGAAATCATCTTTGGTATTTTCTTTAGAATGGGCACCCTCTTCAATCTTCATACCTAAATCTTCATTCAATTTTGTAGCTTCGATCTCTTCTTTTATATCAGATTTTATATTTTCTTCAATTTTTGATTCAATTTCTAGATCTTCTTTAATGTTTTTTTCATCTTTTGGTATTTTTAAGTCTTCTTTTTTGATTGGATCTGGTGTTTCTTCCGAGAGAGATTCTTTCGTATCTACTGATTCTCTTATTTCCAGTTTTGTCTCTGTTTTCTCTTGCTTTTCTTTTGTATCTACTTTGATACAAGGTAATTTTGAATCATCCACTAGAATCAGATCATCTTCATCAGAAGTATAAAGTTCAATGCTTTCATGAACAATTACCTCTTTTGCAACTTTAGACTTTGGAATTTTCTTCTCTTTCACAATTTTGGGTTTTTTAGTTTTAGGTTCTTTGACTTCCTGTAATGACTTATTAAGTACTTCAATTGGGAGCTTCTTTGATTGTGTTTTCAATTCATCTTGTTGAATTTTATATTCTTTATTGACTAGAACTCTTCTTTTAACCCCTCCATCACATTTCTTTTTGAACTTTGATTTTGTTTGCGTGAGCTGTTTTTTGGATATTGTCCACTCAATGTACTTGTCTTTGGAAATTGAAACAGGGTCCTCTTCTGGTTTATATTCTGGTATTTCTTTACCCAATAACTTCATTACTTCAACGAAAACATCATCAACATAGGTGTTGATTATCAAATCAGCTTTGTTGTCCTAGGAGAAAGAAATAAAAATATGAATATGGACATACAATGATGGGATTTTCTTTATCAAGTAACATTATTTGAATGCCCAAAGAACAGCCCAACATCAAGGTATGTAAATATGTAAAATAAATAATTGGATCTTACATGTTTAGTGGGCTGTAAATTACAAATAACCATTTTTCCTCCGTATCTCAGGGTATTCAAAGGAACATTTCCACTGGGGTTTATCTGCAAGGTAGTCCCCAAACAAATACTCAAATCTGCCATGCTGCAAAGCAGAAACACATTATATTCAACTAATTGGACTGAATGATTTAAAAGTAACGAAGTAGAGTAGGCGGATATTGTGTTCATATTTTTGTACAGAGTTATTGAATGTTTTACCAAGCATTTTTGTCAGAGAGTTCCAGATCATCATCAGGTAAGCTGTGCTCCCAGTCCAGGATGGTATCGTGAAGTTTTCCTCGGCAAGGTTTCCTTCCCGTCCCACCTCCGTGGCACTGAACTCCTAAGGTTCTTTGGCCAACAGTCGGAGCGGGAGACGACCTAACAAATTGCCTAAAAGTAGAAATATTTATGAAATATCAGGTGAGTGAAAGAGAAACTGGTTTGAGTTGGGGAGAGATGAATACAAAAAATCAATAATTAATTAATAATTAGTAATTGCAAGGCAACTCCAGAAACTGTGGGAGAAGAAGATGGAACTGCCATGGACGGAGGCCGCACCATCAGCGCAAGACAGGGAGGCGCCTTGTCGATGCAGTGGGTCCCCGACCAGAATAGAAGATGATGATGATGAATAATTAAGTAGATACTGGGGTGAAGAGGCCTCCCAAGCAAGTAGTTTTCTCATATAATCTGAGATGGACTTCGTAGGAAGATCTCAATATTAGGCTGCCCACACAGAGTCAATAATATCAAAATAATTGATCGATTTCAAAATACCTGAAAATCAAAAATTTCAGTCAATCCATCAATGTTTAGAGCTCAAAAGTATTGTCAATATAAAAAAATATTTGCAATATTATTGATGGTGTGCGGTCAGCCAAAGAATATGGAGAAATGGTTATTCATACACCATTTTTTTTCTAATATTATTAAATCATTTATATGAGAGGTACCTTTTACAAAAATTGCACTGGTCAATGAACATATTTCCGTGCAGTTCTGCCAAAACTTCTCTTTTAATTCCTGACTTGAGATGCAGTCCATCGATGTTCTGGCTGACAATGTAGTGGACAATGTCATCGTCCACCAGCTGCTTGAGGGCCATGTGGGTCTTAGTAGGCTTGGCTTCACTAAATGAAATGTTTATATTTGGCTTTAGACCCTTTTCTTCCAATGTCCATACTCCATTTGGGCCTCTGAAATACAAAAAACTTTCAGTCAGCCAAGAGAGGAGCTGTATATATTTTTTAATGCATTCATTTTTTTTTGTCCCCAAAACCTACACTATCAAGTTAAGTAAATACCTTAGATACGCTCAGTATCACCCTGGTGATAGATCACCATTCAGAATAGAAATATTCCTTAAGTGGCTTTAGCCAGAGAAGTCACGCCATGTTTTATTCACAAAATGCATTACTGACTTTCACCTCATAAATATACCAAGGGTTAAAAACTATGCCACTTCGTACTAACAGCATTACAGGTTTCAAGACTATGCACCGGTGACGAAAGGATCAATGCCGCTAGCTCCTCGGAGCATCTTCCATTGAAATACCGATAGAACAAGGATAGCATTCCCACCCGACGCCTGTGCTCCAAAGATTGCAATCGGTTGTTAAGTTAGGAGAATCTATCAAACGGACCGCCCGTTTCTGCCCAGAGTCGAGGGTTTTTTTCAGGTATTTTGGGGCTTCAGACCAGAGATGATTGCCAAATTCAACCGTGGGGTGCACTTGTGATTTGTACAGGGTTAGCAGTTGTGTACTATTAAAGTATCTGCGGGCCCTGTACAGTACGCCCAGTTTTTGAGAGGCTAACTTAACCCTGGCTTCGATGGAGCCCCCATATCTGAGCTGGTCACTTAGAGTTACACATATCAATAGTGGGCCTGTTTGGAAGATTGCTTCCAAGTTCTACAACAGGTGGCGTATTCACAAAATCTATACTGTTCAGCCACGGCAGCGATTGAAATGGGATAGGTTTTGTTGTGCAAAATCATCCACAAATCCTACACCATTTCAGTCTCTAACACAGTCTGCAGAGGTAGGCAGAGAGGATGGCCACCAAACAACTCGGTCACACTGCTTGCTTCAATCACATTAATACATCGTCTCATTCATATATTCTATAGAAGCGGCCTGATGGTATTAGAGTTTGTTGCCGCAACTGAAATAGTAGGTATAGTCTTGTTTGAAAGTGATTGAAGCAAATCCTCCGCTAAATCCTACATTACACATTCTGCTAAATTATTGTTTTATAAACATGGATATTTTCCAACCTCCACAAAAAGTTTTATATTTAATTATGTTCAGATGCCATTTCTGTCAAACGAGTAGTCGATGCAAATGCAACTTGCATAGACCGCTACCAGCACTGTCAGTGGTATGCAACTGATGTCAAACCCGTTGTTGACGCTTAGCGACATGTTCGAACACTAGCATAATTGTATGGCGGGTAATCACGAGTGGAACTTTTACTATGAATTACGCTTGTAAGTATCTCCACGTATTAATGGCTTAACCACTCATTTGCCGCTCGTGCGCCGGCGTGTCCTGATTTTGACACGCGATTTTGACCCTTATGTATAAAGAAAGTGTATGAAGAACACGGTCAGAATCGCTTGCTCTATTATCGCTCTTTACCATAGAGAAAACCGCAATTAGATTGGTGACTCCATATAATTTATATTAATGATTTACCGGAGCGCGGGAGCGTGCGCAGTTCTTGCGCATGCGCGGGAAAAATTCTTTGGTCTTCAACTTTGACCTTTCTATGTACGAAATTTCTCAAGGACGCTGTCAGAATCGCGGGACATTGGGTGTCATGGCTGCCGCTTTTTGCGAACGCTAATTGGTTACAACCAACCCCATTTACTCGCGGCATTCAACGAGTTAAGGCTCTCCATTCATGGAGATACTTACAAACTACGTGATTGTGGCGCAACCACAAGTACCCTGCAGATATACTACTCTTTAATGCTGCTTTCCGTACACAGCGCTACCCGAAATATACTGAACTTGATCATTTTTCACGTGCAGCCATGAAGTTAACACGATGTCAAGCGATGTCAAATGACGTTTTTTTCCAATATCAATCCATGTCTTTTCCACTAAATCCTTTCTTACATATTCTGGTAAACACATTTTTTCCACTTCCAGAACAAATCTAGTACTACTTTCATGTTCCGTCGCCATTTCTGTCAAATGTCAAACGAATAAGTAGCAGATACAAATGAAACGACGCGTCGCGTGCGATCAGCACCGTCGGTAGCGTGCAACAGATTTGAAACCGACAGCCATCGCGTAGCACCGTGTACGAGCACCAGCAAAATCGTACGGGGGGTACTTACGATCGGCGCGCATGATACGCGCAAGAGGATCGAGTAGCTTGTAAGTAGCGTCATGTACGGAGGCACTAAGACAAAAATGTTACATACACAACTGTAGTAATGTTGTGCCAATACACAAACACCTCGTGACCTCACCTTTCTAAAAAAAAACATTGCAAACACGAATGTAGACCCCAACCACCTCTAAAACAAAAAAAATCGCATAGACTAAATGTAGTGCCAATACACCAACACCTTAGGGGTCGTCCATTAATCATGTGAGGCTCGAAAGGGGGGGGGGGGGGTTCGGAAAAAATCACGAAATATCACGAGGGGGGGGTATAATGAGATATCACGTGTATTTATTTTTCGTGATAATATTCTGAAAATTTCAAAATTCTTTGTACTAAAAAAAATACACTTGATTTTGGTGGGGAGAGGGGGGTGTTAGTCTAAAACCTTACCACATATCACCAGGGGGGGGGGTTAAAAAGTTGCTAAAAAACATCACATGATATGGACGACCCCTTACCACCTCATTTGTAGTAATAAAAAAAAAGAATTGGAATGAATATCTTTTGTGAGGTGGAGGGACGTTTTACGTTTTTGTGTGGGATATTTGTGGTGCGTTTTTTAAAGGAGTTTGTAGCGTATTTTTAAGGAGTTCATTGAGCACAATATTCATTGAAAATATGTGTATTTAACCATCTCTACTTTTTTATTATACCTGAAATCCGGTATCCCTGCAGATGTGCTAATCCCGGCTCCAGTATGGACGACAATATGTTTCGCTTCCCTGATGTATTCAGCAAGCTTTAAACATTTCGTTTTAACTGTTTCAGGACAGTCAAATTTCTGAAAAATGTAGGTATTTTATAATAAATATAATAAAGCTGACGATGGTGGAAATATCATTTGAGCTATCATAAATCTACCGTAAGCCAGAATCGTACATCGCTCTTTAGTACGTCAATGCTGAAATTATTTTAGTGAAAAGGTCATATTTGATAGTTATCGTTCGGTGTGCATCATAAAATACAAGCGGTAAAAATATTTATAGGCCGAACTCCACAATAAATAAATTATACAACTAAATTGAATATCACAAGCACAAAATTCACCTCATTTGCACCTAATATGCCTTTGTGCTCGTAGGGAGATAAGCCATCGGCATAATTACAGGACATTTGGAATGTTTTTTTTTATAAATAAACGAAAATGAATAGGAAGCCGATTTGAAAGACAACTTTCCAAGTTTGACAAGCAGGTGCAACAACCAATCAACTGCAATCAACAATGTGCATGCAAAATGCTGCGGGCTGCCAGCATTGCCAACTGCACGTGGAGTGGCTGAAGTGGTTTGGACAGTTTCATGGCTATAGAATGATATATTTATTTGTGGTGGCTATCTGAGCATTAAATAAGAACCTCGTGCCTTTGCGTATTTTTTCACATGACATCACAATTTTTGGCGCGAGCAATGTTTTCTTTTATGTACGTCACGTAGTCTTTTTTTCGACTTTGAACATTTTTGGCAAGCTTTAAGTGGTCGAGTTGTAAAATGAATATTCTCCCTCCAAACAATGATGGAAATATATCCATGAAGCCTTACACACCACCTGTGATACAAAATAATAGAAGCTTTAATTTATCAAAACGGAAGACTCCCCTAAAATCCATGTCTACGGACACCACAAAAGTCGACGAGGAAAGTAAGTGTTATTCTCATGATCTTGTAGCATTTTGCCTACCAATGTCGTTGTTTATCATGTGACACGGTATTATCTTTTCTGTCTTAACGTTGTTTTAACGATTATCTTTTTCCAGAAAAACATATAAATGACCTTTCCAAACGGCTTCCTGAACTCACAAGTATTTTTAATCTACACCATAAAATCGGGGAAGGGTCGTTTTCGTCAGTATTCCTCGCCTCCCTAAAATGTCACGAACATTTGCCTCAGGATCAGAGGAAGTTCTACGCCATAAAACACCTAGTTCCGACATCCCACCCTAGTAGAATAGAGCAAGAACTGAGATGCTTAAAATACATCGGGTAGGTGACCTGCTTGTGTTTTTACCAACTTATTTAACTTGTTTGCTGATCAGACATGTTCAACGAGCTGATCCAATCATTTCACCCCGAAATTCTGGCGAATTTGGCTTCCAAGGTGAAATTTAATTCTGGCCTGTCAATGGTGTCCAGTTGAGTGTGTTTATGTCAAACATTAGCCATTTTTTTAATATTTTGTGCTTGAAAATACACAATTAGCTATATTTACGTGTTACCCAAACCGTTAAAATGCATATATTTGATTGATCTGTGATTTGGGAGATTGTCTATGACAGCTGTCACGAACGGTCGTTTTTTGAGTGTCTCTTCACCACATAATTCAAACCAAAACAAACATAGTTATTTTAGGCTAAAGTTCGGTTTTTGGGGGAAATTCCTAAAAAATAAAACTAGTTATTTTTATACTAATTATGGGCCGGAAAAACCGAATCTGAAAGAATTAGGCGGCGGAAAGCAATATTAACAAAGTTACACGACTTTAAAATTTTTTATACACATACAGGAAAATAGCCATTTTGGAAGTATTCTGATTCCTACAAAATCAAACTAATAGTTATTTTTATACTAACTTTGGGCCGGGGAATCCGAATCTGAAAGAATTAGGCGGCGGCAAGCAATATTAACTGAATTACACGACTTTAAAATTTTCCATCGTGCACATGAAAATATTCATTTCGCAAGCTGATTTTGACTTGACACACGTAGTACAAAGACCATAGAAAACAAGATAACATAGATGTTTTTACCACACAAAATTAAGTGTTGCCATTAACCAGTAATATCAATAACGTAAAATAAAATGTTTATATTTTAAGTACTTATTTTTTATAAATTTTACTCACTTTTGTATCACAAACCATGTTACACAAACCTAGCGTAGCCGTTAAACTACTTGAAAACAGGGATGTTTTTTAAAATTGACGCGAGCAGGCGGTATAAAGGGGCACAAACCATGTTACACAAACCTAGCGTTAGGTTAGGTTAGGTTAGGTTAGGTTAGGTTAGGGACGTGAGCAGGCGGTATAAAGGGGCACAAACCATGTTACACAAACCTAGCGTAGCCGCTAAACTACTTGAAAACGTAGGCTGTTTTTTTTAAATTGACGCGAGCAGGCGGTATAAAGGGGCACAAACCATGTTACACAAACCTAGCGTAGCCGCTAAACTACTTGAAAACGTAGGCTGTTTTTTTAAATTGACGCGAGCAGGCGGTATAAAGGGGCACAAACCATGTTACACAAACCTAGCGTTAGGTTAGGTTAGGTTAGGGACGTGAGCAGGCGGTATAAAGGGGCACAAACCATGTTACACAAACCTCGCGTAGCCGTTAAACTACTTGAAAACAGGGATGTTTTTTAAAATTGACGCGAGCAGGCGGTATAAAGGGGTACAAACCATGTTACACAAACCTAGCGTTAGGTTAGGTTTGGTTACGCATTTTTAAGACTACGAATTTTCATACTTTTGGTTTAAGAATACGGCCGTTGAGATAGTTGGGATTAATATTTTTGAGAGCTGGTAACACTGCTGGCACATGTTTTCGTAGATTTCTTGTTTATCTATGATTTTGTACTGAATGAGTCAAATTCAGCTACCGAAATGAATATTTTCATGTTTTGTGTGTATTGAAAATTTTAAAGTCGTGTAATTCAGTTAATATTGCTTGCCGCCGCCTAATTCTTTCAGATTCGGATTCCTCGGCCCAAAGTTAGTATAAAAATAACTATTAGTTTGATTTTGTAGGAATCAGAATACTTCCAAAATGGCTATTTTCCTGTACGCGTATAAAAAATTTTAAAGTCGTGTAACTCAGTTAATATTGCTTTCCGCCGCCTAATTCTTTCAGATTCGGTTTTTCCGGCCCATAATTAGTATAAAAATAACTAGTTTTATTTTTTAGGAATTTCCCCCAAAAACCGAATTTATTCCTTATTTTAACCCATTTAGTGCTTAAAATCTTTTGTAATTTAGTTTGTGCAACTGTATCTGTGTTAATCGTTAAATATTGTGTTGTTTTTATCTGTTTGTCGGTAAGTCTTGATAAATATTTGATGTAGGTAGGTTTAAAAATATTAATATAGAGATGGAACGGGCTAAACCTCCCGATCCCCCGGACGAAATCAACGATGGCTCTTTATCAGACTCCTCGGTGGGCTCAATGGAAACGGTTGCCACCGATATTCCAGAACCCTCAGACTTCATCACAATAACAACTAAAAAAAGAAAAAATTTAAAGCTTGTGCGAAATTCCAGTACAGATTCCGAAAAAGTGCCCCACAAAATTCCTGCCCTTGATAAAAATAAAAGCTATGTAGACAATGGTATTCTTTCGCCCAATCAGCAGACCCCTTCTATCCAGCCACTCAACTCGCCGATCACAACCCCCACTGCTAGACCAACTACTCCTGTCCCCAAATCGTCACCAGCCCCTACACCCTCACGAATTTACAACAATTTAGACAGGCCACCATACATTACACATGTCACTAAAATCTCAAAGGAAGGAGGTCCAACAACATTGTATGACATTGACTTTGGTCACTTTCTCCACAAAAATAAAATCAATCCTGTCTGGAATGGAGTTAAGTCGGTTGGTCGTAACCGTCTTTCCGTCGAGTTTAAGACAGCGGCTGAAGCCAATAATTTTGTTAAATCTGCGGTTGCCAAGGAAAACTCCTATAACGTATTCATTCCTTCTTACCAGGTCACTAAACTTGGAGTCACTAAGGGGATTCCTCCACACTGGACGACAGAGGACATCTTGGAGAACATTAAGGTTCCCCAGGGTTACGGAAAGGTCATTAAAGCTCGCAGACTAAATTATCGTTTTAACACTGGAAACGCCATAGAATGGAGACCGTCTCAGTCTGTTGTCCTCACATTCGACTCCAAAGATCTCCCTCAAAATGTTACCATGTTCCACGTCTCCCTACCGGTTGATCTCTACGTGTTTCCAACTGTTCAGTGCTACAAGTGCTGTAGGTTTGGACATACGAAGACCCTCTGCAGATCAGAACCTCGTTGCTATAAGTGCACTTCGTCTCATAGTGGCGATAGCTGTAATACAACGGAGGAAAATTATAAGTGCTTAAACTGCTCAGGAAACCACTTGTCGACCAGCAAAATTTGCCCCGAAATGTCAAGGCAGCGCAACATCAAACATACAATGGCTGTAAAGAACATTTCGTATGCGGAAGCATCCAAAATGTTCAATAAGGCTGTCATTTCTTATGCTGAAACTGCATCCAAAAATATTTCCTCCCCTCATCAATCTTCTTCTTCATCAACGAAGAAAACAGTTTTAAAGTTCAGTAAACCCCGAGTTCTCCCAAAAAAGAATGCCACTAGTCACGAATCCTTGTTATGGTTCCCCAATGGACAGCTCCCTCCCAACTCGGATAGAACAATACTCAAGTCACCTGTTAACGCAGACCCACATAACATTAACGATCTTAATTCTACACTTATCACCTCATTTTTACACATCCTTCAGACTTTAAATAAAAACAATATACAAATACCGTCCCACGTTGCCAAACAGATTGCACAGATTATAAATACCTCTAGAAATGGCCCCTCTGACGAGGATTCTTCAGTGGAATTGCCATAGTCTCCGAAACAAATCAGTAGACATCTTACACACATTAAACTCACTCTCCATTGCAGTGGCTGCCGTCTCTGAGACGTGGCTTGAACCGGACTCTCATTTCAGAGTTCGAGGATTCCACTGTCTTCGTGACGACCGCCAAGATGGGAAGGGTGGCTCCGCTCTTCTCATTAAAACATCCCTACCCTTTTCCCCAGTAGATGTTAAGCCAGCCGGTTGCCCTTTTCAGGTGACGGCCGCAAAGGTTTTTGGCACTACAATCCTTTCCCTGTATATATCCCCTTCTAATAAACCCTCTAAATCAATTCTTCAAGCAATGCTTTCTAAGATCGAACCACCTTTCCTTGTTCTGGGAGACTTTAATGCTCACCACGGATTATGGGGCTCTGTGTCTTGCGACAGATTGGGAAGAAACATTGTTGACCTTCTTGACGATCTTGATCTTTGCATTATGAATGACGGTTCACCTACCCGAGTTCAGGTACCTGGTCAACGACCCAGCGTGGTCGACCTTACCATTTGCAACTCTAACATAGCCGGATCCTTGTTCTGGAAAGTTCTGGAGGACCCGCACGGGAGTGATCACTACCCAATCCTCATCGAATCCTCCAACATGCTCCATACCAACAAGGCTTTCACGTTTCGTAATCGTAAACCGAGATTTGTAACCTCGAAGGCCAACTGGACTGATTTTTCAAAGCTCATAAAGCTCTCCATGCTTAGTCTGCCCTCTCCGACTAAAGATAATGTCACAGAATGTTACGAGTTGCTAGTTTCATCAATCATCGCGGCTGCAGAGACATGTATTCCTATCAAATTACCTGGCAATAAAGGAAAACCTCCCCCAGCCCCGTGGTGGGATAATGAATGTGCAGACGCAATAGATTCCAGGAAGAGGTATGCCAAAATATATTCTTTGAACATGACCCTTGAGAATTTCCTGAACTTCAAAAAAATTGAAGCTAAGACCAAGCGATTGCTCAAAAATAAAAAAAGGCAAGGATGGAAAAACTTTTGTTCTTCCTTATCTCCCGATACCCCACTCTCAGCTGTTTGGAATTCAATCCGCCGATTCAGAGGTTCTTACGTCCCACCCGTAGCTTATCCACTCTCTTCAGAGTGGGTGAAGGAATTTTCCGATAAATTAGCTCCTCCGACTGCGAGTAACTGGAATGAAACGGAATTCACATACTCGTTTCGTACGCAGGGGTGGATAGACTCACACTTCAATTTATTTGAACTAAGAGAGGTTTTAAACGACCTTAGAGACTCAGCTCCCGGCGAAGATGGTATTCCGTATAGCCTCATTAAAAACTGTGATGTTGCTACACATAATTATTTTCTTACACTTTTAAATTTGATGTTTGACACAGGTAAAATTCCAACCTCCTGGAAAACCCAATTAATTATCCCCATTCTGAAACCCCAAAAGGACCCCAGTTCTGGTCTTTCGTATAGACCCATTGCTCTTTCTTCTTCTTTGGTTAAAATTGCAGAACATTTGATAAAAAGACGACTAGACTGGTATGTTGAAAGTGAGAAAATTCTTCCCAGCTCACAGTTTGGATTTCGAAAAACAAAAAGTACAACTGAAAGCATTTCAATTCTCACTTCTGATATACAGATGGCCCTAGCTGAAAATAATATTCTTGTCGGTGTTTGCGTGGATATTACCGGAGCTTTTGACAATGTTTTATTAAACGTTCTACAGAGAAAATTATTACAAATCGGCATCCCCCATAAGCTTGCCAGTTTCATAATCAATCTTCTTCTTACCAGAAAAATTCAAATCCAGGTTCTAAATTCCCCATCTCTGTTGAGAACGGTAAACAAGGGTTTGCCTCAGGGGTCCGTCCTTAGTCCTATCCTTTTTAATATTTATACCTCTGACCTGCACCAGAGTATACATCCATCATGTAAAATTCTTCAGTATGCAGATGATTTTTTTATCTATATATCAGGACGAATTATTGCTTTTCTGGAGGAAATGATCAACCTTAGCATGAAAAATCTTTGCATTTTTCTAACAAATCATGGCCTGGAAATTTCTCCAACCAAAAGCAATGTTATCATTTTTTCTAGGAAACGTGTTGCCCCGTTCATTTCAATCCGAATCGATAACATAATCCTCCCCGTCCAGGTTCAGATAAAATTTCTGGGAGTCATACTAGACTCTAAGCTAACGTGGAACTCTTACGTAAATCTTATTATTAACAAAAGTCAAGCTGGCCTTAACGCCCTACGCGCCGTGTCAAGGGTCTGGTGGGGAAGCCATCCATGCTCGCAAAAATTGTTTTATAATGCATATGTTAGAAGCCATTTGGATTACGCGTCATTCCTCATTGAGCCCACCTCTAAAAAAAACCTTACAAGGTTAGACCGTATCCAATCTCAAAGCCTAAGATTAATTATCGGAGCCATGCGATCCTCCCCAATTAACGCTTTGCAGGTGGAGGCTGTTGACCCTCCTCTCCATTTCAGAAGACAGTTCTTGGCAGACAAGTTCTTATTTAAATGTTTCAGACTGTCTAATCACCCACTGATGGACAAAATCGCTGCTCTCTCTGCTCAAGTTAGATCACTCCCATATTGGAGGAACAAAACAATCCCACTTCTCGTCAAAAGCCTCCATACTTACAATGCATATAAACCTATTTTAAATCCCCATGACAGACTTCCATTATATATAAATTCCTTTCAAATTCATTCGCTCAAACCTAATATTATTTTTTCACTTGGCTTTCCTGGCAACCACGAAGCTCCAAGTAAATTTATCCACATTTTAAACTCGAAATGGTCCGGCTGGAAAACTATTTATACAGATGGTTCTAAATCTCCCTTATCTAGCCATGTGGGAGCGGCGTTCCACTGCCCAAGAGACCAAATCAGTAAAAAAATAAAACTTCATAAAGAAGCCTCAATTTTCACAGCTGAATGCATAGCTATTTTAGAATCCTTAAAATACATTGAAAGTATTCAAATTGGTAAATTTTTAATACTCTCCGATTCCCTGAGTGCACTCCAAAAATTAAACTCCTCCCCTTTCCACTACCCTGAAGATGATTTGTGTATTGGAATCCGCACTTTTTTACGTAAGTTAGCTATCTCTGGCAGAGAGATCGCGTTGGCTTGGATACCTAGCCACTGCGGTATCCCTGGTAATGAAAAGGCCGATTTATTGGCGAAAGATGCCATCGATTCCGGAGAGTTTTTGTACAATTTCTTAAACCCCGCCGATCTTCTAATCAAACTGAAAGAAAACATGATCTCCACATGGCAGAATCATTGGAATGAGTCGAGTAAAACAAAGGGTAACCATTTTTACAAATTACAGCCCACGATTCCTTCAAAACCGTGGTTTTCTGGGCTCGCTTTGAACAAATTTTCAACTTCTTCCATTTGCCGTATGCGAATAGGACATTGCTGCCACAATGTTCACCTGACAAGAATTCAGGTTAAGAATTCTGCCATGTGTGAGTGTCGTCTTGAAGAGGAGGACCTCAACCATGTATTTTTCAGTTGCCCTATAAATAATAATTATAAAAATTTCATCCCTGATCTGATCAAAACAGGTATATTGCCCCCCTACGACATGGCATTTTTGTTATCCTCTATTGACAAACGTGTATATAAAATCATTTCTTATTTTATTAAAGTTAATGGCATCAAGTTGTAAATTTACCTACCGAACTATTCATACATGTATATGTATGTATGTATGTATATATATGTGTGTATGTATGTGTCTATATATGTGTGTATATATAATATTATTTTTTTATTACTATTTATATGTATTTAGTGTGTTTAGTGAATTGTATATTATATATTTATGTTATATACTTGTAATTCTCTTGTAAATAAATACTAACATACACAAATACAAAAACTCGCACACTCTCTACTTGACACTGGCTAGAACACTCCATTGGGGTGAAAAGCCATTTAAAGAAGAAGAAGAAGAAGAAGATCTGTGATTTGGACACTTGATACTTGAAATAGATTTTTGCTAAATCATCAAATGATGTTTCTTGAAAATGCTCCTAACCTAACTAACCAATTGTATGATTTGCATTGAAAATTATTGCTCATTGGTTTACAGGGGCTGTGAAAATGTCGTTGGATTGGATTTCTGTATGCGAAAATATGACACAGTTATATTTGTTATGCCATATCTACCTCACACCAAATTCTCCGTAAGTCACAATATTTGTTATGCCATATCTACCTCACACCAAATTCTCCGTAAGTCACAATATTTGTTATGCCATATCTACCTCACACCAAATTCTCCATAAGTCACAATATTTGTTATGCCATATCTACCTCACACCAAATTCTCCGTAAGTCACAATATTTGTTATGCCATATCTACCTCACACCAAATTCTCCGTAAGTCACAATATTTGTTATGCCATATCTACCTCACACCAAATTCTCCGTAAGTCACAATATTTGTTATGCCATATCTACCTCACACCAAATTCTCCGTAAGTCACAATTTTTCACAATAATTACACACATTTATGGTTTGGCAAATTTTAAGGCTACCTACCAAGCAAGACGCTTCGTAATCATAAAAATATTAGTTAAACTTTCAGGATGACTGGACACGCTTAATATAAATATTTTTTAGAAAAACTTTTTGATTCACGTTATGAACTTTAAGTACACTCTGAACTTTAATACTGACCTGACTAATTATTTTACTAGAGAAATCGTTGCAATAGGCTAGTTTAAGCGGAAAACGGCATGCCTCCCCGCCCACGCCTCTTTGTCGCTCGTACATTTAACGCATATTTCTCCTTTGGTTATGGTCATTGTAATATTGCGTGAAAATGGATCGTATGAAGTTCAGGTCGGCATTAAAGTTTGGCACACCTATACTAGTGCTGTCCATTCTGTATTTTCCATCGCCCTGAATGCAACAGTTGCATGCATAGTTATATTTTATAGTAATAAAGGTGAAGGAAAAAGTTTTTTTGTAAAAAATATTTGTCCATGTGTTTGAGTTCGCTCTCCATAGAGAAAAAAAAATGGTATTATTTTTAAACGCCCGGAGTCTCAAAAGTTTCGTATGATCTGTAGCTATTCGAAAACGTAAAAATAAATGAAATTATTGTTCACCATTATCCCGCTAAAATGGCCGAAAGTTTTGAAAAAAAAATTGATTTCGTGATTTGGAGATAAAATAAAACAATGGGTCTATATTTTATATTTTGTACCAAACTTAATTTTTATTCCATAACTGCAGTACAAAGAACGCAAAAAAAATTTTTTTTGGAACGTGTGTGATGTGTTTGTTAAAAATATAAAAGGGGAAAATAACACTATTTTCTGGATAAAAACAGTATTCTTGTTGACTTACTTGTATTCATACAAACTTGATTTTTTTTTTCATTTTTGTCAGTTATACGCATTTTTTAATAACAAACTAACGTTATAATTTTTTAAAAATGTTTTAGGTTTGTTTTCTGATTTTCAATGCATTTTAGCGGGCTAATGACCATTTTTTAAAAAATAAATTTAAATGCCGTTCTCATTTTCTTTGTAAGATGCAACTTTTGAGACCCTGGGCGTTTCTGAATTCAAAAGTTTAAATAATTGACACACCCTAATGTCCAGTCATCTTGAAAGTTTACCAATATTATTAGTTTTACGAATATAGTTATTTTTTCAGTACAACCTCAAGGGCACCTGTTTAAATCTCGTATGTCCTTCTATTAATTGTAAACAAACAAACTATCAAGTAATTATAAAATTATCTAAGAGGCTTTTCTGATATATAACTTTTTGTATATATAATTATCTTTCTTAGCAGATAAGTGCCACTTTATCTCAATGATGTAATTCTGTATATTAAATACGAAGTATTCAATGAAATTTTATATTTAATTAAATGAAGACAATTTTAGCGAAACTCAATCGAAAATCTGGAGACAGAAAAATATATTGGCACCTCTGGGACTCAAACCCAGGACCTTCTGCTTACATGGCAAATGCTCTACCAACTGAGCTAAGGTGTCCTCAACGAGCTAAGGTGCTCTACCAACTGAGTCCCAGAGGTGCCGATATCTTTTTCTGATTTTTCTGTCTCCAGATTTTCGATTGAGTTTCGCTAATATTGTCTTCATTTAACCCCTCCGCAACGTAAGCAGATATAACGTTAGAAATAGGACAGCAGTCAAGCACAATAAGCGTGTTTATACGTCAGTGCTTGTGTTTCCATAGAAATCGTTCTAACTCCGTTATTGTTTTAGTTACATCCCTAAACCAAAAAGGGTAAATATTCGGAACAAACGTCAACGGTTATGTAACGGGATTGTGTATGTTATCTTTACTTTAAAAAACAGCCTACGTTTTTGAATGGTTTGTCTGGCAAAGCAGGGTTTGTGTAGCGGGCTTGTGTATATTATCTTATTTTTAAAAGTTTTATCAAAAAAAAGTGCGTATTAACCGTTGACGTTTGTTCCGAACTGCAAACAGAGTGATTTGACAGTGTGAAAGCAAATTTTCAATTTACGTAAATAAAATTAAAAATGTAACATTTTCAACCTCCCCAATGCAAATAGTTGTCTTTTATGGTAATTAAAAAGAAACTAAAAGTTTTATCAAAAAAAAGTGCGTATTAACCGTTGACGTTTGTTCCGAACAATTACCACCAAAAAGTAAAAGGTCGATAGTAGATCAAGCTGTACATCCCTATCAAGTTGTCTATAGAAATACATAACAGGAATCAGCTGTCAGTCGCGTAGTTGACAAAAATATTTACCTGTGCAAATTTACTACCGGCGTTTTAGTTTTTATTAAATATTTTTATATGAAATGATAAAAAAGTGAGGTGACAAAAGTGTTTATTACACATATATACAATAGAATAAGTATTGTTGTTTACATAATCTGTGATTTTAGTACCGTTTTCACATAAAAAACATCACATGAGTAATTTTTACCTATTTTTAATGTTTGCGTTCTAAATTTTAATATTTATTTGTAATATAATAATTTGAAAGCTTATTTTGTAACCTTTCTAAAACAGTTTTTACTATTCGGCTACGTTCAGAAATGTTTCATTTATAGAGGTTTAATTGTGAAGCGGTAATAACAAAAAGTTTTCGTAAAATGTCATTTCATTTGAAACAGTTTAAGGGCTTAAATTTCGAATTTCGGAGGGGTTAATTAAATATTACAATTTGAGGTTTTACTCATAAAGTTAAAAATAAAAATTGAAATTTTATATATTTAATACCAGGACAGATCTGTGAAAAATCACAGGATATTATAATTGTAGATTACGCTTGAGCACCATAGAATCAATAGACACTTCGAAATTTGGCAGCAGGTCAGGAGCATCAATAGTTTCTTCTTTCATTAATTTTTGGGGATCGTTGGAAACGGTTAATACGCACTTTTTTTAAAAAATATCTTTTGATTCACCTTAATTATATTAAAAGACAACTATTTGCATTGGGGGAAGTGGAAAATATTTCATTTTAAATTTCGATTACGTAAAATTAAAATTAGCTTTCGTCTTGTGAGATTGTACGCCATTATGGTTATTAGCTCATTCGCTGTCACTTTGGCATCACTTTGGTATGTTCATGTTGGTATTCCTGATACATTTGAATGTATAACGAACGGCTAGAAGATTTTGAAGGTACCACGAAATCTGGAAAGGTAAGTACTAAATTATCGGAGTTTTGGGAATAAAATGACGGAAAAAAACATGTTTTTTGAATTTCGGTAATTATTTTTTATAAATAATACATTCACTTTTGTATCAAAAACCGTGTTACACAAACCTAGCGTAGCCGTTAAACTACTTGAAAACTGGGATGTTTTCTTGCCTTGACGCGAGTAGGCGTTATAAAGGGGCACTTTCTTTTGTATCACAAACCATGTTACACAAACCTAGCGTAGCCGCTAAACTACTTGAAAACTGGGATGTTTTTTTGCCGTGACGCGAGTAGGCGCTACGAAGGGGGCACTTTCTTTTCTATCACAAACCATGTTACACAAACCTAGCGTAGCCGCTAAACTACTTGAAAACTGGGATGTTTTTTTGCCGTGACGCGAATAGGCGCTACGAAGGGGGCACTTTCTTTTCTATCACAAACCATGTTACACAAACCTAGCGTAGCCGCTAAACTGGGATGTTTTTTTGCCGTGACGTGAGTAGGCGTTATAAAGGGGCACTTTCTTTTGTATCACAAACCATATCACATAAAATTAGCGTACGTAGCCGCTCAACATCGCAGAAATAGTTGATTTATAAAAATAAAATTTTAAAGTCAAAAAATTTAAGCTAATAAGTTTTAATCAACGCACGCAATACATGTGTATTAGGTAAGTACCTACTAATTAGGCGGAATTTCAGTTTTATAACATTAAAAAACTCCCGCGCGATTTTGTCTCTAGCCGTTGGTTTTACGAGCCGAATTCCCATGAAGTCTGCTACGATTTGCTCTAGCATCTTTTCGTACAGTAACAAGAATACCAACATTACAAAAAAATGACATTTGAAAATAATGTTTGAAAATGGACGGTCTCGTTTCACAGAATGAAAGCTAATTTTAATTTTACGTAATCGAAATTTAGAATGAAATATTTTCCACTTCCCCCAATGCAAATAGTTGTCTTTTAATGTAATTAAGGTGAATCAAAAGATATTTTCAAAAAAAAGTGCGTATTAACCGTTTCCAACGATCCCCAAAATTTACCCTTCTTTCAATCCTTAAAGGTTCTCCGGAAAATTCCTCATAGAGAAGAAGACAACTGAATGGCATAGATCATTCTTAGACAGAAACCTTTACATTTCTACTGGAGGATGATTGATGAACAAAGGGGGTGTTTCACCATCCTCATCATGGATTATCCATAATATGATAACGTACATTTTCGATTAATTAAACACGATTTATTTATTTTCAAATCTGAGTTTACTATTCAGTACTTAAACCTATGAATAGTAGCCGCATATAGGATAAATTGTCAGAGTTTTTTTTTACCTATTGTGAGTATTCATTTGTTTATTTATTAATATTCGTTATTGTATGGATAAGCTATCAGGAGGATGGTGACATACCCCCCTAAGTCAAGTAAAAATCACAAAACTATCAAAAAGTTATACAAAATAAATACGCATTTCAAATATAGAATAGAATTATTTTTTTTTTTTTAATTATTTATTTGGCTTTCACCCATTAAGGGTGATCTTGGCCATTTATTAAAGAGTTACATATTTTTAAAATTATTTACATATCCAGTTGTTTTTTTTTTTTTTAAATACTTAGTTACATTATCAATTTTTTAAAAATTATTTACATTTTCAGTAATTTTTAAATTAGTTACATTATCAGTTTTTTAAATTAGTTACATTTTCAGAATTTTTATAATTAGTTACATTTTCAGTTTTTTACATGGAATAGATAAATTATGTTAGCAAATATAGACAATGGGCCAATATGAATAATGAGACAATGATTATACTAGTTGTACTAACATACAGAGTTGGTAATAATAGGAATTACATTGTAGAGTAGGAAGATGTACAGGTTCCCAAAAATAGGAAAGTGTACAACTGTACATACAGAGTTAACACACAGAGTTGGTATTAGTAGAAATTACAAAATTGAAGAGTAGGAAGATGTACAGGTTCCCAAAAAAAGGAACCTGTACAACTGTACATAATAACACTGCAAGAAACAATTGTATACATATGGAAGAGAAAGAAATGTGATTGATGCTTAAATGTTGAGGCCATTTTTGTAAATAAATTTTGCTAACAAACAGTGAATTTCAGGAGAGTTGAGACTAAGAAGGCAGGGTACACTTGTAGGGAATTCAATTTTAAGTTTTAACAATTCAGGTATAAAGTTTGGAAATTGGTCATTGATAGGACACTCAAAAAAATTATGGTCTAAAGTATCCTCTGAACCGCAATCACAATAAGGCGAATTGACTATGTGGAATCTGGCGAGATGGCTAAGACAACAAGTATGACCTAAACGCATTCGAATAATAGAAGAGATGTATTTTTTAGGCATGGAAGTGTATTTGTGAAACCAGGGCTTGACAGGAATAGAAGGTTGAATTAAAGAGTACTGGTGACCTTTTAACAGAGAGGATGCTTTCCATTCAGTGGACCATTGGCGTTGTAACTTATTTTTTAAAATAGGAAAATAGTCTCTAACGGGAATAGGAATATTACTTAATGGACCATGAACAATGGATTCCTTAGCAATAGAATCAGCCCTTTCATTTCCAACAATACCAAGGTGTCCTGGGATCCAGGCCAAGACCACTGACACGTGAGCCAGCGATAAGGAATGTAGGAGGTCTCTGATAGAGCAGGTAAGAGAGTCGCTGTTAGAATTGAGAGGGGATGCGCTTATTTTTTGTAATGAGCTAAGTGAGTCTGAAAGGATGAGGGCATTTCTAATGTTGAGAGATTTGACGAGACGTAAAGCTTCTATGATTGCTATGCATTCAGCAGAGAAAATGGAACACTCTTTGGGAAGTCTGTGTGGGAAACACAATTTCCTGTGAGGTGCATAGACACTGGCCCCACAGTGGGAGTCCGAACTGAGTTTGGAACCATCTGTGAAAATTTTTATATAATTTGGCCAGTTATTTTCAATAATTCTGTTGAATTCTGCATTATTGGATTGAACTGAGTTTTTAATATTTTTTTTACATATTCCTATAAATTGGTGCACCTTTGGATAGAAAGTAAGACTTTCATAGGGATAAGAGTATAAGGGGAGATATTCATTGCGATAGGAGTTTATGGAAACATCCAGGAAAGTGTTGAAGCAATCATAGAGAAGGGGAGGAGAATGTTTTTTCCAAAATGGATTCAAATTAACCTCATACTTTAATGATTGAAGTTTAGGAATCAAGGGATGAGAAGTTATAGAGCATGTTTTGAAAATATATTTTTCTGCTAGGCATCGCCTTCTTATATTTAAGGGAGGTTCGCAGCATTCAACTTGCATTGCGTTGATTGGGGAAGATTTCATGGCTCCTAAGATAAGGCGAAGAGATTTTGACTGAATTTTATCTAATTTATGCGAATTTGAAGTGGACATTGGATCAAAAAGACAAGATCCGTAATCAAGATGGCTTCGGATGAGAGCATTGTACAGAAGTTTTAAAGATGATGGGTGAGATCCCCACCACACTCCGGACAGAAATCTAAGGGGATTGATGTTGCTTTCGCATTTCATGATGACATGATTTATGTGAGAATTCCAAGTAAGCTTTGAGTCTAAAAACATTCCCAGGAACTTAACTTCTTTAGAGATAGGGATGATTTCATCGCCAAATTTCACCAGAATTTCTGGGAGCTTTCGACGACGAGTGAAGATGACTACTTTGCTTTTGGAGGGGGAAAGTTCTAGGCCGTTAATATTTAACCACGCCAAGAGTTTTCTAAGAGCATTGTTGATTGCTGATGCTGCGATAAAAATATTACGGGATATTTTGTAGAAAGTCACGTCATCGGCATATTGGAGTATGTTGCACAAGAATTGAATAGATTTTTCTAAATCATATGTATAAATATTGTACAGGAGAGGGCTTAAGACTGACCCTTGCGGGAGACCTTTGAATATGTGTCTAATGAGGGGAGGGGATTCAGACCCATCTACAAAAATAGATCTCTGGGAGAGCAAATTGACAATGAATTTTACCAATTTGGGCGGAATACCTATTGCCAGTAACTTTTCTTTCAGGATGGGGATATGAACATTGTCATATGCTCCACAGATGTCTAAAAACACTGCAATGCAATATTCATTTTTAGATAATGCTAATTTGATATCTGTAACAAGAGAGGAAAGGTTGTCAAGGGTACTTTTACCCTTTCTAAATCCAAACTGGGAAGGGGAAAGAATTTGATTTTTTTCTACGAACCAGTCCAATCTATTCTTAATCATTCTTTCAGATACTTTGCAAAGAGTAGAAGAGAGGGCGATAGGTCTGTAGCTCGAACCTATACTGGGATCTTTGCCACTTTTGCAAATGGGAATTATATTTTGAATTTTCCAGTCTGGGGGGATAATACCAGAATCCAAAAAGACATTGATGAGAGAGAGAAAGTAGGAAAGAGAATTGTCATCAGAATGACGGATGAACATATTCAGGATTTCATCCTTGCCCGGAGCTGAGTCATTGAGGTTTTCGGTGGCTCTTTTTAACTCATCAAAGGAAAACGGAGCATCTAACCATGAAGAAGATTTTAAAGTGAAAGCCAAAGAAGGAAGTTCATCAAAATTAGGGACATAAGGGGGAGCTATTTTATTAATAAAGTCATCAATCCAAATAGCAGAATTACGAGATGGCTTTGGCAGGGAAAAGGAAGATCTAAACCTGCGAATCATGGACCAAACCTCCCCTGCTGGAGTAGCAGGGGATATATTGGAGCAGAAATTACGCCAGCTGTTTTTTTTTTTGAAACGGAATGTGCGTTTAGCAACAGCTTGGGCATTCTTGGCTGAGATGTAATTATCCATAGTCATCTGTTGGCAGTATGTCTTATTGGCTGCTTTCCTCTCCTTCAGCACTCTAAGGCATTCCTCATCCCACCAAGGGGGAGGGCGAGCCTTCGAGCCTACAGGGGAAGATTTGGGGATAGACTTGTCAGCCGATTTTAGAATGGAATCAGTCCAAGATTTATAAGAGGAGGTGCAATTATCAGAAGAAGGGGAAGGTAGGGAGAGGGAAAGATCCTGGATAGAGTCTCTGAAACGGGACCAATCGGCTTTTTTTGTGATAAATTTGGGCTTACTTTTAAAGTGATCCAACCGTTGAGCCAAATTCAAAATAATGGGAAAGTGGTCACTGCCGCAGGGGTCTGAAGTAATTCGCCAGGAGATTAGTGGATAGATACTCGGGGAACAGAGGGATATGTCCACCGCACTAGGATTCTGTCCAGGGAGACTAAACCTTGTTGAGGATCCGTCATTTAGGAGACAGATATTCAAGGAGTCCAAAAGGTCAATTAATTTGATACCTGAGGGATCCGAGGAAGAAGAACCCCAGAGTGGGGAGTGGGCATTAAAATCACCCAAAATGACCAAGGGAGAAGAAATTTTGCTAAGCATATGAACCCACAGTGGAAGGTCAAATGGGGTAGAAGGAGGAATATAGAGAGATACAAATGTAATATTAGAGACAGTGGCTGCCACTAATTGGAAGGATGAATTTGGGGGTTTAATGGAAATAGGGGAGAAGGGGAGAGAGTTTTTGATGAAAAGGGCTGCACCACCCTTCCCATCAATGCGGTCGTCCCGCAGACATTGATAGCCACTCACCTTGAAAAGTTGAGATGGCTTGAACCAAGTCTCAGAGACGGCAGCAATCGATATGGAGTGTAAATGTAGAAGTCGGATGAGGTCATCCTTATTGGAGGTGGCGCTTCTACAATTCCACTGCAGAATTGCTGCTGTTGGGGAAGCCATTGGGAAGAAGAGAATACAAAGAGGAGAGTAACGAGGCAGCGTTGGACGGTAGAGAATTATTATTGTTAATAACTGAGATAAGTAGCATGAGAAGAGTTTGAATGAAAGAAGAATTGTCATTAGAAGTATTGTTGTTTATGGAATTTGCATTTAGATCAGGATTGAAAGCACTGCTGTTTGTTGAATTGGAGTTAGAAAAGACGGAGTTTTGAGGAAATAGAGAGCTGTTGTTACCATTTGGGAACAAGAGCTGGGAGTTATGACCAAATTGATCATATCCAGGAATTTTAATTGGACGAGAAGCTTGTTTTGTCATTACAGTCTTCTTGTAAGACAAGTTTGAAGGAGCACTAATTTGGGGTTGAGAGGCAACTTCAGCAAAAGATTTTTTAGAAGGAGCTATTAATTTGGAGGCATAGAAGTAAGAAACGCTATTGGAGGCCATATAACTTTTTATGTTTTTTTGGCGAGAAAGTTCGGGGCAGGATGGATGAGTGGCTGTGTGCGAGCCTGAACAATTGATGCAAGTGGGGGAATTGGAAGGGGAGGAGCATTGGTCTGCTACATGATTTTCTGCGCATTTAAAGCAGCGGGGAGAGGAGCGGCACGATTGTTTTGAATGGCCAAACCGACAGCAATTGAAACATTGGATTGTCGGGTATGAATAAATTTCCACCGGGAGAGAGTTGTGGAATAAATAAACGTGAGAGGGAAGGGACTGTCCTTCAAATGTCAGAACTACAGTTTGAGAGGGTTTCCAAACTACAGACTCAGACGATCTATCCTTGAAATTAAGACGCCTAGTCTTAATAACTTTTCCTGAAGATGCTGGAATAATGAGTTCCGAGATAAGCTCTTCTTCAGATAGGTCTACAGGAATACCTCTAACGAGACCCAAGCGAGAGATATTGAAAGAAGGGATATAGGCTTTAAATTTTTTTGCTGAGAGGGAGTCGATGGAATTTATGAATTTATTGGCATTCAACGCGGATGTGAACTCAACACAAATGCGAAATCTGCCTTCTGATCGGATACCGCCTGGGGAAATGCCAAGTGGTTTTTTTCCAATGAATTTACCAAATTCAAGGGGATGTAAAGAGTGGCCAGGAGAGTTGTTTTGAACATAAACTACGAAGGGAGCTTTTGCTGAAGTCGGATACAAAGAGAGAGGAGAAGCTACAGGAACTGAGACCTGAGACGAATCAGTTTTTGGAAGGTCGCAAACTTTCCTCTTTTTTGGAGTAGAAGATGGAACTTGAAGATCTGCTATCTCTACCTCACTACCAATGTCAAAATTTGAAGGATCAGGGGGGGCGGGATCAGGGGGTTTCTTCCCCATGGCAAAGGCCATTGGGGCAAAAGGATATACTTAAAACAAAAATAAAATAACACTTACTGGACTTGGTCAGCAATAAACGAACTCAAAGAGGACAAAAAAAACTAAAAATATAGCTGACTAAATGCCAAAAATTCGATTTTTCGTATTAAAACGAAAAAAACGCCAATAGAATTATTAAAATTAATAAAAATGAAATAATTATCTGATTATAGGTAGGTACCTACTTAATCCCATGTCTGAACATTCAGTTTTGAAAAAAAAAATTAAAATTACACTTGGATTCAGAGCAAATCTAAAGCTCATTGAACCAGAGTTACAGACACACACAACTGAAATAAGTATTTTTGAGTTTAATGATCCTTTTTGCTTTTAGGAATATGTTCTTAAAATGGACGTCATGGAGACAAAAGTATACATTAAAAACCTTTTATTGGCCTTGAGAAGAGTTCACCAATTTCACATTATCCACCGAGATGTCAAACCAAGCAATTTCCTTTACGACAGAATAAACAGAAGGTATAATTAAGTGATTTTTTTTTTTACTAAAGTTGTGTCAGAATAATAGAAGACTATTTATGAGATGATTCTACTGGAGCGTGTGCCAACACAGAATTATGGCAGTCCATCCTCTGTCTATTCCTCCTTGGGAGCAGTGTGATAGTTTTTTGCTTTATGTGACTTAGCAGGCACCCCTGCCAAGTCACCAAACGTAGCAAACCGCTTGGGGTGAATCTGCTTACGAATCACTAGTCCTTTTTACAGAGATGAGCAAATTGCTGGCTGTATAAAAAAATTTACTACAAATCCCAAATCATGTAAACAAAAGTTTGGGACCGTCACTTTGCTTGACGTTCGACCCCTCGGGTGTATTCAGCTTTGTGTAGCGCCTAGTTCTAGATGCGACGGGGATTCTCCTGACAGAGACATCATGTACACTATGCACGCATTCAAAATCGACTTAGGATACGTTCATAAATCAACTTAGGATGTGTTCAAAAACCAACTGGGTGTTTTAAAATCGAATGAATGATCGATAGAACAACATACGGAGGCGCAGGGTTTGCCCCCCCCCCCCCCCTCCTCACCCCCTAGATCCGGGGCTGACTAAAGTATGCATTAATGATGGAAAACAGGAAAATACCCATTATTGACCAAAAAAGCTAATATGTGCATATAATCTGATGCCTACTTATTTAACTTTCTTTCGACTCTGTTACTCATTTTAAATGAATTTGTTTTCCAGATTTCTCCTCGTTGACTTTGGTCTCGCGCAGAAGATAGACAGAATAATGCCAACAAACGGACTAGACCAGAAAACAATAAGCGTAGAGAATTCCTCAATAGATAGTCTCAGTGAAAATAGGAACGGTTTGGCCAATTTAGAACCGCATAATTCCCAAACTGTCAATGGGAGGAAAAGAAAATTCAACGACTTGAATGAAGGACAGGTAATAATTCATTTATTATGTCTTCACATCCCATAATACCTATTCTAACATTTCTATATACATTTATCCTATTACTATTAGGCGTGGGCGTTATTTAACGTAACTAGTTACAATAACTAGTTACACGGTATGAAACGGAAATAACTAGTTTCGATAAAATTACAAGTAGTTATTTTTGTAAATGCGTTATTGTTGGTGTTGGATGTGATGTGAGTAACTGAGTACTGAGCAGTTTCGCCGCGTTTCGCGTTTCGCATAGTTGCGCCTACCGGCCGGCCGAGCATGCGAGATTTTAGTTCGAAAATTTCCGAATAAGTGGGAGTGGGTTCCGTTTCTGGGAAGCGAGCGACCACTTTTTGAATTTAAAGTAAAATAATTTAGTTTGTTTTAGAACGTTGTTGTACTTGTGTATAAAATAAAGTGTAAATATAGTGAAGTATAAAAAAAACTTATAAAAATAATTAATCATAAATACATTTAATCTAGTCAGTCCTAGGAATGAATAAAGTATGAAGGGAAGTTAATTTAATATATATTGATTTCACTTTATAGCTACAAACACTTAGATACAATAGAAACTAGATAGTGATTTAATTTATTTTCGTTTTGTGTGTAACTGTATAGTTGGTGGAGGTATACAGTTTCGTGTGTAACTGTAGCCGAATGAAAATAACTAGTTACAAAAATAACCTGTTTTGAAACAGGTTACGCCGACCAAGAAGCTAGTTTCGTTACGTTTCTTGAAAACGACGTAACGACCCACGTCTAATTACTATATCCTCCAAAGTCTATTTGTTCGGTTTTCAGAACAACTCATATAGGTATCGTAGAAATCGTTGCATCTCTCTTACTATCATAGTGAGAAATATGATATAAATGATGATAGAAATAAAAAAACACCACGCTTTATATTAAAATACAAAAACTAACCACAAAAGAAGTAAAATGTACAACATTAAGGAGCCAAAGTTTCGAATTGCAATTTAAAATAAATTTATGAATTTTTGGGATTTTTTTACTAATTAATTTTACATGGAACGACAAAAAGTGATGCGACGATAATGTTTATAAATAAATTTTTGCTTATCCTCGTTTCTTTACCTTTCAGACGGCATCCGGGGAGTTAGAAAGTAATCCCAAGAGGGCGCTGATAGACCTGACAATTGATAATGCGCCGTTAAAACCTCTACAGGGTGACCATCCTAAAATTAGTCCTTCTGTAGTAAGTATACCTCATTCTTTAATTGAGTCGTGGAAATGAAAAACCCGCTCTAGAAATTCCGCTTAGCCGAGCGATTCTATATCTTTTGAGGGATCGAGATCTGCCAGATTTGTGTTATTTTCTATGGCTGTTATTTGCTTTTTCTAAGGATATCAGGCCAGCTCCGCAGATTTAAAACATTCTAAATATGTGACAGCTCACAGTTGAAATCTGACATCGACTCATAGAAAAAGCAAATAACGGCCATAGAAAATCACACAAATTTGACAGGAGATCTCGTCCATCAGGAGATTTCGATCCCACAAAAGATATAGAATCACTCGGCAGAACGGGTTTTGTAACTCCATGGCGCATTTAAACCAACAAATTGAATTTTCTTTCTATTTATTTATTTACATAAGTACAAAACATAAGTCACTTATCAATTTGGGAGGCGGATTCGGGTACCATTTATTGGATAACCAACACCTCTGCCATTTGGCATCAAGGGCTTTGCTACATTTGGTGACCTATCAGGAGTGTCCAGAGTCATGGGGTTAGGTTTGTTTAGGTTTTGGCGACAGATGCGTCTGCCCTGGTGAGATCGAGAAAGGCTGGTCGAGGGAGGCCTTTTGATCTCTCCAATCAGACTCTCGGGCCATCGCCTTGCACCGCGGTTTGTAAATTTACTGGACCCCTCCCCCCATTTTGAGCAAACGTAATTAATGTAAGGTATATAATTAGAAACATACTATTTTTGGACGCAAGGTCTGTTGTTCACAGAACTAGTACATATATTTTCATCTAATAAGTATGATTAACGTCTTCATTTTAATATTTCCATTTTTGAAACTGATAATTCATGATGGAATTCGTTTGTAGTAATAATATACAGGGTGTCCGGGGGTAAAGTGCATTAACTTCGGGAGGTGATTCTAAATGACGGTAAGAGTAAAAAAGATTAATAACTTTTACCGAAATTCCAACATTTTTTTTCTCATACAAAAAGACGTACCTACTAATAATCCTTAGTGTGAGGCACAATCTTACTTGCTGAGAGCCTGCCGGGCGCCCGACTCGATTGTGATTGGCCCGAATCGTAACAGCGGAAAATAATAAATCTTTTTACCTCAAAAGTATCCATAAATATTAGAATTTCGAAAAACGTTATTTATCTTTTTTACTTGTATTATCACGTAGAATCACCTCCTGAAATTAATGCACTTTACCCCCGGACACCATGTATAATAAAACAAATATGAAACTTATTTCCACTTTAATTTATTTGATGTTTCCGGTTTCAGCTTGTTATAGCCATCTTCTGACTGGTAAAAACTATTCTTAATCTACGGTTTATATTCGCAACATATGGGGGAGGGGGTGGTCTACCAGGATTTTATTCAATAATATGGGTTTACTTACATTTGTTACTAAGTCTTTGACTTTTGAATTTATAATTATTTTGGTTATTCCCAGTTACCTTGGGTTTGTGGCTTACTTTGATATTATTTGGGGAATACCTTATCAGTAATATGAATAAAATTAGGTCATTAATAATTCGCATTACTTGTAAGGTATTCCCAAAGAATATCGAAGTAAGCTACAAACCCGAGGTAATTGCGAATAACCAAAATAATTACAAATTCGACGGTCATTTAATATGGAGGCGTCTACTAATATCTACAGGAATTCCAAAAACTGAAAAAAATCGAACTAATATCTATGAGAATCAAAGTGTTGACGAATATCTACAGCTCAAACTGTTGATTAATATCTATGAGAACCAAAGTGTTGACGAATATCTACAGCACTGGCAGAGGTTGGATTTGCAATTATGTATAGCATATTGGAAGAACGTAATATTGCGTATGCAGTTTAAAAAACTTAATTTATGTAAGTATGTACTTATGTAAAAATCCCTAATATCGGACTATTGGACACATTTAGCTGATTAGTCCAACATACACTCTGTAGATATTAGTCAACACTCTGAAGTTTGTAGATATTAGTTCAACATATGAGCTGTAGATATTCGTCCGACATACAGGCTGTAGATATTAGTATCTGGAGTCATTTAATATTTGTGTTAATTTTCAATATATTAATGTATTGTTGTTCTAATTTTGCAGAGTATGCCTCTACCGATCCGATCTCAAGAAATTTCACCAAAGCTAGCGGCCGTAAAGAGACAGGTGTTTGTGGACGATAATGAGAATCCCAAGAGAATGGCCGTCGCTCCAAACGATAGAATAGCCAACGTTGCTCACCCCACAGATTCAGTACAAAGCCTAGATTTAAATAATTTTAGCAATGCCAGTAGTACAACAAATTTAGCCAATTACAATAACTTATTACAAAATACTTACCAATTATCAAACTACCCCATTTGTGCAAACGCATTGGAATTGCAGAAATTAGCGCAGTACTATAATTACTATAACGCTTTAAATTACAATAGTTTACTAGCTAATAACATGTACATTGATGGGAGCAATCTGAGTTCCCATAAGAGTTTACACACGGGAATTGATTATAACTTATACAGAAGCCAATTAAACAGTCATTTGCTGCAAAATAACTTGATGAATTACAATAACATGTATGCTTGTCATTCTAAAATCACTCAATCGATAAACAACGGTGTGTATAACGCGGGGCAGCATCTGATTCCGAGTGCGGTGAAGCCTCCGGTGAAAGAAGTGAAACCGAAACAAGTGCCTTTAGATAATTCTGCTCAGGTGTCGGTCAAACACGAGGCATTGAGCAAGAACGGATCCAAGAAGTCGGGGTCGACGCTGAAGCTGTGCGGCTGCGGAGGGCGGCCCTCGGTGTGCTCCATCTGTCTGGGCCGGGGGGCCTACAATGCGCCCCGCGCCGGCACGCAGGGATTTCGCCCCCCCGAAGTGCTGCTCAAGTACACGGAACAAACTACAGGTAACTAACTATTTACGTTTTGATGGATATTTACAACTTCCATTTCAGTTTGTCGTATTATAAAACACATACTAAACCAGGCACGAGCAATTATTTAATTACGTTGCTGATAATAATAACATTAAACAGATTAAGGCATTATTTTATGATATTTTAACTCAAATTCGCTTACTCAATGTGTAGTAGTAATGTTTATTAAGGGTCGACCGAGATCTCAGCATTCTCGGCTGCAAATTCTACCGAGAACTCTATCTCAATTCTCGGTGAAAAATAACCGAGACCGTTGTAAGTAGGTACGGTATAGGATAATGAGATTCAAATCTACCGCGCGCGTCCACATTCGTCACTTGGTGTCAGTGCGTGAGAGAGCTGTCGATTGTGATTGGTCGGCTGGCAGCGAGGCGGGTTTTAGTTACGTGCTTTTTAAGTGCTGTGATAGAAATAGCGCTTGATAGCTTTCTTATAGAGTCAAGACTGCCAAGAAATACAAATATTTTGAGTATTGGTATTCGTCACCATATCAAGTACTTAGGCCTGCAGCAAAAAAAATTTATCAGCACCGCCTACTAGTGTAGCAAGTGAACACCTTTTTTAGGAGAGCTGGTTAATTATACGACATGAGGCGACACTCTTTGAAGGGTGAAAACGCGGAAAAATTGCTTTTTATGTGTCACAACACCATGTTGATCAATTTTGATTATTAAAACTATTTAAAATAGTAAATTTTTGGGATTAGTGTCCATGGCTATTACGAATAATTTTTAGAAAAAAACTTTAGATTCGCCTTAATCACTATAAAAGGAAACTTTTTGCATCACGGCCGGCGGAAAATAATGCATTTTAATTTTCAATTTCGTTAAATAAAATTTCACTTCGCGAACCGATACTATGACAGCCCGCCCACCATTTTGTCACTGTTATGTTGGTATCCCTGACCTGATACAAACAAGAGCTAGATACGATTGTAGCCGACTTCGTGGGATATAAATAATAAGGCGCGTAATTATGAAATTTGTCTAGTGGGCTTGTGTATATTATCTTTACTTTAAAAAACAGCCTATGTTTTTAAATGGTTTGTCTGGCAAAGCAGGGTTTGTCTAGCGGGATTGTGTATGTTCTCTCTCTCTCTGGTTTCAATCCTGGGATTGGTTTGCAGCAATTTCCTTTAGTTTCCTCTTCCATTCTTCCCTGTCTTGTGCGGCTCTTTTGAGGTCTGCATATGATAAGCAGCGCACGTCCACCAGCAGGTCCTCCAGGTACTCTCGGCGTGGGCGTCCCCTAGAGTTTGTCCCCTCGGTCATACCCTCCATTATGGAATGCAAGAGGCCTTCTTGTCGTATTACATGGCCGATCCATCTTGCACGCCTTTCGGACAAGGTCCTGAGCAGGTGCCTTCCTCCTTCGATTCTTTGGAGAACCTCCTCATTTGTAATGTGGTCTCTCCAGGAAATTCCTAATAGTTTTCTATAGGACCACATCTCAAAAGCCTCTAGTCTCCGTTTATCTCTTTTGGATAGGCACCATGTTTCGCAGCCGTACATCAAGATACTCCATACATAGGTCTTGATGAGGAGTATTCTCAGCTTTAGGTCTATATTATTTGATTCAATTATTTTCGACCTTTTATTGAAAGCAAGCCTAGCCTGGTGTATACGGCTGTCGACATCGCTCTTAGACCGACCGTCCCATGTTATTTTGCTCCCGAGATAGACAAACTCCTTGGCGTTCTTTAGTGGAACTCCTGACGTATGTTATCTTTACTTTAAAAAACAGCCTACGTTTTTTAATGGTTTGTCTGGCAAAGCAGGGTTTGTGCAGCGGGCTTGTGTATATTATCTTTATTTAAAAAAAACATCCCAGGATTTGAATGGTTTGTCTCCATTCCAGTGCCTGATTAGAGGTTCGTTTACATTATATTATTAATTCTGTTTTTCATAATTACGTGCCTTATTATGTATCCCACGAAGTCGGCTACAATCGTATCTAGCTCTTGTTTGTATCAGGTCTGGGATACCAACAGAACAGTGACAAAATGGCAGGCGGGCTGTCGTAGTATCGGTTCGCGAAGTGAAATTTTATTTAACGACATTGAAAATTAAAATGCATTATTTTCCGCCGGCCGTGATGCAAAAAGTTTCTTTTTATAGTGATCGAATCCAAAGTTTTTTTCCAAAAATTATTCGTAATAGCCATGGACACTAATCCCAAAAAATTACCAAACAAATTATTATTACATTCTTAAATATACTATACTAGCTGACCCGGACACGCTTTGCTGTGTCTAATAAAACACAACGTCATCTACTGGATGGTTATCCAACCTTTATAACCATCGCCGTCTTTGAGTTTATCGCGAAGAGACAGACAGATGCCGCGGAGGACTTTAATTTATAATACGTAGAGATGGTGTGAAAGATTGTAATAATGCGCATGAAATGCTGTATTTAATACTGTATCCGTCTAAATAACTTTTCAATTACCGCAATGTACGTGACCATTTTTTTAGAAGATAGAATGGGTATAGTAAGCTATCCGTAAAAGATAGATATATGCCTTCGCGGACTTTTTTGTAGATCTATAAAAGAGGAATATCCCACCATGCATTGTTTTGTTATATCCCAAAAGGATTAGGCATCGTTTCAGATGAAAGCTACCAGGCGGCTTGACTTTTTCCGACACTTCTAACAATTATCGTTATGTTTCAACCAATTTACACAAATCCTTGACAAATTACATGCCTAAACCTTCCTCACGCAACACTCTATCTATTGGTGAAAACCGCATGAAAATCCGTTCAGTAGTTTTTGAGTTTATCGTAATCATATCGCACAGACAGACGACGCGGGGGACTTTAATTTATAATGTGTAGAGATTATGCAAAAATATTGCATTTTCATTTTTTTTCTCATTTATCTACTCTCGGTCTCGGCCGAGAACAAAAAACCTGTCTCGGTCGACCCTTAATGTTGATTTATAAATTCTGGTAGGTATTATTAAAGAAACCTTTCTTAGAATTAAAATTTAACCCCTCTAGCTAATTTGTTCAGTTTTCAAAACAACTCGTTTTTCTAAAAATATTATATTATTATTATTATTATAACCACGTAAACACCTCAGCACGGATTCTCCTAGTGAGGTGTTCACGAAACATACAATATTACCCAACCACAATTTGACCTTCGCAACGTACCTTACACCCAAAATAATAAAAAGTTCAAAACATATTATGTAAAAATGTTAATAATTAGGTAAACACTGTAATATCTTATATATAAAAATGAATCGCTGAATGTGTTGCTAAGCACATAACTTTCGAAAGACTGCACCAAATTGGATAATTCTTTTTTTTGTGTGTTTGTTATTGTCAGGACAAGGTTTTTATAAAACTTCCGGTGAGTTCTGGCCTTATGAAATTTGTATAAAAAAATTGCTATTGGTGGCACGAGACGTTTGAAAACTGAATGTATGGAAAGCGGGAGGGAGGGGGGGAGGTGGAGGAGGCGGAGTGGGAACCCCCCTTACACCATGCGAGCGAAGCCACGGGAAAAAGCTAGTATAGAAATAAATAAATAAAACAGTTGTAGAAAGAGAAAATTCCATGCTTTATATTTAATTTTAAAAGTTAACTGCAAAATAGTTAAAATGTACCTCTTTATAAAACCAAAGTTTCTGACCTCAATTATTGTATAAAATTCACCTACTTTTGGAATTATTTTTACATGAAACTACTTTACAGAAAAAACTTTTCCCTCAGAGTCTATGTCATCTTTGGGGATGTTGTGTGGAGGGTCTTTTTAGGGAAGGGAAGGAGAGGAAGTTCTAGGAAGGAAAAAGGTAGGTCCAGGAGTGACGGACTTATGAATCCATCCCTCCCACTGCAGTGCAAGGCGATGGGTCGAGGGAGTCCAGCTGGAGAGATCTAGGTCAGGTCTCCCTCAACCAGTCTCTCCCGATCGGGCCCACCATGCAGTAGGTGGGCAAACACATTCGCCGCCAAGACCTAGGCAAACCTCAACCCATGTACCCGGGCATCCCTGCTAAGTCACCAAACATAGCGAACCACTTGGGGTGACCTAGGCAGGGTTGTTGGTTATCTAATATATGGTTCCTCGGGCTGCGGTACCCATAACTATCTCCCAAAATGAGTGCGCTAATCCTTTTCTTATCCTGTTTATGAAATACGTATTGACTCGATTCAATAAAATTTAGTTTAGTTTTATGTTTTCATGTTTCCTTGCAACACTTGTATCTAAGTTGTGACTTTGCATAGTTGATTTCTTTTAGTCATCTACTCCATCCTACCGCATGTAAAATCGGGTTAAAAAAGGTAACATTTATTGCATTATTTCAGCTGTGGACCTGTGGGCTTGCGGCGTGATCCTGCTCTCTGTGGTGTCGGGATGCTACCCCTTCTTTCGCGCCCCTGATGACCTGACTGCCCTGGCTGAAATGGTCACCCTGTTTGGGAGCAGACCCCTCAAGAACGTAGCCAATACTTTAGGTAAGATTTTTATAAAAATTTTATGTTTACATAAAAGCATTTGTAACAAGGTGTGTGCACCCTTTTATGCACACCATATCCGCCCATGTGTCTTAGCGAAGTCAATATCAAAATCTACAGGGAAATAAAATTTGGGGCTTGTCGTCACTGATGATCTAAATGATAAAAATGATATACAATGCCAAAGAATTTATATTACCTAAAATGTCACATGATTTTTTTGTAAATATTAATTTTTCCTGATTTTAAAAATTTAAATCTTAGACAACCCTTATATTTCTTTTATACGGCTGATGGAGTATTGCACTCACCGCTCAACACACTTATTTTTATATTTATGGTCTCGGTGTGTGGCACCTCCTGTATTGACAATTGGGCCTTGGTCAGATTGCCAGCTCTGGAATATTTTGGAGTTGAGTCAATGTTCGGCAGACATTCCATTCTCATGATGTGAGATTCTCATGAGGTGAATCGTGTGATGTCATCACTCCTGAAAGAATCAGCTGATTAACTGCCGCCATTTTGAATTCCGTTGTTCGAAGTATTCTCTCTAGAAGTAGCATTACTATTTTTTTAGTGCAGTAGTTTTTGAATATTTTCAATAATAGAGATACCTTTATTTTTTATACGATTCACCATACATACGGTGGTTTTCGGGGGATCTTGAAAAATTAAAACTTTGACAATTATTTTAACTATTAAAATTAGCTCTAAAAATAAAAATTAATAATTAAATAATTAAAAATAAATTCATGAAAAAAAAACAAAAAAAATTGGACTGGAGTTCTCTATTGTCAGAGATTAGAGCGTGGATTTGAGAAAGAATCTCACATCATGAGAATGGAATGTCTGCCGAACATTGACTCAACTCCAAAATATTCCAGAGCTGGCAATCTGACCAAGGCCCAATTGTCAATACAGGAGGTGCCTGTGTCATATCATACATTCCCATCAATACGATGGCTTGTGTCATATCATACATTCACATACAATGACTTTACGGTGATGTCACGACACGTCGAACAGTAACGTCACCACTAAAATTTCAATAATGCCAACTTGACGGTGAGTTTTTACGACCCGATTAAAAATGGACTTTTTAATAGTTTTTTAAAACCTCTGCGTTTAATATTATTAAATAAAACTTATATATTCAGAATCTGCATTTATTGGTCTATATGAACATATTTTTTTAAAGACATAACATTTTTCACTGGAGTTCCTTATTGGGGATGCTATAGTCTCAGCAGTAGCAGTTGAGTTTATTGTGCAGTACTCACACAAAAAAGCCTTTCAAAAGAAGAGATTACCTTTCAAATGTTAGTAAATTTGAAAAATTACAACTTCCGTCAAACATTTAAACAAATGAAATAACATTTCATATTAATTCATAAAACTTGAAAACTTTAACGGATCATGCAGGAATACGATTTCAAATCGCAAACTCATTTGTATTAATATAAAATTAGAATTTTTAAATGATTTTGTATTGTGGACTGATGTCAATCTAAAATAAAAATTTCATTGTTATCAAAAAATCTTTTTACGATGCCCATGTGATTTTTAAACATCACAACATTTGCTGATTTAAGTTAACATAATATCATTTTAATAATATGGTCATACCTTTATCAAATTGACCTGTTGTTTATTATCAACTTGTTTGCACAGACACAAAACATGAAAACATTATTTAAAAAATATATGACGAGTGATTATGTTTTATTGACCAAGTATAAAATTGTATGTTCCGATTTCATGCTTATCTCTACCTCCCTCGTTCCCCACCCCCCTGGGTGTCTTTTCCCATCCGTCCCCCTTCCTGCCCCCTTCCCCTCACAAGGCCCCTTCCCCTTCTACATTCCCCTCATTCCCCCTCTCCCATGTCCACTCGTCCCACAAACCCCCCCTCCCTTCATTCTGCTTCATTCCTCTCCCCCCTCCCAGATTGCCCTCCCGCTCTCATGCAAATCTATTTCCAGCTGTCTCTGTGAGATGCATGGATATCCCAAATTTACCCCCTGCTATCCCCTACCGCTACTATGCAATCCTTCTCTCTCGTCCTCCGCCCCTCCATCACCCAGGGTGTTTTTTCACATGCGCCCCCGTTGTCCTCCCGTGTCCCCACCCCCTTTTGTGTTCATAGGTCACCCCAAGTGGTTTGCTATGTTTCGCTATTACTTAGCAGGTGTGCCCGGGTTCATGGGGGTGAGTCTTGGCGGCCAATGCCTTTGCCCACCTACTGCATGGTGTGCCGGATCGGCGAGATTGGTTGATGAAGGCCTAACCTTGCCTTGCACCGCAGAGGAAGGAATGGATTCATGCGTCTGTCACTCCTGAAAACGCAGAACTTGTCATAAGTTATTTTCTAATTAAATGTTTGTTTCAGGTCGCCATTTAATGTGCAGCCACACAAGAAGACCGTTAGACCTCAGGAAGCTGTGCTCTCACTTGAGATATCGTGCCTTAAAGACTAACAGTGCCGGCAATTCCGAACTTGTCAAGTCCACCATATTCGAATTGCAACAGGACAAGGTTCCAATTGAAAATATGAACGGAAGACCGGATCCGAACCTTAAAACGGGGGTCGGTAGTGCTAAAAACGTGGGCGGGAGGAAGTATGCCGTGAGCAGCAAGTGCGCAAAGGGGGGGAAGAAGATGAAACATTGTCCGGATTGTACTTTGCCGCTTATTTCTTGCGTCTGCGCTCCAGAAAGTAACCAGAGCACTTCACTAGTAAGTAGAATAATATTAAAATTGAATTTTTTTTTTTTTTGTACTTGTTACAAAGTTCTAGCAATTCTGTCATTTTAGGCTATCATGGTAGTCATGAATTGCATTCATTGCTGTTTTCACCCAACTAGGTTACTCTTACCTCTAATCAATATCATTACATAGTATAAAATGAAGTCGCTCAAAATGTATGTGCGCATAGATCGCATAGGCGCATTTATTGTATGGGTGGGGCTACCCATTGGTAGGGGTATATAAAGCAAGATCCGTGGTGGGTTCGAACGTCAGTTCAATCTCATATCAACTCTCCGAGCGAAGCCGGGTACCCCAGCTAATATGATATACAAAATTATTCTTTTAATTTTTAAAAAATCACCCTGGTCAACTAAGCTTAGGCCTCTCAACTGTTGTATCTTTGGCATAGATAACAGAAACAACATGAGATATGGCATGTAAGCATGCCAACTGTTGTCGATCTATGACCAAACTGCACAGACTATCAAAGTGAAATCCAATGAAAGTTGGTATAGAGGGATAAGCAAAGTGTTTTTTTTTTTATGTGAATACTGCACAAAAGTCCCAACTGCTTCCATATGGAGCCAATGAGACTGCGGCATCTCCAATCGGGGTATGTTGTGAGACTGAAGATAGTGGGGTGGGGAAGGAGATGGGGAAGTACCTGGCTACTAAGATCTGCTTACCAACCACGACTAAAGCCATTTCAAGCAACGTTTCAATTCTGAATGGTGGTCTTAACACCAGGGCATACTGAGAATATCTTCCACTCTAAAAACGTGCCGCAAATATCCTTAATTATTTTAAATGAGTAAATTGTGAAATAACATAAATCAATCAAACAAAATTTACTTGACCCCTCGATCATGAAGGTAGACATTTTCATTTTATGAATGATCTCCTTTGGTCAATAATTATATTGACTTTTTTTATTTTATTAAAAAGAATCTTTTTTTTACATGAGATCCACACAGGAGGCCCTGAGGAAAATAATTTCCCTCAGGGCCTATGTCATCTTTGGGGATGCTGTGTGGTGGATTTTTTTTTAAGGAAAGGAAGGAGAGGAAAGTTCTGGGAAGGAAAAGGGTTTGAGGGATGGGTAGGAATCTGGGGTTCAGTGTGTCCTGGTCATCCGCCGCCAAGACCTAGACAAACCTCACCCCAAGAACCCGGGCACCCCTGCTAAGTCACCAAATGTAGCAAACCACTTTGAGGTGTTGGTCCAATAAATGGTTCCCGGGGCGGCGGTACTCATTCTCGCCTCCCGAATTGGTAACGACCTAACAAATTTATTCTGTGTAAGAAATAATTCTGTTAAATGCCAACTTGTTTGTTTTTTCAGGGATCAAACATAAACGCCAACACAAACTGGTGCGGCTTTCCTGATGAGGCGTTTGACCTTCTGGAAAGGTTGTTGGATCTCAACCCCCACACGAGGATCACTGCCTCGGAAGCTCTGCTGCATCCATTCTTGTCTGATTCATGACAAAGCATGACGTCCCCTCTTTCCCCGGCCGAAGGAACACATCCTCCGGTGGCTATTGCTTCTTCTTCTTTATTTATTCAGTGTCTGTCGTTATGCAGTGTCTCATCAATGCTAGTCACGCGGAGTAACTTATACGTATTGGCATAAATACTATTATTTATCCAGCAGGTACAAATCACTAGACTTTCAATGCTACTTTTATACATATTACTTACCAAATATTACTAAATAATTTGGGAGGAATGTTGCCGTCGAATAATATATTATGTAATAATATTTTTTATGGTGCCTGACTGTCACGCAGATGTAAAATATTCAGTAAAAATTTACATTTTTTTGCGACCGCGACCCTCGAAACCTGACCTAACACAACAGTTAAAGCATTTTTTTTTACATTAACTCTAAACTGGAGGTCCTGAGAAAAAAGTCCATGTCATCTTTGGGGATGCTGTGTGGAGGGTATTTTAGGGAAAGGCTAGGAGAGAAAGTTCTGAGAAGGAAAAAGATATGAGGCGTGGTTAGGAACTGAAGGTAGTCAATGTGTCCAGGAGTGACGGACTTACGAATCCATCCCGCCCACTGCGTTGCTAGGCGATGTGTCAAGAGAGTCCAGCTGGAGAGATCTAGATTAGGTCTCCCTCAACCAGTCTCTCCCAATCTGGCCCGCCATGCCCCAGGCGGGCAAACGCATCCGCTGCCAAGACCTAGACAAACCTCACCCCGTGAACCCGGACACCTACACTAAATCACAAAATGTAGCGAACCACTTGGGGTGACCTATGGCAGGGATGTTAGTAATCCAATAAATGATTCCCGGGACCAAATATAAATATACCCACCTCTTAGATTGGTCAAATGGTGCAAAAAATATAAAAGGACCGCTATTGGGTGACTCCAGATACTAATATCTACAGCCTGTATGTCGGACGAATATCTACAGCTCATGTTGAGCTAATATCTACGAACTTCAGAGTGTTGACTAATATCTACAGAGCTAAGGTCGGACGAATCTATGACGGTCCCAGTGTTGACTAATATCTACAGAGCGTAGGTTGAACTAATATCCACAGAGCGTAGGTTGGACTAAGCAGCTAAATGTGTCCAATAGTCCGATATTAGGGATTTTTACATACATTCTCACATAAATTAAGTTTTTTAAACTGCATATGCAATATTACGTTATTCCAATATGCTATACATAATTGCAAATCCAACCTCTGCCAGTGCTGTAGATATTCGTCAACACTTTGGTTCTCATAGATATTAGTCAGCAGTTTGAGCTGTAGATATTCGTCAACACTTGGGTTCTCGAAGATATTAGTTCGATTTTTTCAGTTTTTGGAATTCCTGTAGATATTAGTAGACGCCTCCTATTGGGTTAGGTCATATTAAGAGGGACATCTACAATGCAAATTTGAGCATGTTGATACAGTCACACAAAACCTGCAGTTTTATATTCGATTTATTTTGCGTCTGTATGACAGTAATGCATCATTTTTTTTTTTCAAACAAAGGGGTTTGTTTTAAATCTTCATGGACTTAATATACTGGTCAAAGAAACTTTGTAGAATACTCATTAAGTGTTGCATTAATATTATGTTTAAAGATTATGTACTTTGTTTATTTTACTAATAATTTATTTAATACAGTTTTTATATAACGAATGGCTGAAAATATGTTAACAACTTATTGTCGCTGTAAATTTACAAGGCAACATTATTTAGTCGTCACTTTCTTTAATTTTATTATTTAGTTATTTTAGTAGGTATATGTTAATAATTAGTTAATTTAATAATGTTGGTAAATTTTAATTAATACAAAAGTTACCATGATTTATTATTTAATTACAAACCTAATATTACACGTGTTTAATTGATGTTATTTTACGTGAAGTATTTTGTACAATTATGTAGATTTAAAAAATAATTATGATATCACTTTTGTCACATCACAGGTACTATAAAGAATTTAAAATTGTATGCATGTTACCATTGAATGATGAAAACATAATTTATTGTCTCTTATAAAACTTAGATATAATTCAAAAACATCTTCCAATACCAAAAATACCTCAAGTAACTGATTACATTATTGATAATGTGGAAAGAAAAGAAAAAAATATACCTTGCATAATGTCATAAAGAATTAATATTTGCATTAATTTTGTGCAAGGTACAAAAAAATATTTATTTAACCCTTAATAATATAGGATTCGTTTTTATGTGCAGTCAAGCTTAACTTATGTGTGAAATGTATCATTTTACAACTCGATACTTGATTCTTGCTGACAAAATGTCGCTGGTAAGTAAATTTCCGTTCTTTTGCTGACTTATTTTTTAGTCCTTAATAAATCTGAACAGTTTGTTATGTTTATTTCTTCAAGAACTGTGGAAGATATTTTAAAAAAAGATGGTCAATAAAGCCTCGATTACATTGAGCGAGTTTACAAACTACTAGCCGGTAAGTTTGAAAGCAGGTGAATCGGCGAGTAAGATTGTCATGATGACACACAAAACTGTCTACTCGCTCAGTAGCGACAGTAGCAGCTAAAATAACGACATTTTGTAAAAAACTTGAGCTCGCAGGTAGCGCCACACGCTAGCCAGTAGCGAGAATAACGGCTCCTGTGCGTAATTCTGACAGTTGCAAAATCAGCTGTTGGTAGGCCGCCATATTGAGCAAGTGAGTAAAGTTGACTACCTTTCAACTTTTTTCATAGATTGCCCAATCTGCTTGTTAGATAGTAATACGATTACACTGAGCGAGTTTACTAACAGATAGTGAATTTCCCAGATAGTAGCTTGTAAACTCGCTCAATATCATCGAGGCTTAAGACTTTCTTTTTTTAGCGAGTATCCTTAAATCAACCTGCAACTCGCAATTTGCAGGTTGGGAACCTCTAAACTTAGAAAAAGTTTAGTAAATTTTGAACCCGCCGCAAATGTGTGACGTTATAAATCAGGTCAGTTTCTTTATTATGTAACATTTTAACAAAGGTTAACTTGACTAACACGTTTTATCTAACTCGTTTTTCTATCAATATCTGAAATTGTTTCGAGTACCTGTACCTAGGACGGTTAGTTGAACTGTTGAATGTTAACATATTATAGTCGCATGTGTTCTAATAAAAGTAATAATAATTCAATTGTTTAAAAGTATGTAAGTGTGATTAATATTTTGTATATATACACGTATATATTGTGAAAACATAACGATCTCCAGAGTGTTGCCATAACCTATTTCTTATTTGAAATATTGTCACTTTAACTGCAGTGAAGCCTTTGTAAGGCTGGCATTACACGAACTACTACTAGTAGTTAATATTGAAAGTGCACAGATGACAGTGTTGTTTTTTTTTCTATGAAAACTAATGCCCGCTTACACATAATCTAGTTTACTGTCCAATTTGCATGAGACTTGAGGCTTGATACAATTTGCAGCTCGTCCATGGTGGCTATACACTTTCCATTATATTTGAAGTGACATTACTTAATGCTAGTCCTCGCCTTTGAGGGGTCGCGGTACCTTTGACTGGGTAACTTTGACTGAACTGACGAATGCAATGACCAATGATCAATTATTTAGTATGCATGATGCTTGAAGATTGATCAAATCGGAGGAATCGATAATCGATTCTGTCTTCAAGTACACTTGATATTAGATATCAATTTGGTATACAAATTGACATCTACACAAGCCTCATAAAGGTGTGTATGTATCTATGTAAATCTAAATTATCATGTATTTTATAAATAAATAAAATAAGTCTCATGCAAATTGGACGGTAAACTTGATTGTGTATATCGGTCGTAAGCTGTCACTGCTTGAAGCAATCAATTTTGACTGCTTGTAGCAGTCTGTATATTTCCAGTCTGTGGTCGAAGCCCTCTGTGAATTTCCAAGTAAAATGTTTCCAATTTTATTTGCTTCCATTTACTATGTAAAAAATACAATTAGTGAACGGCAAGCTAAATAAAAGAATCCGTATATTATATTTTTGAAGCTTCATTTGTGGAGGAATTGCTTCCATTATAGAATATTATGATTGAAAAGTTATCATGACAAATCCATCATATTTCACAGCAATTATAAATGGTTCATTTCATAGTTTTTTCATTTCAAAATTACTTAAATTTCATAAAGCAGTTTAGGAATTGTCAACTGAATTGATTTGGTGAATTTTTAGCTGTCTTTAAATAAACCTAGTTAATAAATATTGTGTGTAAGAAGAGTAATACGTACATAAATAATTATGGTACAAAATCCTTTGAGGATTTCCATTGTAATTGTGAACATTATAAATATTCAGGTTTTAGTGTTTTTTTTCACAATATGTGTTCTTCTAATTATACATAACAATGTATAGGTATTTAATATTTTTCAATTAATAATAGTGTAATTATGATTGTAATTTGTACTAAATACTAAAGGAAGTGCCTTTTAACATTTTCTTCAAATGAAAAGCAATATCTTTAATACATAATAACTAAGTTAATGTTTTCTGTATATTGACCGAAACAGATGTCGAGGTTGTTTTTTTTTAGTAAATTGTTCCACTGTGATTGTAAAAGTTAATTCCTTTCTTTTCACTTCCTGTTTTATTGTTGTAAAATAAAACCATTGATTGTTACTTTATTATTTTTTTATTTACATATTTGTGTAATCTTTTATCCTTGGCAAGCGGAGAAGAAACATGTAGTACATATATTATTTTATTTGTAGCCAACAACGAATAAATTATGTTAATTCAAGCTATGAGAATTATACCGGATTCACTGCACTAGCTAGGTGCCAAAACTTACACATTGAGGATTCAGGAAATCGGAAAATGTTGCTTGTGCAATGATGGAGGACTTAGGTATCTGAGGATTGAACTCGCGACGCCTGGCTGGGAATCTGATCTATTTTTTCCCTTTCTATTAGCAGGTTAAGCCAATACGTTTTAAAGGTTTCCAATTTCCACAATACTAAAAGATTCTCAATAAATAAAATACTAAAGTATTTTCGTTGAATACTCAATAGCATATTGGTTTGTCCTCTGACTTAGAACTTTAGTTGTAAGTATATGAATATACAGGGTGTCTGGGGGCAAAGTGCATTAACTTCGGGAGGTGATTCTACATGATGGAGTAAAAAAGATTAACAACTTTTTCCGAAATTCCAACATTTTTTTTCCCATACAAAAAGACGTACCTACTAAAAATCCTTAGTGTGAGGTACGATTTTACTTGCTAAGCACCTGCCGGGCGCCCGAGTCGATTGTGATTGGCCCATATCGTAACAGCGGAAAATAATAAATCTGGCCGTACACGCCGGATTAACTTTACCTTTTTACCTCAAAACTGTCCCTAAGAGTTGGAATTTCGAAAAAATTTATTTATCTTTTTTACTTGTACTATCATGTAGAATCACCTCCCGAAGTTAATGCACTTTACCCTCGGACACCCTGTATAATAACTAGCTTTTGCCCCTGGCTTCGCACGCGCCACTCGCCCCCCCCCCCCCCTCCCTTAGAATCCGTCTGTTAAGATAGGATAATCTATTATACGGATCGCCCATTTTTGCACAGAATCGGGGATATTTTTCATGTATTTTGGTGCTCCAGGCCAGAGGTGGCTGCCAAATTCAACCGTGGGGCACACTTGTGATTTGTACAAGATTAGCAGTTGTGTACTATTAAAGTATCTGCAGGCCCTGTTTTTGGGAGGCTAATTTTACTCTGGCTTCGATGGAACCCCCATATCTGAGCAGGTCACTTGGGAGTTACGCCAAGCATATCAATGGAGACCCTGTTCAGAAGATTGCTTCATATAATCAGACATGATTTGGTCTTTGAAACATTGAATTCAACTAGATTATTTTTACCCTAAGAGAAAACACTCTCGAGGTAATCGTCCATTCTTTGCTTAAAAGCCCTCCGAGCCATTGGAGTTTGTGAGCCCTTTGGGGGCTTGTCAAAGAAAAAGCTATGAAACAAAAAGCTTGTCAAACAAAAGTGGACTGTACTGTCATCCGCGTAACAATGAATTGATGCACATGACAAAAGGTCGTTGATGTGCAACAAAAATAAAGTCGGAGACAGAACCGATCCCTGCGGGACGCCAGCATTTATCGAGTGTGAGGAAGAGGTGAAACCATTGGCTACTGTCTGAATCTACCTCTCCCTCAAAAAGTCGTCGATCCACGTACACAGGGATGCGGGAAGTCCGTAAGAAGGCAGTTTGTTGACAAGTCCTCGGTGCCAAACCTGGTCAAAGGCCTCGGAATTATCCAGTGCAACTGTTTGAGTCTCACCGAAACACTCTAGGCACCGCCCCCAAACATGCGTCACATACGCGAGAAGATCACCGCATGAGCGGTTCCGTCGGAAACCGTATTGACGGTTGTTAATAATTTTATTCTTCTCGAGGTATGTGAGCAGTTTGTCATTGATCACACGGGGTTAGTATATTTATGGATCACACATTCCATCACCTTAGATAGAACTGATGTGATTGCTATGGGACGGTAGTTGGCCGGGTTGGAGCGGTCACCCTTCTTTGGAATAGGATGGATAACTGCTTTTTCCAACCAGAGGGTACAGAGCCAGATTTCAGGGACATTTTAAAAAGCGTCATCAAAATTCAAGCTATTTCTGCAGCGCACCTCTGCAGTACAGGTATTCTGTCAGGCCCACTAGCTTTATTAACATCAAGCCCTCGTAAAACATGGAGTACTTCCCGATGCCGGATCAGCATCTTGGTTGTCGAGGGTTGAGTTATCCGCAAACATTTTTCCTAATAGGTTAGCCTTTTCGGTGGCGGTGTTTGCTAGTGAGCCGTCAGGTCTGGTAAGAGGTGGCAGACTGGATTGGCAGAAATTGCGACCTATTGAGCCCGCAAGCGACCAGAATTGCCTGCTGCCATGCGGGCACGCAGCCAGCTTTTTGCTGATCTGCAAGTCGTGCTTGAATTTTGACCTATTTATGATTCTCTTGGTTTCCTTTGCCATTTTGTTGTAGGCTGTTCTGTCTTCGGATGTTCTATATGTGTTGTAGGCTCGGTAAGCCGCTTTTTCGTCACACTGCTTCAGAGCATTGTCGACTGAACCACAGCTTTGAGCCCACACCAGTTTCTTTAATGGTAGATTGGATAAAGCCATCCATCGTGGATGTGCTGATTTCACCAATTTCCTGTGCACATCTTGAGGGATCCGAAGTCCGAAAACAGACAGCTGACCACGGGAAAGCATTAAAATGAGCCTGCAGACCGAACCAATCTGCTGATCTATAGTGCCACACTTTTCTCTTCAGCCTCTCGTTTGGTGGTCTGAAGATTATGGGGATTGATGTCATCACCAGGCAGTGGTCGGACAATCCTAAAGGCGCTGTGACTTCAATCTTATAACCATGTGGCACAGGGGTTAAAAACAAGTCTAACAGATTGAAGCGGTCTGGACATCAGGAACCCTTGTAGGCTCCTGAACCATTTGCTCCAATCCGTGGCAGAGGGCAAAAGATTCCGCTTGTCGTCCAGCCGAGTCTGTTGATCCTGAGAACTTCAACCAAGGTTCATTATGAACGTTGAAGTCCCCCAGGACCACAAACTCTGCCTTAGGGTAGCGGTGCAAGAAGTCATCAATAGTATCGCTTAAATGTTTAAAGAGCTCGGACGTGTCTGATTCGCCAAGGTTCGGTGAGCGGCATAAACACGCGTAGAATTTTACCATACTGGCAAGATTGACGCGCACCCCATTGCGTCGAATCTGGAGTTTTCCAGATTCAACGTTGTTCGTTCGTTGACGTCAGCTCGACTATAGAGACAGACACCTCCTTTAGGTCTGAACTTGCCTACGATGGTGAAGCCCGGGCAGTCCAGATGAGAGGCATCTACAGGCTCGGCTATCTGTGTTTCAGACAGGAAAAGAAGGTTCAGACGTTGAGAAAAAAGGTGGTGATGGACAGAATTCAAATTGGTGTGCAGGCCGCCAAGGGCGGATCCAGGATTTTTTCTGGGGGGGGCCAAGGGGCGGACGGGCAAAAACTGTTTGATAGAGACAGTTTTCTGTACTGTGATGGAATCTCCACAGTACAAAAAAATACTTTCTGGGGGGGGGCACGTGCCCCTGTGCCCCCCCCCCTAAATCCGCCCTTGCAGGCCGCGAATATTGGTGTAATTCACCAACAGTTTTGGCCTGCACCGGGACAATTCATTAAATGTCATTTCTTTCCTCACAGGTAATGTTTTGTTCCTAGATACTTTTCTATGTGTAAATCTTGTGAGATTAACAAAATAAACCTCCTCTTTCTTTACAGAGAAACTCAATTGTGTTTTAATTGATTGTGTCGTCTAAATCACAAAGAAAATATCATTATATACATTTTTAAAATAACATAATGTAGCTTAGGGTACATACCCATACTACGTGACCTGTTCAGGGGGGGGTCTTCAAAATACCACGCTTGGTACAAATGAGCGGCGGGGAGCTTAGGCTTTTGGTCACGGGGGGGGGGGGGGGGGTTAAAAATTGCAAAAAGTTGGTCACGTAGTATGGGTACGTTCCCTAAGATATTTTAGCTTATGGAATGTGATTAGCTTGAAGAAGTTTTGTTTTGTTTTTGTTTTTTGAACTTCTCATTTTACACGGGTTAACCAGTATATAACGTCATTGGGGTTGGAACAAAAAAATGTCTGGTTTATTAAATAAAAATAGTACATCTTTGAAAATAAGGGTCAACTAATATTTAGAGATCTTAATAATTAATATCTTAATAATTTAATATTTTTTGAAACACATTTCGAGAAGTTTTTTTTTTTTTCAAAGGTATTGTTAGGTATTTTAATAACAATATATTATATTCTTTATGACAACGATGCAAGTTGTCTAAGCACAATTATAGAGCACCATAGACTTTTATATTTGAAGTTTGAAAGAAGAACGCGTCATAAATTTGGTTAGGTCGCTTTGACATTACTAACATTATATTTTTCAAAATAAGTATCAAAGAGCGGTCGATTTGCTTATTTAAATGAACCGGAGACGTGCTCACGAAGATGAAGATTCTTACGGTAAATTTCTATTTATTTTTCAGATGTAAATAAAGTATGATAAATAATTTTCATCTCGTTTGCTGTCGGTATTAATATATCATTGTATTCAATAATGATTGTCATGCTAAATATATGTTTATGTCGACAGACCGGCTACACCGAAAAAGACGAAGAGTATCCGAAAACCAGGAAATCGAAGATCGTCTGGAATCGCTTATCCATCATGTGGGAGAGAAAAGTTCATCAAGCTTGGAGTCCAATTTGGAAGGACTCGCTAGTGTTCTCGAGGCAGATCTCAGCACTTTCCGGGTCAAAATCTTACGAATCCTGACGGACTGCGCCATTCGTATGCCGGAAAAATGCACAATTTATGCCACGTTAGTTGGCCTACTAAACGCCAAGAATTTCAACTTCGGCGGAGAATTTGTGGATTACATGGTCAAAACGTTCAAGGATAATTTGAAGAGTTGCAAATGGGATGCCGCGCGGTATTCTCTACGGTTTATCGCAGACTTGGTTAATTGCCATGTATTGGCAGCCTCTTCCTTGTTGACTCTTCTGGAGAATTTGGTGGATGTGTCAAATGAAGATGGAGTGCCCCAAGTTCGGAAAGATTGGTACGTGTTTGCTGTTCTGTGCACCTTGCCATGGGTGGGAAGAGAGCTCTACGAGAAGAAGGAATCTCAGCTGGACCATCTCCTAGTTAGCATCGAAGTGTTTCTAAACAAGAGGAGTAAGAAGCATCACAACGCTTTGAGGGTTTGGTCTGTAGACACTCCCCATCCTCAAGAAGAGTACTTAGACTGCCTGTGGGCGCAGATAAGAAAGCTGCAGCAAGACAATTGGGCCGAGAAGCACATCCCTAGACCGTACTTAGCTTTTGACTCGGTGCTGTGCGAAGCTCTCCAACACAACTTACCGACGATTGTACCACCGCCGCACCAGGAATCATTTGTGTACCCCATGCCTTGGGTGGTGTTCAGAATGTTTGATTACACAGACTGTCCAGAAGGTCCAGTGTTACCTGGTGCTCACGCTATAGAGAGATTCCTCATCGAGGAACACTTGCACTCTATTGTTCAGATGTATCATGCGGAGAGGAAAGAATGTGCCGCCCACCTTCTCTATTTCCCTTTCAAGTCAAAGATCCCGCTGGATTATTGCATTGTGGAGATCATATTCGGAGAACTGTTCCACATGCCCGTGCCCAGGTATCTGGATATTTGTTACGGCTCGATACTGATTGAGCTGTGTAAGCTGCAGCCATCCACGATGCCTCAAGTGCTCGCACAAGCAACGGAGATTCTCTTCATGAGGATAGACTCAATGAATACGTCGTGTTTTGACAGGTACATACCTTATTACTCAGATTGCATTCATTATCCATTTTTCCATACATGTTACAAATCATGGTAAATTTTTGGGATTAGTGTCCATGGCTATTACGAATAATTTTAAGAAAAAAACTTTAGATTCGCCTTAATCACTATAAAAGGAAACTTTTTGCATCACGGCCGGCGGAAAATAATGTATTTTAATTTTCAATTTCGTTAAATAAAATTTCACTTCGCGAACCGATACTACGACAGCCCACCCGCCATTTTGTCACTGTTATGTTGGTATCCCTGATCCGATACAAACAAGAGCTAGATACGATTGTAGCCGACTTCGTGGGATAAATGATGAGGTGGGTAATTATGAAATTTGTCTAGCGGGCTTGTGTATGTTATCTTTACTTTAAAAAACAGCATACGTTTTTAAATGGTTTGTCTGGCAAAGCAGGGTTTGTCTAGCAGGATTGTGTATGTTATCTTTACTTTAAAAAACAGCCTACGTTTTTGAATGGTTTGTCTGGCAAAGCAGGGTTTGTCTAGCGGGATTGTGTATGTTATCTTTACTTTAAAAAACAGCCTACGATTTTGAATGGTTTGTCTGGCAAAGCAGGGTTTGTGTAGCGGGTTGGTGTATATTATCTTTATTTTAAAAAACATCCCAGGATTTGAATGTTTTGTCTCCATTCCAGTGCCTGATTAGAGGTTCGTTTACATTATATTATTAATTCTGTTTTTCATAATTACACGCCTCATCATGTATCCCACGAAGTCGGCTACAATCTTATCTAGCTCTTGTTTGTATCAGGTCAGGGATACCAACATAACAGTGACAAAATGGCGGGCGGGATATCGAAATTTTATTTAACGAAATTGAAAATTAAAATGCATTATTTTCCGCCAGCCGTGATGCAAAAAGTTTCCTTTTATAGTGATTAAGGCGAATCTAAAGTTTTTTTCTAAAAATTATTCGTAATAGCCATGGACACTAATCCCAAAAAATTACCCAAATCATAATAAATTATCTTTCAAAGAGCATAATTTGTGTGAATAATTAAAATATTGTTTGCTCATTTCATTTATTTACTTTGGTACGCATTGATAACACCCCCATTCAATTAGGGAAATATTGAATCGATTAATTTTGTAGGAAGGTTAAAATATTTCCGCTTTAAAAAAAATCCATATAAATGGAATATTTCTGAACACATAAGAAAACTAAATAATGTTTTTGAAAGGTGATGAAATACGATTTAAAATTTTATAATTCGAAATAAACATAATTTTTTAAATATACAATTTTTGAAAGCCAATCAAAAAAGTTTTAAAAATGGCTCATCTCACGTTTTTTCTGACTAAAATTATTGACATGAAAAAAAATCATATTTTATTAGGCCAAAAGTTTCATAAATTTCTTTCCAGTAGTGGTCAGAAACTTTGGTTTCATAAAGGTGTACATTTTAATTATTATATGGTTAACTTTTATGATTAAATATAAAGCGTGGTGTTTTCTCTTTCTAACACTGTTTAGATCATATTTCTCACCATGACAGTAAGGGAGACAATGGTTTCTATGATACCTATATGAGTTGTTCCAAAAACCGAAAGAATTAGCCTGCAAGTTTAAGTTTGTCTGGTTGCACATTATTAACTAATGTCTACTTTCTTTACTTTGTTGCAGATTTGTGAATTGGTTCTCATACCATTTGAGTAACTTCCAGTTCCGCTGGTCTTGGGAAGATTGGGATTCTTGCTTGCAGCTAAACCCAGAACATCCCCGACCCAAATTTATTAAAGAAACTCTACTGAAATGCATTAGGTAAGGCCATTCTGTGCGATGAATAATACTGGTTAACATAGACATAAGAAACCAAAACACCTGCCCATCAGAGAAAAGGGAACAAACCAAATTGAGCGGAGCCAGAGTGGAAGATACTCTCAGTATCGCTGTGGTTTAATTCCACCATTCAGAATTTAAACGTTGTTTGAAATGGCTTTAGCCGTGTTTGGTGACCAGATTTGAATAGCCGGAAACATCCCCACCTTTATCTACTCAGCTTTACAATATAACCCAATTGAGGATGCCATAGTCTCACTGGCTCAAGGCGGTTGGGAGCAGTTGTTATTCACATTTAAAAAAAGAGGAAGGAGTGAACATGGGTCTTGACTAGACCAATTTATTAGAGAGTGAGCAGTTTGTTGTTGATCACACATTCCATCACTTCGACAAAACAGATTTGATCGCTTCGCGGCGGTAGTTGACCGGGTCGGGCCGTTTTCCCAACCAGAGGCACCCTTTTTGGCTAGTCTTCCAAAATAAAATTTATTTCCGAATAAGTAGTCGAGGACGCCCAAGAAAGACATGGCACGACCAAGTGAATCAGATACTTGAGTCGGGCCATGTCAAGAGTCAGAATAATAGAAGAGAATGTATGAGACGTTGTATGAATGTAAACGAGGCCAGGAATGTGTGCCAAGACCGGGATGTTTGGCGGTCCGTCCTCTCTGCCTACCCCTGCGGGGAAACGGCATGATGGTTAGTTAGTTAGTTAGTCTTTTTACAATGGTTCCCAAATCAGGTAAACAAAAGTTTGGCTTGTTTCTGTTAGCGAACTTTACTTTTCTATGCTGGGTCTGGTAATTTCAATGTGGGCTCTTCACGGTCGTTTTTATTTAAGGCATTCTCGAACCCTCCTGGTGCCTAACAGATTGTCATAGGGTTGCCGCCAGCTCGTAAAATGATACCCAGAGTTTGCTTTAGGGGCATATCTATCTCGTTTGAAGTCAGTCGTCGCTAATTATATTGGTATTTTTTATACTGTAAAGATTCATGCACCAATAGAAGCCAATCGAAGGCAGACCAAGGAAGAGGTACTAAATTCAATCTTGTGATACACTCGATCTGATTCCCAATTTCAAAAGGAATTGATTCTTCATTTATTACCTTTGGCCTTGCATCCTATTTTCCGATTTTTAACGGCACCATAAATTTTTAATTTCCATTTATTTTACTGAAATTAATTCAATGAATGATGTGTACCATAAACGATTTAAAAATTATAATATATCGTAGGTATTTTATAGGCGGCTCGCCCATAGAATAATATTCAAATAATAGTGCACGACTCTTTATCACTTAACGTAAAGTATCCCGTTCCCGCGCGCCATTCGTAAAACACCTGTAGGTAAGTAATGGTCCCCGTCCAAAGCGAAAAATGACCGCGAATCAGCCGAGTCTGGTTCCGAGCAACGCGTCTATTTCAAATGCAAGGAATTAACTCAGTAGTTCCAGTCAAAGACCCGTCGTCCAGGGACCGCGTACCTAGTCTCTAGTCTCCATAGTCTGTCGCTATCGAGTGTGTCAGGAGCTGTTTGTGGTGTCTGTTTCACTTATTCGGTAATGAAATCTTCATTCAATTGTGACGTCTTTGTCCATATTCAATCCCTTCGCGTCGGTCTCATGTCCGAAACGCTGCAGTCCTTGCTAGGTCCGCAGCTCGCGAGTTAATCAAGTCTCTGCGAGGCAAGACACTAGTCAAAAGTTACTAATTCATTCCTCCGCGGCCAAGACGTCAATTTCATTACATAGTTGGTCTAAAACTTCCGACTTAGATATAATATGTATGTAAATTTGCAAAATTATAAGGCCAAACGGCTGTAGTCACCTATCACAAAATACTCGCCTAAATGTTAAAATGTTCATTTATATTAGATCACGTGAAGTGGAATTATTTTAAGTTTAATAAATAAAATAAAATTATTAAAACTTTAGGGGTGTACATTTTTCTTATCAATAATTTTTATTTTTTTTGGAATTAATTGAATCAAAGGAATGAATAAAAGGAATCAATTCAAAAGGCCAGGGGAATCAGACTGAATCGATTCACTGGGAATGAATCTGCCCATGTCTACTGTGTAAGAGGATGTTTGAAGGCGAAAGGCGGAAACCGTTAGAGAACATTTGCTATTAATTGAGAACACCTGCTACTCTTATAGAAAAATTTCACATGAAGTGGCTGGGACACATGCTCAAGAAGCCAGCTTTAAAAAATTTAATTATTATTTCAAAATTAATAATTTCACGAAGAAGATCAAATGCCTTAAACAAATTTAGGGAAAAGCTTGGATAGACTAGGTCTGCAATGGACCAAGTTAACTAGGGTCGCATGGAGACCCTCATCTTAGAAATGGTTTCCCGTCCCTCCTAAAAAGGGGGAATGAAATTGATGATAATTGTATAAATAATTTGCAGATTGTCATATCACCAGAGGATAAAGGAGATGATGCCAGAATCTTATGCGGCCCTAATACCTGCTAAGCCGGAGCCAACATACAAATATTCAATGGAAGGAGCAGGTAATTGTCTTTATTTATATTATTTTTTTCTACTTGCCAGTAGGGAAATTTCAATGGAAAATGCCAAATCCCATATTATTTTTCTGGATGTCCTTCAGAAGTTTCCTCGGAAGTAAAAACACGTTTGTTGTTCAGGAAAAATTCACCAGCCGCAATAATACTGCAGAATTAAATCAGCAGCTTTTGGGTTAATAATCAATACACAAATATTTTATGTTTTTAATAACTATTACAACTAGGTTTTCACAAAAAGCTTAACAGAGGCTACGTATTTATTTTACTATGTAAACACAAAGTTTTATAACAATGACTTCTACGGTAACAACGCATTAATAATTTATATTTACATTTTCGTATTGAATCATTATAAGATGCTTTTACAAACAAGATATAAATAAATTTTTTTAAACATTATACACGGTGTTCGGAAAATCATAGCACAAGCGGGAGACTGGTGAATGTACCTCAGAGAGATACCAAAAAGACTTTTTTTTTTTTTAATCTGAGCATTTTGTTTTTGTTTTTTTACTTTTTTCTATACATGATTATTTATTAATTTAATGTACGTTTAAAGTTGTATACCATGGATTTGACATTTGCGAAGTCGGCGACAGTGCGGACAGCTTACACATCAAACCATAGCAAGCCATTGCAAGCCATAGACAATCATACAAATTTGACAGGCGATTACATATATAATCGATTTGGTACCCACAAAAGATGCAGAATCGCTCTTCAGGTCTACAGTCAACGCATTTTGAAAGACTTAAACGGCCGTTATTAAAAATATCCAACTTTGAACTCGATTTACTCGAAAACGAAAGCTCAAATCAAAAAAGTTGTACCACAAAATCAACTTGAAATGTGATGTAGGTTCACCAGTTTCCCCCTTGTTCTGCGTTTTTCCGATCACCGTGTATGATAAATCCTGTTTGTAAAATAACATAATGTCCAATAATCATCATGCCTGCCAATTCTTCAATAAAACATATAGTTTTAGTTATTTTTCAATCCTACAAATAAATCATTTACATAAATATTAATAATATGCAATTAACATAGATAAAATGTATACACAATTTAGAATTTTATGTGCTAGTCCCTGATTTTTATGTTTTATTTGACAAATTTACCATGTTGTATAATTTGTCTGGTTATGTTGTCCACTTTTGCTACACCTTGTATTTTTATTTGATCGGAAGTTTCTTGTGCTTTGTGTGTTTTTATTTCCTTACCAGCGTGGTTAACCTCAGATATTTTTGCTTTCATGGTATCATCCATATTAAAGCGGCTTAGTAAATCAGCCATGAATGTTGTGTTTTCCGTTAATTTCAACTGATCTATAAACCTGAGGCCGCCCTTTCTGGGATGTTCGGTTGATCGCTGATAATACGGTCTAGTTCGGTTGCCTAACTTTAAACTGATTGATGTAACAAAGCTCTTCTTCGTCAATGGTGTAAATATCTCTTCATCACTTTTGCTGTAAGGTTTACTTGATGTTTCGGTTGTCTGTAAGGTAGCAATTGTTGAACCCATTGAAGGTGAGCTTTCTTCTTCCTCTGAGATACTTGTGATTTCGGTTGTTTCAGATATTGTCGTCGGTTCGGTTGATTCGTTTCCATCAGTTGAATCATTTTCTGTATTGCCCGGTAATTCAGTTATTTCGAAAGAATGTTCTGATGCATTTACTTCAGAATCGTAGTATCTATTTTCATTGTTTTTATCAGTTTTATTAGGAGTAGTTTCATTGTGTCCTATTTCTTTGTAGTGTATTGTTGTATTTTGATCCATGACGGTTTTCATAACGTCATCGTATACTGTCGTCATTTTGTTCTCTTCATCAGTGAACTCTGTTGTGGCCTCTGTAGTTACCTCTGTAGTAGAAGTTAAAGGTTTTTCAGTCAATAATTTAGGTCTTAAATGACTTGTGGTCCAAGTTCCTAGTTTTCTCTGATATTTGCGCCTGGAGATGGTCTGATGATTGAAAGTGCTATTGTTGCTGACTCTTTGTGGAATGAATGTGCTTGTACTAATTCTTGGTGGTATAAAAGTACTGTTTCTCTGTCTCAATCTTCTGATTGGACTAACTGGTGCATTCGTTGAATTATTTGCTGATTCCGAAACTGTATCTATTTTTTCTGCGTGATTATTTTCCTCGTACTTTTCTGCAGCCGTTGAGGAGGCATATAGTGTAGAACCACCCATAGTCGGTAATGAACTATGCCTCTGCTTAAGTTTTTTTATAGAAATTGGAGTATTTGTTGGTGGCATCTGTGTGGAATTATTGTCTTGTGATTCAGAGAATTTATCAATTTTTTCTGAATGATTATTATCCTCATACTTTTCTGTAACCGATGAGTAAGCATATGGTGTGGAAGTACCCGTAGTCTGTGATAAAGTACTATGCCTTTGCTTGAGCTTTCTGATAGAAGTTGAAGTATTTACTGGTGGCGTTTGCGTGGAATTGTCTTGAGGTTCTAAAACTGTACCTAATTTTTCTGAATTAATATTTTCCTCATATTTTTCTGTAACCAATGTGAAGTCATAATATGGTGTTGAAATGCCTGTAGTTGGTAATGAAGTGCTTTGTCTCTGCCCGAGTTTTCTTATAGATTTCGAAGTACTTACTCCCGAATCTGTATCCATTTTTTCTGAATATTTCTGTTCATCATGCTCATCTGCAACTGAAGACCCAGTTGATGGTATGAAAGTGCTTTGTCCCGGTCTGACGGGAACACTTTCTGCTAAATATGTTGAATTACTTTCTGAATTTGTATTTTGTTTATGCACTTCTGTTACCAATGAAACTGCAGGTGATGTTCCTGCATTAGGTATAAAAGTGCTTTGCCTCTGTCTTAACTTTCTAATTTGAACATTCAATGGTGCACTCGTTGAATTGTAACTTTGAGGTTCTGTTTCCAAATTTCTTTCCACATACACTTCTGTTACTGTCGAAGCTATAATTGTTTCCGAGGTTAATGCAGATGGTGTAGTTCTCTGTCTTAATTTTCTGAAGGGACTTACTATGCTTGAATTATTCCGTAACTCGGGAACTATATCCATTTTTTCCTCATAAACAGCTGTTACTGCTGATCCATATGGTAAGGTTGTCCCTCCACTCCTAGGAGAAGGAAGTTGAGATTTGATCAGCTCAGAAAACTTTTTTTGAAGCTTTACTCTTCTATTCGGCTTGTACGGTTTTCGTTGAATTCTATGGTCATTTATCTTACGAGTTGTAGACGTGTGTTCATTAGCATCTTGGTACTGGGTGGTGTAACTCGGTTGTGTTGCTTGCACATGAAGTATAGTCCTTTCTCCAGAAGGTGGCATATTATTATTATGGTCATCCTTTTCATTGCTATCAGAAAATTCTGGCAAATAAATATTTTCAATAGTGGTTCCCACTTCTGATAATAAAACTATCTTTTCTGTGACAGCGGGTTCTGTATATTTTTCTTCTTCGTTAGTTTCTAAAGGTGTTTGAATAGGCCCCGATTGATTGTTAAAACTTTCTTCCGATATATCCTCTGAACTTCCTTCTTGATTTACATTTACACTTTCTGGAGTTTGATCAGAATCGTCTTCTGAGGTTTCTTCTTGATTTTCATTTGAAATAGCTTCACTTTCTGCTGTGGGATTTTCGTGTGAAGAATTAGGAATTTCTTCAGTACCCTCTTTATTATCTTCAAAACTTACTTGGACAGGCCCAGTCGGATTATCATCCGGATAGTCTTCCTGATTTTCTTCATATATGGGCTTTTCTTCAGAAAAGTTATTTACCTCAACATAAGGATTCTTCAAATTGATAACCTGCGCTTCAGAAGTGAATGCTGTGGGTGTACTGGAGGTAGGCATGTAAAGTGGATCCAGCTCTGAATATATCATCCTCTCATCAACAGGACTTGGACGAAATGGTTTTGTGGGTCGAAGCTTTCTTTGTCGGTTTTTAACTTCATGTTGTGTTGATTCAACAAACTTCACAGGTTTCCTATAAAATTGACTTTCACTGAGGGTAACCTTCCCTACGCTACTAATAGTAGTCACTTCTTCTTCCTCCGTAGTTTCTGTTTGCAATGACATACTATTGGTTGTATAGAATGGAATTGTTACTCGGTTTTCATTGAGTTGTGGAGAAGAGTTTGTATTTAAATTAGCTTTTTTTGGGTTTGAGTCACTAATAGCAGGTTCATCTATTCCACTGTGTTGATCGTTATTATATTCTTCATCTTCTGAATATGGAGTATTTTGATTTGATGCCGTCGTGCCTTTATGATACCCATTAGGAAGATAAACTTCAAAGTTATTATGGTTTTCAAATTTGGATGGTTTCATGACTGGTACTCCTTTATCATTTAAATAGTAGTGATGGTGCAGGTGAGTTATGGTTGGAATTTTAAAGTCCTTGAGGGCTTTGTGGGATCTTACATTTTCAGGAACTGTCGATTCTTCAGAATTGACATTGACATTTGTAAGTTTCTTGTGTCCTCTGTAATTAACATTGGCATTTGGCTGAACTGAACTCTCCATGTAAGGTGGATTTTTATATCTGAACTCCTCATCTCTTGTGGGGTATTTTTCTCCCGTATTTAGTCTTGTTGATGATTCTTGATAATTGGGATAAAACTCTGGATATCTGTTTAAGTATGGAGGATGTTCAGTTGACTGTTGTTGATGTCTTCCTGTGTTAAAACCGTCATACCAAGGAGGTCCCTCAGTTCTCACATCACCGTAGCTCTGCACAACTGTTGTTCCTTGGGGTGAGTGGTATCCTTTGTTGTAATCTTGAGGTTTCTCATCCTGGAATATAAATTTACCCTTTCTTTCGTGCTTCCTCGGCAGCTTTGGTGATTTGCCAGCCTCTTGTATAGAGAATGTTTGCGAAGGTTCATTGTAATTTAAATTAGTTCTGTCTGGTTTCGGCGACGCTATCGAAAACATGAGTTCGTACGTGAATGGAGGATCTTCTCCTTCCGGATTCCTGTGTCTAATGCGTCTGACAGTCCACAAAGCTTTGATTCTCTGATTGCTGCAGTCCGGCCCGTCGCACCGTGATGTCAGTATCCTTTCTGCTTCCACTTCATTATGCCTAGCGGTGAACAGATGGCATTCAATGCACTCTTTTACGTCTTCATCTTCAACAAACTCGTAACCTTGGAGAGATTCAATTAATTTTCCCCTGGACAATATAGCGATGTCCCCAAAGACGGGACCTTTTTCTTTACTGTTTTGTTTGAGCTGTGCTTTTTGGATATTTCGCCAAAGATTAACGTCTGCAATCTCGCCATCATCTTTAGTGCGTTCGTGTACTTTAAGATTTTGGCGATCGGAGCCTGCTTGTTTGACCAAGAGGCTATCGATCTTATCTCTGACCAACGTCAAGTAAACGCTGTGTCTTAAAGCTTCTTCCCAGGGTAACTGGGGTTTGGGAAAGTCATCCGTGTTCCTTATTTCTCTTCCTCCATTCCTGTCGAAGTACGAGTCTGAGGGTTGCCTCACTTCCGTGTTTCTATCTTGGTCGAAGAAGGTAACTGGATTCCGTCTGTAGTTTCTGTATTCATCTCTATCGAAGTAAGCCCCGGGCTGCTCCCCCGTACTGGTGGCTCTCCAGCCGCGGAGTGGAATGTGCCTTGTTCCATGGTTTGTGATCGCGCAGGACCAATTCACAGTAATCTGAAAATAACATATATTCTGATCAGGTTTTATAATACATGAAGAAAAAATTTGACCTATTTATATAAAATTGTGTAAATTATTTCTGCTACTGCCATTCTTGACTGATAAATGAAGACAGAAGCTTATGTGTTCAAAGGAGATTTGTGAGGGGTTGAATCAAATCATTCCTATATGAATGTCTAGATCAGTGATGCATAACCCGTGGGCACATTACGTACGTCCCACTTGCTATACAAAAATTTTTAATATTTTCAGTAATCCTTGAAATACCGGCAGAGATTGTTTGTTAATTCATACACCATCTCCTACATTTTGCCCTCCAGGAAATCGAAAAATTCACTTTTCCTCTATGCCGCCCGCGACCGTTTGCAAAATAGGTCAAGTAGCTCTTCTTATAAAAGGATACTACAACACTAGATGCCACTCTACGCCAAGGATTCTAAAATACTCAACGCTTGCAGTGAAAGATGCATCATTCCGATTTTTTGTTATTTAAATTTTTTATATTTTGTTTAGTATGTTGTTAGGGTAAAAAATTTTTAAAAAGGTAAAAAAAAATTCTGTCCAAAATATTGTCTATTTATATCTGTGAATTTATACAGGGGGAGGTACTTGACTTATTTTAACACTAAAAGCGCGAAACATTCTGACACCCCTAGAAGCGCGGATGGGTCAATTTTGGCCATTTTAGTTTTGCTACTGTAAGATATATATTCAAATAAAACTAGTAATTATGATATAATTTATTACATATTACACATATTTTTGGTGTACTTTGGCTTAAAATAGAAGTCACAATCACAAATGATTAAAGTTAAAATTAAATAAAATTATAAAAATGGTAGTTCAATTATTACTCTTCGGAATCGCAATGAGCAAATAGAAAACTCTTTCGATGTGACTTCTTGCAAACCGTTTTTTTACAAGCTTGGCATTTCACACAAGATTTGTTAACGGTACAAGAAGACTTTACCTGACAACCAGTACGTTTGTCTTGACGTCCAGGTATTTCGTTTGGTATATTGATACGAGTATTAGACATTTTCCTGCTGTTTGCATATGGCTCAGCTAGTTCTTCTCCTAACTGTAAGATAAACTCCCTTCTGCTGTTTTTTTTCCATTTAGGTCACAATACAATATCCAAGAATTTATAGTCTGTCAAAAAAGAGTAGAAAATATATGAGGGCGCCACTGCTGATCAAATGGCAATACTAAACGCATAACCCATGGTGTTAAAGTAAAGCAGTGTAACCTACATTTTTATAAAAAATTAAAAAGGCATAATAGTGGAAAAATATTTTTTCATTGCAGTATAGATACCCGCCGATCTCAAAATTAGAATTGCATATAGTTATATTATTATTATACCTTTGCAATTTTGTGTTAATATAATGAAGAATAACTATAACGTAATGAAATATAAAGCACAGTTTAGAAATTGCTCGCATTTATTTAATACTAGATAAAGTACCTAGCGTTGCCTGGGCTTTAGATCATGTCTCTAATTTTAGATCTGAATATATTAACTCATTCAGATCTATGGCATGACCAAGTGAATCAGATACTTGAGTCGGGCCATGTCAAGAGTCAGAATAATAGAAGAGAATGTATGAGACATTGTATGAATGTAAACGAGGCAAGGAATGTGTGCCAAGACCGGGATGTTTGGCGGTCCGTCCTCTCTGCCTACCCCTGCGGGGAAACGGCGTGATGGTTAGTTAGTTAGTTAGTTCAGATCTAAAAGTAGTGTTACTAAACTCACCATTAGTGATTCTTCCTTTCTATCTATCGTTAAATTCAAATTTATGTTAAATTAAATTAAAGCAAATCGCTTTATAAATCACCTTTTAATCAATTTTATGTCATGAAGAAAAATGTTTTTTTAAATGTGGTTTACTGTGTTTTGCACATTTAGTGTCATTGCACTTCAAAAAAATATTTGACAGTTAAATTGGTGTTGCCAGTCTACAAATTTAGTAGTTCAAGTTTTTATATTTTCTACTCTATTTTGACAGACTATATTGCTGCTAAGTCTAGCAAATTATAAAATGTGTGAACTGGCCAACGCCTAGATGGGGCTTTGACAGAGTATTTGCGAGCCATTTGATCCACAACATCTACCCCATACTTTGAACTATTGTAAAATGTTACTACATCTGGTTTCTTTTTTGTATCAGTTTCTATTTGAATATCTGGGTGCATAGTGCTAAGGAGAAGAACATTATTTTTGTGTTTTCCGTGATATTCTGTCAAAGTGATATCGTCTTTTTTCAGTACTAGTGTACTGTACAACTCTTCTTTTGCTTGTTTGAAGCAAGCAGGTATTTCCCAACGAGCTTTATTTATTGTATCAACAATACTTGTTTCATTTGATTTTAGAGTTTCAGCAAGGGATAGAGGCGTGAAAAAGTTATCACAAGTGATATTTCTTCCTTTTTTTAGGTATGGCTGCATCAATTTTTTCACTACGTAATCCCCAAGACGTTCGTCATTTGACCTGACGTCGTCCTTGCTTAGGTACGGAAATGCGTTTACTATATATTTATAGTCCTTATCTACAGCCGTTAGTACCTACATTGACCGATCAACGACATTTTGATTAACTTAGATTAAGTTAAACTCTGATATCCATGACTGGGTCAAAATTGACCCAACTGTACTTAGAGGTGAATTTGAATAAAAAAATATGTATATTGCATTTACGTGGTTCAAGTCTCGTATAAATAATAATCACCATATTTCATGAAAAGTCATGAAAAATTACGATTATACGCATAATAAAATATTGACTAGAGCAGGAAGAACATCGAAATGGGTCAAATTTGGGACGCCCGCGCTTCTAGTGTTAACCAGTGATTCCTGATATTATTTGCAGTAAAAAATATAAATGAAATTTTGATCTCTGGTGACATATTTGATTTTTTTTTGTTTTTCCACAAAAACATAAATAAATATAATTTGCTTCCGGATATGTACAAGCGAATCCAGCAAAATAAAAAAATTCAGAGTAATGCTTTAAGAATATTTTTTAAATATGTGCAAGAAACTGTGTAAATTTCTTGTCATGTTCAATTGTCTTGTTTCTTTTCTCTTCTTTTCTTTTTCATTTAGTTGTAATCATCCATATTTGTATAACCTTGTCCCTTTTTTCTTTAGTTGTTTTCTATTGTTGTTTGCTCTACTTAACCTGTCTTTTATTTTTCGTCTATATTGTATGTGAAAGTATATTTTGATATATCTAAATTCCCATGTAAAATTGTAACTATTTCCTCCCATACATGAATTATAGTATGTTCCTCCTGTCCTAAAATGAGTTCTGTAACTCATTGGGATTGCCCTAGCAAGAAATAAAAACAATAAAAATAAATGGTAGGTGTTGGACAGTTGGAGGAGGGGTAAGGGGTTGGTCCGTCACTCGGCTAAGTGACTAGTGACCACAAATGGAAGAATTTTTTTATGATTTTAAAGAAAAAAAGTCTAAAAAATCACGGGAGACCAAAATTTCATTTGTATTTTTTACTCTGAATAATTTTTTTTTTTTTACACTAACTCCACACAGGAGGCCTTGAGGAAAATAATTTCCCTCAGGGCCTATGTCATCTGGGATGCTGTGTGGAGGGTCTTTTTGAGGAGAGGAAGGAATGAACATTGGTCTTGAAGACACCCATGTTGTAGGAAGGAGGAAACACAGAGGCCGGCAAATCATTCCACAGCCGAGCTGTTGAACATAAAAACGAGTCGAAGAAACGACCTATTCTCATGTGACAAATGTCAACCGTGTACAAATGTTGGGCACGCGTTTGGCGTGTTTCCCGACTATTCACCGGTGCCGAAGGGATCAATGATGCTAGTTCCTCGGAGCATCTTCCATTGTAATACCGGTAGAACAAGGATAGCATTCCCACCCGACGCCTGTGCTCTAAAGATTGCCATCCGTCTGTTAATATTTGAGAATTTATCAAACGGACCGCCCGTTTCTGCACAGAGTCGAGGGTATTTTTCAGGTATTTTGTAGCTCCAGACCAGAGGTGACTGCCAAATACAACCGTGGGGCGCACTTGTGATTTGTACAGGGTTAGCAGTTGTGTACTATTAAAGTATCTGCGGGCCCTGTACAGTACGCCCAGTTTCTGGGAGGCTAACTTTACTCTAGCTTCGATGAAGCCCCCATACCTGAGCTGGTCACTTAGGGTTACACCAAGCATATCAATGGAGGGCCTGTTCGGAAGATTGCTTCCGTTGAAAGAGACTAGATTTTCATTTCGATCCCTTTTAGACGTAATCAGACAAGATTGGGTCTTTGAAACATTAAATTCAACGAGATTATTTTACCCCAAGAGAAAATACTCTCGAGGTAACCGTCCATTCTTTGCTTCAAAGCCCTACGAGCTGTTGGAGTTTGTGAGCCCTTTGGGGGCTTGTCAAACAAAAAGCTATCATGAACTGTACTGTCATCCGCGTAACAATGAATTGGTGCACATGATAATGTCAGTAATCACTGGTTAAAGTAATTTTTTTAAATTTAGTTAAAGTTAAAGTAACCGGGTTCATGGGGTGAGGTTTGTCTAGGTCTTGGAGGCGGATGACATACTGGACATACTGAACCCCCATCCTACCCACCCCTTAAACCAGGGTTTCCCAACCAGTGGTCCGCAAGAGGCTAGCAATGGTCCGTCCCCCCCCCCCCAGTGACCAAAAACCTAAGGCCGCCGCCGCCGCTCATTTGTACCAAGCGTGGTATTTTGAAGAATAAACGTACAAATGGTCCCTGGTTAGAAAAAGGTTGGGAACCACTGCCTTAAACCCTTTTCCTTGCCAGAACTCTCCTCTCCTTCCTTTCCTTAAAAAAACCCTCCACATAGCATCCTCAAAGATGACATAGGCCCTGAGGGAATTATTTTCCTCAGGGCCTCCTGTGTGGAGCTCATGTAAAAAAAAGTCAACTACGTCCCTTTGGGCTAAGGCGCGGTATACCCGCTCAAAAATAAGAAGATCGAGAGATATGTAAATACGGATTTTAAAAAGCGCCCTATTATTAAAAACGATAATATTTAACGAAAATTGTGAACATTTTTAATAAAACACGACTCGTAAAATAGAGCAAAAATCTCGTGGGGAAGGTCTAAAATAGCATTAGAAACACTACGATTTTTTTCGTACATTTAACTTGTGAAATGAACTAACTAATGAAAAAAACGTGTTCATAATATTTTTCGGAGCATACTTTGCGATTTTTTGAGGGAATTTCATATAATTGACGTTTGGCGTGGGGAATATTATCTTATTATTAAGATATTATCTTCAAGAATAACGTATATTTTTTTAAGAGCTAAATTTAAAGTATTTAAAATATGTAATAAATCGGTAGAAATGCGGGAAGCCGGGCCTTAAACACCAACTGAGCATTATCATCCTACTCGACCACAAAATAATTAAAAATGTCTAATTTGTAAAAACAATCCATAATTCATGCCTCATGACGTCATGACGAGATGATTCTGATAAACCTTTATTACTTCATATAAATATGAATGCATTATTCGCGCGACCTTTGCACAGCCACAACTTTCGGTCCCGCTTCTTTGACTTTTGTCAGAAAATAGGGGGGCTTCCCGGATGGGTTGCGAAACGTGTAGATGGGCCTGCCCAGTGCCCGTGTAGATATAGAATGAATTTCACAATAAATTTTCAACCTTGTGCCGGCGAATTTTCTGCCATGGCATCTAGTCATCTAGTGTCCGCACATTATGTATGGGACCAATTTGCCGACCGTATCTCGAATCTCGGCATCATTGATTGCAAGATTGTATGAATTTCGAACCAATAATAAATACTATATTTATTTTATTCTACTTTATCTTAAGGTTTTAACTTTTTTTTCTAAATGTACAACATGTCGAGAATATTGTATTAAAATTTCAAGTAAATCGGAGCAAAACTAACGAAGATACAGCGTTTCAAGCGACTGGCCCTCATACTCGATTCAAGTATATTTCGAATATGAAAAAAACTTTAAATCGGTTTTCCCGCAAACAAATTTTTGAAGTTCATGAACATTATAACTCAAAATCTACCGATCCTTTTGAAATTTTGTACACTATTTCTACACATAAATCAACAGGTAATCAGAGGGAGGTTTTTTTACCATTTTTTTCCATTTTATAATAACAAATTCACCGAATTTTTTTTAGTAAAAATCAAAATGCTGCCAAAAACAAAATCAAAAATCTCCCTCCGATTACCTAGAAAAACATACCTTTTAAACGCATTTCGTTATTTATAAACCTGTTTCAAAAACTATTTTTTACGATTTATTATTATTTTTCAAAATTTATTTCGGATGTGATGTATTATTTGACATTCTAAAATTTAAAAAAAAATCAACTGTGCAGTTCACACTCGGTAGAAGTGAAACCTTAAAAAAATGAAAGTAGACAAGAATGGAGCGGCTACGAAGCACCCCACAAAGAGGAGACCTATTATTCTTCTCATTCTCTCGCAGGCTAAATCCTACAGATGTATGTGTTTGTGTCTTTTTAGTATCTTTTTCTTTCATCGAGTTTCAAATCACAACGGTGCTGAAGAAGTTTTCACTTCAATTATTTTACTTTTTATTCTACGAAGCACCGCATAATGGGGAGGTCAATAGGCTACGAATCACCCCACAAAGAGGACACCGATTAATCTATTTCATTCTCTCGCAGGCTAAATCTGTGTGTTATGCCGCCGTTCTTACAGTAGTTGGTTGTGTAACGGTCTGCAGGGTCAGCACAGTTGCCTTCCAAGCTATTGATCAGAGTTCAAATCTCGACCGTGGTAATTTAAAAAAAAAGTTTAATGTGATTTTTCACAGATGTCATTTTGCTATCCGATGTTTTTTTTTATAAATTAAAAAAAAAAAATCTGTCACATTTTCCAATAATCACGTTATACACACCCCGTCCCGTTCAAGCAGCACGTTAACAGACGAGACAGTGCGTATCACGTGATCAGTGGCGACGTGTGGTAGAAAATATTTTTGTTCATTTGAAAAAATATCTGACATGGCGTTTTTTATTTCAAATATATGCTCAAGAATGGGTGGTTAAAGTCCTTTGGATACGTGCTAAAATCTTTCGCGTAGGCATTATCGTATTCTCAGACTAAACAAATAACATTAATTTGTTTTCCTTAGAACTAAATGTACCCAATATTTTAATTTTATATAATAAAAAATTCTGTCCTATTAACGAATAACCCGTAACTAAGTTTTAAACAATGCCTGAATTTGAATGAAAAAGCCGGCCGTTATAATGTGTTTTATTCTCTGGGCTTGTATCATTCATGGGAAATTAATAAAGTTATGCATTTGTTTGTCCACCATTGAAATTAGAATAAAAATGGTGTTAAATATAGGCACGTACACACCAACAATGGGAAATTAAGTATTGCATTGTAAAATCACTTTGATGGGCGCCATTCAACTTTGATTCTCACGTCGTAATCAGACAGAATCTGTTAATAATCAAATTTGTATTATATTATTACGTTATTAGTAGTCGCTTGTGTTATTATATGTTATAATGCGGTCATTGAACACCAATACCTACAATATGGAAATTTTTGAATGGCTAGAAGGGAAATGGGCCTTTCAAAAGGTTGATTTGGAAAATATTTTTAATGGCTCTTATAAAATCCTTGATGCAAAGGATATGGAATGACAGAGGCATAACGAAGACTTTATTTTCCCCTTATTTCTATACGGTGTGGAAACATGAACACTTAGAACTAGCGAAAGAAAGCTGATGGACGCCGAAGATGGATACAAATATGCCCGTTCTGGGAGAGCTAAACATCCACAATAGGCTTTTAACTATCTGTCTACAAAGCATTTTAAGATACTTTGGACACGTTGCTCGCCAAATCGAGGACTCCAACTTGGAGAAACTTAAGGTCACTGGCAAAATGGAAGTAATAGTTCCAGTTATCTCCAGCTTAGGAAAAATTAACAAAAGGACCGTGAAAACAATTCCAAAAGAAGTACTGCAAATGCTGAAGATACCACACCGGGAATGCTAACCGTTTTTTTTTACATTAGCTTCACACAGAAAATAATTTCCCTCAGGGCCTACGTCATCTTAGGGGATGCTGTATGGGGGGTCTTTTTACGGTAGGAAAGGATAGGAAGCCCTGGGAATAAAAAAGGTACGAAGAGTGGGTAGGAATCTGGGGTTCAGTGTATCCAGTAGTGACAATCTATCCCTCCAACTGCGGTGCAAGGCGATGGGTCGAGTGTCCGGCTGGAAAGGGAACAAGTATATCTTGATCCGGCCCGCCCGATAATTTTGGAGGCGGGAATGGATACCGCCGCCCCGGGAATCTTTATTGGATAACCAACACCTCTGCCACAGGTCACCCCAAAGTGGTTCGCTACGTTTGGTGATTTAGCGGGGATGCCCGGGTTCACCGGGTGAGGTTTGTCTAGGTCTTGGAGGCTGATGACCAGGACACACTGAACCCCAGATTCCTACCCACCCCTTAAACCCTTTTCCTTCCCAGAACTCTCCTCTCCTTCCTTTCCTTAAAAAACCCTCCACACAGCATCCCCAAAGATGACATAGACCCTGAGGGAAATTATTTTCCTCATGGCCTCCTGTGTGGAGCTCATGTAAAAAAAAATGCAGCGGGTGGGTATAAACGCATCCGCCACTAAGATCTGAACAAACCACACCTCATGAACCCGGGCACCCCTGCTAAGTCACCAAACGTAGCGAACCATTTGAAGTGACTTATGGCAGGTGTTGGTTATCCAATAAATGGTTCCCGGGGCGGCGGTACCCATACCCGCCTCCCAAATTGTGAAATTGGGAATGATAACGACTGCTGGGAATGATTCGGTAGTTAAACCAAGTAATGATGACGATAGTATCTATAATATTGTCACAAGATGATGAAGACCATCTATTTTGTGTATAACTGTAAATAAATAGCTTAAGAAATGCAGTGGGCATTATGGCTGATTTAATTTTTCTTATTTTTGTACTGAATATGCGTGACTTTTCGAACATTTTTTCACTAATTTTTATTAACATGTCTATTATACAGAGCTTAATCTCGAAAAATGTTTGATGTAATTGCAACCACTGATTTGATGCAAACTTTCGGGGTCGTCCAACCCATTGTGCGGCGCGGTGTTAGAAAGAGAAATCATCATGCTTTATATTAAAATCTAAAATTTAACCACAAAAAATTCAAATGTACACCTTTATGACACCAAAGTTTTTGACCCCAATTTAAAATAAAAAATTGTCAATTTCGAAAATTTTTATTAATAAATTTATATGAAACGACAAAAAAGCAAGTCGACGATAATTAATGTTTATAATAAATTCATAAAAAATATGTTTGTTTTTTTTTTCGTATCAGTAATTTTAGTTAGAAAAAACGTCATGTGTGGCATTTTTAAAACTTTTTTTATATACGGTCTGTCAAATAAGAGTAGAAAACATAGGAGGGCGCCACTGTCATTCAAATGGCAATACTAAAAATATAATCATGGTATTAATCTAAAGCTGTATAACCTATATTTTAATTAAAAATTAAAAAGGTATGAAAGTGAAAAAAATATTTTTTCATTCCACTGATCTCAAATTAGAATTGCATATAGGAATATTATTATTATATCTTTACAATTTCATGTCAACATAATGAAGAATAACGATATCGTAATAAAATATAAAGCACACTTTAGAAATTGCACACATTTATTTAATATTAGCTTAAGTACCTACTAGCGTTGTCCAGGCTTTAGATGTTTAGATCATGTCTCTAATTTTAGATCTGAATATATTTGATTCATTCAGATCTAAAAGTAGTGTAACTAAACTCACCATTAATGATTCTTCCTTTCTACCTACTGTTAAATTCAAATTTATGCTAAATTAAATGGAAGTCAATCACTTTGTAGAACACAATTTAATCAAATAATGTCATTAAGTAGATACCTTAACAACACTGCTTCCTCAATTTTTTTTTTTAGGAACAAAAAAATGTATTTTTAAATGTGTATACGGTGTTCTGCATTTTTAGTGTGATTGCACTTTAAAAGAATATTTGACAGGTAAATAGGTGTTGCCAGTCTACAAATTTTATAGTTCAATTTTTTATATTTTCTACTCTTCTTTGACAGACTCTACGCATTCAAATTTTTAATATTTTAAAAACTGTAAATGTGTTTCGAATTATAAAATTTGAAAGTATTAGGTACTTGATTTCATCTTTCAAAAATAGTTTTTACTTTTCGGCTACGTTCAGAAATATTCCATTTATGTATTTGAATTTTATTACAAAGCGGAAATGTTTGAAAATATGTCCGAGGCTTGATGTGTTACAATACCTACGTATACCTATAAATTCTGTAAAACAAAAATTTTAACAAAACAATAAAACGACTTCAAAAAATGCACTAAAAAGTAAAAAAAATAATTTCGTATTCTTCTACAACTTCATAATCAACTTACTTTTTCTAATCATCAATATGTAGGTACGATTGTTACTTTTGGAGTCGGTGTCAGTCAAGGTAGGTTTGTAACTACATACATAGTTGTAGGTGAGATGTGCTTGTGTTGCACAAGCGACTTGACGAGGCGAGAGTGGGGCCGCGGCGGCGCGGGGAGCTGTCAAGTGAACACACGCCGGGCCGGGTACCTTTGCTGACACCGACTCCAAAAATAACAATCGTACCTACATATTGATGATTAGAAAAAGTAAGTTGATTATGAAGTTGTAGAAGAATACGAAATTATTTTTTTACTTTTTAGTGCATTTTTTGAAGTCGTTTTTTTGTTTTGTTAAAATTTTTGTTTATTTTTTGATTTTTAGTGAATCTGAAGTACACTAACTAATTTATCTGAATATGGGTAAACCTACTAAACGTGTTGCTCATATGAGACAGACATAATTTGACCATAGCGACGTTAGGATCAAATTAAGAGATTCGGCCGAGTTTCGTTAATTTGTCATGGATTCGATAATCAGAACCTAACCAAACTCTCATCAAATTACCCTTGAAGTACAATTCCAATAAAAAAAGAATCATCGAAATCGGTTGGCGTGAAATTGAGTTATTCGTCCATTTGGCGTGCACATACTTAATGCAAATTTAAGACTTATATGGTTTTCTCATGGATGCCATTGTAGGAACTGGACCAAATTAAAATGGGACCACACGGGAAGCACCAGCTTTCAAATAAAAAAAGAATCATCAATATCGGTTCACCCAGTCAAAAGTTCTGAGGTAACAAACATAAAAAAAAAAAAAAAAAATACAGTCGAATTGAGAACCTCCTCCTTTTTGAAGTCGTTTAAAAAATGACAGAAATTAGATGTTTCTCTAAAGTTTCATAAAAATTACCCCAATTAATTATTAAGGCACTTATTATATTTTTGAGACACCAAAAAAGTGTTTTCAAAATTATTATTAGGTGGACTCTAAACTTAATCATGGTCCATTAACGTTGTACATCTTCTTGAAGTGCAAAACAGCATTCTCTTTGAGAGTTATTTGCACAGATTTGATATATTGTATGGGCACACCGCTGATGGCTCTATTGTAACCTCTTTATTTTTCTGATAAACGACGCATGTAGCAAGAGATGTTACAACCAAGCTCTCACAAGAACAAGGAAGATAATTGTTAAAGATTCGATGCAATTAAACAGGTATATGGGCACTGCCAAATTGAAAATGGCTGTACCTCTTACGATAACATTAATTAATAACGATTTCACAGTATATTGTTTATTTAATCATTGAAGTGTTAACGATATTAAGGATTGTCAAACGAAAAATGTGAAACAAAAACACATTTAGTCGCATCTACGAATTTAACCCAGGACCTCTTTCTCGCCGGGGAAGTGCTCTGACCATTGAACTAATTCTACGATATTAACTGACGTCAATTTTAACCGTTTCATTCTTGGACTGAGAGCTGCCAACATTACCTATCTTTATTTTCTTAGCGCATATTTTGGGCTGCTATCTTTATTTAACAGTTAATATTATCGAATTAGCTCATTGGTCAGAGAACTTCCTCGGCAAAGTTGAAGTCTTGGGTTCAATTTCTAGATGCGATTGAATCTTTTTCTGTTTCACATTTTCCATTTTTCGTTTCGTTAATACTATCTTCGATGATTAAATATTACAATTTGAAGGGTTCCGCAAATTTTCATCCCGCGACAAAACATCCCCAACAAAATTTCTACTAAAACCTAACCTAACAAAAAATAGTTTAAAATAATACCTACAGACATCCTAAAGACAATAAATTATTGTTCAAAAATAGTAAAATGGGACAAAAATAATACAGACATCGTGTAAAGTTAGTTTAGGTTTTAGTAGATATTTTGTTGGGGGATGTTTTGTCCGTAGGATATTTTGGTCGGGGATATTTTGTCGCGGGATGAAAACGCTTAGTACCAATTTGATGTTTACGTTTACGTTATTCCACTATAAAAATATTGAATGTCATCTATTATTTGTATTAAATATATTATATTAATTAATTCTTCACATGTGAAGATTGTATTGGCAATTCAATCTAAGAAAATAAAACTACAAAAATCCACAACTTACACACAAAATAATGATCACCAAATTCTTATCCATCTTCATTTCGAACAGTTCCATATTCACTTCATTAGCACAGCATTTCACTCATATATTAGAACGTCTCTCCTCTGATTTCACAAAACACCTCTTTTCAATTTATTTATCCATAAAAACTGATTTTCTTTTATGTTACCAAAGTTTATTTTTTCACTTCCCGCGCTTATTCGAATTTGACAGTGCGTTCCTAACGCAAGCAAAGATTCGATCATAATGCGCTTCCATTTTCAAACGTAAACATCGAAGGCTCGTAACCCTAGAAAGGTGATTCGCCGGTGAGTTGTAAATGTTACCACTTTGTAAAAATGGCAAGCTAAAAAATGATTTGGTATTTAATTAAGTGATTCCATTCAAATTCCATTCCAAAGGTTAAGATGTATTATTATTGCACCGATTTTCAGAATGGGGTTTATAATAAAATAGTGTTATTTTTGTATTTCGAAATTGGGGCATCTAGGCCTAGGTATCTTTTTTTCTGTTAGATTTTCCTTCATTCTTGAGAGTGTAACTTTTTTAGCAAAAACCATTGCAGTTGTTTTGACGGAGAAATTTAAAAATTTGCAAATTGATAAAAATAATTTAAAATAGGAGAAGAGGGAAGTACTTTTAAGATGCATAATAATGTACATTGTATTTTTTTTATGGATTGAGCAAAGAAAACGATTTTTAAATGAGTTACTCGGAAACAAAATTACTAATGAGCTGAAGGTTTTTCGGATTTGTGTAAAATTAAATCTTTTTGACATTGGGAGCAAAAAACTCTCGAACGATGAGCTCTGGCATCGTGAGCTGAGTTTTAAATTACCAATGTAAGTGTCAAAAATAAGGTTATAGCTTTAGAGCATAGTTTAGGAGCATTACAGCGCTCTTGGGGTGATTTTGCACAAAAACAGCGCTACAAAATTATCTGATTATTATTAGAGGTTATTAGATTATAATAAGATATTATAATATATAAGAGATAATAATAATAATTATTATCTCTACATATTATAAAACAAAGTCTTCCGCCGCGTCTGTCTGTCTGTTTGCGATAACTCAAAAACTACTGAATGGATTTTCATGCGGTATTCACCAATAGAGGTTTTGTGTAAATTGGTTGAAATATATAATATACCTATGTATAAAGGAGAATGTCTGTATGTGGTGGATGAGCGGCCTGGCAAGCGGGCGGTGTGGATTTGATTTGTATACAAATCTACAGTTTTATGCCGAGGTTGATAAAATTTTGCACATGTGACCTTCAAGACAAGAGGAAGGTCACTGTTTATATTTGATTTCGAAAACTCTATGTAAAGCCCGGGCATCGCCGGGTAGGTACTTCAGCTAGTGTATAATAAATTTATTTATTTTTAACTTTATGAGTAAATCTCAAATTATAATATTTAATTAAAGGAAGACAATATTAGCCAAACTCAATCGGAAATCTGGAGACAGAAAAATCAGAAAAAGATATTGGAACCTCTGGGACTCGAACCAAGGCCCCTTTACTTATATGGCAAGTGCTCTACCAACTGAGCTAAGGTGTCTATATTCAATTCGATCACTTTTAACTGTATCATACTTCGACTAAGAACTACCAACAATATCTTCATTTTCTTAACGCACATATTATTGGCTCCTATCTTTATATATGATTGCAAGATTCAACTCGAACTAAATGTTATGTAGATGGTGGTTGGATAAATTTTTATCCATTTTATTTTTAATCCGCGACATCTATTGACTTTTCTGCAAGTCTCCATTCTTGAATTGATCCATGATTTATATAGTTACCTTGTGGTTTGTTCTATATTTTCAAACTGTTCAATGAGAAATCTCTGGGGAAGCCTGGCGGTAGCTAAAACTATTCATGTAAAACTTAAGATTTAAAAAGCTAGTGTAAGTTACTATAAAAAATATAAAAACCTTTTTAATATTTTTATTGAGTGCCACGGTACTTACTCCACCTTTAAGTACCGCTGAGACGTCTTGTCATTCAATTTCCCGCCCTAGCACCGGCGTAACGCTACGGTGGGCGGAAAAATGCGTATTTTCACAACGGAGACGTGTCCTGCGGACCGGAGACTCCGCCATTGTCTCCGCGGTGAAATTAGATTGTTATAATAACAATAATGATATCTCTGTGATGTGTTGTCGTTTTGTCGAACAATAACGCGGGACGATCGGGACAGAACATGGGTCATCTGCCCGAGATGCTTTGTCTATGGTACGGAATATGAAATACCAAATAAGTTATTTGAAAGAACTGGTTTGGAACACGAGATTTAAAATTGTGTTGAACTTTTTAAAATTCACTAAAATTAGCAGAAGGTACCTACCTAACTTATTAGACGATTTCGTGATTCCTCAGTCCTGAAGTTACATTTTCTTCATTGTTCAACAATGACATAACCCTTAAACCCGTTTCGATTGTGTTATGTTTCTGGTTCAGATTAGTATCTTGAATCCGCATTGAGGAATTTTAGAAAGAAATTCCATGGTGAATTGCCAAATTATCACACATTGTATCTAAGTGGCTTGACTTCGCTTGTATTGTATAGGAATTAAACATGAATCTTGTTTCCGTGTAGCAACTTTTTTTTGTCCCTTTCATTGGTTGTATTGCGTTGAAATTCTGTGTAAAAGAGAACCAAGCTCACACTTTCTTCGTGATTTGCCCAAATTTAATATGCTCTGGATGCAGCCCGGAATAAAACTATCATTATTATTTAATTATTAGAACCGGTAATTCAATATCTTTTTTAAACCTAATTCCAAGAAAGGCTAAATCTCTTTTACCCACCAATTTTTGACTGATCATTTTTTTTTAACTAATGGGTTTCGAATATGTTCTTTCGTTGATATCACTACTTATGGAATGCTATCAATGAGAAAAACGATATAACATATAATACAAGAAAGGTCTTCATTTTAATATCCACTTTAAGTGACAAGTTACATTACTAGAGTTGGGATCCCACCTGATCTATTCTACCATCTATTTCATAGAACGAACCGTTTGAAAATGGAAAAGAATTGTTACGCGTTTACACTTGTACACGCGATACACTATTCTAATATAGAATAGAACGAAATATAAAGTTGATTCAACATATTGGGTTTCTATTTCTATCGATCGATCTACGGTATAGAAAGCCAGTTATCATAGATTCTATGAAATAGATCATAGGGAACGCTCCATTAGCATGATGCTAAACTAAATTACTTGGATACAAAAATATTGAAAGATGATTATACTGACATTTTTTGCACAAATTTACGACAAAAATAATCGTTTAACATTATTTTCAACTAGCTCACCGGGAAAAATCACGGGATAGTATGCATATAGAGAGTTCAGTAACTATCTTTTGACATACTTCTCAACATAGTGAAACTGCCCCCTTGGACTTTTTTCTCTCTTAAATTTTGTAATCTTCTTCGTAATAATTTGGTGTATAACTGTTTTATGGAGAACCTGAAAAAATAAATAATTAAATAAGGTCGTCTTCTATTTTTTTTATAAAAATATATTATATTTAAAAAAATACTAACGCTGGTAACATTAGTTTTATGTATCTCCGAAAATGGCGAAGTTGCGAGCTTTCAAAGTGAACTTGGGCAAAACATATGCAGTGGTGTCTCGTGACGTTACAAGAGACACGATTCATTACAATTCATAATTTTAACGGCAGTGCTGCAGTAGGTACCGCCGCGTTTGTACCTTGATGTCACAATCTTTTCGTCCTGCCGTCGATATCAACAAATTTACGGCTTATATTTTGAGTACTGTTCGGCCAAGGTTCGTAGAAAATGCGTTTAACAAGGGTTAGCTCATACGGGTCTTTTTCGAAAAAAACATCACGTAGCTTAAAGTAAAAGATTGCCAATTGCAGTTAATTCAAATCTCTCAATGGAACATGGACTGCAAACTACGTAATGAATTTTTAGCCAATCATCGCTCTACCGCCTCTATGAGCTAACCCTTTTTAACGCATTTTCTACGAACCTTGCTATTCGACATATTTTCAAAAAAATCAAAATATTACATTATACCTACGTATGTAGATACTTTATCGCTTGTCTGAATTTTCCTAATAAAAATTTCGAAAATGACACTCACAAGTTCCAGAAAGATGGAATTACAAAGTATGTTCAACCCTATTCTAATGCAGGTACTTTTTTAGTTTTTTAGGTAGGTATTTAGGTATCTATCTGATTTATTATTTTTACGCGTGATACTTTATGGCACGCTACTATTGTTCGCGCGGGAAATTTGAATAATGAACTTCGAGTTGAGAAACACGCGTTGAGGGGTTTTGCTGGTGAACGAATCGTGCTCATTTCAAAATATCTCACACCGTATGTGCGGATTAGCAGGCAAGTACCTATTTTATCAACTAATAACTCATGTTTTGAAATGGAACGCTTGACCGCGCGGGGTCGCTCGGGTTCAAACTCTTTTCCGATTTGCTTTTACACGATTTCGCGTGCGGATAGAGGTAAAATAATCATACATGGTTCTGCTAATAAGAGATCCATTGTTAGCTTTTTTATACCCGCCTTTTTTGTGAGAATACCTCACAAGCGAGCCAGTATGACTATGGCATCCCTAATTGGGGTATGTTGTGAGGCTGAAAGTAATGAAGGGAAGGAGATGGGAAGAGGAAGGTAGATACTTCCCCACTATACAGATATGGTCACCAAATAAGGCTAAAGCCTTTTCAAGTAACGTTTCAATTCTGAATGGTTGTCTTACACCAAGGCGATACTGAGAGTATCTTTTACTCTGGAGCGTGCCGCAAATAAACTATATATTATTTTTAATTAATTAATTGTCAAATAACACAAATTAAACAAATACAATTTATTTTCCCACGTCGGGATTCGATCCCGCGACCTTCGGATTGCGAGTCAAGAGCCTTACCCCTCGACCACGCCGGCCGTCTTGTTTATGAGAAAGGATGAGTGTTTTATAACAGATCATTATTAATTTGGCATGCGGGTAAGGGCACGGACCCGTGAAACCATTATTGAATAACCAACTCTTCAACCATAGGACACTCCAAGTGGTTATCTATGTTTAGTGACTTAGCAGGGGGGCCCCTGGGTTCATAGAATGAGGTATTTTCAGATCGTGGCGTATGCGCCTGCCCACCAGCTGCGTGGTGGGCAGGCGCATCCGCAAACCAAGATTCGGAAGAGGCCGGTTTGCGGAGATCCTTTCACCTCTCCAGCTGGTCTCTCTTGACCCATCGTATTGCACCGCAGCGGGAGGGATGGACTTGTATATCCGTGACTCCTGGACACACTGACCCCCAGATTCCTACCCACCTCTCATGCCTATTTCCTTCCAGAACTTCCTTTCTTTAAAAAAAAACCTCCACACGGCATCTCCTAAGATGACGGGCCTATCTTAAGGAAATTATTTTCCTCGGGGCCTCCTGTGTGGAAATAATGTAAAACAAACTTCGCTCTAGTTTAAGCGCTATTGAAGAAATGAATATTATAGATTTCATTCCGCATTATTTGACTGCATTAATTAAATAGTTCATCTACAATCACTACTATTTTTACCACGAATCAAGCCTTAACCGTGTTACCTATTAACTGTATTGTTTTCTTCGCAAATATTTCTGAACAACCTTAAATTGTTATCAATTATTTGTCCTCGCCAAGCACGAATCATAATTTTCTTAAGATTGACCCTGACACGATAATAAATAAAAATGAGAACGATTTCGAATGGCTTAGATCAGTTATTCCCAAAGTAGTTCTACAGGGTGGCCACAAGACCTGGAAAACCTGGAATTATCAGGGAATTTTACCGAACCTGGAATTATCAGGGAAATGTCATGGAATTTCAAAAAAAAATTATAATATCAGGGAATTCCAAAAATAAAACTAAATTCTTTATTTTGCGATTTGTGAAACTCCAAAATTGTTTTATCGCGGTATTTTAAATATGTACATAGTTATCTATGTCCTAATACAATCCTTATATATACATACACTTAAAATAACACATCTATACCAAATCAATCACATATGTTCGCAATTTAATTTTAAATGCCTTTATGCTCTCTCTTTCAATTTTATTTCTTCTGGTAATTCTCCAAATACCTTCAATGCTCCGTACATCAATGGCTTTTGACTGTTTTTTTTTCCTGAAGGGGAGTCTTAGTTCATTTCTTTTCCTCGTCTCGTGTTGTTGCTTTGTAGTTTTATCAATTTTTCTTAAGTAAATAATTTGTTTAAATGACAAGATATTTAACTCCTTCAACATTTTCTTGACTGAAGTGTACATATTTTTCTTCAATATAGTTCTCATAGATCTGTTTTGTAGAATTGTCATTTGTTTCATTAATCCATCGTTGGCTAAGAATAGTGGTAGAATGAATGCATTGTACACATTTTTACTGGAGACTGTCAAGGAATCTTCTTATTCTTCCCAACAGCGAAATTTTTTGGCAATTTTTTTAATACTTGGTTTTGTATTTTGAGCGAAAGTCAATTTGGAGTCAATTATTACTCCCAAATATTTAATCACAAATACTTCTTTCAAAACTTCACCGTCTATTAATATGTCTTTTTTGTTTGCGTTACTTTTGGTTTATTTTTCTTCAGCCATATTGATATGTTATGTAGGTCTTCATTTAAATGATTCATTACGAGTTCATAATATTCTCCTGCTATATATATCAATGCGTTGTCTGCCATACTTTTACCATATCATTAATGTACATTATAAAAAGAACAGGTCCGAGAACAGACCCTTGTGGTACTCCCGATGTAATTTTCATTGGTTCGTAGATTGTCTGACCCACTTTTGTGGTTTGATATCTATTAGTTAAATAATCCTTGAACCATTTCAATGCCTTTCCTTTTATTCCATTTTTAGATAGTTTTTTAATGATTATCAGCCTTACTAAAAAAAAACCACAGCGCGACCAATTAACTGTGTTATTACAATAACATAATTAAACCAAGTATATACTAAATCACGTTTTATTACCAATAACGTTTCTTGCGTGATCACGCTGTTAAAATGCATTAAGATCTGACAACATTGCAAATGGTTGTAATTTCCTAGGAAACAATGATGTTTTAATTCTTCTCCGCTAGGGGCATTATTGGTGCGCCTGTGCATATCGGCCCGCGATGACAAAGCAGTTCGGTGTATTTATGGCGGGATATGGAAAATTTTGTTAGTGCCTAAATGTTGTGATTTTACTAAATAATTTCTATTGTAGTGACGAACTTACTCTTCTGTTCACATAATTGATATATTGACCATATTATTTGTGTGGTTTACATCAATTTAATAAAGTTATTGTACAAACGCCGGACTTTCAAAGTTGAACTGTCAGAATATTGTTTTATAGGTTACTATATGTGTATGGCAATAAAAAAAACTTTGAAATTTTTTATTATTTTTTTATTGTATGCCCGACGAAAAAGTGAGGTGATAGTTTCCTTCCAAATTTATTACATAAAAAGAATGTGTTTTTGAAGTTTTGATTTTTTTTAAATTTCTCTACATTTTGGTCAAAAATGTTTTGGGAGGAAATTTTTTTTCATTTTTTTCCGAGTTTGGATCTTAAAATATGGCAGTTTTTGAAAACTAAAGTGTATTTCAAATACACAAATCAAAAAGATAATTTTATCTAGTTTTCATAAATGGTATTTGTTTTTACGACACCTTCAAAAATAAGAAATATATAAAACATTCAAAATACTTAGGAAAAATTTCAATTTTCGTCCGAACATCAATCGTTAAAACAGAGATAAACTACCCTCTCAGGCCGTGGAAACAACGTGTATTTTTTTCCATGAACAATTTTTTAATTAGTAATGTTTTCACATCCGCGGCCGTTTGTCAATTGAATAAAATTTTCACTGGGTTTTTTAGTAAGGCTGTATATCTCTATCTATCGTTTCAAGAGCTTGAAAAAAGTCTTCAGGCGAAATGTCATAAATTTGTAACAAGTGTATTTTGTTTTTAATAGATTATTGTGATGCAAAGAAATAATAAATGCTGTAGATGACGGAATTCCCTTTGTTATTTATCTAACGAACGATATTCCCTTATATCAAATTAAACATATCAGGGAAAAATGTAGAAACTGCCCTGGAAAACCTGGAATTATCAGGGAATTTTGAAATCCGTTTTTTGTGGCCACCCTGTTCTAGTGCCTCTTTTGGTCGCTAGAAGATAAGGGAGTTGGAAGACAAGGAGTGGTAGGGAGTGTTGAAGGAGGGAGAGACGGAAAATATGTTTTTGTGATATGTGGTTATGGTGGGGTCGAAGGTAAAGGGACCGAAGGGAGATTATCAGAGGGCGAGGCAAGGGGTTGGTAGGGGATGGGGACGTTTGAAGGCTGGGGGCGAAGGGGGGTTAGTTGGAAAACTAGTAAGGGGTTGCCGAAAGGCAAGATCTAAGCAGGTAATTCCTCATCTCCTTCCCCTCCCCATATACTTCAGCCTCTCAAAAATCCCAATTGGGGATGCCGTAGTTTTACTGGAGCGCTTGTGCGGAAAAAAAACAAGAAAAAGAGAAAGAACTAAAAAGGCTGCAAATATCCGATCGAGATCATATTACGGTGCTGATTATTGTTAATATTTAGGTAGCCCTAATTGGGGGAGAGGGGGCTGCAGTAATAAAAAAAATATATTAAGGTGGCGGTAATCAAAAAAGTTTGGGAAACTCTTACGCGGATATCTGACAGGTTCAGATCATACTGTCCGATTTAACTGCACCTCTATGTATTACATATTTTCAATAAATTTATATCGCGTTGAAGAAGAAGGTAACAATAATAATCTAAACGAAAATATGAAAGAGAACAAGGACACTCACCTATCCGGGACGTGCTTTTAACAATTTCGTTCGAGTCCCAGTTGCGACCATTATCTTTTTCTTTGTCTTGTTCTCTTTCATATTTTCGTTTAGATTATATTATATTGCATTGATGGGAATAGCCTTCAAAAGTTGTAAAAAGAGAGTTTTTCTTATAAAAAAATAATATCTATTTAAAATTGTAACCTTAAAAAACATTACACAACGTCCCCTCCAAGATCAGACTACCAATCGCTTCCTTTGCCTTTATTCTGTTAGCTGATGAATACGAATAATAATTATAATTGCTATTATCATTGTGTAGTGAAATACAATCAAAATAATAACACTAATATTTTATTACGTTTTCATCTGAACATTTCGAAATTCTGTTGAATGTGTAGGTACTTAGTTTATTTTTAATTGACCCGTTTTAGTGTTTGAATTCAATGTCAGGAATTCAGATTACATTCATGTTAATTAGCTTCATGAATCGTTATTGTAATCTAGCAAATCGGAAAACAACCTGCTGACATAAAGTGTTCTTGAGATTTGGACATTGAAAGCGAGGTCAATGAATTAGATCTAAGCTTAAAGTTATGCAAAACTGGAGCGCAGAAATGCTTTCGTCTTGTTCGTCAAAGGGTTTTCAAAAACCCCTATAGCAGCGGTCGGCAATTAGTTTTGGAGGCGGGCAGTATGAATGTATCATTTTTTTACGCATGACTGTCAGGGTCACCGTGCTTCCTATTGTGCTTAACAACGCCGTATAGTTGAGATGTCCCCAACCTTATGTGCCCAAAAGCGCCGCAGGCGAAAAAATATTAAATGAAAACTTCGTGTTTTAAAAAACGGTTGGTCGTTGGTAGTATGGTAGTTATTGGTTCCCACTCGGGCGTTGCGGGTTCGATCCTCTCTAATTTAGTTCTCCATCTGTGAACAAACCATATTTTCCTCTTATAATGATGGAAGTGGGTGGATTTTCAACATTATGAGTTTATTTGTGTATATATAAGTATGATAGCAAATACGGAGAAGCGCCACAGTCGAAAAAAAGATCACTACCCGTTTTGAAATATGAGTATTTAACGACCAACCTGTTAGGCAAACCCTACGCGTTATTATTTATTACGATTCGTCAATATTTTAATATCGTGATGTTAATTAAACGTGTAGGCTGGCGTATCGAGGGATAATTTTATTTTTATTTTAGCGTCTCTAAAATAATTAATTGTATACACAAAATATAACGGTGAATTTAAGTATAGATACCTATCGTATTTCTTAGTCCTCCTCACTAGGGGGTCCTGTGCCGAGGCGAACTAAAGTTATTTAAATATGGTTTATTTGTATTCTATGTCGTTTTTAGTGTCTTTTTAGGGTTTTTTCATAGACCTCTTTCAGCAATATTTTCATTCTTGATTTGTACTCATTATTTTTTTTATTAGTTTTATATCTTGGGGAAGGATGTTGTGGATTTTGTTGCATAGTAAGTCTAGTTTCTTTGTCCGAATGTGGTTTCATAACTTGGAATGTTTTTTGTCATTTCTTTTTTGTACGTATAACGATTAAGGATATTGGCTAAGAAAATATATCACCCGAATAGATTCACAGATCGTGATATATATTGAGAGGTAGGCTACACGTTCAATATTTATCACGTCCCATAACACGTTTCGGAATTCAGGAATCTAGAAATCCCGTGATGCATGTTGTGATCCGTCAATACGCTAGTCTGCACTTCAATAAATATCTCGATGTGTGATAAATATTGAACGTGTAGGATAGCTCCCCAATTCATTATTGATGAATCACGATCCATCAATATCAATATGGATATATATCATCAATATGGTTCGTGATAAATATTAAACTTGTAGCCTACGCCTTAGTAGCGTGATAGTTGAAGCCCACTCGGGCGTTGCAGGTTATTATCTTACATTTATGTTTTCTTCGCAAAAGCTAGATATTATAAATATATATAAGTATGGTGGGAAGGAATAATCGTACGTTGAGGGCCTCTCCGTTCTCTTTGAGCACTTCACTGGTCGAAACTTGCCCGCGGACCGTCAACTGCCGATCGCTGCCCCTATAGGTTGGATTTAAGGATGATATTAGATCGGATGGAAGGATTTAGAAGTATTTAACTAGTTTTGTTTGCTCATTTTCATTAATTAAATTTGTAATTTTCCCAGCTTTGTTACTTTTATTTTTCTTGTGATAATTAATTACTTACAATAATTATTACTATCGGGCTACTAGCAAGAATACCTACATATGTTTTATAGTCTTAAATACCTATGTAAGTTGTACTGCTTGTTAATCAATTATTGTAGGTAGGTACCAACATTAGGGTAAGATAATAAGTAATAATAGAAAACTGTTTATTTGGCTCTCCGCGGCAATTCAATCTACTTTGGTACTTTTAAACTTATTTTTTTCTATCGATAAAAAATATGTACATGAAACATAAATATAGCGTTTGATTTTGCGGTTCTCTCGGATTGATCGTTGCGAAAAGCTTACTTAGGATTTCAAAATGATTCCGGAGAAGTGCTTATAAATTTAGCATGGTTATATTAGATCCGACCACATTTAATGTTTTCCCATTATTTCCTGACTTATTAGCTATTCTGTACAACTCGTGTCAAAGATCATATTACCATAGCCAAAGATCCGATCCATCTCGATTTCCCGCTTGTCGCTGTCTGATGTCTCGTAGCGATTTCTGATTTCTCGCGGGACTTTTCCCCGGATTTCATTAGGATTACTGCCGATCGCGAACAATGGCCAGAATGCCAAACAATCTGTTCTGAATGACGAACAATCTACTTTGTACGCTTTGCCGAACACAATGATGCTCCTACCGGCCATTCATGTTCGCAGTTTCACTTTTTCCTTCTCGCATCTCTCGAAAATTACTTGAATTACACATTATACAACACTTTCGCCTGGGACCCGAAACTAACGTAACTTGTTACCATTATACCAACCAACTAAATAACTTATCCATGCGAATTTCTGCCGAGTATTATCTCTTGCTACCTGCTACGAATGCTTTGGCGCGTTTCTAAATAATAAAGATGCACATTGTCTTCTTTGTTTATGTAATCGATTTTGGTCTCATCTCTCTCTATAAAATAAAAGGTGAATAAACTGGCGTAATAATGTGGCCGGAGAAATATGTTGATATGCTGATTTGTGAAAGATTATTATCTGGAAGTATGTATTACAATTTTTTCAAGAATTTTGTAGGTAGGTATTCTTATGAGCATGTCTTATCATTATTATCAATACGTGATGTTTGTTTTTATAACAATAGGCCCAAAATAAAGAAGAAAACTAAAAGTGTCCTCCAGACAAATTTGAATGGAAAAAATGTTCCATTTAGCAAGCGCCCCTTCCAGTCCTGGATTTGTCAATAGGCCGTATAGGCCGCGGCCTGGGGGCGGCAGATTTCAGGGGGCGGCGCCAAGCCTACAAGTGAGTGATTATGATAGTTAGCAACTTCTAAGGAGGAAGAGGCGGCGCAAATGAAGTGGCCTATACTTATGAAAAGTATAAATTCGCCACTAGCTCCGTCTCAGTTACATTCGCCTGACATCTCAGCACTCCATCCCATTTTTTAAAAATTATTTCTGGCTCTCACCCTTCAAGGTGTTCTAGGCCTTCATTTAAAATTACAGAGAAAGGAAAGTTGAATTTATAAATTAATTTTATTTAAAGAGCAAATTTCGGAATTATTTGGAAGATTTGGGTCGAGTTCAGACTTAAAAGGGATGAAATGTTGAATGGAGGAGAGGCAATTTTAGATAACGCTTGATAGAAGAGAGGGACAACCAAAAAATTTGTGATCTAAAGTTCCCACATCTAGACCACACTGACCACAGAATACACAATCTGAGGAGTCAAGGACGTGAATTTTAAAAAGGTGAAGAGGTGAGAATGAGAATCGGACATTGTTCCGTTCCTTCTCCATCCCCTTTTAATTTCGTAAAAACAGTTTTGTATTGGAAATTAAAGGCCCGATTAGCCAAATATTTATTATGTTCTTATTCTGTGGGTATAGATTATCAATATCCGTATTAGAAATCCACATTTCGTTTCACACAAATCCATAGAAATGATGGGGGTGTCTAGAAACTAGAAACCGGGTATGCGGAGTGGAACAATTGATTGTGGCCCGGAATAACTTTATACGGAATAACTGGAAAATTTGACGGAATTTTTTTTAAATTTTCAAAACTTGTTTCCAGTAAAGATGTCAAAGATTATTGTGTACATTTATTTTGAAACTACTAGTATGATGTAAGTTAGTGGATTGCTTCCAAAACACTCCTCTCGTATTCTAGTATTGTTTTTTGTTAATTGGTGGAAATCGTCACAGAAGTGTGGGCGTGTCCGCGTGAAGTAGATATACTCAATTTTTCCTTCTGATGAAATCGATCAAACGTTTTCTTTTATCGAAATTATTTAAAAAATAACCAATTTCGTCTCGTCTGTAGTCTAGTGGGAGTCGAAAGATCTTGTGTAAATTTGCGACATCAGTTTTTTTTTTCAAATCGGTATAGATTTGGGCCGCCGCCGCCCTGGGAATCATTTGTTGGATAACCGACACCTTTGCCGTAAATCGAAGGGAAAAAGCGCAACACGGCTCAATACCTCAAAATTCAACTTGTGTGCATAAGACAAATTAATGATTGTAACAATTTGGGAGGCGGGTATGGGTACCGCCGCCCCGGAAACTTCTATTCGATAACCAATGTTTATTTCATCTTTAAATTTTCTTTATTTCTTAGATAACTTGCAATTCTTATATTTTTATCTGTTTTTAGTTTTATTTATCCCTAAATATGTTATTTTTTTCTTTTCTCTTCTTATATTTTATTATCTGTTTATATAAAATTATATTACATGTATGACTACCACAACACGGGCAATAGCCTAGTATGGTAGTCAAAAATGTCCAAATATGTAACATTTAATCATTTATGAAATAATAAAAAAATAAAAATAAAAAACCAACACCTCTTCCGTAGGTCACCCCAAGTGGTTCGCTACGTTCGGTGACTTAGGAGGGGTGCCCGGGTTCATGGGGTGAGGTTTGTTCGAGTGTTGGCGGCCGGTGCGGTGCCTGCCTGCGGGCAGAATCGAGAGAGACTGTGCCTGCCTAAGTGCAGAATCGAGAGAGACTGGTTAATTGAGGTCTTTTATCTTCTCCAGCCGGAATCTCTCGACCCATCGCCTTGCAGCGCGGTTGGAGGGATGGATTCATACGCCCGTTACGCCTGGACACTGACCCCCAGATTCCTACTAACCTCTCATACCTATTTCCTTCCCAGAAGTTTAAAAAAAAACCTCCACACGGCATCACCTAGGATGACATAGGCCCTGAGGGAAATTATTTTCCTCAGTCAATTAGATGCTTTGTTACACTATGGCTAATTGAATTTGTATGAAGCGTTTAGATCGCTAATCTGGCTTCACTCGGGGTATTAGCATCTAGCGCAGGAAGACCAAAGTGTAGGTGTAGGGTATCCAAGTATTGGTAAATATGGCAAGTGTTGCGATATTTACCAATAAAATTAGTCGTTTTGTTGCCAAATATTTCCTATTGCGCAAATGTGCATATTCTCTCAGGTTTAATTCAGTTATGAATCTTTATTAGGCTTTTTTATACGAATCTACGAAGCGTGAACGCATATGTTCCAATTAGGTACCTACCCGTGTAATTGCACATTATATTATTTGAATGACATCGAGAATACATTGTCCATAGTAGGCAATCTATTGTTGTGTTTTTAAGATCTCGTGAGTCGGATCTCACATTTTTCGTTAAAAATTAATGGTTTTACATTCGATTATAAAATTATCCTTTGTTGTATAGGTACTCACCGCATTGTCTTGCCTACATAACGTCAAAGAAAAGAAATCCGGTGTATTCGCGAATACACTTTTTTTACGTCAATCTATCTGGGTTCCTTTCAAAATTTTTCCAAGATTCCTTTTTTAATAATAATAATAATTCTTTATTCCAGAATGTGGGGAGGATAGTGCAATCCCACACGTCCCATAAGTATAATAATAATAAATGTTTATTCCGGTATGTGGGGAGAATAGTGCAATCCCACACATTCCATAAGGGTTATTTATAATTAATTATAATACATGCACAAAATATTTTAAAGATAAAAAAAAGAAAAGCGGGTGAATATGATTGCACACGAAATAAAGGTAATAATAAATGAAAATAGTAATAATTGGCTTTTAGAATTCTGTGACCACATTAGGAGCCAGTATTTTTCTTCAGTGTACATCAATGCTGGATGATGGACTGAGGATAACATATTTATATATTTACACAGTAAAAAAACAAGAACATAAATAGAGAAAAAAAATATAATAACAAAAATAGATAATCCATTATTATGCAGGGCGTGGTATTGAGTGAGCTCGGGCCCAACACTCACTCAGGAGTTGCGCTTGATGCTGCAAGGCTGCGGTCTAAAATGTTTGTGCGGTTTTGAATGTTTTGATATTTTAGTAATATTGTTGCCTTGTGAAGAGTTTTAGTCATTTAAACAACCAGTGTTCCCATATACTGTTTCCTCTGTTCACACGATTGTAACCAAAATTTTGAAATGTTAATTTGTCTTATGTACATACTTTGAATTTTGAGGTTTTGAGCGTTTTGCGCTTTCTCCCTTCTTGGGCCAAGATGAAGTTCAGTCATTAGTTATTTTAGGCAGTTTGTTGAAACAAATTCTGGTGTTGCTCTGATTTTTTCCACGTTTATGTTTTTGGGTGCCTATTACGAATCGAGTTTTGTCTATAAAAAATTGTTGGACTTTGAGTTATAGTCGAAAAATATGGCGAAGAAAAAATCCCGTTTTTTTTTCAATTATGTATTTCTGGCTGTCACCCTTCAAGGGTGTTCTAGGCCATAATTTAAAATTATAGAGAAAAGGTGAATTTATATATTCATTTTATTTGAATGAGCAAATTTCATAATTATATGGAAGACTGGAGTCGAGTTCAGACTTGTGATTCGAGTTCAGACATTCAACATTTCCAGATGAAATGTTGAATGAAGGGGAGGCAATTTTAGATAACGCTTGATAGAAGAGAGGATATTTATTTAGAGAGGGACAACCAAAAATATGTGATCTAAAGTTTCCACATCTAAACCATAGAATGGAGAGTCAAGGACGTGAATTTTAAGAAGGTGAGAAGGAACGGAACAATGTCCGATTCTCATTCGAATAAGTGAGGAAATTTCTTTTTTGGAAAAATGAGGGAATTTTTTAAACCACGGTTTTGATGGGATAGTCCTTTGTATTTTTTATTACAACTCAAAAACTATCAACTTTGGAAAAACATTATTCTTTACTAAAAAAATATTCTTTGTATCGATCAGTATGAAACGCTGCCCACTATCCCGTCCCGTCACCGACCAACACCGCCGCATACCATGACCGGACTGACGGCGAATTCTCGATGACAATATTTTGCAGGTGCCGGTCCGCTCTATGCATGGCACGCGACGGTGTTAGAACGGGGATCAAACGCGTATGATCCCCGTTCTAACCGCGTTGCCACTCCGTCAGTTCGTGATTTGTGTTCATTTTTCGTGTTTATATCCAGGTATTTTAATGATATGACACTATGCTTCGCCTGACGCGTCAGTCCGATACGAAAACACAGGCGAAATGATATAACGGGCACCGTACACCTATTGAACGGGGATGGTACGGACACTCAGTACCGGATTATCCCTAAGGCAGAGTAGGCAACTGCCTAGGGGCCCCGCACCGGCTAGGGGCCCCGCGTCCCGAGAAAAAATGACTTGCTTCAATTAGTGAGCAACGAAGTTTCGGAAAAAGTCAGCTTTCAAGATGTTTAAATTTTTTTATTAGGAACATTTACAGGTTAATAACATTAGGTACACGCACTAAAGAAAACAACTAATTATAATAATTAGGTTACATTTGCTCTTATTTGACAGACTCTAAGTCAGAGGGAGTTTTTTTTCGATTTATTTTTTATTTTTGGCATCATTTTGAAGTGAAAAACGTGATTTTTGTTAAAAAATTTCGGTGAATTTGTTATTATAAAATGGTAAAAAAAACTCCCTCTGACTACCCGTTGATTTATGCGTAGAAATAGTGTACAAAATTTCAAAAACATCGGTCAAGTCAAGTCAAGATTTTGAGTTTTCATGTCCACGAACTTCAGAAATATTATTTACGAGATAACCGATTGAAAATTTTTTATACTCGAAATGCACTCGAATCGAGCATGAGGGCCGGTCGCTTAAAACGCTGTAAGTTTTAAAACCTTACCCCCCCTGGAACAAAGAGGCGTTTGGAGGCCCCTTCACCCCCCCCCCCCCCCCCCCACCCCCCGTTAGTCCGCTATTGGTCAAGGGGCCCCGAGACGTGCACTGCCTAGGGGCCCCGACATGGTTAATCCGGCCCTGCGGACACTAACCGCGGTCTATACGGTCACTGTACCTGTTACGTACGGGTATAATACGGTGTTAGCACGTTCTAGTGGGCATAGTAGGGCGTAGCGTGTTTATTTCGTAGCTGATACATTCATAGTACAGTCATGGTATGGAACGGTGTAGTGGGCAGAGACCTTCAAACCTTTTTTGGTTTGCATTAAAAATATATTAATTTAAAAAATTACACGGTTATTTCTAATAATAAAATTTTACAGTATAGGTATTTCACCAGCTTTCAAAAACAGTTTTTAATTTTCGGATATGTTCACGAATATTCTATTTATTTGAATTTTATTTAAAATCGGAAATATTCTAACCTATGGACAGTTTATAATCGAGGTCTCAGGGGTTAAATAAAATAAAAATATATAATATACCTACCTAATGACTATTTTCATACAAGCCTTCTCAATTTACCATGGACTTCGGGTTTTTGATGTGTGTATTTTGTCTGTAGGTAAAAATACTTCCGTTTTGCAATAAAATCCAAATTAATAAAATATTTGTGTAGGTATCCGAAAAGTAAGAATGGTTTTCGAAAGGTGATGAAATGTGCTTTCAAATTGTATTCTTAGAAATGAATGTGTAATTTTTTAAATATAAAAAATTTTAATGCATTAAAAATGGCTCCCCTTACGTTTTTTCCAACTAAAATTACTGGTAATGAAAAAAAATAAAAACACACATTTTATTAGACAAATGATTATACTGCCACCTCGGAACAGGCTCAGTGAGGTGGTGTATACGAAAAAACAAAAAAATGTATATTGTACTTCAAACAGTAAAAAAAAATATATGTATTTTGTGCTTATCTTGGTTAATAAATAAAAAATTTAAAAAAAATGTTATTGTCATTACGAGTAAAAATAATTCTTAAAAAATTCACAAGATTTCATAGTATTTTTTTTTTTCAAATTGCGGTCGGAAACTTTGGTTACATAAAGGGGTACATTTTAATTATTTTGTGGTTAACTTTTAGATTTGAATATAAAGCGTGTTGTTTTCTCTTTCCAATACCGTTTAGTTCACACTTCTCACTATAATAATAATAATAATAATATATATCTTTATTGAACAAAAATTTAAAGATTTATAACTACAAAAAAAGTATACAATAGTTTAAAAGTTGCATAAGTACAAAAGTTAATAATGGAAAACAATATACATATAACAGTAGGTACTTAAAGAATAGAGATTTATAATTATAAACGTAGGTTTCTCGTAACCTGCCTCACTAGGCTAGCCTGTGTTGAGGCAGTAATTTTACGTCAATTTATAATTCTGTGAAAATACCTACACCTATATTAGAAAATAATCGCACAATAGATTGGTTGTATTAATAATAACAATAACATAGGTACAATAGTGACAGCATTGGTTCATTACTAATTTCGAATTTGGGTGAGTGCACCGGTAAATGCCCTATCATTATTTTTTATCCAAACTTTTGTTTTTTTTTGAAATTTTTTTGTGATTCACATTTTTTTATACTAATTGGAAGAATGTTGTAAAGTCTTGTTGCAAGGTATCTGAAGCTGCGTTGACCAAAAGTTGTATGAGTTATGGGAATTTGTAGTAATTCTTTGTTATTATTTTGAATACAGCGAGTATTTAATCTTTTTTCATAGTAAGGGAGACACAACGATTTCTATGAGACCTACGTGAGCTGGGACAAATATGGTCTCCTGCGATTAAACAGGTTTGTAAAATTAATCCCGTGACTGTAATAACAATTTTTTTTGTTATTCCCCAGCCACCCTGCCTGGCACGCAGGCCGCCCACCAGCTGGTAGTGTCGGTGCGCCAGCGCTGCTCCCCCGAGGAGGCGCTCAATGTGCTGCGCGAGCTGCCCAACCCGCGCGCTGAAGGAGAAGCAGAAGCCCCCTCGGCCGACGCGCCCTACAACCCGCTCAAGATAGACGTCTTCGTGCAGACCTTGCTCAACCTCGGCTCCAAGAGCTTTTCGCACAGCTTCGCGGCTATCTCCAAGTTCCACTATGTCTTCAAGGTATTTACTAGTTAGCCAATCTGAGTTAAGTTAAGTATATAGGTTAATACGGAGCAGTGGCAGTTGATTCCATTTAATTGGAATATGATATGTATTAAAAAGATATTAACAATTTTGTCCTAAATAAGTGGATGTTCCAAATTATTGAATTTTAAAATTAGTAAAAAAAAATGTATTTATTGAGCTTTTTTACACGTGCAGTCGATTTCGCTTAATTGGGACATATCGGGATCCAAACATTTTGTCCCAAATAAGCAGCTGTCCCACAAAAGCAGCTGTCCCAAATAAGCAAACTTTAACCACTGGAGCGTCAGCGCAATTTTAAAAAATCATACCTCCGAATATTAATATGGAGACTTACTAACTCATTGTAGTTCTATGTAGCCAATGAATTCACCTATCTTTTGTCCATTATCACATATTCGTAGGATTTATAAAAAAAATATGATAAAATCGAAAACTTCTACTTAATTACTTACAAATATGGGAAAACTTGCCAAAATTGGCAGCAAAGCAATCCGAGGTATTTTAAATAGTTCCATATTGTCGCAAAAAGTGCTACAGTAGTTAGGGAAGGTTAAAAAAATCATTATTTATTTAATTTATTATTATTTAAACACACGATTACACATTACACAGGATGTTAAATGACTTACTTTACAACCTATATGATAACTACGAGTGTACTGCGAACTGAACATCCTTATGTTGATGAATGTCGGTGGACGGAAAACAGCTGGCCTGGGCAAAGTATGCCAAATACCGAATTACTGCCGAATGAGCTCTGAATTTCCATAGCTCGGTGCTTCCCCTCCCCTCAGCCGTGCCGCACACCACCCGCCCTTCTAACCAAAATTCGTTTGCTGAGACACGATTTGCCGAAGAAATACAAAAAATAGTATTAGTTTCTCCATTTGGTTTCTGTTCCTTGGGTTTTGGACCAAATAACCGGCTGTCGCGATAAACCGGTGTACGAGTACTAATTAAGCGGAATCGTCTGCATTACCAAATAAATTATTTATTTTGCCTATCTATCTGATGTTCAAATTTTTAATTTCTTTTATGATTAGGTTTTATTAGGTCAGGTTTTTCAGCATTTATGGATTGCACATTATCGATACCAAGTACGCAACTAACAACCGTAATTTTTCCAATTTCATCTTTGATCAATGTTATTAGTGCTAAATTTGGCAAACTGTTGAATTTAACAACCCTTATTGGTACACCATCTCCAGATATTGGCAGAATCTGAGGAAGCCCAGATCTGCATCCTGCGCAACATGTTTGAGCTGTGGAACACGCACCAGCAGATGATGGTGGTCCTTGTGGACAAGATGCTGAAGACGCAGATCGTGGACTGCTCCGCCGTTGCCACGTGGATCTTCTCCAAGGAGATGACTGGGGAATTCACAAAGCTGTACCTGTGGGAGGTGCTGCATTTGACCATCAAGAAGATGAACAAGCATGTGACTAAATTGAGTAAGACCGAATTTTGATGATTTTTAGTGTATTCTATAAACCCTGTTTTTCTCATCTTATCCATCGTTTGGACAAGCAAGCCGCCTTCGGGCATCTCTGTCTTGGGTTACTTCAGCGGCCCCCATTCATTGTAGGCCCAATTCCGATTAGGCCTACAATGTCCTACCACAACTCCTGGAGTTACTTTCTCCAACTTTGTCACCCACTGGACGTCTTCCCTCTGGAACTGTTTTTGTTTCATCATCAGGAATTAGGCTTCCCATACAAGAGATATGCTATGATGGCCGCCCGACCGTCGGCGGACTACCGTCTAATGGGAATAGTTTGAATATGGAAAGAATTCGTTCATTTAGTTGATTTTTTGAAGGAGTGCAGTAGTATAGGTTAACAATATAGTTTGAATACGGATAGAATTCATTCATTTAGTTGATTTTTTTAACAATTATTATAAGCAATAATTATCAGCCTAAAACACTCATCTGCATTGAAAAAATCTTCTGAGAAAAGATACATGACAATAAGATACATGCCAACGGGACTTGAACCCGTGTTTGTTTCAGGTGAGTGTTTCAGGTGAGAGTGTTTCAGGCTGATAATTATTGTTTATAATAATTGTTACCCTTTGTGCTATGCATAAAAATCTTGTCTTAAACGTTAGTTTATCAATTAAAAATAATAATTAATATTTGACAAGTTAAACTATTTCACCAAAAAATGTAGACATAATTTGTCTCGACGCCACCTAGCGAGAGATTTAGCACTAACAATGTCTCTCTCACAAAAATAAAGTTGGTTGTTTTCAGGTGGAAAAATGTAATAAACAGTAATTGTTGAATGAAACACTAGTACATATGGAATTATTTGGCGGGTATTAGATAAACTGCCGTAGCTCAGTGGTGAGAGCACCTGACCGGCAATCAGAAGGACACGGGTTCAAGTCCCGTTGGCGTCATGTATCTTTTCTCATAAGATTTTTTCAATGTAGACGAGTGTTTCAGGCTGATAATTATTGCTTATAATTATTGTTACCCTTTGTGCTATGCATAAAAATCTTGTCTTAAACGTTAGTTTATCAATTAAAAATAATAATTGATTTTTTTAAGATATGCATTGGTGAGTGTGTATTGGTTAACAATATTGGCGACACCAGGAAACACAGTCCCACCCAGTAAAAACTGTCTACGGCACATCTCTTATATTTTAATATCTTTGAATTGAACCTTACATGTGGTTCCAAAAAATGCCATTTTTGATATTTGATTTTCAAGGTACCGATAAAATAAAACTTCTTGTGAACATTTTTGATAAATTAGAGCCGTCCCTGCTTGTAAATTATTTTACACAGTTTACTTAACCCCTATGTAGGAACCAGTGCTAGTGGTGTACTGACAGCCATCGGGGATGAATAAATTTCTTAACTCTTTCTATCACAACTGAATAATCGGTGTCCTTTTCAGGTGATGAGCTCTCAGAGGCCCGTGAGAAGCTAGCGAGGGCTGAATCCTCCAGCAGTGAATCTGAGGACGACGCCTCCCAGCCGGCCGCAAACAAGAAGAAGAAGGTGGACTCGGTGGACAAACCCACTGAAGAGGTAACGTGACAAATTGAACTTTAAATATTCATCACATTCAAAGCAGTGAAGAAAACAATGACAACCGAATTTTTTAACCAAATACCGAGCGCTTCTTGAACGAAATCGGCAGGTGCTTGTTTGAGTACAAATAAGAAATATATAATTTTTTTGTAAAGATTTTTTAAATGTTTCAAAGACCCAATCTTGTCTGATTACGTCTAAAAGGGATCGAAATGAAAATCTATTCTCTTTCAACGGAAGCAATCTTCCGAACAGGCCCTCCATTGATATGCTTGGTGTAACCCTAAGTGACCAGCTCAGGTATGGGGGCTCCATCGAAGCCAGAGTAAAGTTAGCCTCCCAGAAACTGGGCGTACTGTATAGGGCCCGCAGATACTTTAATAGTGCACAACTGCTAACCCTGTACAAATCGCAAGTGCGCCCCACGGTTGAATTTGGCAGCCACCTCTGGTCTGGAGCTCCTAAATACCTAAAAAATACCCTTGACTCTGTGCAGAAACGGGCGGTCCGTTTGATAGATTCTCCCATCTTAACAGACGGATTGCAATCTTTAGAGCACAGGCATCGGGTGGGAATGCTATCCTTGTTCTACCGGTATTACAATGGAAGATGCTCCGAGGAACTAGCATCATTGATCCCTCCGGCACCAGTGCATAGTCGGGAAACACGCCAAACGCCTGCCCAACATTTATACACGGTTGACATTTGTCACATTCACATGAGAACGGGTCGTTTCTTCAACTCGTTCTTATGTTCAACAGCTCGGCTGTGGAATGATTTGCCGGCCTCTGTGTTTCCTCCTTCCTACAACATAGGTCTCTTCAAGACCAATGTTCATTCCTTCCTCTCCTCAAAAAGACCCTCCAACACAGCATCCCAGATGACATAGGCCCTGAGGGAAATTATTTTCCTCAAGGCCTCCTGTCTGTGTGGAGTTAATGTAAAAAAAAAAAATATTTTCCCTTGCCTCTTTGATATGAAAATTTTCATGTGTGTATGTATGTTTTTTTCTAGTGCTAGCCAACTAAATTATACTCAAATCGATATTAGCTGAGTGGGCAAATGCAAATGGTTCCCAAACTCAGGTGTCAAATCCTTTGCTAACTAGGTCCTCCATCATTCCACAAGCAACATGGAAGTGGGAGTTCTTCAAATAGAGGAGGAATGCAGATCCTGCCAAAATTTGTTTTTTTTGCCAAAAACCATGTTTTCACCGCGTTTTAAGTTGGGAACTTTAATTTGGAAGGTGAAAAAAAGTGCAGACAGCAATAGAAATTTTTTTTGAATAATTTTAATTTTCAATTGCGTTAAATAAAATTTCACTTCGCGAACCGATACTATGACAGCCCGGCGGGCATTTTGTCACTGTTTTGTTGGTATCCCTGATACAAAGAAGAGCTAGATACGATTGTAGCCGACTTCGTGGGATACATTATGAGGCGCGTAATAAGCAGAGTTTATGTAGCGGGCTTGTGTATATTATCTTTGCTTTAAAAAACAGCCTACGTTTTTAAATGGTTTGTCTGGCAAAGCAGGGTTTGTCTAGCGGGCTTGTGTATGTTATCTTTACTTTAAAAAACAGCCTACGTTTTTGAATGGTTTGTCTGGCAAAGCAGGGTTTGTCTAGCGGGATTGTGTATGTTATCTTTACTTTAAAAAACATCCCAGGTTTTTTAATGGTTTGTTTGGCAAAGCAGGGTTTGTATCTACCTCTTGTTTGTATCAGGGATACCAACAACATAACAGTGACGCAATGGCCGCCGGGCTGTCATAGTTACATTTTCTCAATACTTTGAACGGCTGTATCTCCCTCAATTTTGCCGAGCACGCCTTAATTTTTTTTTTATTCAGCTTCTTCACACTTTTCTCATCTAGAAAGTGACTTTCTATTAAATTTCTAGATTTTGGCAGGATCTGCATTTCACCCTTCAAATAGTATATATAGTATGATGCAGTGAAACCCTCTCAAGAAGTTTTCCAAGGGACCAGAAAAAATAAACTTTTTAAGCATGAAAACCTTATGTGTGGAAAAATTACCAATTTTGGACTGAGGGACTGGAAATACAAAACTTCTTGTCACGAAACTTCTGAAGAGGGTTTTACTGAATTCGTAACCTGGGAATGTTTCGTCTTTGGTTTTTAACTAGAAGTGTCAAAACTATCTTTAGAAAAATATTTTAAAGAAAAACAACCATCTCATCTCATCGTCAATGTCAACATGACATTTAATAACCATTGTTTAAATGAATTGAGTCCTATAATTTCAATATCTGCTATATTAGATTTTTTGACAAAATGATCTGAATATGACATCTAATTCACATTTTTGCGAGGAACAAGAGGAACCTAAAATTGAGTTTCAAAACCTCCCTTACCACGACCATAAACCATGTTAAAACTGCGAGTGAGAAACAAAATCCTCTATATCATTCGGGAAGTTACTATCAAAACCTGTTAAATCAGAATTCAACCAATCACGACCTATGACGTTACATACTATTAGACGAGGGGTAGAAATCTCAAAGTGGGAAGACAAGAACAAGACAATTGTACCGATCTCGATATCTAGTACTTTAGTACTAAACTGCTACGCATCGAGTAAGGTTGCGTCTTACCAGCACTTACCAGTAAGTAAATTGCATTTTAAAATGTATCAAAATGCCCTCCTGTGTGATGAGAAAATGTTTCAATTACACGGCAAATAATAGTAAAGGCGAATGAATAACAATTTATTTGTAAGTACACGCAAATTACTTAATATTATCGATTATTATAAATATTACAATTAATTTTCATGTTTCCCGCTCGCGGTTTTACACGTCATTAGAGAAAATTCAAGTCCTACTAAAGTAAAGGGTCTGGACGCGCAACAGCCAAATTTCTGTTGCTAAGTAAACTTCACTGTTTTAAAGTAGACTAATCAGCCTAAACACTGTTTATTTGTTTGCTTGCGGTAAAACAACACATAAATCAGTAGTTCTAACAAGTATTGATGACAATTGCTACCATTTGAAAACTGTCGTTGCCCTATTGTATTTATTGTACAGCTCGACATATTAAACCCCGACAGGCAGCCGGACCTTTTATTCTAGTGGGCCTCAAGAAAAGGAGACAGCGAACGTTCCATCAAAAAGTGACAAGCAATACGCCGCCAATTCATATATCCATGACATTCATACACACACATTATTTGATTGTCTATCTTTATCACACAGGAATAAACTTTTGAATTAAGAAATTATACTGAAAATCGCTGAAAACAAAAGAGTGTTCCTTACTTTCCACATTATATTGTGAGTATGAGACTATGGCGAGTCTATTTCTTTATATAACGTCATTGATCACGACCAGTTATTTTGCCAATCGTATGTCAAAATTATCTAAGTGCGAATTTCTAAACCCACCATGTCAGATTAGATGAGTTTCAAAAGCCTCTATATCGTGGGTTCGAACTCATGAAAGAGTATCAAAATCAGCTATATTCATTTTATTTATCGAAATTGATTAAATATTGCTAGACATACGTACATAAAAAAAAATTACATTTTTCGAAATTATATTACTTCAATTTATTATTCAAAAAATTGAAATGCAGTTGCTTATTTACGCTAGAGATGTGACAGTTTTTTGCGGTTTTGTCCAAATCAATGAAGATTGGTACAGCGGATATAGAAATTACATGACTCAATTTAAACAGGATTTTTGACATTTTCATCTAGTAAGTAAGTAAGTAAGAAGTAATAATCATCCCAATTCCAGATGGTAGAGAGGATGGAGGAGCGCCAGGAGGCGGCGCACGTGGACCAGAAGCGCCTGTTCCTCATCATCTTCCAGCGCTTCATCATGATCCTGTCGGAACATCTGGTGCGCTGCGACACAGACGGGGTGGACTTCAACACGCACTGGTACCGCTGGACCGTCGGCAGGCTGCAGCAGGTCTTCTTAGCCGTAAGTGCCCCCCGGCCAATGACAACATTTATCTCAGTTCTGGGTATTTGTTACCTACATAATTAACTCATTGTCATACTTACATATCAAACTAAAATAATTATTATATGTGAGGAGCTTTATCACGATTAAAAGAAACTATGATAAGCAAATCCGCAGATAACTGGATACTGGATACCTGGACATATGACACGAAGATCAAAATGAGCCCCCATCATAATCTAAAAGAAGGCAAACTTCAAGAAGATGGACCGCGAGCCTCCGGTAACAAGATCCAACCGAGTAGATGCAGAAGGTCCTCAGCCAAGCCACACTTCAAGACAAGGCGACTTAATTTTAAACTGTGTTATAATATAGAAAATCCACGTAAAAATAGAAATGGATGATTACATTATTCAACAACTAGAAAAAAAATTTTACGTTCAAAATTTAATTTGTGACAACACAAATGACTGTAACACAATACTTGAAATGACTCCTAACTCCTTTACCGTAATACATTTAAACATACGATCCATAAAGAAAAATTTTGACCATTTTCTAGTAAACCTAAATTTATTAAAAAAAAAACCAGACATAATCATACTGACTGAAGCCCATTTAAACATTAACTCGATCGTTCCAACTCTCCCCAATTACATCAACTTTCAAAGTTCACATTATATTAATAAGAATAGTGGTATTGTAATATACACTAAAGCAATATATAAGGATGTATGCTTTGCTGAAATAAATATGACCAATGCAAACTGTATTATTATAAAATTGAATATTAATAATAAACTGCATATACAAATAATGACAGTCTACAGGACACATTCAGCTGTAATACCAACTTTTATAACCGAACTGAATGATATTATCGTAAACAATAAATGTGCAAACAATTTTCTAATTGGTGATGTTAATATAAACATTGCTGAAAATAACCATACTATTGAAAAAGACAATTATATAAACATGATGACCGCTTTAAACTTTAAACCCTGTATAAATAAGTATACTAGAGAATTTAACAATCAAATGCCATCGTGTATTGATCATATATGGTGTAATTCCAACTACACTGATAATCTCAAAACAATAATATGGAGAAACAACATAACGGACCATCATACATGCATACTAAACCTAAATATAGAAAAACAAAAAATAAATAATAATAGTAATGACTCTGCCATTCCAAAAATAAAAATAAATCAACAAGAACTATATGAAAAACTGTCTCACGAATCGTGGGAATCTGTACTTACCACAGAAGATGTGAATATAAGTGCATCACAATTTCATGACACCTTTCAAAAACATATAAAAGATTCAAGCTATGAAATACCGAACAAAACATATAAAAATAAATTTCATAAACTTAAACCATGGATCACTCATGGCCTCGTGGTTTCTATACGAGAAAAAGAAAAACTATTTAAACTAACTAAAAAATATCCACTAAATAATCCAATCATCTCATACTTTAAAAAATACAGAAACAAACTAACGGCACTAATTAAAACTACCAAAGAGGAATTTTATAAACAAAAGGTATTGAATTCAGGAAACAACAATAAACAAATTTGGAAAACAATAAATGAAATAATTGATAAAAAAAGGAAAACAAGTGACATTTTAAAGCTACGTATTGATAACAATATGGTACAAGTTTTGGATAACCCTGAACAATGTGCAAATGCTTTCAATACATTTTTTTCTAATGTCGGAAAAAATCTCGCAAGCAAAATAACTAATATCGTAGATAATACCACATCTACCGCAGAAAATGATGTAACATCATCAAAAAAAACCATAGGAAAATTCGATACGGTAACTGAACAAGAAATTGTTGATATAATAAAAAACCTAAAAACTGAATCAGCACCAGGGTTTGATGGGATCACTGTTGAAAATCTAAAGACACATCTTAACTTTTTGAAAAAGCCTATTACATATATTATAAACAATAGTCTTAAAAAGGGTATCTTTCCATCAATATATAAAAGAACTATTATTACACCGATTTATAAATCAGGTGACTCTAAAGAAATTAATAACTACCGACCTATATCAGTATTATCAAATATCTCAAAAATTTTTGAAAAGGTAGCTAAAAAGCAAATACAAAATTTTATTGGAATTAATAATATACTGAGTGACCAACAATTTGGTTTTCGCGCAAAAATAACCACACAGGACGCAATCATAGATTTAACAACAAAAATACATCAAGCACTAGACAAAGGCAAAAAATCTCTTGCAATTTTCATAGACCTAAGGAAAGCCTTTGACAGCATAAGTCACAAAAAATTACTATATAAGCTTAACGAAATCGGAATTATAGATAACGCTAACACATGGATAGAAAGTTTCCTTAACTCTAGAAATCAATATGTAAAAATAAAAAACATTCTTAGTGAACCGAGTACAAGCGACTTTGGAATACCACAAGGCACGATTTTGGGCCCTCTTCTATTCATCTTGTATGTTAATAATATCTTTGAATTACCAATAACAGGAAAACTTGTTTCATATGCAGATGATACTGCAATTATATTCCAAGCAAATTCATGGAATGAACTTGAAATAACTGCTAATCATGATATTAATATCTTGAAAGAATGGTTTGACGAAAATTTATTAACATTAAACATTGAAAAAACCTATTATATACCTTTTATAAATAACAAAAAATCTCCTCCTATCGCCTTAAATATTAAAATTCATTCAAAAAAATGCACCACTAAAATATTAACATGCCAAAATAATGACTGTCTATTCATAGCAAATAAAAAAGAAATAAAATATTTGGGTGTAATAATAGATAGTAACCTTAAGTGGAAGACTCAAATTACCAATACTATAAATAGATTAAGAAAACTTATATACATATTTATTAATTTAAGAAATATACTTAACTTAAAAATTCTTAAAAATATATACTATGCTCTAGCCCATTCGATAATACAATACGGTATTGTTGCATGGGGAGGAGCTTACAAAACCTCAATTTTACCGTTGGAAATTACTCAAAGATTAATAATCAAAATTATTACTAAGAAACCATCAGATTATTCAACCTCTCAACTTTTTCAAGACTTTCAAGTCCCACCTCTAAAAAATACATATATAAAAAATACACTGCTTCAAATACACAAAGACTATTCTAATAAGTCGCACCACGCCATGGTCCGCGTTGAGAGCAATAGGCAAAACACAGTGGGTCGCTTGTGTACGCCATTAATGCATACCAGTTTTGCACAACACTACTACACGTACAATGGAGTGGTGTGGTTTAATCAACTAGCAATAGAGCTGAGATTAGAACCTGACTACAATAAATTCAAAAATAAATTAAACAATAATATCTTAAATAATTTAGCCACTTAGAACCGCATTAACCTTTAATTAACAATACTTATTCAAAAATTTATTTTAAATTATTATTATTATTTTTTTTTTTACACATTCGATTTATGTAAGTACGTAAATATAATGTATGTGTTATAATTTTTAATTTTAATTTTTTTAATTTAAAAAATATATATATATTTTTTTCTCTTCCCTTTACACACGAGTAGTTACACTCTCGTAAAGGTTATATATTATATACATATATATGTTTATACTGTTTATAATCAATGTTGCATGTTAGTATTTAATGATTTGAGTTAAATCCGTTTGTAACCTGAAAATGTAATTACTCATGATTATATTACATGTATATATATGTATATAAAAACTAATAAAAAAAAAAATAAATAAAAAAAAAAATAAATAAAAAAAAAAAAAACTAACAAACCATCGCGCCCTTGATGCCCCCGACCGGTACACAACTTTGTCTTGGCACATACTCCATGATCATACATCGGTCTCATAACCTTATTTTATTCTGACTCTTGACATGGCCCGACTCAAGTATTTGGTTCACCTGATGGTGCCATGACTTCCATGCGATCCCGACATTTTCTACCATTGTATATTTTTCTTACACTCCTTTCTTTGTTCCCTCCAAATGCCCAAACCATCTAAGTTTCCCTATCTTATTAGATTTTAAGGGTTTACTGTTTTTCAATTCATCCTGTTTTTTACGTTTGATTTTCATTACTATTCTTCTTTTTTTTCCAGCATCACGAACAAGTGCAGAAATACAGCAGCACCCTGGAGACGCTGCTCTTCACCCAAGATCTGGATCCCCACATCCTCGATGTGTTCCAGCAATTTGTCTCACTACGATCTTAACCACCTCCCATCTTCACAAAGGTACACAAACATACAACATACCTTGACACTGTCACACTGTATAAGGCCTGTGTTACAAACATACCTTAACACTCACTGCAAGGCCTGTGTTTTGCAAACATACAATATACCTTCACCCCACTGTTGCACTGTTTGACCTGTGTTACAAACATACAATATACTCTCACTGTCGGTCGCAAGGTCTGTGTTATTGTAGCGTTAAGTCCTTATAATCAGTTCCAAAGTTATTGTTACAATAAATAATTTAAATATCCACCCTTTGGGTTAAGCTCTTCTGTAGCCAGAGATGTCATCACTGTGCCGGTAATGCTGTAAGTGATGTAATTTAAAAAATATTACTTCTGGGAAAAAAATTGTAGATAAATCCACACCTATGTCTTTGAATTACGATCACTACAACTAAAAACAGAAAATCTGTTTGTCAACATACTAAAAAATTTAATATGGCGAGTTCTGGTGTCATGAAATTTGCGCAGCTTCATCTGTATGTAAATTCTAGTTGACTTTCATCACCCTGCAGGCTGCAGCCCGGAACAACTTTGTAAAAATAAAGTATCACTTAACATATTATATTTATATAACCATGCGCAACAATTTTAATTTATAAATACTACCGATCTGTCTGATAATGTATTAAATATAATTAAAAATGTATTTATTGTGAAAAAAATGTTGGTTAAAATGTTCAGTCAATAACTTACGCAAACAAGCTTTTTGCGCAATGCCACCTTTGGATGTAAATGTCCCGCATTCTATTATATTTATAGTTTTATTTTGTATGAAAATTTGAAATAAAAAAATATACAAAATCAATTGTTGTTCATTTTTCTTTTTTTTAATGGTGTAACAAAGTTTATAAAAATCTAGATAATTAACATGGCAAGCAATAACAATAAAATTGTGTATATAACATAACATAGATACTAAACTAGTCCCAGTGAGAGGTTGTAAGTCATGTCATCATTCTTAGTGTCTTCTGTCTTTTTTGTTTTCATACAAGACATATAACGATCATCAATGACGTACGCATAAGCTCTCGCTGGGTCTAATATGCTAATTTTCATTTCCCTTAATTTTTTTTATTCGAGTTTTTTTTGTTTACTATTTATTGTATATAACATACATAGATACTAAACTAGTCCCAGTGAGAGGTCGTAAGTCATGTCATCATTCTTAGTGCCTTCTGTCTTTTTCGTTTTCATACAAGACATATGCGAATGATCATCAATGACGTACGCATAAGCTCTCGCTGGGTCTAATATGCTAATTTTCATTTCCCTTAATTTTTTTTATTCGAGTTTTTTTTGTTTACTATTTATTGTATATAACATACATAGATACTAAACTAGTCCCAGTGAGAGGTCGTAAGTCATGTCATCATTCTTAGTGCCTTCTGTCTTTTTCGTTTTCATACAAGACATATGCGAATGATCATCAATGACGTACGCATAAGCTCTCGCTGGGTCTAATATGCTAATTTTCATTTCCCTTAATTTTTTTTATTCGAGTTTTTTTTGTTTACTATTCATGGTTTTTGATGACAGTCATAACGTCTTCAACATCCTTCTTGGATCCAAGGAATATGGGAGACCTCTGGTGAATGGAATCCGGAATGATGTCCAGGATGGGAATCTTTCCGTTTGTGGCCAAACCTCCTGCTTGTGTGACCAAAAATGCCATGGGAATGCACTCATACAGAAGACGCAGCTAAAATAAGTTTAAAAAAATTGTCAGGATACTCCGTGTAAACACATATGGTAAAGATGAGGAAATCATAAAGTAACACTAAAGTCCAGTCTCCCGCGATTTCCGAAATGAACATTTGCTTACTCATTAACTTTGTTAATGGGGGGGCGTGGCTTTGAACAATTCTTGTTTGCAGAGGCAATGTTAACTTGTAGATTTGAATATAAAGCATGGTGTTTTCTCTTTCTAACACCGTTTTTTGTTTAGATTATATTTTTCATTATGATAGGTAAGGGAGATACAACGATTTGTATGTGACCTATTCATGACATGAAAGCCTGGAGGGTTAATGAAAAAAGATGAGTAGGCACAAAAAAATTCAAAATAATAGCATTGTAATCTCACCTTTCCCTTGGGGGAGTCAGAGGTGGCGGGGTACAAGAAGATGCCCCCGTACTTGATAGTCCTGTGGACATCAGCCACCATTGATCCAACGTATCGGGCACCATAAGGCTTGCCCTTTGCTGGATCTTTCTTGGAGGCGACGTATTCTCGGATGGCTGGGTCCCAGATGTGAGTATAACCTAAAATTAAATATGTACATGTTAGAAAATATACTGCTGAGTGAAGGTTGATGGCCTTAGTGGGCGAGGAATAAGGTTCTCAACTAGCAATCTGAAGATCGCAGGTTCAAATTCTGGCGTGCGCACGTAAATTTTATTTGATTAATTACTTCACAATTAATTCGTCAATATTTATAAAAGAAAGTCCAAAAAAACGTGCAGCTCGCAAAAACTCAGAAACTAGTCCCTGTACGATCAAGGGAATTACATGGTGTGGTAGATCTCTATACCCCTCCAGAATGACGATTCACATTTTTACCTTAAGGGCGCGCTTTTGAAGATGTAAAGGTTGGAAGTTTCGCCCTCTTGAAATTTCTAGAACAGTCTTCCGGAAAGTTCGAGAAGGTTCCATAGAGCTCTAGAAAGTTTTGGAAGGAGTGGCGGAGTATGTTATGGAATGTTCGGGAATCGGGAACATCATTGTGGAACATTCCAGAACACTCCCGAATGTTGTCCTGAATAGAGCAAACGGTATTGCACGATATAACGGTATTGCATGCTCGAACGGTACTTGATACAACATGCAACGGTATTGCATGCTCGAACGTGACATCATCTTTTCTGTCTCTGAAAGATGAACTTAATAATAAGCTCAGGTCAGAATTTACGACTCCACACAGAAAGTGTGGAGTGTGATTAATTATAACTCATGGTTGTTTTATTTTAACCCCCATTTAACGATTTATTAATTTTGCAATATCGCAAATTTTGCGGTATTCTGAGCTCTAGTTCTGAGCGAAGCCGGGTAACCCAGCTAGTTTAAAATAATGTATCGTCTATGTATTCAATGACACTGACTAACTAAACCGTGTATGGGGCTGTTTAAGTATTACGTAACGCACTTGGGGGGGGGGGGTCTTGTGAAACGTTACTGTGCATTACGAGGGGGGGTTCGAACAACGCGTTACGCAACATGTTTTTCTTTATTTAGATAAAAAAAAACTAGGTAATTAAAATCTTCTAAGTTGACAATCCTTTTCGTTCTCGAAATCTCTTGTTTTATTTATTTATTTAAGCGACTTTCCAGTACTTTGCCCAACTTAATTGTGACTTTCAGGTAAAAATTGTCACTTGGGCGTTATGTAAAGTTTGGGGGGAGGGGGGGGGGGTACAGAAAAACGTTACGGCGCGTTACATGAGGGTGAGGGGCGGTCAAAAATTGCGTTACGTAATACTTGAATGCCCCCTATGAGTCAATAATTTGAAAATATGTTTTTTTTTGGTGTTTCAGTTGAACAACACAAGCCGCATTGATAGGAGCTTTCAATTGACCAATAGACTGCTCCTACTAGGTTAAAGTCAATAAATAACTGATAGTGGATGGAATTTTGTTTAAATCATTTATTTTGTTTTGAAATGATAATATGCATAGTTCCTACTGGGATGTCATTTATCCAGTACCTACCTTCCCTAACCATATCACCTTGCTGAAGAAAGCATTTGAAAATAGAACATTACAAGACTGAATCGAAGTCCATTTGGTTGTGAAAAAACTTAAGATTTGGGACATTGGAAGCAACTGGTTGGTGTCATTCGTTTTATGATATGTTTTCGTTTTGTGACCATAAAAGAAAGTTTTTTTGACCTTAATACCTCGAGGTACTGCGGTGGACTAATATAACGTACATTTGTGTTTGTGTTGTGTGCGGCTTCTCAGAGGTAAGTGATTGGTTATTCCTTGCTTCCCTTGTAATCTTTCCAGACACATATTATCACCCAATAAGGAACTCCAGTAAAAAATATTATGACTTTAAAAAAATATGTTCATACAGACCAATAAACGCTGATTCTGAATATATAAGTTTTTTTTATAATATTAAACGTAGTGTTCGTAAAAAAATATTAAAAAGTGCATTTTTTAAGTTGGTACGATTGAATGGTTAGTGATGACGTCACGCGTCACCAGTCATTGTATCACATTGTATTGAAATCAATTGACATGTAGGTATGGCACAAGCCATCAGTATTAACAACATTTCATGTTATTCTTTATTTCGTACTGTTTATAGAGATTTAGCTGTAGTGTTTATTGAAACAATATTTAAGCCTAAATAATTCAGTATCAAAAATAGAGGTATCTCTATTAATTTATCTCTATTATTTAAAATATTGAAAAACTTTGCACAAAAAAAATAATGAATGAAAAAAGTAATGCTTCTTCTAGGGAGAATACTTCGAACAATGGAACAACGGATTTCAAAATGGTGGCAATAGATCAGCTGATTGCCCAATCCCATACTAATTTTTCGGGAGTGATGACGTCACATGATTTACCATATTTCCGGGGGGTCTCGAAAAATTAAAACTTTGACAATTATTTTAACTATTAAAACTAACTCTAAAAATAAAAACAAAAACGCAGTTATTTAAGTTAGAAGGTCATTATTCATAAAAAAAAAATTGGACTGGAGTTCTCTATTCCAACACCTTATCGTTTTCGTTTAATTTACAGTCCACTTTTCCTGTTTCATTTGAAGCTGTAGTTTGTCAACAGTTTCAGATGCAACATCATTATTACCTTCATTGATGGAATAGATTTTCCCCCTCTCCGGTATGGTCATGTTGGGGTCGGTCAGAATAAACTCTCCGATAGAAGGGTCATACATGAACCCGTTGACCCCATTTCCGAAGGACAGCACCATCATGGTGGCAGAACCGTACAGCGCATAACCTGCCGCAATCAGGTTGCTACCAGGCTGCAGGGCATCCGCTACCACGGGGTCACCAGGTGACGTCTTTCTGCAGGGGAAATTAACAACAAATTAAACAATTGATACTTAGAATCAAATTTGATGAAAGGGCTACTGGTTTGTTAAGTGTCGATGACACGTCGCGAGTTTACAAGCTACTATCTACTAAGTTTAAAAGCGGGTAAATCGGCGAGTGAGATTGTCATGATGACACACAAAACTGTCCACTCGCTCAGAAGCGTAGGAAACTGAGGCCGCTGCTAGCGCCAGTAACAACAATAACGACGCCTGCGTGAACTAATTCTTCAGATGTTTGACAGTCGAAATCAGCTGTTTATCGGAAGCCATGTTGGAAACATAAATAAACCAATCACGAGCAAGCGTGTAGGCGAGTAAAGTTGACGACCTTTCAACTTTTTTTCGTAGATTGTCAACAATCTGCTAGTCGCTGCTAGTTATCAAGTAACACGATGACACTGGGCGAGTTTACTAACAGATAGTGAATTTCCTAGACAGTAGCTTGTAAACTCGCCACGTGTCATCGACGCTTTAGACATTATTAAAAAGTGGAATCTTTTCAAGATATCTCAATTTTCAAGTATATTAAGATAAAGCTAAATTGCTTAGATGGGAAAGTAGATTAAAAGGGGATGATGAAAATATAAGTCTATGGCACAATAACTAACAAGATAAGGAGAAAAAATAATATAATGTTTTTAGTTGTGTACAAGAATCACTTCCAAAACACGTCCACTGCAAAAAATATGAATATTTGACACCTAATTAACATTCATTCTAATCCGTCTTATCTACAAAACATTATTTTCAGTGAGATACAACTATCTCTTAACCTCTGTGAACTTATTAGTATAATTATTTCTTTTTGGTTAGTAAATTATTATTGTGAAATAGAGCACAAGCTATTGTGTAATTATTTTGTGGACTGTTTAACTTGGTAGTCAAAAATTTTTCAATGAACTTGCAGGTTTAGGTAAATGAGCTGACTATAAATTCGGAAGAGTATTGTGTATATATATTTCTGTTGAAATCCAAATACATATAAATATGTTTTATACATTGTACCAATCTGTAACTTAATCTTGATAACTTCACAAGCAAAATGTGTCTATCGATGTACAGACCATTTAATGGTCAACTTTATATAGTGCTGTTTAAGGGAACTTTACCTTTAGTCAGCCTTATCTTAAAAAGCATGTTTTAAAACTAGTTTATTGTGTGCAAGAAGTAGAAGATACAGACCTAGATACGAATAACCTTAAAGAATGTTACATGCAGCAGGTACGTTAATGATTTAGTACCTCCACTTATTACTGCGTAATTAGTTGTACTTAGTGATGAATGCAATTCTAAAGTCATAGGTACATGTAAAAAGTATTTTTTTATTGTATTATATTAAAAAAACATCAGGACAGATATTACATATTATATTCAAGAAGACAACAACACCATGACAGCTAGTCTTTTGTTTTTACAATCTAAATCTAAATCTAATTTTGAAAAAAGCTTAACTACTCTACTCTTAACTACAATAGCTCTGCTTAACTACTTCCCCGAGTAGTAACTACTTACCCAACTGGCCATATATTTTTGCCTCTACTACATAGTAGGTATTTGAAATATAAGTTATGAAAACAGTGTGTAATATGTAGAGTAATTTTATGTAGTTTTGAATTCTTTGGAGCAAAAGTATTAATTTTTACACTAAGGAAGTATGTTTGCCAGAGAAAGAATGGTGAATACGGGAGGACGAATGCAGTAGTCCCTTATATAAAGTTGCCAGAGGAAGAGTCTACAGCGAAGAGTCTACAGGAAGCAGTCTACAACGAAGTTCTGATACGAACCCTGATTTATGGCAGTGCGTCAAGGAATTCTCAAAGGAAGGATCTTTTTATTTTTTTATGTAAATACCTTACAAGAGTCTCAGCTGCTCCCATCTGGAGCCAGTGAGACTATGGCATACCCAATTGGGGTATGTTGTGAGGCTGAAGGTAGTGGAAGGGAAGGAGATGGGTAAGTAACTGGCTATTCAGATCTGGTCACCAAACAAGGCTAAAGCTATTTCAAGCAACGTTTTAATTCTGAATGGTGGTCTTACACCAGGGCGATACTGAGAGTATCTTCCACTTTGGAATGTGCTGCAAATATACTGTATATTATTTTTAAATGAATTTCTTGTGAAATAACACAAATTAATCAAATAAAATGTATTTGCCCATGCCGGAATTCGATCGCAACCTTCAGATTGCGAGTCAAGAGCCTTACCCCTAGACCAGGCCGGTCGTCAAGGATGAAAAACAATAAAATATTATGTGGCAGAAATAAGTTCTCTGAACCCATTTATGACGGATTTAAAAATAATGGGAGCATAAGAGAATGCAAGGCCGCTTGTTAGTTTTGTGGACTAGATTAAAGTAGTTTGTGGTGATATTACCTGTAAATTCCAAAGATAGATCCAATAGAAACAAGACAGTCAATATTTGAAGAACCGTCGAGTGGGTCGAAGCACACAATGTATTTTCCATGTCTTTCTGTTTCTACCTGTTGAACAAATAAATCATATTTAAAATACAAGCTAGATTTTTACAATACAAGTTAGACCGATACTTAAAAAATATTCAACAATGGAAAAACTAGATGTTTGGTTTGCGAACAATGGCAAATCTTGATTGTGTGTTTATCTTTAAGAAATTCATCAATAACTAATAAGCACCCTATTTTGCAAAAGCAGCAGCAACTCTATATATATTACATAGAGTAAGAGTGACTAAAACATTCAGATCAACACTTGTGAAATACTAGATGTCTCATATTCGCTCAATATTAGATCAGTTCGTATCAGTCATATGGAATCCTCAATACAAAGTTAAAATTGAAAGCTTAGAAAGAATTCAAAAAAAGATTTTGAAACACTTAGGATGGGTTGTTTCAAAAAATTTTGACGAATTCATCAAATATTTGGTAAATTTTTGAGATCGCTGGCAATGGTTAATACGCACTTTTTTTTTTAAATCTTTTGATTCACCTTAATTACATTAAAAGACAACTATTTGCATTGGGGGAAGTGGAAAATATTTCATTCTAAATTTCGATTACGTAAAATTAAAATTAGCTTTCATTCTGTGAAAAGAGACCGTCCATTTTCAAACATTATTTTCAAATGTCATTTTGTTATGTTGGTATTCTTGTTACTGTACGAAAAGATGCTAGAGCAAAGCGTAGCAGACTTCATGGGAATTCTAGGTTTGTGTAACATGGTTTGTGATACAAAAGAAAGTGCCCCTTTATAACGCCTACTCGCGTCAAGGCAAGAAAAACATCCCAGTTTTCAAGTAGTTTATCGGCTATGCTAGGTTTGTGTAACATGGTTTGTGATTCAAAAGAAAGTGCCCCGTACCTTCAAAATCTTCTAGCCGTTCGTTATACATTCAAGTGTATCAGGAATACCAACATACCAAAGTGACAGCGAATGAGCTAATAGCTAATGGCGTACAATCTCACAAGACGAAAGCTAATTTTAATTTTACGTAATCGAAATTTAGAATGAAATATTTTCCACTTCCCCCAATGCAAATAGTTGGCTTTTAATGTAATTAAGGTGAATCAAAAGGTTTTTTCAAAAAAAGTGCATATTAGCCGTTACCAGCGATCTCCAAAAATTAATAAATATTTTAAGTTAATTTTCATGTTCTGTGTAAGTTTTATTCAAGTTCTGTGATAATTTCAATATTATGAAGCAACTGACCTATAATGATATTCAACAGAACTTGAATAGAACTTACACAGAATGTGAAAATTAACTTCAAATATTTGATGAATTTGTCAAATTTTTGGAAACAATCCGTCCTTAGACTTTAAATCCTTTCGATCATCCGAGCATCTAAAAGATTCATCAACATTCCATAGTTTATCAACTTCAGAAGATAGAAGAAATATATCTGACCATAATTTTTTATTCAAAATCATCAACAACGTTGTTGACAAAAACCATCTTCTAGAAAACATTAATTTCCACTGTCCAATATGAAATACAAGGTCAAACCAATTATTCCACATCCCGCACTCAAAAACAAATTACACCAAACATTAATTTCTCAGAAGGACGTGCACAAAATACATCTTACAATGATATTTTTTCAGAGGCTAATATTTTCCATTTGTCCTCGTGTCAATTTATTAAATGCATAATGGAAAAAATTAAAACAAATTATTAATTACGAACCCTCCATTCGTTTTGTGTTTTTTTCTCGTTATGTTGTGATATGATTTTAGATTTTCACAACCGAAAGTATTTTTATTATTTATTTTTGGGGTGTTATGCCGTGTTCCGCTACCTCCTCCTTTAGCCAATGTTTCGGAAAGCGTTACAGTGTCCATCATCGAAAGTCTGCCCTGATGATGGACACTGTAACGCTGTCCGAAACGTTGGCTAAAGGACGAGGTAGCGCAACACGGCATAACACCCCAAAACTAAGTAATAATTGAGTTTAATATACGTATTCTTGATTAAAGATTATCTAACATTGAAGACACTCGCCCTAGGTTGATATTGATCTCGCAATATCTTCATAAAATTATCCCTGAGTAAATCAAGATAGTTAATATCTGATAAATGTTCCTCGTCGCAAACTTTCATTTGATCATAAATGATATCATAAATACTTGGAAATGAAATTGTTCAAATAAATAAAATAAAATCTTAAAAGAAGAATGATGGCGAGAAAGCCATGTCACACATAATTTTAAAAGTGTAATTTTTCACACCCACTTTTGGGAGGAGTGTCTTAAATTACGAATTTATTGATAATAAATACACAAAAGTTTTATCAATTTCCCTTGTAGATATCTATTGAAAATTCTTTTAGTTTATCTTATTTTCATAACATCCGGTGGAGATGTGTTATAATTTATTTTAGATTTTAACATTCTTATTAACTAATATTTTATTTTAAATTTCCCTGCAGAACATCTTACATAATATTTAGTTATTTCTATTTTTATACTTTCTTGTTAATATTTTCCAAGTACTTAAACAATGTTCACAAAAAATTTCTTATCTCTTGAATTATGTACATAATAATGTTCACTATCAGTTATATCCGGGATGTGTTCGCATTTTTTTATAAATTAAGTCAACAATAACAGGTAACTCATCAAAATGGTTATTATTTATAATAATAATTATGTGTACAAAACAAATAAATACCTAGGATTATTTTCCTTTCTACAAAACATCAGTCAGATTTATTAGCTAACTAATTAACCTTTACGCCGTTTCTCCGCAGGGGTAGGCAGAGAGGATGGGCTGCCAAACAACTCGGTCTTGGCACATACTTCTTTCTTCATTCACATTCATACATCTTCTCCCATCTGTTATTCTGACTCTTGATATGGCTAGAATCAAGTATTTATTGTGCCATGTATTACTCTTCTTCTACCATTTGTACCGACTTCTTCTACCGTTGACATTTGCACCATATATTCTCCTTACACTCTTTTCTTCGTTCATTCGCTCTACATTTAAGCTTACTCATTACTCTTGCATCAGCATCATTATTAAAAGACATATTTATGATTTGAAAAAGTACACTAATTTATATTGCATTCAACTACTAAAAAGGAAAAAAAAATGCATTCATCATTATAATTTTTTACAAGTAGCAATAAATTAATTATTTAAAAAATTAAGTGTTAATTACCTCAATAATATTTTCATTCTCTTCAGACACCAACATACAAGTAGTGTAGGAGGATTTGAGCATGTTGACGAATAGCTCATTAGACAGAACGTCCAATTTCTTGACTTCCTCACCTTGGACGTTGGTTTCTCCTGATATTCCATGGCTAAAATAATTTTTAAAGTTTTAACTCTACATTTACATTGTAATAATGACTGGATGGTGGGTAGGTAAATTTTATTACCAACAAAAATAATAATACAAGTATTTTCGGTTAAACGAAACAGTTGTCTATCTTGACATTAAAAATTAGGCCTTGGTAAATCGAAAGTGTTGTTTTGTAACGTCAACGACCTTGGAAAAGTCTGTTTACACTTATGTTTCCGTGTGAAAATCTATAAAACATTATTAGACTAAACATATATTTTATAAGTAGCTGGGAATAAATACTTACAGGCTAGCGATGCCCGCTTTTCTAACAGCCGACTGGATAGCTTTTACAGCTGTTTGAATCGAGTTGAGAAGCTGGGTCAGGTCACCTGTGGCATTAGGTGCTTTTCTTTGACTAGCTAACACAAATCGTGTCAGTGTCATGCAATTGGAATCAAACGCCGGTCCGCTTTGCGTCATTTTGAACTATTTATCACCGCACCGACTATTTTTAATTAACAAATTGATAACTCGAGCACGACCCTACACACAACTCGCTCAAGTCAGCAATTGTCAAATATTAAAATTAAAACTAGCGCGCCTGGGAGAGTAGCACGTACGCGAGTTGCCAGTCATTATATTCTAACCAGAATGTTAATTTTACTATTACGCTAAAATAGGCTCTAATCTAGGAATTCGAAAGCATGATTTCGATTGAGTAATTATTGTGTAAAATAATAGGAGGATGTAGATAGATCCAGTGGCGTAGCCAGGGGGGGCGGGGCCCGCCCAGGGACCACCCGATGGGGGGGTGACACCCGACCCGAGTGTCATCCCCCAAGAGCACAATTCTCTAGCCATCCCCCCCCCCCCCCTCAGGACGGACCAATTTTATATCAATTTATAAGTTGAAATTTTCGTTTGTCAACTTTAATGGGGGGGGGGGGGGTGACACCACGTTATCCGACCCGGGTGCCACCCATGCTAGCTACGCCACTAGATGGATCTGTTATTATTAGGGAACGTACCCATACTACGTGACCCGTTCAGGGGGGGGCTTAGGTTCAAAATACCACGCTTGGTACAAATGAGCGGCGGGGGGCTTAGGTTTTTAGTCATCGAACAGGGGTTAAAAATTGCAAAAGGTTGGTCACGTAGTATGGGTACGTTCCCTTGTGCTTTATTATTTTATGTATATATATATTTATAAAACTCGCAGGTTTTTGAAGTAAAACTTCTTTACGCACGCTCGACTTGGGGGTTAAGCTGGTGAATGCGTTACGAAAAGTGGTGATTGTTACAAAAAATGTCATACGAACGGCAATCGATACGAACGCGCGAACGGTGATCGATTGCTAGGCGAACGGTCGGGCCTTTATGCACGCTTGACTTGGGGAGTGATAAGGATAAGGATGGTCACGCCAAGGTCGTAGGTCACCCCGTTTGCTATGTTTGGTAACTTAGCAGGGAAATCCTGGGTACATTGGCGAGGTTTGTCTTGTAGTTTTACTTCAGTCGTGTGGTCAAGCACACTCGTTTTTTGTCAAAAGTACTTTTTATCAATATGTATGGTACCTTCTGAGTTTGGTTGGTTTATTTATACCTCTGAGATTCGATGAGGTTCTTGCAGCTCGTCATTTTTACAAGCAGATATCGCCAAACATTTATGTTCGAATAAAATTATGTACATGTACTCTTGTAGTGGCGGAAAATACGTGGTTCTAGATTCTAGAAACCAAGCTAGGGGGCTAATTATTCATAAATAAATGCATAAATGATATTATCTGTCATAAATTTAAACAAAAAAATACACATTTCAATAATTTTGGTACCTGCTTTATCGCTTTTTATCTGAATCGTTCAAAGCAAATTCCAACTCTGGAGTTCCAGATATGGATGTAGAGACTAACTAACTAACTAACCATCACGCCTTTTCCCTGCAGGGGTAGGCAGAGAGGACGGACCGCCAAACGACTCGATCTTGGCACACACTCCTTGCATCGTTCACATTCATACATCGTCTTATACTAGCTCTTCTATTATTTAAATGCAGGCAACTCTAGCCGATGGCGCCAACAAAAAACTGTCCAAAGCAGCGAAGTTAGCCGTCCATAATGGAGTGCTGGTACCTACCCTGATGTATGGCAATGAGGCATGGAAATGGCAGAGGAAGTATGAAAGTAGACTGAATGCTGTAGAAATGAGATCCCTGAGGCATATGTGGTAAAGCCATGTATGATCGTGCGAGAAATGTGGAGATCCACGAAGAGTGCAAGGCAAGTAAGCCTAATGAGTAAGATTAAGAAAGGGGCGCTCGGTTGGTTTGGGCATGTAGAGCGAATGAATGAGGAAAGGAGTGTAAGGAGAATATATGACGCAAATGTGGATGGTAAAAGAAGTCGGGGACGCCCGAGGAAGACATGGCACGACCAAGCGAATCAGATACTTGAGTCGGGCCATGTGAAGAGTCGGAATAAAAGAAGAACATGGATGTAGAGACACGCCACCTAAATGGTTATTTTTAATTTTCCGCTACTACATTTTTGTGCCTAATAATTTTTCGATTGAGAGAAACATGTTGATTAAAAAATATTATGCATGGTTTAAGTAAAAAAATATATACGAAAATCATGCAATAAAAAAATAGTAAATATCGATCGCCAACCAACTGTTTACTGCTGCCGGCTGCGCTGCCCGTGACGTCAAATCAAATGTCAGTGGAGTAAATTTCTACTTCCAGCGATGGATTTGACGTGAACCGCACGATTTGACGTTTTTCTGCGGCTCTTTTTTAATTAAATTATAATTCGAATTGAAATGTAAACAATAACTTTACTGTGCTAATTATTTAAATAATGTCATATTATACGGTAGCGTTATAGTAAAGACAAAATGACAGTTCACGCTAAACAAACAGTAGAAAAACAAGAAGAAAATCAGAAGGTAAAGAAATTGGTCATATATTTTAGTTATTCTGGTTTTCTTGTGATAATTGACTTAATGAAATTAATTTTGCTAGGTTTTAGAAGATGCCTTGAAATGGCTGGAAATAAAAGAAAAGGGCAACGACTGCATCAAGGATGGAAATTACAAGGAAGCAGCTTTATATTATACTGAGGCTATCAAAATGGACCCAGAAAATTACTCCTTGTATAGCAATCGTTCCCTGGCCTATTTAAAATTACAGCATTATTTCTTGGCCTTGCAGGATGCTAATGAAACCATTCGCCTTCAACCTCTTTGGGCTAAGGTATGATATGAATTGATAATTATGACTTCGGAATTAAAAATAGACTTTATGGAATGAATGCGGGGCCCTTCCCTGAGCCTCAAAACCTCAATGGTGCTATGTTAGGTTTTTTGGTAAATATGCAGTTGGTCCACCTTACGGATAATACGGAACGTTCGTGTGTCGAAGTTTGATGCACGGATAATACGGAATGTTCCTTTTTTAACTAATAGACAATCAAATATGACATTTGTCGGAAGTACCAATCTCATAAAATAAATTCTCTAAAATAAACTCACTTTTCATCATACTTTTAAAAAACATCCCAGGTTTTGAATGGTTTGTTTGGCTACGCAGGGTTTGTGTAGAGGGTTTGTGTAATTATTTTAATACATTTCTTTCCATGCTCTACTGTTATAAATACAGGTACCTACAAACTTGTCAATGATGCATTCACTTTGTTTTACGCAAAAATATTTTTTCTATGATTGGCAGCATTGATGAAATGTTAAAATAAAAACGATGAATAAACATGACTTAAGAAAAGCATTTGACAGTAGGTATATCACATTCTAATCTTATCTCTAAACTAACGAAAATTGATATAACCAATAATGCCTTAACATGGATTAAAAATTACCTACTTCATAGAGAGCAATTTGTCAAGTTAAATGGTTTTCTGAGTGATTCACAGACCAGTAATTTTGGAATCCCGCAAGGGACAGTTCTAGGACCAATTCTTTTTATCATTTATGTGAATGATATTTTTAAACTCACCATAAAGTCAAAAATAATATCATATGCTGATGACACAGCGATTTTAACTCATGGACTAAACTGGAGTGAAACTCAGAAAATGGCTGAACTAGATATAAATTTAATAAAAAAATGGTTTGATCAAAATCTACCATCTCTAAATACAGAAAAAACTTTTGTAATACCATTCACTCTGAATAAAAATGCTACCCATGAGAATCTAAACATATGTATACACTCATATAATTGTAATCCAAAGTCATATCTATGTAAACCTAACTGCTCTATACTCACTGTTAAAACAAATGTAAAATACCTCGGTGTAATTATAGATAGTAACATAAAATGGAAATTATAAATCAATACAACGGTAGAACGGTTAAGAAAATTAATTAACATTTTTATTAGAATACGTAACATACTAAATATTGGATTATTAAGAACCATCTATTTTTCCCTAATTCAATCAGTATTACAATATAGAATTGTTGGCTGGGGTGGTGCTTTCAAAACTTCTCTTTTGCCTTTAGAAATTATCCAAAGAATATTAATAAAAATAATTCTAAAAAAGCCATACGATTACCCTACCATCAAATTATTTCAGGAATTCAAAGTCCTTTCACTTCATATTATTTATAAAAAAATTACGCTTTTACAAATACGCAAAGATTGTCTCAATAATGTTAACACTCTTTTTTCGAACAGCAATAGAACAAATATCCTTGGTTCTCTGACTATACCTCGCTGTTACACCACCACAGCCCAACAATTCTACAAATATATTGGAGTTAAATGGTTTAACGAATTACCCTTGAAATTAAGATTGGAAACAAATTACAAAAAATCAATAAAAACTCTTTTTATATAACTTATCAACATAACAACTCAAATATAACATTAGTTATCCTTTTTCTCTCATTATTTTTTATCTCCTCCGCTTCAATCTATTGTTTTTCTTATCTATTACTTGTTTTATACATATATATAAAAAAAATATTTATATATATGTACAAATATGATTTTTTCTTATTTTCTGTTAATTATCTATTTTTTGTTTTATATATTTAAAAAAATATTATTTTTCGTTTGCTAAATTGTGGTTAACATGCGTTTATCCGCCTTTTTAACTCGAGCTTTGCTCTTAAAAAGGGTGTAAAGCGTATTATTAAATGTTTTTTAATAGAAAACTTTATTTAATGTATATAAACATGTAATTGATACTATTTTTTAAATAAAAAAATAAAATAAAAAATGGCGTTACCGCCGGTGTGAATTAATTTTAACAAAATTAAAATGTTAAATCAACTGTTCGAAAATCCAGTCTCTATGGCACCACGTTTGGATTGTTTTATAAAGAACCCCCTTCTATTTTTTTTTTTATGAACAATGAAAATTTTCCAAAAAAACCGGAAATAAAATTTGCTGGTCTGCCATTTTTTTTTTTAAACATCAAAATTCTCCTGTGTGGTGCCGTAAACCTATATGTTTAGTTTCTAAATATATGTATTTTTATTTTATTTTTCTGATGAACCGTATGGCTTAATCGCTGTCAACCACACCGAGCAGCAATTTTGTCAGTGTCCTCTTGAAAACGGCATACACCGCAAACCATACTTTGGATTCATGTCATTGTCAAAATGGCGGGCGGCAGCGGGCGGGCTCTCGTAGTGTCGGTTCGCGAAGTGAAATTTTATTTAACGACATTGAAAATTAAAATGCATTATTTTCCGCCAGCCGTGATGCAAAAAGTTTCCTTTTATAGTGATTAAGGCGAATCTAAAGTTTTTTTCTAAAAATTATTTGTAATAGCCATGGACACTAATCCCGAAAATTTACCTAAAAAACAGCCTACGTTTTTGAATGGTTTGTTTGGCTACGCAGGGTTTGTGTAGCGGGCTTGTGTATGTTATCTTTACTTTAAAAAACAGCCTACATTTTTGAATGGTTTGTTTGGCTACGCAGGGTTTGTGTAATTAATTAATTCTGTTTCTCATAATTACGCGCCTTATTATTTATCCCACGAAGTCGGCTACAATCGTATCTGGCTCTTGTTTGTAGGTCTGGGATACCAACATAACAGTGACAAAATGGCGGGCGAAGTATCGTAGTATCGGTTCACGAAGTGAAATTTTATTTATACTTTAAACGGCTGTATCTCTCTCAATTTTGCCGAGCGCGCCTTAATTCTTTTTTTATTCAGCTTCTCCACACTTTTCTCATCTAGAAAGTGCCTTTTTATTAAATTTCCAAACATTGGCAGAATCTGCATTTCACCCGAAAAAAATTCCATTCCTCGTTTGCTTGAAAATAATTATGGAAAATTCACCCTTTTACCACCCACGCACCGTGGGCTGCCCCCTTATATCCATTTGCATGGTTCATCGTGATTAGTTCTATAAATGAATGATGTTTTAGGTGACATAAATCTAAATATATTCAGTAAACACAATAATACTTGAGATGTGATGCAACTTTATTGATTGTATGTTTTCCGTACAGGGTTTCTTTAGAAGGGCAGAGGTAGAGTCTGCCGTGGGATTAACTGAGGAAGCCGTCTTATCCTATACGAGAGCCTTGCAGCTACAACCACATGATTTAAAAATAATAGATGCCATCAAAAAGGTTTCATTTGCCAGGAAACGGAAAAAAGAAGGTACATAACTGTTATGAAAATTTCTTTTTTATTGGAATAACTATATTTTTTTATAAGTTTTGAAGGTTATATATCACAGAAGAAAAAGAAAATACTAATAAATCTAAACTAAACATGAAACAGAACAAGACACAGAAAAATAAAAAGGTAACATTCGTAGCTGGGAATCGAACACAGGAATTTTTTTTCTGTGTCTTGTTCTGTTTCATCTTTTGTTTAGATTTCTTAGGAAGGGTTGTTTCACAGGACTTGAACAATTCATCAAATTTTCAAGTTCTGTGAAAGATCTATTCAAGTTCTGTTATATCATTATGGACCATTTGCTTCACAGAACTGAAATAATGACAGAGCTTGAATAAAACATTCACAGAACTTTGAAATTAACTTCGAAATTAGATGAATCGTTCAAATTCTGTGAAATAACCTTTCCTTGTTATTTATTATCATCTTCTTCAATGGTAACTATTACATGTTGATTTAAGTATAAACTTTCTGAGATTGGTATTATTATTTAAGATTGTCAAAAGAATATTCTACTCTTTCGTAGATGGCGCTCGTATAATTATATTATTTTACGGAAAAACACTTTTTACAAGTTATGCTTTAAAATATTAAGAATAATGAATTGTTTGTCCCGTACATATGGAATATGAATAAATAGTTTTGTCAATAAAAAAACTCAATTCAACTCTTTCAAGACATGCTAACAAATACAATATTGCATCGGCAATTCAATCCAATATTGTATTTGTTAGCCTTTCTTGAAAGATTTGAATTTTTTTATTGACAAAACTATTTATTCATATTCATATTGCTTATGTAGGTATAGGACAAACAATTAATTATTCTTAATATTTTAAAGCATAACTTTTAAAAAGCGTTTTTCCCTAAATAATTATACGCGCGCCATCTATGAAAGAGTTGAATTTGCATTCTTTTGACAATCACCTTAATAATTGTTAATAATTATGCTCCCATCTACCTTCTCTGCCAAGTGATTCTATATCTTTTGTGGGATCGTTATCTAGACAGTGGAGTGATCTCCTTAACCTTTCTGGGAGTAAGTTACGTAACGCTGGCCGTGCTTTGGGGAGTGAGTTTTTTTTAAATTTAAATTTATATTTTTTTTATTATTAAATATATGCTTTATGACAGTGTCAATGACCCAAAAATGGGTAAAAAAATCGTACTTACCATTTTCAGTTTTTATCGCAAAAAATCCGGAATCGTTTTTCAGGAATCACAAACCATTGGCACATGAACAAAACGGTAAAAAATGTATATATAACACAATTATTTTCACTTAACACTATCATTGAAATCTGTATGGAGAAAACTTTAAATTATGTACATAAAATAAATATTCAATTAATACTGTTTCATTTAATATGATTTTTAAAGTTTTCGATAGTGTGATTCAATCAAAAAAATTTAGAAAATCACCAAAAAATAATGCAATTTCTTACTTACAAACACAATACACCAATAATACTGAAAAAGGATTAAACATGTCTATCAAAATGCTTTAGATTTCACAAAACCACAAAAAAGTTATTTTCATATTGTTTTACACGCGGTTGGGTCAATTAAAGGTTAAAAGTTTAAAAACTACGGAAATTATATTTGACACAATGTTATGCACTTTTCTATGAACTTATAATCACTCTTAAAACGCAAAAACCTCACATTCAATCACTTATGCTCAGATATACTATAAAAAAATATATTTGATACTGTTCGCCACGTGGTTTGATCACAAAAAAGGTTAGAAGTCTCAACACTGTGGAAATTATATGTTGATGCAATGTTATCCACATTGAAATGAACTTATAATCACACTAAATACACAAAAACATCAAATTCAATCACTTCTGCTCAGATATACCAACAAACTATTAGAAATCCGCGAGAAAAACGTCAATACATGTGGGCGCCGAAATCAACGGTTGAAGATTTCTGTTTATAGTCGAACTTGCGTGTGTGACGTCATCAAAAATAAATAACTGCCGATATCTCTGTCGATAATGAAGCTTAACTTATAAAAATGGTGTAAAGTCATAGGAATAGGTTCACAGATGGCAGGACGATGCGTATTTACAGCATATAGGCGCCAAATTTAAGCTTGCGATGCTTGACGGCTATGGACGTCCATACTCCTTTGGCGAAAGCGCGCGTTGACATTTAAGTCCGTCCATACTCCCGGAAAGGTTAATGATTTTTACATATTTAAGTATGCATGATTATTTATTAATTTAATGTACGTTGTATATAGAAAAAGCAAATAAATCTGACAGGAGTTCACGTCCATTATCTCGATAATGATCCCACAAAAGATATACAATCGCTCGGCTGATTGGTTATGGTTCAACCCTTACATGCAATTAAGTGAGAATTAAATAATAGGCCACTTGCATCACATTTTAAAAAAAAAATCCTGTTTAGGCAAATATTCTAAGACATTCTGTATTTTTTTATTTGTTTTTAATCCATATTTTTGAAACCCTGGCGATTTTTTGAAAATTTCAATCCGAAAAATCAGACCATTTTTTATAAACCGGAAAGACAGGACATTATTTTATGGTGCGAAAAAACGATAATTACATAGGGGAACGTACCCATACTACGTGACCAACTTTTTGCAATTTTTAACCCCCCCCCCCACCCCCCCGGTGACCAAAAACCTAAGCCCGCCTCCGCTCATTTGTACCAAGCGTGACATTTTGAAGACCCCCCCCCCCCCTAAACGTGTCACGTAGTATGGGTACGTTCCCTAGCCGAAAATCATTTAAAAAAAAAATATATATTTTCCACACGAATGGCACAGGAGTATACCAAAAATATTTTTATAACGTTCAACGTCTATATTACTAAATCAAATGTAATATACTTGTACTTGCATATTATAATAATAATAAGGATATTATAAAATTTGATTTTGTTAAAATCTGCACCATTATCATTATACCTCTAAAACAAGTACGGACAGCGTAAAATGTACGGGGTTCTCTTCGTAACATCTGTCAAAAAGTCAAACCAAATGATACATTCGCAGAGAACAAACAATAAATCTAGTGAACGTTAAATGTCAAATTCAAAAATTCGCCTGAAATCAAAGTGATGCCATATAAAAAAAATAAATCAGTGTGGAATTTTATAAAATTAATCGGAACATTTTCGGAGATGGGACGTCACAAGCCCAAATAATAGATTTATTTATTTAAAAATAAAAAACTGTACAATTCTAAAAATTTTTACTAACATTTTCGTAATCTTAGTAAAAAAATCGTTATGAAATAAATGCAAGTGGCCTATTAGATTAAACAAAACAAATAGATTTAAACTACCATCCATTTAAACACACAACAAACAGAGAGAAAGTTTACATACAATTTGTAATAAAGTGTTTTTTTCATTTTATCTTTTTTTTTCATTGCTTATAACAATGCTTTTTAAGTTGTATACACATATTTTGAACTTACACAAACTTTTAAACTTTCAGGTGATGAAAAAATTCCATGGATTTGCTCGTGCATCGGTCTGATTCTCGGAGTGTTTCTCGTTATCCTCGACTATATACTAGTGGAACGCGAAAATGCAATGGTAAATAATAAATATTTGTAGAAAGTATTATAATTAAATTTTTCACACAACAATTCTAAAAACATTTTTTTTCCTTTTTGTATCTGAATATTATATCCTATTACATAATTTGTTTCCAACTTATTTATGAATTGAACATTTTTCTTCTTCTTCTTCTTGTGCCCTGTCCGTTCATCGGATGTTAGCTATCATGTTGGTTATTAATTTGAAATTAATTATCTTTTTTTTATATATGGGTGATTCATTTTGAAAATAAAATTTTGTATTGTTTTCAGAATCCTCTAATGCAAGTGGCCTTTTCCCTAACACTAGCGGGGGGTGGGCTGGGCATTGGAAAAGGTTTCATTTGGTTGGAAAATCGAAACATAGAAAATTCTTTGATGCCACCAGACACAGAAGAACAAGGTCTGTATTTTAATCTTAGTTGCATGAAGAATGTTAAAAAAAAACCATTTATTTAAAACGAGAGAGTTCCGGCATGCGTTGCTATGCCATTTAATAAAGAATTTGTTTCTCCCTGCGTGTCCTTTCCCATTTGTCCCGTTCCTCTTCCTCTCACGCGTTCCCACTCCATCTTAACTCTCTTCACTACCCTCTCCCGCTTCCACCGTCCCGCGAACCCCCCTCCGGAGTTCCCCTCCCTCCTCCTGAATTCCATACATTCAGTCCCGGTACATTCAGTTTTCAAACAGCTCGCGTGCCACCTATTGAGAGAGTTCCGGCATGCGTTGCTATGCCATTTAATAAAGAATTTGTTTCTCCCTGTGTGTCCTTTCCCATTTGTCCCGTTCCTCTTCCTCTCACGCGTTCCCACTCCATCTTAACTCTCTTCACTACCCTCTCCCGCTTCCACCGTCCCGCGAACCCCCCTCCGGAGTTCCCCTCCCTCCTCCTGAATTCCATACATTCAGTCCCGCTACATTCAGTTTTCAAACAGCTCGCGTGCCACCTATTGCAATTTTTTTAAACAAATTTCATAATGCCAGAGCTCACCAGTATATATAGAAACCATCGCAGGCGTATGCAGATCAAATCCCCAAAGTTTCATCGCAATCGTATGAATGGTTTGCAACGCATCATTTCATGATGCCAGAACTCACTATTATATACAGAAACCATCGCGGGCATGCGCACATCAAATCCCCAAAGTTTCATCGCAATCGGATGAATGGTTTGCAATGCATCATTTTATGATGCCAGAACTCACTATTATATACAGAAACCATCGCGGGCTTGCGCATATCAAATCCGCAAAGTTTCATCGCAATCAGATGAATGGTTTGCAATACATCATTTCATGATGCCAGAACTCACTATTATATACAGAAACCATCGCGGGCTTGCGCATATCAAATCCGCAAAGTTTCATCGCAATCGGATGAATGGTTTAGCAACACATAGACAACTCATATACATATTCAGAAACAAGCATATTTAGATTTTTAAATACATATGTAGATAAGTGAAAGAGGCAGAAGGACTTTGTGAGGACGGAAAGGAGTGAAGACTGAAGGCAAATGGCAGAATATTTATGGAGGAAGCCAAATTCAACCCTGAGATTTAACGCCATGATGATGAAAGTGACAAACCAATCGTTATTTTCAACAGCCACTAATTTATTTTTCAGCTGCCGACAAGCTTCCTTGGAAGTGTAGATGGATAGGACTTGCAGCCGGTACAACAATAGTCTTCTTAGACTGTACTGTAACTGGCCTTTTAGGTTTAAAAGTAAGTCCAGTTGATTATTTCAATAATAATTACAAATTTGTGATTATGTTTAAACTGGTTTGTGATTGTAATTGATTGATTTTCCAGAATCCAGTAACCCAGGTGGCTTTTGCATTGGCCATAGCAGTCGGTGGCTGGTCCGTTGGGACCGTGTTGCGGCATCAGAGGATCAGTGAAGCCAACCCTCCTCCTGAAATACCTGAAGGTTTGTATAACTTAGGTCCCCCTTTTTTTTACATGAGCTCCGCACGGGAGGCCTTGAGGAAAATAAATTCCCTCAGAGTCTATGTCATCTTTGGGGATGCTGCGTGGAGGGTTTTTTAAGGAAATGAAGGAGAGGAGAGTTCTGGGAAGGAAAAAGGTTACTTATAATCATGGCGTAAGTATTACGCGGAACTTAAGATCGGATTCGTGAAAAACTTGACTTCTTACCACGGCGCAGGTATGGTTAAAACAGCCTTACCTTTTTAAGTGTTGATTATTTTAACAATAAAACAATCTATCCAACCACGCTGCACATTTTGATACTGTAGGAATTATATATTTAAATTTATTGGAATAACTTTTGAAGGTTATACCTATCAAAAATGATTATCCTGGACACTGATAGGAAAATGTAAGTTGTATGTGTAATATCTGATTAATTTATTGACAAAACACAAGGGAGATATATACCAACAAATAAACTAAAAAACAAATCACAGGATGGATAAAAACTAAAGGAACACTATTTTTCCAAAACCTATTTACTCCAAACCAAACATAAAAATTAACTTGGTATTTATTAATTTTAAATTGGATATAATATTCATCGAAAACATTAATTATCCCTCTCTGTTACAATTATTGGGACTCGATACATTAAAAGAGAGACGAATTTGTTCAGACCTATTTTATTTATTTAAAATCATTACCAACCTGTTGAACTTCCCTGAACTTCTTGCGCTAATATGTTTCCATGTACCTAGTCGATCAGTTCGTTTCAAATTACCTTATCATTGCAACAATACAGGATCGAACGCTGAACTCAATTCCATAATTCCGAAACGCCTGCGTGTACTTGGAAATAAATATGTTTTGGATGAATCTATAAACATTGCTAGTTTAACCTCATACAAAAACTACTTAATTAAAACTGTCTGTCAGCGCTTCTCAGTTTGACTATAATCAAATACAGATTTAAAGTATTAATTTCTTAATACATAATATCCGGGATTTATAATATGTTGTATTGTATTTATGATAACCTACTCATTGTACTTTTTATATTGATACTACAATTTCTGTTGTTCTCTTTTATGAATTTTATATTTATATTTTTCTTTTTTTTTATCTATGTATATTCTGTATTCATATGTAAAATAATTGTAATTCTTTTGCAAAAGCCGTCATAATCACGTTAATAAATAAAAAATAAATAAATTTAAATTATACCACTAGATCTACAAAATAGATTAATATCGCATAACTATTTTTAAAATATTGGCACTAATATCGCACACCTAGATAAAGAGTAGCACAACTCAAAATACCTCTTTTTTCAGGAACAGCGAAAAACGTTTTACTCGATTTCTATTTGACCGATTAAAAATATTGTTAAATGATAATATCATCTATGTACTTCTGTTTTTTTCTTTTATTCTCTTTTCTATTGTGACTTTAGTATATTATGTTGCCCAACTTACCTCAACTTACTACATTGTGTCTATTATGATGACTTTCTCAACACAGCTACCTACACCTACTATATGTACAATACTGCCACCATGGGTGGGTACTATGGAGTCCCCCTTGAGAGTCTCAAGGGGGATACTGTGCTATCACTTATGATGGCATAATAATACATGCGTACACCTCAGCACGGGTTCTCCCAGTGAGGTATTCACAATCCATAACCAAATTCGTTTTAACCAATTACACACAGTTGCCGATCATAGTTCACTCTACTACCACCTACTATGTTTCATATTAAGAATATTTTTTGTTTTACTTCCACCTAATGTCATTGTAATTGCATTTATTAACTGTATTTCATTGTATTTATTAACTATTATATTATTATATTATTAATATGGCTACCGTCGCCGCCGTGAGTGATTCTTCGGTCAGAGGGTGAATACCTACAAAGCTTCCCCCACTGACAACTATACACCTATACAGGTGTCAGTGCTTCTTCATCCTGCTTCATGTGATGTTCCATGTAGTGGAATGGGAAAAGCATCATATTTCTAGTGTATGTTATCTAATTAAAAACTTACCAGAAAATATTGAGTTTTTATGTTGAGCAAAAAACCAAATTGGATCAAAAGTAATACACACACACAACATGGTGAAATAACTTAACATCATATTATATATTTTATTTCCTGGTTTCTTCACAGGGGTAAGCAGAGAGGTTAGGCTGCCACAAAAATCTACCTCAGCATACACTTTTTTCTAAATGCTCTTCGGCTTTTCTGACTATTGAAATAACTCATTCTTCTTCTTCTTCGATGGGGCTACAGCCCATATCGAGCTTTGGCCTCCTGCAACATTCGCCTCCAACTCCTCCTGTCCTCAGCGGCTGACTTCCAGTTTGTTACCTGGAGAAGCTGTGCTGCATCCCCTCTTACTTCATCTTCCCACCTCAGTCTTTCCACCTGGGTGTCCAGTCAAAATTCTTTTTGGGACGCATGTATCCGGCATTCTCTGTACACGTCCAGCCCATCTCAACCTGAGGAGAGATGCTAGGGTCCTGATATATATCATACAGTTCTTCGTTGTGCCGGATGCGCCCTCCTGCATCCTGTTTGCCCTCTTTCCACATATTCTTATCAGCACTTTTCTTTCAAAAGTATCCAGCATTTCAGCCGTCTTTACCGTCAGTGTTAGCGCCTCACATCCATATGCCAATACAGTTCTAACAATGGTCTTATATGTAGTTATTTTGGTTTTTCTGTGGACGCTATGTAACTTAAACACTGGCAGCAAAGAGAAGTATGTTTTGTTGGCTGCTATGATTCTCCTTCTGATTTCTGCTGGATCCTCATTGTTCTCTGTCAGACTGAAGCCCAGGTAGGTGAATTGGTTAAGCCGTATGAGTAGTTGTCTTTAAATTGTGCACTACTTCTTCTTCTGTGTGAAGAGTTCCTGCTCTGTACCATCATTTTCGTTTTGTCAACATTAACCCTATTTAAGTCCTACTTCCCGTGCCGCTGTTTCTAAAGGGTCGAAGACCTCCTTAATGGCTGAAATTGATCTTCCAACAGTGTTAATGTCATCCGCATATCCGACAACTTGACTGCTCTTGAAATAAATATTGGAGCCAGTGTCTATTAGCTTTTTTCTTATTTCATGTTCGAGCATAATGTTGAAGAGAGTGTGAGCCAGGCCATCCCCCTGTTTTAATTCCTGCGATACTGTGAATTCTTCCAACAATCTCCGTCTATTTTGATCTGGCATCTTGAGTCTGACATTGTGGCTTTGATGAGCCTAACCAGTTCACAAAATTCAACCTCAGCATACACTTTTTTTTAAATGCTCTCCAGCTTTTCTGACTATTGAAATAACACATAGATATTTACAATTGGAAAGACATACTACTTATACAATTGAGGTTGACCTTCATCAAAGGACATCACATTTTTTTAATAATTTTCCTATTCCATTATGTTTTGATATAAATAGTCTGTATTCAAAATTTTGCAAATTAACCTCTTTTGTTTTCTTTTTTAAACAATCGATTGTCAAATTGCAAACACCAAGCAAATCAACTTCCTTTGTTTTTCAAACAATTGATTTATTAAAATATTATTTACATGTATTATGTAACGAATATAAGTGCTTATTATTTAACTCGTGGAATGCCGCGAGTAAATGGGGTTGGTTGTAACCAATTAGCGTTCGCAAAAAGCGGCAGCCATGACACCCAATGTCCCGCGATTCTGACAGCGTCCTTGAGAAATTTCGTACATAGAAAGGTCAAAGTTCAAAACCAAAGAATTTTTCCCGCGCATGCGCAAGAACTGCGCACGCTCCCGCGCTCCGGTAAATCATTAATATAAATTATATGGAGTCATCAATCTAATTGCGGTTTTCTCTATGGTAAAGAGCGATAATAGAGCAAGCGATTCTGACCGTGTTCTTCATACACTTTCTTTATACATAAGGGTCAAAATCGCGTGTAAAATCTCATGACACACCGGTTGACGAGCGGCACTGCGGAGGTTAAATATACAATTGCACCAGATAAGAAGTAAGACGAACCAAACACCGAAGCAAGGAGAACCCATTCCAACTTTTAACCAAATTATGATCAGCTGACAAACATTTATGCAATGTACATTATTGTGCTTGACAGCAATTACGTTGTATATTATATATAGACTCGCCATTGTCTTATAAACTCAAGATGGAATGTGGCAAATAACAAACACTCTTGTGGTTTCAGTAAATTCTTAATTCAAAAGCTTTTCATGTATGATAAAGATAGGCATTCAAAGAATATGTGTGTATGAGCGACATAGATATAGGACCGGCGGTGTTTGCGTAATTCCACTGCATACCACATTCTACATCACGGGTGTGACTGAGATGCCAAGATACACTTACTCGTTTACACTAAGACGAATATGGAATGCTTTATGAGACGACCTACTGGAATAAGTCGTCCTTCTTAAACTTAGTTGTTCGCTATCTCACTTTCTCTAATGGTGCTAAAAATCTTCCGGAAACAATTATATTTTTTATGATAACAAATAATTTGCATGTATTTACGGATGAAATATTTTTAATTTTTACTAGTGTTTTTGCTGTGTAATGGGAACATTTTCTCATCGTACACAATGGCATTTTGGCGCTTTTTTAATGCAATTTATTTATTCATAGGACATTGCCTTACACAATGATGGCAGTTGAGTACTAAAACTACTAAATCAAATACAAGTACAATTACCTTGGTTTTGGCCTACCACTTTTGAGATTTTTACCACACATCTGTGGATTATGTATAACGTCATTGCTTGACAGCTTTGAAACGACCATCAAATCTATCATGCCAGCAATTAATATTGGTAGCAGTTTCCTTTTTTAACCTTATTAAACGAGTGAAAAAATTGAAAGGCAGTATTTAACGAATTATTATACTGAAATACTGGCCCATAACAGTCGTTTAGTCGAGCAGCGAGTATATTAGTAACTAAACGCGTCCGAACACCACAATTTTAGTAGAGTAGTTTAGTCAGCTCTTTAGTAGAGTCAACCCGTTAAGTTCTATTTTTTCAGGCGAGTAGTGACCCCCACCACGCGTCCCTGCGCACTAACATGTGCGAACCCGTCATTTTAGCAGAGTTCATTTGTAGACGCGTAGAAACGTCGGGCCGTTTGAGCACTCTACAATTCTTTATTTATGTTGCTATTAATCTCTTTTCGTGTCTATAGTTTATTTATTTTCCTCTCACTAATTTATTCCTCCACCTCTTCTAAAATAAGCATTACAATCAGCTTAACCCTTCTGCTTGTTTAGGAATAAATACATCCTAAAACATGTAATCGCGTTACACTTTCATAAGACCAAAAATGTCCCGAGCGACCTTACATTTTAAAAACTATATATCTCTCTTCCTCTCATGCAAACATATGTATTTTTTTTTAACCAGAAAGAGAAAGAAATAATGCTTCTTATTGTCTTTGAAATATGAGAGCTATCTTGCATAGATATTTTACAATTTCGACCCAAAGTGACGGTTTCAGAAAATTTACGCGCGAAACCCAGGCTTCTGGATTGTGAGGTGCGAATATATTGAACCAAGCAGACGGGTTAATTAGCGTATTTACTTTGTTGCATGGCAGCCCGTCATCTTGCAATGTGCAGCTCTTTAATGAACTCCACTTTTTTTTTTTTTTACAGTGTATACCGCACAAGAATCTCAACTGCTCCCGTCTGGAGCCAGTGAGACTATGGCATCCCCAGTTGGGGTATGTTGTGAGGCTGAAGGTAGTGGGGAGGGGAAGGAGGTGGGGAAGAGGAAGGTTGGGAAGTACCTGGCTATTCAGATCTGGTCACTAAACACGGCTAAAGCCATTTTCAAGCAACGTTTCAATTCTGAATGGTGGTCTTACACCAGGGCGATACTAATAGTATCTTCCACTCTGTAACATGCCGCAAATATACTATATATTATTTTAAATGAATTAATTGTGAAATAACACAAATTAATCAAATAAAATTTATTTTGCGCATGCCGGGTTCGAACCCGCGACCTCCGGAATGTGAGTCAAGAGTCTTAGCCACTGGACTACGGAGGTCGTCTTGAACGTAATGCAAACGCTTTTTGGTGAGTCAATTAGCAAGTTACTCGCTACTCGACTAAACTACTCTCCCAATGCGAACAAGCCGTTAGAGCATGCAGTCATGAAGCCAAAGATCATCACCATTTGGAAGGTTTTACTGCCAACAGATCCTGGAGGGTTCCCTTGGTTTACTAATAAAAATATTTATTTTATTTATAGAAGAGGCTGTGGAAGAAAACCCTGTACCTGAAAGAACCAGTAACAAGTACACCAAGGCACAAGCGAGGTACAGATACAAAAAAGGCAAAATGTAATTATAAAAATATTTTGAATTATTCCCACTGTGACCAATATGCTGCGCCATTAGAAACAATCCTTTTCATGTACATATTGTAATGAGGATTCTACAACATTACAGAGTTAATTTAATAATAATGTTTATGATAAAATGACTATGAACCAATAAGATATTATGTTCTGTATATCAATGTGTATAATGGTTTATTTTGTAGATTATTCTTTTATATTATTTGTATATTGTATCATTCCAACAGAATCATTGCTCCTTCTAAAAAAAAATCTAGTCTGTGGTATTTTAATATCAATCTACCACCATTTTTATTATATTTGCTGTGAAATCTACGATTTTGTAATAAGAAAGAATCATTATAAAATTTCGGAAAATTTTACTTCAGACTGTGGAATAAGAATTTATATCAAAGTTTTATTAATGTTAAGGCTAACTTATGACACAATCATTTTTCTTACTGTTTAATTATTGGAAATAAATCTTATATTATAAACTTTCATTGGTTCTTCATTTTTATCACCCGTTTATAAAATATTCAACATAGTTATACATCGACCCAGGAAAGAAATAAATCAGCAATAATCACGTGACGAACTGCTCGCATCCACAATAATCAATTGCACATTGTTCTGAAAGGCGGACAGTGGCAGAGGAGGATACTAGTCACCAATCAATGCATGTTGTGAACAGCACATTCATTTTGTTCCAACACATTTACAATGCTTAAAAATTTGGGTAAATCATCGCCTCAGTTCTTATTTGTCCAATAGACCATTTTAGTTTTTGTTCAATCTTCACTTTAAAATTAAAAATAAAGTATAAAAAATGATCACTTAACTAAGAATTATTTAAACTAATGAGACCTTTACCTTTACGGAAATAGCTTTATCTTAAGCACTTATCATATAATGTTTTATTGAAATAACGAAAGAAAATTTTCTAATGGTTTGTTGGACAAATACAAACGAAGGCGACGAAATGTTTCACAAGTGCCACATTTTATTAGGCACAGATTTTGGAAATTACAACACGTTTCAACTTAATTACATCAAGAAATAACTACTAACGTTTGGCAAATGATAAAAGATGCATTAAAATTCAATTTTTATTCAACAAAAGTTTAAAAATTTCCTGTACAAAATGTTTCCTTTGTCACCATTCTTTTTTTTGTATGGATTTGAAGTTTGCAAAGTTTTGTTTCAATCTAAATATAATTTACTAATTTTACCTAAACTAAGAACCTATTTTGTGTACATACATTTTTTCTTGTAGTAATTGTTGAAATGAAGTGTTATTTCCATCATCTGTGCTTAAAAGTGTGGCGGCTTATGGAACATTTAATAAACTTTGTTCTCGATGGATAAGGAAGGTAAGGTAAATAAATAAATATATTTTCTTGTAAATATTTTTTTTATTTTTGCACTGTACATTCACATGTTCCGAATTATTTACAGAATACAAAATATATTGTCTCTAACAAAAGACATTGTAACAATATTATTAATGGTGATGTCATCCAGATATAAAAAAAATACACAGGCTTAAATATGTATACAGAACATCCCACGTGGCAAATTTTACAAAAATACTTACATAGTCATTTAAATCTATTTCCTTTAAAACGATAAAACAATATATAAATACGAAAGAAACTTTTAACAAAATTTTACTGAAAAAAGTACCTTACAATATAATATTATGTGAGATAAGTGCAAAATTGGTCTTATTTATTATGGAATTTTTCTTTATGACAATAAATAAATATTATTTAATGTTTAGACGCAACTAAACCCACTCCCTCATTGGTCGGTTAGAAATCCACATAAACCAGCACTCTCGGTACCACGCATTCGTACAGCACTCTGTTTATGTTGATTCCTTACCGGCCCATGGAGGAGCGAGCGGCATAAGATGTTGCAAAAAATAAATTGGAATTATTATGTACTTACGACATATCAGTACGATACTTCAAAATATGTAATGCTTCTATATCTGTGTTCATGTAGGCTAAGGGCGTTTATATTCTTTGATTTATCAATACAATTGGTTCTATATTGTATTATTTACATTAGTTTATTAAAAGAAATGGTTAACAAACAATGAATTGCGGTAGGATAGATTTTCCTATGCCCGGGGTCGGCAGACCACATGCGGCTCTTCACATCACCTCCACTCAATATGAGATGAAGCCGCCGAACAAACTAAATCTAACAGCATCAGTGTTGCCAACTCAGCTCTTTTAGAGCTAGAGCGACCTCTAATTTTAGTTCCAAAAAAGTGGTTTAGCTTTTTATTTTATTCAGAACTCATTCACAATAATTGAAAATTATTTCTCTGTGAAACCTATTTTCTGTGTTGAAATCTTTGTTCTTTTTTTGTCTTTAGCCACCTCCCCAGGATTATATGACTCTCTGATACATTTGTTATCCTTTTTTTTCTTGACAACTGGCTCTTCTCACCTGAAAGTCTGCCGACCCCTGCCTTAGGCTATCCGATTTACCGAATTGTTCTGGATTTCTTGAAACTGTATTCTAAAAAATGTTTTTCTAACTAATGGTCAATTTCAAAACAGTCACAATATGATATGAACTCTAAAAAAATCAATTGTATGTAGTACTAGTTCATCTAGTTTAAGGTGAATAGTTTTAACCCAAATATCAAATGGAGTCACAGATTCAATAACATATTATTCTTCTCGTCTCTATTTTGAGTGCACATATGTCTAATGATTGTTTCACTTGATATAATGTAAATGGATGTTTTGTTGCGTATGTTATCCAATTTCTTAAAGAACTCATTAAAAATAAGCTTAAAGTTTATCCTGTCTCTGAAAAGTGCTTGACTTTCTTGCAAAAATAATGAAAAAGCACTAAAGTTTTATGGAACTATTCTAAGGTACCAAATGAAATGGGAATACAATGTAATACTAAAATTGTGATGTTAAGGAAGCTAACACACACCAAGTATCAAGTATCAGTCAAGTCAAATGTTTGTAATTTCCAAGGCTCCGTATCGAAGGATGTTTTTACATCCAAATATTGTCAAAAAAACATTTTTCCAATTATTCAATTCCAACTTCTTTCTACCTGGTCCAATATATTACTTGTAAAATAAAATTTAGACCATATTCATAATAAGTAATAATCGAGGGCAAGTCAAACAAAGTTATCTACAAAAGTACAAGTTTACAGGAGACTACAGTTGTGTTGTCGCGATAAAAGAAATATTTAGTTGAAAGTACACTTTAATTATTATATTATAATCATTAAATAATATAATATTTTAGTTTTGAACTAAATACATGAGGCAACACAAAGGTTAACCCGTTGTTTGCCGGGGTAGTTGGGGTTGGTTGTCCACCAATTAGCGTTCGCAAAAAGCAGCATCCATGACACCCAATACACAGAATTCCGGCGGTTAAGTGTCGAGCCTCCTTTTTGGTCATTCATACACGGAGATACTTACAAAGCGAATCAAGTTTCGTGCGCTACTCGCAAGTATCCGCCAAACTATTTTGCTGGTGTTCGGAAACGATGCGACGCATTGACTACGGATTTGACATCAGTTGTACGCGACTGACATGCTGGAAGAGCGCTACACGAGTGGCATTCGCATCTAATACTTGTTTGACGGAAATGACATCCAAAAATGATTTGAGGTTAAATTTTGGTTCTGGAGGTGGGAAATTATGTAAGTTTATCCACTGCAGTGACGTCGCAATTTAAAACTTTTCTCCGTTTGCTCGACATTTTCAGAAGATAATTTTATAAATTTTTCGCCAACATTAAAAAAAATCAAACCCTAAAATTTTAGCACGGAGACATAAAAACTTATCATAGTGCTTTATAGCCAATGAATTAACCTGTATTTCATCGTTTTATCTCATATTTGTACGATTTATAAAAAAATTGTAAAGTTTATAACCGCGCGAATCCTGCGTGGATGTTACTTTCAAATTGCCGTGAAAGGTACTTATTTGAGTCAACATAGAATATTTTCAATTTCTGTATATTGTCTGTGGTATACTTGATAATGAAAGGTGCATATCTATGGAAAAAGGAATTAATTTTAATCAAAAACAGCTGATCAGAAATTCTGCTTGAAAAAAATGTATTTTTAACCTGTGACGAGCCGGGGGTGAAGAGGCATCCAACCTTCCCCTTGCCCTAACAAAGCACCACTTTGAATTTTGAATTGAATGTTTTGTTGATAAATTTTAAGCTATGGTATATTTTATTGACTGCAACACGTTCACAACACAATAAACTATCCACTAAAACCACATTACTTGCATTTATTACGTAAATTAATAGGTTTTACGACGTTTTATTCGCGATACACACAGTAATTGCGACCGTTAATTCCGCGCCAAAATCTGACAGCGCATCATCATAGAATAAATCGTCTTAAAAATAATCCAGTGTGGCAATTCGACTGAAATCTTTAAGACTACCAAGAATAATGATGGCGCAAGCGATTTAGACACTGTTTTTCATACAAATTCGTACATATGAGGGTCAAAATCGCAGACCAAAAGTTTTTCAGAGACAATTTATTTCAAATATTTGAATTATTTTCTCGCGCATGCGCAAATGAGGCCCGTGTTTTCGAGTTCCTGGCACGTTACCGGTTAAAATCGTCATAAAATAGTCCACGAAGTTCGGATTTGAGACCTCTATGGTCATAATAGATAAAGAATATCAATAGCTTCGTTTTAAGTCCAAAATAACAGTCAATTTGACATCTGATGTAGTTCCTTGGCAGCGACGAATGACCTACAATTAATATTTATTTCGTTGTACGGGTGAATCCAAAATCTTCTTTTTAGACTTTTTTTATGCTTGTAAAGATAGAGAAGAACAATATTATTGTCTTCGTCACTAAAATCACTTGACATTGTATTAAATCCGTGGCTGCACTTGAAAAGATTATCAAGTTCGGTAGCGCCGTATAAGGACACCTGCTTTAAAGAGTAGCATATCAGTAGGCGACTTGTGGTTGCATCACAGTCACGCAACTTGTAATTATCTCTGTGTAAGAAGGACCTAAAGTTGTACTTTTGTAGAGGGTGTTTTTTTTTGAGGTTTGGTTTTTAAACTGGCAACATTGTTTCTACAGATTGTCAATTTGACAGTTGATTTGTAGTCAGTACATTTTGCCATTTCACCAATAGACTGACGTCAGATCAGCGCTTGTAAATTGTGCAAATTTATTTTATTTTATTGCGGGAAACATTTGGTGAGCGCATAATTTCACGTAATGGACCTGTGAACTGGCCTCCACGATCGTGTAATGTCACACCATTAGATTACTTTCTTTGGGGGTATGTGAAGTCACTAGTCTATGCTGATAAATCATAGACGTTGAACCATTTGGAAGTCAACATTCGCCGTACTGCCGATATATGGCCCCAGTTGCTCGATAAAGTTGGACTTCACGATTGTGCTTCATTCGACCTAGCCGTGGCGCTCATGTGCCCGAAATCATATTTAAACAATAACGGCATAAAATTATCTATTTAATAAAGCCAATATCACAAACATTAACATTATTTTAATGTGTTTTTTTTTCATTTTGAATTTGTATACCTCTAAAAAAAAACACCCTTTACATAAAACAGTTTTTGTGATGGTATTATTCATTAAAAAAAAGTAGGAAATATATTGATCTGTGTAATATATTATCATATCTGTACATAATATATTTATGTACGTATAATTTTACTGCTTTTTGATATCTTGTTGAAAACTTTTATTATAAACCATTGTTCAGCTAATCGGTGATAAGTATAATATTGTATTTTCTGTTATCATAAGATACCTTATTGTTTTGAATCTGAACACATTGTTTTATTCAAGCTGACCACCAAATTTGATAAAAGTGTTCCTAGTGAAATAAAATTAATAAATATACATTTTTTAAGTATGTTGTTAAAAAGTTTGTTGCAAACAATATTAAATCAATAATTTCATCAGCTTTTATCACTATTTCATAAAATTAACAAAATTCAAACGTTACAATTCAATGTGCATAACATATTGCTTCTAAATAAAACATTAGTAAAGAAAAATACATAATATTAAAGACAAATGACGTTGAAGATTCCGTCTGTACAGATCTGGTGCCCAAATAAAAGCCAAAAGATTTTCATCACACTCAAGTCATACAATGACATGATCAATTATTGCAAATTATTAATTTCACTATATAAACGTTGTAACAAGTATTCATTATTTAACCGATACATTAAATTTATGACTTTTTATGTACAAATAAAAGGGTGTGATAAAAATAGCCACAGATTAAAATGCCGATCATCTTTGGTTGTTCTACAAACCAAAGACAAGTAGGTAGAATGATATTATGTTCAATACTTATGCTTCAAATAGTCTGTCCAGTTATCATAGAGGTGCACTTTGGTGTTAAAACTATGAATTCACAAAACATATTAGATTATATTAATCACTTTCAGATATTGCCTTCTTCCGCCGTTTTGCTTGTTTTGGCTTCACTATTTCTTCTTCCTGCAAAATAACAGTACATACATTTAATCTACTGTCCTTAAGTGGAACGTTTGCGCGGCCCATTTCAGCCCGTTTCGTACAAATCTTATTATACAAAATACCTAACCAAACTGAAAACTTATTTTTGTAATCAAAAGGTATATCAAATACCGAATAGTACGAATATAAGATTTTAATGTCTTATGATTTTAGAGGAAACTTGGGCAATTATCTATTATCTTCTATATTAATAAAAATCAATCGCCTAAATTATGTATGTGCATAACTTTACCCAATTTATTCAAACTTTGGGCATTTGATGTATGCATGCCCGCAAAGGTTTCTATATATACTGATGAGCTCTGGCATTATGAAATTTGTATTAAAAAAATTGCAATAGGTGGCCCGCGAGCTGTTTAAAAACTGAATGTACCAGGACTGAATGAATGGAATGCGGGAAGGGGAGGGAACCCGGAAAGTGGGAGGGGGGAGGGGAACTCGGGAGGGGGGTTAGCGGGAGGGGGGGGAAACAAGAATTGGGGGGAGGGGGACCAGGAGGGGGGTTCGCGGGAAGGGGGTGGAAAGGCGAAGTGGTAAAGCGAGGAGAGAAGGGGACGCGGGAGAGGAAGGGGAGGCAGAAGGGGAACGGGACGAATGGGAAAGGACACGCAGGGAGAAACAATTTCTTTATTAAGTGGCACAGAAACGCATACCGGGAACTCGCTATAATAATATAAATGGAGCGACCAATCGATTTGATTTGTATGCAAATTAACATTGGAGGACCCACCACTTACCCGCCCTGGTATAGGTAACAGATGGTTACCCCTTCAAGGCTCTTGCAAGGACTCTAATTTTTTTGGTAAAAACGACTCTACATTTGATAATGAAACTAGACCTCCAATGTCCCTGCATACGTTGTTTGTAAGCAGTATGCAAGTGCTTAGCGGGAAATACAGATACAATATGTGTTAGTATGACAAAATATAGACAAGACAATGGGTTAGGTTGGTGAAAGTCCATGAGGTGGCAAGCGCTGGGTGATTGTATGCAAATTAACAGACGGCGGTGTGAGTTAAAAGGTTGGGTAACCATCCAGTAGATGGCATTGTGTTTCGTTAGCCACAGCAACGCGTGGCCGGGTCAGCTAGTTTGTGATAATTTTTTAAAAATAATTTTTCTGTTTGGTTGCATATTTTGATCTCAAATCCAAAATTAAGATTGGTTTGAAACGGGCCGAAATTGGCCGCGCAAATGTTCCACTTAATAGGGTATGTTTTAAAGCTCAAGAAGTCAGTCAGGGGGTATATAATATATGTGTTATCAAAGATGGCATCTTTGTTTCATCCTTTAGCTGTAAGTAACAACTTTCTCTTTTTTTCAGAAGAACTATAAGTAGGAGAAATTTTTTAATAAGTCAGGTATGCCTTATACGTCATACGTGTTTCTGGTAATGTTATATTATCGCAAAAACAAGCTTATGGGTCCGAGTGGTTAAGAGATAAACATTCTTGCTGTTCACGGTGTCATTGGTATTCAAAGTATGTTAGCACGTAGCAAAAGCTATACAAGTGTGCAATTCACACGCGATGGAAGTGAAACCTTCAGAAAACTAAAGTAGACAAGAGTGGGGAGACCGATTCTATCTCATTCTCTCGCAGGCAATTTCAAATCACAACGGCGCTAAAGAAGGTTTCATTTAAAAAATAAATATTATATGCAGAAGTCGTATATGTACATAGTTCCTATAAATGTATGTCAGATGTGCGCATTGATATTTTGGAGCTGTGTAAAGTTGATATGATATATTTTCCAATGAAATAAATAGCACAATATTATCAAAACAATGCTATTTTTCTTGCTCTTAAAAATAGTAAAAATGTGAACACAAAACTACAATTTCTAATGCTAAATTCCATTTACACATTTTTCATTGGGAAAATCAAGAAACATACTATATAATATCCAATATATAAAATTCTCGTGTCACGGTGTTTGTTACCATACTCCTCCGAAACGGCTGGACCAATTTTGATGAAATTTTGTGTGCTTATCTGGTAGGTCTGAGAATCGACCAACATCTATTTTTCATACCCCTAAAAGTAAAGGGTGTTCCACTCCGAAGAATATTATTTTCCCCTTACATTTTGTATGGAACGAATTCTCCTATTTTGAAAGAACTGCAGCAATATTGTAAGGGGTATAATATTGAACTGTGAACCGGGGGAGGGGGGAGGGGGGAAAGGAACTCAGGAAGGGGGGTTAGCGGGACGGGGGAAGGGGAGAAGTGGAGTGGGGAGAGGGAAAGCGAGAGGGGAAAGGATATGCAGGGAGAAACAATTTAGATCAAGGTATGGTATACGCAGGGAGAAACGATTTAGATGAATTCAGCTAATAAGTTGACAACAGTTTTTGATTCTGAGGCGGTACGAAGTTCGCCGGATCAGCTAGTATTAATATGTATTTTGAATTATATCACTATGCAATTTATTGACGTCTTTTATGACTATTGAGCAGAGGCGGCTCCAGAGGTTGAAGGTCATTTAAAAAATATAATTTTATATTAACTTTTAAAGTGTGAAACCTCAAATTATAATATTTAATTAAATGAAGGCAATATAAGCGAAACTCAATCGAAAATCTGGAAACAGAAAAATCAGAAAAGGATATTGGCTCCACTGGGACTCGAACTCAGGACCTTCGGCTTTCTGGGCCACAGCGCTAACCACTGCGCCAAGGTATCGATATCCGATTCGGTCATTTTTAACTGTATCATACTTCGACTAAGAATCACCAACATTATTTTCATTTTTCTCAACGCATATTTTATTGGCTGCTATCTTTATGTATAATTGCAAGATTCAAACCCCAACTAAATGCTATCTAAATAGTGTCTGAAAATATCTATATATAGTCACTTCATATGAAAAGTAATAAATTAACTACTAACGGCCGCTGTTACCAATCCTACTAATCAACTTCTAAGCTAAATCTTAGTTTTTGATTAGCCAAGCGATTTTTAAGCATTTTGTAGGGAACGTTCGTTTCGCGTTGTTACCAACCATTTTATCGTTGAAAATCTTCAGTGGCCCCACACACAACCGCACACTACCATAGACAATAAAATGACGTCAAATTAAAAACTTTCTATCTTAAATTAATATTAAAAAGTTAATTATTGTAGCTTTTATTAATACACATTATTTCTTTTAAATGTCGTTATTCGTAAACTGGTATTTCATATTTTTTAAACAAACGTATATAATATATTATTACAAATAAAGTGACCACTTTGACTTGAACGTAGTGCCACAATCGGTAATTCCCATTTGATTTGGCGGATCGGCGTAAGTTTTTTCTCCGTGCGTTAGCAAGTAAACAAACTTTTTAAAATGGAAAATAAAACAAAGCGTGCCAAGAATTTAACACCAAATGATAAGATGAGGCTTGTAGAATTCATCACAGCATCGCCGATACTGTTATCGAAGTCAACGGGCGGTCCCAATTACATAAATCATTACTTCCGCCCATTCTGCAATATCTATTATGTCTAAAATGTCTAAAACGTCTCTATCCATTTTATTATAACGACAATAAATCTGACAAATGCAACACAAATAACTGAAAGGAGCGCGAACCCGACTGTCATTTGTCAGAGTGACATTTGATCATTCGCGGTATTTTTCACTCTGTGGACACTTTTTATAACTAGTACTTTCCTTAGATTTATGCTTAAGTAGCTAATCCAGTAGTCCGGCTGGCTTAGACTAAGCGGCTTGCTTAAGCGATGTTTGTGTGTTGGTAACAGCGTAGTTTGCATTTAAGCAGTGATGAACCTTAGATTTAGCTTAGAAGTTGATTAGTAGGATTGGTAACAGCGGCCGTAAGAATATAGGTACTCCGTAATATTTAATTGGAAATCACTATTAATTCGTTTACGTACCTAAGTAAATGTCAAATATATTATATTTATTGAATCAGCAATTTTTTAGGTACAATACAAACAAAAAATAGTAAAAAACAAAGAATTTATTTTAAATTGAGCCATTTTTCTATAACCGCCGAGAATGAATATTTGAAAAAATTTATATAAACTGTTGTCGTCTTATAATTTTGGAGGGTCACTGACCATTTGACTTAAGGGTCAGCCGCCCATGCTATTGAATATTTTAACAAATAACATATACTTTTGTCTATGAGAGTAGTTATGGGACAATATGATTTTTTTTAAGAGTGGATACATAAAAATATATTTACCTCGCTGTCGTCATTAGATGAGGGGTTAGACCTGGGGGGGCGCCGTGGAGGTGGTGCAGGGGCCCCTTTTCTGCCCCTCCGGGAGACCGGGAGCTCCTCTTCGGACGCCAGCCCAAACAGAAAACTGAACTCTTTCTGGAATGATTAACGACCTGTATTAGATTATGCCAGCCCGGTAAGGAAGAAATTACAATGCCAGTATTTTACAAAAGGTTAACTTAGTTGTGATGTTCGTATTGATTGCATTTAAATGTCGGATAACTAAAGCTTTATATAGTAGTAAAGGGTTCGATGACAAAACAGAATACTACTGAAAAGTGATATAGAGACATGAAAAGTGACTAATGAGTAAATAATTGTATAAATTTCCTTCTTTCAAACATTTGTTATAACGGTAGTAGAAAATAATCTAATATTGTAAGATCAAAATAGTTTTTTTTTCAACAGCCTTATAAAAAAACACTTCACAACTGTTAAATAGTGTTTCTATTACACATTGTATAAAGTCAACATTTTCTTTTACGGATTATTGCTAATAAAAAAATGTCATTATTATGTTGGCAACATTGAACTTCAGTAAATATGCGCATTTGCGGATCCGCCATATTTTTTTTCAGGCGCGGCAAAATTACAGTTTTGACATGTGATATTTGACACGCGGTTTGTATATAATTTGGGAGGCGGGTATAGGTACCGGCCGCTGCCCCGGGAACCACTTATTGGGTAACCAACACCCCTGCCATAGGTCACCCTAAGTGGCTTGCTAGGTGTTTGGTGACTTAGCACGGGTCGGGTCGGGAAAGACTGGTTGAGGGAGATCTTTTGACATTTCCAGCCGGACTCTCGATTCATCGCCTCCCACTGCAGTGGGAGGAGATTCATACATCCGTCATTCCTGACCCCCAGATTCCTACCCACCCCTCATACCTTTTTCCTTCCCAGAACTTTCTTTTCCTAAAAAATCCTCCTCACAGCATCTTCAAAGATGACATGGACCCCAAGGGATATTGTTTTCCACAGGGCCTCCTGCATGGAGGTAATGTAAAAAAAATGTTTTTCTACATAATTTCTATTCTAATGACCAATTCACTATTATATTAGTATAAATCAACGTAATTGAATGTATTAAACTTTTCACAAACAAAAATTGAAAAGGTAATTTTATCTAGTTTCTAAAATGGTATTTGTTTTTAAGCCATTTTCAAAAAATAAATATATGGGTCATTTAAAATACTAGGAAAAATTCCGAAATTCCTTGAATAATTAGACATAAAACCAGCATATAGAACAGATAAACTATTCTCTTTGGCTGGAACTATTTTTTGTCAGTTTTTGATTAGTGAGGTTTTCACATACACAGTCGTTTGAATTAAATATGCACAATGTTTTTTAGTAAGGCTGAAAATGTTTAAGTAAAAGTGAAAGAAACCTTTATTGCATCGCTACTATTGGAGTACGCCGACTGGAGGGCTTTCCTCATGCACTCCATGTTGTAGAAGGACATGTCATTCTGTCGAAAACAACACATCCTCATTTGTTCCAAGTGGCCCAAAACCTGGAAACATTTTAAACGTCTATTAATATTAGCACATTATAAAACACATTGTCATTGATAACAAGTTTGGCAACAATGATGTTTTATAAATAGACTTGCCATCGTCTCACAAACTCAATATATAATGTTGCAAGTAAACAACACTCTTTTGTTTTCAGCGGTTTTCAGTAATTTCCTAATTCAAAAGTTATTCACAAATTAAAAAGATATGCTACTTCCACACCGAAGCCAACCTTACTACCCCTCTACGCAATCGTCCGAATGTTTGAAATTGGAAGTTGGCCTCAGTGTGGTCGTGCCATAAGATAATCAAAGAATGTGTGTGTATTTTCTCTAATGACACATAAAATCGTGGAGCAAGAAAAATGAAAATTAATTGTATTGTTTATAATAATACGTAATTTGCGTGTACTTGTAAATGAAATGTTATTTCTTCCCTTTTACTACTGTTTGTTGTGTAATGGAAAAATTTTCTCATCACACAGGAAGGCATTTTGTCACTTTTTAAATGCAATTTACCTACTGGTAAGACACCAATGACGTTATATAATGTAGACGCGTGGTAGAAATCTCAAAGTGGGAAGCCAACAACAAGACAATCGTAGAGTACTCGATTTCTAGTACTTTAGTACTAAACTGCCACGCGTTGACTAAGGTCGTGTCCTACCAGTAAGTAAATTGCATTAAAAAGCGCCAAAATTCCCTCCTGTGTGATGAGAAAATGTTTCCATTACACGGTAAACAGTAGTAAAAGCGAAGGAATAACATTTCATTCGTAAATAATATAAGTCCCCTATGTGTGTAATGAAAAATTTAATGAATAAAGAAAACTTAAAAAAAAAAAAAAACGCGTTTTTTTTTACTTAAAATAAATTTTCAATGTAAAAAAAATGCTAACTAAAAAAACGCTGTCCATCCTCTCTGCTAACCTCTCTATAATTACGGTCGTCGCCCTCACAGAAACTGATAGAGCAACGAAGCGCATAGGTGACTGAATCGGTTTAGCTTTTGTAAGGTGTTTTATGCATAACAATCCCTAACGCGGCTCGGTCACTAGCGCGACTGAAATGCGGTAGTGTTTGTAAGGCGATTTACGCCTTCCAATCCCTAACGCGGCTCGGTCGTTAGAGTGACCCAACCGCGTTAGGGATTGGAAATACGCGCCCAGGCCTCCTACTTTAGTCGGCCTTGAGATAGTATTCGACGGAACTTTTGAATTTTGAATACGAAAATGCCGCCCGCGTTCTATCTTTTGTTTCGTCCATATGCACATATTCTTTTAAGCGTCTATCTTTATCATACATGAATAACTTTTGAATTAAGAAATTATTGAAAATCGCTGAAAACAGAAGAGAGTTGATTAATTGCCACATTATATCTTGAGTTTATGAGACTATGGCAAGTCTATTTATTTTATATAACGTCATTGTAAGACACGACCTTACTCGACAAGTGACAGTTTGGAACTAAAGTACTAGAAATCGGGTACAGTGCAATTGCCTTGCTTTTGGCTTACCACTTTGTGATTTCTACCACACGTCTTGTTTGCAAACCCCTGAGTAGCCCCGTTAACATACTAATAATAGTACATAAACAAATATTAAGATTATTTTAAATAGTCAATGTACTATAATATAATACAGGTTTGCAAATAATCACAACCTATTTCAAAACATTGGGTTTGATAAAATGCTGTCATGCTGTTTTCACAATAATTTACAATATTTTAATTTACTGTCAATGAAGGTACTCAATAATAAAATTTATTATGGTTGACTTGTTTGTAATTGTGTCAACATAAATAATGACGTGCATATTCAGTTTATAGTGTTATAATATCAATCATGGAAATATGAAATGCTAAGAACAAAATGTTAATTGTTCAGGAGAGCGAAAAGAAAGTTTTTTATTTTTTCAAAAAATCATATCTTGTTTTTGTAGACTTATAATTATATTTTTTTTATTATAAAATAACATTGAATAGATCTTTCAGAATTAAATAGCATTTAATAACATTAAATAACATTTAACTTAACATTTTTAAAAAATTTATTTTAGAGTATTTAATTTACTTTTAATTTTTCGGAAAAAATGCACTCTTTTTTGAGAAAAAATAACATATTTAACTCATTTTTGGGCTAAAGTTCGGTTTATGGGGGAAATTCCTAAAAAATAAAACTAGTTATTTTTATACTAATTTTGGGTCGGGGAATCCGAATCTGAAAGAATTAGGCGGCGGCAAGCAATATTAACTGAATTACACAACTTTAAAAATTTTTATACACATACAGGAAAATAGCCATTTTGGAAGCATTTTGATTCCTAGAAAATCAAACTAGTTATTTTTATACTAACTATGGGCCGGGGAATCCGAATCTGAAAGAATTAGGCGGCGGCAAGCAATATTAACTGAATTACACGACTTTAAAATTTTCTATACACACACACATGAAAATATTCATTTCGAAAGCATTTTGACATACGTAGTACAAAGATCATAGAAAAACAAGATAACATAGATGTTTTTACCACACAAAATTAAGTGTTGCCATTAAGCAGTAATATCAATAACGTAAAATAACATGTTTATATTTTAAGTACTTATTTTTTATAAATTTTAAACAAACAAACATTTCTTGTTTTTCTATGATTTTCGTACTTCGTGTGTTAAAATGTTTTCGAAATGACTATTTTCATGTGTGTGTGTATAGAAAATTTTAAAGTCGTGTAATTCAGTAAATATTGCTTGCCGCCGCCTAATTCTTTCAGATTCGGATTCCCCGGCCCATAGTTAGTATAAAAATAACTAGTTTGATTGTCTAGGAATCAAAATGCTTCCAAAATGGCTATTTTCCTGTGTGTGTATAAACATTTTTAAAGTCGTGTAACTCAGTTAATATTGCTTGCCGCCGCCTAATTCTTTCAGATTCGGATTGTCCGGCCCATAATTAGTATAAAAAAAAAAAATTTTTTTTTTTGGACCATCCCCCATAAACCGAATTTTTTCCCATTTTTGGATTTATTGTCCTTTACAGCATTGGTCCCCAACCTTTTTATCGCCGCGGACCGATCAACGTTTGATAATTTTAAAACAGCCCGCTGAGGAGGGGATGTTGATTGTTTAAACCTCACCGGTGAAGTATGTATATAGTACACATCGCCTCAAAATATGTAAATATCTATTATTGTAGAAAGCAATCACTTTGTGGTTTGACATATTTAATGCTTGAGTAATGCTTTAGCTTTACTCAAGCATCTTCAGGGTACAAATTAATACTATTAGTATAGTATATACTATTAGTATTAATTTGTATCCTGAAGATGCTTGAGTAAAGCGAAACCGGTCGGTTCATAAATTAATAAATCTCGTGGTTTTAAACAAAAAAACGTATTTTATTTTATTAAATATGTAAATATCTCTTAAAATATAGTAAATACACAATTCAGATTTTGGCTAATCCTTCATTACACATTTACGAATTTATTAAAATAATTATAAACATAATAATAAGCTCTTGTTAGTCGAAATAGAAGCATTTTGTTGAAAAACGGGAATAAATTCACCAATTCAATCAAACGCATGTTAGTATGTCATAAATTCTCAAGAAATGATTCTACTTGCATTCAGGCAAGCAGAATATAAGAGCGGTGACACGTCATTGCGTCTCACTCGAGCTCTTTACATTATATATGTGAGTGCGTAAGATGGAAGCCCAGTCCTGTTATTTACTTCAAAGGTATTGTGTCGGCAGTAACGTGACGTGAAGGGGTTCTCAACCGAATTATTATTTTTTTGTCGATAACTATTTAATTTTTTATTGGGTATGTTTGATTTTTTTAACATAATTTTGATTTTTAAGTAGGATCCGGTACCATTTGATTCACGGACAGGTACCGGTCCGCGGCCGGGAGGTTGGGGACCACCGCTTTACAGCATTTCAAATTTCCGCTATCGATATGTTAGAATAGAATGTCAATGGTCAAGTCAAAAAAGCCTTTTCAGTCTGAAAAAGAAATTATATATATTTGCTCTCGACTCTTTGTCGATGACAATGCAACTACCAACTTTCGGTAGCATTCACACACGCATTTCTCTGAAATTGGCAACCCGGCAGATAGACTCGTTGTAATGACAGTGCAATCTATCAAACTTTGTTATTACGGGTTAATTTTTTGAATATTATTAATTATTATTGATGGTTCGGAAATGATAAAAATTTTACTTTTGGAAATGAAGAAAAAATTATATAAAATATTTAAATAAGTTTGTCTCCATCTATTTTAATTATGTGCGATAAGTTTCATACAGTTTGAGGTTATGATCTTGTCATATACGAAAGCATTAAGGGATTTTAATATACACATTATTTAAAAATCATAATGATCAGTGTATTATAAATACCAGTATGCGTGTATTATAAATACCAGTATGTTGTTTAGACGTAATACGATGCATTTTTTCGTAGTAACGTAGGTTTTGGAACAATAAATTGTTTATCAGGCCCCCTAGCACAGTCAATCGATAAGGATTGATAGGACATCTCATCGTTCCCTAGCATGATTGCAGATTGCCAAATAATTAGTAACAGTTCATAATGACTAAGTGTTCATAACATATTTGTAATGTACTTTTATTGTGGCCACACTAGCCACACAATAATAATAAATATGTTAAACGTAAGTTCTCGTCTTTATTGTAAGAGTACAATGGATTCAATAAGTAATATTATTTGTCTCGGTAGCGACTGATTATACTGGAAGTTAGAATGGTTCTGGCCGCGGCCGTACACCGGACCGCTGTCCCGGCTCGTATGCCCGATCGGCAATGTTCGGCGACCCGAGCATTCCCGAATTACTACATAGATACAAATGCGATATAATTGCATATATCACACCCTTCCCCCTGTAAATCAGTCACTACATATTTAAGTATTTCAAGTATTTCATGATTCTATATAATTCAAACACTGTAAATATTATACTGATATTTCACTCAAGTTCTTATAATGTTTTTTCATAAACACATCATTATTAATATTTCCCACAAAATTATATTAAGTTAGAAGGCTTTCCGTTCCTTCCTTGTGGACTATCTTGGGCGGAGTCTCCCCAACCAGGGATTTGAACTTTGACTTGGACCAGCGATTGCCGTGTCTGTGACCTCCGGTGACCTCTCTCCTCCCTCCGCAAATCTGAAATCAGGAGAAAACACCGTTAACTCACTCCACAGATTGGATAACTCTTTCTCAGAGTGCTCAGTCCTCGTGTCATCAGACGCGGAATCTGGCAAATCTGATTCAACATCACTCCAAGACACTGATAAGTTCCTCATCTGATCCACATGACGTTTCCAAATTAATTGAGAATCACAAGTTTTTACCAAATATAATTTTTTTCCAATTTTATCTGTAACAATTCCCTTTACCCATGTAAATTTATTATTCTTCCTGAAATCTTTAACTAAACATTTTTGTCCCACAATAAAATTTCTTGTTTTTACACCACCATAATACTTAGATTGTTTACGTTGATTTGCCTCAATATTCTTATTCGCCAAATCATGTTGTTTTGACACAACCCGTTCATTCTCTTTCGGAATGAGACTGTCAAAAGTAGATCTAAGTTTCCTACCAAACAATAAAACTGCTGGCTCGACTCCCGTCGTACAATGTGGAGTATTTCTATAATCGGACAAAAAATGTAACAATTTATCCTTGTAATCAACCTGAAATTTATTTCCTACCATAAGTTTTTTAAGAAAACTCTTAGTAGTTTTCACTGAATTTTCAGCGATCCCATTACTTTTTGGGTGCATAACTGGAGATGACATGAATTTAATATTGTTTTCCCGAAGAAACTGTTGGAAAATTTCACTCGTAAAACAAGTTCCGTTATCTGACACTATGAGTTCAGGGTAGCCAAAATTTGAAAATAATTTCCTCAATTCAAATATAGTATTAGCTGAATCTGCCCTTTGAACTTCAATACAGTCAACCCATTTAGTGAATGAGTCGCAGACGACGAGAAACATTTTCCCTGCCAGTGGTCCACTATAATCCAGGTGTAGCCTACTCCAGACCTTCCCAGAATTAGGCCATACCGATAATTGACTCTTTGGCGGAGATTGTTTCGTCGACGCGCATTCTGGACATTCCTGAACAATTTTCTCTAAATCTTTGCTCAGCGATGACCACCAGAAATAACCCTTTGCTAACCCTTTCATCTTAACAATACCTAAGTGTGAACGATGCACGAGCTCTAACACTTTTTTATGCAACGAACTTGGAACAATAATTCTATGTTGCCAAAATAAACAATCCTTAACAATCGAAAGTTCGTTCCTTTTTATCCAGAATTTCCATAATTCCTCCTCGCGTTTAACACGTTTGGGCCACCCTTGCCTTAAACACGTCATTACGCCTTGAATGACCGTATCTACTTTAGTGGCTTCCCTAATCGAATTAACGTCAAGATGTTCACAATTGCTAACAAAATCTACGAAATCAGACCCGTAGTCTTCTTTGAATTCCTCAACTGACGATTCTAAAGGTAGTCGAGATAGGAAATCCGCTTGATTTTTGCACGATCTTACGAATTCCGTTTTATAAGAAAACCCTGCTAAAATAATCCCATACCTTTGCAATCTGTTTGCGGCTAGAACAGGAATATTCTTGTGCTCACCGAGAATTCTCATCAGAGGCAGATTATCAACACACAACGTGAATTCTCTGCCATATAAGTATTGAAAAAATTTATTCAAACCGAACACTATAGCTAAAGCCTCTAAATCTAAGATGCTATATTTCTTTTCCGCGCTATTTAAACTTCTAGATGCAAACGCTATAGGTCGCAACGTACCGTTTGCGAATGAGTGACATAGACACGCCCCCAGACCGGATGTACTCGCGTCCGTAAAAAGTTTAACCGGAAGGTGCGGAATGTAATTTGTCAAAATCGTATTTTTACTCATCAAATTCTTTATTGTATCTACTGCGTTAGCGCATTCTCTAGAAAAAACCCATTTGACATCTTTCTTTAAAAGATTGTGAAGTGGTTCTAGAATTGATGACATGTTAGGTATAAAATTCCGGTAAAAACTGAAAAATCCTAGTAAACTTTTAAGTTGATGAACGTCCGTCGGATAAGGTGCATTCTTAATGGCTTCTAATTTATCCGTTTGAGGTTGGATTCCCTTTTCGGAAATGATGTACCCCAAAAATTCTAACTCTTTTACAAAAAATTGACATTTTTCCGTATTTACACATAAACCGCAATCTTGTAGTCGTTTACAGACTGCCATGATATTATCCATTAGATCCTTTTCGTTGATCCCTGAGATAATAATGTCATCTAAGTAAAATGCCACGCCTTTTAACCCTTGCAAACAACTTGCAATTGTTCTAGCAAAAATTGCCGGAGCAGATTTAAATCCAAACACAAGTCTATTGTAAACAAACAATCCTAAATGTGTATTAATCGTTGTAAATTTCTTACAGCTATCCTGCAGTTCTAACTGTGAATAAGCTTGTTTTAAATCCAGTTTTGCAAAAATTTTCCCCGAACTAACCTTGTGGATAACCTCTTCGATCCTAGGTAGCGGGTATTTCTCTAACTCTGTAATAAGATTTAAACTTCGTTTATAATCTACACAAATACGAATCTCGCCGTTTTTCTTTACTACCGGAACGATGGGAGATGCATACTCACTGCTTTTCACTGGCGAAATAATACCATCCCTCACCATTGATTTAAGTTCACATTCGATCTTATCTCTAATAGCGAACGGTACCGGTCTAGCATTACAGAAAAAAGGATCCGCATCTTTCTTTACTTTAAAATTCACTTTGAATTTATTAAATCGACCTAGTTTCTTGTCGAAAACTTCTGGAAATTTATTTTTAATTTTATCAATTTTCTCTTTTTCCGATGAAACTGAATTGATAGAATTTTGTTTTGAAACAATGTTGAGGTTAAAGATTTCCATGAAATCTCTTCCCACAATCATTTCCGAACCGCTTGTTACAACGACAAAGGTTATTAACCTAACTAGATTATTGTATTCGACCTTGAAATTTGCATTACCCACAACAGTCAACATATTCCCGTCGTAACCTGAAATTTTTCGTGTTTCGGGTGACAACTCTATATTACTGAAATGTTTACAAAACAATGTCTCCGGAATGACACAAACTGATGATCCTGAATCAATCATCGCTTCGAAGGATTTCCCATTTAATTTCAATTGTGCCTTGATTGCCTTAACAAAAGCTACATTTTCAATATTTTCATTATTACAATTCATAACTGATTTTACTGACCCGTTTTTACAAAATCTCTGTAAATGACCCAATTTACCGCAAGAATAACATTTAGCTTGCTTAAACTTACAGTTATGAGTGTCATGATTTGATTTCCCACAGATCTTACACTTTTTTAGTGATGAACCGGTTTTAACTTGTTTATCCGACCTACATGAATCGGAACTATTCGACCGATAATAAAGTTTTCGCGCCGGAGAAGCCGATTTTCCAAATCTCTTTACCGAATTTATTTCTCGCGCCGGAGAAGCCGATCTTCCAAATTCCTTTACCGAATTTACTTCCAACTTCATCTTGATTGAATCGACCTCAGGACCTTTCGCGGTCACTGCAAGTTCAACTAGTTGATTAAAGTTTTGTTTAGGCCCTTCAACAAACAATTTTACCCGTACAGGGCCCGGAAGTAGACCGATTGCAAACACGTCTACAAGATTATCCTCCAGCCTGTTTCCGAACTGACAGAATGAGCTGAGCCCTCGAATTCTTGCGGCGAAATCCCTTATCGATTCGTTATGATTCTGTTTAGCTTGGAAAAATGATTCCCGCTCTTGAAAAAGAGATCTACATTTACCACAATGTTTTTTTAGCAACTCAATTAATTTCTCAAACGTAACATCTGTGATTTTAATCGGGAAACATAAGTTGGACAGAAGAGTCAAGGTCTCCGTTTCAAGCGAGTTTATCAGATAAGCCTTTTTCTTAATCTCGGTAATGTCATCATGTAACACGAGAAACTGCTCTAATCTGAGTTGAAACACATCCCAATCTCCGTTTATGTGAGAGAACGGTGGAATTCTCGCCGATTCCATCTTCACAAAAGGAAAAAAAATAATCACGCGAAGCTACGACAACAATACTACCCCGGAAAAAATTACAAAAAACCCAGACAAATCCTCCACAAGAAAGAAAAGAAAAACCTATCTTAGAAATTGCGGTTGCAACGTCTCCAGATTGTTTCCTCTTGATGAGTGAGTGACCTTCCTCGACACTAGCACTGTTTGCCTTGTAAGAATGCCTTCCCTCGGCACTCCCTCGGAACTTCACCTTCGTGGAAAGGCTCTGTTGAGCCCCAAAAACGACCACCGCCTCTTGCTTCTGAGTACCCTTGGATGGTACTCCAGAACTCTGACTGTGGCTCCAGGAATAGCCAGAGATATCCTCGGTTTGTTCTGCCGGTCCTTTCACTCGGTCAGACAAACCCAAAAAATACTCCAATGTTCCGCCTCGGCTGTAGGTAGCCTTGAAAAATTTTTCGGGGTGACTTAGCTCTCCCCGCTTTGGTAATTTTTTTTTTTGTGATCCAATTTGGTAATCCAATATTGTACTTTAATACGGCTGCGCCAATTGTAATGTACTTTTATTGTGGCCACACTAGCCACACAATAATAATAAATATGTTAAACGTAAGTTCTCGTCTTTATTGTAAGAGTACAATGGATTCAATAAGTAATATTATTTGTCTCGGTAGCGACTGATTATACTGGAAGTTAGAATGGTTCTGGCCGCGGCCGTACACCGGACCGCTGTCCCGGCTCGTATGCCCGATCGGCAATGTTCGGCGACCCGAGCATTCCCGAATTACTACATAGATACAAATGCGATATAATTGCATATATCACAATATTCAACGACAACTGTTGTTTTTACATTAGCGATCTGCAATTGTCCTAGGGAACGATGAGAATTTTCCGAAAGTTATCGACCATGCTAGGAGGGAGGTGTGGTCACAGTACAATACGATAACAGTAGTGATGAGATGCTGACATTTTACCTAGTGTTCTTCCATATTGAAAGCAGTTAAACTTAAGAATAAAAAACCTCTTGACTCTCGACACCGCCATACAAAATATAGTGCCTGTTTATATAAAACATAGGCTCCTTGTGACTGGTGAAGTCAGACACGCAAACCTCAGATTTGGTATGATTTGAGGAAACCCAAAAAATTAAAACTTTGGAATTTTTTTAACTATAAAAATAAATAATAAAAAACACTGGTATTTAAATTAGGGGGCATACATTAATTATGTGAGCTCAATATGGGATGGAGGGGTCCAGTAAAATCTCATTTAAACTGTCGATAAAAATCTCACGTCAAGTTTAAAAGAATATACAGGGTGTCCGGGGGTAAAGTGCATTAACTTCGGGAGGTGATTCTACATGATAGTACAAGTAAAAAAGATAAATAACTTTTTTCTAAATTTCAACTTTTAGGGGTAGTTTTGAGGTAAAAAAAAAAAATTAGTCCGGCGTGTGCGGCCAGATTTATTATTTTCCGCTGTTACGATACGGGCTAATCACAATCGAGTCGGGCGCCCGGCAGGCTTTCAGCAAGTAAGATCGTACCTCGCACTAAGGATTTTTAGTAGGTACGTCTTTTTGTATGGGAAAAAAAATGTTGGATTTTCGGAAAAAGTTGTTAACTTTTTTACTCTTACCATCATGTAGAATCACCTCCCGAAGTTAATGCACTTTACCCCCGGACACCCTGTATATTATTATAGAGATAATAAAAAAAAATTTAAAATTAAGGAATGTGGTGTGCTGTTGCCTGTTTTCACTTTTATTTTTATTGAATTTAAATAAATTTGCTAAACAAATGTAGTCCATTAAGGTTAAACGTCACGTACGTTATAATCTACGCATTCACAGATGGCGCCAATTAAATTATTTTAGGTTTTTAATACTTTTTGCACATTACGCTTTAAAATATTAAGGTAAATTATGTTTGCATTTATTTATTATGTTTGCACTCGTACATATTTAATATAAATATAAATAAATAGTTTTGTTCATAAACAAACCCAAAACTTTCAAAAAAGGCTGAAAAATACAATATTGGATTGAGTCACAGATACGAAATTGAATTTTTCAGCCTTTCTTAAAAGATTTGGATTTGTTTATGGACAAAACTATTTACTTATATTCATATTAAATATGCACAGGCACAAACAATTAATTTACCTTAATATTTTAAAGCGTAATGTTTTTACTTTTTTTGGTAGTCTTATATAAATAGCCCACTCACACATTATGAAGCAGATACTTCACAAAGCACTCTTTTGGGGTGAAATGACTATTTAAAAAAAAAAAGTAGATACTTACTTGAACAGCTGTGGGTGGGGCATTGGGAGGAATGGTCCCCTTGGCAGGACGTTTTCTCTTGTTGGGACTGGTTCCGGGATAGCGCGTGCTGAGCAGCGTAGCTATCAACTCCGCCAACTTGTCCTCATAATCCTGGCACCAATACATCAGCGCGGCCGTCACAAACCCGTCCTCCGCCCCCGCCTCCCGACTGAACAACTGCCGAACCACCTCAGCATTGGGCTTCTCCTGCTTCAGCATCAGGAGAACAGAGGTCAACGCTTCTGCATGAACGTCAAATTCTAATTTTGGAAGAATAGGCAGAACATCGTCTATTGATATATCATGCGCTGTCAACATTTGCCACAAACAGTACTGTTCAAAGGTCTCCCACGCTAAGCTGGCTGTCAGTACGCTCATTATCCCTTCCTGCTTGAACATGAGAAGGTTCCCTTGCAAGGTATGGCACACCAAGTCTCGCAGTTGCCGAGCGTCCACGGTAGAGACGACGATGTGCAGGATGTGGATGTTGTTCATTGTGAGATCCTTGAATTCCTTGAACACTTCGGGGATGAGCCACAGCAACATGTTGACATCGCACTCTTGACACATTTTCAAATCGTTCGCTAAACAGACGTCTACTTTGGTATTTATTATTTGACAATAGTTTTTATACAAGTCACTTTGGAAGGGAACACTTTTCTTCTTTTCGGGATCGGTTAGCAAGTTAATTTCAGACACGTAAATAACTTTCAGATAAAACAGTAGAAAAAATCCTACATTGTGATAGGTATTCTGTTCGTGCATTTCCTTGAACACTTCCACAACTAGTTTCCTTTTCTTTTCTTCCTCCTTGGAAACAGAGGCGAAGCAAGCAAACATAGCAGCCAGGGGCCCCGAGGCTACGCGAGCCACATCGGCCAGAGGAGGGTGCGGAGGCAGGGCAGGGGGCGGGGCCTCCTGCAGAGCGGCCGCCAGCCACTCTGCCAGGGCACCCACACCCTCAGAGTTCATGCCGGTGGCCGCCGCCGCGCTCAACAGGATTCCCATCGCCCGCTCCTGCTCCTCACGGCTGTCTTTCTCGGCCAGGACCTGCAGGGCCGCATCCCGTACATCTCCGCCTAGTCCCGCCGCCAACTCCTCACCGGACCAACGCTCCCGCATTCGCACTTTGGACAGTGGCAGGTCATCATCGTCTGTGTCTTCCTCCGTGTGTATCACCAGGGGAGGTTCTTCCTCCTCGTCAGAAAAGGCCGGGTCCTCCGTCACACACGGCATGCCGAGATCATCCGAGCGTGCGGAGCCCGCAGCATCGGTGTTCACGCAGAACTCCTTGAAAGTCTCCCTAACCGTAGTCCTCAGCTCGCGGTCCAGCTTGGGAGAGTCAAACAGGGGATACAGACTGGGCAAAACCCTCTTCTCTGTGATTTGACCCAGAGAGTTGAATATGCCGGCTCGCACCTTGTCAGACAACTGAGGGTAGAAGTTGGGGATGATACGACACAAGAAATCCAGGAGAGTGGCAGTGACGGCAGGATGGGAGCGCATGGAATGGTGCATAACGAGGATGGCGGGCTCGATGTTCATGATGTTGTCTGTATCGGGCTCGTAGAAGAGCCAGTCGTAGAATAGGGCTAGTTTGGCATTGGAGGCCGCCACACTGGATGTGCAGGTGGTTAACAACCAGCCTATGACGGCCCAGCGAGGGATAATGTCTGAACAAAGTAACTCGTTTGTTGGGTGGATGACTCCCACAATGAATCGAATCATGTCGCTGCGAAGTGACTGGGACTCCGGGGTGGCGAGGTATTGTCGCTGAAACCATTCCTGATAGCGCTTGTGGTTCCCGAACCTCACGGTAGCCGTCAGGAATACCAGCTTCCTCTCCATGTCTGGAGTCAACCGAGACTGAAGAAACCTTCGAGATGTCCTTGTCTGCAGGAGCTGCATGATGTTGGCAAAAGTCGGACAGAGAGTCTTGGGATTGAGAAGAATGTCCTGCCATAGTTGGTTGAACTCTGGAATTCGGGCCACGTTTTGTAATAACCGCACTAAGTCCCTACCCAATGTTATCACGTCGGAAAACCTTTCTCTTATTAACAACACCACAAAGTTCACTTCCTTTTGCCTAAGGGGCAACAGCTGTATCGTGTTGTGGTCCTCAATGAGTCTCAGATATGTGTACACCGAAGAACATATCAAGGCTGGAAACTTGTCGAGCCATGATTTACTTTCCATGTAAATGTCTAACAGAGATTCAATCAAGTTAATATTTTTTGGAGTTATATCGCCTCCAGAGGCGTACCGCATTAAGTTCCAACATATATTATCTATGCCGGTGACAGCATTTCTTATCAACTCTCGCACTAGCCATAACAGTTGAGTTCTGGCTGTGTCATGAAACCGCAGATACCTTTCTAGGATGAGAGTAGATAAGTTGCCCAAACAGGATGCTAACCCATCCCTGGAGACAAGGGTTAGGTCTCTGTAATACTTGGCGGCGTTGGAAGGATCTGTGAGGATGCCCATGAGGAGCCCCAAAGACACATCCTCGTGGTTCTTATCCTTGCAGACTGCATTATTGAGAGCATCATGAGCCTCTTTCTCCCCCAGGCCAGCTATAAGTCCTTGCAGATAGACGTAGGCGCGTTCATATCTCTGCAAAAAAACTCGTTGGTTAGTTGTCCACGACTACAAAACCATTGTATTCAACGATAATTTTAAATTTATCAGACTTATTACTAAAAAATATTTAAATTTGTGGCGCGAACTGTCAGATTAGTGTCGCCTCTAGCGGCGGCCCTTGGTTTCTGACGGATATGGCTACCCATTCGAGTCCTTTGTTAATAATATTAAGATTATATCTATCTACCTCGTCTAATTCGTCCTTATTTTCGACTGCTGATGACACAAATAGTCTAAGTGTATTAGTTTTAGCCTGCTCCATGCTCTCGTAGACAGACCAAACGATCAAAATTTCGATTAACTAGGGCAGGCCATTCCCTGCATTGCTCCGAGGAGAGAAAAATGTTGTTTGTGAAGTGATTAGAGTTGCCAACGCATATGTTCTAAAATACCCACAATAGATGTTCAAATTCCCCACAAAATCCCAACAAGTTCCTTTACCTCCAAAGTGAAATAAAATTCTATTGAAATTCGATTTATTATTTATTATCTAGTCATTATCAAATTTTCTCTTTCGTTCAGGCTTTAAAAAAAGATTTTTTTTACAAAATTTGCTGCGAAAGAAAACGAAATTACACAACTTTCTCACAACTATGTAAATATTATTTTTCAGTATGGTTGGATAATCAAGAAATGCCCAGAATCCCTACCTTTTCCGTGGTACTCAATTCGTCAAAAATGTTAAGAACTCCCCGGAATTTGGGGAATGCTCGTCGGATTGGCAATCCAAGAACCCAAGTTGACGCGAGTGGATCATTTGACAGGGCGGCCATTTACGGAAAGAAAAGTATGCACACCATGCACAGTAGGAAACTTGCGTAAGTAAGAACTTTTGTCAGACGGAGGGAGGTGCCACCGGAATTGGGTAATGAAGTTTTTCGATATGGAAATATGGTATTATACCTACCGGGAAGTAGAAATGGTAATTGCGCAAAAGGCGATTTTTCAAAACTTATTTTAAGTGAATGTTGTTGCAGTTTTTCTGAACAGCTCGTTAAAAATAACGCAACAATCGTTGCGTTCTTTTTAACACCCCAAATGGATTTTCAATTACAAGTAAGTATTCGAGAAAAAATAATAGATTAAATATAAAAACTATATTATTTTCATTCGTATTTTCGTTTCTTTGTTATATTTTGGGGTTGATCGGCTAAGAGACATTAGAGGTAGGTATTTTACAGTCATTTTGCCAGACAGGGTCACAAGAAGTCACAAGAACTGTATGATAGGCAGGAGCATAAATAACCAATCCCGGCTGTAGGCGTAAGATGTCGGGAGAATGTCGTCTCGGTTGCCCGCTTTAGAGGATTCTGTTTAGAGGTTCACCTGGACCATGGATTCTACTGACCGTGGGTTCAATCCCTCTGCTAGCCGCATTCTCCATCATGGTAAAAAAGCGAAATACGTTGTTTTTACATAGTATACTTTTTTTATTTAAGCGACTATACTATAACGTCATTGGGTAAAAACAGCATTTTTCGCTTGTGCTTATGGTAGTAAGAGTTTTTCAAATATTGTCGGGTTATTTGCATCACAATAATATTTTCTTTCTTTCCACTAAACAAAAGTATTAGGAATCAATTTTGTCGATTACTTCAACGTTTGGGAATTGGAAGTTTCGATTATGTGCCAGGGTCATTCATCGATCTAGATAAGATCTACATGCTATCATCCGAATTTGATTTTTGAAGTGAACTTCTTTAGCACTGTTGTGATTTGACAACGATGAAACGAAAAATAGCGACACTAAAAAGAGACAGACACGTATATCTACAGGATTTAGCCTGCTAGAGAAAGAGATAGTATAATCGGTCTCCTGTTTGTGCGGTGCTTCTTAGCCTCCCTATTCTTGTCGACTTTAGTTTTCTGGAGATTTCACTTCTACCGCTTGTGAATTACACACTCTGTTTTTTTTAGTCTGTAGTCTGTAGTCTGTGGTGTTCGGTGGTGCTCATAAATATACCAAACCACCCGTGGTGCTGAGAAAATCCTGCATGCCGAGTGTCTGACTTTATATCTATGCTCCGGCAGCGTTGCCATGTTTAGAGAGAAATCCCTAGATCTAGGGAGAAGAGGCAGATAATCTGGAATCTGGAAAGCTTGAAGCAGATGGCGCCCGTGGGGTCGGCTGTCACTATTATTTGACTATCACTACTATTTGACAGCTACGTTACACGTTTTTAAAGATATTGTAAGGATTTGAATTTAAATGATTTATAAATACCGTGGTTGAAGTGTCAAAGAGTTTTCAAAAATTAAATGAAACATAAAAAAATATTATTGGGAAAAAGAAAACATTCCTTTATTTTTACCCTCTATTTCAGGTTTTTTTCCTACGAACGTTTGTATCTACACACACTTTTAACTTTTAACAGAATGAGAAATAAGTTTCAGTGATTAATTTCAAATTGGCGAAGTAAGACAGAAATAACAACTTGAAGTACATTTTTTTAGAGTCAAAATGTTGAAAAGTGATGACAACTTGAGTTTTAAAAGTGATGTGCCAATGCTTATTTATATTGCTACTAGCTGGTTCTCGGCATGCGTTGCTATGCCATGTAATAAAGAAATTATTTCTCCCTGCGTGTCCTTTCCCATTCGTCCCCTTTCCCTTCCACCTCCCCTTCCTCTCCCGCGTCCCCTTCCCCTCTCGCATTCCCACTCCGCCTCCTCCACCTTCCCTCTCCACACTCCACTCCTCTGAAAGTTCTACACCTGCCAATCTGAGTACAGAGAAAGAGTTTTGACAAAAAGACTATCGGTCTTCTGTCTTCTCTTCGTGCGGTGCTTCGTAGTCTCCCCACTCTTGTCTACTTTAGTTTTTTGAAGGTTTCACTTTTACCGCGTGTGAATTGCACACTCTGAATTTTTTAAATTCTCAGCAATGGTTATCAAAAATCCCCGGAAAAACTCAGAGATGGTATATAATTTAATAGCTTCATCTAATTTTTTGAGGTTTGTTTTGCATCTCCCCTTGCCGAGTGCAAAATATTTTCAACAATAAAATCAAACTGTTTAAAATTTAGGGAGTTTTTCGCTTTTTTGGGCATTTCTAGGGATTTCTGAGGACTTCGTTGGGGGTTTATGCGTTTTGACATGGCAAAGTTGTTCTCCGGCGTCTTTCCGGGCATTTCCGGGTTTGCCGTGTTTGTTTTTTCTAGCGAAACTGTTTTTGTTAATTTAATTTAGTTTTGTCAAATCTAACTAAATTTATAAACCTTAAACCACACTTTTACTGGATACAACACTTAAAATCAGGTAAACCGGTGTGATTATTGAATAATAAACATTGTTATTGGTTATTTGCACGTTGTAGTATCGCAAATTCAGATAAAATTTTATTGCTTTTGACATTGATAAAAACGAATCCATTTTTGCTCAATAATTTTAGTAATAATATTGTAAGCAGTTCTGAAGCTGGTTTACCAAGCTCTTTACTATTAATTTTACTGCAAATTTTACAAAACAGCTAAAAGTTGACCGTTGGAACCTGCTGACACTTCCTAGAGCTTCGATAATAATAATTCTTATTTCCTTCGATACCATTCATTTGTTACAATACTATACCTATGTTTTAATAAAGTGACCGTTATATCAAGATTAATTTGATAAAACTTGCAGAAATGGCTAATTTCAACGATAGTCAGCGCGATCGTGACAGGGCCCGGCGTGACAAGCCATCCAGGTTTTCCGACGCAAACCCAAGAGAGCGTTCCCGTGATAAAGCTGGCCGAGAAAATACAGTATTCGTCTCTAATATACCCTACGAGTATAAATGGACGGATGTTAAGCTTCTCTTCAGACGCCATGTAAGTAATAAATTCTGATAGAAAAAATACATCTTTGATAATCATCAATTATATTAGTGTTGAAAGTCCATTGATATGTTGGTAATCTATATCGATAAGTGGAAATGCCTAACCTCCAAGGAGAATATGGCCATACTGTGTACGTCTGTAAAAAATATGTCTAAAGGAGTTTGGACAAAAGGCGGTGCTTGTAGGTAGATACCTTCCTATTAATATTAATTTAGTATTGCACTCACCGCCCTGTTCGGCTGAAATAAACAAACTTATTATTAATAATATAAAATATTGGTAAACTTTCGAAATCACTGGACACGCTCAATACAATATTTTTTAGAAAAAAAACCGGTAAAGTATGGACAAGCCGCCGCATGCCGCTACACTGTAAATAGGCATAAAATTTGAAAAGTAAACTACTTTTAAACTTAATTACCACAAGAACCATTCGTTTCAGTCGGGATAGATGGAAAAAATATGCATTAAAATTCGATTTTCATGTAAAAATCACCATCTCCATTACGGCCATTTTTTTTTGTATGGATTTGACATTTGCGAAGTTTTGTTTCAAACTAAAAACGCATGAATTACCTACTTAATTTACCTAAACTAAGAACCTAATAACCTATTTTGTGTTCGTAAATAGTTGTTTCTTGTAATAATTGTTGAAATGGAGTATAATTTCCATAATCTGTGCATAAAAATGCGGGGGCTTATCCATAAATTAATAAAAAACCGTCTGATTCACCTTAATTATTATAATAAGCAGGGTACTCACCTAACCGTGTAACCTGTAACGTATCTGATACTGTATCAAGTGAGTACGTAGGCACGAGTCTACTGCGAGCCGCTTGCGCGTGGAGCGCAGTGTGCTCGCAGTGACCCGCCGACGGCGGTTTCACTGCGAGCACAAAGGCGGCTCGCAGTGCGCATGTGGACGGCGATACGGCGGCTTGTGTAGTGAGTACGTAGGGGCGAGCTTCAAACGAACGTTTTCATCATGGAGTAGACAGATGAAAAGGTGTTAAATTTAATTGAACTTCAAAATGCTCCGGTATTGTGGGACCCTAAAGATAATAATAATTATAAAAAAAATCTAAAAGTGGATGCTTGGGAAAATATTCGACAAGCTATGGGTACGTCGGGCGAAAACTGTAAAAATAAGATGATCACCGTATTGTCTTGCTACAGGAGAGAGAAAATGAAAATAAAAAAAGTTGTGGAACTGGTAAAGGTATGAAACGATTATTAATATTTTCTACAAAATGTCACGGAAAAAAGCCACCATTTGAGACATGTTGTCGGCGTGATATCGTCACGAGCACTGCGGATCCGGGAGGTCGTAGCTTGATACGCGGTTACCGTGGACGAGCCGTACCCACTTGCAGATTGATACAGTATCAGATACATTACATGCTACACTTTAGGTGAGTACCCTGCTATAGACAACTATTTGCATTTGGGGTGATGGAAAATACTGCATCCAAAATTAAATTATTAATTCGTTTAACCTGTCAAAGGCCAGGGTTTTTTACCTTACCTTTTTTAAATTACCTTAAGAACAAGAATGGTGGAAGCTATTCTGAGCTTTTCCTTGGTACAGTTTCTTTATACAAAAAAATTTAAATCGCATCCAAATTATTTGAATTAATATTCTTTTTTGAAATTCGAGTCTCGCGTGCGGGCACGTTCCTGGCCTTTCACAGGTTAACAAAAAAATTAAAATTAGAGTAACCATCTGTTACTTATACCAGGGCGGGTAAGAGGTGGATAACCTCCACTGCATCCAAAATTTGCTTTCATCGTATGAGGTAGTGGCCGCGATTATTGTAAATGACTAATATCTCACACGACGAAAGCAAATTTGGGTTTAATGTAATTGAAATTTTTAGTACAATATTTTCCATCACCCCAATACAAAAAGTTGTCTTTTAGAGTAAAGGGAAATCAAAATATTTTTTCTAAAATATATTCATATTTTAAGCGTGCCCAGTGATTTTGAAAGTTTACCCGAATATTTTTAAAAAAGAATCTTTTGATTCATCTTAATTTCGGTAAATATTTCCCTATCGAGTCCACGCTCAAAACACACTTTAAAAAGATATGATTTTAGATTTTCATGGCCAAAAGTATTTTGGTTATTTGTTTTTGGGGTGTTATGCCGTGTTGCGCTACCTCCTTCTTTAGCCAACGATGTCCGAAACGTTGGCTAAAGAAGGAGGTAGCGCAACACGGCATAACACCCCAAAAACAAATAACGAAAATGCTTTTGGCCGTGAAAATCTTAAAACGTATCTAGGTAGATAATGGTTAGTAATAAGTAATTCAGTAACCTGAATTTAAAAATATTGCATTTTAATGTTTTTTGTTTTAATTTAAAAAATGCGAAATGTCATTTTTCAAGGACCTTCATGTTAATTACGCTGATGAAATACCTACATATTTTTAAAAGAAAAAAATCACTTTCTGTCAGTTAGACAATAATAAGCACGAATTGCAATATTCGGAAATGATAAATAGTGCGTATTAATCATTATTTTGTTCAGTTTCATAAACACGAAAAATCACGCGAGACATTTGCCGTCGTAATTAACAACATGGCGTTCCTTGAGAAATGACATTTTGCGTTTGTAAAGATAACAAAATAACCATTAAAATTCAATATTTTTCAATTCCGGTTACTGAAATACTTATTACTAACTGTAATCTACCTAGTACAATTTGTTTTAATTTTTAAAAGTGTGTTTTGAGCGTGGACTCGATAGGGAAATATTTACCTTAATTTCTATAAAAGACAACTATTTGCTTCAGGGCAATGGAAAATATTGTTTTCAAAATTTCAAATACAAAAATCAAAATTGGCTTTCGTCGTATGAGGTATCGGCCATTTACAACAATTTCTGTAATTTTGTTATATTGGTATACCTGATACTGTAGCGTAACCAAGGGCTAGAAGAGACGTTGTTACCATTTAATCTATGCGTATAGGTAAGCACTAATTTGGCAGAATTCTGGAAATAAAATAAAATTTAAAAAACCATAATTGGAGAGTTGTCACTTTTTAGAATATGTATATTATATCAATGTAACATGCATTAAAATATAAATACTCGGTACCAAGGGTGGTGTAGTCGAATGTCCTAGTAACCTTGTTATGTGATTGTGCAGGTTTTGAAATAACTCATACTGGTCTCTTGGAAATCGTTGTGTCTCCCTTATTATCACGGTTAGAAATATGATCCGAACATTGTTAGAAAGATAAATCACCGTGATGTATATTTAACCCTTTATTTTATTTATTTATTTTATTTATTTATTTATTAATTTTCAACGCCCTGATGGGCTTTTACATGACAAGATTATAATACAGAGACAGTTTTTTTGAATAAAAAAGATAAACTATAAAAATATAACTAGTAGGTAAACATCATACAGATAAATTTAGGAATGATAGTGCATTACAATAAAAGAGAAAGTTTCTAAGTTGTAAATGACATAGAAATAAACTAGTAGGTATGTTAGCAATTACAAAATTTACAGGTGACTGATTAAATGTCATGAATAATACATGACAAATCAAGATTGTAGATTAATATAGAAATACACAAATATATGCAATAGACCCTAGGTGATGCTCCTTAGATATCAAAATATTCTACATAAAAATATTGTTCAGATATTTCTTGAATAACGGTAAACTTATATTAAATACATCGATATTTGAGGTGTATTTGTTCCCTAGTGTGTGAAGTCGAGAAATTGATGCATGTGTGTGTGATAGTTGGTTAGAGAATTATTGTTGCAGAATAATATGTTTTGCCTTGTCGCTCGGGTTGGTACCTTAAAGTCAATGAGATGCAGGAGTTCACAACAGTTTAATTCGGAGTGAATAATTTTAAACAAAAAAGTTAGGTCAATTATTTTTCTTCTGTTTTCTAGGGAATGCAATTTAAGTGTTTTTAGTAAGAATGTATAGTTAATGTGTTGAATAGGTATATGTAACTTGAAGTTAATAAATCGTAAAAATTTGTGCTGCACTCATTTCATATTTTTTATATGAATTTGATAATATGGGGACCAAACGATGGAATTGTATTCCAGCAAGCTGCGTACTAGTGACAAATATACAATTTTAATAGCTTCTAGTGAATCAAAGTCTTTGATGGTTCTGATTATAAATCCTAGTGTCTTCATGCCTTTATTGGTTATTTCTTGTATAAAATTTATAAAATATAAGGTTTATAAAATTTAATTGGGTTTAATTGGGTTATAATTGGGTTATAATTGGGTTTTATAACCCGTTGTCGCCGCCACGGTGACAAACAATAGGTATAAATTTTATTGTTTAAAAAATAAAAGGATCGTTTTACAGATATAGGTACGCACATTGTATTCAATTGAATACAGTGCCCACTGGCGATAGGTTATGCTTTATTCTCGGTTTTTCATTGATAAAAATAACTACTAATTCATTTTATTTGAATAATTCGTAAATATGTGCATTTGGTCAAACTCACGGATAATACGGAATGTTCGTGTTGTCGAAATTTGATGCACGGATAATACGGAACGTTCGTGTTGTCGAAGTTTGATGCACGGATAATACGGAACGTTCGTGTTGTCGAAGTTTGATGCACGGATAATACCGAATATTCCATTTTTAACTAATAGACAATCAAATATGACATTTGTCGAAAGTACCAATCTTATAAAATAAATTCTCTAAAATAAACTCGCATGTCATCATAATTTAAAAAAACATTCCAGGTTTTGAATGGTTTTTTTGGCAAGCAGGGTTTGTCTAGCGGGTTTGTGTAATTATTCTAATACATTTCTTTCCATGTTCTACTGTTATAAATACAGGTACAAACTTGTCAAAAATGCATTCACTTTGTTTTACATGGCAATAATATTTTTTCTATGATTGGCAACATTGATTGATTGTCTTTGAAATATTAAATAAAAACGATACATATAAAAATGGCTTTACTGCGTAAGTAACGTACGTGTAAGTGAATTAATTTAAACAAAATTAAAAATTTTAATGCATATTTTTTGCTTGTTTTTTTGTCTCCCCCGACATAAATACTCAATTTTCGTGATAAAAAGCTAAATCTAACTGTTTGAATTAGAAATATTGCGTATTAACCAGTAAAGCAGAGTAAGTCATAAATAATAAATCTAACTGTTTGAATTAGAAATATTGCATATTAACCAGTAAGTCATAAATAATAAATACTTTTTTTTTTCGCAATAAATGTGGAGGAGAATTTTGAATTCAGTGGTAGTGAAGACGAGTTTGTTTTCAAAGTGACTTTTCTGATGAAACTTCTATAAAAAAAGGCAGAAAAAGGTGGCAGACGGGAAACCAATGAGTTCTGTGACACTTGTCCTAACAAGCCACGTATGCATTTTATGACTGCTTTCTAAAATATCAATGTTAAAAAACTATAAAGATTAGAATATGCAAATTTTTCTTTTATTAACAATCTTATATGAATATATATTTAAATATATATTTCTCAAAACAGCTACATCTTTTTATTTACTGCCTTACCAAAAAAGTGAGTTGACAATAAAGTTCATAATACATTTGGCTGTTAAAATTTTTACGTGTTTTTATTTTTTTCAATATCAGTAAATCAGTTAGAAAAAAACTAAGGTGAGCCATTTTTAAAACTTTTATGTTTGCATTAAAAATTTGTATATTTAAAATATTATGACTATTTCATAGACATCCAAATTCAATAGACGAGAACTTACAGGTAAGGGGAAAAATCAACTATGGCGGTACGAAGAGGGGGAAGATGACTGTGATTGGTTTAAAAATTAATCTGACAGTATACAGGCATCTCGCATTATAATATCACCATTTAGTTCTTAAAAATAACATCTGCTTTTTAATGAATAGACCTTTTTACGTGGGAGCGCGAATTGCTTGCTACGTTATTAACACATTTGCGAAGTCTGAATAAGCAAAGTAAAGTTCGCATCTTTTCACAGACAACTATTTTGTTGCCGTATTTAGTTAAGACACTTTAACAAATGTTTCATAATTTACTTAGCCCTGTAACCAGCGACGAGCACATTCGAGAACCGCCCACATTCGTGATGATCGACATATTTTAGGGTTATCACAACCGCTCTGTTATATAATTACATAGTATAAAATGAAGTCACTCAAAATGTATGTGCGCATTGATCTTTTAAAATACGCAACGGATTTTCATGCGGTTTTCACCAATAGATAGAGTGATTCAAGAGAAAGGTTTATATGTATATTACATGCTTATTATAGTAGAGAAAAGCCGAGCAATTCAAATATTCAATTCAGGCAGCGGGCAGCAGGCAAGCGGGTGGTGAGGATTTTATAAAGGTTGAGTAATGGCGTTGTGTTTCGTTAGCCACAGCAACGTGTGGCCGGGTCTGATAGTTAATAAAAATAATGTAATTATCTCTTTTAATTAAAATTATTTTACCTAAATTATTTCACACATTATTTAATTACAATAATACGTAGCACGTAGCAGTTACATTATTATTTGCTCCTTTTTGTAGATACTCTTAGTATCGCCCCAAGTGCTTGAAATGGCTTTAGGCGTGTTTAGTGACCAGATTTACATAGATAGGTACTTCTCACCACCACATCGACGCATTGTGTATAGGCAACAACTTCCCCCCTCCCCCCTAAACCTCCCGACTTATCTGGGTTCTGCAAATCGGATCGTGCGTAGCTAGGAGTGGGGTATTAATTGTAATATTTTGACGACGAAGGTGCTTTTTATTTATTTTTTGGGTATAATATTTTGTTGTTTAGGTACATTTAAGCATATATATATATCAGCAGAAACTTAGTAAAACAGTATTATATACCTACACCGACACAGTAACAGTATTCTCAGACTATGCATTATATTGTTTAAAGAAATAATATTTATATAATATATATAACTTCCATTAAATTATTTCTTACATTGTCTATGGACAATGGAAGAAGTGAAAAGAAAAAGACAAAAAGGGTTAAGTATAACATTATATTTGTGAGAACAGCATTCAATAAACAACTTACAGAGGTTTAAATAACGTACAAAAATAACAGCACAGCTTAAGAGAAAACAACATAACATGTACAGGAGTTATATTATCGATGCTAAAAACAATACAATAATAACAGCTGAATGTATTAAAAAGATGAGCCAACATAGTAAGAAGGTATTAATCTGTTGACTGTGATGACGGCCGTGAGCACTCGTTCTCGTTCCAGCAGTACCGTACATACGAAATAACGCGCTTACCTAACACACGCTTACCTGGTCCGCTGAGACGTGACAGTGTGATCCAAAGATAATATAATCAGTGGCGACGTGCGATAGAAAAATATTTTATTTTAAATTTTGATTGATAAAAAATATCATCGGACAGCAAATGACACATACATTTTTCATTCCAAACATGCTCACTGTATCTACATTTTACTTCTAAACATACCACGAAGGAGTACATAATTAAGAAAGCAAAATATACAATAACGCTTAATAAATAAAACGATACTTTATTCCACTTTTAACCCCTTACTAATAATGTGTTTTAAATTTTTTATAACTGATAACTAACTATTTATCTTATATTAACGGTTGTTTATGAGTTGCGTAAAATTCAAAACTCGTTTAGTAATAAGGCCCTTAACTCGTTGTGGGCCGTTCGGACACCGGTGTCCGCGAGGTGGCGCGGCACTTTGAAATGCAATTTTGACCCTTATGTATACAGAAAGTGTATGAAGAACAATGTCAGAAACGCTTGCTCTATTATCGTACTTTACCATAGAGAAATCCGCAATGAGACAAGTCACTTTGAATAATTTATATTAAATTTTCCGTAGTCCGGGATGTAAAAAGATTCTGCGCATGCGCGAAAAAAAAATATCTCCTTTCTACTATTTTGACCCTTCTATGTACAAAATCGGTAAAGGAAGTGTCAGAATCACTGCCGCCAACATTCCCTATGGTATGGGTAAAGATTTCATTCATTTAGTAGCCACACAATATTTAAAAATAATGTTTGTCTGTGGGCATCTCCAACTGTCATTTTGGCGGCCGCGTCACATTGCCGATGCGTGACATGCGTGTACCTCGAATAAAACATCATAAAACCTATCAATTTACGTAATTACGCAAGTAATGTTATTTTGGTAAATAGTTTATTGTTCTAGGAATGTGTTTCAGTCAATAAAATATACGATAGGTTAAATTTAATCCACAAAACATTCAATTGAAGATCGTGAAATTTACGTGTTTTTCTGGAAAAAGCCGGGACCTCAACAGGTTAAAGTGTGATAAATTTAAAAATTATTGGTTTATTATCCTTTATTAATACGACGGATTTCCAGCAAGAAATAACACATGAAAAGATAGACGTTCCAAATGATACGATTAGATATTTTAGCAGAGCGCAAAAGGCGAAGGCACATCCCTGATTCTTTTGCAAACGGCTGTGTGTTTTACGTCGGCATGCATATTATAGCTATATGTGAACACGCTCTCTGAGCGTTAACACGTGTTCACACACACAACTGTAATATGCGTGGGATGGCGTATTTCGGCATATCGCTCGCCGTACATTCCCAATCGGAATATATGGCGAGCGATATGCTGAAATACGCCATCCCACGCATATTACGGCTGTGTGTAAACACGTTCATGATAGTATATGTTACAAAACTGATAATATAATAATATAATTCGAATAAGCTTAAAATAAAGTAAAATAATGCTTACCTATGGAATGTAATATGACAATTTGGTTTATTCTCTTTTTCACTTCTATTTTTACACGTTTTCATAGCACAAGCTACCATTTTTGCCTTGTTATTTCGTAAAATGTACTATGTGACTTCGGCGCTGGTCAGAACAAGAATGATGACGTCACGTTTTTTAGATTCAAGTGAGGCGGCTCTCGTAAGCCCAGCCGGTTCCATGGAACCGTTATGGGGAGGGGGAAATAATACTCTTTTATCACTTAGGGCAGGTAAAAACAGTTTTTAGCCCGAGGCCGGAGGGGTTAATGTGCTTGTGTATGTGTAATTTTAAAATAATCTTATTTCTTCTAGTGTTCCGAGTATTTAAAAAAATATATATATTATTTTGCGACAGATTAATTGAGGCGCTCAGTGGATAAGGGAACGTACCCATGCTACGTGACACGTTTAGGGGGGGGGGGGGGGGGTCTTCAGAATGTCACGCTCCATACAAATGAGCGGCGGGGTGCTTAGGATTTTGGTCACCGGGGGGGGGGGGTGTGAAAATTGCAAAAAGTTGGTCACGTAGTATGGGTACGTTCCCTAAGTTGCCCAATCCTCAAAAATTGGTAATCAGCAAAAACATCATATTATATATTTTTGTCATGCCTATGAGGCGGCCACAGTGGCCCAATTTTAGTTTTCAAAGGAACTTGAAATAGTGAAAACTTAAATTGGAACAAAACTAAAATATATAACTATATGATGTTTTCGCTGAATACGAATTTTTGCGGGTTGTGCCAATTTTCCGTTGAGCGTCTCAATTATCCATTTTTAGTCATTGATGTATTACATTTTATTTACAAAATTTTTTTACATTTCATAGTACAATCTAGCAATGCCGGCCTCACGGGGTGGCTCACCTGTACTGAGGCCTCAATTTTATAATAAAAATATTTACACATAATACATTTAACAAATATGTATATGTGTGTATAATGTTGGTGAAGAAAAAAAGAGCAAAATTTTAATCAAAAATAAAAATTAACGGTAAAATTAATTATTTTATTAAATAAAATTAAAATCGGTATATATTTATGTGTTGTGTGTTTATCAGTGATGTGTGTTTTATATTGGTTTTGTGTGTTATGTGTATATGTTTTATTCTTATTTTGTTATGAACTTTTAGATGAGACATGAAGAGAAAAAATAAGTTCTACTTTTTTATTAGACCGATTGGGCCTCCTCCAACCCTCTAACACCGAACCATCGGAAACTACAAAATCTGGTCTACTTAAACCAATTATCGCATTCTAATAGTGGAACACATTTCAACAAGATGTTAGTATGCAATAGCTCCTCTAATTGTATAGCTCTGTGTTACAGTAAAAGAATTCTTATTTTAGCATTCTTAATATTTGGGAAGATAGGAAGATAAAAAAACTTTTTAAGGTTATTAACCCTTCAGGCCTCGACCATATTATTTCCAAGGGTCAAATTATTTCCGCTTTACAATAAAATCCAAATAAATAGATTATTTCTGAAAACAACTGTTTTGAAAGGTGATAAAATCCAAATAAATAGATTATTTCTGAAAACAACTGTTTTGAAAGGTGATAAAATCCAAATAAATAGATTATTTCTGAAAACAACTGTTTTGAAAGGTGATAAAATCCAAATAAATAGATTATTTCTGAAAACAACTGTTTTGAAAGGTGATAAAATCCAAATAAATAGATTATTTCTGAAAACAACTGTTTTGAAAGGTGATAAAATCCAAATAAATAGATTATTTCTGAAAACAACTGTTTTGAAAGGTGATAAAATACACTTTCAAATTTTATAAATCAAAATAAACATATAATTTTTGAAATAAAAATTTTGCATGCAAACATAAAAAAGTTTTAGAAATGGCTCACTTACTTTTTTTTCTAACCAAAATTACTAATAATTAAAAAAAAAAATACACATACATACATATTTTATTAGACAAATGTGTTATACGCATTATTATTAGAGATGCCACGAATAGTGATTTTGCCGAATACCGAATATTTGGATAGGCTCTCGGCCGAATCTCCGAATATTCGGTGACACTTAGTACATTTCGCAAACAGTTTTCATGAAATTAAAATAATAAAAAATCTTTTTCTGGAATTAAAATGAATTGAAATCATGAGTAAAAGTCGTTTTTATGAATTAAAATTAATTGAACTCATGAATTAAACATTGTTTTTATGAATTAATAAAAAATCAATTAAAAATAAAAATCGCAAATGAAATTGATTTTTACATAAAAACTGTTCGCCTAGAACGGACCAAGTGGTGATCAGCAAATGCAAAACAGTATCCAAGCCTAGCAGAATTGGCCAAGATTTATTTATCATCTCCCGGTAGAAGTATACAGTGAGCGGGTGTTTTTTATGAGGAAAAGAGCAATCGTTTGCTATCAACAAATACTGAAAAAATTGTTTTCATTTGACAAAACTTACCACTGATAGATTTTAAGTATTAAATGTTCTGATTTTTTGTTAAAATAGAAATTTTTGTGAGTAATATGTAATTTATTATGCATTTTTTTTTTTGATTTGCTATTCGGTATTCGGCCGAATAATTCACAATATTCGGCCGAATACCGAATAGTAAAAAAGTAGCCGAATGGGCCAAATACCGAATAGTAGCCGAATATTCATGGCATCTCTTGTTATTATCACCTCACTTTTTTGTCGTCACATTACTAAAAAATTCCCAAAGTTTCATACTTATTTCAAAATGCGATTCGAAACTTTGGTTTCATAAAGGTGTACATTTTACTTCTTTTGTGGTTAGTTTTGTATTTGAATATACAGCTCTTTCTAACACCATTTATATCACATTTCTCACTATGATAGTAAGAGAGATACAACAATTTCTATGAGAACAAATAGACTCTAAGGGTTAAAAGAGCAATTAAATATATCCAGTGTTTTAAAAGTTTAATAAGCACCATTCCTCTTTTCATGCTAGGCTGCGCTAGAACACCTATTCTGTCATGTCAAAATTAATGGATGTTTTACACTTATAATAATAACATTAACAACACACATAATATCCAATAACAGATTTTCACATAAGTAATTAAAATTATAATTAAAAAGTAAAAAAAGTAAGGGTCCTGAAGAAGTCGTGGCGACGGCTGTGGCTGAAGTTTTCAGGCTCGTTATAAGATAGCATTCCAAGAGAAATGGGTTATCAATAGAGTTATGCACTATATTAAAACTAAGTATTGCAAGATTTGCATAACATCTGGTTAAATCGATAGTTGCCTCGAGTAAGTCCATATGGTGATGAGTTCTGGATTTGTTCCAGCATATTTATATAATTAGTGTAGTGTGGAGTACACTGACTAATCATCACGCTGTAGGCAGAGAGGACAGACCCCCAAACAATGCCTGCTCATACATGCTCTTCTATTATTCTGACTCTTGACATGGCCCGACTCAAGTATCTGATTCACTTGGTCATGCCATGTATTCCTCAGGCGTCCCCGACTTCTTTTACCATTCACATTTGCGTCATATATTCTCCTTACACTCCTTTCCTCGTTCATTCGCTCTACACGGTCAAACCATCTGAGCGTCCCTTTCTTAATCTTCTCGTCAGCCTACATCAGCCTTACATTCTTTGCGAATCTCCACATTTCTCACTGTAGATCTTCCATACTGTTAGAAATCAGCACCGCGTCATCAGCATATAACAGGCAACATATTTTCAGATTACAGTCCATACATCACTGGCATAATTTGTAGATATTAATTAATGTTTTCAGGTTGGCGACGTGGCCTTTGTAGAACTGTTTAATGACGAGAATGACAAGCCACGCGGTTGTGGTATTGTAGAGTTCTCCAGTCCTGAATATGTGAAGAAGGCCATGGAGGTAATGCACAGATTCCCGCTGGAAGGGAGAAAGCTCGTCATTAAGGAAGATTATGGTAAGTCATTTGTATTTATTCCTTGTAACAGGTGAGCTGATGAAATGTGACCATTTCAAAAAATCAGAAAACATTCAATACGTCTTTTGTAAAATTTATTAATTAAAAAAAAATATATTTTTTTTTTAACCTTTTCCACGCGATCGTAACAACAGTTTGTGACGTTAAATACTTACTTGTAATTCATTCCCTCCAAACCTGGTCATCCATCCATGAATAGAATAAATAATCACATACAAAGCCAGCAAGCAAGCAATGAGGTTAGGTAGCAATAATAAGTAGGTATGTGAACAATGTATAATTTATTGTAAAAAATCAAACCCTGCCCTTGGAACATATTATAATGATTCGCTATGAGACTCTAAGTTAAACAACAGAATTAATCATCAGGGGTGACTGGTTACGATGTATCGTACCCAGCTGTAAATGTTTAAAGTTTCTCGACACGTGTCAATAAGAAAGAAATTATATTGTAACGACATAAGAAAATTACTGATGGGCGCCTGTGACGTAAAACGTAACATATTTATGAATCAGTAATCCCTAAAAATAATCTATAAAGCACAATCTCGATCTGTTAAAAATATAAGTAATTTAAATCTCACTTCTCGTGATCCAAAATGTCTTGAGTCCAGCCATACAACAGCCCGTCACACAAAAACACCTGCTCGATCTGTGGTACTCCCGTCAACTGAAGCGCCCGAACTTTTTCCGAAGCATCTTGAAACATCTGCCGCCCCTTCGGAGTGCAATGCTGCCAACCAAATCATGCGAAATTTGCGAATCGCTCACGACGCTAGCAGCAAATGTTACATTACCCCTCCACCAAAAAGAAAATATTTCCTCCTGGAAATCAAGTGGTCCATGTGTCACTTCCTGAAGAGAACTGCATACTATGTGAGCCTTGGTCGTAAATGTTAGTCATGGAAGATGCCAAAATATAAGGATTGTCAGCCGGAAGGATCCTGGTGATAGAAGTACTCCCAATCCATATAATGTACCTCATGGAAGAAGCGGTGACCACCGTACTGCAATACTGAAGCCATGACATAATGCGATGAACAGAAAGACGCATCAATCTATGCAGCTTCTCTCCAATTATGATGCATTCAATAACTGATGACCCAAGATGGCCCAAGGTAGAGATGAAATATCTGGTCCGGAATCTCAAATTCAGCTTCTTTTGCTATTAATTTCTTCCAAAACTGATGACCCAAGATGGCCCAAGGTAGCGATGAAACATTTGGTCTGAAATCTCAAATTCAGCGTCTTCTGATATTACTTTCTTCCAAAACTGATGACCCAAGATGGCCCAAGGTAGCGATGAAACATTTGGTCTGAAATCTCAAATTCAGCGTCTTCTGATATTACTTTCTTCCAAAACTGATGACCCAAGATGGCCCAAGGTAGCGATGAAACATTTGGTCTGAAATCTCAAATTCAGCGTCTTCTGATATTACTTTCTTCCAAAACTGATGACCCAAGATGGCCCAAGGTAGCGATGAAACATTTGGTCTGAAATCTCAAATTCAGCGTCTTCTGATATTACTTTCTTCCAAAACTGATGACCCAAGATGGCCCAAGGTAGCGATGAAACATTTGGTCTGAAATCTCAAATTCAGCGTCTTCTGATATTACTTTCTTCCAAAACTGATGACCCAAGATGGCCCAAGGTAGCGATGAAACATTTGGTCTGAAATCTCAAATTCAGCGTCTTCTGATATTACTTTCTTCCAAAACTGATGACCCAAGATGGCCCAAGGTAGCGATGAAACATCTCAAATTGGAGCAGACGAAAGTCATTAAGTGAGGTTCTGTGTAGGTGATGAAATTTTTCCCGCGCTGCTAGCTCTGCCGTCCAAAAGGAATGAAGATGTATTATGATCAAGACTGCATCTTGTGAAACTGAAGAAAATCCTTGAGTGTGGTTCTGCATACAATGAAGAAATTTCCCCGTTCTGATGAGGGTTGACAATGCGCCGCTGAAGAGTATTCAGAAGTGAGATTTCTAACTAACCGCTCCACTAAAGCTTACATAATGTTACTGAGTAAAATTGCATGAAAAAGCTAAACTAAATTAAGAATGAAATGTGCTTTACCTACTAAAGGAAAACTATCCAAAAAAATTTATATGAACAGGAAGTACATAACTCTCATAGATAACCTACAAGACTGAATACCTAATTAACCTTCTAAAGTTCAATTTAATGAGGAAGATATTACATAAAATACTAAAGTCCAAACACAAACATTTATTCTTAAATCCCAGTTTGAAAAAAACACCCCTGACACCTGTCGATCAAAAATAAAGTAATAGTCGAGAATCAAACCATTAAACTTCAAAAAGTAGTGACCCCACTTACAGAATGAAGACATCTGTCGAAAAAAAAAAAAGTTACCCAAAATAGAAGTTCCCAAAAAAAATTGGATGTGAACATGAATAATTCCCCTAGTATTAGATAGCATAATTGTAATCAGCAATTAAATATAAGACAATAATTTATTGTAATAAATATTTAACTCAGAATTAATTTTTCTCACATTTGACAGGGTGTCCAAATTCGCTCGAGCTCTAAGCGAACCTCAACAACCAGTCGAATATGGAAATAAAATTGTAGTAAACAAACTAAGTTCAAAATCTTTAGTATAAATAGAGGATAAAATGCATCCAGAAATTGACCATGGAATTAAAAATTGTTTAACCAATATTGTAAAACAAAACAATTACAAAACCCTTTATAATAATCTTAAAACAAAAATCCACAGCGGAATTAACTTAATAAATGTATTTATATTATGCTTACTCATCAAATATATGTACCGATGTTATGTATATCATAAAATAATAACTTAAGTATCATAGAATAGAACCTTAAGCAATATGTTCACTATTGCGTGTGAAAAACAACCATCACCATAACCAGAGTAAACAAATTGGAACAATGCCCATGCCATACGTTTCCTAAAACGATATGAAAAATAGATAATTTTGAGCTTCTGAAGCTATAGCCTTTTCATACAAATATATATATTTTTTTTTCCATGGAAATTATTCCAAAAGTCACCAACATAATGTAAGTGAAACAATAAGGTATTCTAGGTTTCTACACACTACTAGCATTAATGATACTACGCTAAACACCTCTATAAATCCGCACAATACACAGAAAATAGTTCAATAAAAAATTAATATAAAAGGTTTTGAAAACTATGTATAACCGGTTTTGCTACAGGGAAACAAACCGAAATAACAAGTAAATTCAATGTATGAAAATGATGATCAGTCACTTTCACACGTTGAACTTCATATAACTTTAAGTATACTCAATTACACTTGCAAAGAACAAGACATAAGTGTAATATCTGAAACCACAAACACTCACAAGGACAATGCAATCAACGTGAGGACGTAAGGATAAGTCACGTCACCACGCTGAATGATCCACATGCAATTGCTGGATATGCATGCAAATACTTAGAACACATATAACATACAAATACAATGACAAAGAAAATCTCTCAACGGAGATAAGAAAACCCAACCCCTATTGAAATAACCCTAATGATCAACTGGAGTTTCAGATTTAATAATGTCTTTTAAATGATAAATACCCAGTTTTTTGCCATTCATGTCAGCTAACTGATATGCTACTGGAGAAATTTTCCCAATAATCTTGCTCCTAATGAATTTAGGTGCCAATTTTGCTGAAAAGTGTTTACTTGCATCTGATAATACGAATGATCGCCTCCATACGGTTTCCCCAACCCTAAATTGAATATCTCTACGACGCAAGTTGTATTTCAGCTTGTTACGTTCGTATGACTGCCTTAACGATGTTCGTACCTGTGAAAAAATGTCATTTAATTCCTCTAAACCTGACGCCCAAGAGTCACGCTTAGCAAACGTAATTTCTTCAGCATTGAAATCAGTGCCTAAATAATCTTTTCCTGAAATGATGATCTCTCTGCCAAAATTAAGAAAGAACGGAGTGTAACCTGTGACTTCATGGACTGCAGTGTTAATGGCTAACTCAATTTCTGGAAGATGATTCGCCCAGGTTCTGTGGTCAGATCCAACATACGAACCAAGCGCTGCTACCAAAACCTTGTTAACACGTTCCACAGGATTGTTCTGAGGATGATATCTGCAGTTATAAAACAGGTGACGAATATGAAACTTATTGGCTAAAGCTTTCATATCACGTGAAATGTATTGAGGACCATTGTCCAACACAATGGTGTCCGGAACTCCAAACTTCAGGAAAATTTCATTCTCTAAAATGGAAGCAATATTCAACCCAGTAGCCTTCCTCAGCGGGAACAGCCTCGTGTACTTAGAAAAGAAATCAGAAACTACCAAGAGATAAGTATAACCTTTCTTGTATGAACTCGGATAAGGCCCCAGTAAATCAGTTGCAATCATTTGCCAAGGGCGCTGAACCAATTTGGGATTTCCCATCAGACCTGGCGGTAACAAATTAGTACTCTTGTAACCTAAGCATATCTGACATTTACCGATGAAAGCTTTTACATCAGCAGACATTTTAGGCCAATAATATTTGTGTCTAATTCTGTTCAGGGTTTTTAAAATCCCAAAGTGGGCGCAAGTAGGAGGAACATGGTGCTGTACAATTAAACTATTCCTGAGTTCCTTCGGAACTACCTCTTTCCAGTCGTAGGACCTATGTAAAGCCTCCATACTCTGGATATGTTTATAGAGCCTATCGTTAGTAATTCTCCACGCCGGATACTTCTCAGGATTTGCCAAAATTTTCTCCTTTAATTTGACGTACCATTGGTCCGATGTAGAAAAATTTTGACTGATCGTATTAACCTGTAAAGGATCCCGTGATAACGCATCAGGAATTACATTGTCCTTACCGTTTCTATGAATAATTTCAAAATTGAACTGTTGTAACCTGACTGCCCAGCGCGCGAGCCGTCCTGAAGGCGATTTTAAGCTGGTCAACCACTTCAGGCTGTAGTGGTCTGTTATAATCTTTACCGGAATAGGCGAACCCTCAATATAACCCCTGAATTTTTCCAACGCGAAAATCATAGCATTTAACTCTCTTTCTGTGGTAGAGTGGTTCCTCTCTTGAGCAGAAAGTGTTCTTGAAATGAAAGAAATAGGGTGTTCTAACCCCTTATCATCCATTTGTGAAAGACATGCTCCGAGCCCTACATTTGAAGCATCTACGCTAATCGTGAATGGTTTCTTGAAATCAGGACATGCGAGAACCGGAGCGGATACAAGAATGTTTTTAAGTTTTGAGAATGCTAATTGCGCTTGATCATTCCACACAAATTTCTTACCCGCGAATTCTTTCTTTGTTAAATTATACAAAGGTGAAGCAATGCTAGAAAAATTGAAAATGAATCTCTTATACCACGAGAGTACCCCAATGAATCTACGTAAGCTCTTTTGTGACGAAGGGGTCGGAAAATCAACAATTGCCTTGACTTTATCCGGATCTGTGCGGAGACCTTTATCATCAATGACAAAACCTAGGTATTTGAGTGAGTCCCTGCAGAAAACGGATTTCTGCACATTAATCGTAAGACCGGCGGCCTGTAGTCTCTGTTTAACCTTCCTCAAGAGATAAATATGTTCTTCGAAAGATGAACTAATAATGATGATGTCATCTAAGTAACAAAAGACTTTGCCATCAAATTCAGGCCCTAACACTTTATCCATCAGCCGCATCATCCGGGAGCTAGCACCATGTAAACCGAACGGCATTGTGACGAAATGAAACAACCCTCGCTTGGGTATCGTGAACGCGGTTTTCTCCTTAGACTTTTCGTCTAGCGGAATTTGGAAAAAAGCATCATTTAAGTCCAAAGTTGATAGAAAACGAGCACCACCCAAGCTATTGAGAATGTCTGAGATTAACGGTAAATTGTAGGCGTCGCGTTTCGAGACGGCGTTTAAGCGTCTGCTGTCGAGGCATAGCCTGAATGTGCCATTTTTCTTAGGTACCAGAACAATGGGATTATTCCACGAGCTGTTGCTCGGTTCTACCACACCTAACTCTAGGAGTCTGTCAAGCTCCCTATGTACTTCCGGAAGTAAGTGCGGAGAAATGGGATAAACCCTTTGTTTGATAGGAGGCACATCACCCGTGTCTATGACATGATGTTCTAACCCTGTCCTGCCTAACCGATCTCCTGAGTAATCCATGTACTCCTGAACTACAACGTTCAAGACGGAGCGTTGGGATTGAGATAAATTTTTCTCACTATCCAGCCCAATACTATTCGATGCTCGAACACTACTAACAGAATCATTACAAGACATTAATTTTGAGATCTTAGGACAGATGTTGAAAACTTTCCAAAAGTCACAACCCAGAATAATGTCAGATTTAATGTCTGGCATAATAACAAAATTGAACGTTCTAACAACATTTTCAAAACGCACCGGGAGAGCTATTTTGTAAGAACAGGTAACCGAATGACCAGTCGCCGATACTAGAGCGAAATCAGAATCCAATTTTGACAAATTGAAACCTAAATCTAAAAATTTACGATGAAAGTTATTTCCTAAAATCGAAACGTGCGACCCAGAGTCTAGAAGACCAGAGTAGCCTGTGCTCAAAACTTGGAAAGAGATGTAAGGACGGCCGTCCCTGTTGGCCGCTCGCACCTCCTTCGAAGTCCTTAAATTCTTATAAAAATCTCTTACGGTATCCAGCCACAAAACCCATTCCCGTGAAGTAATCTCGGCAAACGCAGACGTCATAGCGCCCACCGACAGGACCTCACGGGCCATCAGTTTTTTTGAGGACGGCAGCCGCAGAGAGGAGCCTTGACCCCCGGACGCCCGCAGCGAAAGCAGTGCACCTCCCTAGAATTCACATTTGACGGGTTATGCAAAACATTCGAAAAATTACGACGGTTATTCCTGAAGTTGAAATTAGGATCGGCAGAATTTACATAACCATCTCTATTGTTAGAATAATTGTTTCTAGAAAAATTCAAATTGTTGCAATCTCTGTTATTATTACTATTGCCAGCATGGTTGTTCCTAGACAAATGTAAATCATTCGAATACCTCTCATTGCCTCTATTACCAGAAAAATTATTTCTAGAAAAATTAGATTTACTGTGATTTCTCTCATTGCCTTTGTTACTAGAATAATTAATAGGATGAGAATTACTAGTGTTTGATCTGTCGTTTGAACGGCTGTCGGCCAACTCAATCATCCTACCTAATTTTTTTAAGGTTAACAAATCAGGGATCTCCGAAAGAGAAAGTTTCTGAATATATCTTGGCAACATATTACTCCGCAAAATGTCTAGGATCTCATCATCCGGCAACCTAGTGGACAAACGATTATTCAGCAATTGAACACGAGTGATAAAAGAACTGAAATTCTCTTTCTGACCTTGAAACGTCAATCTTATTTGTGCCAATAACCTCTTTTCATGGTCTAAAAGTTCAAATTCGTTTTTTAACGCAACCACAATGTCCGCCCAAGATGAGAAAGCGGAGCGGTTTACTCTGAACCATTGTAGCGCCTGCCCTGAAAACAATTCGACTGCAGAAGAAAAAAGAGAAGCATAACTTACGTTTCTAGCGACAGCAAGTTCTTCTACCCGTTCTAAGAAATTTCTGACATCCGCAGAGCCATCAAAGGTGAGGTTCCACTTGTGTACCGGAAACGACGGAAGTGACGGAATTGACAAAGCTGAACCGGACCCCGCCGGTGTATCATCCTGTTTCGCCATGATGAATTTTGCCGCTGTTCTACTTCTTGTACCTACTCCTTCATCCATAACCTATTTCTCGATTGTAGGGTAGAAAGAAAATTATTAGAATACATGCAACAACACGACATGAAAAATGACAATGCACATGCAATCACCAATTCTAAGAAAATAATAAATAATGTATGCTGCCAGCGAACTGAGCAGCAAAAATGAGTTAAAAGCGTAATAACGCCGATGAGTTGACGGAAACCAAGGCAAAAAAACTGTGTGAAACTATGTATTAAAAATATCAGATCGGCAAGTTAGTCGTGGGACGGGCTGTTATAAACCCAAGGAAAAGTGAGAATCAAATTAATAACAGATCGAGATGTAAAAACCATTTGATAATCGTGAACAACACTACCGCGAACACGTGCGAGAAAGAACAAACATAGACAGGTTCAGCCGAAGCGCGCCAATGTGACGTTAAATACTTACTTGTAATTCATTCCCTCCAAACCTGGTCATCCATCCATGAATAGAATAAATAATCACATACAAAGCCAGCAAGCAAGCAATGAGGTTAGGTAGCAATAATAAGTAGGTATGTGAACAATGTATAATTTATTGTAAAAAATCAAACCCTGCCCTTGGAACATATTATAATGATTCGCTATGAGACTCTAAGTTAAACAACAGAATTAATCATCAGGGGTGACTGGTTACGATGTATCGTACCCAGCTGTAAATGTTTAAAGTTTCTCGACACGTGTCAATAAGAAAGAAATTATATTGTAACGACATAAGAAAATTACTGATGGGCGCCTGTGACGTAAAACGTAACATATTTATGAATCAGTAATCCCTAAAAATAATCTATAAAGCACAATCTCGATCTGTTAAAAATATAAGTAATTTAAATCTCACTTCTCGTGATCCAAAATGTCTTGAGTCCAGCCATACAACAGCCCGTCACACAAAAACACCTGCTCGATCTGTGGTACTCCCGTCAACTGAAGCGCCCGAACTTTTTCCGAAGCATCTTGAAACATCTGCCGCCCCTTCGGAGTGCAATGCTGCCAACCAAATCATGCGAAATTTGCGAATCGCTCACGACGCTAGCAGCAAATGTTACATTAAACAATACGGCAAAAGCCATGCCTCACACGCGCCCGTATCAGCCCTTGTTACGCTAACTTCGACTGACGATATAACAGCGCTACTATGTCACAGTATTTTTTCCCGCTCGCTAGGATATTCGTGTAACTATCACGATGCTGACATATTCAGGCATATTTTGAAAGTAAAATTTTTTTTCGTAAAAAACATCTATAATCAAGTGAATGTGTCCTCGTGCCTCGTGGTACTTGAAATATGACATATACATACCGCGTATGGGTATTGAAAAAACGGAGTAGATCAACGCGGGTAAAAAGTTAAAGAAAGACAAACATTCCCAGGTTACGAATAACCCAACAATGTTTGAAAATCTCCTACTACCACCATATATCTATGTACTTCGATCAATAAAATCAAGATTGACCCTGTCGTTAAAACAAGCGTGTTAAAAATAATAAGCCTGTACTAAAAACAACAAGTGTTTTAAAGTAGTGTCCAACCGAAACGGGACTTTCTACCGAAACTGAACCTTCGGTATCTGTCTCAGTTTCGGCCGAAACCGAAACTATTTTATACATGTCAAAAATCTATTGTTTACTGAAATTTGGCTCATCTTATACACTTATACAGACAGTTAACACATGTTAAACGAAATAAAAACCAATGATTAAAGTATTTGAAAAACAAATTATATTACTGCTATAAAACAAACAAAAATGAACAAAATACGTTAACTATTTCTTGGAACCAAAATTTGTTAATAATCAACTCTTACATTATAAAGGAAGGACCTCATTCACACAACATTCTTATTACTAGACATCGGATTATATGCATTTGCATATTTGCATATGCAAATGCATATAACTCTCTAATTACGACGTTAATGCATATTTCAGCCTTTTTTCCAAAATCGTGCATATTTCGTTTAATAGCGGGAGGTATCATCTACGTATAGGGAACTAGGTGACGATGACGCGTAGAGCACCAGCGCGGTGCGGTGGCTGACGTGAAAGCTGGCCAAGCCTTGCAAACTTTTTATCCAAATTTACTACACATTACCTGCTTAGCTCACGGGTTTCATCGCCTTGCCGAAGAGATACGCCAAGAGTATGGGAATGTTAATAAATTGATTTCCTCTACAAAAAAGTGTTTTTAAAAGCACCGTCGCGTGTGCAGTCTTATAAAGAGCAATTGCCGCCAGAACCCATAATTACTCGATGGGGTACTTGGCTAAAGGCAGTATTATTCTATGCTGAAAATTTTGAGGCCGTAAAACAAGTAGTTGGGCAATTTGACAGTTCTGAGGCCATTGCAATTCATTCAAGCAAGCTAGCATTTGAAGACGCATCCATTAAACAGAATATCGCCCTCATTTCAACACATTTCCACAAGTTACCAGATGCCATAAAAAAATTGGAAACAAAAAACCTTCCTCTATTTAAAGCAATAGAAATACTGGAAACAATGATCGAACTCGCCAACGCCCTTCCTAATTCAATATCAGAAAAGATTCGTAAAAAGTTAGACTCTATTTTGCTTAAAAACCCGAGTCTTGAAGACTGGAAGAACATCAATGCCTACCTCAACGGCACAGGTCATACATACCCTGGCTAAACAGGTATCTCCAGAAATGGCGCCAAATTTTAAATTTTGTCTAAAGACATCAGTTGACGTAGAGAGGTCGTTTTCGGCGTACAAATTAATACTGGGTGACAAACGTCACAAATTTGAGCTCGAAAATTTGGAAAAATACTTAGTTGTATATTATCACAAAAACTATGCATAATTTTAAGAATATTTCGCTGTTTTTGTACGGTCTTTAATTAAAATATATAAAAATATGAATGGTTTTTTTGATTTTGCATTGTGCATATTTTGGGCAAATCGAGAGTTTTTAGTGCATATTTCGGCCTTTTTTAGTGCATATTTTGGCACTTTGTTAGTGCATATAATCCGATGTCTACTTATTACACTGTCAAATAAAATAAAAATAAAAAATAATAATAATTGAAGTATAGTCTGTCAAAAAAGAGTAGAAAATATATGAGGGCGCCACTGTTGTTCAAATGGCAATACTAAACACATAACTCATGGTGTTCAAGTAAAGCTGTGTAACCTACATTTTTATAAAAAATTAAAAAGGCATAATAGTGGAAAAATATTTTTTCATTGCAGTATAGATACCCGCCGATCTCAAAATTAGAATTGCGTATAGGTATATTATTATTATACCTTTGCAATTTTGTGTTAATATAATGAAGAATAACTATAACGTAATGAAATATAAAGCACAGTTTAGAAATTGCTCACATTTATTTAATACTAGATAAAGTACCTAGCGTTGCCTGGGCTTTAGATCATGTCTCTAATTTTAGATCTGTATATATTAACTCATTCAGATCTATGGCACGACCAAGTGAATCAGATACTTGAGTCGGGCCATGTCAAGAGTCAGAATAATAGAAGAGAATGTATGAGACATTGTATGAATGTAAACGAGGCAAGGAATGTGTGCCAAGACCGGGATGTTTGGCGGTCCGTCCTCTCTGCCTACCCCTGCGGAGAAACGGCGTGATGGTTAGTTAGTTAGTTAGTTCAGATCTAAAAGTAGTGTTACTAAACTCACCATTAGTGATTCTTCCTTTCTATCTATCGTTAAATTCAAATTTATGAAAAATTAAATTAAAGCAGATCGCTTTATAAATCACCTTTTAATCAATTTTATGTCATGAAGAAAAAATGTTTTTTAAAATGTGGTTTACTGTGTTTTGCACATTCAGTGTCATTGCACTTCAAAAAAATATTTGACAGTTAAATTGGTGTTGCCAGTCTACAAATTTAGTAGTTCAAGTTTTTATATTTTCTACTCTATTTTGACAGACTATACGTGTTGTAGTAGTAATCAAAAATTATAAAAATGACCTTAACGCAGAGTTTCGGTGCGGCCGAAAGTTCGGCAGATTTTCTGTCGAAATCGAAACTGATGCCGAAACTGGATTTCTTTTCCCAAACTTGCCGAAACTAAAACCGAACCCTCTGTCGGTCACTATTTTAAAGTAAACCCCCCAAGAACTATCCAGGCATTAAAATAAAGGCTTCGATGTGGAGTGCCTGCAGAAAAGCTGTACAAAGTTATGGGCAGCTTTACAACGAGGTTGCAAGAATGTGTGCAACTAAATGGAGGCCACCAGAATTATTTAAAAAAAATGAACTGGCTTTATTTTTTTAAAAATTAACGATGATACACATTTACACGATTTACACAAAATTTCCATTCCTAGATTATGTTTTCACCAATAAATTTTACAAAAGATGATTTATTGAATGTTATCTGATTTTTTTAAATCATCACGTTTCATTGGCTCACCTGTTAAGCCTTCGCTGAAAATTGTCGATGCAATCGCTTTCAACCTCCTGAACAAAATTGATATTTTTCTGATCTGACATGTCAAAACATAACAAAACTTGACAGATAGTGAACCATTACTATGACAATCTGTCAACAATGCAACTGAAACGCGAATGCCACGGCGAATGGTGAACAACACGGCGGTGGACAACCCAGCGGCGGCAGTTGCCTTTCAGTTGCATTATTGACAGGTTGCCATGGTAGCGGCTCAGGAACTGTCAGGTTTTCGAATAATCTGCGATATGTCAAATCAGAGGTTGATTGCGATTGCGTCAACAGCTGATTTGTTTTCAATTTCTCCGTGAGCAGACGGCCTTAGTTTCTATTTGTGACTTATTTTTCTAATTTTGCAATTGTAATTATATTTTCTCAGTAAGTTAAATTGCAATTCGTAATGCTCAAATGCGACCCAAGTAAGTTTTTCTGAGACAACTCTTGTAAATGTATGTATTGTTCTTTTCATAATATGTCAGCCTTTTCATAACACAGTCAGGAATCTGAATCCAAAATGTTGCATATCCACAAGTATAATTTTATGTTTGCTTAACCTGTCACGTGCCAGGGGTTTTTGGAAAAATCACGCAGAAATTACCTACCTGACACTTTTGCTTATAATCGGTGTAAAAATTTTTTTTTTTTTTTTTTTTTTTTTAATTCTGTTTGCCAGATAATGTATCTTATTATTCATATTTATTACATTATAATATCATTACAAGTTTTCCTAGAATAGCTAACTAAAGTAAAAAAATGATGTAAAAATTTTCTCATTCCGGAAAAAAATCGTAAAAAAATATATTTATACGAAAATGAACTGATTTTTTTATTTCTACACAAACCTGAATAGACACCCTACATAAAAAAAAAATCCAAGGGTGATTCCGAAAAAGTTATGACATTGGCACCTCTTTGAAAATGTAAAATATTTTCATCTTTTCAAGAAAAAATCGAAAACCAAGTGTGCACTTTCGCATTTTTTTGTGTCTGATTTCTTGAGTTTATGGTAACAATTCTTTCACATTTTGATAGTTTATACAATTGTTGTTACTAATAATATTTTTTTGTAGTAGAAACCCGTAAACAAATAATGCTAAAAATATAATTAGTCATTATGACGTAAAAATTTTGACATTTCTAGGAGAATCTTACGAACTGAATATTTAGGAGATTTCGTTTGCGAAATATTTCGAAAATTACATGAAAATAATGTAGATAAAACGATCTTTCTGATGATATCTCAAACTTATTCTTTCCAGAATGAATTTATATCAAAAACAATGAAAGAATGTACAGTATACTTTAGCGACTTTAGACATGTTTTGACACTGGTGTAATCCAAGATGGCCGCCGCTCCGTATACAGACGAGCTTCAAAGGTACAGTCTGAGGCCAAATTAAAAAAATAATATTTTTTTAATTATATTTATTTCAATTTCACATACAATGAAAATACACATCATACATTTTTATAATAACAAAATATACATTTTTATAGTAACAAAATATAATCCTACTAATATTATAAAGTGGAAAGTTTGTATGGATGTATGTTTGTTACTCTTTCACGCGAAAACTACTGAATGGATTTTAATGAAACTTTACAATAATATGGATGGGGGAAGGGGGTTGATGGGGGGAGTGGTGAGGGGAGAGGGAAGGTGGAGGAGGCGGAGTGGGGTGGGAGAGGTCGGAGGGAAGTAAGGGGTAGGGGCGAGGGGAGGGGTGGGTGGAGGTATAGGGGGAGTGGGTTGATGGGAGTGGAGAGAGGGAAGGTGTAGGAGGCAGAGTGGGGTGGGAGAGGTGGGAGGGAAGGAAGTGGAAGGGGGAGGGTGGAGAAAGGTGGGGGGAGGTGGAGTTGGAGGGGTATGGGGTAGGGGAGGGTTCGGTGGAGAAGGAGATGGAGGGAGAGGGGGGTTGATGGATGAGTAGAGTGGGGTGAGGAAAGGTGGAGGGTGGGAGGAGTTTGGGTAGGGGTGAGGGGAGGGGGGAGGGGGAGGGTGGTTGAAGGGGGGAGTGGAATGGGGGGTGGGGTGGGTGGAGGGGGAGGGGGGTTGATGAGGGTGGTGGAGTGGGGAGAGGGAAGGTGGAGGAGGCGGAGTGGGAAACCCCTAATACCATGCGAGCGAAGCCGCAGGAAAAAGCTAGTAATTTATAATAACAAAAACATACCAATGCAAAGATGCACAATGCACTTGTTTCAGTAAAAAAAAATATTCAAATGGTGCATCGAATAAAAACCATAAATAACAAAAACATATAAACACAACAAATGGCGACACGATTTGAAAATAAAAAAAGGTAATCTAAAGGGATGGGCCAGGCTGAAGGACGGCAAAATCCTCACGCCGACCCGAGAAGGTTGAAAAATCCACCGACCAGTTGTAGATCTGCGCCTCGGGTACAAAATCGGTGTCCTCCTCCTCTGACGGCTCCCACTCAACATCGTCATCTACCTTGGTATTGGTGGAAGTTCATCGGAGGTGAGGGATTCAACCTCACCGGTTTCGTCACCAGCACCGTCACCATTCCCTGTCACTTTCAGTAGGGTTATTCTCCTCGTAACCCATCCATGAACTCCATCAAGATGTTGTTGGATACCTATAGACGGAAAGAAAAGAAAAATATATATAGCTGTGTAAAGCGCTCTTGAGGTAATACAAGAAAAAAATGGTACTGTATAAGTTAGCCAAGTGTTATTATAATTACCTGAGTCGTGGGAGCCGTCGAGAATGTTGAGGATGTTGAGGGTGTTGGACCGTCGCCGCCGTCATGTGCCCAGCCAGGAATCTGAAACTATAAACATTTATAGTTACACTTATGTCTTTCAATTTTGGAAAGGATGAAGCATACAACCAACCTAATAGAATTACTACTAATACACAACATACCGTCGTGCCATTCTATAACAATAGAAACAATCATAAATGTCTACATCATATTATATCATCATCATATAATATAATAATCATCAAAACGCTGTATTTATAAATATTTTATAATTTTGAAGAAAGTTCTTTATAACCTTGCAATTTTTTTTCCATAATATATAATAATTGTTTTTGCACACCCTATATAACTGATCAATTTTTTAACTTATATTTATATAAATATAAGTTAAAAAATTTCTCATGTTCCCAACACTTCGAGAACGATAATGGCGGAAGCGTTTCTGACCTTGTTCTTGGTACTGTTTCTTTATAGATAAGCGTCAAAATCGAGATCAAAAAGTTTTTTATGGTGAAATTTGATACTCGCGCGCCGGCGCGTCAACGGCACTGGACTCGTAAACAGATATCAATTTTACGCAATACTGTAAAGTTTTTTATGGTGAAATTTGATACTCGCGTGCCGGCGCGTCAACGGCACTGGACTCGTAAATAAATATCAATAATAATCATCAACATTTGATACTCGCGCGCCGGCGCGTCAACGGCACTGGACTCGTAAATAAATATCAATAATAATCATCAAAATTTGATACTCGCGCGCCGGCGCGTCAACGGCGCTGGACTCGTAAATAAATATCTATTTTACGCAAGACTGTAGAGCTTCATACAAAATGTCCGTTTTTCAAATAGAACCGCTAGATGTCAGCGCTGTCGAATTTATTACTTCAAAGCTGTCAATCAGGAATCGCACGCACACACTTGCAAAAAACATCAATGTGTGCGTGAGTATGACAAGCGTCGAGAATGTATTTATTTCTATTATTTCTAACTAAATATTCACAAAACAAAAGCTTTGATACGTAACACAATAGATTTCTTTACATAATGACGTAAAAATCTCTATAATATCGTAGTATATTTACGTAGATATTGTTCTACAAACGTCAGAATTCAGAAACCCGCCAGAATTTTTGAGACGTCATCACTCGGAACTTTGTTTTTCGTAAATTACAAACTAAATATTGACATAACAAACACTTTCATATAATCTCAATTGATTTTCCTACAAAATGATATACTAAACATTGCCAAATAAACGATATTATCACCCGTAAACTGAAATACTAAACGTAAAATATTTCAAACCAAATGATGCGGTCACTTTGGTGTCGTATTTCGTCGGTTTATTTTGAGATATCGTGTATTATTTTTACCAAAACACATGCCACGCACAATAAAGTATGAATGAAAACAACATTACTTACGTTTCGTGAATAAATTCCGTATTTTTCGGCGTTTTTGTCAGATCGAGCGCACTCCCAACTTTCCGCAGTTTGACATTTCAAAATGAGTGACGCCAACTTCATGTATGATGAATTCTTGTAATTAATTCCGACCGGCTAGATGTTTTTCATGTTCCCAACATTTCGAGAACGATAATGGCCGGAGCGTTTCGGACCTTTTTCTTGGTACAGTTTCTTTATACGATATAGTTAAAATCGCATCCAAAGTATAATATCTTCTGAAATTTGACCGGCCCGCGTTTTCGAGTTCCTGGCGCGTGACCGGTTAATATTAATTAGGCTGAATGTTTGGTGTTGCAGGCACTGTTCGCAATAAGCATGGTCATCCGGTGGGGCACGAAAGAGACGATTCAGGAATGAGGTAAGTAGTGTTGATTCAGCCACATAAAATTGTTTTAAAAATATATATATTTTTTTTTTAAGATCATAACCTTTTTCAAATAAATCTTTCTAACGAGCAAATTTTCTTTTTATCGTAAAATGAAATAACACCTAGAACTCCAACTGCTTTATAAAAGTCACTGTATTGACGGCCGGCGTGGTCGAGGAATTAGACTCTTGACTCGCATTCCGAAATAAATTTTATTTGCTTAATTTGTGTTATTTCGCAATTAATAAATTAAAAATAATAATAGTATATTTGCGGCACATTCCAGAGTGGAAGATACTCTCAGTATCGCCCTGGTGTAAGAAACGTTACTTGAAATGGCTTTAGCCAGAGTGACCAGATCTGAATAGCCAGGTACTTCCCCACCTACCTCCTCCTCATCTCCTTCCCCTCCCCACTACCTTCAGTCTCACAACATACCCCAATTGGGGATGCCATAATCACTGGCTCCAGACAGGAGCAGCTGGGACTCTTGTGAGGTATTCACATTTAAAAAAAAGTATTGACGCAAATGAAATAACCCGCGGGTTCGTCACAACTTCTTTTCCAAATTTTGTTATTTTCAAGTGCAGAGTTTTTTTTTTGTTTCATATTAGTTTTTTTTAGCGGACGTGTATCATCTTTCTGTATAAATAAACTATGAGTTCTAGAAAATCATACCACTCTTTTGTTTTTTCAGGAATAGAAACAACGGTGATTGGATGAACATGTCGGGAGGGGGTAACAATGGGGGAGGTAACATGCAGCAGGGGGGCGAAGAGAGGTTCAACACGTACGGTCTTAGCCTGCAGTTCCTGGACTCCATCAATGTGCGGGGGCCTCTGCTCAACCGCATCTTCGTTGCCAACGTAAGCTAACCTTACATTCCCGGGTTATGAACATTGCAATAATTGAATTTTTCTTCTATCATAGAAAGTTGAATTCCTTGTTTGCTCAATGGTGGAGGACTTGACTTGACTTGCACAGGATTGATAATGTGGCAATTTTTTAAATCTCCTCACTTCTATCATAAAAAGCTGAATTTGTTGCTTATAATTCCGCTTCCGAATTGCTTCCACCTGAAACTCCGTCGTGAACGCGGCTGTTGATGTAACACATTAGAAAAAAAATTTGTTATAAAAGTTGAACAAATATGAACACAAAGTTCTTAAAAGTCGCTGAATTCAGAGCATAATAACAACCATTAATTTTTGAAAAAGTCATTAATTTTCCTTGCAGTAAAAAACATTTATCAAAATTATGGTTGTACACATCGAAAGTCAAATATAGTACAGGGAAATCATTTTAAAGGAAACACTTTTGATTGTATTTGTGTGCCAGTGGTATTGATAGTTAACCTCCGCAGTGCCGCTCGTCAACCGGTGTGTCATGAGATTTTACACGCGATTTTGACCCTTATGTATAAAGAAAGTGTATGAAGAACACGGTCAGAATCGCTTGCTCTATTATCGCTCTTTACCATAGAGAAAACCGCAATTAGATTGATGACTCCATATAATTTATATTAATGATTTACCGGAGCGCGGGAGCGTGCGCAGTTCTTGCGCATGCGCGGGAAAAATTCTTTGGTTTTGAACTTTGACCTTTCTATGTACGAAATTTCTCAAGGACGCTGTCAGAATCGCGGGACATTGGGTGTCATGGCTGCCGCTTTTTGCGAACGCTAATTGGTTACAACCAACCCCATTTACTCGCGGCATTCCACGAGTTAAAGAGTACGGAACATTGGCCTGCAAATGCCCAAATGGGTGCATAACGACGTTTATCAATTCTGTATTTAGACTCACATTTGAATTCGACAGTATTCTTTTTTATGTTTTTTTTTGTTTAATTCTTCAGCTTCGTAACAAAAACAAAATTATTATTGTTAAAACACAAGCTAGAGTATCTTTAAATTGATTTATCTGTATGTATTTGTATTGAATAAAAAATGTCTTTTCAGCTGGATTACAAGGTGGATAAGAAGAAGTTGAAGGAAGTGTTCAAGATGGCTGGAAAAGTGAGGAATATTGACCTAAGTTTGGACAAAGATGGAAACAGCAGAGGTTTTGCTGTTATTGAATATGATCATCCCGTTGAGGCAGTACAGGTAAACCTTTATTTTGAACCATTTCTTTTTATTATTTACAATTTTGCAGTTTAGTTGATTCTGCATATATTGTATTATTATTATTTTTAAGAATTACTTCATCTGGAGCTTTAATTAGTCAAAATTTTTTTTTATCACAATAAGGGGCCATCCATAAACTACATCACACGAATTTCATGATTTTTGACCCCATCCCTGTCACACATCGTCGCCATTGTGAGACCCCCGTTGATGTCACATATTTTAAAATTTTGACCCCCCCCCTTAACCGGTCAAAGGCCAGGCCATTTCGCGGAAATTCGCGGAATTTCGCAAAAAAACACTAAAAAAACCACCACTTTGAATTTTTAATTGAATGTTTTGTTGATAAATTTTGAGCTATTGTATATTTTATTGACTGAAACACGTTCACAACACAATAAACTATCTACCAAAACCACATTACTTGCATTTATTACGTAAATTAATATGTTTTATTCGCGATACGCGTATTAATTGTGACAGTTAAATTCGCGGCAAATTCTGACAGCGGATTGTCATGGATAAAATTGTTTTAAAAAAATTCCAGGGTTGCAAGGTGAATGAAACTTGTAGCGTCTCCGAGAGTAATGATGGCGCAAGCGATTCTGACACTGTTCTTCATACAAATTGTGTACATAGAAGGGCCAAAATCGCAGACCAAAAGTTTTTTGTGGGAAATATTATTCAAATATTTGAATTACTTTCTCGCGCATGCGCAGATGACGCGCGCGCCGGCGCGTCTCCGGCCTGTCACCGGTTAAGGTGTGACGTAATTTATGGATGGCCCCTAACCACAATCTCTAAGAATTCACAGTTTAATCTTAGGACAGAATTTGAACAATTTATCAAATTTCATAGTTAAAATTCAAGTTCTGTGAAAGTTCTATTGAAGTTTTGTTATTATTTCATTATGGGCCAGTTGTTTCTCAGAACTGAAATGAAAACAGAACTTTATATGAAAGTTTCACATATAATGAACTTTGAAACTTGATTGAACATGAAAATTAACTGTGAAATTTGATGAATTGTTCAAATTCTATGAAACAACTAGTCGTTAGTTCATGTTTTTAGAAAAACTAAAACTTCACCTTATTTCTCACAATTGTTTCTATCTCTCAAATTACTCTACCTTATTCCGTCTCTCAATTTTCATTCCCTATTCTGTATCTCAATTATTTTCCCTCTAGTAGCTGGTGCCTATTTCCGAAAGCTATTGCACCTAAACTAAACACCTAAACCAAACTCTATTTGTCTTTCAGAGAGCTGAAAATGCCAGATACAGATTATTTTTAATATTATTTTTTTCCTTATCTCTGCAACTGTCACATAATTGATCCATCAGCGGCCATCCCTGTACTCAGATGTTGCATATGTGATTCATCAGGGCTATCCATGTACTCAGATTTCACATACATGATCATCAGCGACTATCCCTGTACTTGGATGTTGCATATACAATCAATCAGCGACTATCTCTGTACTTGGCTGTTGCATATACGATCAATCAGTGACTATCCCTGTACTTGGATGTTGCATATACAATCAATCAGCGACAATCTCTGTACTTGGCTGTTGCATATACGATCAATCAGAGACTATCCATATATGATAAATCAGCGACTATCTCTGTACTTGGATGTGGCATATACGATCAATCAGCGATGTACTTGGATGTTGCATATACGATCAATCAGCGACTATCCCTGTACATGGATGTCGCATAATACGTGATCCATCAGTGGCTATCCCTGTACATGTTGCATGTGTGATTCATGAATTTTCAGTAAAACACATAAATTTTGGGATAAAGATTAATTGATTTCTTGATTGTTTGTTGCAGGCAATCTCCATGTTTGACAAGCAGGTCCTGTTTGAGCGCAAGCTCGCCGTGCGCATGGACCGCGCCAACTCAGGTCAGACAGAAATGCGCCTGCCCGAGGGGCTGCAGGCCATCGGGCCTGGACTGGGGCCATCAGGGGAGCCTCTGCGTGACGTGGTGTCTAGCCTGCCGCAGCAACAGCCAGCCGTGCAGTCTGCTACGGGCGCCGGTCTCCTGGGGGCCGTGCCTGCCCTCGGGGGCCTGGGCCTGCAAGCTCTCGGCCAGCTGGGTCTGGGGCAACTGCAGTCACAGCTCCTGCAGCAGGTGCAATTTTCTAAATTACGTTAAGATGTGTTTTGTTATTGATGTCAACATGTGATATTTGACGCTAATCTCACATTTCTTAATACAGCAGACTCTAGATTTACTGGATAGATAGTGGAATAAAATGCGGATTCACCTGATCTATGCGGTTGTCACAAATGTGATCCATAAAAAACATTGTTATCTCTGGCTTGCCATTGAAGTAAAATCTTATACTGCTTTCACACAAACGAAGTATTGAAATCCGTAAGTCTAAACTCAAACTTTAGGTCCCTCAGTTTACACACACACTGTGCAAGCGGGTTCCCCACAGAGCATCGGACCATCACAATGTGTCGCATGGTGAGGGTAGGTTGTGTTGAAAAGACCATCAAGGTTAAATGATTTTCCCGGTTAATGGACCCGGTAAAATCGAACTCAGTAAATCGAGTATCTGCTGTATCTCAAAAAAGGTGTAATTGTCTTGTCTGGTTAGTTAGTTGTGCCAGTCCTCAATTATTTTTATGTTTGTAGCATTTTTAGCAAAATTATTAATTGTTGTCTAAGGGGGCATACATTAATTACGTAAACTCAAAGGGGGGGGGGGGGGGCCTAGATTGGAAGAAAAACTGCTCATGTAATTAATGTATTCCCTTAAATAGTTATGGTCTCGATAAGTTATTATCAGGGTTTTAATATCTAAATTATTTGTATTTATTATTAATTATCTGATCCTAGAATCGAATACCTTCTTGTGTTCCAAAATTATTATTTTCCATGACAGTGCTGCAAAAATTTGTATCCGTTTTTGCAAAGATGTAAATATGAAAAATTATAATATGGATAAAATAATATGAAAAAGTGTATATATAAAAAAGCCATACATTACTCAGAATTCCCAGTAAACTTGTGCGCAATTTGCTCAATGCACAATTAATTATTATCAACATGATAAATAAATAGAATAGAAGTTTACGTTGTGATAAAATAGTATGTACAAGTTTAGCAGGCCTTATTAGGAGTTTCTAACTAACGTGTCTTATTTATTGATTAAGTGGGTCCGGGAGTGTCTTCAATTTGCTTCCATGAACAATAAATTCATCTTAAATCAGTCTTCTCTATATGTACATATTTTAATGTAATTATGTCCTCAAAAAGAAATCCTGTCTAGATTTTATTCTTAGGCTACCTTTACACTCGTAAGCTTTTTCCCGTAAGTTGCTCACATAAGTGGCTTATGGCCAAATTACCAATCTAAAAACGACACCAAAAGTCACTCAATGTAATTTATAGCAAGTTACAGAAGTTGTTCTTACGTAAGTTTTTTGACAGGTCTAATCGTGTCTGCGTGAACTTCCGGTCTTCTCACAGCTTATCAAATCACCTTAAAAGTTGATAAACTTACCGTAAGTAATGGTAGCAAAATGCTCCAATGCGAGATGTCAAAAAATAATAGTTGTTTTTGTGGGAATTTTTTCCTATAAATACAAGTATTTTTATTATTTTAACTAAAATATAATTAGGTTAAGTGGATAATTACCTACCTTATGATATAAAAATGACACTAGATAAAACTCAAACAACAAAAACTAATGGAAATGGAAAGAAACTTTTCTGATTTCAAAACCGGAGAGATATCATTTATTTTTCAAAAGCTTTCTGAAAATTTATTTATTTATTTAATTTCAACGGTATACATATACCATAAGAACTGATTACATGTCACAAAATGAAAAATAATAATACAGAATTAATAAAAAAAATGTTTAACAGATGATTGTGGCATTTGAATTAGAAATGACACCAGATAGACAATTACATACAAAAATCTATAGTACAAAATATAGAATTAATATTGACTGAAAATGTTTGATAGCATAGCCCTCTTGTACCTACCTTCCGTGCAGTTAAATAGATCTGCAACTTCTGCATATCTATTAGTAACATCATGTAACCTAGGTAAAAGGGAGTGTTTAGTATACTCATCCTTCATGAGCATCCTTCGATATAATTATCGGTCCGATCCTTTCTAATCTCAATGGTTCCGATTATAACACTACGTAATTTAATTCAAAGTCAGTTGCTGTCAAATAGCTGTCATGCATATAAAATTAAAGAATACGATTTTAGATTTTCACGGCCAAAAGTATTTTTGTTATTATTTTTGGGGTATTATGCCGTGTTGCGCTACCTCCTTCTTTAGGCAATGTTTCGGACAGCGTTGCAGTGTCCATCATCAGTGCAGTGTCTGAAACGTTGGCTAAAGAAGGGGGTAGTGCAACACGGCATAATACCCCAAAAACTAATAACAAAAATTAAAAAAGTTCATTAATTTCCACGCGTAACGGAACAAAACCACTAAGAGAATTGTTTATTTCAAGCCAACTCTTTTTTAAAGCTTTATTTGTGCTTTTTCTTCTCAACATAAATTTGACAGAAGCAACTCATTGTTGACAGGAAGCCATCTCACGCCAAATGAAATTACATGTGTAGCGATTCCGGTGAGAACTTGCTCAAGATAAACTTCCGAACAACTTCGTCATCGTTAATTACCATAAGTTGGACGCATATGTAAACGCTCCTGCGAATAACTTATGAAAATAGGCCACAAATTTTACTTACAAGTGTAAAGCTAGCCTTATGGATAGATGGGTCATATAATTTCTACATCCACTATATCAACTTTCATTGTAATTATCTAATTAAATTATTTAGGATTCAGTTCAATAGCCACTTGCATCTTTAAAAAAATAAATTCCGGTTTAGACAAATATTCAAAGACATTCTGTTTTTTTTTAATTGTATTTTTGATACCCTGTTGATTTTTGGAAAATTTCATTCCGAAAAATCAGACCATTTTTTATAAACAGGAAAGACGGGGCATAATTTTATAGGTGCGAAAAAACGATACTTACATAGCCGAAAATCATTTTTAAAAAAGGCCACAAGAAAGGGCACAGGAGAATAACGAGGCATACCAAAAATATTATCTCATAAATATTTTTTTCCTTGATCCATCTTATTGATCATAAATCATTATAATGTTCAACGTCTGTCTATATTACTAAATCCAATGTAATATACTTGTAAATTATAATAAGAATATTAAAATCAGCACTATTACCATTATACCTCTAAAACACGTACAGACAGCGTAAAATGTACGGGGTTCTCTTTATAACATCTGTCAAAAAGTCAAACCAAATGATAAGTTCGCAGAGAACAAACAATAAATCTAGTGAACGTTAAATGTCAAATTTAAAAATTTGCCTGAAATCAAAGTGTTGCCATATAAAAAAAATAAATCAGCGTTGAATTTTACAAAATTAATAGGAACATTTTCGGAGACGGGACATTTCCATGTAGTGATGTCATGAACCCAAATAATGGATTTATTTATTTAAATAAACAAAAACTGTACACTTCTAAAAAATTTTACTAACATTTTCGTAATCTTAGTAAAAAAATCTGTCCACACGATTTTTTCCAAGTCGTTATGTAATCCATGCAAGTGGCCTATTATTGGCAGGTTAGAGGAAATCAAATGCATATTTTTCTTCTGCATAAATTAAAAATCACCACAATCCGTCGCTGCGTAGGTTTCATGGGAAAAAATGGGTTGTTTAATTAACATTTTTTGGCCATTCTCATAAACTTTCCTTGTTTCAGGCATTCGTTTTCATTTTCTGTCTTTGTTATTTAGTGATAATACAACATTCATACAAATCACTCAATTTTTTCTATTAAATCGATTAACAAAAAACAGGATAGCTAAATACTTGCGTAGTATGTATAAATATAATGCTTGTGTGTAGCGTGACGATGGCCATTTTGTATTTTGGCAAAATATTGGCTGAATCCAATATAGCGGATTTTAATTAATTTCTTGGTGATATGGCAGATTTCTCTCAGTTCTGACATGGTTTTTAGTCATTATATGGATGGGGTGTTTTGAAACTGAGCAAAAGTGTGAATAAGATGTAATCATACTTCATTCCATCATTTTGTCCAAAAATCGGATGTAGTGGGATAGAAATTGTAAAACTCAGATATTTCTTTTATATTTTATTCCACTCAAATTGTCATCATGTCTCTCCTTTATTCTCTCAATTTGTCAGTACGTAGATTTAATAAATTTAGAAGTGGTTAAGATGTGCCAGTTAGTGTTTTCCTCATTTTAATAAATATCCTCCATTTCTCATAAAAAGTTAATATTTTGTTAATTTTGTTCACACTTTCATACTGTCTTCAATCACATAATTACAAAGATTGTATTTTCTGTAATTAAATAGAATTTTACCACAAAACAGGTTGTTTGATTGTAGAATAATGGCCACCACAGCTCCCACTTTTAAAACATGTATTTCTGTGAATTTTTCCAAAAAACGTCTCAATAACCCCTTGGCTAGTCTTGGAATTAAGACGACCTTCCACACAAAATCTTTTGAGACATTTGATCTCTGTCACACATCACAGTAAGGAAGCGTAGCGTGAGGTTGTTTGTTCAAAATAATTCTTCTTGTCTTCCTGTCTACTATACCTAAGTCTTATCTTCCATATCACAACACAGAGCAATGGTTTATTTATAGAAAGCACATTATATTCATTCCTTGGAGAATCTTGCAGATTGGAACCTTTTAATTGACATTCATTTATGCATTTCCATAAAAACATTGTGTCATATAATATAGAAAAATTATATCTGGTTTAGAGAAGAGTGTAATCTTCTACAAAATGTCAGGTAGTCCTTGGAGGGTTTATGTATAAGACGGGGAAGACTGGTGCTAATGTGGCTATTTGAGTGTCCTCTACTACTACATATTTGTTTGTACATATTAAACTCTCTGTAGGATGGGGTTCTAACATTACATTTTCAGGAAACGAAAATAGTAACAAAATGCTGTTAGCCTCCGGTGTCATTCCACTTCTGATGACATTTCTGACCATAAATTTATTCCCAGCAAGACTTGGTTCCCATCCTCTCTAGGTCAGCCGGCACCGGCATATTGTCCATGAAGCTGTCTTATTCTGCCCGAAAGCCAATGGTACCAGATGACTGTCTTAAGAAGAATAGCTGCTTGCATTTTTTCTTGCAGAACTTACAGAATCTCACGCCAAAATACCCAACCAAACTGAATATATTCTTTTAAATCAAAAGGTATAGCAAACATATGGTACGGATCTGAGCCATTTTATTTATTTATGCTTTAAAGGCAACTTTGGAAATTTTTTGTGAGTTTATACATTTATAAATCTACCATAATTATTTATTTTGAATAACAGCACTTCAACAGTAGCTACAGAAAGGATATACATCAACCCCGTGTAAAAATATAAGTGTGATATCGCAGGGTCTTACTGGCGGTGACTTGTCGAGCCTCGGCAATACGGGCGGTCTGTCCGGCAACCTGCAGGATCTGGGCAACAACTCCATGCAAGCCCCGCAGATGCAGGCCAATAACTTCTCCAACAACGGCTTCCAAGGTAAGTGATCTCTTGCTTACACACTATAATAGTGAGACAAACGATGTACATATGTCTACTCCCCCAAAGGAGAAATGCAATCATTATTATACATCTCCCTCACTCGTATTAAACAAATGAGATGCCGCTATTCATTGCCGTGGAAATTTTTAAAGCAGCCACTGACACTGACGAGCTAAAAAGAATTTGGAACCGGGTTTGCACTTCGATTCATTTTAGAAGACATTACAGATGATATTAACCCCACAGCAACTGATTTTTTTCAAATTTAACCAAAAATTTCAACTTCAGACTCAGACAAAACGAAACACAGAACCAAATTGACTACAAATGTGATGCAGCTTCACCAGTTTCCCACGGATGTCATATATGATGTCCTCAGATATAACAGAGCTAAATAATATGTGTAAAACTATTTCTGAGAAAATAACTAATAAACCAGTGGTTCTTAACCTTTTTGGAGGTACTGAACCCCACCAGTTTCATATGCACATTCACCCAACCCTTTTTAATTGGAGAGCGGGGCGTGACATTAATGACGGCGAATTACCAAAGGGGGGGGGGGGGGGATGGGATAGTGACAATATTCTTCATAATTTTTTTTCAGGGTGTGTCTTGCCTTCCACCGAACCCCTGCAATAAACTTTTGCATTTCTCTACCCAAGGTTATCATGTTGACAACTCGGTAATCAAAGGTCATAATTTCAAACCAAAGTTTAGAAGAAGACTCAGATAACTGTTGTGAAAAATGATTTCAGATAATACGCTTGTATCCAATTTAAGTGATGTTGAATGTTTATACAAAAATCTCAGGTCTAAGCAATGCCGCTTTTGGGCGTGGAATCAACATCACCCCCGCCGGCATGAACTCCAACCTCAACTCCACCCTCAACGCCATGAACTCCAGCATGAACTCCAGCATGAACTCGAGCATGAACACCGGCATGGGCTTCCCCCACCAGCCTCCGGGCGGGCGCGGGGAGTCTCCCAACTTCGGGGGCAACCGAGGCATGTCTCCCGGAGGTTACGGGGACAACCGAGGGGGCTCCAGGGATATGGATGCCAGAGGTGGGGCCAATCCAGATAAACCAGGAGATATGGTGCTCATCAAATATGTAAGTGATGAACTAATTTTTTAAACTTTATTTTACAAATTATCTGAAACAAAATGTGTGCCACTCCCTATCCATGTAAGTTTTTCTCTTCACTTTGACGTTATAGACACCGCCAATGCTATCTGGCGAATGACCGGATGTATTGTATCGATTAGCCCAGTCAAATTATAGGTCAGTATAGGTATTTATTGCATCAAGATACATCGCTTTCATATATCAATTTGGTATTCAACCCTTTACACTTCAACACACTGTTTGAATTACTGTAAAACCTTTTCCAATAATATTAGGTCCTTACATATGAAATTGTAAAATTGTAAATTGTAAAACCTTTTCCAATAATATTAGGTCCTTACATACGAAATTGGCGTTTTGCCGTACTGGCAACTTTGATCTCAAATATCTTCTCTTTGGTTAGGAATTCCAAATTCAAATTTATACAGCTATTTACTCATGTATTTGTGTTTCGAAAATTATAATTCATTTGCTTTTTCATTAATTGTTTTTTTTCTTTGCGTCACTTAGTTTAAAAAATGGAAAACTTGAAATATCGCGTTATTTACGAGTACGAGTTCCACCGTGGCACCAGTGCTGCAGAAACGACACGAAGAATTAATGATGTGTATGGCGACGGTGCCGCAAAAGAAAACACAGTTGTGTTTTTTTTTTCTTTTTTTTTTGTGTCATTCACTACAGCTTTCTTAAATCTGGCCAGACGATTACGGCAGATGTCTATTGTCAGCAACTGCAAACCATGATGGAAAAGCTAGCTGCTAAACAACCGAGGCTGGTTAATCGCTCTAGGCCACTGCTGCTTCATGACAACGCTAGACCACACACTGCACAACAGACGGCTACCAAATTAGAGGAGCTTCAATTGGACATCCACCGTACTCTCCGGACCTTGCCCCAACAGATTACCATTTTTTTCGAAATTTGGATAACTTCTTGCAAGGGTAAAAATTCAACTCCGATGTGGCAGTTCAAACCGCCTTCAAAGATTTTATTGATTCCCGTCCGAATGGTTTTTTTAGTAAAGGGATCGATGAACTACCTATGAGATGGCAAAAGTGCATAGATAGCAATGGTACATACTTTGATTAAATAAATATATCATATTAAAAAAAAATCGACTTTATGTTCCTCCCATACAAAACGCCAATTTCATATGTAAGGACCTAATATTATACATACAGTCGATTGCGCTTTATCGGGACAACCGGTTATTTCGGACAGAAAACAAGGAACAGCAAACCAAACAAAGAAATCAATACTAATTTACTTTGGTTATCTGGGATACCATTCTGTTTAATTCCATCTTAATTCCGATCTGAAGTCGATGCAAATCGTGTCTCAGTAAACGAATTATAGTTAAGAAGTGCTTGCTTTCGGTGTTCGGATGCGCCGCATTCATGATTAATAAAGTTTAAAAATATATTCCAGGAACTCAAATAAATAATGTAATATGTAATAAGTATTCACTCCTCATCGACCTTCGCTACGTAGCTACAATAAAGACTCAACTCACTACACCGACTGCACGCCTTTCATTCATCTCCCGTCTCTGCCGATCCGGAGTCTGCTCCCTCAATCATATACACTTGTCCCTTTCTGGCTAAGAACAAAAAATAGGTGTAAGAAAGTCTGTGGGAAAATATATATGCACCAATACACAATTCTAAGTATGTGTTGATTATCTTAACTCTAACTGTGACTTGCGTGACCTCTAACTGCCATCCTTGTTATTATAATTTAGGACTCAATAGGCCACTTGCATCACATTTTTTTAAATTTTTTTCCGGTGTAGGCAAATATTCTAAGACATTCTGTATTTTTTTTTTTTTTTTAATTGTATTTTTGAAACTCTGGGGATTTTTTGAAAATTTCAATACGAAAAATCAGACCATTTTTTATAAACCGGAAAGACGGGACATAATTTTATAGGTGTGAAAAAACGATAATTACATAGCCGAAAATCATTTAAAAAAAAAAAGAATGTTTTCCACACGAATGGCACAGGAGAATTACGAGGCATACCAAAAATATTACATCTCATAAATATTTTTTTCCTTGATCCATCTTATTGATCATAAATCATTATAATGTACAGCGTCTATATTACTAAATTCAATGTAATATACTTGAACTTGTAAATTGTAATAATAATAAGAATATTATAAAATATTATTTTGTTAAAATCAGCACCATAATCATTATACCTCTAAAACATGTACCGACATCCTCTTCACGTTCTGAAGAGAACCCCGTAGCCATTAATTGTACGGGGTTCTCTTCAGAACATCTGTCAAAAAATCAAACCAAATGATAAGTTCACAGAGAACAAACAATAAATCTAGTGAACGAATTCAAAAATTCGCCTGAAATCAAAGTGACGCCATATAAAAAAATAAATCAGTGTGGAATTTTATAAAATTAATAGGAACATTTTCGGCGACGGGACATTTTCATGTAGTGACGTCACGAGCTCAAATAATGGATTTATTTATTTAAAAATAAAAAAAACTGTACATTTCTATAACTTTTTACTAACATTTTCGTAATCTTAGTAAAAAACTCTATCCACACGATTTTTTCCAAGTCGTTATGAAGTCCATGCAAGTGGCCTATTCTCATAGCAGTCATAAACACTTGGTGGAATTTTAACTGGTTGCATAAAATGTTGTCTGTAGTATTTACGTGTTGCTATTCCCACTGCCCAAGTATTGTATGTACTGGTTATTTGTTCCCAGCTCCCTGCTACTGTGACGTGGCAGCTGCTCCGTGAGAAGTTCAGCGAAGCCGGCGAGGTGAAGTTTGCCGAGAAGATTGACAGCGAAACAGCCGTCGTCCGTTTCCAGAGCGAGTGGGGCTCCACTCGGGCCATCAGTATCCTTTCAAATTATGTACAATTGCCCTTGCTTTGTTTTCTACTAGGTATTTCATTTATTTACTGCTGCACTTTTAGAGTGCACAACAATAACCCTATCATTTGCAGCATTGGTAAGTTCTGTTGCAATGTTAGTGCAAATAGTGGAATTTACTTCAATGAATTTGTTCTTATGACAAAGGGTTCCTTGAAGGGGACCAGACTCCCAGCTGTACCAACAAATTGTCTTTTTTGTTGCCTAAAAATCTTTCTATTCATGTGGAGAACACATTCCCAAAGTTATAGCATCAAATTCGAACTTGAAATATAGTTAGGAGTGGTGCGCGCCAAGCAGATAGACTAGAAAAGGGAGCGGCCCGGTTACGAGTGAAAACTTTAAACGCGTTTTTCTCAAAATCAGCTTAATCAATCAAGTAGCTCATCGAATTTTTAACCGATTCACGTTATTCGAAGTTTAAATGGAAGGAAATTAAATTTATGTGCGTATGAACCTCGACTTATTAAAAATTATTATTATAGGACAAAGTCATTGCAAAATTAAGATAGTTTTTTTTTTCATCAATGTTCATTTTATGTCTGCCACTTTTGCAATCAACTTTTTTGCAAACTGCTTCATCTACATACTACATATTTTTTTTTTACATGAGCTCCACACAGGAGGCCCTGAGGAAAATAATTTCCCTCAGGGCCTATGTCATCTTTGGGGATGCTGTGTGGAGGGTTTTTTTAAAGGAAAGGAAGGAGGGGAGAGTTGTGGGATGGAAGAGGGTTTAAGGGGTGGGTAGGAATCTGGGGTTCAGTGCGTCCTGGTCATCCGCCTCCAAGACCTAGACAAACCTCACCCCATGAACCCGGGCACCCCTGCTAAATCACCAAACGTAGCGAACCACTTGGGGTGACCTATGGCAGAGGTGTTGGTTATCCAATAAAGGTTCCCGGGGACACATAGATGTGTAGATATTCAAATATTTTTCTTGTTCAAATATACCTTTACAAGTAAAAAAAGAAAACAAATATTTCCTTAATGATTGTTTTCAGAAATGTTTGACAAGACCCGCATCGATGGAAAGACGATTGTCGTTCGTCACTGCTGAAATGTCTCTGAGGTTGACTTCTCCTATAAGAATAATTAGTTCTTATCATTATTTTAAATGACATTAGATTTTAGACTTCAGACATATTGACAAGTTTATTGCAAATAGTATTATTAACTGTGAAAAGAGTTTGGCAAGATAGCACTTAATTTACAGATGAAATAAATCAGTCATCGATGATTATTTTATACTTCGTAACTTGGATAGATACTTTTCACCGATGCACTGCTGTTCTATACTTTTGACTTTAGATTTAGGTAGAGAGTGTTAACCTTATTTGAATGTATTTAGTCTGTGACAAATCTCTTATAAAATAGTGGCGTTCTTTCGGGTGATTTATTATTATTTGTCTATAATGGTTTAAAGTTGAGATCACTAGGTTGGCAAGCAATGTGATTATGTAGTTATTTTCTTCTCGATTAAAAGTAGCTCTGAATAAAAAAATACTTTCTCGACTTTTATTTTATTATTTCAAATAATTTTAATTTATTGGCGATAACATTGTATTTTAACTTCTGTTTAGGTTTGCTCATCATTTGGTGGTTCATGGAAAAGATATTTTTTAAATATGGACGACTTGACAGTAGGTTCGATGGAGTGCTGGTTTTCCAACAATGCTAATTTGTTCTTCAACGCTTAAACATAGATTCTGCTACATCTCTGTGTTCTTCTAATGTTTCGCAATCATTTTTCTGGCCAGTGCAGTAACCGTGCAAAAAATTTTGTTTTGTTTAAAAGGAGTGTACGCATGGAATCGTCACATGTCAGCTTATGTTAACCTTCTTCACACAAAACATTTTGGTTGCAGTTTCTCGCTAAAGAAGTGATCTGACTGTCGACGACTGGAATTGTTTGCCCTTTTCTCTAGTGTCAACCAAATGGAAACAGGTTTAAGCACTACTTTTGTGCTGGAGGAAATTAATTGTAGGGAAGAAACATAAAGAAGTTGGGAATCTTCTTCACACACCCAAGACTCGAAAGCAACAAACATAGACCCAAAAATTATGTATTTCTTATTTAAACGAGGAGTTTCTACAGTTATTAACATTTTTCGGGGTCTTTAATTTCTTCACCGATTATTTTTTGAGTCGTTTCGTTGGGAGTAAAAAAACGGCTCATTTTCTGTTGGGATACCTATTTACAGGCAATATACTCCTGAGTTATTTGATCAAAGATGTTAATTCGCTGAAAAACAAAAATACAAACTTACAGTAACGTAGCGTCTGTGTGAAACGGAATTTATTTCTTGTGTCACTGAATTAATAGATTTCCCTTTGGCTGGTTAATGAGCTAAAAGAGGGAAGTTAGTCTGCTTCCCAAATGTATTAATACTGGTTGGCATTTTCAAGGAGTATGTCTATGGAATTTCAATTGTAGTAATGCCGATTTGGTGCTTTTAAATTTTGCTTACATGTTCTTGTTGGATTGGTTTTGGAAGTTCTTTAGTTGGTCTACTGCAGTCTCTACTTTGTTTGGAATATCGTCTGCTTCAGTTCTCTCCTCATCTTATTGAGCGGAGATTGGTTCATTCCTCCATTGATAGCATCGAGGTGAAGTCGACACTTGCTGCTGGTTTATTATAATCTCGCAAACAATTGACAATATTGGTAAGTGGCATTGAAATTTGTTTTGGTAAATTGTTAGAAATGTATTCTTTATTACAATATTACGCATCGTTGCTCTGTTTTATCTGGAGAGATTTGCTAAATAGGATGTGAAAATTTGTGTCTGGTGTCATCATTTTGTCTGCAATTTCAACAGCTTTACAGGTTGATCATTAACTCCGCAAATGTTGAAATGTACAAAACTAGACCTTTGCACTTTTGGGATCTTCCACTTTTCACCGACTGAAATGAAATGTTGTTGCGTGTGTTTGACACCTTAATTTCATCACGCCACACCGGAGACTTCATCCTTCATCCTATTTGATGGTCTTGTTTCCTGATTCTTCATTCTCCAGGCAATTATTTAATTTAAACTAGCAGCTGGTCCAGGATTTGTCATGTCAATGTAAACACGGATTAGAGATTAGTTTTGGAGATTTATTATGAAGACCTCTCTGCTCATTTGCCATGGAGATGACATTGATTGCTTCTTCCGGCTACGAACGGCTATCACAGTTTTGTGCCAAAAGAAGCAGTGACCAACTAGTAAAGTGATGGCTGAATTATTTGCTGTGCGGTGCAGTGAGGTGGCGTCTTCATATTCTTTTTCTATAAGTAGTCTCATTTTATACATGGATTTGATCATTATCTTTTTGAAAGGTATTGAATTGACATTTTTATGTAAAAACTAGTATTTACAGGCAAGTGGGGCATATCCAGTAAACTTCCTAGTATGGGCAGGTCAAAACTCAAGTTACATTTGGGTTTCACCTCCTTAACATAAATGCCAGTGACTTGTGTGATTTACAAAAAAAACTTATTTTCTCTATTATCCACAGCCAACTTCCACCTTGTATAAAAAAAACTGTCAAGAGATTTTATTACTCTTTCGTGAAGAAGATAGTTCTTTTAAGTTAGATAAATCAGAACACTTTAAAGGTGATTTAAAGTCATGAATAGTGATGAAAAAAAAAACAAGTGTGTAGGCTAAGTTTTTTTTTTTTATCACATGATATACAATTTTCAAAAGTGTTGTGATTTGTCATGGAACCTATGAAAAGAAGTGATTTGGGTTACGATTTTCAACTTCTACACCAAATTCCTCAACTATTCTCTCAATAAAAATGATTCCATACAGGAACTCATAATTATTGCTATTTTTATTTGATTTTTATGTCAATAACCTCTTCCGAAATGTATTTCATCATTGTATCAACTAAATGTTATAATGCAATATTTATGTTTCCAGGATAATGGATGATGTAATCCATATTGCAAATTAAATTGAATTTTGCACAGATTACGGGTGGTCAAATGGCAAATAAATTTGTGATGAAATTTTGAGAAGGAAATGATTCAGGTACAATATTTATATAATACATATTCAGTTACAATATTTTTCCGCTAGTATTGTAATTTATTATTATAAGCATAATAATAACACTTTATTTTTATTTCAGTTTGATGTTACATTCTTAGCGGAGAATTACAAAAATAATTGATGAATACCCTTGATGGATCACACAAGATTTCATAGATCACACGATGTGAACACCGTACAAAAGTTCCACCTGCTGGAGCCAGTGATTTCTCTGTGTGATATGAGGAAGAGGAAAGAAAACGAGATATGTAGAAATATTGCCGTGTACCTAGCTATCAGATCTAGTTACTAGACACATTGAATCTGAATTGTGATATAAAAGTATCTGGATTGGAATGCAAATTAAATTTATCAGTACATCATCCTCATCAACTGTTTAGGTAAAAAAGCTTATTTCTAAAAGTAGTGTATTTAATTTTGTTTCTTTCCTTGTAGTTTTTAACTTCTTGTGCGCCGCCATTGCTGGTAGGCACGGTCAAAAAAATCATTTCTCTGAATATAAGTAGCTATTCTGAAGAAACTTTACCTTAGATGATTTACTATTTTTATAAATATATAAACATTAACCATTGGCCACAAACTCCGGCAGCCTGTGGGTGTGCAACTCAGGTACTTAACCACAAACCCCGGCACGCTGACAGGCTAGAGTAGGTCCGCCAAAAAACGGAAAACGAGCACAATAGTGACATTTTTTAATAAAATGTTAAATGCCGAACGCTCTGTAGGTCATTAATTTCATAGAATTGGCAATAATATGTTTCTTATGTTTTTTTTCTGATATTTGTGTTCCAAGTTTTGTATGCAACCAGCCGCCATTTAATTTCTTCAAAATTGCGAGTGGTTCTAGGCTTTTGGTAGTGACTCTGAACATCCCTGATTGCTTTGAGGACTATCATACCAAATTATTTTATTAGTCTAGTGAACGTACCCATACTACGTGACCCACTTTTTGCAATTTTTAACCCCCCTCCCTGGTGACTAAAAACCTATGCCCCCCGCCGCTCATTTTGACCAAGCGTGGTATTTTGATACATTCCCTTACGTGTGTATAAAAAAGAAAAATTACTATTGTTCGATTTTTTAATATTATGTTTTTTTGTAACTTTTTGAATAAAAATGTGGAAAAAAACTTATGAAAAAAGAGAAGGTTATATTTGTATCCTTATTTACACATATTTAAATATTTTTTAAATTTTTATGTTTTTCTTTACCTTAATCCAATATGTAAACAAATTTAAAGAAATTAATTCATTTGAGTATACGGTTCAAAAGTAACAATAGATTTAGTACACCAATGCAGGTTTTCAATTTTTGGTACAAAATTAATTCAGTGGTGAAGACCAATTTTTTTGCTCATTAATTCTGTTGCCGATGGGTTAACTGGTAAGACAGTATAATTTATGGAAACATAATTTGCCAAAAAAAAACAATGAAGTTATTACAAAAATAGAAACAGCTGGCGCACATCGAAAATTTAGCATCGGCACATTAATGGTTCGTTTTGGTTTTCAGAGACAAGCGATTGAATCTTCATATGATTTGGGTCGCATAATGCCAACCTGAAGACTTGGGTGTGACGGATATTTAATGTTTTGCATCCCTCGTCATGTTAACAATGGGTCATGATAACTCTGATATAACAACTCCTGTACATACTCGAAGTATAAACACCTATTATCGTCCAATACCACCAGTCAAGACTCTCGGTAATCCATCGCTCGATTATTGACAACAACTATAGTCTGCTGTTATTTTTGCAGGTTGAGAGCACAAAATCAGCCAGTATTCGTATGTCAAATTCCTTAGTTTGCCGCGTACCTAAATTCGCATGCCAAGGTTAATAATAATTATTATTTTGAACATTTCAGTTAGTCCTCTGTATTCTAGCAGCTGTCGCATTATTACAAAGCTTCCCAAAAGCGGTAAACATGATAGTTTAACTTACCGAAATCTTAAAAATGAAAACTTTTATGAAAGATTGATAGCGGTGTTTGTTTGATTTTACAGAATACCTTTTTTAACTTTTACCACATTTTGTATCTATGTGCCGTAATTCGCCGCTTTCACTTATTGGACATTTGCCCGGTTTTTAGGGTGGCAGATTAGTGAGAGAGTACTGTACGATACATAATTAAATTATACCATATTTTTTACATTAGTTCTGCACCAAATAAATGATAAACTCCATATTGTGTGTGTTTTTTATTCTACCATATCTCACCAACTATATTTTATTAATGTTTTTATACAATTAAATAAGTTCAATTTGGGAAAAATTTCCACTAATTCATATCATTAGCCTTGCCTTACTCAGATGTGGCGAGGAGTGATTTGAAGGCCTCTGGGTTTCCCCTCTCCTGTAACATGGGTCTCTTCAAGATACTGTGTTCATTCTTTTCTTCCCTCAAAAAGACCCTCTACAAAACATTCCTAAAGACGAGGTCCTGAGGGAAATAATTTCTCTCAGGATCTCTTGGAGATATAAAAAAACATTTAGAACACAGAAGGGTTTGGTGAAATTTTTCTTTACAGTGTGGAAAATCTTACCAGGAGAACATAAGTTGAAATGGGTTAATATTTTCATGAAGCAGAAAAGAAAAAAATTACTGTGCAGAAGCAATAAAATCACAAAAACTAAGTGACTACCAGGAAAACATGAATTAAAATGGTTTCTTTATAAGCAAGAAAGAAAAAAAATAAACATGAATTAAAATGGTTTCTTTATAAAGCAAGAAAGAAAAAAAATACTGTTCAGCAAACAAAGTTAGTTAGGTGAGCACCAGGAGAACATAAATCAAAGCAAGAAAGGAAAAATACTGTGCAGTAAGCAATATCACAAAGTCAAGGTGAGTACCGGGAGAACATGGATAAAAAAGTAGGAAAGGAAAAATTACTGTGCAGCGATATCACAAAGCTGGCTAGATGAGAATCAGGAGAACATGAATCAAAATTGTTTCTTCATTGCATTCAATTGCAGTTCGTTATAATATTACAAAGTTGGGTATAGTTTGGCAATTAAGTTCTATCAAAGAAATTTTGTTGTGCGGCCCGGTAGGAAATCTAATTTCTAAAATCTGGCCCGGCTGCTGAAAAGGTTGGCTACCCATGCCCTAGAGCAGGGGTGGGGAACCTTTTTAGCATCGCGGGCCATTTGGATGTTCATACTTGAACCCGCGGGCCGCACTCTGCGTCGAGGGGGGGGGGGGGGGAGCCATATTCGAATCAAAGAACTGGTTTTACTAAAACTAATTAAAAACAGTTACGTAACTGCCAACACCCTTTAATAACTCCGCACATAGTCTGCAACCAGAATTTTATAATTTATAACTGCACTTTGAACACGAGAATGGTTTCCGTCAAATTTCATCAGCAGATGAAACCACAACTAAAATTTTTCGTTGTATTCTGAACACGGAACTAGTTTCAATTTAGATTAAATTTGCATGCGGGGAATTAAAACTATACTCGGAACATTAAAAATGGTTTTCCTCTAATTCTGGCAGCATAAACAACGAAACAAGAATTTTATAAATGCAGTTCCAACATAAGAAATGCGTCAGTAAATGAAATCGCACCTGATGCGTTTTCATTGCATTCTTAACACAGAACTGGTTTTAATTACAGGTTGAATTAGTTAACGGGGAATTAAAACTATACTCAGAACGTGAAATTGCTTTCCTCCAATACTGGCAGCACATATGCATATTATGCAACTATAAATTTATAACTGCACTTCACACACGAGAATGGTTTCTTACGAAACGCTTTAGCGAAATAAAATCCCACCTGGAATTTTTTCGTTGCATTCTTAACACAGAACTGGTTTTAATTATAAAGTGAGTTTGTACGCGGGGAATTAAAACTCAACTCAGAACATAAAAATGGCTTTCCACCAATTTTGGCAGCACAAAGTATGCAACTAGAATTTTATAAATGCACTTCAAAAACGAGAACAGGTGTCTACGAAATGCGTAAGCAGAATTTTTGGAATTTTTCACATGGAATTTTTTCATTGCGTTTTGAAAACAAAACTGATTTTTCCATCAGAGCTAATTGGATTGTGAGTTCCCAGCTTTAATTAATACTGCACCTAGAACACGAAAATGGTTTTAACTTCGAAATGCGTTAGGGTTAGCAGATGAATCCACAACAGGATATTGCATTGTGAACATGAGATTGGTTTTACCTTTAGAATGAATCTGCATGGGAGTCCACAAGTCAACCAGATTAAATTAAATTGTACTCTGATTACGTGAATGGATTTTCTACATTCTGTAGCATATTTATTGTTCGCAATATATTTTTATTTTACTAATTACAATAAAATTACATGTAATTATTTTTTTATGCCAGAAGTGTGGCAATTATCATGGCATTATTGTTTGTATTATAGGTATACAAAATGTTAAGGAACATGCTTGACTTTTAATATAACAAGTGATTCCTGACTTTATTTGGGGTGTTTGTTATACTATCGCTTTGTAATTGAATAATTTCGTGCTGCAGATTATCAGGCATATTCGTGGGTTCGACGTTGAATATTAAATATGTTCAAATCGTTCGTATTAAATATGTTCAAATCCGTTTGCTCTCTTTTCACGTCCTTAAATCGTTCATTAAATGCTTCACTTAATTTAGCGCACTCACCAGCGTATTCAAACGATGTAGAATGACAATTTGGGAGGCGGGAATGGGTACCGCCGCCCCGGGAATCTTTATTGGATAACCAACACCTCTGCCATAGGTCACCCCAAGTGGTTCGCTACGTTTGGTGATTTAGCAGGGGTGCCCGGGTTCATGGGGTGAGGTTTGTCGAGGTCTTGGAGGCGGATGACCAGGACACACTGAACCCCAGATTCCTACCCACCCCTTAAACCTTCTTCCTTCCCAGAACTCTCCCCTCCTTCCTTTCCTTTAAAAAGACCCTCCACACAGCATCCCCAAAGATGACATAGGCCCTGAGGGAAAGTATTTTCCTTAGGGCCTCCTATGTGGAGCTCATGTAAAAAAAAAAAAAAAGAAGGCTTTTGTCCTTGCAGTGTTTGAAAATGCGTCGTGTTATTCATTTCGAGTTACTTTTCACAGCCTTTTTAGTTTCAAATGATTTCACGTTTCATTCAGCTTCAACTTTTCTTTTCTTCGTAGTTGTCATTAATAGGATTTTATTGATTTACTATCCACTTTAGGGAATGTACCCATACTACATGACCAACTTTTTGCAATTTTTAACCTCCCCCCCCGGTGACCAAAAATCTAAGCCCGCCGCCGCTCATTTGTGCCAAGCGTGACATTTTGAAGACCCCCCCCCCCCCTTAAACGTGTCACGTAGTATGGGTACGTTCCCTTACTTCCGCAGCGATGACTAGAAAATAATGTTTATGACAGACTGCTTAAGATTCCCCTCCGAATATAGTTGTCATCAATCCTGAAATTTTGGGACTATCCCGTACAAGAAAATTAAAAGTTCCGATGGAATTTCACTATCGCTTCACAATAACAAATTAAAATAAAAGTAAAATAGAAGGTTTAATCACGTTTTTATTTGTATCTTAATTAATTGCTTGCTAGTAACGATTTTGTGATAACGTCTTAAAAATGCATCTGAAACACCGTGAAAAAACCATCCCGTTCTGACATTTTTGTGGTTCTTTCAGCAGGCCGCACCAAAAGTGCCCGCGGGCCGCACCAAAAGGCCTCGCGTGCCGCATGCGGCCCGCGGGCCGCAGGTTCCCCACTCCTGCCCTAGAGCAACACGCGGACCAAGTCTTGACTAAATAAAATCTGTTTTGTAAAAACTTCAGCCTTAATATTTTGAAAGGGTTTTTTTTATGTTATCTCACGAGAGCCCAGCTGCTTCCGTCTAGAGCCAGTCAGACTATGGCATCCGCAATTGTGAAGACAGAAAGTTTGGAAAGTACACTTCCAAATTATGTTTCTGAAAACATAAATAAGAAGAGTTTTGAAATACCTTTTTTAACAGGAACGGGGTACCACCGCCCCGGGAACCATTTATTGGATAACCAACACCTCTGCCAAGTTTTTTGCAACGTTTGGTGACTTAGCAGGGGTTCATGGGGTGAGGTTTGTTCGGATCTTGGTGGCGGATGCGTCTCTCCATCAAATGTGTGGCAGGCCGGATCGGGAGAGACTGGTGAAGGGAGGAGACCTTTCTAGCAGGACTCTCCCGGAACAACGCCTTGCACTGCAATGGGAGTGGTAGATTCGTCCGTCACTTCTGGACACACTGACCCCCAGATTCTTACCCACTCCTCACACCTTTTTCCTTCCCAGAACATCCTTTCCTAAAAAGACCCCCCACACAGCATCCCCAAAGATGACATAGGCCCTGAGGGGAATTATTTTCCTCAGTACCTCCTGTGTGGAGCTAATGTAAAAAAAAATTGTAGTTCAGATTTCAGGATAGGTACTGTGATCAAATATTTAACATTTTCAAAATTTTTAGTATTTTTTATATTCTATAATATTTCGGAATAGAGAACTCCAGTCCAATTTTTTTTAATGAATGACCTTCTGACTTAAATAACTGCATTTTTTTTTTTTTTAGAGTTTGTTTTAATAGTTAAAATAATTTTCAAAGTTTTAATTTTTCAAGATCCCCGAAAAACACCGCACATGTAATGAATCGTGTGACGTCATCACTCCTAAAAAGTTTTTCAACAGGTGTTCATTTTGTATGACAGTTATACGGAAGAAAGTATGGTACTATTCGATAAGTTAAAACATTATTTAGGTGGAATTATTTATTTATTATGTTATTTTATTTTTCAATATAATAACATAATAATAATAATAATCACGGGAGGGTGGTATAGAAATTGTTTGAAATTATTATTTTTTTAGCTTTCAAAATCAACACTATCTCAAACGGAGCATCACCTGCACACTGCAAAAATTGTAGGCAAATAAGATACAGCGCCGACCAGCTGATCGATGACAGCCATTTTGAATTCGAAGCTCATAGAGAAGTGAGTCGTTCGCGAACGAGTCGGCTCAGTGACCCGGATCTTCGTACGGATCCGTAAGATCCGGTTCCGTAAGACCGATCTTCAAAGCTACGGACACACTTGCTCGCGGTTCGCGGATCTTTGCGAACGAGTGAGCGGGTAGCAATTGCTACTAGGTAGCATGCTCTTTGGCTTCTAATGAGCAAGTGTGTCCGTAGCTTAATTCAGTCGTTCAATTGAGCCAATTCACTGAACCGGATCTTTTCATTGAACGAGACCTAGTGTAGCGGCTCGTTCAACTGAGTTGCTTTGCCCGTCTCTAGGTAGCATTATGATGTAGCATATTATACAATTTTTTTGTACAGTTTAAAGTTTTTCAATATTTTAAATAATAGAGATGCCTCTATTTTTGATACTGAATTATTTCGGCTTAAATATTGTTTCAATAAACACAACGACTAAATAAATCTCTATAAACAGTATGAAATAACGAGTAACATGAAATGTTGTTAATACTGATGGCTTGTGTCATACCTACATAAACAAAGATTTCAATACAATGACTGGTGAGGCATGACGTCAGCACTAACCATTCAATAATACCAACTTGATGCTGTGTTTTGAGGAGAGGTTTAAAAATGCACTTTTTAATAATTTTTTAAGAACTCTATGTTTAATATTATGAAATAGAACTTATATACCTATTAAGAATCAGCGTTCATTGGTCTATATGAACATATTTTTTAAAGCCATAATATTTTTCACTGGAGTTCCTTATTTACGGATTGGTTTGGCCTTTGAGACAAAAAATTTTCTCCTTTGTTTTTGCATTCTGTTATTAAAAAATTAAGATTTTATAAAATATAAATAGGTATTTGACACTATCCACTGCAAAGATAACCATGTTAAGCTGTATTACCCTATCCCCTGCGGCCCGCGAATAATTTGTACCACCAAAAAAGGTTGGTCATCACTGCCCTATAGCAATTTTGAGCGATTTTATCTCAAAAAACACCCGGTTGTCTTTTTGGGAGATATTTCTCCCAGAATGTACTTAACATTTTTTTTTCAATAAGAAATCATACAATTTCTCCAAAGAAATGTCACTATTGTAAATTCTTTTTTCAGGAAGGTAGGTACCATAACATTGAAAAACTAATAAAGTAGATGCAGCAGATTCTCACAAACAAATGAAATGCCAAACGGTCAAGTTAAACAGGACTTCAATATGCTCAGTCAATTATGTACTCCGTGCATAGAATCTTATTTATGAATTGATCTGGTATTTGGAAACACAGGCGGATGTCACTTAGTAGCAGAACTGGTGTACTCAACAAATACTTTTTTGGAGTGGAATTTTGTAGAGTGAATTGCAATCTCTTGCTGGGAACATGGGAAAAACATGTGTTTTAAAGAAATATTTGAGAAAAAAAGGTGATTATTAATATTCATAGAGGTACAGGCAAATCGTTCAATTAATATATATACATTTTCTGTTAAAAACTTATGGCTAGGCACGCTTTCCAATTTTGAAATGACTCTTAAATTCAAAGAGTTCATTGAACCAGGAATATAGACAGATACACAACCAAAATTAGTATTTTTGACGATAATATGTATTCGCCTCTAAAATCTGCTTAATCTAAAATAAAAAGGAACAACAGGAATGAAACTTTGGAAGGTCAGAAATAAATAATAGAAGATAATTTTATTTTAATTGGTATTTTATTTAGAAAATACGTATTTCTTATTGACAGCGAGATATGCGTATCACATTCCTAGATCAGTTACCTAGATATTGCCTCCTGACACCGCGACTTGCAGCTGCAGCTGTTGAATCTGTCAATAGCCCCCTTAAGTCCCTGAATATCACAACATGTTTTTACATTACACTAAACTACACTTTATAAACTAAACCTTAGCTTATTTAGTCATATTAGGAAAGTTAGCACAAAACTTGTCATTGTAAGAATATCAAATGTTCATCTTGTTAGCTCGGACTTGTAGGTAAATTAAACATATCACGGGAACAAGAAAACCATCGCAAATTGCTGGACTTCATTACTACTACTACAGCACAAGAAACAAATGATTGACAGCAGCCCTTTAAATGTAAATAATTATCTAAGTGTTGGTAATATAAGGTTAAATGGTTGAAATGGAGAAAATTTATTATCAATATCTTTAAATTCAAGGATTGTACCGTTTAATTTATGTTTCCAGAAGTTTTAAATTTCTTACCTCCCATCGAATACAATTATTAAATTTGCAATAATCATGGTCAATCATAGCATTGAAGTGTGTAAGCATAAATAATTATTATTGGACTACATTTTTTTATAAAACTTTACTTTTAACAAAGAATCGAGGAATATGTACACAGAAATACATTTGGTATGATTTTAGCAAAATAAAAATATGTTCCAGCTAAAGTAGATTTTTTGGACAGATTTTGACTATTACCTTAACTTATTTCTATACATTTTAAAATATTTCATTAAATATTATATAATTTTTAATTACAACAGCTTTACATTCGCTGTTTAGAGATAAAAATATTGAACTCTGAATCCTATGTTAATACCGAAAATATGTGAAAGGCCTCTACTGTATATTTCTAGGGCATACAATTCATTTGTCTAGAAGCTGGCGAATTATTACTATATACTTTATTGAGTCACTCGTCATGCACCACAATACGTATGCGCATAACCAACCGTTCATATAAAAGAATCTTTAATTTTCCACTGCGTAACACAATAATACTTTCTTACATCATATATTTTTGAATGACTGATAATACAAGATTAGGCTTATAACACGAATCAACAACATTAAATATTTATATTTTTGACAGATTAGAGTAAAGGCAGCTCTGAATTGTGCTAATTCTGAGGTTTATCCTAGAATTCTCTTTTAATCTATGTAACCTTAAAAGTTGCGGGTCAGTTGTGTCATATATAATTGACTATGGCTCTTGGCTTTCCTATAAAATATCAAGTTACAAATAACAAATCAGCCTACACATAACGGGATAGCTAAACAAATTGTTGTTGATGTTAACCATTATTTAAAAAATAAATTAAATAAGCCTGGTAAAATATTTCAGATTTCGCAAAATCTGTTGATCGTGTTGGTTGTTTTTAAAAAAAATCTCATTGACTAAGTGAAGATTTGAAATGTATCCACGAGTTATCAGAAAAAGTAAAATTTCATTTCTGGGACGTTATAACCCGAACCAACAGACAAAATCAGAAACAACACTTTGAGCAAACACCTCCTGGATTTAATAAAAAATCTAGAAACACGTAGTGAAATAAAATGGTTGCCGTCGTAGCTGAAATAATGTCAATCTCATGTTGGGCAAGAGAAACGAGTCTCCGTGGCTGGAGTTGAGTGGCTCTCAGTGGGAGATGATGGTGTGGTACAGACTCCTGGGAACCACGTTTTTGTAATTGAGTCTATAGCGCTTGATGGCTCTGGCCGCTATGCACTGGAGGGTGGTATACTTGAGGGGGTTAACTATGTTCAAAGCACTTTGTCCATTTTCGCTGAGGATATCTTGGAACGTGACACCGTCGTAGTTGACCATATCTATATGGGCGTCGTTGGCTAGGAGAGCTTTCACCACCTCCGGATGGCAGGGTTTACACTGCAACATAAACAAACATATGCATATATTAAACAATCATACAATCATAATACTTTCTTCAAAGAGAGCTTGTTTTCATTCATGTTAAAGGTTGAAATTTAAATAAAACATCGGAGCCACCATGTTTGATACCGACTGATATCAACTGCAGTTCGGTAAATCAAGCCTCAAAATGAAAACTTGAAAACTAATCCAAAATCTTCAAATTTATATGAAAGTGGTAATTTGTTTTTCAAAATTTTTTATGTAAAATATTGCAATTCTATTTGTAATTGTGAAGCGTTTCAGGGTTGGAACAATGGTCAGAATTTCATCAATGCTTTTCAAAATAACCTAAAAAAAATTAATTTTTAGTATTAAAAATGCCTAAATCGCAATAGCGTGCATATATGGTGTAAGCAGAATTTGGAGAGTGAATGTATGCCAAATGCAGCAAAATTAACCTAAAGAACAGTTGTTTGAATCCTGATTTGATTTGATCTCGACCCATGATGGCATTTGATAAAATATGACGGTCATAGCTCAAAACTTGAACTATCAAAAGCTCAGAGCAATTTGATGTCAACATAATATGTATGCTGTATTTGTTGACACAAGATAAATGATTAGATATTTAAAAGAAGGTTTGTTTATACCTTGGCAGCGAGGTGTAGGGGGGTGTTTCCATCAGCGTCCCTGACATTGGGGTCTGCTCCGACTTCCAGCAGCAGTTTGACTAGAGCCGACAAGTCGGTTATTCCGGGGGACACGGGCACCCTGGTGCCCTCGATGCCTTCGCCTATGCAAGCTAAATGCAGGGCACAGCGACCCTTTTTCACCTGCAATGGAGCAAACTTTTTAAATTAGCTTTATTTTTTCATGGATTATATTCAATTCAACTACACAATTTACTATGAGGCAACTGGAGTAGGAGATAGGCACTGCTGAAAATCAGCTACATTTCAGGAGAAATCCTGGATGTATAGCTGAGCAGTGACCTTTTTGTCTATAGAATCAATGATAAATTAACAAAATGTGTAAAATCGGGAGTCTATTGATCAGTAAGTGTTTTTATTTTAAACCAAGATTTGCCCGTGAGAAGGGTTGCAGCCAAATTTGTCCTTCGCCTTCTCACAGACGAGCAAAGGGAGCATCGACTTCAGGCATGTTTTGAGCTTCAAAATCAGGTCAAAGAGGACCCTGAATTTTTTTCCAAGATGATCTAGCCCCCTGTGACTTCTTTTTGTTCCCCACACTCAAAAGGGAACGGGACGAATGGGAAAGGAAAGCAGGAAGAAACAATTTCTTTATTAGCCCCTCCGCAACGTAAGCAGATATATGCGTTAAAAATACGACAGCAGTCAAGTACAATAAGCGTGTTTACACGTCAGCGCGTGTGTCTCCATAGAAACCGTTATAACTCCGTTATTATTTTAGTTACATCCGTAAAATAAAAAGTGAAATGTCGATAGTGAATCAAATTTCCTATGATTCACTATTGACATTTTCACGATAGTGAACCAAATTTCCAATGGGCGCCCGACATTGTTAATATTTATTAAATATTTTTATATGAAATGATAAAAAACTGAGGTGACAAAAGTGTTTATGACACATTTATACAATAGAATAAGTATTGTTGTTTACATAATCTGTGATTTTAGTACCGTTTTCACATAAAAACATCACGTGAGTCATTTTCACATTTTTTTTATGTTTGCATTCTAAATTTTAATATTTACAAATATTAACATTTATTTGTAATAAAATAATTCGAAAGCTTATTTTGTAACCTGTCTAAAACAGTTTTTACTATTTGGCTACGTTCAGAAATGTTTCATTTATAGAGCTTTATTTGTGAAGCGGTAATAATACAAAGTTTTCGTAAAATGTCATTTCGTTAAAGACATTAAAAGTGCATATTGGCGATTTTCTGAGGGGTTAAATGGCATCGCCTGCCGGGAACTCGCTAGTGTTAGAATAGATTTTTATATTTAGACTTTTGTTCTGAGAAAACAATATCAAAAGGAGCTTAACCTGTCTGCTTGGTTCAATGTATTCACACCTCACAATACGGAAGCCTCAGTTTCACGGAAAAAATCAGAAACCGTCACTTTGGATCAAGATTGTAAAATATCTATGCAAGATAGGTTTCATATTTCAAAGACAATAAGAAGCATTATTTCATTCTCTTTCTATTTAAAATAAAAATATATTATGTTTGCATTAGAGGAAGAGAGATATATAGCTTTTAAAATGAAAGGTCGCTCGGGACGTTTTTGGTCTTATGAAAGTATAACGCGATTACGTGTTTTGGGATGTATTTATTCCTAAACAAGCAGACGGGTTAAACAAATCTGGGTTTAGTCATATAACTAATAGACGACTCATGTGTTCAAAAAGTTGTTTTACTGATTGTGGGCCATTGCTGATTCAAGCGTCCAAAGGGTTCAGAAGTGGACTTTTAGGCAGGCAGTTTCAGGAGCCTTTTTTTTATTTGAGCTTCACACAGGAGGCCCTGAGGAAAATAATTTTCCTCAAAGCGTATATCATCTTTGGGGATGCTGTGTGGAGGGTTTTTTTAAGGAAAGGAAGGAGAGGAGGGCTCTAGGAAGGAAAAGGGTTTAAGGGGTGGGTAGGAAACTGGGGTTCAATGTGTCCTGGTCATCCGCCTCCAAGACCTAGACAAATCTCACCCAGAGGTGTTGGTTATCCAATAAAGGTTACCAGGGCGGCGGTACCCATTCCCACCTCTTAAATTGAAAATTAATTGTTAAATATTAAACACTTTAACTTCTCTTAAACAATCCTTACCCTGATGTCCATCTTGATGAGTGCGAAGACGGCCTGTCTGACCTTCCTGTCAACTTCCACCCCCTGCAGCAGGCGCGCCATCAGACTGGATAGGTGAAGGCAGACCAACAAGACGCGCTGGATGGCCGCCACGGTCTGCTCTCGCTCTGAAGGAGGCCGGGCCGCTAGTAGCGCCAGACCGCGACTTAACTCGTCGATGGCTTTGCTGAGGACGGGGTTTAGATCTTCAAAGGTGACCGGTGGAACTACGCGACCTGCAAATATAAACAATTGTTATAAAAGATAATTTACAAATGAGAGGTTATGTGCCACGAGACATCGTGACAATTTGGGAGGCAGGTATAGGTACTGCCGCCCCGGGAACCACTATTGGATAACCAATACTCCTGCCATACGTCACCCCGAGTGGTTCAACTTAGCAGGGGTGCCTAGATACATGGGATGAGGTTTGTCAGAACATCGCTTTGCACCGCAGTGGGGGAAAGATTTGTACGTCCATCACTCCTCGACACACTGACCCTCAGATTCCTACTCACCCCTTATACCTTTTTCCTCCCCTTCCTTTCCTGAAAAGATCCTCCACACAGCAACTCCAAAGATGACTTTTACTTCTGAGGAGCTAATGTAAAAAAAATTATCATGCCTATTTTACCAGGAATTCATTTGCAAAAATAGATAAACCTATTATCTTATTGTTCTTTGGCCAATGGTCTTTAGCCATATTCTGAATAACTATAAGAACTCCATTTCCCCAACTTCAAATCGGGGAAAAAATCAGTCTGTGGAAGATGATGATATACATGGTGTCCGGAAACTCGTGGTACAAGCGAAAAACTAGTGAATCTGAGAAAACAAAAAATTGAACATGTCAACTTTTTTTTAACACTTTTTTCCATTTTTCTCAGCAAATAAAGGGTTAAAAAAAACTTTTGGAGCTGGATCCATGGGCGTAGCCAGGGGGGGGGGGTTTTGGGGGTTCAAACCCCCCCCGAAAAGTTAAGATATCAACATCAATAATATTAAAAATAAGGAGATGCGGAGAGCGGCATAACTTATTTTATTACTAATTATTATTATTACACAATTTGAGAGGCGGGAATGGGTATCGCCGCCCCGGGAACCTTTATTGGATAACCAACACCTCTGCCATAGGTCACCCCAAGTGGTTCGCTACGTTTGGTGATTTAGCAGGGGTGCCCGGGTTCATGGGGTGAGGTTTTTCTAGGTCTTGGAGGCGGATGACCAGGACACACTGAACCCCAGTTTCCTACCCACCCCTTAAACCCTCTTCCTTTCCAGAACTCTTCCCTCCTTCCTTTCCTTTAACCTGTCATTTGCCGCTTGTGCGCCGGCGTGTCCTGATTTTGACACGCGATTTTGACCCTTATGTATAAAGAAAGTGTATGAAGAACACGGTCAGAATCGCTTGCTCTATTATCGCTCTTTACCATAGAGAAAACCGCAATTAGATTGGTGACTCCATATAATTTATATTAATGATTTACCGGAGCGCGGGAGCGTGCGCAGTTCTTGCGCATGCGCGGGAAAAATTCTTTGGTTTTGAACTTTGACCTTTCTATGTACGAAATTTCTCAAGGACGCTGTCAGAATCGCGGGACATTGGGTGTCATGGCTGCCGCTTTTTGCGAACGCTAATTGGTTACAACCAACCCCATTTACTCGCGGCATTCAACGAGTTAAAAAACCCTCCACACAGCATCCCCAAAGATGACATAGGCCCTGAGGGAAATTATTTTCCTCAGGGCCTCCTGTGTGGAGCTCATGTAAAAAAATAAAAAATAATAATGTATTTTGGATTCGCCCTCTCCACCACTCGCCGCTGGCCGTCGTCGATTATCCGATTGCATTCGGTAACCTTTGTACCTATATTTTCGTGCCGTCTAGGGAAATTTGACTAGATCTAGGGGAGAAAAATATTTTTTAGGGAAAAGGGAAATCAGCACTAAATCTACGGAAATTTCGACGTGGTAAATTTTTTATTGCATATCACAATATTACTGGTATTATATACCCATATTTTTTTTGGAATTCCCATGAATCTTAAATATTGTTGATGTACTTACAAGCAATTTTTTCAAGCAATGTTATTTTTAACACCGACAACTCAAAATGATTATTATGTACGAGTATCTAAAAAGATAAATGGGGACCACTGAAAGAAAAATTAATTTATTTTTCAAGTTCCGTTTTGATTTTTATTTGCGTCGTCTCCCCCCCCCCCCCCCCCCCCCCCCCCCCCTCCCCCCGACACGAGTTTTGAACTCCCCCCGATACTAAAACCTGGCTACGCCCGTGGCTGGATCTATCTACTCTACGCTTCAACACATTCTAAAAGACAGACAGCTGATATTAACACTCCAAAAACCTACAAAATTCCAAATTCAATTTTCTTGAAAATGAAAGCACAAATCAAAAATAATGTGATGTAGATTTACCAATATCCTGCTTGTACTGTGAGTTTCCAAACAGCGTATATATAATAAATCTATGCACGTTCACAAGCTTATCTAGAGAGCGAAAGGGCGTTATATAATAACAATATTGTTTTGATGTCAAATGTCAAACATAATAATCGTCGTGCTCAGTCATGTCGATGTCGATATCGTAGATAGATTATTGACAAGAGTCCATGCTAGGGCAGGGGTCCCTGTTAAGGTCAATAGGTTCTTTATAAAGATGGCAGTGGTTACCTCTGGAGGGGGGCCGCGTCCTCTCCTGGGCCATGTATGAGAAGAGCTCGGCGAAGCTGTGCAGTGAGGATTGTGTCATGGGTGACAGCGGGCCCAGCATGGCCCTTTGCATGTCCAGGGCGCGATGCCACAGTGAACGGCAACGCCCAAAGCGCCCTGCGTCCGCGTATACTGCACCGCGATAGCGCACATAGTAGGAGGTGTCTGGATGTGCGGGACCTGGAAATATAACATTGTGACAACCATAAGTCAATTAAATTCTAAAAGCATACTGGCTCCATTGTGTCCACTATGTGTTTCTCATAAACGTCACATGTTACAGAAATAGTGTTTACAAGTAATTTGTTTATAAAGAGCATTCAAATAATTCTCAGACAGAAGGATTTTCACTGATACAGTGCATCTTTACGCTATTCTAAATGATGCATTTGATGAACCAGAATGTGTTTGCAATGACAAACTTTCTGATTCCACTACGTAGTACCCAAAATTCAGGATGTATTTCAGTGCAGAAATTCTCGGATTAACTACCATATGTATTCCTCATTGCCCAGTATACTAATGGAGGGAAATAGTGGACATCATCAATTTATCGCTAAACAAATATAAAAGATTGTTACTGGGGCAGTTCAGTTTTGCATAATTTTTACTATTTCTATGTAAAAGCCCCTACAAAGGACGTTAAGGAATTAATAATAATAATAAGAAAATTATCTATTGGTAAGTCAGTATTTGTTGTAATGTTTAAAATGTTTGCTTACGAGTGGGCGCGTCTGAGATTTTTGAAGTTAAAAACTAATATCCCCCTGAAATTCTTTAAACACATTTAATAGCGAGATTTTAACTGCCCTTTATTTAATAATCTCCTACTTTCCATGCACTACTATACATTTGGATTGGCAAAGTAATTAAAAAAAGTACCTATTTTAGTACAAAAAGAAAAACCTCATGAAATGATAATTTCAACTTTTTATTGCTCTATTTTGTGATAAAATCTTCCAGACTGCACGTGAAGGGTGCGATTTCCCTGATAGCCGACCTTCGATAGGAGAGCGCAAAGAAGAATAAGATCTTGTGATTTTGCTAAGTCGGTGGCAATACTGACCTAAAATTCTCTCTCTGATGACTAGGGCTTGCATTCTCATATCGTCAGGGTCAGCGAGCAGTTCATCCAACTTGTCGGGGTCAGTGACCTCCTGCACAAAGTCATAGGCCTCCACTCCGGAGGCTGGGGGAGGTTTGGGCAGGGACTGACCTTCCGCGGGGAACCTGCAAACAAAATAAAATGTTAATTTTTTCTAACAATCCCTGAAGTATCACGCTTCAACCCAAGTAGAAATGGGTAAGTTATGCATTTTTCCAGAGGCCTCCAAGACGTGCTTCCTTTTATAAGTACTTGAGTTCTTGGAGCAGGGTCCGGGAGCCACTCCCAAGTCACGAATGGCTCGGATCGTGACCACGGGTTCGAACGGAGCAGGAGCCTGCAAAAGAACTCAAGATCCAGGAGACCAATTAAATGTAAAAAATGAATATATATTCACCTTTCTTCCATGGCGATCTTCCATAGTTGCACAGCCCCTACCATGTCTCTCTTCTTGTCGACGTAGGTGGCCCCCAGCAGCTCCAGGGCGTCGATCCTCTGCTGGCGGCTAACCTGCGTGCCCCCCGCCAGCCCTATCAGGTGCTCCACTATGTGGTGGTGGCCGGTGACGGAGGCTGCTAGGAGTGGGGTCATTCCTACAAGAATAGAACAAGAAGTTGTTAGAAAATCTACTTGAGAAGACAAGCCACAAGTTTTGAAAACTGGAAATTGTTATCAGCCCCGGATCTATGATATTTTTAAATAGGAGCAGAAATTCGATAGTAGTGCCCCCTCTCGCCAGCGTTTGAGAGGGGCGCCGCAATCAAGTGTTGCCCCCTCAAACCGCTCGGGTTTATTTGGCTCAGCTCATGAAGCCCCTAGTTCTAGATGCAATAGGGATTCCCCTGGCAGAGGCATCACAAACACTAGCACGCGTTCAAAATCGACTTAGGATGTTTTCAAAAACAAACTGGGCATTTTAAAATCAAATGAAAAATCGATAGAATGATGTGCGCTGGATGCCAGGCACTTTGTGAATCAAGTTTTTTTCAAACATATAAATTACGATTTTGGCACCCCCTAAAACTGCCGCCCGGGGTGGGTGCCCCGGTTTGCCCCACCTAGAGTCGGGGCTGATTGCAATCTCTGAACAATAATTATTATTTAGTTTGCTACAATTTATAAATTACAAATTAGAAAAAAATGTGTGGATAAAATTATTTCTTTACGGTACTGGAAAATGGTTTTCACACTATTTGTGAAAAATTTTGGTCAACTATGGATGAATTTTTAATCAACTTTAAACTGTGTTGTGAATATTTATAAAACTCCATCAAAAATGAAATCGAAATAAATTCATTTTGCCCATTACATAAAGATCTATATCTATAAGATAGTACCACATACTGTGAACATTTGAAACGCTTTAGATTTTATGTCCGGGTTAAATCGTTCCCGTAGGAAAAACTTAACCCTTAACACTTTTCCACAAATGATCACTTAGTCAATCCACGTTATGCACTTGATTTAAATGTCTGGGTTAAATTTTCCCCACAGGAAAACTAAACCCTTTCACACACTTCCCAAATGATCATCAAGTCAATCCACGCTATGCAATTGCACTATATAAGTATTATAAATACAAAACAATACAAGAACAACATGTCAACCTACCAGAGACCAAATGGGAAAATAATTCACCGACACCAGATATTTTCATATCAGAGGGTTCGTCTCTGTGGAATTCCTAATTGAACCTATAAATCCTACTGATCCCTCAATATAAATATTAAGAAATCTTCTGTAATCCTACATGTATTTAAAATGACTGATTTTTGCATTTTTATATATAAATTCTTTGACAAATCTAATATGCCTAAATTTTGAATGAGAGACCTAGGTATAATGCCAGTAGCCGAAATAACAAATGGTAATATTTTTATAGTCTGAGAATGCCAAATTCTTTTAATCTCATTTTCTAAATCTGTGTATTTTCTTATTTTTTCAGAAACAGTTTTTTGAATATTACAAGAATTAGGAATAGCTACATCAATGATATAAGTTATTTTTTTTAATTTTGTCATGTAAAACTATATCAGGTCTATTATGACTAATTGTTCTGTCTGTTAGCACAGTTTTATCATAATATATTTTATAAAATTAACTACATGACTAATTATTGTACAGTAACTACAATAATTAGTCATCTTTTGAATCATTTTCACATAAATCAATAATAATCTTTGTTAAACATTCAACATGTAATGCGTCAAACCATACAATAGAAAAAAAAACTATATTTATGAAAACACAGACATCTTTGTGGATAAAATTGTATGAGCAAATGCTGTGGAGAAGTTTATTCATATAATCATTATACTAGTTTACACAGGCTTTATTCAAAAGAATGTATTGAAAAGGTTCTTGTGACATTTACTTGGTAAAATAATGAGAAAATATTACAAGTCACGAGGACAAAGCTTTGCATAAAGGTCACACAGAAGAAGACTTGAGAATTTATTATGCACTTATTTATACAAAAGAGTATGAAAATGAGTACATAATGGATCTTGGAAAAAAATCGAGCTTTAATGTTATAAATGTTTATCCTCTAGACCAGTGGTCTTCAACCTTTTTGAGCCGGCGTACCCCTCGACTCTTACTACAAATTTGTTGTTCCACATACCCCTTATCTATGTTTTGTACATTTGTAATGATTGTAATGAAGGACGTGTTTCATTTGTAATTTTTAATTACTAATTGAAAGCATAATATATTATATTCTTGTGTGTTCTGTGCTTTGCAAAACTGGAAGAGCAAAACATTGCTTCGGATTAGGTCTATATATTATATGTACTGAAATAGTTTTAATTTTTCGAAGAAAACTTCTGAAAGGTTTTCACTTTGATTCGAACTTACTTAACCCCTTACGCCTCGGGCCTATTTTAACTGAATGTTTAAAATAGGCCCAAGCAATAAAATCCAAATAAATGAAATATTTGTGAACGCATCAGAAAACTAAAAATTGTTTTTGAAAGGTAATGAAATTCGATTTCAAATTTTATTATTCAAAATAAACATATAATTTTTGAAATATAAAAATTTTGAATGCAAAAATTGGAAAGTTAAATGTCTCACCTTACCTTGATTTTTAACTAAAATTACTAAATGAAAACACATATTTTATTAGGCAAATGTATTATAAACGTTATCGTCAACTCACTTTGTCGTTTCATGCAAAAATGATAAAGTTACGTTCAGACATCTAATATAACCGCGAGCAGGTATCTGTTGAACCGCGAGCGCTTACGTTTCGTGCCGTTCACACGGCGCAGATAAAATATTTCTTCCTACGGTAGGAGAGGGGGTCAGTTGAATTAGCGAGCGGCCACGGAGTGCGCATTTTTGTACTGAATCTATGAACTTGACATCTGTCACCCACCGGTCTTGGCAGCTCTGTAATTAAAATGACCCCCTCTCCTGTTTTCATCGGAGTGGGGGGCACTTAACTGTTGGCATATCGCCTCAGGAGCGGTTACGGCGTAAGATGTGCATTGTCTATGGTTGATGTGCGCATAAAGCGCTCAGGTGTGAACGGTCTGAAGGGATTGTATGGAGAGCGATATGTGGCGTGCTATGATCTTTTATATTTATATGCTCAATGTGAACGAGCTCTTAATAAAAAGTTTTATAACTTATTTTCATTCCATTTAGAGTCGGAAACTTTGGTTTCATAAAGTTGTACATTTTAATTATTTTGCGGTTAACTTTTAGATTTGAATGTAAAGCGTGGTGTTTTCTCTTTTTAACCCGTTTCGATCATATTTTTAACAATAATGCATGAACCACATAAAAAGTGCGACCAGATATCTGTTGAACCGCGAGCGCTTATATGTTGTACCGTCACACCACGCTATCAAATATTTCTTCCTATAGGGCTGCCATGAAATGCCATTTCTTTTAGCTGAATCTGTCAATTTGACAGCTGTCATCCGCCCGTTTAGGCAGCTCCGTAATTAAAATTACCCTCTCTCTCCTGTTTTCCGCGGAGAGGGGGTCGCATAACTTTTGGCATATCACATTAGGCGTAAGTTGTGTATTGTCTATGGTTGATCTGCGCATAAACCGCTTAGGTGTGACAGGTCTGAAGGGATTGTATGGAGAGCGTTATTTGGCATGCGATGACAATTTATCTTTTATAGCTGTGTGTGGCACTACTTTGATACTAAGGGAGACACAACCGTTTCTATGAGACCTATATGAGTTGGTGTTGAGGGATTAAGTATTTGAAGTTACCATAAGAGTCAACATCCATGGTGGCGCCGTGGTCTAGCAGAAGCCGCAGTATGTCCAAAGAGCCGCTCTCGGCGCAGTCATGGAGGGCGGTGTTTCCTTTGACACTCTTGCGGTTGACGTCGGCCTTGAGGGCCAGCAGGAATTTGGCGATGCGGATGTGTCCCTTGTAGCAGGCGATCATGAGACAGGTGTGACCGTGGCGGTTCGCCACTTCTACATCTGGAAAATAACAGCAGGAGTTAGACAAAGTGCTAAATTCATAAATTTTTTTTATTTTTACATTAGCTCCACAGGCCCTGAGGAAAACAATTTCCCTTGGGTCCTATGTCAACTTGGCGGATGCTGTGTGGAGGGTATTTTAAGGAAAAAAAGGAGAGGAAGTTCTGGGAATGAAAAGAGTATTTTTATGTTTTTTATATTTTTTAAAGCAGGCCCTGAGGAAAATAATTTCCCACAAGGCCTTTGTCATTTTGGGAATGCTGTGTGGAGGGTCTTTAAAATGGGCCCATTTTCATGCTAATATCAACCGCAATAGGATAGTATTTAATAATAATAATAATAACGTAGTATTTATGTAGCGCAGTTTTGTGATATTTCACTTCAAGTGCGCTTAATTATAATAAACTTAAAATTAACCTACAGTGTTCCTTACGAGTCCTTAAAAAAATAATTAAATAATGTGAAATAACGAATATACAAAAATATACAAAGCAATTCCTAAAGAACAATATTAACAACAATAGTGAGTGCTGTTTTCGCACAGGACAATATATAATGATAAACCATCACGGTGCCATTCAACAAGAATCATTTAAACTAAATTATATAGAACAGGAGGCAGTTAACATTTAGAAATAATACAAATTCAGAGTGCACATAAAACTATAGCAAGGAGGTAAAGCTGAAGTCACAAGGTTCACTCGGATGAAGGTTTACTCGATGAAATGTTCTATTCTCGTTTCATCTAGTGTTCAGACGGTTCCTTCGAAGGAAGAGTTCACTCGACATTCTCGCTACGAAGTCGTCGAGAGTAGTCGCGGCCGCATTGGAATTCGTCCGGCGCTGACGGCCAAGCTCGGGAATATTTACGATTTCAATTGACATTTCCGATAACGTCGAACTAAATTACGAGAAATTGGCGATTCTTGTAAACAGTAAATAAATTTCAGCACCATAAAATGAACATATGGTTAAATAATAACCTGAAAACTGATATCTACCAGTATTTTTGCACCATGAAAATATTTTTATTCCAAAATAGGCCTCGGCTTGCAATAAAATCCATATAAATGGAATATTTATTAACGTATCCAAAAACTAAAAACTGTTTTGGAAAGGTGATGAAATATGCTTTCAAATTTTATTATTAGAAATAACCACGTAATTTTTTAAATAGAATAATTTTTAATGTAAACTTTTAAAAGTTTAAAAAATGGCTCTACTTGCTTTTATTCTAACTAAAGTCACTGGTAACAAAAAAAAATATAAAAACACACACTTATTTTGTTAGACAAATTAATTATAAACGTTTCTGTCACCTCACTTTTTTGTCGTTTCATATAAAAATAATTCATAAAAAATTCACAATGTTTCATAATTTTTTTTTCAAATTCGATCAGAAACTTTGGTTCCATAGAAGTGAACATTCGTATTCTTTTGTGGTTAATTGTTATATTGAACATATAGAGCATTATTTTCTCTTTCCAATACCGTTTAGATCATATTTTTCACTATGATAGTAAGGGAGAAACAACGATTTCTATGAGACGTGTAGGAGTTATTTTGAAAAGCGAACTAAACGGAGCATTTTGACGTTTAAGCCGCTCCGGCTACTCGTCCTCACGCCAGAACATTTCGGCCGACTGATTTGCGAGTGAAAGACTGTTCACTTGAGTGTTCACACACATCATTCGCGTCACGTGATGTTAAATTCCGGTTGCGAGTGAACAGTGCCGAAGGAAGCATTCCAACATTGTTGGAATGCTTCATTCGGCACTGTCTCTATTCACTTTCGTGTTCACACGGTTCATTTCGAGGGAAAGAGGCGGAATGAAATCACGAAATGAACGATAAATGAATGGTGTGAATGGGCTATAATCGAAACCAAACAATTACCAGAAACTTGAGGAACATGGCTTATTATAGTAGATTGAAAAGGAGTTAAAATTCATAAAAGGTATGATTTTTTAAATAAGTTTGTTTTTAAAGCTCTTTTGAATTCAGCCAAGTTCTGGATATTAGTAAGAGCTGAGGGAAGTTTGTTCCAATTTCACTCTCCTCCCCCAAAATTCTCGTCCAGAACCAGAAGATGGGGCTATAATACATGGATTGTGTTGAATGCAATTGAAGTTCAAACGGTAACTTATACCATTATCTCTATATGAATCATTATTTCAAACATGTTTTTTTTCCTCGTTGATAAGTACGTACATTATTTACCTCATGTAATTTTAATAGTGAAATCTTTATTAAAACGGTTTGTGTAATTGCTGAAAATTATTTGTGATGCATTTATTTATAAAAACTTAAAATTTTCACAAAGTTATGATTTGAGATTTTCACAGCTAAAAGTGTTATCATGATTAATTTTTGGGGTATTATGCAGTGTGGCGCTATTTCCTTCTAAACAATGTTTCAGAGTGCGTTACAAAGTCGATCATCAGGACAGATGCATAATATTACAACACTATAACATTGACTAAAACATTGGTTAATAAAGAAGGAGGCAGCGCAACAAGGCATTATACCCCAAAAATAAATTACAATAATTTATCCAAGTTATCTGTATATAGTTGCTTATATTATTGCACCGCGCATCTCAAAAAAGACATTTTTTTTTCCAATTTCTTTTAAAACTGTGCACGCGCTATGGTTTGAATCGACAAACAAATGTTTTGACCAATCACCACTGCTTTCATACAACATTTTGTAACATAAACAAAAATTTTAACAAAACAAAAAAACAACTTCAAAAAATGCACTAAAAAGTAAAAAAATAATTTCGTATTCTTCTACAACTTTATAATCAACTTACCTTTTCTACTCATCAATATGTACGTACGATTGTTATTTTTGGAGTCGGTGTCGGCGGGAGAGGAGCTGTCAAGTGAACACGCCGGGCCGCGGGTACTTTGGTTGACACCGACTCCAAAAATAACAATCGTACCTACATATTGATGAGTAGAAAAGGTAAGTTGATTATAAAGTTGTAGAAGAATACGAAATTATTTTTTTACTTTTTAGTGCATTTTTTGAAGTCGTTTTTTTGTTTTGTTAAAATTTTTGTTTATTTTTTTATTTTTAGTGAATCTGAAGTACACTAACTAATTCGATTAAGATTCGGCCGAGTATCGTAAATTTGTTCTTCATAATTGGAGAGTTCCGCTACTTTGTCATGGATCCCATAATCAGAACCTAACCAAACTCTCATCAAACTACCCTTGAAGTACATCCTTTCCAATAAAAAAAGAATCATCGAAATCGGTTGTCGTGATATTGAGTTATTCGTCCATTTGTCGCGCACATACTTGATGCAAATTTAAGACTTATATAATTTTCTCATGGATGCCATTGTCAGAACTGGACCAAATTAAAATGGGACCACACGGGAAGCACCAGCTTTCAAATAAAAAAAGAATCATCAATATCGGTTCACCCAGTCGAAAGTTCTGAGGTAACAAACATAAAAAAAAAAATAAAAAAAAATAAAAAATAAAAAAAAATAAAAAAAATACAGTCGAATTGAGAACCTCCTCCTTTTCGAAGTCGTTTAAAAATAATTGGTAATTATCAATAAGCAGTAATTGCTTAAACAAAAGTTTTATTTAGTAATAAGAATAAAATTATTATATTATTTGAAGAAAGTTGAATAAAATGTTACATATTTCTCACTCATTATTTCTCACGCACACCTCATTATTTCTCAGCCTTTTTTGTGTGTTACACCGCAAATGTCATTAAAAATACCTAACAATGTTTTTAATGAACAAAATTACTTCTCCAAATAACTAATCCCTAAATATTAGTCGCTGCTAGTGCCAGTAGCGAGAATAACGACGCCTGCGTGAACTAATTCTGTCAGATATTTGACAGTCAAAGTCAGCTGTTCATTGGCAGCCATATTGAAAACATAAATAAACCAATCACGAGTAAGCGTATGGCGAGTAAGGTTGACGGCCTTTCAACTTTTCTCGTAGATTGTCAACAATCTGCTAGTTAGCAAGTAACACGATGACACTGAGCGAGTTTACTAACAGATAGTAGCTTTCCCAGATCGCTTAAGCGTCGATGACACTGAGCGAGTTTACTAACAGATAGTGAATTTCCCAGACAGTAGCTTAAGCGACGATATTAATCGTTTAGTTCCAATATCCTCCCTAATGAATTTTGGTCAAGAATTAGGTGTATATGCCATCTGATGCGGTTTCTCACACGGAATACGATGCCGTTGTTATTATTGCCGAAAGTCTCCTACATTCTTTATAAATGATGTTTAAGAGGGTATAATCAGAGAAAACCGAAAATATGTCATTTTTAAATCAAATTTTAGACGTATTGACTCTTTTCCATAACAAAATTATAAATTGATTTCAAAGTGTTATTTTTCTTCTTTTATCTAGTTTTTTGTTCTTTTATCTAGTAAACGCATGTTTTAAATTTTGAGAAAAAAATGTTTATTTTTAGTATAATATAAGGTAATACCATAGGTTGTTGGTAGATTTGTTAAATTTTCAAACGAAAAATCTTATTTTACAAGACATATTTCATACTATGTAGTCATACATTATTGTAAATCAATACGTTATCTAGTAAACGCATGTTTCAAAATTTTAATTTTAGTTCAAATAAAATTATTAAAAAAAATATCCGATCACTTATTTATGACGAAAATTTCTCAATTTTGTCTATTTATTTACGGTCTTACCAATGAATATATTTAAGATTTTTTTACATTCTTATTTTGCTTAAACATTATTGAAAAATGATAAATACTTACGATTACAAAAAAGTACATAATTTTAATAGTTTAATCATCACGCCTTTCAGCATTTTTGGATGTAGGTATAAATTAAAGCAAATTTGGAATGAAATAAAAAAGATATCATTACATTACATAGTATAAAATGAAGTCGCTCAAAATGTATGTGCGCATTAATCTTTTAAACTACGCAAAGGATTTTCATAGGGTTTTCACTAATAGATAGAGTGATTGAAGAGGCATGTTTATATGCATAATACATGTAAATTATATTAGAGAAAAGCCGAGAAATTCAAAGAAAACATATTTTTATGCAATTTAAAACGGCTGGCAGGCCGTACTATTGAAATTCGTTCTACGGAAGAAATTGGAAAATAGATGTCCTAGAGTAAGTAGGTATTTGATTTTCCCTTTTCAAATATCCAATGTTGCATTGCAAGCATTGTATAATTAGTGGCGAGTTAATTAGTTACAGCTTTTTATAGTAGAGAAAAGCCGAGAAATTCAAATATTCAATTCAGGCAGCGGGCAGCGGGGCAGTTGGCAAGCGGGTGGTGTGGATTTTATAAAAGTTGGGTAATGGCGTTGTGTTTCGTTAGCCACAGCAACGTGTGGCCGGGTCTGCTAGTTGAGTTTTAAAAAGCTGGCACGGAGAATAATTAATCTTTCTCATTTGACCAGCCTGTACGATCTTAAGAACATCTTTCGACGAAATGTGAATTTTCGGCCGCTGGCTGGTTAAAGGCGCTTATATATGGGTCTATAATAATTAAAACCCGATTTTTAAATACATATTAAAATAACATTAAATAGAAAATAAAAATTGTCTAAAGTTATTACAAGATCATTCTAACTTGTAAAAAAATAAAATAACTGGAATCATGAAAACTCATCAGCCTACTACGCTTTTCTTGATTTACTATACTACATGTTTTTGTTGATTTACTCCAAAGTAAGGAAATCCATTAGGAAAGGTTGTGGAACTCAACGATATATAGGTCGCTTTTTCAAGCTGGTTTAGCGGCCAATAGAGTTAACTTGAGTAGGTCTTAATGTCTGTCAAAGCTTGCTGACAACGTTGACACAAACACAATAAATGGACATTAAGTACGCACTGAGTATGAATCAACAATATTTACCCGCTCCCTTGTTGACCAGGAACTTGACAATGTCGTAATGTCCGTCGAAGCAGGCGGCCCGGAGTGGTGTGGAGTTGGTGCGCGTGGTGCTGTTGACTTTGGCTCCGCGAGCCACTAACAGTTGCACCAGCGCCAGGTGGCCGGCTGCCGCTGCGCACCACAGCGGAGGAGCACCCTCTATGGTCTCGCCGTCAAATATCACTGCAAACACACACAAATTATATTTTTATTAAACGTAAGAAGGCATTGTGTTGTATTGTGTGTTTAATTAGAACATAATTATAAATGCAACGTTATTTAATAATCCACTCTGGTTAACAATGGTTTTACAAGTTTAAAGATGACTCTTGTCAGTCCTAGATTTATCGACAGAAAGGCTGTATAGGCCGCGGCCTAGGGATGGCAGTCTACAAGTAAGTGATTATGATAAGTGGCAACTTCCAAGAAGAAGAAAGGGGCGGTGCAAATGAAGTGGTCTATACTTATGAAAAGTATAAATCTGCCACTGGTTCTTGCAAAAGTCTAACTATCAGGTAATAGAGATTTCGGTTAAGTTTGTTCAGTTGTTTAGCCAGACATCTCCGAGAAACCCAAATTAGAGTTGAGTGTGCAGTTATATGTAAAAGTGTACCCTCTATCTGGTACAATACTCAGATTACTCATGTACACCACTAAATCAATTGTAATGCACAAAAACTTGTTGTGAATTGTGCAAATCTTGATGTTTTCTGGGTCATTAGAAGGATATTTCAAAATGTCATACTAATAATGTAGGTATCGGGCAGTTATGCTTCCCTGTGTTATAGCACATTAATATATAAAACACATGTGAATAATATTTGATATATGGCGAGCATTCAAGTATTGCTTTCCTCATTATCTCAAAATTTAGTTTTTGGAGATGCCTGACTAATCATCTGGACAATCGACATAAATTATGTCTTTTATTAAAGATGACTCAGATTTTGTAGTGTGGAAAAAAATTCTTCTACAGTTTCATTTTCGTCTTGCTTTTTGCTAAAAAAAACTTAAATCTTTCCACTGTTAATTGTGAGTCCAAATGCATTAAATATTTCTACTCCTTTTGTGCCAATCATGTGTTGTAGGAGTCTCACCAATTTTTTAACTTAATTTTCTTCATCGTATAAATTAGAAATGATTGTATAAGTCTCTTTGTCTAACCCGCCATATTTGGAACAATCTGTGCGTTTGTACTTTTTTTTTGTCACTTTTTTCGCTGATGACCTAAAACTTTTCTCGGAAATACAAACTTTAGAGGACTGCATTCGACTTCAATCGGACATTGATAAAAATGTTGACTGGAGTAAACGGAATCAAATTGAATTCAACACATCTTTAAGTGTTTCATTCTTTCTTTCAGTAGGGCGTGTCGTACTTGGTTTTACCGGTATACTATGAGAGTAATGAGAGTTCGAAATTTAAATTGTGTCTCCACTATGAAAGATATTGGTATTATGTTTCATAGTAGGTTGACTTTTCATGCTCATATCGTAATGACGTGGAGTACTTCACTGAGAATGCTGGGTTTTGTCAAACGCCCTGCGATAAATTTCAGAGACACCCGGGTTCTCACAGTACTATGCAATGCTTTTGTTAGTAGTAGGCTTGAGAGTAGATCGGTGGTTTGGAGCCTGCACGAAAGAGAAGTATTTCCACATGTTGGAGAAGGTTCAGAAGAAATTTCTGAGATTTCTCTACCTGGGGGAGTATGGCTACCCGTGGCTCTCTCCTACCAACTTTCTCTTGGGCATGCTCGGTATGAACCATCTACGGGTCAGAAGGGATATTTTATTGTAACACATTTCTTTAGACTGATTCGTGGATTTTTATCTCCGTCACCGACAGCATAGACTGGACTTAGTTAGCAGAGGATTTAACCAGTGACCCCACGAACTTTTTTTTTTTTAACAATATCTCCACACAATTTGGGAGACGGGAAAGGGTACCGTCGCCCCGGGAACCTTTATTGGATAATCAACACCTCTGCCATAGGTCACCCCAAGTGGTTTGGTACGTTTGGTGATTTAGCAGGGGTGACCGGGTTCATGGAATGAGGTTTGTCTAGGTCTTGGAGTGGTGACCTTTTCCTTCCCAGAACTCTCATTTCCTTCCTTTCCCTAAAAAAACCCTATACACAGCATCCCCAAAGATGACATAGGCCCTTAGGGAAATTATTTTCCTCAGGGCCTCCTGTGTGGAGCTCATGTAAAAAAAAACACAGGAGGTTCTAACGAAAGCAATTTCCCTCAGGACCTATGTCATCTGAGATGCTGTGTGGAGGGTCTTTTTGAGGAGAGGAAGGAATGAATATTGGACTTGAAGAGACCCATATTGTAGGAAGGAGGAAACGCAGAGGCCGGCAAATCGTTCCACAGCCGAGCTGTTGAACTCAAGAAGAGTCGAAGAAGCGACCCGTGTACATATGTTGGGCGCACATTTGGCTTGTTTCCCTACTATGCACTGGTGCCGAAGGGATCAATGACGCTAGTTCCTCAGGAGCATTTTCCATTGAAATACCAGTAGAACAAGGATAGCATTCCCACCCGACGCCTGTGCTCTAAAGATTGCTATCCGTTTGATGGGAAAATCTGTACTGTTACTGTCTGTTTCTGCAGAGTCGAGTGTTTTTTCAGGTATTTTGGGGCTCGGGACCAGACTTGGCAGCCGCCTGGTCTACTTGGAATATGAAACGGGAGCAATCTTCCCAATGTGCGTTCCATTGATATGCTTGGTGTAATTCTAAGTGACCAGCTCAGACAAGAGGCCTCCATCGATGCCAGAGTCAAGTTAGCCTCTCAGAAGCTGGGTGTACTGTACAGTGCCGCAGATACTTTAATAGTATACAACTCTTGACCCTGTACAAATCGCAAGTGCGCCCCACTGTTGAATTTGGCAACCACCTCTGGTCTGGAGTCCCAAAATATCTGAAAAAAATCCTTTACGCTTAAGCCTTATCTTAACAAGCGGAAAGCCTGGCACACCTCGTAAGGCTCTTGACTCGCAATCTGAAGGTCGCGGGATTGAATCCCGGCTTGCGCAAATAAATTTTATTTGATTAATTTGTTATTTCACAATTAACTCTTTTAAAATAATATATAGTATATTTGCGGCACATTCCAGAGTGGAAGATATTCTCAGTATCGCCCCGGTGTGAGACCACCATTCAGAATTGAAAAGTTGCTTGAAATGGCTTTAGCCGTGTTTGGTGACCAGATCTGAATAGCCAGGTACTTCCCCACCTTTTTTCCCATCTCCCCCTCCCCACTACCTTCAGTCTCACAACGTACCCCAATTGGGGATGCCATAGTCTCACTAGCTCCAGACGGGAGCAGCTGGGATTCTTGTGAGATATTCACATAAAAAAAGCAGATTGCAATATTTAGAGCATGTGCATCCTTGTTCTACCGGTATTACCATGGAAGATGCTGCGAGAAACTAGCGTCAATGATCCCCTCGGCACCGGTGCATAGTCGGGAAACATGCCAAACCCGCGCCCAACATATTTATACAGTTGACATTTGTCACATGAGAACGGGTCGCTTCTACGACTCGTTCTTGAGTTCAACAGCTCGGCTGTGGAACGATTTGCCGGCCTCTGTGTTTCCTCCTTCCTACAACATGGGTCTCTTCAAGACCAATGTTCACTTTTTTTTTTTTTTTTTACATGAGCTCCACACAGGAGGCCCTGAGGAAAATAATTTCCCTCAGGGCCTATGTCATCTTTGGGGATGCTGTGTGGAGGGTTTTTTTAAGGAAAAGAAGGAGAGGAGAGTTCTGGGAAGGAAAAGGGTTTAAGGGGTGGGTAGGAATCTGGGGTTCAGTTTGTCCTGGTCATCCGCCTCCAAGACCTAGACAAACCTCACCCCATGAACCCGGCACTCTCACGGCTCACTCCTTCGTTTCCTCAAAAAGACTCCACCGGGCATCTTTAAAGATGACATAAAGCCTGAGGGAAATTATTTTCCTAATAGAGCCGCCGTTAAGAGGAAATATTAGCGGCATTTTTCCATACAAACGTATTCCCCGTTTATCTCTCTGGATTTTGACCCTAGAGCAAAATTTTTTTTTACATAATATAGATATCGACCACTAGCGTGTCGGTACGTTTTGCTTTTTTTGATAATTTACTTCTTATAGAAGTTAGGACCTTCCAAAAATGAATAAAAATGCCTAATTTAAAAGCCGTCAAAAAACGTTCAGTATACAAACTAAACAATGTATTTTGTAAAAAAGCAAAACGTACCGACATAGAATATTTTCTTCTAATATAGTTTGTGAAAAAAAAAAATAAAATCGGTCCAGTTTTGGAGAAAAAAAATGGGGAATACAAAACATCGATTTCGAAGATTTTATTTAGGTATTTTCGGCCCGATGTGCAGGTGTCCCTTTCGCTCAGTTCCCTTGAGGGGGGCGGGGAACGAGGGTTTTGACAAATACATGCAAAGCGAAGTAGTGATGTAACGAATTTTATCGGTAGACTAGTGTTGTCCTTCCCCGAGTGATCGATATTTTTTATTCGTTTTTTTCTGTTTAGTGACTTATCGCGGTATACCAATACTGATCGAGCTTTCATACTAAAATTGAGCCAAATTAAAATTGTTTATATCAAGTACTATAATAAATTTTCAATTTGGGAGGCGTTATAGGTACCATCGCCCCGGGAACCATTTATTGGATAACCATTACCCCCGCCACTTGTTCACCCCAAGTGGTCCGCTATGTTTGGTGACTGAGCCTGGGTTCCCGGGTTCACGGGTGAGGTCTGCATGGGTTTTGGTGGCGGATAATTTTGTCCACTTACTGCGTGGCGGGCCGGATTGGGAGAAACTGGAAGAGGGAGATCTTTTGATCTCTACAGCCGGACTCTCCACCATCATTTCATACTTTTACCTACCTTTTCCCTACCCAGAACTTCCTTTCCTTCCTTATCCTAAAAATACCCTCCACACAGCTTCTCCAATGATGTCCAACAACTTCTCCAACAAAGTCCCTGAGCGATTATTTTTCCTCGGTGCCTCCAATGTGGGGTTTATGTTTAAAAAAAAAATCTGTTTCAAATTTTCGGTTGAGAGTCGCTTACATTGCCTTCAGTGATTAATTGAAATTTTTTGTTTGTAAACGCTTTATTGTACAAAATTTTTAATTTTTTACAACTAGACAATGAATTTTAAACAATTTATGATTTATATCTTTCTCTCGCTGGTAAATTTCTTGGTATGCGACCGTCAATTATTTCTGGTAAAAGGCATTGGAGGTAGAAGTTTTCTAACAGTGGTTCAATTTTTTGCCAGATTGAATCGTCCCTTTCATTTTTTTCATACAGCAAACCTTTAGGACTCCACACGACAAAATAACAGTATTTACGACGAGTAACGTGTAACTGGCCTTGGACTTGGTAGAAGTAATTGTGATTCCTTTTTAATGTTAAAGCATTGTCTTCAATTTTACAGTAATCAATTTTTTTTTGTTCAATTCCTTCTTCTGGTGACATATTTGCTATTCTATATGGGCATTTCACTTCAATTATAGAATCTTTGCCAATAAGGCCATCCGGACTTGCCGCTAAAAAGTTTTTGTTTTCATCGACAAATAGTCCACAGGCGAATACCTCTAATTTTGTTTCTTTTGTAAATTGCTCAATTGCTTGGTTTTCATTTTCTTTCCCATAATTTGTGGCCGTATTTCCTTTAAATGGCGAGTACAGTAACGAGTTTAATACTCTCGTAACTGAAGTTTTTGGCCGTAACTTACATATTTGTCCAAAGTTAGAAGCTGTTAGCCTCTTACGCCTTTCAATTACCCACAAATTATTATTGCTTTGGCCCACCGTATTCCGTTCGAGTTTTTCCTTATTCGATGGAGATAATTCTTTGAGAAATTCCTCTTTTTTCGTTTCAAATAATTCAGGTGGCATATCTGGTTCTAATTCCAATTAACCATAATTTTCATCAGGCCCTGTAACTTTTTTTCTCTTTTCTGTCGTGTTTTCATTATACCTTAGTTTTCTTTTTCGACACCTCTGTGTTGTCTCCTTCGAACGTCGTTTTCTTTCGATAAAATGCTTCGTGTAGCTGCCAGGACTGTGGCCTTGGATTTTTTTTTGTATTCGGGAATGGGTTGCCATTTCACTATTCCACGAAGTTACTGCTCCAAAACATCTTGCTTGGTATGATCCCCTTTTTGTAAAATTTACTCTTTTTCCGCCTATAAATTTGGCAATAACGTTGTTGAATTGCTCCACAGTGTTATTTGTCACGTTAATAATAAGACTTTCCGCATTTGCTATTAGAGACGACAATAATTGTTGAATATCAGTCCATATTCCACAATCTTGAAGATCGCTTAGTAAATTTGGATCATTAGTGTACTTCTCCGACTTGCAATAGTATGACGAACATTTTGTATGATCACCAAAAACATGGTTTGCGGCATTTTTTATGTCCATTTTCAGATTTTTTACTTTATCACTTTGTGGCGTGTTTTCTTGCTCTTTTCTGTAATTTACTGCTCCAACTATAGCTTTTCTCATTCGTAAAACGTTTGCTTCAACCTTTTTCCTTATTTGAACTGGTACAAAGCCTTTAGCGTTGTTGGTTTTTTTTCCAAGTGCTTTTATTTTGTTGCAAAAATTGCGAAGTAAGTGATTTTTGCACTCTATTTTTTGTACTATGAAGTTCGGCCCATATGGCATTTGCTGCAAAATTTTTTTCATGATGCTGGAGTCGCCATCTCCAATTAGTTTATTGAATTTCAATCCATGCATTTCAATGCTTCTCGAGAACCCTTCTGCTATAATGTGGGCTTCCATGGCATTAGCACTGTCACGCCAGTTTTTGAAGCACCTATGCTCAGATGCTTCTACTTGTAGTTTTGTAGCTCTAGCACATATGCAGCAGTACGAGTTTCGCACTCCCAGAAATAAAACCTTTTTAGTTCGCAGTCCAACTATGCATCCCGCACCAGATGAGGAGCTAAATCCACTTTTATATGATCTCTTTGCCCAAGAACCATCTGCAACTACCGTCACCAAAGGGTACCCTCCCTCGTCTACGTCACCATTTAAAATTGCAAGCCTTTTTTCTTCTTCACCAGCTGCGATCATTTCTTCTAAGGCACATTCTTCAAGTGTTAGCGCTAAACATTGTTCTATGTTCTTGTAAGTTGAAGGATTCATATTTGGCATATTCAATACCCCACAAATTTCGTTCCATTGTGAATATCCATTTCCTGTACATACTACTCCTTCGACGACAGCAGTATTTACGGACACTTTCAGTTTCGGGTCTTCGGAATGTACATATTCTATTTTCTTGCACATTTTGCACTCGAAAACATATTGGCTTAGAAAACCATTTCGTCGTTCCTTCACAAATTTTAAATCGGAAAATGTGCAGTTGGTGTGTTCGTGCTTTATATTTGAAATTTCTGAAAACAAATATTTTATATCAACAATTCTGCGACCTTCGTGAATATGGGTTTCATCAATATGGTCTGGTTTCAACAGAAAATCATCAAGCGTTGTTGGCGATGAAGAACTTGCGTTTTCTTCTATATTTGGAGAAAACGATTCATCCCTCGAAGGTTCACGCATTTGTGAAGATGTATCTAAGTTTCTAGCAGCATCGTTGATGACATCCATATCCCTGTAAATAAAAAGTAATAATAATTAAATTACTTATTTTCGTTGTACTTATAAGACAGAATTTTTTCGAGTTCCATACGCGAAGGAATCAATTGAGCCCATTTGTTCTCATCAAAATGTAATGCTTTATATCTTCTGTTCTTTTCCAAGTCTCGGTTACGCATGCTACATACAGGCTTCTCATAACATAAACCATTAGGAGAGTTCAGTAGTGAGAGGAAAACAGGAAAACTATATTTCTCGTACTTACCTAGAGATCGAACGCGGTGCAACATGAATCTGTCGTTTGATAATAATAATCGGTTTTTTTCGTCTAGTAGACGAAAATAAACGAGCTTTGTTTCCATTTCTTTTACGCATTATTTATCTGTAAGAAAAAGATATCACATTTTTTTAGTAGAAGTTAGATAATAGTAGCTGATTTTATATCACACACATACGAGGATCTTATGCTGCGTATAAAATTGTGAACCGAGGCGCAAATTGTGTAGTACTTGCACATTACTTAGGCTAATTTGTTTGCTTTTTGAAATAACTCATATAGGTCTCATAGAAATCGTTGTGTCTCCCTTACTACCATGGTTAGAAAAATGATCTGTTAGAAAGAGAAAACAACCAGAACATAATTAAAACTTAAAACAAAATAATTATAACCTTTTATGAAACCAAAGCTTCCGATTAATATTTGAAAAAAAAATAAGAAACTGGGAATTTTGTGTTAATTTTTTGACATGAAGCGAAAAAAAAGTGAGTTGACGGTAACATTTATTTAATTATGTTTACTTTTTATTACACGCCCGTAGGGTTTTTGCAGACATTTACATACATTTATAATGCATATCGTTTGCTCAGGATTGGTTTGTACTAAGTCCACAAAAACACGTACTGAGAAATAAAAGTTTTGAATTAAATGAAGACTATATTAGCGAAACTCAATTGAAAAGCTGGAGACAATCTATGTCGAGTTCCGCTAATATTGTCTTCGTGTAATTAAATATTACAAATTAAGGTTTTATTTATAAAGTTGAAAATAAAAATAAAAAGTTTTGAAGTTTAAAAATATTATATATTTGTTTCCTTTATTTCAAACTGACTGTAATAAATATTTAAAAAAATATGTAGGTTAATCTATCTATAGGTAAAAGACCAACATTTTTGGTTGAATTTTGAACGAACTAACACATCCTTTTTTGTGTTTACTGCTTAAAAAAACTCAAAAATACAGGAGTACAAATCAAACCTCAGCAAGCGATATATCTAACGTTTTAAACATTATTTTTTACAAACATGTCAACTCACACGTATAATACACACAACACAATAAATCCATTTAGATTTAATTGTCTAATAAAATATGTACGTGCTTTTATCTTTTTGTTGTCGTAATTTTAATTAGAAAAAACGTAAGGTGGGCTATTTTTAAACATTTTTTATTATTAATAAAAATAAAAAAATTATATGTTTATTTCGAATTATGCAATTTGAAAGCGTATTTCATCATCTTTCAAAAGCGGTTTTTAGTTTTCGGATGCGTTCGCAAATATTAAAGTTATTTGGAATTTATTGGAAAGTGGAAATATTTTTACTTTTCGAAAAACAGGCCCGAGGCCTGAGAGGTTAATACTAATTTTCAATAATAACTAATGTATCATAGAGAATAATCATATATATATAATAATTCGATCTAGTTGGTTTGACTGCATATTTATAAACGCTAATACAGTGAAAACTTTAAAACTACTAACCTACATAGAGTTCTAGTAAAATAATACGTAATATGTCGGTAATCTACATACATTATAAAATATTTTAGTAAGACCCTGTATAGAGGGGTAAGTATACACTTTTCACACTGACATTCATCATAAATTTATGAATAGTTTAGTAGGTAGGTACTCACCGATATCCTAACTGTGTAATTCGTGACAAAATATTGGAGTGATGCAGCTAATGGTGAAATCGATCTCTAAACAACCACAAACATTGGGATCAGGACAAAACTTATATTTATCTCTCTGATATTCTCGCAACTTTGTTGTTTCAAATTACTTAACCAATAGGTACAGCATGCGTGATGCTTTACTTGTAGTATAACAATATAAATGAATGATGAGCGCAGAAGACATCTATTATATAGGAATACTTACGTTCAAGTCCCGACTCTACTTGACTTATTTGGTGCAGGAAATAATGAACTCTAGCAGGCAGACACCAGTCTATACACACGCTCAAGTCAAGACGCGATTGAAGATGCGCTAATCAGCAAGAAGCCACCTGTCTGAAGCGCTCATGTTGCAACGCGATTTATTTGGAAGAGTAGATATTATAACAAAACCCTGTAACAATCTGATACTTGTTGACCACCACAACACGGGCATGTACCTAGCATGGTGGTCGAAAAATCCTCAACTTATGTTAGGGAACGTACCCATACTACGTGACCAATTTTTTGCAATTTTTAACCCCCGTCCCCCCGGTGACCAAAATCCTTAGCAAACCGCCGCTCATTTGTACCAAGCGTGACATTTTGAAGACCCCCCCCCCCCCCGAAGAGATCACGTAGTATAGGTACGTTCCCTAATAATTAACGATGCAATGAATAAATAAAAAAAAATAAAAAAATCTATCTTTGAAAAGATGCCATGTGCATGGTTATAACAAAACACTGTAGGAAAAGTTGCAGCGTTTACTCATGACATTTTCTATTATTTTCGAGTTTTATTTTATTTCTTGCCACCTACTTGGTCACACCCGGTAAGGCGACAAACACACAAGACTCAGCATTACCGCGCGAAAACGTACACACGAGCTTCACACACTCACATATCTACTACGCGATGCTACTATAGATGTGTGAGTATTTGATCGAAGCGTGAACAGAAGACATTGTTACAAATGACCGGCATAGTAAACCTCGTGCGTTTAAAAATAATGCGCCCTCTTTCTGTCTATGGAGAGCTCAGAGCGGTACATCCTAAATAAGTCGAAACATGCCTTGTCCAAACCTGAGGCTACAAGCTACAAGCATGAGTGGACTGTGGAGGCGTAAGACGGTAGGCAACAGACGCAGAGGGGGCGAGAAGGTGTACTAGCCAAACACTCACGTGGTCACCCACACATCGAGAGCTAGTTCTTTTTCGAGCGCGGTGCGACAGCGATAATTTTTGAAAATACCTACCGTCGAGATTTCGCACCGGTGGTATTACCTCTTAATGTTAAAAAAAAATTGTATATATTATATGCAGGCAGCTATCAATTTTATCAGCGAGATTATTGAATTTTGAGCATTTGTGAAAATAACAGATAATCAAATATATTTTTAATGGGTAGGTACTTAACACTTGATATTTTTAAATAATTTATAACTTCACAAAAAGTGGGTTTCACTTCAACGCTTATTATAATGACAAAGTCATTGAACGGCTCAAACGAGGATTGCGGCTTTTGGGAAATTCCAAAAGAAAAATAAAACGAAAATATGTGAAGAAAATATTAACAAGCCCATGTAAATTTATAATCACTCACAGCGTAAGTATGCAAATTGGGTAGGCACCAGAAGACAGCAAATAATTTTCCTACAAAGCAATTTTACTTACCTAATGGAAATATATCAGATAAGAAATCAAAATTTATATGTAAATATTTAATATAACATTACGCATGTATGTATGCATAGGAGGCGTCTACTAATATCTACAGGAATTCCAAAAACTGAAAAAATCGAACTAATATCTAAGAGAACCAAAGTGTTGACGAATATCTACAGCTCAAACTGTTGACTAATATCTATGAAAACCAAAGTGTTGACGAATATCTACAGCTCAAACGCTGACTAATATCTATGAGAACCAAAGTGTTGACAAATATCTACAGCACTGGCAGAGGTTGGATTTGCAATTATGTATAGCATATTAAATTAACGTAATATTGCGAATGCTGTTTAAAAAACTTAATACATGTAAGTATGTATGTAAAAATCCCTAATATCGGACTATTGGACACATTTAGCTGATTAGTCCAACCTACGCTCTGTAGATATTAGTCAACACTGGGACCGTCATAGACATTCGTCCGACCTAAGCTCTGTAGATATTAATCAACACTTTGAAGTTCGTAGATATTAGTTCAACATATGAGCTGTAGATATTCGTCCGACATACAGGCTGTAGATATTAGTATCTGGAGTCTTATGCATATACGTATATCTACATATATGTACATATTTTTATATTGTTTTTTTTAATCTTTTTATATACATGTCTACTTCGATACATATCTTTTTTAATGAATATAATAACCCGCCTTTGTCTAATGGGATGGGTAAAAGAACAGACTTTGTCTAATGAGGTGGGTAAAAGAATAGATTTCTTTTAAATGGAAATGGAACTATGACATTACCTTTCGGAGAATATTGTGAGGCTGAAGGTACTAGGGAAAGAATGAGAAGGAGAAGATGAAGGCCAAGTAGTACCTATTCCGATCTGGTCACCAAACAAAACTAAAGCCATTGCAATTCTGAATGGTACTTGTCACCGGGACGATACTGAGATTATGCTCCAGTATAAACCATCGAAATAAAGACCGAGAAATTAAACACCGACAATTCATAATATAATAGAATAATGAAATAATTTTACTTTGTATAAACCACTTATTTGATGTGCAAATCCGACCGGTTTCGGAACAAACGTTCCTTCGTCAGGGAAAGCTTATACAGCTAAGTATAAGCTTTCCCTGACGAAGGAACGTTTGTTCCGAAACCGGTCGGATTTGCACATCAAATAAGTGGTTTATACAAAGTAAAATTATTTCATTATTCTATAATGGATAACCACAAAGTAATAGCTACATTCAAAAATACATAATAAAATAATTTCATATAGTAATAATTTTGGATAATTTATGAAGCGTCACGTTTGTGAGAAACCACCACAAGAGCAGCGATTAACATGATTAAAAAACTAACCCACTATTACAAATTAATGGTCTAAAATACCTGAAATCAATTAGAATAAAACGAAACCTTATTTCTTTTTTGACAAGTCAAAACAAATCCTGTTAAAAACATCCAATGAAATCCCAGAACACTAGAGCTAAATCTAACAATCATTCACAAGTGCCAACAATTAAATCCACTCTTGCTAAAAAACATGAATCTTACCTCGCACGTTCCATATTCAATATTTTCTTAAAAGAAACACAACATATAACTCAAACCAACAGAAAACGTACATATAAAAACTTTAATACGTGGTTAATGAACAAAAGAAGAAATTGCATTAACAAGTTACTTGCAAACCGACCGTGTTAATTTTTTATACGTTGTATATTGATATTTAGCCGCTATAGCTCAGTGGTCAGAGCATCCGACCGGCAATCAGAAGGACACGGGTTCAAGTCCCGTTGGCGGCAAGTATCTTTTCTCGGAAGATTTTTCAATGTAAATGAGTGTTTCAGGCTGACAATTATTGCTTATAATAATATTTAAACATATATATTAAAAAAAAGAACTTTCACACTAAAAAATGTTCAATTATTTTGTGTGTATGTAATATTTTATATTTAGATTATTTTATGTAGGTATGTAATCTTTTGTATTTTTATTTAAGTTTTTTTTCTTGTATTTTTATTAATTATTATCTTTTGTATTTTTATTTAAGTACTTTTATTTTTATTGATATAATATGTAATGATAGGTACTGCTACCCGGCTCAGAACAGATATTGTCTAGTGAGTCGGGTAACGCAAACGCACATGATCTGTAAATAACTTTTGGTGTTAATAAACTCCCGGGTTACCAAAAATTAAATGAAAATAAGTTTGTGAAGGCCTTTATTCAGCAATAGCAATGCATAGACAACAGCTGACAATGACAGCCATGTGGTTTTTTTTTATTACTGGAAGCGAACTGTCAAATCGCCACGTGGTACTAGAAGCTCGTCGCCTAATTGTCAAACCAACTAACCGCAAAAATTCGTCATGATGAATTTATTTTAACATCACTTACACACGAATAAACACTCGTCACCACAATCTACATAAACATCTGCCCTTATGATGAATGTCTACAGGAGAAAGAATTCCAAAAATCAATGACGATATATATAAAGAAGTTTGGTCTTACCAGATCCAGGCTGTTCGATATCGGCGTGGCACTTCTCGATGAGGTATTCAGCCACGTCGTAATGGCCATTCCTGCAGGCGATGACGAGCGGGGTGGCTCCTGCGGTCTTGGCCCCCACGAGGATGCTCATCTCGTCCTTGCCACGCCCGCCGTGGAGGTAAACCTGGGGAGAAGAGAGACACAGTTAGAGGTGATGCTAAATTAAGAGCTGATGACGGAATAAGTTCGCCGGGTACCCTAACCAGGTAAAGACCCTTGCAAAGGCGGTTGCTGAAGTTAACCTGCTCCACCTCTCCGAACACAGAGGAGACGACGGAATAAGCTCGCGGGGTGGCATCATTTTCACTGACTGTCACAAAGACGTGGTAACAAACCGGCTAAAAAACAGCTAAACCGTAAAAAAAAGTGGCAGGTTGTGGTAACCGATCAACAAACGAACAAACATAGGTTTTAAAAATAACTACTTTGGTTGCGACATGGATGAAATAACAGGATATTAATCATTGTATGGAGACAAATGACAATGTTGATGGCGAGGAGTAAAATACAACACTAAAAACCGTACCTTATTGATATGAACCAAAGTCGTTGTAACAAACCGGCTAAAACACTGTGGCAGGTTGTAAAAACCGATCAACAAACGAAAAAACATAGGTTTTAAAAAAAAACACTTTAGTTACGACACGGGTAAAATAACAGGATATTAATCATTGGATAGAGACAATATTTATGGCGAGGAGTAAAAAACAACACTATATACCGTACCTTACTGATATAAACTGTCGTTGGTGATATCGTTGTAAGTAGTTCCAAAAAACAGCCGGAAAATTAGTTTATGAATGAGTATGAACGTTAATATTACCAAGGCGAAAACCACGATGTTTTGGTTTTGTTGTTATATTATTATATGTTTTAAATTAGTTACATTATGGTGAGAACTACGAGAAAACTTCAAAAGTCACGCACTATTTAAATATTTTAAAAATAACTTTGTACAGATAGGTACGCCACTCCGTTATAGGTCAAAATGAACTAATTTCGGGCATAACCGTAACTTATTTAGGGCAGAGAGAATACTGACTGAAGGTAAATACAAACTATTGTAAACAAAGTGTATAGGTGATTTTAACGGTTTATAAAGACATCATGTCAGGTACAAGAGAAAGAAGAAGCATGAAAGAGAGAGAGGGGTGAAAGGTATAATACGCCCACATTATACTAATACTCACCATCCGATTTGCAGAAGTGCTCGCAAGAACAGCCTGAACCGCCAACCGAATTATTATTATTATTCTGAAGGCCCAACAAAAGAAACAATTTGGGAGGCGGGTATGGGTACAGCTGCCCAGTTATATTGGATAATCAACAACTCTGCCAAAGGTCATTCCAAGTGGTTCGATACGCTTAGTGGCTTAGCAGGGTGCCCGGGTTCGTAGGGTGGGGTTTGTCGGGGTCTACCAGCTGCATGGCAAACCGGATCGGGAGAGAATGGTTGAGAGTCTCCAGCCGTACTCTCTCGGAACATCGCCTTGCCCCGCAGGGGGAGGTATGGATTCATACATCCGTCACTCCTGGACACACTGACCCTAGATTTCTACCCATCCCTCATACCTTTTTCCTTCCCAGAACTTCCTCTCCTTCCCTTCCTAAAAACACCCTCCACACAGCATCCCCATAGATGAAATAGGCTCTGTGGGGAATTATTTTCCTCAGGGCCTCCTTAATGGAGCTATTTTCAAAAAAAAATGTTTATATATATAATTTGGCTGGCGGTTTTTCCTACAAACGATTCGATCTACAGAGCCCCTGAAAGCAATTCTGCTAATCGGATTCGGCAATTCTGCTAGAGTCACAGAATTTATTTCCATGAATCTGTAATTTGTTTTCGCGCTGGGGGGGTTAGGGAACGTACCCATACTACGTGACACGTTTAGGGGGGGGGGGGGGTCTTCAAAATGTCACGCTCCATACAAATGAGCGGCGGGTTGCTTAGGATTTTGGTCACCGGGGGGGGGGGGGGGGTTAAAAATTGCAAAAAGTTGGTCACGTAGTATGGGTACGTTCCCTTAACTGCTGTGAGTCTAAACGTCCCGGTCAAAATCCTCAAAGCCATGTAAAAACTTGTTGACTAATTTAAATGTAATTAAACATAGGTTACTTATTTCGGATATCAGTGATAGGCACATTGTATTTATGTATGCAGTGTAAAATATTCCTGCGTAATGCGTAACATTTTTCAAAATAATAATAATATCAGACAAGTGATAATCAAGTAGGTACCAAAAATATTATATGAATTAATAATTCGTAGTTATTTGTTTTGTTTATGCTGTTAACATATCTAAATTTGTCATAAACTGACATGATTTACCTACATTGTGAAATTTTATTTTATTTAAAATTTTGGCAACATATTATTTATTTTTAGTTTAATTTACAGGAATATGTATAATTTAACTACACCATTTTTTCTTACATTCTCCATTGAAATAAAATGTAGGTATAATTTAAAGGCCCTCTTACCTAGCTAAGCTCAGGATAGAAAATACGTGTCGAACACAAGAAAGTAGCGTAGATATTCCAGGCACAAAATGGCATATTTCACGACACTAGAAATCACACTGAGCATTTTGACTACTTTGAAAAGAACTTTTTTTAACATACTCAACGCTGAGACATCCGTTGAAATTTTTTTCCTCTTTCCCATAAGGGAACGTACCCATACTACGTGACACACTTTTTGCAATTTTTTACCCCCCCCCCCCCTCCCCCGGTGACCACGTGTAGTATATTCCAAGACCCCCCCCACAGTTTTCACGTAGTATTTCATAAATATGGTTTCGAATCATTTTTTGCTAACAAAAAATAAAAAATGCATTATTTGGCTTATATTTGTCTTTATTAATACGGCGCTTGCTGCGTGACAGCAAGAGTGCATGCATTACAAGTGGAAAAAATATTATCAAGATAAAACTTATGTCAAAATGTATTGAAACCGGAACGTAATTTATGGAAACGAAAGTCTTGTTATTTTTATAAACATTTTTCATATCAATCATCTTCAGCAAACACGTTCCCTGAACTTTTTCACTTATTTGAATGTACGAGGGTGGGTGAAGTTTGCGGATTGGGTAAGGAGTGGAAATAAAAAATAAATTATTTTTACTTTTCAACATATTCACCTACTACCTTAATACATTTTTCCGATCTTTAAATTAACTTAAAGGAACTTTATAACAGCGCGGAACTCAATTTTCTCCACATTTCACAATTTATTCCCGATTGAAGTGTTTGGTCGATGATAGCTCAAAGACTAATGACCTAATTACGATAAAACCCGGTGTTTATCCTAAAAATTAGTTGTTCAATTAGTACCTAATTCAGCGGTACCCCCATTAATCACTTACCTTCCCATTCCGCGAACTTAAAAACCTCCCCTCGTAGCTCGAAAAAAAGCGCGAGATTTCTAGATTGACTACGTGATAAAAACCTAAGCCCCCCCCCGTTGTGACCAAGCGTGGTATTTTGATGACCCCCCCCCCCCCCTAAACAGGTCACGTAGTTTGGGTACGTTCCCTAAACAGCGTAGGTAATGGAAAGGCGAGTTACAACGGAGCTCCCAGTAGCAGGACTGTATCACAAAGAAAGTCAAGAGATATTCGAGAATTGAGACTATCCCCATTGATGTATTTATATTCAGATGAGACACGAAACAAAAAAACCTTTTCCTCTTTTACTTCCATTTTACTTCTAATTATTTTAATTTGACCTCCAATGCTCCCGAGGATTTGACGCTAAACGATCTACCGAATCCGGTCCGCGCGCACTGCTACTAGAACGATGAAAGTGGATCACATTTCAACGACATATTAAAACGCAATGGCGCCTCTACGACCGACCCGTGGTTTTTCAATAATATTCCAATAATGTGACCTATTATTACGTACGACGTTCGAATGTTAAATAGCAAGTCATTATTGAAGACAAGTCAGCTGTTTTAAGATTCTAGAACACTATTGTAGATTCGTCGCAACTTTACAAGTAACTTGACCTAGTTTGAAAGCGAACTGCCGCGATATGGTTTCAATGCCGGCAGATAACGGTTATGGTTTTTCTCAAGAAATGTCGCTAATAATGGGCTTCGGACACGATCAAGCGGCTTGACAGCAAGCATGCAATTTTGTTGTCTAATGTTGATGCGTGCATCAAGCCGCTTGGGCAAACAAGAGGCATTTATTCATAGTACTCTTTCGTCTACGCGTCTATGCCTTGGGCCAGGGATGGCGAACCTTTACGTATCAACGTGCCATTTTTCTAAAGAAATGTTTAAGGCGGTACACAATCCTAATAATTTTTGTTTGCTCAAAACTCACATTTTAATCATTTCCGGCGAATTCGTAACTATAATAACTTTTTTATTTCCATGCCGCACGAGGGTTGCAAGTTATTTATATTTTAGATTAATTAAAACAGTACCTTACTTAGATTCTTTTCTTAGATACGGCAAAATTCGATAGTAGGTCCGTCCAATACACGGGTCGCGAGTCGCAATTTGTATACACGGCGTCTTTACTTATGTCGTTAAGATTCTGAATATATTTTAGGGTATATTGTCGTCTTAATGAGGTCATAGACGTGCCATCAAATAATTTTGGCTTTATGATTATTGGGAAAATAATAATAATAAATACTTACTATCAATTAAAAACTCTTTATTTACTACAAAAAAATAGGAACATTTTGCATCACAGGCGTAATTTAAATTAAAGTAAAATTAGTGTGACTTCTACTGGAGTCATCTGTCAAACGGTTTCTAACCGAGTCTTTAATGTTATTCATCTCTGAAAATAATGACTCGCACCCATAGGTTGATGAAAATATTGTTAAAATAGCATGAGCCAGCTTCTTCGAACAATTAAATGTGTACCCCGCGTATCGCAGCCCGCACACCGCACACGAACACACAGCGTAGGGATCACTCGGGTTCGCTCGTTCACCTACTATACACTTCACACTTTTTTTCGTAGTGCATCATAAATTTTGTGATCACTGATCAGTGACGTGCCCAAAATATTGTGTCGCGTGCCTTTAACGGCACGCGTGCCATTGGTTCGCCATCCCTGCCTTGGGCATTCCCACTCAAAATTCGGAGAAAATGCGTTTAACAAGGTTAGCTCATACGGGCCTTTTTCGAAGAAAAATTCGTCGGGCCGCTTTCGAAATTTCAAACGCTTGACGTAGTTTGAAATAAAACGATCCCACTTGTATTGCAATTAATTCAAATCTTCCAGTGGAACATGGACTGCAAGATACGTCACGATTTTTAGCCAATCACCGCTCTACCCCCTCGATGAGCTAAACTTGTAAAGGCCTGACCAAACCGCAACCGACGCGTTCATTTTGCGTCCGCGTTGGCGTGCACGGGAGCGTCCTAAGAGCGTGCAGAAACCGTTCACACCAAACTAGCAATCAACTAGCGTCCGTGGTACGTTGATGTCGTCAATCATGCGGTATAGCTCGGAGGGGAACTCTTTAAATAATTATGTTTGGAGACGAAAGCTTTTGGATTAAGCTCAAGTCTGATGCGTCCATATCCATACAGGCAATCAAGATATGACCCGAGAATATCTAATTACAATTACAGATTATGTAAAGCAAGGTTGTGGTGGCAAATGCTTTCGGCATATTGGCTCAAAAATGGTGAATTTTTTTTAGACATTTGGAGGCAAAAACATTAAAAAAATATACTTCGATAGTAAAAGCTTCATGTGTGTTGCATAATTTTTTGAGAACGAATAGCGGAAATGTGCATTACGATAATAAATTACTACCTCCATTGGATGTGCGCGCAAACGGTTATCTAAATATGGAAATCAATAATCGTAGAAGTACAAACTACGCATTCAGTGTACGTGAACACTTTGTTCATTACTTTAATTCATAAAAAGGTTAGGTATATTTTTTCTGTATTTGTGCAATAAAAGTGTAAATTTAATGTTAATTCATAAAAATGTATATCATATAAAAATATTAATATTTTTCTGTAGTAAATAATAGCTGCGTGCAGCGCGCAACATGCTCGATCTGATCGCCCCCGCCGCGTGCAGACGCTGCACAGGACGCCGCGGACGCAAAATGAACGCGCCGGTTTGGTCAGGCCTTTAATCGCATTTTCTACGAACCTTGATTCCCACTATTCCCATGAAATATTTCCGTTGATATTATGTTATAATAAATGCTATATATCAATATCATAATAAATCATTACTTAATAAAGGAAAATTATTTTTTTCCTACTAACCTAAACAATATAACTATATAAAACATTTAAATAAGTCAACAGTAGTCACGACATTATAAAATTAAGAAAACATTACCATATAATGTGGAGAAAACAGATTTCAAAGTCCCCTGCAGAATAGAGAATCAATTGTCACAATTATTTTACCAGTAAATCGGTTTAATCGGTAATTAATCACTTTAAGCTCCATGGAAATTGGGCGGAGTAAACAGAATCATGTAAATAAGTAGTCTCAACGTGGTCTAACCACAGTTTGAGAATGGCCTAACAATAATAAAAAACTAAAACACTCGCAGAACTTAATAAAAACATTACTAAATTTCATTTACATTCAATTAAATACATATATACTTACATTAGATGGAGTTCTATTAATTAAACACAAAATCAAATAATACCGTTTTTTATATTTTTTTATCTAATTTATACATGTAATTGTTTTATAAGACACCAAATAGTTAATTAATCACAACGCATTGCAATGTTGTTTGTCTATAGTACTTATTTGTCTATGGCCAGCACGTAGATTATGACGCAGTGCTTGTCAAGTCGCAAGCTTTGCAAACTGTCAAAATGCTTGGCCCATGCAAAAAAAACTACATGCTTGGTTCAAGCCGCTTGATCGTCTCCGAAGCTCTTTAAAGTATGGGAGTTGTTCATTTTATAAATAACTAGCTGGTCCCGGCATGCGTTGCTATGCCATTTAATAAATAAATTGTTTCTCCCTGAGTGTCCTTTCCCATTCGTCCCGTTCCCCTTCCGTCTCCCCTTCTTCTCCTGCGTCCTCTTCCCCTTTCGCGTTCCCACTCCGTCACCTCCACCTTCCCTCTCCCCACTCCACTCCCCTTCCCCTTCCCCCGTCCCACGAACTCCCCTCCCGAGTTCCCCTCCCCCCTCCCAGGTCCCCCTCCCCCTCCAGGGTCCCCTCCCCCTCCCTGGTTCCCCTCCCCCATCTCTCCCTCCCTCCCGCTTTCCATAGCAATAGCCGCTTCCTCGCGTGCCACCAATAGCATTTTTTTATACAAATTTCATAATGCCAGAGCTCACCGGAAGTTTTATAAAAACCTTGTAACGAACACACAAAAAAAATAATTATCCAATTTGGTGCAGTCGTTCGAAAGTTACGCGCTTAGCAACACATTTAGTGATTCATTTTTATATACATTTTATATTTTTGTACAAGAAGATTAATCGAGTTTAAACCTAGATTGCAGCAAAAGGCATTCTATACATAAACAAACCTAAACCTACCTAAATAATATTTCAATTTTGGACGACAATATTAAAAACACAGTTGAATTTTTGTTTATCAAGAATAAATATAAATATATTTTTTTAAATTTACCCAGCTTCTTTTCGTTTTTAATGTCATTTGGGAGGCAATTATATAAGTTGCCCCTTTCGTAACCAATGGATTGTTTACCATAGTTAGTGTGGATGGTATTTAAATGTATGTTATCGCGTTGTCGTGTAAAGTGTTTATAGTTTTGTTTCCATATATAATTTTTTTGTGGATGTTCTGGGCTTGTAATTAAATAGTTTTTTGATTACCTTGTTTTGTATTACCTGTAATTCATTTATGTGTGTTTCACATGCGTTTCCCCAGACTTCAATCAAATAATTTAAATGTGAGTGTGCGAGACTATAATATAAACCTATTTTTAATTTATTTGGCAACAGACATGATAGCCGGCTAAATACGCTAATTAAGGGGATGATTTTATCTTTAATACCTTGTATGTGTTGTTTAATAGACTCTTGAGGAGGCCAAGACCCACCAGGGGTTGTAGAGCCAATAGTGATGATGATGTGTTGTTTGAATGTCAAATGCTGATCAATGCAGAACCCAAGATATTTTTCCTGGATCAGGATTTGCAGATCGTTGTTTTCAATTTTTAAGGGTACATGAGGAGGAATTATTTTACGGGTTGAGCTTAAGATCATGTATCCTGTTTTTTGACATTCATTGTTAAAACATTTGATTGGAGCCAACTGCCGATTTTTTCTAGATCTGTTTGTGCATTTTTTAATAAGATAGAATTGAATGTGTGTTGTCATCACCAAAGGCCAAATTAATAATAATGCATATATTAACAAACCAACGACGAAATCCGGGGGAATACCCCAGCCCCTAGCTTCGAGACGAGCTACAGCCTGTAATGCCTTCAGGGGCAGGGTGAACATTACCCGATGAGAGAAAGCCTTCGATAGGGGAGGGTACCACAAGAAGAAGAATAAATAAAGAATATAACAGAATTTCAGAAAATCTTGCATTCCAATCCCAATTACGCATGCTTTCGCTGAATCCAGTCAGGTTTGAAAAAAATATTTTTACGTTGGCTCGAACGCATAGTTGAATTCATATGAAACTGCTGAAGTCCCCAGCGATGCTCGGGCTTTACACAGAGTTTTCAGTTTTGAAGGTCACATGTGCAAAATTTCATCAACCTCGGCATAAAACTGTAGATTTGCATACAAATCAGATCCACACTGCCCGCTTGCCAGCCCGCTCGAACACCACATACAGACATTCTTCTTTACATTTCAACCAATTTACACAAAACCTTGACAAAATACATACCTAAACCTTCCCCATGAATCACTCTATCTATTGGTGAAACCCCATGAAAATCCGTTCAGTAGTTTTGAGTTTATCGCGAACAGGCAGACAGACAGAAGCGGCGACTTTATTCTTTACATAGTATAAAATTAAGTCGCTCCCGCTGTCTGTGCGCTTAGATCTTTTAAACTACGCAACGGATTTTCATGCGGTTTTCACCAATAGATAGAGTGATTCAAGAAGAAGGATTTTAGGCATACAATTTGTCAAGGTTTTGTGTAAATTGGTTGAAATATATAAATAAAGGGAGCGGGCTGGCAAGCGGGCGGTGTGGATTTGATTTAACAAATGGCGTTGGTTATAAAGGTTGGGTAATGGCGTGGTGTTGTGCTCCGTTAGCCGCAGCAAAGTGTTTCCGGGTCTGCTAGTTTATAATATGTAACGAGGTTCATGGTGAGTGTGATTAATGTGTCACTAAAGGCGGGAAGTTATGTTTTTTCGAAACATTTACACAAAAAACCCACGCTTAAATTTTTTATTTTTATTTATTTTGTTATAAAGAATACATTAACAGTATTTATAAAGAAGCTTTGACTGTCCAACTAGGAAGGTCTCCCGTTCTAGGACAGTCAATGTTAAAAATGTTTGTGGGCACTCCCCAATATTTGATTGATTTATGTAAATGTTTCGAAAAACAAAACATTTCGTGCGCAGGAGACCGGTGGGGTGTTAACGCGATACTAAGCGACCACTAATTATTATTCTTACTCGAGAACATTGAGTATCAGTTGAACGATCCGTTAATATGATAATAACGTTTCAGTAGCGGAATAATTCACACTTACGCATCTCTGTAAAAATTCTTCGTGTTCATTAGAGTCATTATTAACTGTGTCATATAAAAATAATTGCATAATTTGATGATAGAAGAAAAATAATTCAAAAGACTGCCAGGAATTTCCCGCGGAACATTTTCATCTCGGCTTCAATACAAAATGAAGATAAATTGAAATAACAAATAAGGCAATGTAATACTAACAATCTACGTGATAAATTATGTATTTTGTGTGAAGCAAATACGTTAAAATCATAGAAACGCACATATCAGCGAAAGCACAACATTTCAGAGATATTCCATGCAGAGCCAGAAGACTCCGCGCCGAGCCAAAAATCATGCGTGGGGAAACTCAGATGGCTCAGCGTGGCTCGGCGCTTCGATTGATATTGGGCGACTCAAAAACTCACCGAGCCGAACCAAAAAGCAGCGGCATTGGTACTGACACACATGCTCATAAATGAGCGTGCTCATTTCCCCTTCCACCCGCGAATCAATGAGCATGCTCTTTTGGGAGTGACACACGTGCTACTAGGTATCATTTGCTCATTAGTAGCAAGAGAGCTTGCTACTAATGATCATGTCTGTCAGTAGCATATAAGATTATAGTTCGCAAGTTCACTAGATGGAGACATGGATTAAACAGTTCCATGCTAACTCAGAATGAAACCAACTCAGAAACACCTCAGAAAGGTCATTAAAAGCTATGAAAAAATAATTTTAAAATAGCCGGTAACCTTAACCTAACTTAACCAATTTTTTTATCATCACTCTTAATGACCTTTCTGAGGTGCTTCTGATTTGTTTTCATTCTGAGTTTTCCGGTCACCGGATTACACTGGTCTGTGTACCTAATTCAGCTCGGTCATGTGTGTCCACGTCCACTAATTTGGACCGTGTCCAAATGGATTCAGCCAAATGACTCTGTGTCCCGCCATGTGTCCAGCTTTTGACTCACTCTATCCAATCATGCGCAAGTCATTTCCAAGATCACAAGTTCGAATGAAAAATTATTCGAATGCCTCGAAGAAGCCTACATTTTTCTGAGATAACAAAAATAAAGTCTGCCCGGGATAAAAGTCAAAATTCAGGCAGTCAATAAACATAATATTTCAGTCAATTAACCAGTCGGATTCACCTTACGTTATAATTAACTGATCGTCGTCGTATTCAGATAAGAATTAAAAGACGCCGTTTTTATTGATCTGAACATTGCAATAGAATTACGATTAAATACTCGTTATAAAAAATGCGTAATTAATTTCAGACTGCGCCAAGATTGAAGTTCGTGAATTTAATCCTCAATAAAAAAAAGACTCACGTTTGGAGAGGAAATACCACATAATGAGCAAATAAGTTTGACGTCAAAACGAAATAAGCAAACATTAACAACACTTAAACATTGAAAAAACAAACGTTTAATAGCATAATACTCACTATTATGTAAGTACGGAAACATACAAATTTTAAATTTGTCCAATGCAAAAAGAAGGCATGTATATATATATATATATATATAGGTACTAAGTATTATGAACGTAAACCAATAATTCCGAGAAGCGATCATTCAATATTTCAAAGCGGTTAATGCAATAACACGTTGTGCACGTAACTTATAAATTGTCGCCATTTCGATCTCTTGTGTGCATACGAGGAAATGTTGACTAATCCACTAGATTACGTTCGTGACATGTGAACTGTCGGGGGATAAATGTCACAAACGAACCGAACCCGTTCTAAATTTCAGGAACTAGTGCGGAGATGTTGTCACGATGTTGAAAGTTGTGAGAATAGAAAGCAGATAGAAAGGCGGAAAGCTTTCAAAAACGCATTTTAGGTGATATAATATTATTTGATGCATTAACCCCTCAGGCCTCGGGCCTATTTAGTTGGAAGGTCAAAATATTTCGGCTTTTCAATAAAATTTAAATAAATGGAATATTTCTGAACGCATCCGAAAACTAAAAACAATTTTTGAAAGGTGATTTAAAATGCGAAATAAACGCAGGTATAATTTTTAAATTATAAAAATTGGGAATGCAAACACAAAAAAAGTTTAAAAAATGTCTCACCTTAGGTTTTTTGTAACTAAAATTACCGATAATAAAAAAATAAAAACAAACGAATATTTGGTAAGTTTTAAGATTTTCACGGCCAAAAGCTTTTTCGTTATTTGTTTTTGGGGTGTTATGCCGTGTTGCGCTACCTCCTTCTTAAGCCAACGTTTCGGACATCGTTGCAGTGTCCATCATCAGGGCAGATCCGGCAGATCACACATCTACCGGATCAGCGCAACACGGCATAACACCCCAAAAACAAATAACGAAAAAAAACGAATATTTTATTATGCAAATGCAACGTTAGGGAACATACCCATACTACGTGACCCACTTTTTGCAATTTTTAACCCCCCTCCCCTCGGTGACCATGTGCAGTATATTCCAAGACCCCCCTACAGTTTTCACGTAAGTATATCGTAAATATGGTTTTGAATCATTTCTTGCTAACTAAAAGTTTAAAAAAAATTATTTGACTTATATTTGTCTTAATTAATACGGCGCTTGCTGCGTGACGGCAATAGTGCATGCATACCTATAATTACAGGTGGAAAAATATCAAAAGGTTTGTGGAAAAAATATAAAAAGATTTCTCGATTGACTACGTGATAAAAACCTAAGCCCCCCGCCCCCCATCGTGACCAAGCGTGGTATCTTGAAGATCCCCACCCCTAAACGGGTCACGTAGTATGGGTTAGTTCCCTTATCGTCAACCCAGTTTTTTGTCGTTTCATGTAAAGATAACTATTAAAAAAAAACCTAAAGTTTCATGATTTTTTTTTTCAAATTACAGTCGGAAACTTCGGATTCATAAAAGTGTACATTTTAAATATTTTGCTTAACTTTTATAATTTGAATATCAAACGTGGTGTTTTCTCTTTCTGACACAATTTAGATCACATTTCTGTGATAATAACCATGATAGTAAGTAGTAAGGAAGACACAATGATTTATGAGACCTATATGAGTTGTTCTGAAAACTGAACAAATTAGCCCGAGGGGTTAAACGCATCGACTGACCTAGTCTAATAATAATATATAAGGTGCCTTGGGGTGATTTTTCACAAAAACGGCGCTATACAAATTATGCAATTATTAGATATTATTATTTTTCAAAAGAAGCAAAAACATTGGGACTTGACATATAAATAAAAAGAAAATACTTTGTTTTACGTCACTTTATTATTATTATTATTAATATACCGATAATAGTAGTTAAACTACATTTTTCATCTTTTGTGCCCTATTCGTTAGATGGTAGATACGTCTGTTTTAATTTCAGCCAGATGAAAAAATCTTATGTATTCATTCGCAGTGGTCCGATGTGTAAAATCTCAATACAATAGGTTCATTTTCATCACTATACTATTTCAAATATGACCCAAAACCGAGAAAACTGTTTTTATCCGCAACAATTTGAATTTTCACATATATATTTATTTAGGATGTGATGTCTAACTTGCTTTGAGTACGGAACAAACATTCTGCTGTGAATTAAACGCAAAAAAAACACAAAACTCGATAGTTAAATTACTTCTCCAAAGACATTTCTCCGATCTTTCTTTATTTTAATACATTTATCTCTGACTCCAAATACTAATATCTACAGCCTGTATGTCGGACGAATATCTACAGCTACTATGTTGAACTAATATCTACGAACTTCAGAGTGTTGACTAATATCTACAGAGCGTAGGTTGAACTAATATCTACAGAGCGTAGGTTGGACTAATCAGCTAAATGTGTCCAATAGTCCGATATTAGGGATTTTTACATACATACTTACATAAATTAAGTTTTTAAACTGCATACGCAATATTACGTTATTCCAATATGCTATACATAATTGCAAATCCAACCTCTGCCAGTGCTGTAGATATTCGTCAACACTTTGGTTCTTATATATATTAGTCAACAGTTTGAGCTGTAGATATTCGTCAACACTTTGGTTCCCATAGACATTAGTTCGATTTTTTCAGTTTTTGGAATTCCTGTAGATATTAGTAGACGCCTCCTTATCTCTTGACATATTAACCAGGAAAAGATAACATAACAAACCCGAAAAGTATTTATTACGTAACGCGAAGGTTTTACTGTTACGTCAGTGGGTAATAATTATTATTTTCCCCGCCCTCACGCTATTATGGAAACCAGCTTAACAAGGAAATAATGTCCCCAACAGGCTTGTAGGCGGTTGGATTACATGGCTAAACGTGACCACCCTGTACGTCTACCAATGCTACTGTCAAACAACAACCTTATAATATAATCAATAAATAATTACAACGACCCACTTTTTCTATACTTGTAAATGCAAAATCACAAACTTTAACTATTTCAGTACATTTTTCAGGACTACCTCTCTGGAACCTGGTTCATTCTAAATTTCCGATTTTTTTCCTGCCCGGTAGTAAGAGCTCAAAAAAAAATAAAAAGGGAGATATTACTATTTATTGATCAACGTCCCTTTTCGGGACTTATACATATGAATAATAAGAAATACACAGTATTTAATGTACATTACTGAACTGTCCCAGTAACAATATTTTATACTTGTTAAAAGATAAATTGAAGATGTCCACTGACTTGGTATAATTAGTATTCTGGACAAAGAGGAATATATATGGTAGTTAGTCCCAGAATTTCTGCACTGAAATAAATCCAGACTTCTGGTTCGATGTATTACGTAGTTGAATCCGGAAGATTATCAATTCAAACAATACCGGACATCAACTAAATTATTTAGAATTTTATACTGAAATACCAAGAAAATTTTCTGTCTGACAATTTGAGCATATTCATATCATTTAAAATTATGAAAATATGGTTGTTAGAGGGAGCCCGCTCGTATAAAAAAACGATAATATTTTGCGAAAATTGTGAAATCTATCTATCTATCTATCTATATAAATAAAAACGAATCGAATAACTTCCGAACGACTGCACCAAATTGGATAATCCTTTGTTTTTTGTGTTCGTTATTTTTTTTTTATTTTTTTTTTTCCAGTTAAAAGAAAATTACATTTTCACTCATTTAACTAGAAATAATTATACACATTAAGATAAATAAATATTTCAATACAGTGCTATTCTATTTCATTATTTTGTTTATCAAGAATAAATATAAATAATTTTTTTTTATTTACCCAGCTTCTTTTCGTTTTTAATGTCATTTGGGAGACAATTATATAAGTTGCCCCCCTCGTAACCAATGGATTGTTTACCATAGTTAGTGTGGATGGTGTTTAAATGTATGTTATCACTATCACGTTGTCGTGTAAAGTGTTTATGTACTTGGGACGTTTTAATGAATTCGGTGTTTGTGTGTACGAGATTATTTTGTATTTTGTATATAAGGAGACATGTATTGTATTCATATAGTTTTCTTAATGTTAATAGTTTTGTATCCATATATATTTTTTTTGTGGATGTTCTGGGCTTGTAATTAAATAGTTTTTTGATTACCTTGTTTTGTATTACCTGTAATTCATTTATGTGTGTTTCACATGCGTTTCCCCAGATTTCAATCAAATAATTTAAATGTGAGTGTACGAGACTATAATATAAACCTATTTTTAATTTATTTGGCAACAGTTATGATAGCCGGCTAAATACGCTATTTAAGGGGATGATTTTATCTTTAATACCTTGTATGTGTTGTTTAAATGTCAAATGCTGATCAATGCACAGCCCAAGATATTTTTCCTGGATCAGGACTTGCAGGTCGTTGTTTTCAATTTTTAAGGGTACATGAGGAGGAATTATTTTATGGGTTGAGCTTAAAATCATGTATCCTGTTTTTTAACATTCATTGTTAAAACATTTGATTGGAGCCAACTGTTGATTTTTTCTAGGTCTCTTTGTGCATTTTCTAGTAAGATGTTTAAATCTTTACCCCAGTAGAAAATTGCTGTATCATCAGCATATAAAAAGATTTCACCATTTAAAATTAATTGCGAAATATCGTTGATGTAAATTTGGAACAGTAGTGGACCTAGTATGGACCCCTGCGGAACTCCACAGTTTATTGGAACGTTGTCAGGACAAGGTTTGTATAAAACTACTGATGAGCTTTGGCATCATGAAATTTGTATAAAATAATTGCAATAGGTGGCAAGAGAGTTGTTTGAGAACTGAATGTACCGGGACTGAATATATGGAATGCTGGAGGGGGAAGGGGGATCCAGGGTGGGGTGACGGGAAACTGGGAGGGGGGAGGAAACTCGGGAGAGGGGTTCGCAGGACGGGGGAAGGGTGGGAGTGGAGTGCGGAGAGGGAAGGTGGAGGAGGCGGAGTGGGAACGCGAGAAGGGAAGGGGACGCGGGAGAGGAAGGGGAGGCGGAAGGGGAACGGGACGAATGGAAAAGGACACGCAGGGAGAAACAATTTCTTTATTAAATGGCATAGCAACGCATGCCGGGTACCAGATAGTTGTTTAATAAAACTCGGTTGTTTAATAAAACACGACTCATTTAAAATAGAGCAAAAATCTCGTGGGAAATGTCTTAAATAGCATTCAAAGACACATCATGATTTTTTTCATACACATAACTTGTAAAATAACACAAAAAAAAAACAAGTTTTCATGATAATTTTCGAAGCATACTTTGCGATTTTTTCTATCGAGGGAATTTCATACAATTACGTGGCAAATGTATTATAGATATTATGTAAAAAATAAAAAAATAATTTTTTTCTAACTTAAAAACTACTGCTCGAGAGAAACATGTTATAAATCGGTAGAAATGCGGAATGCCGCGGCTGGACTAACCTGAGTATACACGGGCGGCTATTATATGCGAAAAATCCCACACCCTAGATAACTCGGGCAAACTTAGTACTGATATAGAAAAAAAGTTATTTTTTTCCGTTTTTTAATTTTTAATGATTACTGAAGGGCTTCAAATTTGAGTGTTAGTGAACGGATATGGACTAAAAAAGTAAATAATAAATTAATATAAAAAAGTAAAAGTTCATCGCCATTTTTTGTTGTAGTGAATGACTATCGTTCATTTTATTATGAAAAAACTATTAGCGAAACAGGAAATTTGGATATCCAATGATCGCATAAATGCATACACAAATGCGTACGAGTACTCGTATAAATTTGGGACTCGTACTCTTGCTAGACGACAATAATACAAAGTAATATGCAATTCATAGGGACCGAGCTTTGTGTCTGTTCGTATCGTTGAATATTCGCCAAATAACAGGTTTATAAGATCTGTATCGAATATCGAATAAATTTACGTAATGAGTTGGTTTTGCGACCGGTTACACAATGTTATATAATTAGTATATTATTAACTTTCGCTTAATTAAACACAGAAAGCTAAAGCAGCAGGAAACATTCCGATATTTTTCAACGGCTAGTTATCTGGAATTGAAATGTTTATATGGTTTAATAATAATAATAATTAGATAATTTGTATAGCGCCGTTTGTGTGAAAAATCATCTCAAGGGCGTTGTAAAAATATTACTTGCTTAACATGTAAAAATATATAGGTACTCTTTTACTGTGTTAGGGTGGGTTTCTTCGTTTACCGAAAATGCTAAATGCAATGCTAATTGTAAAAGTAAACGATCGAAATTTAAAAATTTCTATGCATTTGACCGTTTACTTTTACAATTCATCATCATCATCACTATTGGCTCTACAACCCCTGGTGGGTCTTGGCCTCCTCAAGAGTCTTCCTCCACTCATCTCGGTTTTGTGCCAGCTCTCTCCAGTTTGGAAGCTCCAAGATAGATATGTCTTTGAGAACGTTGTCGCTCCATCTTAGTCTTGGCCTTCCCAGACTCCTTCGCCCTATTGGTCTTGAGTTCAGCAGGGACTTTGGTGCTTGATGCTCCGTCATTCTCTCCACATGACCCAGCCACCGAAGTCTTCCCAATTTTATAAATTTTGCGACGTTTAGCTCCTTAAACAAAGTATAGAGCTCATTGTTATATCGTCTGCGCCAAAATCCATTTTCTAGAACCGGTCCGAAGATGCGCCTCAATTTTTTTCTTTCAAAAACGTCCAGTGTTCGCTCATTCCTCTTAGTTAGTACCCAAGTCTCAGCTGCGTACGTAGGTACTGGTCTGATAAGTGTTTTGTAAACTAATATCTTCGTGTTTCTGGACAGCAGTCTGGACTTTAATTGGTTTTGTAGGCGAAAATAACAGCGATTTGCATTCACTATGCGCTTCTGGATCTCCTCTGTGGTATTATTGTCGTTTGTTATCGGGGAGCCTAGGTATGTGAATCTTGGTACCGTTTCGAAATTTTGGTTTCCACATGAGAGAGTTGGGATTTGTTGGGTGCATCCTACAGCCATGTATTTGGTCTTTTGCTGGTTTTACAATTAGCATTGCATTTAGCATTCTCGGTAAATGAAGAAACCCACCGGGTACAATACAAGTATAATTCAATACATTATTTTATTATACATGATCTTCGGGGTAAAGAGCACAACTTCGAGAAATGATTCTACATGACGGTAAAAGAAAAAAAGATAAATAACTTTTGTGAAATAACCAAAGTTTATAAATAACAGGTGTTGGACAAAAAGTTTGTTTATTTACATTAGGTTTGCAATTGAATCTCATAATTAAATATTTAAAAAAAACCTGCATCGACATTTAAAATCCGTATTTTAAAAGGATGGATGTAGTGGACATCACCGAAAATTCACCTCTATACCAGCGATGGTCAATCTTCACTAGTGTTTACCGCATTTTTTATGTTTTATGTTTTACCAAGTGGATATTGGAGGGGACCCACCACTTTCCCACGGCTGTGTGAGGAAACTGATTGTTTAACCTCCTTAGCCGCACACGTCAGGACTCTAATTTTTTGTAAAAAAGGAAGCTACATTTATTTTGAAATGAATCTAGACCCTCCAATGTCCCTGCATGCATGATTGTTAGTAAAAAAGTAAAATGTATGCATACTTACATTTGCAGTAATTAACAATATAAAAATAGTTCGCCTGTTGGTTCAGCATCTAGTTGAGTGAAATAATAAATAAAAAGAAAAATATTTACAGGTGTAAGTATGATTAAAACCAAAGAAAAAATATAAAAAGAAAGATATTGGGGGCAGTTTGTCCCACTATCACGGGGCAGTCCCGGCGAGAATGAGCGGGCGAGCAGCCTGGTCGCAACGTGCCCAAACGCCCGCGTCCCTTAGCCAGTTTCCCAAAAGTACCCTTGAAGAAGTGTTTGTGGAGGGGGGGGGGAGATACTCCCAAAGACCCTGGGGAATGAAGTGAGCCTCGGGTCACCGGAGGCAGGACGGAAGGGAACCGGGCTCGCGCAAACATTCCTCAAGCTCGCTCATGACGCCGGGGGAGGCACGGGCGTTAGTGGGACGGCCCTACCAGAATTCTGCCACCTGACTGGATGCAGGGACCGGGTCTATCCGCCCCCATGGTGGGGAGTTGGACAATACAGTACAATGGAGTTCAGTACATCAACCTAGTCACAATTCAAGATGTTAGTAACATAATAAAACCAAATAAGACAGGTAAAAAGGCGTGATCAACAGCAAATTGAAGCAACAAAATAGAGAAAAAAAGAAAAAAAAATAATATGAATATTACGCAGCAGTAAAGAGCAAAAAAATAATAATGTATAACAGTAGTTATAAATAAAAAACAGAATAATAAATACAGTGTAGTCATACCACCAAACAAGAAAAGTAAAAACAAGAGTATAAAAGAAATATAAAGCAATCGAGCATAGGCAATAATAAAATTGAGACGGAGGAGTAACCATGGAGAGACAAGAGCAATACGTTTGGCACCTGAAACAAAGATGATTTTAATCTAAGTCAGCAACTCTAAGCACAGGCCATCTCTCCACCCAAGACTTTACAAACGTTTTAAAGCATTCAAAATTATCTCTGTTCGACACCAGATCGGCATTCCATGCCGGTCTTGTAATCCCTCTCAAACCATCCAACATTTCCTCTCTGGCATCCTTCATCAACTCGCAGTGCCACAGAATGTGCTCGGCTGTCTGGTTAGTGTCACCACATGCGCAGTTCGGATGAGGAGACAGTGCCAGACTATGTAGTCGTCCCCTGAACTCCCCATGACCGGACACCAATTGCGTCATGTAGTGATCCAGTTTTATATGCGCCCCTTCCATTCTGCTTTTAACTGAGGGGAAGAAAGAGAAAGTCAATCTACCCTTCGTCGACCTATCCCATCGCTCTTGCCATACACTCAGCGTTCTATCTCGCATAGCTTTCAATAAGCCAGGGAGGAATACCGCTCCGCCTGGTGCCAGTTCGACTCCCAGGTGGACAGCAACCCTACCTCTCGTCAATGCCTTTTTTGTCAAAACTTCCCTAATTTCCAAATCAATCGGCAGTGTACCGGCCAGAACCGGCAATGCGTCGTTAGCCACAGTCCTATATGCGCCCGAGAGCGCCAACAGGGGAGTCCGTTGGCCCCGCTTGAGGGCCAAGTGGATCAGTGCATTATCTAGCCGGTGCTCCCATACAGCGGCGGCATACGAGACTTGCCCCACGTACACACACTTATATAGGAGGCGAAGTGCCGGAGTCCGCAATCCCCACTCAGCTGTTGAGAGCCTTCTCAATTTCAAGAAAAGAGCCTGGGCCCTGCTAGAAACGCTCTTTACGTGCGCTAGGAACGAAGAAGATCTATCTAAGATGACGCCTAAATACCTGGTGTTTTCAACAAAACGAATAGTGGAGCCTCCCATTCTGATGGAAGGGTTTCTGGTACGACTGAGCATACCCTTCATCAAGAGTCCCACAGTCTTATGGGGAGCGAAGTTCAGCCTGTTTCTCTTACCCCATTCAAGAATTTCACGCAGACATTCTTCTGCTTTGCTCTCCACTTCCTTTCTGCTGTCCCCTGAGACCAAAACAAACTTATCATCAGCGTAGTCAACCGATATGCATCCTTCAGGCAAGGGTAACCTAGAGGAGTCGTCAAAAAGGATGTTCCACAGGTCCGGTCCGAGGACAGACCCTTGTGGACAGCCCATGTCAACATCACGTACGATGAAAACATCGCCATACATCACAATTACCTTTCTGTTGCGTAAATAATCACTAACAATTTTGAAAAGTAGAGGCGGGCAATTACGACTTTTCAATTTAGTTAAAATCATCGGCCACCACGCATGATCGAAGGCACCCGAGATGTCCAAAAAGATTCCTATTACATACTTCTTGGTGCAAACCCTCACCCATTCAAGCGCATACTTAATGGCGTGCTCCGTGGACTTACCGGGGACGAAGCCAAATTGGCGGTCGCAGGGCGTTGACAGGGTGAGGCGGAGCCTATGTCTGATGATTCTTTCCATTATTTTACCTAAAACTGGAAGTAGAGTGATGGGCCTGTAGGCCCCGATGTCTGTTCTCGGCTTACCATTCCCCTTTGGTATAATCCGGAGCACGCCTTTCTTCCACTCTGTAGGGAATACCCCCCTTCGCAAGCACGTTTCCAAAACTTGATAAAACTCCTCTTTAGCGTGGATCCAAACATGCTTCGCTATTATGCCATTCAATCTGTCAAATCCCGGTGCCTTCTTCGGACCCAAACCCTTAATTATGATTTCAACCTCTGCTCGACTTAACGGTGGTACGCCGTCCCCCTGGGCGAGGTCTCTAGGTGGAAGCCGTGACAGGTTTCTAACCTGTTGATGGTGAACACTTTCCCCAGTAACTGAGTCTAGCGGAACTAACTTGCCCAGAAGTGTCTCAAGAGTGGAGACTATGTCAACACTCTCTACGTTCCCTTCGCTACTACCGAGCATGACGCTCGATAAGTATCGTTCTGATCCTTTTCCCGAGTTTTCAACAGCGCTGTGGATTTCCCACGGGTTGGCGTTACCCACTTCATTTACCCAACTATGCCATGCAGCTCGTTTTGCTGAGAGGACACACGACCGATAGGCACCACGGGAAGCCCTAAAACGGGTCTGAAGGGCAGCTGCTTCTTCAGGTGAGCATTCACCCCGCCCGACGACCACCAGGCTCCTATAGGCCTTTTTGTAAGCCCCTTTCAGCAAAGTCAGCTCTTGTGTCCACCACGGCGTCCTAATGACCTTCTTTGGGTTTGATCTGCCCAAAGAAATTTCAGCAGCTGATACCACCGCCGCGTTAAAGAAATTCCCCAAGTTGTCCGGTTCCCTAGCAGCTACGTCTTGAAAACCCCTTAAAGATTGACGGAGCGCATCCCCAAAGCTATCCCAATTCACCCTAGTGGTTCTGAAGTTCCAAGATGATCTTGGAGCTTCTGTCTTTGCAATTCCCACTGAAAAAGTTATTAATCTATGATCGGAAGCTATCGCACACTCATGAACCGTCCACTTCGATATTTTTGCCGCAACAGATCCAGAGCAAAGAGTGAGATCAATGTTGCTTTCGCCTCCGGTTCCCGAAAATGTTGAAAACGTACTTGGTTCATTGATGATGAACAGACCTTGCGCTGAGATAAGATCTTCGACGGCATAGGATCTTTCCGTCCGATTTTCGCTAAAGTCGAACCAGAGAGGCGAGCGCGCGTTGAAGTCACCTCCAATAATAATGTTTCGGCCTTTTAATTTATGCAAGGCACGCGTTTACCAAGTGGATGGTAAGAAAAGGCCCACGGGCCACGCGTGCCGCGGGTCTACACTCTGCAGAAAATTAAATAAAACAGGGACGTATTCTTTTGAGTGGCTGGGTGGGTACCTCGTGTGGGTTTCATTGAGTTTACCGGATCGGAAAATCGGTCATAAGAAAAAAAAAAACATCTTAAACGGGGAAAATTTGAGATGACTTGTTTCATGAGCTTTGAAGTCATGGAAAACCCAATTCATCTATAAGACGCTTATTTTATTTGTACTGTTTTGCATCTTCTCAACAACGACAAATAAGAAAAAATAAGCATTAAAATTTGGACTTGGGATAGTTGACCAAAGCGTTATGTATCCGTAAACAGAAACTCGTACAAAATATTGATTACGCTATTCATCGCACGTGTAAATATTTGTGTATTGTTTTCACCTTCATTCATCTTCGAGGAAGATCACCAATTTTAGAATAAGAGTTTAAACGAAAACGTATTGGTTGACTATTAAAATTTATTTTCTAGAGTCAATTTCGAAAAAAATATGAAAACACTCACAAACTCACGCACAGGTAAAGGGCTTCCGAATAGTGTTAAAGGGGCATACATTAATTACGTGAGCAGTTTTTCTTCCAATCTAGAACCCCCTCGCCCCCTTGGTGAGATAAATTTGGGCCACTTCGTATATTCTTTTCAAGTGTTTCGTATATTCTTTTCACATGTTTTGCTGGACCCCCTCACCCTTTGAGCACACGTAATTAATGTAAGTCTCCTAACTTGTAAACGTGCGTTGACTCTAACAATTTAATTTGGTGATAATTTGGAAATGAAAAACCCGATACTTGCTTGCCACTGCGACCACCTAATGCATTTGGAAACATACGTTCTCATACGTACACAAATTCACATTGCAAATAATGTTAGGTAGACAGCACACAGCGTTACGAAAAAGCATAATAATCTAACAGATAAAAACCCGCTCCACAGGTTCCTACTGCTAGGCCCTGCGGGTGGCTTTGGCTTCCGCCTCGCTCCGTTTGAGTGTTGGTGACCATCTTATAAATCCGTTAGAAACTGGTTACAAAAATAGCCGATTCCTCGGAATAACTGTGTTACAGTGACAGCTAGTCACCGTGACAAAGTAACCGCGACAGGAAATGACGTCGTATGTAATATATAGCCGCGTGATACTATTATTCACAACTCGTAAGTATAACCGTCAATCTTTCCATATCCGGAGAGATACTCAAATTCTACAAATCCGTAGTACTTATAGCTAGGGGGGTACGTCCTCGTGCGATCTGCTAACGTACCTAAGTGTCGCCATCCTTCGACGAATTCTTGAATTCGAAACCGAATTACAAAAGTAGCTTTTTTAGCGTAATAATAATACAGATGGCAGCACTTTCGTTTGTATCTATTTGTGAATCGTGCATGTACGACAAACGTTAGAGTATTAATTCATATGAACAAATATTAATACTGTTCGATATTTACTAATCCTTTTCATTACCTTCAGGTGAGGACCTGACCTGATGACCTGATGACCTGACAGGTTCCCGTATGTAGGTATCTAATAAAAAGGTTAACATTTTATAATTAATATCATTTTCCAATTTTTTTCTGTCGGGGGACAAATGTGTGAATTTTGTCAAGTGTACCTCAAATAAACACCTTGAATGCATATCTTCAATCTACAGATTGTTGTTTATTTGCTTTGAGTTTTGACTCGATGACAGACCGGACTCGCGAAAATGTTTATTTGTTTTGATGTCAAGCAGAAATTGAAGGTATTTCTCGAACTTTATTTACTTTTAATCTTGAAACCCAAGAATATTCTTCGGGCAGCTAAAAAAACATATTGTTTTGATAGCTAAAATGGTGTGATAATGTCTTATTACTGCATATCTAAATGCAGATGCGTAAGTAACTAGGGCCGGTATTTCACTTGCAAAGCAATTCGGCTATCTGGTAGGAAACCTGACGACCCAATCTGATCACAACATTCCAGATTATACATAAAATTATATATAAAAAAACCGGCCGTTTTTTCAAAAGCTAGGTAAATAAATGCACGTAAGATTTCTTCGCTTCCACAAATTTTACAGGAGATCTAAAATGGTTTCATACAATTTTTTCTTTGTGTGCGAGAAATTTTTTTGTACAATTAAGCTGAAAATAATATTTTTTTAAATACAGTGGAAATACGCATCGTCAATTTGATTAGTCAGACCAAATAATAAGTTTTGAGATAATGAGGGAAACAATATTCGAATGCTCAACATAAAACAAATATTATTCACGTGTGTGTTTTACATATGAAATTAGCTATAAAATAACACCTGGAAGCATAACGGTCCAGTAATTTGGTATAACATTTTGAAATACTATATCCTACTAGTGACCCAGACAATTTTTTTTTGTAAATTTCGCCACAAGTTTTCTGCATTATAATTGATTTGGTTGCGTTTATGAGTAATCTGAGTATTGTACCAGATAGAGGATACACTTTTACGTATAACTGCATACTAAACTCAAATTTCGATTTTCGAAACTGGACGACCGTTTAATCACCTGTCTGCTGTCGACAGTATTTCTACATTCAATAATAAACTACGATAAGCTTGTGTCCAGATTCGTGGCATAAAAATAGTCCCCTCTTCATTAGTGGTGGATATTCATATATTTTCCGCACTTGCGTGGGTGGATAGCTAGAGAAAAATATAGAATATTGTGAGAATGGTTATAGTGGCACGCCTGCCTTTTCAAATATGCAAGAGCGAGACGGCAGAACGAGAGTATAAAAGGTGATGAATGCATAACAAACGGATCAAAACATCTGACGTTATTATTACATCAACGTTTGTACGGTTGAAATTTAAGAATCCAACTATTAATACAACCCTAACGCCGCGCCTTACGCAAAACCGTTTTTTTCGTGCGTAGAGCTTTATCAAATCTACTTTTGGTATAGAATTAAAGCAATAAAATTAAACAATAAAACCGAATTAAAGCAATGCCAAACGATGGCGCCACGTACGTTAACAGCTAGCATGAGGAGCGTCGGCTGGCAGGCGTAAGTACTATTGGATTCGGACTTTCGTCGATCTCTCCGGGTATGCAGGGCCGGATCTACGAAATCTGGCGCCCTGTGCAGTAGGTACCGATGGCGCCCCCCCCCCCTACATTTTTATTTTGATTAAAAATTCGTTCACCCCAATTTTTTATTTTTTTTATTTAATTATTTTTTTTTTTTACGCTAATTTATCAAATAAAATCAAGACATATAAAGGGTGTGACTTTTCCAAGTGACCTGGCGGTAACTCTCACACTCGTTTTTTTTTTTAAGAGAGGATCGCCAGGAGCCCTATACTCTCTGAATCTATTGGGTAAACATAAATTATGGTGCTATTTTAATTATTTTAGGAAAAACTCTTTGCAAATTATGCTTTAAAATAATACAACGAAATTTTTGTTTGTGCCCGTACCATGATTTAAAATATAGGTTATGAGACAATGGGGGTGGTTTCGCTGAACTAGGTCCATTAGACATTCTTGAGATTTACTGCGTTTATGTACCTATATACCCAACGCGAATATTAGAAAAAGCAAATACAAATACGTTATCATGGCAACGTGCAACACAAGAATAGCATATACAGCTTCTGACTAGCAACAGGCAGTCCCGACGAGAGACAGTGAGCAGTGATAATAAGAATGTAACCTCAAATTTGTACCTTGCATTTCCCCTGTGTTGAGCGAACAAACACTAAACACTGACGTATGGTATCAACGGCTTACGAACAAAAATACCGCGCTGTGATTGGTTATTGAATTTGGATCGCACCTATTCGTCGTAAAAGACGGTAAAAGATATATGGAAAAATAGATCTTACGTTTAAACTAAATATATGGAATTTGTAAAAAAATTCTGTAACTGACTATAAATTCGTAAGCCGTTGATACCAACCTGATGCGTGCGCGTTCTGTTCCTTTGGAAAGTGTTGCGAGAGCGTAATAATTATTTCGTACTATGGGTAATTTTTAAACGATTCAGGGAATATTATAACTAAATTTTAATACAATATTTATTTTCTCACTTTTCTTCGGAGTTGGCGCCAGGTTTTTGCACGTTTTTGAACGTATGGCAGATCCGGCGCTCCGGGGTATGACTATTCTGGCAGTTGTGAATAATAATACCACATAGTGATTTTTACCACGCGTCTGTATATTACATATGACGTCATTAAATGAATAATATTTTTTTTTATTAAAAATGTGAGGTCAATGATTACATATTCTAAATTACTGAGATTTAAGAGAAAAATTTGTTGCAGTAAAAATATCCATCTTAGGAGATGTATTACAAATCACTATTTTTAACATAAAATTAAACATCGATATAATATGTGAATATTTCATGGCATTTTTATTTTATTTTTATTTTACTTTATTTGGGAAACAAACAGTTGTACATATTTTATTAAATAATTACATTTGACAAATTTGCATGAACCAGTGAAGTTTCCACATTTGACAATATAGAATTTAAAGAAAAAACAAAAAACTCATTAATATAAGAAGTTATACATACATAATACCTAAATAGATTACAGAAAATCAGATGAAACCAACATAATAAAATCAGATGAAACCAACATAATAATTCATACGAAAATCAGATGAAACCAACATAATAAGAGAAAAACAATAAAATAAGGCACACAGCAGGATTCACGATCAACAATCTGTTTTGATCTTCTCCGTTACATATTTTGTGAATTGAACTGAGGACAAATGGAAAATATCAGCGTCTGAAAGGATATTGTTACATTTTGTGCACGTTGATGCTGCATTATTGATGCAAGAGTCACGGAGCGGCATTGTTAATTTTAATCCAATAATTCAAAATTATTTAATGGCACCGTATCAACTATTTTCATTAATAAAAGACAAATTAATCATATTTTCAAAATTCTGGATGTGAAGGCTCCGGTCTCGTTACTATAATATTATAAACTAAAAATTCTATGAACAGGACCTCGTGTTCAACGCGAGTTCGTCCAAAAGGGTGTTTATAAATTTCTCTAATAATAAATCGAAATTTCCACTAAAATAATAAGACTTGTAAGTAGGTACTTAAATACCTAAATACTTATTATAAACCACAAAATTTATGTAATTTAAAAAAAAATTTGAAATAAGGATGAACAAACAAACGTCACTATCTCAATGAGAATTATTTTTTCAAACTTTCTTCGTGTAGGTACCTACCATTACGTTAGCTCTACAGAACCTGGACAAATGTCACCCCCATGAAATCGGGCACTCCTGCTAAGCGACCAAACGTAGCGAACCACTTGGGATAACGATATGGCAGAGGTGTTGGTTATCCAAAAAATGGTTTGCGGGGCGGCGGTACCCATAGCCGCCTCCCAAATTGCCGCCTTCCTAATTATGAAAAATCTAAGGATTTAATTGAAGAAGAAAGAGAATAAATATTATAGTGTATGATGCATACCTATTATTATACCGACTCAGATTTTATTGTTTTCGTCTTTCTCTTTTTAATTTTGTATATCGTCCTTGAGATGAAAACGGCGCTAGACAGATTGTCCGTTTATTATTAGTAGGTATTTTATAATATTATTGGATATATCATGAGACGCTTATTGTAACTGGTATCCACGTCTCAATTAAGTACCCATATGAGATTCAAATATTGATTACATAACAAATCAAAAATAAAAATCTTAAATAGTGAAAACAAATATGCATAACTGAATAATGATTAAAGATTATTATAATATTGATTCTGATTTATGTAAGACTCACCGTAAGGAAATAATATGATGAGAGGCGGATAGTTATGAAAACCAACTGATATAAATATAAACCTTGTTTTAAATTCCAACAACATTAATAAAAAAGGTCAAATTAACAACAAGCACAAAACCAAAAACAAATTACACCAAATACGCGGAAGTTAAAGAAATAAATTGCCAGTTTGGCGTACTTATCGTTCGAGTGTCCAAAGAGTTGTGGTAAAGTTAATTCTAGAACCGTGATAAGACAATTTCTCAGCTAATGTTGTTTTTAGCAATTGATCAATGGCCTTTATAGCCGAGTTAACACAATGGAAAAAGGGTCAGTATGGGACCTTCGTAATTGACGACCTGAAAAGCAAAATCGGAAATATAATAATGGAGCATTGTAGTAGATTTCAATAGCCAACCGATTGATCTGGAGACTTGCGCCAGAAGCTAAAAATAATAGTTGTTATAAGGGTCAGTTACATGCATGGCTCATCTATTATATACATAATATACAAATAGATACATATTTGTTGGTATACGAGCATACCAGCTCATCGGGATGAGCCTGTTTCGAGATGGCAGGAATTTATAGATTAAACAAAAAATTGAAACAGAAAATACGATACGCTTGTATCGTAGCCCCCAGCCAGTAGCACTCTTGTCCCGGTGAGAGCGGTACACCGAGGGGCACTGATTTGTTAGGACTTAATACACGCTTGCTCTGACGATAGGTAAGGTTGGAGTTTAATCGACCGGTATACATGGCAATCTAATAAAAGCCAATATTGGAATTTAGGATGGGCAGGAATAAAGAAATGGATCGAGTTATGATTTTTTTAAAATCCTTTCTTTGTGTCTTCCTTCTTCTTGCCCATTCTCGACCCTTATTGGATCTTCTTGGTTATTTCCGGCTTTTCTTGGCTGTTCTTGCCTTGTTGACACTTCTTTTCTCTTATTCACGTCTCTTCTCGATTCTTCTAGACTCTTCTTGTTTCCTGTTGGGTCTTATTTAAATTTAAATAGATAAATAGAATGAAAGAAAATAAAAAGAAAAGAAATGAGAGAAATAGAAAAAAAAATGAAAGAAAGAACTAGAAATAATTGAGAGGAAAAGATAAAAAATATAGGCGTTGAGTGTGTTGTATTATTATAAAAGTTATCTGTCCACAGTGTACAATGCCTTTGTTGACTATCCATGTATGAATTTTGGTGTTTTAGATTTGCATTTTTTGTCACGTGAATATCTTTAACGTCTTTTAAAATTAACGTCCATTTGTAGCCAGTTGTGGAAATGTCTTTTTCCATAGGTGGTATTTGTCTTCGGAGTGTGTTGATGTCTGTGTCTTTTTTCGTAATTGTGTAGTGCAGTATGAAAGTTTGGTTTGTCTTTTTGGTAATTTTTGATATAATTTTGATGTACAGTTGCTGCACGATCGATACAGAGAAGTCCTTAAATAACTGTATTATCGAGAATCCATATTTTTGAATGATTTATTTGTGACTCTTTTTTTCTTTTTCGACAAATTTTCTTCATTTGCGATTTTCTTATATTCAAATACCATGATGTGGACAAATGCTGTTTCTCTTTGAATTTAAAATCGTATCGTCCTTCCCGGAAAGAGTTTTATCCAAATCATGAAATATCAATATTTATGTCTATAATATTATCCAAATTATAATTGTATTTAAATAAATTCAATAGAAAAGACGCACTCTAAAACAATTAACTGTTTCCTGTAGAAGTGGATTGATTGACTTTTTGTGACATTTAATTCAGAAATATCTTCCACACAAATTTGCGAAAAGTATTTTTCATCCATTTAATATTTTGTATAACGATATCAAAATAATATACCTACGTAGTATGTAATTTTCCGAGAATTATTAAGAGATTAAAAAAAGGACTGTCTTATTACTGTAATAATGCTGTAAATAGAATTTGGAGCGCTTAAGTGAACTTTGTTTTGAAGGACACGTAATTATAGAAGATGTGGACCATGAACAAAAAATACAATCTATCTCCAATTAAGATCATATATTCATTTTGGATTCTCATTACTAATAGTAATATAATAATTAATAAGCTAATTTATAAATGGCCATTTACGTCAAATAAAACCTCAAGGACGTTCCCATAAAACAGGTTCTGTAAATAAATAGTAAACTTTCCTGCAATATTCTTCGTTACTCAATTTTTAATAAAAAAAACTATATTTGGGAAAAAATTTGCGAAAATTTTAATCTAAATAATTCACGACAAATGACAAATATAATTTTGAATCATGAATGCAATTTTTGTCTTGTTTTTATGCGAAGGTAAGTACTAATAAATATGGAATGGATCTAATATTACCAGAAATCAAACTGGTTTATTTTATTATACTCGTACATATACGATACGGTAGGCTGATGGCTGATTAAATTAACATTACAGTGGATGTTATTTGTTTACACATTTGCACAAGAGGTTGGGAGAAGGTTAAGTGGGTTCTTTGAAAAGGATAAATGGAAAGTTTATAGGTTTCTAAGTAGACGGTGATTGAAATTGATTTTGACTGTGGATAAAAGGAAGATTCTACTTGGTTATTTATAATTTTGAAAAGAAATTTGATGTAATTTTTGCCACGATCGTTCATTTAATTTTCTAATTTGAAATATTCCAGGCGTTTTTTAGTCGTTAACCAGTATGGATTATGGCCTTCGCTCATGGAGAAACCGAAAACTGGTTGGCAACTCAATTCACAGTGCAACTCAACTTTACGGTTTCAGTAATTATATCAGCTTGTTTAACAAAAAAAAAAATTTTATTATAATTTTATCAATTATCAACCTTAATATATAATAATAATTTAACAACCTTCTGAACAAAATCGATATTTTCCTGCTCTGACTTATGACACAAACTTGACAGGTTGTGAGAAGTAACCATAGAAACTTGTCAACCTGGCAACTGAAACGCGACGGCGCGGCGTTGCCCTTACAAACTGGTCTTTAACAAGTTGCCTGTGCAGACCGCCATTGAAATTCGCAATTTGCTTTGGATAGCGATGCCAACTCTTTTTTTTCAGTTGCTCCATCAGCGGGTGGACTTGGTTTTCCTCTTTGAACTTTACCTCTTTCTAGGATTACTCTCTTTGAACTGATTCGATTCTTATTTTGTGAATCTCTTCACGACTTCAAACAGAAGAAACAGTAGGTATACAAGAATTCCGCGAATTATGAATGTGTATTAAGTGTATTATATAAATATATTCATTTGGGAGGCGGGAATTTGTACCGCCGTCACGGGAACCATTTATTGGATAGGTCATTTCCACAGGTCATCCCAAATAGTTCGCTATGTTTGGTGACCTAGCAAAGGTGTCCGGTTCATGGGGTAAGGTTTGTCCGGATATTGGCAGCGGATGCGTCTGTTCATAAACTTCATGGGAGGCCGGATCGGGAACGACTGGTTGAGGGATATCCTTTGACCTCTCCAGCAGGACTCTCTCAGAAAATCGCCTTTCATCGCAGTGGGATGGAGAAATTCATATCAGTCACACCAGGACACCGAAAGCATTTTGCACTATTGGCGACAAGTAAGCGAAAAGATTATAATCAATAAATAAATGCAATTATAATTATTTATGATTCATTACAACGGTCACGTATCCAAACGCCGAAATCCACATAAACCTAGTAAGAGTTGTTGGAAGTAACTAAAACCATTCAAATCAATGGCAAAATTTAAATAATTTACGTATTCCCATGTAAAAAAAAAACAAATTTAACTTGATTATTATCGATTTGCGATCCAAAACTGCATTCCACCCACAGTGTTTACCAGCGAATTTTTATTAGTTTTAATAATTCATATTGCAAAAAGTTCAAAATAAAAAAAATGTGTTTTCTAACCCTGGACAATAATTTTCATTAAAAAAAATAAATTATTTGATATCTTAAAAATGTCACATATTAAGTTATTGTCTTCCATTCAAAGCATTTGCTGGTGAATGGGAGAAGAGTTTACATTTTATATAAAGTACAATTAATACAGTCACGTGATTCACATATATAGGTACAATTAATACAGTCACGTGTTTCACATAATATAGGAACACTTAAAAGTTCTTAAAAAACACTTAAAACCTTAGTTCCAGAAGAGATATCGCATTACTGCTGATGGCTTATAAGCTTCTAAATGGTTTTATATCGGTACCAGATACTCTAGCTGAAATAGGATTCTATGTCCCGGATAATTTCACGCGAGGTCGCCAACACAGACTTTTGATTCTTCCCAGATGCAGAACTAACTTACCAATGGTGATGCCCCTGGGAAGACTCACTAGGTTAATTAACTGCCTCGCAGGAAATGTGGATATTTTCCACAATTCCTACAACGATTTTAAGCGTGAAATAACACTTATAGCAGCGCCCTTGAGGTGATTTTTCACGAAAACGGCGCCATATAAATTAGCCAAATTATTATTATTATTATTATGTTTTAACTAAATGTTTTACTTTAAATGTATTTATTATGTATCTTTTCTAACCGCTTTTGCAATGTATTGGTTTTATGCTGTTTTTGCAAATAAATAAATAAATTTAAAAAAACACAGCTTATATACAGTTAAATAACATCGCAATCAAGACCCTTTAACTAAAAGACATAAAATCATGTATTCGGTAAGAAGAAAAATGGGTATAATTTTAAGTTTGACATGGAAATAGGGGAAGCAGTTTTCCCGTTGATGGTCAAATTGTAAAATGTCACTCTCAAATTGTGACGTGTTTGACATTTTCGTAGGAGTTTTTGTAATGATTAAAAAACTTTTCAGATGTATCAGTATTGTATTTGTGGTAGGTACCCACCAGGAGGCAGCAAAAATATCTAATTTTATAATCTTGCGGGTGAACAATGTCCAGCAATAAAAAGTACGAGACGGTTCAGATGAATGAAACAACTTAATTATTATGTTTGATTATTTTATTTTTTGCGATTAAACTGTTTAATAAATATAAAAAAAAATAAAAAAAATTTCATTTTAAAAATTCCTGATAATTACCAATTTTCCCTGTTTCTTTGACATGTCAAAATTCCGGACATGTCAGGAAAATTCCTGCCATCTTGTAAGCCTACCTTCACTGCCTCATGTATAATACGGCCCTGCATGTAGAAGTAAGTGTGCATGCGAGATCTCTGTGTCTGAAGAATTAATTTGTCGTTGCGCGGAGCCCCCTAGCAGTTGCGGGGCCCATAGTCGATGCGGGGCACCTAGCGAATGCAGGTTCCCTAGGCAGTTGCCTACAATGGCCCTGCACGTTGCAGTAAGCATACAAGCGAGATCTCTGAACCATTATTCTGGGTCTGAAGAAATAATTTCTCGGGGCGCGGGTCCCCTAACCGATGCGGCACCCTAGGCACTTGCTTACACGCCTTATTGGTAATACGGTCCTGCGTTGGGGGTCCTAGAGGCAGGGCTGGGCAAAATACATCCTTTGCTGATGTATTTCAAATACGAAATACAAAATACTTTCAAGTTGTGTATTTGAATTGGTTTTGGTAGAACCGTTGGTTGCAATAAATTGTAGTAAGTGCCCTTATCGAAGGGTACGTTTCCATAGAAGCAAAGCTGAGCAGAGTGACACAGAGACGTGCAAAAATTGACCAATCATATTGCTCAGAAGACACATCTAGTCTCCGCTCCATTTGTAAAGTTTTGTGGTACAGGACTTAGGTGTTAGATAATAATAATTATTATTATAATAACTCTAGCTGGTTCCCGGTTTGCGTTGCAAAACCTTATTCAAAGAAATAAATTGTTTATCCCTGCATGTCCTTTCCCCTGCGTCCCCGTTCCCCTCCCGCATCCCCTTCCCATCCCGCGTTCCCCTTCCATCTTCTTTCCAGCCTACCCTCGCCCCTCTCCCTCTCCCCCGTCCCGGCAACCCCTCTCCCGCGTTCCATATATTCAGTCCCAGTACATTCAGTTTTCAAACAACTCGCGTCCCAGCTATTACAATTTTTTTATTCAAATTTTCATTTTTCACATATTACAAATATTCATTTTATACATATTACAAATATTCATATATTACAAATATTCATTTTTGTATATTATAAGAACAATCAATCAAAACTGTACCTAACATAGGTACCTATTTAAAATATCTATAATTAAAAAATTCATAGACAATTCTCGTTACAAAAAAATAGCTGCAAACTTGCGAAGTTAAAATAGTCGTCAAGTTTTCGTAAATTATCCAATTTTCTGCGTAATTTTCTTAATTTTTCTTTCCGTAAGAAGCTTCTACAAAGTATTAGAAAACTTAAAAAAAAATGAATGAAATAGGTAAAGTCGTTCAGAAGTTATGGCGTGACCAAGGGAAACTAGGATTCATTTTTATATACATAGATGACATTTGTATAGCGCAGATTTATGTTATTTCACTTCAAGTGCGCTCTACAGCAATTAACTTAAAAATAATCTAGTATTCAGTCAAATTATTCCTATAGTGCTCGATCTAATACTATGATACAAAAATGCACAATACAAAGCAATGACAAGTTTAATATAATTTGATACAAATTTTACAATAACAGTGCTATTACAGCACAAGACAATAATAATAACTAGCATGACATAAAAAAATGTACGGTACATTATAAAGCAATGATAAGGAAACTACATACAAATAATCATTAGTAAGAGTGCTATAGCACAGAACAATAGTACAGGATTCTAGCGTTTTTAGTCTATGTATTATCTATGTCAGTTTTTTTTTCATTATCATTTTTAAGATCGCTACATCAATGTAGATACATCAATGTATGTGTGCTGCAGTATTTATTTTGATAATAGTGTGTATTTAAAAAAGAAAGAATGTTATGGAAAACTAAGGATATTTGTAAGACTAATTAAGTGACAGTAGTTTTTTTCTTAAGAATATTTTTTAAATGTTTCTAGACAGAGAGCATTATTCGGGTTTTATCAATAATGTTTCTGGTTTCTTCTGGTAGACGATTGAAAAAAGTTCTTCCCTGGTAAGTGTAATGATGTTGTGCAAAAGACGTATTTAGTTTTGACGTATTTATTTATGTTCCCCTTGAATTCTGATTCTAACTTTTGAACTTGAATTGTGATCAGCCGAAGACGACAACAATCACATTGTTAAGCTTGTCTGCTTTATACGATTGGATATAAATTTGAAACGCACCTAGAATCGGCGTCAAAATGTAAAAAAAATTAAACAAAATGGCGCTGAATGGCCATTTGATCACGATGTAACATTTGAATTTCTGCGAAACAACTGGGTCTTAAGATGAAGCCATCATTCTAAATAATGCAAAATCATACAATATATGTTTTTGTTTTGAAAATTTGATCGCTTATAGATTATAGACGCTTCTATTAAATACTGCAAGTAGAACATTCCTTGGCCCTTAAAAATATCGGTCATTTTTTTATAAACCTTTTTATTAAGCCTATAAAAAAATAAAGTATAAGGTCTATAAAAACCACTTTCAAGTCAAAACTCTCCTATTTATAAACCCCTTTTCGGTTATGGTTTTATTGTTTAATGTAACAAATTTGCGAATGTATTTGAAAATGTATTTTGAAACCATAGGTATTTGAAATACAAATTACAAAATACCTCAGCAGCAGGTAATTGAAATACAAATTACAAAATACATTTTCAGGAAGTAATTGAAATACAAATACAAAATACGTATTTGTATTTCAAATGCGTATTTCAATTACAAGTAATTCAAATACTGCCCAGCCCTGCCTAGAGGTCACGTCAGTTTCAACACTAGAGGTCAAACAATAATTACAATCCCGCCTCATGCCGGTCATTTTACACAAACAAAAACAATACGTGACGAATTTCACGTGTGTCACTCTCGAATATGAATAAATTGGCTTATTGGAATAGTAGGTAATTTGAGAATGACGGGTCAATTGCAAATAATGAAATCTTCCATGACACAAATCTGCATGTGCATCGTGGTAGAATGTCATTCGACCATCCATTGCATTTCATCAATTTCAAATTGAATAATGAACAATGCAAGTTATCATGGATGATACTATCAAGGAAACAAGTTTTTTCAAGTGGAAAACTTCATCAGCACAGTTGTGATTTGAAACTCGACGAACCGGAGGCGAGCGACACTAAAACGAGACAAACACGTACATCTATAAGATTTAGCCTGCGAGAGAATGAAATAGCAATAAAACATTTATTTATTTCACGGGTACTCGGTACCAAATATTACGATAATTCCACGGTCTCAGGCAACCCTCTTTTAGTCCGGTGGTATAGAGCGCCTGACGAATCTTAGCGGCCAGACATTCAGAGACCAAGGTAGAATCCTACTAAATCAAAAAGAAAAAAAATATTTTAGTAAACGCAATATCCGATCTACAAACAACTCCAAAAATGAACCGACAAAGAAAACACAAAAGAAATCAACATCTAACGACTCCGAAGAAGAAAACAGAAATACTAAAAACAAAAGTGTAGTAAAAGGTGTACTGGAATTCGACCACAAAAATATGGAAAAAATCACCCTTCACGTTGATAAAAAAAGTGCTTCGTAGTTTTCCCACACTTGTTTATTTTATTTTTCTGAAGATGTTATTTCTACTGCGTGTGAATTGCACACTATGATTTTTTAATATTACCACCAATGTAGATATAAAGCATTTTTCTTGAGGATACTAAAAACACTCTAATAGGTCGTTTAACACTTTTATGAGTTTGACGCGGTTATGTGATTAACTCATCATAGTTTATCGCTTTTGCAATATTTTAAAGAATATTCTAAGTTGTCAACACACAACACATTTTTTTATAAAATTATAATTTAAGAGGTGATTATATCTGACAGATTTTTTAACCCAATTAAGAAAAAAAACTCTGTAAATCTGTGGATTTGTTAATTTCTAACTATATGATAATGAAAGGTATTTTCTCAATTTGGGAGGCGGTACTAACGCCCGGGAACCATTTATTGGATAACCAACAACTCTGCCATAGGTCACCCCACGTGGTACGCAACGTTTGGTGACTTGGTAGGGGTGCCCGGGTTCATGGGGGTGAGGTTTGTCTAGGTCTTGGTGGCAGATGCGTTTGCCCACTACTGCGTGGCGGCCCAGATCGGGAGAGACTTTTTTTGAGATTAGCTCCACACAGAAGGCCCGGAGGAAAATAATTTCACTCAGAATCCATGTCGAATCCAAACGGCAGTCCATATTCCATTGATATCACACCCAAATTCATGATAGGAGGACCGCCTGAAAACGGCTTATTATGAATCATTAAAAAAAATCAGCAAACAAAAAATCCCTTTCTATTGAAGTTCTATATTCATAATATTGAGTAAGTACTCTCATCAGGTATGATAATTTTTTGTACATTACGTGCCAAACTTAAATGCCGATCTGAACTTGATTAAAACCATTCTCGCGCAGGTAGTCACTTTGACTTCACAGTGACTGTAAGCGAAAGAAGAAGATGCGTAAAAGACGTGCGACAGAGAGAGGCGTTTGCGGGAAGGCACGCCGCTTTTCGGACGAAAAACTCTTCTAATACGACGATTTCCGTATCAACGTTAGGTCGGTATTAAAGTTTGGCGTGTACACAACACTATTTCTGCAGGTAGAATAGAAGCGAGTAGCAGAGCGTTGGTATCGGATATCTATGGTCAAAAACCGAAAGGGCTTATGTGAAGTGGTGAAAGTGACTCCAGATACTAATATCTACAGCCTGTATGTCGGACGAATATCTACAGTTCATATGTTTAACTAATATCTACGAGCTTCAGAGTGTTGACCAATATCTACAGAGCGTAGGTTGGATTAATCAGATAAATGTGTCCAATAGTCCGATATTAGGGATTTTTACATACATACTTACATAAATTAAGTTTTTCAAACTGCATACGCAATATTACTTATTCCAATATGCTATACATAATTGCAAATCCAACCTCTGCCAGTGCTGTAGATATTTGTCAACACTTTGGTTCTCATAGATATTAATCGACAGTTTGAGCTGTAGATATTCGTCAACACTTTGATTCTCATAGATATTAGTTCGATTTTTTCAGTTTTTGGAATTCCTGTAGATATTAGTAGACGCCTCCGTGGCAGTGGCTTCCTTTCAAAACCCGACAGACCGCACGTTTCGTCTCACGTTATCTGTTCTAAGCTTCATTCACAAGAGAATATCATTTTATTTTATTGTGGTTATCTATTACAAGTCATTAGTATTCTAACAAGTATGAATAATAATTGACCATGAGTCCATGTGCGCAAGAAGCAATATTATGACTACTTATTATCTGTATAACACCATTACGCAACACCAGAGGTCAGCAAAAAAATGAAAGTTATAACGAGTATTATTTGGGAGGTGTGACGTTAGAAAGTGCATACAGCAATTTATGACTTAAAAATGAATTATGTTGATCATAAAATTACCTAATCGAAAAAACAAACAAAAAAAACCATACATACTTGCAATGTATTTATACGAGCGCATGCGTTTTGCAATTTAGTCAGTAGTATTTTCTTGTCACCGAATATAAATTCGCCCTTGAGGTGATTTTCTCACGAAAATGGCGCTATAGAAGTCATCCAATTATTATTATTATTATTATTAAATTAAATGTACCCACACATCTATACAAACTTACTTTTATAATATTAGTAAGAAGATCTATCTATTTAATGAAGGAGAGTGTCCTAGTAGGCAGACCGCGGTATTTTGGTAAGACTTGTCCCACGTTTTTACGTTGTCAGCTGTTAATAATTTTTAAATATTTATCTCCGATATAATAAATTGTTATGAGTTATGATATAACAATACAAATTAATATAGCATTCTGTTCTTAGCCAACGACGGATTAATGAAACAAGTGACAATTCTACAAAACAGAGCTATGAGAACTGTATTGAAAAAAATTAGGTACACTTCAGCCAAGAAAATGTTGAAGGAGTTAAATATCTTGTCGTTTAAACAAATTATTTACTTCAATACTATATTGTTAATCTACAAAATAATCAATGGCTATACGTCTATTGAATTCCTAAGAAAAATTGATAAACTACAAATCAAACATACATGAGACGAGGAAAAGAAATGAACTAAGACTCGCCTTCAGGAAAAAAACACAGAGACAAAAGTCATTGATGTACGGAGCATTGAACATATTTGGAAAATTACCAGAAGAAATAAAATTGGAAGAGGGCATAAAGGCATTTAAAATTAAATTACGAAGATATGTGATTGATTTGGTATAGATGTGTTATTTTAAGTATATGTATATATAAGGATTGTATTAGGACATAGATAACTATGTACCTATTTAAAATACCGCAATAAACAATAAACAAATTTTCACAATATTGATAAATCGTGACTCTGTACTCGTCAACCAAAGTTCCTACGGATTGGATTACTGAACCGGAGTCGTAGGCGGATTTACATTTATGAGGACTGGGTCCAAGTAAGACTTTCTCAAGACTTTTATTGAAAGCTTCGTAGTCGTAGTAAGCGTTCAAAAAGCAGAATAAGGTTTGAAAGAGAGATATGTAAATACGAATGTTAGAGGGAGCGCGCTAATCTTAAAAACAATAAGCGAAAATTGTGAAAATATTTGATAAATCACGGCTTTTTTTAAAAATAACACATCTATATTTATTTTTAACCTTAAAGTTTCCAAGAAAGTTATGTTAAAAATCGGTAGAAATTCGGAACGTTTGCGGGGCCCGTTTTGGCCCGTTTCATCCAAATCTTAATTTTAGATTTGAGATCAAAATACTCAACCAAACTGAAAAATTATTTTTGTAATATAAAACTATTTCAAATATCTAACATGGATACCAACTATTTTATTTATTATTGCTTTAAATTATAAGATACATGCTTTTAAAGATTGTAGGCGCAGGAGGAAAAACGTTTACACAAAAGACTTGTAAACTCCTTTGATTTGTATAATTGAAAGAACAACCACCGACCCATCACACAAAATCGATTTAATACACTTAAACTGCACTTCGGCTCGTTGAGAATTAAACTAAGTATAATATATTTGTAAATTCTAAATAAAAAAAATATTTTACATTAATATCTGTACTGTAGTTTTATCGTACTGTTGGTTAATAATAGCCTAATTAAAATATGTACCGGGAATAATTTTGGATTTTTAAAAAAGACGATACGATAATGCCTTTTATTCTTGTTAGTTTATTTAAAATATAGTAATAATATTAACGATGTAATAATATACACAAAAGATGAAATGACCTAATCGTGTTTGACCCAATAAGTAATAATCCAATTCTACATTAAATATATACAAGGATTTCAGTACGGAGCCGAGGATTTTTATCGTAAATTATAATCAATAATCACAATTTTTTGTATTTCTTGGGCATTAACTATGTAACAATTTCTAGACATTTTGTTTTTTAAAGAGTTTTATTAAATGTACATTTGTTACTTTTAATTCTGTTAGTTTTAATTCTGCTCGTGAATGATACGGTTGTATCGAAACCGGTCGCGGAAAAATTAAATTTAAGTAACAAATGTACATTTAATAAAACTCTTTAAAAAACAAAATATCAATAATCACCTTATGTAATTTACGTAGCAAATATCAATAATCACATTATGTAATTTAATAAAAAATTGGATAATTTGTAGAGCGCCGTTTTTGTGAAAAATCACCTCAAGGGCGCAATTTACGTAGCAAATATCTACAATCACATCATGTAATTTACATAGCAAATATAAATGTGTCAAATATGATTTATTCATGTTTTCGCACATTTTAACAAAGTTTTACATAGAATTGAGGTGTTTTTGTTTTTTTTTAACAATTTTTTTATAAAAAAATTAAGAGGTGTTTTGTGTGGTTGGCTGTCTTACAGCTAGCTATTTTTAAATGTCGGTTTCTTTATTCTAAACGTTAGCATAAAAGTATCGACAATTAAAAAACAGAAAAACAGACAAGATACTGCGAGCTGCAAGTAATGTACTGTCGGAATAAATTCTCACTGTGTTAAAAAATATTATACTTACAATAAAAAAAAAATTAAAAACTACAAAAACTCAAAAGCCTAGTAAACCAAAGCAGCCCAGCCATGCGATTCTGTATCTTTTGTGGATACGGAATCGATTCCATACGTAATCGCCTGTCAGATTTGCGTGATTGTCTATGGCTTGCAATTGCTTTTTCTACGGGCTGATCTGTCAGCGCTGTCGCCGACTTCAACTAGTTGAAAATACGAAATGCGTAAGTATACATGAGTATTTATTCATTTTGTATGTTTAAGGTTGTATACCATGGATTTGACAGCTTACAGATCAGCCCGTAGAAAAGCAATTGCAAGCCATAGATAATAACACAAATCTGACAGGCGATTACGTACGGGATCGATTTCGTATCCACAAGAGATACAGAATCGCTCTTCAGATAATAAAAAAAAACATATCGGTAGAGAATTTACGCGACCTTACCAATGACACTATATATAGTTTTTCCAGCGAGGAACATTACATGCACTTCAAATGAAAAAAATTGGTAAAAAGGATAGTGAAACATCATGCTGTTTCCTCGCAAAAGTAGGCAGAGAGGATAAACCACCACACAACTCTCTCCTCTCGGCAGACACTCCTTACTTCATTCGCATTCATATATCGTCTGACACTTGACATGATCCAACTCAAGTGTTTGGTCCACCTGGTCGTCCCACGCCAAGTAATATTAGATGGTTAGTTTTAAGACAAAAATGAAAAGGACAACAACCTTTCGCAACTGTCTGATCAGGCTGCGGTGACGCCGCAGCAGCGTTTTCCCGCAGTACCGCAGCGTCCTCAGCCAGCGAGACGGTCTTCCCAGCATCAGGATGCCGGAGTAGGGAGGTACCAGTTGCCACATCTCCGCCAGGATGGAGGTTCCATCACCCCCCATTACAAGGACCAAGCGAGATCACCGACAACTAGCCATCACGATAATCCTTAGAAGATGGTTTGACTAGCCTCAAACATCAAGGCATCACAACGAAGGACCGAACAGTCACAACACTATTATCGCGAATCCTTCATTACATGCATAGTCATATTTATTGCTTTGTCGCAACTTTTCTTTGTAAATTCTCTTTAACGATACGAATATTCACGACTTGGTAGAAGATTCTCGGGAATAACTCATTCTCCACTATTCAAATAAGATCATGGCATACGCATTATGTACCATTGAGAATTGTAAATCACTTTCATGACTTCTTGAAACAACGCAATAATAGTTCACCACTTCCTGGCGGAGCACTTGAATGTCAAAACGCACAATTTTCTTGAATAACAATCTATCTTACGTAACAATAGAGATAAGTTCAAAAAGATCTATCACCGACAAATTTATTTACTAAACAGTTCACTAAAAGAAAGAAGTTTTATGTAGTTAGTAAACCTAAATATTCATAATGTTTTTTTGTATTTCTTGGGTAACAATTTCTAGACATTTTGTTTTGAAGAGTTTTATTTCACATGTTACTTAATTTTTATTTACGTGCTACCGGTTTCGACACATCCGTGTCATTCACTAGATATCTTAAAACTAACTTGAAATTTACAAAAGTAAAGAAATGATTACATTTTATTAGGTGAAGGCAGTGGGAGAGGTGATTTTCGGGGAGGACGAGGACGGTGAAAGGAGTCAACATAACAGGGAACATTATCAATAATGGTGATTTAAGCCTCGATGACACACGGCGAGTTTACAAGCTACTATCTGGGAAATTCACTATCTGTTAGTAAACTCGCCCAGTGTCATCGTGTTACTTGCTAACTAGCAGCGACTAGCAGATTGTTGACAATCTACAAAAAAAAGTTGAAAGGTCGTCAACTTTACTCGCCTACACGCTTGCTCCGCTTGCTCGTGATTGGTTTATTTATGTTTCCAACATGGCTTCCGATAAACAGCTGATTTCGACTGTCAAATATCTGAAGAATTAGTTCACGCAGGCGTCGTTATTCTTGTTACTGGCGCTAGCAGCGGCCTCAGTTTCCTACGCTTCTGAGCGAGTGGATAGTTGTTTTGTGTGTCATTATGACAATCTCACTCGCCGATTTACCCGCTTTTAAAACTTAGTAGATAGTAGCTTGTAACTCGCCGTGTATCATCGAGGCTTTACAGAGTGCTTTTAATTTCTAATTTTTTTGTTTGTTTATTTTTAAGATTTCTAAGGCGCACAAATTAAAGTACGTACTAATATTCTAATGTTTAAATTTGGTTTTTTCTTTGGTAGCAGATAAATAAAAATTAAGCATTAAAAATGTACATGTGAAATAACTTCAAAACCAAACTTTCATAATGTGCCTATCGAGTATTGCAGCACAAGTTACATTGCTCAAAGATTGACTAATAGACTTAAAACCTTTTTTGCCGTATGTATCTATTACATTATCAAACTATTTTTCACTTTTCACACTTATAAACCGTGTTGATAATGGCACGCTTTCTCTCGCCATATACAGCATCACAAACATCGCTTGCACGTACCGTAATACGACATATACTTGCGACACTTGGTCGCTATCGAAAAAGAAAAACGTGAGAAACCACACATAAATAAGACGAAAGTTAACGTTTGTTATTTTATTAATTATTAACGGATAGTTCCGAACGTTATCCACCGAATAGCAGCTAGCTGTGCGGAAATGGCAGAGTAATACTAAGACGTTGATTTTAAAAATTCTGCGGCAGGTCAAATTTATATAACAGTTCGATATTAACTGCATTCACGATGGTAAGAACCAACAACGAACGAAAGTAAATGGTACCTACACATTTCTTCAGAGAACCGGTCAGAGAACGGTGGTCCACCTTTCACAGCGGCACCGCAATAACGGAACGTGCTGTTGGGTTTATTCTTCCCGCGATCGGCCTCCTTCAATCTACACAAGTTATTCATACCATAATTTCATATTATGGTTGTATATTCAATATTTCTGACATGGATAAAGGGAAAGTCCGATCGCATTTGAAAGCTTTTTATAAAAGATATCACCTTTGTACAAACAATCTTTGAACTGCTGTATTCTTATTGCCTGAAATAATGTGTTTTTTTTAACACGGCGGTAGGCACGTTTGGCTCGATTATTTGAATCACTGGAGATCTGACAATATTTTTTTTACATCAAGCATACTTGTAGATAAAATAAATATTGGATGAATGTCTTAGAGTCAATAGAAACTGTGGAAATCAAAGACTAAATAACATGGCAAGTTTCCCAAACTGTGATATGAAACCTGATTGCACTTTTGAACTTCAAAAAGTTTGCTTTTAAAGTGTTGCGTCACATTAAGTTTATAAATACTGAGGAATATCATTTAACTGTGCTTCACTGTGAAATTCTTATATTCTTTATTTTATGACTGCGGCCATTGAGAGCCGTAAGATGGGTGTAATTGATTTTAATTTTAAGAAGATACAAAATACTCAAAAAAATTTAATTTTTTACACAACAAGTTTTAAGGGTAAGGTTCCGTTTTAAGGGTAAATCTCACAAAAGCGGAGACATGTAGATAATCTATTCTTTAACAAGATAAGGGTAAGTATTCAAAAACTAAGTAAGAGTTAGGCCCGATATATCAATCAGTTCGTATCCTTGCTATGATTCAAAAACTAAGTAAGAGTTAGGCCCGATATATCAATCAGTTCGTATCCTTGCTATGTACGACATTAATCGCTCAAATTTAAGCGGGCTAACTAGGCCGCTTAAGCCTTGGTAAGCCGCGGAATAGTTCCTTTTTTAGACGTCGAGGCGCTTGCAGTCATATGCCAAACTTGACGTTTACGTAAGCAATTGCATCTAACCAAATTTAAATTACGTAAATTGCTCAATTTTATCAGAATTGACTTAAATTCATCAAGTGATGAGGAATGTCGAAGTTATTAATTGATAACCAATCTAAAATAGTCTGGTAAGAGATTTTCAGTTTCAACGACAGGACAGTTTGTTTTCAGCAGTTATTTAATAAATAGTGCAACGACTCCAGCAAAACAAATACTATTTAAAGTTAATGTACTCACGTATAGCAGCACCATGCTAATGGGAGTGGGGAACTTTATCAATAATCAACTCGTAAATTAAACCCGCCTAAAAATATACTGCCTAAAATAAACCAATCGCGATCTCCCGGTGCATAGATATGTCCCGATGACGATGACAGAAGAAATATACCACTCATGCAGATAGTAGTTTGGTTTTTCAAAGAAAAATAAAACACATTCATCTCTTAGAATCATAGATAATACATAAATATTTGTGACATCGAGGCTTTCGACCGATATGCGGTTTATGTTCCAAGCGTTACTAAGCTCGATATTCCAACCAAGCCGATCCTAAAATCAAGGGACATTACCGGACCTACGTATTAGATATCTGTAGATTATTGTAATTACTCTCCAACATCCTAATATGTTTTGTCATCTGTGGGTAAGCTGGCAAATGATGTAAGTTTGTAAACCGCTGATTTACAGAATACAGATAGGCTACTTAGGAATACGATACGCCCACCGTACAAACGAAGGGAATCGAACTATTGACCTCGTAAAAATTAGAAAGCATACGCTGGTGCTGTATCTTAGATGGAAAGGGCCTGTGCCTGTTACTACACAATTCTACTTCCGTGAATTAGAAGCAAAACATTCTTACATAATTAATTGAAATAATATGCAATTTAACTTCACATTATTATCGTCATTCTAAATAATAAATCCTTTTACGCTAAGCAATTTATCTTCCTAATGATTCAAGGTATAATTTTCAAGGTATCTAAAATTATTGTTATTAGCAGGCAGAAACTGATAAGTAAAACAAGTAGCTTCACGGTAAACTTTTTCCACTTACGTTATTCTAACAAGAATGCTGGATATTTTACCTATTTGTTTTTAACAAAGTTATAAATATTTTGAAGGAATATACAATTTATATTAAACATCTTTGTTTTTTATTAATTTAGTAAGAAACCAACAGCTTTTACACAATTTACGGTGATAAATATACAAGTGAATTGAAGTCAAGCCCTAGAAGTTTCTTATGCTAAAGTAAAATTGAAATGAAGTTTTGATATATTAAAATTAATATAGGGTTTTAGGAAGGGGAGAGAAAGAGGAATATAGGAAAAGGATAGGAGATTCTCCCGATACATTACACACTCTCATATTTTTCATATCGATATTTTTTTAGGTTATTATTAAAAATGTCTTTGCTGTGAAATTTTGTATTATATTGTGCGCATAGGTACACGAGGAATTGGGGATTTTCTATAATATTTGTTCTAAATAAGGGCAAATAAAAAGTGTTGATAAGGTTCCAAGATCATTTTTGATAACATATTTTTGGTAAAATGTAATACAAAGCCCAAAAGAAATTGAATCAATTTAGAATAATGCGGCGTTTTTTTCGATTCATTTTTTGTATACCGTTCTAAGTAGCGACACTCGAACAAATAGACGAGTGACACGATTTGACAGATCCTTAGAAAGTGCTTTCTGTCACGTGAACAGCTCTAGTATAGCAATGATACATCTGCCTATTTAGGATGCTCAATGGCGATAAAGTGCTCTAGAAATTTACTAAATGTGTGTTCTTGTAAACGTGAATACCGCCACTAGAGAAAGCAATAACTTTTTTCATAATAATATGTACAATGTACATTGTTCAAAAAATACATATCAATGCAATGAAACTTCGTGATTTCTATACCGAACTACGTGCATAATTATTTGTGTTTCATATTTATATATAACGTGGGTCTCTTCAAGATCCTTGCCCACTCCTTCCTCTCCTCAAAAAGAGCCTCCACACAGCATTCCAAAGATATCCCATGGGTCCTGAAGGAAATAATTTTCCTCTATGCCTTCTGTGTAGAGTTAAAAAAATTACTTCATAGGTTTTGTGTCAACCGTGTTTTTGTTCAGTCGCGTAAACAATATCCAGTGAACCGCAGAATCCAACTAATGTGAAAATACCTTTTGATTTTTAATGACAATATTAGAATTAGTAAGTGGTTGAATGACCTCAGCGGTAGATCGGCACCATCATTGACCTCGTTGGGCACAATAACCAATAGAAAAATAGCAAAACACGAACGTTATTGTTATTTAACATGTGCTCGCCACTTTCACTCGACCGGGTGATCGGTGAGAATATCCACTATAATAAAATGTCTAATTCCAGCGTAATAGAAAAATAGGAACCAAGAATAATCGATTCACATTCTAAACTGAGTAGAACCTACCGATGAAAGGTGGTGTTATGAAACACAAACAATCATAATTATATCCATGTGAAAAAATACTTATTGCAGGTATCGCGTGAGGTAATCCATGAACCATCGAAGACCTAACTACGTACCCGTCTAGCATGAAACCTCATCAGAAATTCTCTGTCTTTTGACCAGGGCCGGATTAAACATGTCGAGGCTCCTAGACAATGCACGTCTTGGAGCCCCTTTACCAAAGGCAGTGGCCTGCACTGCCTTATGGACAATACGGCCCTGCAAGAGCCGAATGTCGGTGAATTTCACATGTCGGTGCCCCTAGGCCCCTTTACCCTAGGGGGCCCTAGCCGATGCGGGGCCCCTAGGCAGATGCCTACACTGCCTTACGGATAATACGGCCCTGAACTTTTGACGTATAAGACATTATACCATATCCCCGACAAAATAGTAATAGTCTGGTAACATAATAAAAAAAACAGTTAACACAAAATGTGTCAACACATAAGCTAAGCTAATGATTTATTATTGTAAAATAGCTAGTGAATTCGGATGAAATCAAAAGTAAATAAAACCAACTTAATATTATTGCAACAATTTCACTCAGTGGCGTAGCGTGCCTTGGAGGGGCCCTGTATTAAAATTAGTTGGGGGGCCCAAATGAAGGACAAAGATTTCTCACAAAATAAACAAAAGGTCTCTGTCGCCCGGGGCCCCCGTACCATTGATACGGCTGATATGGTGGTAGCTACGCCCCTGAATTTCAGATTTAAGGTAAAAACTAAAATCAATTTGGCTAATCATCCAACATTCAAGATGTTTCCAGAGATTTGGAAACACCGTACAAAAACCCACAAAATTTGCCCAATAATTAATGATACGTAGACCAAAAAGTTGAATACATACTTTTTACAATAAAAACGTTTCTTTTATAATTAAATATTTACAAATTCTACGACTCGAGCAATGATTTTGGCGTAATTTTCTAGATATTAACCAGTGCAAGATTTGCATATAATTCCCATAGCCGTAATATATTCATTTTGATACTGAACATTTTCCTCAATGTGTAATTTTTTAACATAAATATACAAGGACTACAAGAGTATTAAAAATGCTATGAACTTTATGTAATGATTATAGACTTTAGTTGAGAAAATCTATATTTGAAAATTAAAATAAACATTCATTTAATAACTTACTAGCTTTTGCCCGTTGCAAAAGCAACTAACGGGTTAAAACACTATGCGATTTGACGTGTGAACGTGGATGAAGCGAGGAGGAGTGTGTGTTAAATTAAATATATGAAGAAAAAACGATGTCTGAATGCGGATGAAGCGAGGAGTGAGCGCCTACAAAGGGAACAGGTAGTCGACGAACGGTTTAGCAATGCATAATTTCATGATGCCGGAGCTCATTATTTTTTATAGAATGAATCGACTGGATGCGCACATCAAATCCCAAAAGTTTCATCGCAATCGGATGAAAGGTTTAGCAATGCATAATTTCTTGATGCCAGAGCTCACTATTGAATACAAAAACCATTGCGGTCATGCATACATCAAATCCCCAAAGTTTTATCGCAATCGGATGAACGGTTTAGCAACGCGTAATTTCATTATGTCAGAGCTCACTATTGCATACAAAAACCATTGCGGGCATGCACACATCAAATCCCCAATGTTTCATCGCAATCGGATGAACGGTTTAGCAATGCATAATTTCATGACGCCAGAGCTCACTATTTTATATTAAAAAAAATAATCGAGGGCATGCGCACATCAGAGTGGAAGGTACTCTCAGTATCGCCCTGTTGTAAGACCACCATTCAGAATTGAAACGTTACTTGAAATGGCTTCTGCCGTGTTTGGTAACCAGATCTGAATAGCCAGGTACTTCTCCACCTTCCTCTTTCCTAACTCCTTCCCCTCCCCACTGCCTTCAGCCTCACAACATACCCCAATTGGGGACGCCATAGTCCCACTGGCTCCAGACGGGAGCAGTTGGGACTCTTGTGCGGTATTCATGTAAAAAAAAATCAAATCCCCAAAGTCAGAGAAGCCAGATCCAGAGCTCACCATTTTATACAGAAAGAATCGAAGGGATGCGCACACAGTGTCCCCAAAGTTTCCTCGCAATCGGATGAACAGTTTAGCAATGCATAATTTCGTGATGTCAGAGCTCATTATTTTATATAGAAACCAATGAATTGTTCCCGGGGCGGCGGTACCAATCCAATATTGAATGATTATCATAAAAATTAAATATACAAAAAAGCGCTATATAAATTTATCATTTTTGATAAAAATTATATGGTACTAATGTTTAGAGGTACCTGCACGTACGTAAAAAAAATATTAAATATATTTAGGCTGGGTTGTTCAAAACAATATTTAAAAATCTCCAATTTTTCAAATTAATTTAAACGTTCTGTGAAAGTTCTGTTCAAATTCTATTCAAGTTCTGTAATTATTTTATACATTTACAAAAAAATACATAAGCAATATCATCAGATGATACAGAGTTGTTATGTGCAGGTAGGTACCTACTTAGATTCTGTGTAGAGGTACCTGCACGTATGTAAAAAAACATATGAAATATATTTAGGCTGGGTTCTGTGAAAGTTCTGTTCAAATTCTATTGAAGTTCCGTAATTATTTCTGTTTTGAAATAATGAGTATAAATAAATAATAATAAATATAATAAGTTTTGATGTTTTGAATAAATAAAACTCGCCCATTGCGTGAAAATAAACTTGACTAATTTAAAAATAACGTTCCTACCAACAGTGGTTGTCAAGAAGCAACCTCCGTGTACCCACATATTTCAAAAAGTGACCATCTAGGGTGATTTTTTCATTTCATATCATGAATTTTCGATTTAAAATTTAAAGGAAAGAATATCCTCACATAAGCCGGTACCTACCTAGTACATACCGAGAAAAATAATATTTGTGTAGGTACCTACGTGTTTTCTCAATAAATACTTGGCGAATTTGCAATAATTCGATAGAACGGTAGGTACCTACCGTGTTATAAATGTAATATCAATGCTGCATTACCTACTTATTTGATTTTCAATGGAATTAAGTACCTACGTAAGTACCTGATTTGGTTTCTCAAAACCTCGGATAATATGAATGCTGCATTAACTACTGTTTATTTTCTACGTGTAAATCCTTCATATGTTAAACGCCAGTAGGTACCTACCTCGAGTTCATATTAACTGGCTGGAAAATTATGCATTGTCGATGATAGATCGATTTCGGCAAATGTCAGAAAAATTTCAATCTTTAATGCAATATAGTGTAATATTTTGAATGGAATGCGGTACATGTCGCAACTTTAAAAGTTTCTAAAACTTGTATTTTTACAATTTATTGAAAAACATCTCGGTCAAAATATTTTTTTACGCTGTAATCTGCGTTCCCGCAAAGAGCCTTTAAAATGTCCATTTTTCTACGTTATTTTGAATAAAGCCGTAAAATTAATAAATCCCTAGCAAATACAGTTTTGTATGGGAGGTGAACTTTTCTGACGCACTGAAATATTCGACATTTTTTAACGGGTGAACCTGTCGACAGAAAATATAACTGAGGCCGAATTTCTTCGTCGGTGAGAGATCTAATTGTAGTTTTCGCCGTTGGGTGCGCTGTTAATCCTGCATCATCTTTTTTGTATGAAATCTGGTCCTCAATCGGGACACGACCCTGTCTGAATCCGCTTCGAGCGAAAGTGACCCTTAAGGTGGTTGAAACGTAAAGGGCAGAGTGGTCGTTTTTAGCGCGGCAAAAAAAGTGAGGCGTCTCCAAACTGTGTATTAATATATATACTAGGTTTTGCCCGTTGCAGAAGCAACTGACGGGTTAAAGCACTATGCGATTTGATGTGTGAACGTGGATGATGCGAGGAGTGTGTGTTCAATAAGTATTTGAAGAAAAAAACGATGTTTGAATGTAGACGAAGCGAGGTGTGTGCGCCACATAGAGGGCACAGGCATTATACTGCGCAATTTGGTACACCTACTATATATAGGGCCACTTCGGTCAACTGGTTCAAGGAGTTCAGTATGGGAATAAAAGTTATTTTTTTAATAAATTTTTTTTGGTATTTTTATAATATTGAAATTTTACGGATCTTAAATTTTTTTCAGATTTTAAAATGTTTTGGTTTTTAAAATTTTTTGGATATTAAAATTTTTTCGATTTTAATTTTTTTGGATTATAAAATTTTTTGGATTTTAAAATTTTTTGGATTTTTAAATTTTTTCGATTTTTAAATTTTTTGGATTTTTAAATTTTTTTCGATTTTTAAATATTTTGGATTTTAAATTTTTTGGATTTTAAAATTTTATGAACTTTAAAATTTGTTGGATTTTAAAATTTTTTTCGATTTTGAAATTTTTTGGATTTTTAAATTTTTTGATTTTTAAAATTTTTTGGATTTTGAAATTTTTTTGATTTTAAAATTTTTTCAATTTTAATTATTTTGGATTTTAAAATTTTTTGGATTTTAAAATTTTTTGGATTTTAAAATTTTTTCGATTTTAAAACTTTTTGGATATTGAAATTTTTTCGATTTTAAAATTTTTTCGATTTTAAAATTTTTTGGATTTTGAAATTTTTTCGAATTTAAAATTTTTTGATTTTAAATTTTTTGGATTTTTAAATTTTTTTCGATTTTGAAATTATCTGGATTTTTAAATTTTTTCGATTAATTTAGTATAATTATTATTTAATTATTTTAATTTATTAATTCAATATAATTTAGGGCCCCCTAGGTCGAGAGGTAAGACTCTCGACTCGCAATCCGAAGATTAGGGGTTCGAACTCGATTTCATCGCAATCGGATGAACGGTTTAGCAATGCATAATTTCATGATACCAGAGCTCACTATTTGTAGTTGTATTGTACTGAGTAGGTAATTTGTTGTAATATTTCACCAAAACGACGCCATTATGTTGTTGAGCATAAAATAATTTTATAAAAACTTCTTTTCGGCACAAATAATTTTATTCAACATCATGTTTTATTTTGAAAGGAAAAAAGTCCCTGCAAGAAAGTACCTACCTAGAACAGCGTAATATATATATATATTTTTTGCTATTTCACAATATCCAAATAGAACCACGTCACCATTCATAAATAATCTGCACATTTAAAAATAACATAACATAAAATAATAAGGCTGGGTTGTTTAAAAAGAAGAATTGACAATTTTACAAATTTTTCTTGTCAATTTTCAGTTCTAGAAAGTTCAGTAATTATTTCAGTTTTGTGATGCGACTGGCCTGTGATGATACAAAATAGAACTTGAATAAAACCAACACGGAACGTGAAAATTAACTTTAAAAAAAAATTGAATTATTTAGTATCATCGAAACAACCTTACCTTACTTAGTATTGCATTAAAACCTAATCAATTGTGTATCTACGTATTCGGGTAGGTACCTGCGTGTTTCCTTAAATTCCGGCAATCTTTGCTTTTTCATCATATTTGCAATACTACCGAAATAAGTAGGTACCTACCCGGAATGAATAACGTGTTAATTTTAACTGGCCACCAATATTTAAACTTCCGATGGAATCTGTGAGCGCGTGTTTTGATGATTTTTTTTCGGAAAATTTCGAGTTTTGTCAGCATCTCCTGACGTATTTTATATGAGAATCGTATGTTTTATTGTTATCAAAAGTTGCGGAATCCTTCCGGCTATCGTATTTTTCAAAAACATCTAGCCCGGAATCGGTGTTTCGGCGGCAATGACGTTTTCCGAAAAACAACGACCCAAACCGCCGAGAGTTCCGTTTTGTTAGGCTAAAACTTTGACATTTGAGATCCTGACCTATGTCAATAGTCCTAGCATTTTCCTTTGTGAAATAAGCGGGTTTTTTCGTCATTTTTTTTTTTCAAACGCCGTCTGTCGGCGGGAAATACGACCGAGCCGAATCGAGTGATTCGAGTAGAGCTTCTAGTTTTCGCCGCCGATTCGTATCGGAGAATAAATCCCTGTATATATTTCATTTTGTCGAAAAAAATTGACTTACAGTTTTCATTCGGAATTTGCTTCAACCGAAAGTGAACCTTGAGGTGGGTGAAACGCAAAGGGCGTACTGGTCGTTTTTGCGTCGACGAAAAAGTGAGCTTTTCCCGACCTACCCCAAAACCAAGCATTAATATATATACTAGGTTTTGCCTGTTGCAGAAGCAACTGACGGGTTAAAACACTTTGCGATTTGCGTGTGAATGTGGATGAAGCGAGGAGGAGTGTGTGTTAAATTAATTATATGAAGAAACCTGAGGTTACAGTGACTTTGCAACGCATGCCGGGTACCCGTTGTATATAATGTTATAATATAGTGCAGGCATTTGCAAGGCGCTTGCATAATAATGTAGTTTCCCTGAACTTGGAATGGAATACAGTTAAGTTGATCCCGAGGTTACAGTGATGTTGCAACGCATGCCGGGAACCCTTTGTATATAATGTTATAATATAAAACAGGCGTTTGCAAGGCGCTTGTATTATAATGTAGTTTCTCGGAACTTAGAATGGAACCATTACAGTTAAGTTGACCCCGAGGTTACAGCGATCTTGCAACGCATGCCGGGTACCCTTTGTATATAATGTTATAATATAAAGCAGGCGTTTGCAAGGCGCTTGCATTATAATGTAGTTTCCCGGAACTTGGAATGGAACCATTACAGTTAAGTTGACCCCGAGATTACAGTGATGTTGCAACGCATGCCGGGTACCCGTTGTATATAATGTTATAATACATTGCATGCGTTTGCAAGGCGCTTGAATTATAATGTAGTTTCCCGGAACTTGGAATGGAACCATTACAGTTAAGTTGACCCCGAGGTTACAGCGATGTTGCAACGCATGCCGGGTACCCTTTGTATATAATGTTATAATATAAAGCAGGCGTTTGCAAGGCGCTTGTATTATAATGTAGTTTCCAGGAACTTGGAATGGAACCATTACAGTTAAGTTGACCCCGAGGTTACAGTGATCTTGCAACGCATGCCGGGTACCCTTTGTATATAATGTTATAATATAAAGCAGGCGTTTGTAAGGCGCTTGCATTATAATGTAGTTTTCCGGAACTTGGAATGGAACCATTACAGTTAAGTTGACCCCGAGATTACAGTAATGTTGCAACGCATGCCGGGTACCCGTTGTATATAATGTTATAATACAGTGCATGCGTTTGCAAGGCGCTTGAATTATAATGTAGTTTCCCGGAACTTGGAATGGAACCATTACAGTTAAGTTGACCCCGAGGTTACAGTGTTGTTGCAACGCATGCCAGGTACCCGTTGTATATAATGTAATGTAGAAATACAAATCCCCAAAGTTGTCCTTTATTGGATAACCAACTTCTCTGCCATAGGTCACCTCAAGTGGTTCGCTACGTTTGGTGATTTAGTAGGGGTGTCCGGGTTCATGGGGTGAGGTCTGTCTAGGTCTTGGAGGCGGATGTCCAGGACACACTGAACCCCAGATTCCTACCCACCCCTTAAACCCTTTTCCTTCCCAGAACTCTCATCTCCTTCCTTTCCTTAAAAAAAATCCTCCACACAGCATCCCCAAAGATGACATAGGACCTGAGGGAAATTATTTTCCCCACGGCCTCCTGTGCGGAGCTCATGTAAAAAAAAAAAATTAAATGCATATAAATTCACCTTTCCCAAAAAGCCAGAAATAATTGAAAAAATCATGTTCTTAATATATTTTCCCTTGCTTAGTTCTGCACTCCTGGTATTTATCCTTTTAAAATTTTGTTTTATTCGAGTAAAAAAAAGAACAGAAAAAATATTCTTTCATAGCGTACTCTACCCCCCCCCCCCTTCCTCCATCCCGCAAAACCCCTCCCGGGTTCCCCTCCCCCTTCCCAGATTACCCTCCCCCCTCCGTGGTTTTTTCCCCCCCTCCCGCGCTCATTATTTCATTGCCGTTACATTTGGTTTTCAAACAGCTCGCGTGCCACCTATTGAAATATTTTTATGCAAATTTCGTAATGCCAGAGCTCACCAGCCAATAAACAAACATAACAAAAAAAAATTCAATTTTTTGCAGTCTTTCGGAAGTTATACGCGTACATACATTTCGACGATTGATTTTTATGCAAATTTCATAATGCCAGAGCTTACCAGTAGTTTTATAGAAACCTTGTCCTATCAGTAACGAAAACAATCAAAAAGAATGTTCAGATTCGGTGTATTCGTTCGAAAGTTATACGCATATATACATTTCGGCAATTCATTTTTATACAAATTTCATTATGGCAGATCTCACCGGTATTTTTATGCAAAACCTTGTCCTAACAGTAACGAACCCACCAAAAAAACAATTATTCAATTCGATGCATCCGTTCGAAAGTTATGCGCGTGCAAACATTTCGGCAACCATTTTATACAAATTTCATAATGCCAGTGCTCACCAGAAGATCAATAAAAACCTTATCCTAACAATTACAAACACAAAACAAAAATAATTATCCAATTCGGTGCATGCATTCGAAAGTTATGGGCGTACTTGCATATCGGCGATTCATTTATAATATATCAGTTTCTCAGGTACCTAACGATTTTATAGTTTTTCATACAGTTAAATATACCTCAGTCAATTTCTGCGCTCCTGGTAGGTACCCTGTAACGTTTATACAGAATGTGCAATGCAATTTTTCACAAAAATGGCGCTTTAATTTTATTTTTATAATTTTATAATATATCAGTTTCTCAGGTACCTACCGATTTTACAGTTTTTCATATAGTTAAACATACGTATGTATAAAGCCGCCGACAGGGCCTAGCAGCAGAAATCTGCCAAACAGAAGTATGTAGACACAATCGGAGACATGCCATCATAAAATTCTCAAAGATTCGTCGCAATGGGATGAACGGTTAACCGTGTATAATTTAATGAAGCTAAAACAACATATTATTATCTCGGTCAATTTCTGCGCTCCTGATACTTTGGATCCATTATTTTACAAAACCTAGGGTTTTTTTTCACAAAAATGGCGCTATAATTTTTTTTTTATTATTTAGGAAAACAAATTTGGTCATCGGGATAAGCACCTCATTTTATTTGATTTTATTAAATTTTGTATTAAGTACCTACTTAGTATTTAAATGGTTAATAATATTTCATTTATATGGCAACACAACCGTTAAACTTTGTCTCAACCACCTCAAGCACAGCCTGAAAATCGAACACCTGCGCCCGTTTTAGAACATTTTACATACAAATTACGTCAGGTAACGCTGTCAGGGCCTCGCTGAAAACTTGCGGTGGTTTTGAATAATGTTCCATGCTTAGTGTTGCAAGATTCGAGAAAATTTAATAAAGATTATTAATCACCCTCGTACGAATACAATCAATTTGAAACATGTTCCATAAGTCGTTGAACAACAGCATTTTTTTCGCGCTAGGATCTGCGAACGTTCCAATTTAGATTTCGACACATTTTTGAATTTCTCCAAGGAAAAGCTGCAGTTTTAGATTCTGTCGACAGGCGTCTCCGTGAAAATTGTACCTATTTTTAAACATTAGTTTCAAAATATGACTTTTCCGTGGGTTTTTCGCAAATGTCAGTTTTCCAACAAATATTACGACGATGTTTTTGTGAAAAGTGATAATTACGACGGTCAATTAACCTTTGAAAAACTCTCGTTGACGTAATTTTAATAAATTTTGGCTTCCAAGCGTGATATTTTCGACGAAATCGCATATGCAAGTCGGCCGGTGGGCAAACGAAAAATGAAGAATGACATTTAAAATTTATGTACCTAGCCAAATCAATTTTGTATGGGAGATTTTCGCTATATCTTTCTCAACTTTTCCATGCATTTAAAAAGAGATACACTCCCTTAATCGGCCTTGAGGGAAAGTGAATCTACAGATGTGCCAATCTCGATGAGCCGAGAAGTCAATTTGGCTTGCCAAATTTTAAAAACGGTCGCAAGCCAAAGTGACCCGTGAGGTTTCACCCACCCGAGGGGCAAAGTGGTCGCTTTTCCCCTCAAATCGAAAGTGAGTTTTGACCCATCACGAACGGCCGCAAGCTAAAGTGACCCTTGTTGTTTCACCCACCCGAGGGGCAGAGTGGTCGTTATTCCCCTCAAATCAAAAGTGACCTTTTCCTGACCAATGGCGTGAGCGGAAAAAGTGAGTTTTCCCTGACCTATCCCAAAACCAAACAATACTATATATACTAGCTGGGCCCATTGCAAAAGCAATAAACGGGTTTAAACACTATGCGATTTGACGTGTGAACGTGGATGAAGCGAGGAGGAGTGTGTGTTAAATTAAATATATGAAGAAACCTGAGGTTACAGTGACTTTGAAACGCATGCCGGGTACCCGATGTATATAATGTTATAATATAGTGCAGGCATTTGCAAGGCGCTTGCATAATGATGTAGTTTCCCTGAACTTGGAATGGAACCATTACAGTTAAGTTGAACCCGAAGTTACAGTGATGTTGCAACGCATGCCGGGTACCCTTTGTATATAATGTTATAATATAAAGCAGGCGTTTGCAAGGCGCTTGTATTATAATGTAGTTTCCAGGAACTTGGAATGGAACCATTACAGTTAAGTTGAACCCGAAGTTACAGTGATGTTGCAACGCATGCCGGGTACCCTTTGTATATAATGTTATAATATAGTGCAGGCATTTGCAAGGCGCTTGCATAATAATGTAGTTTCCCTGAACTTGGAATGGAATACAGTTAAGTTGATCCCGAGGTTACAGTGATGTTGCAACGCATGCCGGGAACCCTTTGTATATAATGTTATAATATAAAACAGGCGTTTGCAAGGCGCTTGTATTATAATGTAGTTTCTCGGAACTTAGAATGGAACCATTACAGTTAAGTTGACCCCGAGGTTACAGCGATCTTGCTACGCATGCCGGGTACCCTTTGTATATAATGTTATAATATAAAGCAGGCGTTTGCAAGGCGCTTGCATTATAATGTAGTTTCCCGGAACTTGGAATGGAACCATTACAGTTAAGTTGACCCCGAGATTACAGTGATGTTGCAACGCATGCCGGGTACCCGTTGTATATAATGTTATAATACATTGCATGCGTTTGCAAGGCGCTTGAATTATAATGTAGTTTCCCGGAACTTGGAATGGAACCATTACAGTTAAGTTGACCCCGAGGTTACAGCGATGTTGCAACGCATGCCGGGTACCCTTTGTATATAATGTTATAATATAAAGCAGGCGTTTGCAAGGCGCTTGTATTATAATGTAGTTTCCAGGAACTTGGAATGGAACCATTACAGTTAAGTTGACCCCGAGGTTACAGTGATCTTGCAACGCATGCCGGGTACCCTTTGTATATAATGTTATAATATAAAGCAGGCGTTTGTAAGGCTCTTGCATTATAATGTAGTTTTCCGGAACTTGGAATGGAACCATTACAGTTAAGTTGACCCCGAGATTACAGTAATGTTGCAACGCATGCCGGGTACCCGTTGTATATAATGTTATAATACAGTGCATGCGTTTGCAAGGCGCTTGAATTATAATGTAGTTTCCCGGAACTTGGAATGGAACCATTACAGTTAAGTTGACCCCGAGGTTACAGTGTTGTTGCAACGCATGCCAGGTACCCGTTGTATATAATGTAATGTAGAAATACAAATCCCCAAAGTTGTCCTTTATTGGATAACCAACTTCTCTGCCATAGGTCACCTCAAGTGGTTCGCTACGTTTGGTGATTTAGTAGGGGTGTCCGGGTTCATGGGGTGAGGTCTGTCTAGGTCTTGGAGGCGGATGTCCAGGACACACTGAACCCCAGATTCCTACCCACCCCTTAAACCCTTTTCCTTCCCAGAACTCTCATCTCCTTCCTTTCCTTAAAAAAAATCCTCCACACAGCATCCCCAAAGATGACATAGGACCTGAGGGAAATTATTTTCCCCACGGCCTCCTGTGCGGAGCTCATGTAAAAAAAAAAAATTAAATGCATATAAATTCACCTTTCCCAAAAAGCCAGAAATAATTGAAAAAAACATGTTCTTAATATATTTTCCCTTGCTTAGTTCTGCACTCCTGGTATTTATCCTTTTAAAATTTTGTTTTATTCGAGTAAAAAAAAGAACAGAAAAAATATTCTTTCATAGCGTACTCTACCCCCCCCCCCTTCCTCCATCCCGCAAAACCCCTCCCGGGTTCCCCTCCCCCTTCCCAGATTACCCTCCCCCCTCCGTGGTTTTTTCCCCCCTCCCGCGCTCATTATTTCATTGCCGTTACATTTGGTTTTCAAACAGCTCGCGTGCCACCTATTGAAATATTTTTATGCAAATTTCGTAATGCCAGAGCTCACCAGCCAATAAACAAACATAACAAAAAAAAAATATTCAATTTTGTGCAGTCTTTCGGAAGTTATACGCGTACATACATTTCGACGATTGATTTTTATGCAAATTTCATAATGCCAGAGCTTACCAGTAGTTTTACAGAAACCTTGTCCTATCAGTAACGAAAACAATAAAAAAAGAATTTTCAGATTCGGTGCATTCGTTCGAAAGTTATACGCATATATACATTTCGGCAATTCATTTTTATACAAATTTCATTATGGCAGATCTCACCGGTATTTTTATGCAAAACCTTGTCCTAACAGTAACGAACCCACCAAAAAAACAATTATTCAATTCGATGCATCCGTTCGAAAGTTATGCGCGTGCAAACATTTCGGCAACCATTTTATACAAATTTCATAATGCCAGTGCTCACCAGAAGATCAATAAAAACCTTATCCTAACAATTACAAACACAAAACAAAAATAATTATCCAATTCGGTGCATGCATTCGAAAGTTATAGGCGTACTTGCATATCGGCGATTCATTTATAATACCTATATCAGTTTCTCAGGCACCTAACGATTTTATAGTTTTTCATACAGTTAAATATACCTCAGTCAATTTCTGCGCTCCTGGTAGGTACCCTGTAACGTTTATACAGAATGTGCAATGCAATTTTTCACAAAAATGGCGCTTTAATTTTATTTTTATAATTTTATAATATATCAGTTTCTCAGGTACCTACCGATTTTACAGTTTTTCATATAGTTAAACATACGTATGTATAAAGCCGCCGACAGGGCCTAGCAGCAGAAATCTGCCAAACAGAAGTATGTAGACACAATCGGAGACATGCCATCATCAAATTCTCAAAGATTCGTCGCAATGGGATGAACGGTTAACCGTGTATAATTTAATGAAGCTAAAACAACATATTATTATCTCGGTCAATTTCTGCGCTCCTGATACTTTGGATCCATTATTTTACAAAACCTAGGGTTTTTTTTCACAAAAATGGCGCTATAATTTTATTTTTATTATTTAGGAAAACAAATTTGGTCATCGGGATAAGCACCTCATTTTATTTGATTTTATTAAATTTTGTATTAAGTACCTACTTAGTATTTAAATGGTTAATAATATTTCATTTATATGGCAACACAACCGTTAAACTTTGTCTCAACCACCTCAAGCACAGCCTGAAAATCGAACACCTGCGCCCGTTTTAGAACATTTTACATACAAATTACGTCAGGTAACGCTGTCAGGGCCTCGCTGAAAACTTGCGGTGGTTTTGAATAATGTTCCATGCTTAGTGTTGCAAGATTCGAGAAAATTTAATAAAGATTATTAATCACCCTCGTACGAATACAATCAATTTGAAACATGTTCCATAAGTCGTTGAACAACAGCATTTTTTTCGCGCTAGGATCTGCGAACGTTCCAATTTAGATTTCGACACATTTTTGAATTTCTCCAAGGAAAAGCTGCAGTTTTAGATTCTGTCGACAGGCGTCTCCGTGAAAATTGTACCTATTTTTAAACATTAGTTTCAAAATATGACTTTTCCGTGGGTTTTTCGCAAATGTCAGTTTTCCAACAAATATTACGACGATGTTTTTGTGAAAAGTGATAATTACGACGGTCAATTAACCTTTGAAAAACTCTCGTTGACGTAATTTTAATAAATTTTGGCTTCCAAGCGTGATATTTTCGACGAAATCGCATATGCAAGTCGGCCGGTGGGCAAACGAAAAATGAAGAATGACATTTAAAATTTATGTACCTAGCCAAATCAATTTTGTATGGGAGATTTTCGCTATATCTTTCTCAACTTTTCCATGCATTTAAAAAGAGATACACTCCCTTAATCGGCCTTGAGGGAAAGTGAATCTACAGATGTGCCAATCTCGATGAGCCGAGAAGTCAATTTGGCTTGCCAAATTTTAAAAACGGTCGCAAGCCAAAGTGACCCGTGAGGTTTCACCCACCCGAGGGGCAAAGTGGTCGCTTTTCCCCTCAAATCGAAAGTGAGTTTTGACCCATCACGAACGGCCGCAAGCTAAAGTGACCCTTGTTGTTTCACCCACCCGAGGGGCAGAGTGGTCGTTATTCCCCTCAAATCAAAAGTGACCTTTTCCTGACCAATGGCGTGAGCGGAAAAAGTGAGTTTTCCCTGACCTATCCCAAAACCAAACAATACTATATATACTAGGTTTTGCCCGTTGCAGAAGCAACTGACGGGTTTAAACACTATGCGATTTGACGTGTGAACGTGAATGAAGCGAGGAAGAGTGTGTGTTAAATTAAATATATGAAGAAACCTGAGGTTACAGTGACCTTGCAACGCATGCCGGGTACCCGTTGTATATAATGTTATGTAGTGCAGCGCTTGCATTAAAATGTAATTTCCCAGGAATTGGAATGGAACCATTACAGTTAAGTTGACCCCGAGGCTACAGTGACCTTGCAACGCATGCCGAGTAACCGTTGTATATTATGTTATAAATTGCAGGCGCTTGCATTAAAATTTTATTTCCCGGGAATCGGGATGAAACCATTACAGTAAAGTTGACCCCTAGGTTACAGTGACCTTGCAACGCATACCGGGTACCCGTTGTATATAATGTTATATAGTGCAGGCGCTTGCTTTAAAATGTTATTTCCCGGGAATTGGGATGGTACCATTACAGTTAAGTTGACCCCGAGGTTACAGTGACCTTGCAACGCATGCCGTGTACCCGTTGTATATTATGTTATAAATTGCAGGCGCTTGCATTAAACTTTTATTTCCCGGGAATCGGGATGAAACCATTACAGTAAAGTTGACCCCTAGGTTACAGTGACCTTGCAACGCATGCCGGGTACCCGTTGTATATAATGTTATATAGTGCAGGCGCTTGCATTATAATGTAGTTTCCGGGGACTTGGGATGGAACCATTAGAGTTTAGTTGACCCTGAGGTTAAAGTGGCCTTGCAACGCATGCCGGGTACCCGTAGTATATAATGTTACATAGTGCAGGCCCTTGCATTATAATGTAGTTTCCCAGGACTTCGGATGGAAACATTACAGTTTTATTGACCCCGAGGTTAAAGCGGCCTTGCAACGCATGCCGGGTACCCGTTGTATATAATTTTATAAAGTGCATAATTTTATAATGTTGTTTCCCGGGACTTGGTAGGGAACCATTACGGTTTAGTTGACCCCGAAGTTAAAGTGGCCTCGCAACGCATGCCGGGTACCGCAGTTTAGCAGTGCAAAATTTCATTATGCCGGAGCTCACTATTGTAGTTGTATTGTATTTCATTTTGCAAGTGTAAGTACTAAGTAGGTACTTTGTTGTAATATTTCACCAAAACGACGCCATTATGCTGTTGAGCATAAAATAATTTTCACTACAAATAAATTCATTCAATATCATGTTTTGATTTTTAAATGAAAAAAGTCCCCGCAAGTATGTACCTACCTAGAACACGCGTAATGTATATATATACAATGTTCAAATAGAACACACTTAAAAATAAAAAAAATAATTAATAAAAAAAATTGACAATTCTTTAAATTTTTCTAGTAAATTTTCAGTTCTATAAAGTTCCGTTCGAGTTCTGTAATTATTTCAGTTTTGTGATGTAACTGGTCTGTAATGATAAAACAATAGAATTTGAGTAGAACCATCACAGAACGTGAAAATTAACTTTAAAAAAGTTCAATTATTCTGTATCATCGAAACAACCTTACCTTAGTATTTATTGCATTAAAACCTAATTCGTTGTGTAGGTACCCATTCAGGTAGGTACCTGCGCATTTCCTTAGATTCCGGCAATCTTAGCTTTTTTCATCATATTTGCAATACTACCGAAATAAGTAGGTACCTACCCCGAATGAAAAACGTGTTAATTTGACTGGCCAGCAAATATTTAAACTTCCGATGGAATCTGTGAGCGCGTATTTTAATGATTTTTTTTCGGAAAATTTCGAGTTTTGTCAGCATCTCCTGACGTATTTTATATGAGAATCATATGTTTTATTGGTGTTAAAAGTAGCGGAATCTATCCGGCTATCGTATTTTCAAAAAACATCTAGCCCGGAATCGGTTTTTCGGCGGTAATGTCGTTTTCCGAAAAACAACGACCGAAACCGCCGAGAGTTCCGTTTTGTTAGGCTAAAAATTTGACATCTAAGATTTTGACCATAGACCTAGCATTTTCCTTTGAGGAAAATGCTAAGTCTTTTTTTGTCATTTTTTTTTTGAAACGCTATCTGTCGGCGGGAAATACAACCGAGCCGAATCGAGTGATTCGAGTAGAGCTTCTAGTTTTCGCCGCCGATTCGTATCGGAGAATAAATCCCTGTATATATTTCATTTTGTCGAAAAAAAAGTGCTTACAGTTTTCATTCGGAATTTGCTTCAACCGAAAGTGAACCTTGAGGTGGATGAAACGTAAAGGGCGTACTGGTCGTTTTTGCGTCGACGAAAAAGTGAGCTTTTCCCGACCTACCCCAAAACCAAGCATTAATATATACTAGGTTTTGCCCGTTGCAGAAGCAACTGACGGGTTTAAACACTATGCGATTTGACGTGTGAACGTGGATGAAGCGAGGAAGAGTGTGTGTTAAATTAAATATATGAAGAAACCTGAGGTTACAGTGACCTTGCAACGCATGCCGGGTACCCGTTGTATATAATGTTATGTAGTGCAGCGCTTGCATTAAAATGTAATTTCCCAGGAATTGGAATGGAACCATTACAGTTAAGTTGACCCCGAGGTTACAATGACCTTGCAACGCATGCCGAGTAACCGTTGTATATTATGTTATAAATTGCAGGCGCTTGCATTAAAATTTTATTTCCCGGGAATCGGGATGAAACCATTACAGTAAAGTTGACCCCTAGGTTACAGTGACCTTGCAACGCATACCGGGTACCCGTTGTATATAATGTTATATAGTGCAGGCGCTTGCTTTAAAATGTTATTTCCCGGGAATTGGGATGGAACCATTACAGTTAAGTTGACCCCGAGGTTACAGTGACCTTGCAACGCATGCCGTGTACCCGTTGTATATTATTTTATAAATTGCAGGCGCTTGCATTAAAATTTTATTTCCCGGGAATCGGGATGAAACCATTACAGTAAAGTTGACCCCTAGGTTACAGTGACCTTGCAACGCATGCCGGGTACCCGTTGTATATAATGTTATATAGTGCAGGCGCTTGCATTATAATGTAGTTTCCGGGGACTTGGGATGGAACCATTACAGTTTAGTTGACCCTGAGGTTAAAGTGCAGTTGCAACGCATGCCGGGTACCCGTAGTATATAATGTTACATAGTGCAGGCGCTTGCATTATAATGCAGTTTCCCGGGACTTGGGACGGAAACATTACAGTTTTATTGACCCCGAGGTTAAAGTGCCCTTGCAACGCACGCCGGGTACCCGTTGTATATAATTTTATATAGTGCAGGCGCTTGCATTATAATGTAGTTTCCCGGGACTTGGGATGGAACCATTATAATTAAGTTGACCCCGAGGTTACAGTGACCTTGCAACGCATGCCGGGTACCCGTTGTATATAATGTTATATAGTGCAGGCGCTTGCATTATAATGTAGTTTCCGGGGACTTGGGATGGAACCATTACAGTTTAGTTGACCCTGAGGTTAAAGTGCAGTTGCAACGCATGCCGGGTACCCGTAGTATATAATGTTACATAGTGCAGGCGCTTGCATTATAATGTAGTTTCCCAGGACTTCGGATGGAAACATTACAGTTTTATTGACCCCGAGGTTAAAGCGGCCTTGCAACGCATGCCGGGTACCCGTTGTATATAATTTTATAAAGTGCATAATTTTATAATGTTGTTTCCCGGGACTTGGTAGGGAACCATTACGGTTTAGTTGACCCCGAAGTTAAAGTGGCCTCGCAACGCATGCCGGGTACCCGCTGTATATAATTAATTTATTTACGCACAAATAGTCCATTAACAATAACAATCGGTTGCACGGTTTAGCAGTGCAAAATTTCATTATGCCGGAGCTCACTATTGTAGTTGTATTGTATTTCATTTTGCAAGTGTAAGTACTAAGTAGGTACTTTGTTGTAATATTTCACCAAAACGACGCCATTATGCTGTTTAGCATAAAATAATTTTCACAACAAATAAATTCATTCAATATCATGTTTTGATTTTTAAAAAAAAGTCCCCGCAAGTAAGTACCTACCTAGAACACGCGTAATTATTTTTTTTATTTAACAATGTCCAAATAGAACACACTTATAAAAAAAATATATAATTAATAAAAAAAATTTGTCAATTCTTAAAATTTTTCTAGTAAATTTTCAGTTCTAGAAAGTTCCGTTCGAGTTCTGTAATTATTTCAGTTTTGTGATGTAACTGGTCTGTAATGATAAAACAATAGAATTTGAGTAGAACCATCACAGAACGTGAAAATTAACTTATAAAACGTTCAATTATTCTGTATCATCGAAACAACCTTACCTTAGTATTTATTGCATTAAAACCTAATTCGTTGTGTAGGTACCCATTCAGGTAGGTACCTGCGCATTTCCTTAGATTCCGGCAATCTTAGCTTTTTTCATCATATTTGCAATACTACCGAAATAAGTAGGTACCTACCCCGAATGAAAAACGTGTTAATTTGAACTGGCCAGCAAATATTTAAACTTCCGATGGAATCTGTGAGCGCGTATTTTGATGATTTTTTTTCGGAAAATTTCGAGTTTTGTCAGCTTCTCCTGACGTATTTTATATGAGAATCATATGTTTTATTGGTGTTAAAAGTTGCGGAATCTATCCGGCTATCGTATTTTCAAAAAACATCTAGCCCGGAATCGGTTTTTCGGCGGTAATGTCGTTTTCCGAAAAACAACGACCGAAACCGCCGAGAGTTCCGTTTTGTTAGGCTAAAAATTTGACATCTGAGATCCTGACCTATGTCAATAGCCCTATATAGCATTTTCCCTTGTGAAATTAGCGGGTTTTTTCGTCATTTTTTTTTTTCAAACGCCGTCTGTCGGCGGGAAATATAATCGAGTGATTCGAGTAGAGCTTCTAGTTTTCGCCGCCGATTCGTATCGGAGAATAAATCCCTGTATATATTTTTTTTGTCGAAAAAAAAAAACTTCCAGCTTCCATGTCTGAATTTGCTTCGACCGAAAGTGAACCTTGAGGTGGGTGAAACGCAAAGGGCGTACTGGTCGTTTTTGCGTCAACAAAAAAGTGCGCGGAAAAAGACCTTTCCCAAAACCAAACAATACTATATACTAGGTTTTGCCCGTTGCAGAAGCAACTGACGGGTTAAGACACTATGCGATTTGACGTGTGAACGTGGATGAAGCGAGGAGGAGTGTGTGTTAAATTAAATATATGAAGAAACCTGAGTTCACAGTGGCCTTGCAACGCATGCCGGGTACCCGTTGTATATAATGTTATGTAGTGCAGCGCTTGCATTAAAATGTAATTTCCCAGGAATTGGAATGGAACCATTACAGTTAAGTTGATCCCGAGGTTACAGTGACCTTGCAACGCATGCCGAGTAACCGTTGTATATCATGTTATATATTGCAGGCACTTGCTTTAAAATGTTATTTCCCGGGAATTGGGATGGAACCATTACAGTTAAGTTGACCCCGAAGTTACAGTGACCTTGCAACGCATGCCGTGTACCCGTTGTATATTATGTTATAAATTGCAGGCGCTTGCATTAAAATTTTATTTCCCGGGAATCGGGATGAAACCATTACAGTAAAGTTGACTCCTAGGTTACAGTGACCTTGCAACGCACGCCGGGTACCCGTTGTATATAATGTTACATAGTGCAGGCGCTTGCATTATTATGTAGTTTCCGGGGACTTGGGATGGAACCATTACAGTTTAGTTGACCCTTAGGTTAAAGTGGCCTTGCAACGCATGCCGGGTACCCGTTGTATATAATTTTATAAAGTGCATAATTTTATAATGTTGTTTCCCGGGACTTGGTAGGGAACCATTACGGTTTAGTTGACCCCGAAGTTAAAGTGGCCTCGCAACGCATGCCGGGTACCCGCTGTATATAATTAATTTATTTACGCACAAATAGTCCATTAATAATAACAATCGGTTGCACGGTTTAGCAGTGCAAAATTTCATTATGCCGGAGCTCACTATTGTAGTTGTATTGTATTTCATTTTGCAAGTGTAAGTACTAAGTAGGTACTTTGTTGTAATATTTCACCAAAACGACGCCATTATGCTGTTGAGCATAAAATAATTTTCACTATAAATAAATTCATTCAATATCATGTTTTGATTTTTAAATGAAAAAAGTCCCCGCAAGTAAGTACCTACCTAGAACACGCGTAATGTATATATATATATATATATATTTTTTTTTTTTTATTTAACAATGTTCAAATAGAACACACTTAAAAATAAAAAATAATAATTAATAAAAAAAATTGACAATTCTTTAAATTTTTCTAGTAAATTTTCAGTTCTATAAAGTTCCGTTCGAGTTCTGTAATTATTTCAGTTTTGTGATGTAACTGGTCTGTAATGATAAAACAATAGAATTTGAGTAGAACCATCACAGAACGTGAAAATTAACTTAAAAAAAGTTCCATTATTCTGTATCATCGAAACAACCTTACCGTAGTATTTATTGCATTAAAACCTAATTCGTTGTGTAGGTACCCATTCAGGTAGGTACCTGCGCATTTCCTTAGATTCCGGCAATCTTAGCTTTTTTCATCATATTTGCAATACTACCGAAATAAGTAGGTACCTACCCCGAATGAAAAACGTATTAATTTGAACTGGCCAGGAATATTTAAACTTCCGATGGAATCTGTGAGCGCGTATTTTGATGATTTTTTTTCGGAAAATTTCGTGTTTCGTCAGCATCTCCTGACGTATTTTATATGAGAATCATATGTTTTATTGGTGTTAAAAGTTGCGGAATCTATCCGGCTATCGTATTTTCAAAAAACATCTAGCCCGGAATCGGTTTTTCGGCGGTAATGTCGTTTTCCGAAAAACAACGACCGAAACCGCCGAGAGTTCCGTTTTGTTAGGCTAAAAATTTGACATCTAAGATTTTGACCATAGACCTAGCATTTTCCTTTGAGGAAAATGCTAAGTCTTTTTTTGTCATTTTTTTTTTGAAACGCTATCTGTCGGCGGGAAATACAACCGAGCCGAATCGAGTGATTCGAGTAGAGCTTCTAGTTTTCGCCGCCGATTCGTATCGGAGAATAAATCCCTGTATATATTTCATTTTGTCGAAAAAAATTTGCTTACAGTTTTCAGTCCCAATTTGCTTCAACCGAAAGTGAACCTTGAGGTGGGTGAAACGCAAAGGGCGTACTGGTCGTTTTTGCGTCAACCAAAAAGTGCGCGGAAAAAGACCTCTCCCAAAACCAAACAATACTATATATATATAATATTTATATTGTTCAATGGTATGGAAATAGGAAAAAGGTTAAAAACCGACAAAATATTAATAAATGTGTACTAACACCATCACAACATTTTAAGTTTATTAGCTTATACATTATTAAAAAAACGTAATATTTTCAAACCTTAGGTCATTTCAATATAAATTGGTCGATGTCAATAATTACTTATGCACGTTTTTCAATGCGGAGATAATCAAATTCATAGAATGTTTTAGAATACATCATGCATAACTTTACTTTATTTTGTTATCGTTCGTTCGAATACAAGAGGAACGGCAAATTCAATAATAGAGGTAAATTTTGAATTTAATTTATATATACAGAGTGTATCAGCAGGTTATCAGACAAACTTTGAGGTGATTTTTTACAAAAACAGCGCTATACAAATCATCCAAATGTTATTATTATGAAACTTTAACTCACGATTTCTGGGCTTATTAGAGATTTATTATGTTAAAAAAAAATTGTGATTAAAACACAATGAAAAATCTTTCACATGTCGTCACTGGTCACTCAGCCGAGTAAGAGCCCAACTCCCACCCCGACGTGAACTTTACAAGTCCAAAAGGAACTGTTTTTTTTAATGTTTTTAGGTGAAAAAATACCCAGACTAAAATGCGATCGTTGTTAATTTTTTTAACTCCACACGCGAGGCCCTTGGGAAAATAATTTTCCTCAGGGCATATGTCATCTTTGGGGATGCTATGAGGAGGGGTTTTTTTTAGGAAAGGAGGAAGATGAAGTTGTGGGAAGCATATGATTGGTGTGTATGGGGAAGAATCTGGGGGCGGTATATCCAGGAGTGACAGACGTATGATCCATCTCTAAGAGCCGGGCTAGAGATATCAAAGGGTTCCCCTCAACCAGTCTCTTTTTTATTCCATTGATCTACATTTTTAACTCCAAATAAGCTCAGGAATCAATGGTTACATTTGTCAGGTAAGTCCTAATACACCCGGTACACACAACAACGAATGAGTAAGCCCGAGTTACTGTTTGATTACAATAGTATTATGGAATAATCAAATAAATTAATAGGCATAAGTTAAGAAATAAGGTACTTTCTCCGGGAATTGTGGGCAACCTTTTGAGAAGCTCGGACCAACTGATACATTTTTAAGATTACACAATTCATTTATATAAATTAAGAATAAGGTGGGACCCAAAACGCTTCCTTGAGGCACGCCAAAACTAATTGTCAATTGGTTGCTGAGACAGCTGTAATCGCAGTCACACCCGAATATAATTTTAAAAATATATATTTCAAGAAGGGTAGTTCATTGCGCCACACGCAAAGGAAGTTAAAATATTAGAAACAATTTTTTTTTTTTAACGAAACGACAAAGGAAATGAAATTATGTTTTTGCCACAAAATAATGTTGGTACCGTCTTACCATTTCTGCAATCTGGAAGCATCGGTGCATTCTTTTCCTTCTTGTTATCCAAGAAGGAAAAAAGCTCGTCAATAGTGGAAGAAGATTCTAATTTAGTGTTAGAAACACAATCCATCCTACTAATTCCGATACTAGTTCCGATCTATACTTCAATTTATTCTTGAAAAAGATGATCATAACTATAACATTATGAATCATTATTTTACATGACGTATTAAATTTAAAGGCATGAAAAGTTTTTTGTTGCTCAAATATTCTTAACACTTAATTTACTCGGTAGGTCCCTGGCCCCTGGGACTCCATTGAAAACTTTCAGCGCTCATAAAACCATTCGTTTTATCGAATTACAAATTGTGCGTTACAGTCCCCTCACCCCTCACGCAGTGACGCGCCAAACGCGAGGCAGAGCGGATATCGATGTGCGGGCTCCGATTAGCAAGTAATCATGGTGAGGGAGTCCGTGGGACACCACTAGCGTGATTGCTTTTTTTTTGTTTGAACCATGATATTTTTTTAACTTTTTATAAGAATTGTTTATGTTTTTGTTATATAACTTTAGAATTACTTTGAAAAATTGTTTAGTTTTGAAATGTTGAGACTAGAAGTTAGGTTCGTAATTTTGCTACAAAAAGTGCCATATTCTAGAAGTTTCTTAATAAAAGGCTGTGATTCAATAATTTTAAGTAAAAACTTATGCCATTGTAAAAGCAAATATGTAATAAATAAATGTAACTAGCATTTCATTTAAATAGTGTTTATTTCATGTTTAATTTACGATTTTATTTCCGGGAGTCGTGTGGACTCCACTAGGTAAATTGTGTATGTATGAAGTCACCGGGTAAATCAAGGGTTATAGATAAATCTTTTTAATGGCGTAGCGTTTTTTTATATTCATCGTAGAGGGGACATTAACACATTGAATGAACTAGGTACCATTTTTTAATTGTTTAAATTAAACTTTAAAATAACATGGACAATTTTATGTCAACGTTTTATTAACTTCAGTATTTTATCTATCGTACTTACGCAAGCATATCTCTATTTTAGATATACCGTTTTTTGCGTAGGTGCATATTCATTTCCAAATTTCTAGTCACAGGTCAATGATAATGTTCTGTGAATAATTAAAAACCAATTTAGTTTAATCCCCGCTTCAAACAATCATATAATTCTTCATAAAACATATTATATTGTTGGTGAAAGTAAGAATACATTAAAAGAAAAAAATAGAAAAAAACTAGTATTTTATAATTAAGTTAAGATGCGGTTTCATTAAAGACTAACCAACGCCCCGTTAAATCACTAATCCATTAATCATGTTTTGATGTACATAGGTTAAGTACGTATCTTCTTTTAACAGAACGTTCCAACTAAAAGAAAGTTGAACGTGATTCACCCCTTCACCAATTGATACACCTATCGATGAACCTAATAATAGAGGATCGTAAACGATTGACCCGAATGCAAATCATGATAGTATCCAATCATTAGCTTGGTTGATCAACTTTCAGATTCATTCCAACCCGTATCAATTTATTTGACCTCTTTCCATAAAAATAAAAGCTGATTTATCAAATTATCGCTACGTATTGCGTCGCTTTAATTAACATCCTCTATAATTAATTGACAGATGCAGCAACAAATCGTAGAATAAGTATGGGTGATTTAAAAATGAATGTAAACAAACTATTCAAAGTGGATTTCATGGAAACATTTATAGAATTTAACTTGCGAAACTGATTTTTTTTGCTACGTCGACTCTTTGAAATAATAAAGTTCCATTTGTAGCGGAAACGTCATGAGATAATGGGATCTATAGTAAGCTACACTGAGTTAATTATCGCATAACGTTACCGCGACAGATGGAACCTTGTTGTTCCAAAGGGTCGATGTATCGAATTATACAAAAAACAGAATCAAGCGCTTTTAAAATATTTTTGACACAAACATATTCCAACATATTTTTGCACTGTTTTTATTATTCGAACCAGTAATCTGGATCGAAAGTCTGCACCAAAATTTTCAGCACAAGGACAAGCAACAAAAACAATAATCTTCCATTTTGGTTTTGCTGAACATATTAATTGGCTTATAATTAAGTGCCTACAAGGTTTACAGAGACTAAACGTAGATGATATTTAGCTTATTTTGACATTTAACGTGGGTAATTTTTCTTTACACATCTACGACAGCCTACACATTATTTTGTGATCCGAAGCCAAAACTTATGGCTTATTTTAAAATCAAATCAATAGTGACCTACTAATTCGAGTACTTTAAAGTAATTTCATAAACAAAGTAACGCCAGTAGCACGACCATGAAACTCTGCGTATAAACATTATTTGCATTGCCACTTATAAACATTGTCATTTGTGTACTTTTAACACGGTCGTGCGTGAAATGGTGCGGTGAAATCCTCACATAAAACACTACAAAAACTGGGTCAGTATGCATACAAACAGGAATGTCGCCTCCGCTTCGAAGGGTTAACTGTATAAAGCAAGCGGTACTAGCAAGTACCAATAATGCCCGTATTTGAAAATGTCCGCACTTCACATAACAACTTGCGCACCGCGGTCAGGACTGCATATCTGTTTACTCGCGTGAGTTTATTACCTACTTTTAGTTCGGTTGATAAAATAATTGTTTCGATTATTATTTATCGAGAAAATGTCCCGACGAAGGCAACCGCGCTCGCTCGAACCGGCCGGTCGAATAAACCGAATACACGCGATGTTCAGACACTGCAGACCACCGAGCAACATCTTCCGTCAAAGGTGGGAGGTATCAGTCGTTACAGGTAACCACCGGCCAACAGGCAATTGCGATCGAAAGAGCCTAGGAAAAACGGTACTAAATTTACCGTATATAGGTTCAATTGATTTTTGTATGCACATGGGAATTAAGTTTAATGTACGAGAAAGAAAGAAAGGGAAATACAATCATAGTGACCAGCCGAAATTTCGGTTTCGGTTTTGGCCTATAAACGAGTTTCGGCCGCGGTTTCGGTTCAACAATTTGCTGAATCAACTAGCTTTATTTTTTTGTTTACAAAGAGGAATTTTTTTTTGAAATAATTTTATTGTACGAGTAAGTAAAGTTACTGTTTCGTGTTACACCAAAACGCGCATAAAGCAAACTAACTTACTTATTAAAATTGATGTATTTTATTTTATTGTGCATTTCATTTTACACTTTAATTTCATTTTACACTGTATTCTACGTTTTACAACAAAAAAGCCTAATTTGGGGGGAGTGAAGTGTTTTCTTTACTTATTTAAAAAGGTTGAACCTTTTTAAATAATAACAATAATATTAACCAGTATCGTTAGAAAAGAAACCGAAATTCGGTTTCGGTTTCGGCTCAAAATCAAGTTTCGGTCGGTCACGATTCAATAAGATGGTTTGTTTGGTTTATTTTTTTGACGTTGTTGTAAAGATTCAGTAAAGTTCATCGTCCAAATTATGGTGCAACATACGGTTCCATGCCAACTCAAAATGAAACCAACTGCCTCAGAAAGGTCATTAAAAGCTATGCAAAAATTGTTTTAAAATAGCCGGTAACCCTAACTTAACCTATTTTTTTTTATTTTCTTTTATCATCACTCTTAATGACCTTTCTGAGGTGCTTCTGAGTTGGTTTCATTCTGAGTTGTCTGGTCACCGCAACATACATACATTGTCACAAAGTTGCATGCAAAACAGAAAAATACTCAGTGACGAAAGAACCGTTTTTTTTCGAAATTTTATTCGTTTAAAAAAAATCAGCAAAAAGTTCAACTCAATTAAAAATTCGTCCTTATGATGGTGTAACATTTGTTTTATTTTTTGGAAATGCCACGAAAAAAAATTTGTAGGTCATCGTGTGTCGTATTTACCTGTGCAACAACGCTGATAAAACTATTAGCTAAGATTATTTCAAACAGTTTCTTGTATTTCACAGACTCTAATAAACTTTAACACCGACACATAGCAATGGTATTTATAATAATATACCTACATGAAATATTATTGTTTTCTGCGGCAAGTCGTGGTCAAATGTAATATATTTGGGTGGAACGTGGAGAGTCGGGACAAATGCTTTAGATACCACCCGTTTAAAACATAATAAAAATTACCACAAATGTGTCAAAATTTGTCTTCTTGCAGTCGTCAGAGCTCTGTAGAAACCTACATAAAGTCATAAATAACATTAGAGTTAGTAAACTATATATAGCGCTATATAATATAAAACATATTTACAGTGCAAAATTAGGAAGCGGAATTAATTAAAAAGCGGGTTAAATATGCATCGTAAAGTAGATTTGTGAAAGATTCGACAAATTCGAAGTTAATAGACAAGTGTTTGGTCTTAGGTCAATTTATGATATGCACAAAATTTGTAATTACGTGTCAAGTATGTCAATTACTTACAATTATTGCCATCTTTCGATTGATGTAACTATGATTAACATTTGATATTACTATACCCAAATAGTTCAATAAAGCAAACTTGTTATTTTTAGATTTGCAAGAACAATATAATGTATAAAACTATTCTCCTGAGAAATGTTACTTTGAACTCATATTATATATTTTGAGCTAAGACCACAGATGGCGAAAAGGTTACAAAAGGATCGAAAAGAACTTGCAAAATTGGTCGTTTAGGAAACGAAGCTTAACTTTTACGAAAGTTTTGTATTTGTAGAGAAAGATTTACAGAACGATAAGGCTTTGATTCGTCATGGTGTAGATTCGGCCACAGATAGTTAAGTTTGTAGATACATCAACATGTTTGAAAAGAAGGAAGGAAAGAAGATTGATCAAGAACCCTACACCTGTACCTTACAACCCCATAGTAGTAGTTCCGGTGCTGTAAATATAAAAATGGACTTACTTTTGAAAAGGACAATACCGGTAGAGAAAGTAATGTTTAGTGAACGCAGCAAGTGCGGGACAGGGGAGCTCCTTACCTCGCGCTGTTAACAAAACGAGATATTGGGGCTGAGAAAATTTTCATCACAAATAAATAATATTTCTTAAAAATAACATTTTATAAAAATTTCCAATATAGTTTTCGTTCATGTATTTATTCAAAAAATGTTTTTTACATCATAGATATTCAATGGTCTCAAAAAAACATTGCGAAAATCTTACAATAAAAAAGGTATAAGAATTCTTATTTCAGACAAAAACTGGTATTTCATCTACACATTGGCAAGTCTTCTGGCATTCTTTAGCGAAGTTTCACAAACATTCACGTTGCTATTCAGAGCTGATCGTGAACACAGCACAATGTTATGCATTATACATTTTATACATTAAGGGGTCGATAAAGGATAAAGGAAATTAAGGTTGGGAAATTTTGATATTTTCGCGACGAAAAATGAGTCACGCGTTATGTATAAGTACAATACACCGAAACGACTCGCACCAAATTTACATTCGGAAGCAATAAAAGAAATGCCCCGGGGTTTTCACACGTAAAAACAGACAATAGAATAATATTATATTATCGATTGTTTGGTTTCTTAATAATCGATTACTCTTGCGAAATAACGGACAATCTGTGATTCACACTGGCAATACTGTTTAAATGAGGACTTTGGAACTCGGTTGGAGAAAAAAACGATATTGGCTCATTAGTCATAAGAATAATAATTTTGGGAAAAATTGATGAAAAATATTGTTTAAAAAAAGGCGAAAGGTATGTAGGATGTTATTAGCTGTTGTGTGAATTACCCAAACAGCCATGCAATTCTGTATCTTTTGTGGATACGGAATCGATTTCATACGTAATCACCTGTCAAATTTGTGTGATGGTCTATGGTTTGCAATTCATTTTTCAACTAGTTTAAAACACGAAATACTGGAAGTACACATGATTTTCTCTGTCTCTTCAAGACCAATGTTCATTAATTCCTTCCTCTCCTCAAAAAGACCGTCCACATAGCATCCCAGATGACTTCTGTGTGGAGTTAATGTAAAAAAATGTGCTAGTTGGTCAAATTCAGTAATTTGTGTCTTTCAAGAATAAAAAAAATACATTGAGATTACCTTGGGGGCAATAAGAAGAACAATAGAAATTATCCCCGTTGTCTTAAAAAATAAAACAACCATAATTTAATCTAAATTATGTGGCTTTCTACAATAAACGGGATTTATAACTGTTTTCTAAATTAAACCCATCATCCGCATCTCAAATCAATCAGAAAAATCAGTTTACCAAAAAATCAAAAAGTAACAACGGTCAATAAATTTTATAGTTTCTACTGTCGAAAGTCACTGAAGTGCCAAGAAATGTATAGCGGCAATTTACCGAAATTAAGAAATAGTACAATCATTTACGTATCTAACCGAGACAGGAAGCATCATTCGAAAAAATAATAATAAAAAATGGCAACCGCTATTATAAAAATCATGAGTGTCGTGTTTTATGAGAACGATTTGGCGGACAGAAGTTAAGAGCGTTTAACCAGCCAGCGGAATCCACATTTCGTCGAAAGTTGTTCTTACGATCGTGCAGGGCGGTTACAATGAGAAAGATTAATTATTCTCCGTACCAGCTTTTTAAAATTATAACTCAATATCGAATTTATTTCAATCCAAATTAGCTTTAATTTACACCTTCATCCGGTATTTATCATTTTTCAATAATGTCTAAATTTAATAAGAATGTTAAAAACATCTGAAATATATTAGTTTGTAAGTGCGCAAATAAATACACAAATGGACCAATTTTCGTCAAGAATGTATGTACATATTTTTCAATGATTTTATTGAAACTAAAATTAAAATTCTATAACATGCGTTTGCTAGATAATGTATTGATTTATTTTACTGCATGATTATATTATTTGAAATGGGTGTGGTATAATACAAAATCTTTTTTTAAAATTTAACAAATCTGCCAACGACCTATGAAATAACCTTATTATACTAATTTTTAAAAAAATTCTCAAAATTCATCACATGCGAATGCTAGATAAAAGAACAATCTTTCGAAATCCATTTATAATTTTTTGAGGAAAAGAGTCAATAGTCTAAAATCTGATTTGAAAATGACATATTTCTGGTTTTCTCTGGTAATGCCCTCTTAATAGTTCGATTCTGACCAGGGTTAGAGGAGCGATCCAAAAGTCAGAAGTTCAAGGAAAAACTGCAATTTTGGTCATAATTATTATCTTCTCTGGAGTTGAGGATTAATTTTTCGTCGTGACTTTTTAAATACGGCCATGAAGATAGTTTGAGATATAAAACTGTGATCCTAAGTGAACAGATTAAAAAAAGGCACGCGACTTAGAATTTTATTATTTATTTATTTTTCTATAAGACATCTATTTTCAACTGTCTTTTAAATATTTTATTTTTATTTTTTTGATTGACTGAGGATTGTACCTTCCTGCCCATGATCGTAATCAACCGAGCTACCAACTACCGGTCAGATCCCGAGTTGACAATACCTGCGTTTATTCAGTATATTAAGTACTGTAATGTCTTCGATTTTCAGAGAAATGCTAATATGTGCGTGTGTGTGCTTTATTGCTGCCAAAAGTTGATAGAATGCATTGTCGTTGACAACGATCTATCTGCCGATCGGATGTAGGATGTAGTGGGTTAATTTCCACTCCATTCGTACATTAGGGAACGTACCCAAACTACGTGACCAATTTTTTGGAATTTTTAACCCCCCCCCCCCCCCCCCGGTGACCAAAATCCTAAGCAATCTGCCGCTCATTTGTATGGAGCGTGACATTTTGAAGACCCCCCCCCCCCCCCTAAAAGTGTCACGTAGTATGGGTACGTTCCCTTAATTCAATCAAGAAAATTAAAGTGAAATTATAAGGTTTTTTTTTAAAAGAAGCAAACGCGCGATACGGGAGTTAAAAGTCTTACATAAAAGATGGAATAGGTATTTAGAAGCGTTGGAAATAAAAAAAAATGACAAATTCAAAGGTTGAAATCATTAATAACCAATTAAATTTAACCTTCAGCCCTATTTTAAGTATGTTCCCCGTTACTTCACTTATATCCCACTCCCCTCCCTACATCCCTCTCACAACTGACGCACTATCCCACTCTAGTATACTATCCCTTGCTTTCTTGGCAATATGTGTATATATGTGTACTTCTGTATTTGATAGCATTGTTTTTATAACAGTCCTGATGATGGTACGGAGGTACCGAAACCAGTAGACAGTAAAAATATATCAATAAAGTGACTTAAAACCAAGTACATTATTATGTATTTTCTTTTCATTTATTTAATTTATAAAGACTATGAACCTTCTCGCCTTGTTGATACATATTCATTTCCTTGCCAGTAAAACAAGATTAAAAAACTGTTATTTGATCTTTGGTTACAAACGGCTTATTAATTAACTAATACGCTATAACATACGCTTCACAGCTGGTCATAATAGCCATTTAATGGTTTGGGCTTTATTTAGAAAAAAAAGTCCTCAGAATAGAAAAAAATAAGTTTCCAAACTAACCACAATGTTATTCCAAGGAAACAGGAGTAAATGTAGTTAGTTTATCCGATTTGACGGCCGGCGTAGTCCAGTGGTAAGGTTCTTGACTAGCACTCCGAAGGTCGCGAGATCGAATCCCGGCGTGGCAAATAAATTTCATTTGATTAATTTGTGTTATTTCACAATTTATTCATTTAAAATAATATATACCTAGTATATTTGCGGCACGTTCCAGGGTGGAAGATACTCTCAGTATCGCCCTGGTGTAAGACCACCATTCACAATTGAAACGTTGCTTGAAATGGCGTTAGCCGTGTTTGGTGACCAGATCTGAATAGCCAGGTACTTCCTCATCTCCCTCTTCCCCATTTCCTTCCCTTCCCCATTACCTTCAGCCTCACAACATACCCCAATTGGGGATGCCATAGTCCCACTGGCTCCAGACGGGAGCAGAAGGGACTCTTGTGCGGTATACATGTAAAAAAAATAAAAAAGATATGGGAATTTATAACCTTTCAGCAAATAATTGATCATTTAATAATTGCATAAGGGAACAATACCCATACTAGGTGACACGTTTAGGGGGGGGGGTCTTCAAAATGTCACGCTTGGTACAAATGAGCGGCGGCGGCCTTAGGTTTTTGGTCACCGGGGGGGGGGGGATTAAAAATTGCAAAAAGTTGGTAACGTAGTATGGGTACGTTCCCTAAGGTGATGTACTACTAAATCATGTGATTTTGAATTGAAAATACAATCGCTTGATGATTTATTTAAATAATGCAAGTAGAACACATATGCTTTTGAAGTAATCAAGTATTTTCAGTCGGAGACCTTATCAGATGGCTACATCCTCGTATATTTGCCTTTGCCAAATTCAATTTAAAGACAAATCGAATCAAATTGGTTTGTTGCTTGCTTTAATTAATAAAAAATGATGCATCTTTTGAATTCCAAAGAATTCGTGAGTTACTGCAACATTTGCACGTTAATATCATCATTTATTAAAACGCATTACACCAATCACACAACAACTGAGAAAAGAAAACTTCTATGCAGTACAAACAATCATCACACTAAACGCGAACTCGGCTGTTTTTGAAATTTGTATAATAATAATATTGATAGACTTGGAAAAAAACTTACGTTAGCTTCTGTCCGAGTCCGAACTCACATTGCCTCATTATTTTTTTACCTTTTACTCACAGTCCCTCATAATTTTTTTTTAATCACATTTTAATCACAAATCAAAAACCAAGTTTAAACATATCACTCAATGCTGTCAAATAATTTATGATTCTGGGATAAAACATACCAATAGAGTTTTTAATTTTGAACGGCTGATCCAACACACTATTTTGCTTTGTATGAACATTTATGAAATTGCTATCCATTTACTGTGTGTTAACTTTAATTAGGCGAACTATCCCTGAGTTTCTAAAGGGACGGGCATGGCATGCAAAAAATAATTATAGGGCACTGACAAGCACGCACAACATGACACTGATTTTTTTTTCATGAAACAACCAATTACGTTCCAACTAACTTCACGAATCTCTTAATTTTTGGATGGAAATCAAGTTTTGTGAAGTTTGCGCGAAGCACAAAAAACAATCTAACAGTGAGGTCTAGAGAAATTATCACATCTTTTTCCGTCTGAAATAGGAAGGTAATCTCAACTCAACTATTTTAACGGGAAACGTAATTTCCATCGTAAGCAAAGGAGCTTTAAAATATCCATTCAACTGTATAACTTTCAATAAGACAGACGCTCATTTGTTTGCCACGTCACAAGTTATAGAGCTTTTAAATAACTGCCAAAAAATAATATACCATTTGGTTTGCTCAGGGAAGCACAGCAAGTAGGTACATGTAAACAATTAAAACAGTATGTATATCAAATTATCACATCTTTTTCCGTCTGAAATAGGAAGGTAATCTCAACTCAACTATTTTAACGGGAAACGTAATTTCCATCGTAAGCAAAGGAGCTTTAAAATATCCATTCAACTGTATAACCTTCAATAAGACAGACGCTCATTTGTTTGCCACGTCACAAGTTATAGAGCTTTTAAATAACTGCCAAAAAATAAGATACCATTTGGTTTGCTCAGGGAAGCACAGCAAGTAGGTACATGTAAACAATTAAAACAGTATGTATATCAAATTATCACATCTTTTTCCGTCTGAAATAGGAAGGTAATCTCAACTCAACTATTTTAACGGGAAACGTAATTTCCATCGTAAGCAAAGGAGCTTTAAAATATCCATTCAACTGTATAACCTTCAATAAGACAGACGCTTATTTGTTTGCTACGTCACAAGTTATAGAGCTTTTAAATAACTGCCAAAAAATAAGATACCATTTGGTTTGCTCAGGGAAGCACAGCAAGTAGGTACATGTATACAATTAAAACAGTATGTACATCTACATTTTAAAGAAAACCTTAGCTTTTTCAAAAGCTAAAGACACCAGAGTTAATTTATGTTTAAGAATAACTGCTTACGGGAAGAATAATTTATCATGTCATGGGCCACATCATGCACCCGGAATATACTATTTATGATGTGATTCACGGCAAGCCTTTATTCGATATGCAACAAGGAGAAGTGAAATGGCCATTGTCTGACTGTTCAACAGAGTATGCGAGAATCTCAGCGAAACAATGGCATTATTTGACGCTTCGTGAACTAGCAAAGAAAAACAATATGCGCAGCTACACTGCCGTAAGACAAAATATAATTATTACAAAATACATATTTCTAATTAAAAATATATTTTTAATAATCGTTAGAAGAGTCCGAACAGCTCCAGACTCTACGGAGCCAACGAGACTATCGCATCCCCCATGTTGAGGACTGAAAGAAGTGGAGAAGAGAAAGAGATGAGAAAGAGGGAACTTGGGAGGTATCTAGTATTCAGGTCTGGTCACCAAACACCGCTGAAGACATTTCAAACAGTATTCTGATTCTGGATGGCTACCTTTCACCGGGCGATGCTGAGAAATGCGGCTTGGTCTCTGGAGGCCTGAAGTCGATTGTAAGGCGAATCTTCTTGCTGACTTCTTTTGTTTTCAAAACCAGAGAATTGATCGCACAATAAGATGGAGGTTATGTTTGTAATGAAACACTTGAGTTCATGTGTTTGGAATATGATAATTTATTTTTATTTATTTGGATTAGATAAACTGGCGATAAGTAAAATGGATTCTAATGCTGCCCTCAAGGCTTTCAGAAATGGAATGCGATGAGTTTTATAAAAAACTTTATAACAGAGTTTTAACAATGAATTAACATATTTCTTGTAGTTAAATCACAGACAAAACAAGCCAAAAAACAAAGTAGAAAGTTGAAAAAAAAAAATGCAAACAGATGTAACGTTAGTAAAGGAGTAGGTGCATAGACAGAAATGAATTAAAATGAAGTTAAATTAAAGTTAAAAATAAAGTTAAGAATTACAAAATAGGTCGATACAAAATCGAACATATACTACTCTAAATAGACAATAGAGTTGAAAATATTTCTTCATAATTTAAACCCGTATTACATGAAATAATTTTTCTTACTATTTATTGCAATTTTGACAGTTTAAATTGCAAATAAGAATCATATTTAAAAAAAAACGCCATATCTGCAGGTAAATATCAAATATTCTAGTTTATTTCTTTAAGCCTTTTTAATTTGATGTATTTTTAAATACAGTTATTTTGTTAAATAATTAATTAATACCTCGCGTCCCCGCTGAGATAATTAAATATGATTAAATCTCAGATGATATTATGACCTCTCCAGCTTTTCATATATTTTTAAAACGTCCTCAAATTCTAGGTACTTATTTCATGTGAAACAAACACGAAATTTCCACGATTTTACAAAGCTCAATCACCTCACAAGTTCATAAGTAAAGAAACAAGATTTATGAAAGTAAAATCTCAGTAAAAGGGTTAAAAAAACACAAATCTCTTGCACGTCCTTCGTGGGGGTTTATTTTTATTCCGAGAAGTTTACAGCCGCAGGATTTGTTGATAATCTTTCTTTGTTCTGACCCCACACAAGGCGACTATTTCTGGATAGCCAGATGTTCTCGCCCTCAATTTAACCGCAAACTAACCCAAACCACAAAGAGAAAGACGATATAAATTTGTAACTTTTGCAAGCGATTTCAATTATTGCTTTGACGAAAAATGTCATTAATTTAACATGCATAATTATTGTTATGTTACTCAACCTGAGTTAAGGTCACCAATACGTACTTAAGATTGGTGCATGTTTATACCCTTAAGACAGTGATGTCCTTGCGAAACGTCACTGAGAAACAATCTTGCTTACTTTCACATATTGCCTTTTTTTAGCGAAAATGGGTATTGTAAATACATCTGCATGAGGACAATGTTCGCCTGCGAGGACTGTGTTCGCCTGCAGTACCACCAACACTACTTTAAGGTAATTACTAATTAGTGATTTAGGTGTTCTACTTGATAGTAAACTTACATTCGAGGCACATATTAATATGATTGTGAAGAAAGCCCTTAGAATGTTAGGATTCTTATTCCGTATTGGAAACGAATTCAAGAACATTCAAACACTTAAAATATTGTATTTTTCATATGTTCGCAGTCATCTTGAATTCGCTTCTCAAATATGGAATCCTCAATATAATATTTATATTAAACGTATTGAAGCCACCCAAAGAAAATTTGTCCATCATTTAAATTTCAAGTTTAATATTGATTATCATGACATAAACAGCTTGCAGGACCTTTATGAACTTAAATCATTAAAAATTAGAAGGGACTCCGCAAATATAATATATCTTCATAAAATTATCAATGGTTTTATTGATTGTTCGCCCTTTTTGGCTGAGATTAATTTTAGAGTCCCATCCGTTAGAACCAGAGAAAAATCCCTTTTTCATCTTCAAAAATGTTCTACTAATCTCAGACAAAATGCTTTTATATTCAGAACATGCAATGTATTTGATAAGAATTTTAATAACATAGACATATTCTCATGTATTTTAAGTACCTTAAAAAAGTATGTCATAGCTAACATAAAATAATTTTTTGACCATATAGCAAGTTACCATGTTATTGCTGTGACTCATTTCCGGTTACATACTTGTCATTCGACTTACTCATGTATTCACTCTTGAGTTGTAGGTATGTACAATGTAATATTATTATTATTATTGCTGTTGTGGAGTGGGGATAGATTTCTGACTCCGACTACTTCATGTTTTGAAAAGTAAGCAGATTATTATAGTTTATATTGTGTTTTTATATCTTTTTTTAAAAATAATTTTCAGGGTTATATTTTTGTTAACTTCTCATGGGTACAGGAAGCTTACTTTTTTGTTTTACTTTTTAATTATGTGAAAATCTGTCATTGGATATTATGTTTTTACGCACCAGATTTAAATGTCCGGGTTAAATTTTCCCCACAGGAAAAACTAAACCCTTTCACACACTTCCCCAAATGATCATCCAGTCAACCCACGCTATGCAATTGCACTATACAAGTATTATAAATACAAAATAATACAGGAACAACATGTCAACCTACTAGAGACCAAATGGGAATATATCACCGACTCCAGATATTTTCATATCAGAGGGTTCGGCTCTGTGGCATTTCTAATTGAACCTATAAATCCTACTGATCCCTCAATATAAATATTAAAAAAATATTTTAATAAATAATTTAATGTTATTATTATAAGTATAAAATATCTGTTGATTTTCCATAATAAATAAAATAAATAATAAAATAATATAAATACGTATTGTCTTAGTGTACGATCAGGTACAAAGCGGGTTTCGGTTTTCAGATTAACGGCGTTCAGTGCCCTGTTCCACCGGCGGCAGTTGACGCCGAGATGTGGACAAACAGAACGCGGATAAAACTTGCGCTACCTGCGCGGTAGCCTGACAGCAGCTGTCAGTTTTTACGAAATGTCGAGTTCGTAGACGACGATTATTTACTCTTGGAGAATCCTTTCTTAAAATTAAGAAATAAAACAATGGTATTTGGTAATTGGTATCTTTAAACATGAAAAAAAAAAACTCAGGAGAACATGATAATATGTTAAGTACGTGCCTGAAAGATATTCACTTGTGACATTTGAGGTTATTTCAAAATTTTATCTTTTTGATTTCATTCCATCACTTGTCAACAACATTTCTGGTGGTATGGAATGTATTTCTTTTATCCCAGATTGGCGATTGATTGAAAATAGCGGCAATTAACAGGTCGCTCATTTTGATATCAGATTCTGACCGGCGTCACCGGCGAGCAGGAATTAAGAATTCATTCCGCTAAAGCTTATCGGCGCCGCCTCGCGCGGACATAATTCTGAACCTGCCTTCACTATGTTCGGCCTGATACGTTGACATACAAACATTCTTGTCAGCACGCCTGCGCCAGTCGGCCGCCCATGCGCCGACTAATCAGAAAACCGAAACCCGCTTTGTACCTGATCGTACCCTTAGAGTTGTGTCAGTGGTACTAGTAGTTTGTATGCATCACCACAATATTAGGTACTATAATACGATTATCGTACTTTTAATGGCGTACTTTTACTTTGATGGCGTAGGTAGGTTTCTCGTTAATTACCACGAAACGTGCGCTTAGATGTTAATCCTCACAACACAATGCTCACGACTGAAGTTCTCATTTACTCGTACAAAGACTCCACTTTGCAAAGTTCCTCTGCATCACGTTCCAGGAAGCCGAAGGAATACTCAACATTATAATTAGTCAATGCCGCTTTCGCATTAGATCTCTGTTACGTCTCTTTGTGCAACGAATAATACGCAGTATATTTAGGTACCATTAAGAAGCTGCTGGGAATTTACACGTGTTGAATGCAATTTTATTTCAAAGTTTCTCAAAAGAGTCCCAACTGCCGGAGCTTTTTTTTCATTAGCTCCACACAGGACACCCCGAGGAAAATAGTTTCCCTCAGGGCCTATGTCGTCTTAGGGATTGCTATGTGGAGGGGATTTTTTAAGGAAAGGAAGGAGGGGAAGTTCTGTGAAGGAAATAGGTATGAGGGGTGGGTAGGAACTGGTCAGTGTATCCAGGCGTAACGGATATATGAATTCATTCCTCCAACCGCGGTGCATGGCGATGGGTCGAAAGATTCCAACTGGAGAGGATAAAAGACCTTCCTCAACCATTCCCTCTCGATCCTGCCCACCACGCGGCAAACAGGCAGACGCACCGGCTGCCAAGACCTGGACAAACCTCACCCGATAAACCCGGGCACCCCTGCTAAGAGGCCATCCATAAATTACGAAACACCTTAAGAAGGGGGGGGGGGGGGAGTAGAAAAGTGTGACGAAGGGTATGGGGTATGGGGGGGTTCATCACCTTTTTACGTCACATGCACATGGGACACAAGCAACTGTCACAAAAATATTTTCCCTGTCCCATTCAGTGGCGGCTCGTGACTTTTGGGTGTGCTAGAGTGCTGATATTAAGAAAAATGGCATTATTGGTGTTGTTGTAGCCGAATATTTTTTTTAATTCAGTTTCTTGTATGAAAAATTTCAGGAAGTTTCAGTTTGGCGGTGCGCCGCACCGATTCCCTGAAAAATCTTCATACAAAATACCGATTTAAAAAAAAAAAAATAATAATTTTCGCATACGACAACATCCATGATGCCATGTTTTTAATATTAGCACCCTAGCACATCCAAAAGTCACGAGCCGCCACTGGTCCCATTACGTCCACTCCGGTGTGGTATCCCATTACACCCCTTCCGTCGTGGTGTCCCGTTACGCCCCTTCCGTTGCGGTAAATATGACAGTGACGATATTAAATGTTGACGAAATTTTTTAAAATATTAACGAATATTATTTTTACATTTAAAATTGCCAAATATGTGACGTCACGCTAGGGGGGATGGGGTCTCACAAATGTGACGACGTGTAACAGAGACGGGGGGGGGGGTCAAAAAATCGTGAAATTCGTGTGACGTAATTTATGGATGAAATACGAAGTCACTAAACGGAGCCAACCACTCTTGATATATGGCAGAGGTGTTCGTAATCCAATAAATGGTTCGCGGGGCGATATTATTAAGGAAAGTTGTGAGGCTGGCAGTAGCGTTGTAGGGGATGGAGTATTGGTGAAGGGGAAGGTTGGAACATGACGATTTTAACATTATAAATATGTAGATGATTTCAACACAAAGGAAGGCCGAGCGATTCTCTATCTTTTGTGAGATCGAGATGGAATCTCGAGCGAGATCTCCTGTCAGATTTGAGTGATTTTCTTTGGCTGTTATTTGCTTTTTCTATGGGCTGATGTCATAATTTCGGCTGTGAGCTGTCACATATTTTAGTTAAAATCGTTTTAAACACGAATTCACGCAAGTATTTATTCATTTAACAGCCTTAGAAAGTCACACAAATCTGACAGGAGATCTCGCCCGAGATCTATCTCGATCTCACAAAACATAAAGAATCACTCGGCAGAAGGCAGTGAAATTTATTTGCTATTTATTTCGATACGAGCATCAAATGTAAACTTATTCTCTACCGTAGTAAATCCGTCAGTCTGTCAAAAAATAAAAGTTTTTATGACTTAACGGTGGATTGTTAGCGTAATTTGGATTAATAGGTCACAAAAGTAAAAAAAAAAAACTTTCCTTTTCGGCTAAAAAATCGACTGCAAAAAGCAATAAAACACATTAACAAATTGATTGATTTTAGAATTGGCTGACCTAATTACTTACTCGTCTGACGATTAGAGTTTTTCTTATCTAATAAATCAAATGTTCTAAAAGAAGGAAGTTCTCATTTAGAAATAAGAAATTCTGATAGCTAGTCGAGAAATTTGTCTTTACCTCTAATGTCAAACGTGTTGCGCTGGACTGTCTGGATTGGCTCCTTGGAACACGAATATAAAATAAATATATTACAAGTGTGAAGTTCACACGGGGTAGAAGTAAAAATGTCAGAAAACTAAAGTAGGCAAGATTGGGGAGGCTAGGAAGCACCGCACAAAGAGTAGACCGATTATTCTCTCGCAGAAATCCTGTAGTTGTACGTGTTTGTCTCTTTTAGTGTCGCTTTTTCGTTTCATCGAGTTTCAAAACACAACGGTGCTAAATAAGTTTTCACTTCAATAAACTTTCAACTAGGCTTCTAACTGCTACCTTCTGCCTTATTGTGATTTTTTAATGAAGGCGAAATTAGAACACAAAAAATGTTTAGAACCATAGACATCCAAATTTAATAGATGAGAAGATACAAATGAGGGGTAAAACCAAACTATGGGGGGCGAAGAGGGGAAAGATGACTGTGATTCGTTAAAAAATCAATCTGACAGTATACATATAGGCATCTCGCATTATAATATCACCATTTAGTTCTGAAAAGCAAAATCTGCTTTTTAATGAATAGACCTTTTTACATGGGAGCGCGAATTGCTCGCCACGTTATTAACATATTTGCGAAGTCCAGGCAAAGTAAAGTTCGCCGATTTTCACAGAGGAATATTTTGTTGCTGTATTTAGTTAAGACACTTTTACAAATGTTTCATAATTCACTTACCCCTGAAACCAGCGACGAGCTCACGGAGAACCGCCCACAGCTCTCATTTTGCAGTGTTATTTCGTAAAATGTATGATGTGAGCTCGGCGCTGGTCAGGACAAGAATGATGACGTCACATTTTTTAGATTCAAGCGAGGCTCTCATAAGCCCAGCCGGCTCCATGGAACCGGTATGGAGAGGGGGAAATAATACGCTTTTATCACTTAGGGCAGGTCCAGATTTATTCATATGTCCGTGTTTAGAACCAACATTATCTAAGAATGTTAGATTTTTTGACCCCAAGAATGTAATAAAACAATAAATGCTAAGGTTATGTATCATTTATTCAATATTATGGTCCAAGAATCATAGAATACAATGTCCATAAAATTTACATGTTAGCAAACCAATTCAAACACACATTTTGAGAAGAAAAAAAAATGGTTTTTTGAAAAAGACTTATTTATATTATTCTCTTTGATTTTCAAAGTCCTTTGTACCTTTTTCTGTTTTTTTTTTGTTTTTTTATTTTATTTACTATGAATTTTATTTTTACTATCTTATGTCTATGGGTCAAAATAGCAATGCCAAACAATAACGTATGTGTAGATCCTAATTTTAAAAATATAAAAAATAGATTGTCAACCGCTCGGATCCATAAACTTGTTTTCAAGACGATATAACGTTGACAGACATATGTATGACGTATGAGGCGTACCTAACTTATTAAATAAGAACACAAAGTTCACAAATTGCTATCTCACAGTTTAAGGGGACTGCTTTGTAGTTATAGTTATGTAACATAAATAAATTTAAAATACATAAATAAATCAATTTAACAAAAAAAACCGACAATATTCGTTTTGAATAGTATAATAGCCACCAGGATACACTGGTCATCGAAAGTTGTGAATACTTTAATTAATAACGACTTATAAATAGTTGCTTACCAAATAACAATTCAATATTGACAAATAATTTTTGCAATTGATCGTATTTTCCAAAGCGGAGAAAATGGTACTCTGAATCACGGTCCTGATTCTAAAAGAGAGAAGTTGAAAAGTTAGTCATCCTTTAAAGTGACAAGACAGACGAAGGACAAAGAACTGAGTAAGATGTGACACATCTGAAGGAATTCAGTCTAAGAGACAAAGAGGGCAGATTGAGCAACTTTGAAAGTTGATATCAAAGAGACAATAAACAATTATAAAAGCATAGATGACTAGTTGCATGAAAGTTTTGGTCCGTTGGCTTGAAACAAACAGAACACATTACTTCCTTGAAATCTAAAGATAATAAGAGTAAAGTTCCTCGACGCGAACCGAATTACAAATAAAAAATTATGTGTACAGTTCACACGCGGTAGAAGTGAAAATTTTAGAAAACCAAAGTAGACAAGAGTGGAGAGGTTACGGAGCACCGCACAAAGAGGAGATCCATTATTCTATCTCATTCTCTGGCAACCTAAATACTATAGATGTATGTGTTTGTCTCTTTTAGTGTGGCTTTTTCGTTTCATCGAGTTTGAAATCACAACGGTGCTAAAGAAGTTTACACTTCAACAAAACAATCAAACAAACCGTTGCAATAAGGTTATCAGAATGGAAAATACTCTCAGTATCGCCCTGGTGTAAGACCACCATTCAGAATTGAAACGTTACTTGAAATGGCATAAGCCGTGTTTGGTGACCAGATCTGAATAGCCAGGTACTTCCCCACCTTCCTCTTCCCTATCTCCTTCCCCTCCCCACTGCCTTCAGCCTCACAACATACCCCAATTGGGGGTGCCACAGTCTCACTGGCTCCAGACGGGAGCAGCTGAGACTCTTGAGAGGTATCACTATAAAAAAATAAAAAAAATCATAAAATATTTTGCATAACCAAAGTTTCATAACGACCAACGTTGAATTATATGCATCAAAATTACTGCACCGAATAGATTTTCAAACATTTCATGTCGATTTGATTTCTACAAATATTTATATTTCGTTAGTGAAATGTCAACCATAAACTTGCAATAACAGGTGCAATGACGTACATTATCGATCAATTAATATGAGATGGTCGATAGCACGATGGGCACTCTCGGCGAGTAGTCGGACAAATTGAGTTCAAACGCCTATGCATATTGCAGGGGCGTCCATCACTTTTATTTCGATTTCGAAATGTGAAAGCTCCACCTTGTCCATCTACACCAGAGAAATACTTTTCTAGTTTTTCAACAAATAGTCCAGTATACAGGGTGTCCGGGGGTAAAGTGCATTAACTTCGGGAGGTGATTCTACATGATACCATGATAGTACAAGTAAAAAAGATAAATAACTTTTTTCGAAATTCCAACCTTTAGGGGTAGTTTTGAGGTAAAAAGATAAATATTTTTATTTTTATTTTAACTTTTATGAGTAAAACCTCAAATTGTAATATTTAATTAAATGAAGACAATATAAGCGAAACTCAACCGAAAATCTGAAAACAGAAAAATCAGAAAAAGATATTGACACCTCTGGGACTTGAACCCGGGACCTCATGCTTTCCGGGCAAACACGCTAACCACTGCGCCACGGTGCCGATATCAAAATCGGTCATTTTTAACAGTATCATACTTCGACTAAGAACCACCCACATTATCTTCATTTTCTTAACGCATATATTATTGGCTACTTACTATCTTAATGTATGATTGCAAGATTCAAACCCGAACTAAATGCTCTCTAGATAGTGTCTGGATAAATCTTTATCTATTTTATTTTAATATATGCGATATCTATTGACTTTTCTGCAAGTCTAGGATGAATATTTTTATTTTAACTTTATGAGTAAAACCTCAAATTGTAATATTTAATTAAGTGAAGACAATATAAGCGAAACTCAACCGAAAATCTGAAAACAGAAAAATCAGAAAAAGATATTGACACCTCTGGGACTTGAACCCAGGACCTCGGCACCGTGGCGCAGTGGTTAAGCTGAAGTCACAAGGTTCACTCGGATGAAGGTTTACTCGATGAAATGTTCCATTCTCGTTTCACCGAGTGTTCAGACGCTTCATTCGAAGGAAGAGTTCACTCGACATTCTCGCTACGAAGTCGTCGAGAGTAGTCGCGGCCGCATTGGAATTCGTCCGGCGCTGACGGCTAAGTTCGGGAATATTTAGGATTTCAATTGACATTTCCGATAACGTCGAACTAAATTACGAGAAATTGGCGAAACAGTAAATAAATTTCAGCACCATAAAATGAACATATGGTTAAATAATAACCTGAAAACTGATATCTACCAGTATTTTTGCACCATGAAAATATTTTTATTCCAAAATAGGCCTCGGCTTGCAATAAAATCCATATAAACAGAATATTTATTAACGTATCCAAAAACTAAAAAAAAGTTTTGGAAAGGTGATGAAATATGCTTTCAAAATTTATTATTAGAAATAACCACGTAATTTTTTAAATAGAATAATTTTTAATGTAAACTTTGAAAAGTTTAAAAAATGACTCTACTTGCTTTTATTCTAACTAAAATTACTGGTAACAAAAAAAAATAAAATACACACTTATTTTGTTAGAAAAATAAATTATAAACGTTTCTGTCACCTCACTTTTTTGTCGTTTCATATAAAAATAATTCATAAAAAATTCACAATGTTTCATAATTTTTTTTTCAAATTCGATCAGAAACTTTGGTTCCATAGAAGTGAACATTCGTATTCTTTTGTGGTTAATTGTTATATTGAATATATAGAGCATTATTTTCTCTTTCCAATACCGTTTAGATCATACTTTTCACTATGATAGTAAGGGAGAAACAACGATTTCTATGAGACGTGTAGGAGTTATTTCGAAAAGCGAACTAAACGGAGCATTTTGACGTTTAAGCCGCTCCGGCTACTCATCCTCACGCCAGAACATTTCGGCCGACTGATTTGCGAGTGAAAGCCTGTTCACTTGAGTGTTCACACACATCATTCGCGTCACGTGATGTTAAATTCCGGTTGCGAGTGAACAGTGCCGAAGGAAGCATTCCAACATTGTTGGAATGTTTCATTCGGCACTGTCTCTATTCACTTTCGTGTTCACACGGTTCATTTCGAGGGAAAGAGGCGGAATGAAATCACGAAATGAACGATAAATGAATCATGTGAATGGGCTATTAGCGCGTTTACCCGGAAAGCAAGAGGTCCTGGGTTCAAGTCCCAGAGGTGTCAATATCTTTTTCTGATTTTTCTGTTTTCAGATTTTCGGTTGAGTTTCGCTTATATTATCTTCATTTAATTAAATAAAAAAGATAAAATCAGTCCGGCGTGTGCGGCCAGATTTATTATTTTCCGCTGTTACGTTACGGGTCAATCACAATCGAGTCGGGCGCCCGGCAGGCTCTCAGCAAGTAAAATCGTACCTCACACTAAGAATTTTTAGTAGGTACGTCTTTTTGTATGGGAAAAAAATGTTGGAATTTCGGAAAAAGTTGTCAATCTTTTTTACTCCTACCATCATTTAGAATCACCTCCCGAAGTTAATGCACTTTACTCCCGGACACCCTGGATATATTTAAATTTCTTTATTTTACATTATTTCCATATGCAGGAGGTCCTGAGGAATATAATTCCCCTCAGGGCCTACGTCATCTTAGGGGATGCTGTGAGAGTACGGCTGGAGTTGTCAAAGGGACTCGTTCAATCATTCTATCCCATTGTATTATTGATTATCCAATAAATGGTTCCCTGGGCTGCGGTACCCATACCCGCCCCCCAAATTGACGAAGAATGGTCGTTGCGAGACTGGAGGGATTGGGGAAGAGGTAGGTGGGGGAATACCTGGCTATTTAGATCTGGTCACGTAAAACTGCTAAAGATATTTCACAACACAATTTTGAATTTGATTTTACAGGATACCGATACTGGTAGTATCTAGTATCTACAGCTTATTATCGCTTGTAAGAATATCTAAACCAAGAATCTGGAAACCGAAAAATAATAAGATACAGCACGTCTCTTGGTACCTACCTACTTCATGAATTTTTAGTAATAATACACCAAATCTATTAGGAATTTTGATGTGAAATTTTATTTGCACCGTTGTGATTTGAAACTCGATGAAACGGAAGCGAGCGACACTAAAAAGAGAAAAGCACGTACATATATATTTAGCCGGCGAGATAATGAGATAGGAATAAAATATTTATTTATTTCACAGGTACTCGGTTCCATCTTGGTTTAGCGGCATAAAGCACCTGACGAACCTTAGCGGACGGACATTCAACGGACAAGTGTCAAATCCTACAAAATCTTTTTTTTTTAAATCAATAACCAATCTTCAAACCACTCCAAAATGAACAGGAAAAGAAAACATAAAAGACTCCGAAGAAGAAAATACAAGTAGATACTAATAAGATGACCAAATTTATAGGGAAAAAAGGCGCACTGGAATTCGACAACAAAAATATGGAAAAAAATCACAATCTTTTACATTGACAAAAAAAATGCTTCGTAGTCTTCCTACTCTTGTCTACTTTAGTTTTCTGAAAGTTTCACTTCTACCACGTGTGGATTGCACACTCTGACTTTTCGTCGAAATTATAATAATCTAGCCATAAGAAAATTGCTTTTGTTTCTTTTTTAGGTTGATTTGAAAACGAGTACCTACCTATGGCAAGTGTACTGTTGAAACAGCGTACGGGTGCAACTAGAAAGTGCATTGCGCCAATCTAGGATCATCTGACCGCAATAATAATAGTGCAGGCCATTTCCACAGCTGCACCGGCTTTACAACAAAAATGCAGAGAGTTATATAATATCACAGAAGCGGCACGGTTAACCCAAATAATCCAACTGTGACCGAAATGCAACTGCACCGCATCGATTTCCTATTTTATTCGAATGCCGATAACTATACAGGGTGTAACAGCACGTACCTGAACAATTTTAACCAGCGATTCCTTAGAATATTTGGAGTAAAAAACGTAGAAGTCAATTTGCTATCAGATGATATTTTTTCCAATAGAAAAATAATATTTTTCTATCAGTTAATTGAAAATAAAATATTATTCGTGGAAATTTTTATTTAAATAACCTCAAATAAAAATACCGGAGGAGTAAATAAAAACATATAAATAAGTAGTCTCAACGTGGCATGACCACCACCTTGAAGACCGAAATAGCTGTCACAATAATAGAAACTAAAATACTACCAGAACTTAAACCCCCACATTCCGAATTTCTGCCGATTTATAACATATTTCTCTTGAACATCGTTATTTTTGAAGATAATGTCTATAATCTAAGTCAGTGGTTGAGTGGGCATAGCGCTAGGGTCCCATCCGGGCGTCGCGTGTTCGATTCCTCGGCTGGCTAAGTCCTCCATCACAACACAAGCAACATTTCGGCTTTCTGTGGTGGTAGTAGGAGATTTTCAAACATTGTTGGGTTATTCGTAACCCGGGAATGTGTCTTTATTTAAAAAAAAAAAAAAAGTCTATACATTTGTACCTGGAAGCAGTCCCAATTGCGACCATTATCTTTTTCTATTTTTCTGTCTTGTTCTCTTTCATATTTTCGTTTACATTATTATTAGTGTTATCTTCTTCTTCAATGAAATATTTCACTGATGGGAATAACCTTCAAAAGTTATAAAAAGAGAATATAAATAAAAAATATATAAAAAAAATAAATACGTTATTAGCTTAATTTTGCCTCATATTTGTGGGAAAACGTGCGTAATCATTGTCTAAATGTCTTAAACTTTTTTTTGTTAAAGGGAACACAGTAACCGCACGCCACTGCCAACACGAAATTATTTATTTTTCCACATAAAGGTACCATAGTAAAAAAGAAACTAAAAGAAAAAGCAATATTTGACTTTGCTGCCCACGCAATTTCTCGAATGCAGAAAAATATCGAGGACGCAAAATCTTTGTGTGTTTTCTGTAAAAAAATCATTTATTGATCTGACACAGAGTGGTTAACCCTGAGGAATGGATGTCAACAATATACGTTAACACGGCTCTTGAATGCAATTAAAATTATGTGTAATAAGTTACTAACACAAGCGCAGTACTTTGAATGCGATTTATTGCACATAACAATATATGTGCTGTTTTAGGTACTACATAATTCTAAATTTATTAACCTCAGGCCTCGGGCATATTCTGTCGGAAGGTCATTTTGGGTCGGTATATGTTCGCTTTGCAATTAAATCTAAATAAAATGAATATTTTTGAACGTATCCGAAAGCTAAAAACCATTAAAAGAGTGATTTCTCACAATGATAGTAAGGGAGACAACGATATCTATGGGACTTGTATGGGTTGTCCCCAAAAGCGAACAAATTAGTCTGAGGGGTGTTGGTTATGTAATGATGCAGAATCAGAAATTATGTTAAAGAGGGTAACCAGAGAAAACTAGAAATATGTTATATATTTTTAAATTTATATATTTTAAAATCAGATTTTAGACCTATTGACCCTTTTCCACAAAAAAATATAAATAGATTTCGAAAGATTGTTCTTTTATCTAACATTCGCATGATTGAAATTTTGGAAAAAAAAGTTTTTTTAGTATAATAAGGTTATACCATAGGTCGTTAACAGATTTGTTAAACTTTCAAAAAAGATTTTGTATAATACCACACCCATTTCAAATCTTATAATAATGCAGTAAAATAAATCAATACATTATCTGGGTATCGCATGTTTTAGAATTTTAATTTTAGTTTAAATAAAACTAAAAGTTCTTGACGAAAATTGGTTCGTTTGTGTATTTATTTGCGCACTTACAAACTAATATATTTAAGATTTTTTTAACATTCTTATTTAACTTAGACATTATTGAAAAATGATAAATACTTATCAAAAAATAATTACAAAAAGTACATTATTTTAATAGTTTTATAATCGCGCCTTTCAGCATTTTAGGATGTAGGTATAAATTAAAGCAAATTTGGAATGAAATAAAATCGATATTGAGTTATAATTTTAAAAAGCTTGTACGGAGAATAATTAATCTTTCTCATTGTAATCGCCCTGCACGATCGTAAGAACAACTTCCGACGAAATGTGGATTTTCGGCCGCTGGCTGGTTAAACGCTCTTAAGTATACAGTATACTCATGGGAGTTCCCATGCACATGTTTTTGACCGACGACATTTTCAACGTCATTTACAGATAGTTTAGCAACTATCTTTTGACGCATGCCACAAAGTAGAAAAACTGCCTCCATTTTTTTTTTTTTTTTACAGTGAATACCGCACAAGAATCTCAACTGCTCCCGTCTGGAGCCAGTGAGACTATGGCATCCCCAATTGGGGTATGTTGTGAGGCTGAAGGTAGTGGGGGGGGGAAGGAGGTGGGGAAGAGGAAGGTTGGGAAGTACCTGGCTATTCAGATCTGGTCACCAAACACGGCTAAAAGCCATTTTCAAGCAACGTTTCAATTCTGAATGGTGGTCTTACACCAGGGCGATACTAATAGTATCTTCCACTCTGGAACATGCCGCAAATATATTATATATTATTTTAAATGAATTAATTGTGAAATAACACAAATTAATCAAATAAAATTTATTTTCGCATGCCGGGTTTGAACCCGCGACCTCCGGATTGTGAGTCAAGAGTCTTACCCACTGCACTACGGAGGTCGTCAAATTTTTATATTTCTACTTTGCTATACTTTCTACAGCTCCTTCCCTTTCTAGTTGTACCATCGCATCGTAAAACAATTAATAATGTCACAACTTTTATGTTTGTTTAATACAAATTACAGCTTATCTACTTTAGTATTATTTTTAATCAATATAATCCAAATTACCAAAAAATGGTTATAATGATTGTCCAGTATAATCGTAGCTTTTTGCTTTTGAGATAAAGGCCGGGCTCATACATCCGATTTTACTTTTCGATTGTCTGATCAGACAATCGGATCAGATAAACACCGCGCACATCCGATTCGAAACCACATAGGTATAAAAATCGGGGCCACGCCCTTTTTCAGACTGGATTGGACGGCTGACGAGAAAGGGCGTGGCCTATTTTTATTACAGATCCGATTTTCGAATCGGATGTGTGCGGGTTTTCATAAGATCCGGTTGTCTGATCAGACAATCGGATCAGACATTCAGATGGAAAAATCTGATGTAGGCGCCCGGCCTTATGCACGTGTTCTGATAACAAAATGGCCACTCACATATTTCAAATTTTAAATAGAACACCTGACCGACTGCGAAAAAATTATAATTATAAAGGAGTGTTTTTTTTATATTATTTTATATGAATACCGCACAAGAGTCCCAACTGCTCCCGTCTGAAGCCAGTGAGACTATGGCATCCCCAATTGGGGTGTGTTGTGAGGCAGAAGGTAGTGGGGAGGGGAAGGAGATAGGGAAGAGGAAGTCGGGGAAGTTCCTGGCTATTCAGATCTGGTCACCAAACAGGGCTAATACTATTTCAAGCCAACGTTTCAATTCTGAATTGTGGTCTTACACCAGGGCGATACTGAGAGTATCTTCCACTCTGAAACCTGCCGCAAATATACTATGTACTAGCTGGTTCCCGGCATGCGTTGCTATGCCATTTAATAAAGATTTTTTCTCCCTGCGTGTCCTATCCCATTCATCCCGTTCCCCTTCTGCCTCCCCTTCCTCTCCCGCGTCCCCTTCCCCTCTCGCGTTCCCACTCTGCCTCCTCCACTTTCACTCTCCCCACTCCACTCCCCCCTACCGAGTTCCCCTCCCCCCTCCCGTAAACCCCCTACACGAATTACCCTCCCTCATTTCCCTACATTCAGTCCCTGTACATTCAGTTTTCAAAGAGCTCGCGTGTTCACTTTTTTTATACAAATTTCATAATACCAGAGCTCACCAGTACTTTTATACAAACCTTGTCCTGACAATAACAAACACAACAAAAAAAGAATTATCCGATTTGGTTAAGTCGTTAGGAAGTTATGCGCGTACATACATTTTGGCGATTCATTTTTATTTATTTAGATTATAGATTATTTTAAATGAATAAATTGTGAAATAACACATAAAATTTATTTGCCTCGCCGGGATTCGAACCCCCGACTTTCAAGAGCCTTACCGCTGGACTACGCCGGCCGTCGTGTTCATATGAAATTCATCATATAAATACGACGCGCGTCGTATTCATCGTATAAACATAAATACATCACGCGCAACGACGGGTTAATAGTTCCGGAATTTAACAATAAGTACGGACAGAGAACGTTTGAATACATTTTGAATACATCATACCGAAGTTATTTAATTTATTACCTGACACTATAAAGCTATGTAATTCTATGAATAAGGTTAAATATATGGTGAAAAATTGGCTATCGAAAAAAAAATTATATTGATATTGACTGTACGAACAAATGTTGAATCTGTGTATACGTATAAGATATAAATTTCAAATTTTAAAAATGTATATGTAACTAAAATATAACCACCTGTTGACAAGCCAATTCAATTGGCTTAGTAGGACTTGTTTGTTGATTATATGTATTATCTATTATTTCAATAAAAAAATTAAATAAAATAAAATCACAGGCACTAATGAAAAAAAAGTCCACATTTTTTGCTTAATTTCGCAGTACTATGAGCATGGAACTAGGCTTGTTGAAAAAATATCGATATATCGATATTTTTAATTCAAAATATCGATATTTTTAGCCGATATATTTTGATCCGATATATCGATATTAAATATCCACTATCGAAAATTGTATCAAAAACGATATTTTTGTATATTTATGTAACGAAACTCACTAGAATCCAAAACCGTATAGGAACGAACGGAAAAAGTAACTGTATCGGGTTCGTGACATCTAGCGGTTGAAATTTTAACTATTAATAGCTTAAAATACTATCTCAATATGTGTAGGTAAGTGCATAGAAATGTATGATATTTTCGGCCATTTCGACTAAGTCATTCCCATAGCGCCTCCCACGCGCACACTTTGGAGCGACCGAGTCCCGCGTCACTTCAGGCCGCCGCACAATGGTTTTACTAATATGAGAGCGTCGAAAACAAATCGATATTTCAAATTGCAGGGACCATTAAATTTTGTTTCTATATCTTGACATCACATACCAGCGCATCTTTCCCCCTATTACCGAACTCAGCAAAACGTTTCGTCGCTGCGTAACACGTCAGCAAAGATTGACTTCCCGAGCAGTCAGGACGTTCGTGTGAAAGTACAACGTTTTTTATATAACATTTAGGGACTGATAACTTTTTACACCGCTTGCTGGTAAACTTTTTTCAACGTGGATCCTTTAGGTGTGTATTAAAGATTTTAAGTTTATTTTTTCATTTACTAATGCGACAAATTTGGGATATTTAAAAAAAAACATCTCGTGAATTTAAAAAAAAAAACGAAGATTTCTGGAATACTTAAGATTAAGGATAAATACTGGTTTGCCTGATACAATAAAAAGGTTTAAAAATATTAGTTAGAAGATAGCTTTTTAGTTTTTTATATTTTTGTAATTATTGTCTAATAAAAATAAATACTGTTAAAAATACCATCATTTTTATTGAGATCTTTGTACATTTAAATAATACACATTGTGTATAAAAATTACCATTGATAATATTGAGCAGAATACAGTATTGATAAGTTTTAAGATTTTCACGGCCAAAAGCATTTTCGTTATTTGTTTTTGGGGTGTTATGCCGTGTTGCGCTACCTCATAGTAGAGGAGGTAGCGTACCTCCTCATCCGGAGGTAGCGCAACACGGCATAACACCCCAAAAACAAATAACGAAAAAGAATACAGTATTATTTTAAAAACGCAAAATCTTTAAAAATTTGATTGATATATCGATATTTTTTCCTTGATATATCGACGACGATATTGATATTTTAATAAATATCGATATATCGAAATATCGATATTTTTTTTTCACTTTCGACATCCCTACATGGAACACGTATGTTATGCACTAATTCCAATATTAAATTTGTTATTACTACCTCATTGACGTAGTATATTAGGTCAATGTACTACCTCCTACTTGTTTCTGGTAACTCGTCGAATTTTCATCCGATTCACTTCATTCAAAGTTTAAATTAAAGAAAATTAATTTTATACGCGGATGAACCTTGACTTACGAAAAATTATAGGACCTCCGCCATTTTTGCAATCAACAACTTTTTTGCAGACCATGGTTCATGCGCATTCTACGTTCATACAATAACGACATTTTTTTTTGAATTTCATGTTTCATATGATTTCCATGAAGATAAATAACTACAACATGAAGATAAATAAAGACGAAACAAAGCTACTGGCTTTATGCCGAACGCAACATCAGATGAGAGTAGAGATGTCAGGAGTTCCACTAAAGAACACCAAGGAGTTTGTATACCTCGGGAGCAAAATAACATGGGACGGTCGGTCTATGAGCGAGGTCGACAGCCGTATACACACCAGACTAGGCTTGCATTCAATAAAAGGTCGAAAATAATAGAATCGAATAATATAGACCTAAAACTGAGAATACTCCTCATGTATGGAGTATCTTGATGTACGGCTGCAACACATGCCTATCCGAAAGAGATAAACGCAGACTAGAGGCTTTTGAGATGTGGTCCTAGAAGACTATTAGGAATTTCCTGGAGAGAGTCGAGAGACCACATTACAAATGAGGAGGTTCTCCAAAGAATCGAAGGAGGAAGGCACCTGCTCAGGACCTTGTCCGAAAGGCGTGCAAGATGGATCGGCCATGTAATACGACAAGAAGGCCTCTTGCATGCCATAATGGAGGGTATGACCGAAGGGACAAACTCTAAGGGACGCCCACGCCGAGAGTACCTGGAGGACCTGCTAGTGGACGTGCGCTACTATCATATGCAGACTTCAAAAGAGCCGCACAAGACAGGGAAGAATGGAAGAGAAGAATAGAGGAAATTGCTGCAAACCAATCCCAGGATTAAAACCAGAGAGAGAGTTGATTTCCAAGGACTTCAGAATTCCAGCCGATTTGGTCGGACACTGGGCTGTATTCAAATCAAATTTTCAGTAGTGTTTTTTCTTGTTCAAATTTACCTTTATATATTATGTAACAAAAGTTTCCAGAACGAAAATAAATTATATCTTGAAAAAAAAAACCTCGGCTGGACCAGATTCCCCCGGAAAGGATTACCTATCCTTTACTCTAAATTTAAATCTTAAATAAAGACTAAAGGATATATACCAAAGATACCCAACACTGACAATAACAAATTTTTAATTACTTCATTTATCTCACTTAGTGAAGCGAGTTGGAAAACATATTTTGATAATGTAATTCAAATAATCATAATGGATGTTGAATGGTATTTCTAGAACCATCTATCTTTATAAAATATAATATTATTATCAAATTTAGACATACGGTCCATGAATATAAGCTCCGTAAGTTGTTTGTTGTTGTCTACGGTCTAAGGCGTAATTTATTGTCTAAGGCTTTATTCACCAGTTCGGTCTAATAGATTCAAGAGGGGTGCAAAAAGGTTAGGGTATGGTAGTGGGTGTCTGAAAAGCAAGTGGGAGGTATGGGGGCGAGATGTTCATAATGCGTATGCGTAAAGTTATACGTCTGAGAAGTTGGTAAAGGTTGAAGTTCAACAACTCTATAATGTTGAATATGATGATTTGATGGAATGGGAAAGTATGAGAAGTATGTTTTGAAAAAGTGGAAATAAGATTTCGCCAATGAAAAATTGTTATTGTTGATTCTGGGTATACTTGAAAGTAAGCGTCGAATTTATTGAAAGGTCAATGATCGCAATTTACAAAATCAGGAAAAGTTATCTCAACAATAGAGATAACTTCGGAGAGTTGTACAAATAAAACATTTTGCCACTTCATACTGAAATGCGCTAGATATCGGAGGACGCTTGTCTGAAAATTTTTTGAATGGCAAAAAATGCTTTCCCGAAATTTCAAAATTAGAATCTCATAAAAAGGTATTTTAGATTCACATTACAAGTTTTACAGGTGATATTAGTAGTGTACATGAATATGTACGTATTTTCAATGTCTCTCAACAGATATCTGTAGTTATGTGTAGTTTTAAGGTGTCTCAAGTCTCAATACATGTAATTGGTAATAGAAGGGGATAGCGACAAAAGTCGGACGTTTGGGTCTAATACCCGAATGGTTACGAAGTTAGCCGATCGTATCCGAGCTACAGGCGGGCACCTTCAGTGAGCGGTTCCCCGGCTTCAGATTCAGACAGACACACAGAAAGTCAACATTATAACACAGCTCCTTGCGTCGGGGGTTAAAAAGAGAAAATAATATAACACGGTCTATTAAATTTTATCTACAAAGATTTGAACTGAGTCGATTGCAGCGCAACTTGGAACGCAAAGAAATCGTCCATATTTTCATAATTTGAAAACTTTTCCTAAAGTCTCATGTATATCAACGATTTGAAATTACAAACAAAAATCGATTAAAATAAAAATCAATATTTGTGGCTCTACCTACAAAAAAACCAGAGTGTGCAATACACACGCGGTAGGAGCGAAACCTTCAGAAAACTAAAGTAGACAAGAGTGGGGTGACTACGAAGGACTTTTTTAATCAATGGGAAGAATGATTTTTTACATATTTTTGTCGGCGAATTCCAGTGCACCTTGCTAGCATTGGCGCTACTTGCGGCCAACGCCAAACCCAAAACCTGGAAAGGACATGCAATAAACAAGCCGGCGGCTAGCTCACATAGCCGGCGCGAGCAAGGTTCCTCTTAAACCCAGGGCGAGTGTTTGTGGTTCGCTTGTAAATTCCTACTTCCCTTCCTTTCCTCACAATCTCCAGGTCTCCTTCCTCAATCAGAACACAGTTGTTATGCACGAAAAAGGGTTTATTCATTTAAAGGTGAACAGGATTATACACAAGCCAGCCTCGGCACTAAACACATGGTTATTTGGCTAACTAAAATGCTATTGTTCTCTCAACTCTCTCTCTACGCGTATATGGTGAAGTTAAATGTCAGTTCTTAGCACACAGAGGGAAAGCAAGGTTCATTGGTACTCACAAACAGGAGATAGGCAGTCGTCAGACGGGTACTGGTTAGGCGGGAGCTTCTTGAGCACAATGCACAATCAAAGTAAAACATCGCGAGTTCAGTTTACGGGGAGCGCAATCACGGGGACACAGTTGTTATGCCGAAGGTCGGCCGAGGAATGAATGCGGGGAGCCGCTCGGCGCTTGGCTACGGGCGCCGCGCGGCGCGGGGAGAGGGGGGCGGAGGGCCTGTGCAAGGGGTCAATTCGCTATTAGCTCGCACGGGAATCAATTCCGTAACGTAACAACCTTTTCCTATACTTTTGGTCATCTTATTAGTAGGTATTTATGTTTTCTTCTTTGGCGTCGCTTTCTTTTGTGTTTGCTTTGCCTGTTCATTTTGGAGTGGTTTGAAGATTGGATATTAATTTTACACAAAAAATTATTATTTTTTTGGATTTCGTAGGATTTGATCCTTGGTCCGCTGAATTATGATTTGGTCTCCTTTTAGTGTCGCTCGCTTCCGTTTCATCGAGTTTCAAATCAGAACGGTGCTAAAGAAGTTTTTACTTAAAAAATCTTGTCCTTATTCAATTGATCGTGGAAAAGTAGAAAGAGCAGTTTTCAGAAATGTGAAAAATTAGTCTCACAGCATTACGCTCATCACACACAAGAAAACCATAGAAAATGAGATAATGAAAACGTTTGAAATTTTGTATTGCAGACAACTAATTGCGTGCTCAACTAAAGGTAATTATTCGTAAACCGCAACAGCAAATAATACAATGCATATCCACTTAATCTCCAATAATATCTTCTATAAAAAACGACCGTAAAAGCATATTATTATAACTAAACTCTCCGTTGCGGTCTAGGTTCGTCAAAGGTCTATCCATCATCTTCTCACCATTTACGGAGACAATGCAGTAAAAGGCGTGTGGAGAAATATGAAAGTTATTTGCGAAAGAAAATTGTGTACAGAATGAATTACCTGCAGTTTATTTCAAATACTGAATGCTATTGCACGAAGAAGACGGTCTGAAATCATATTTTAGAAATCGTTAAGCTCCAGTTCAGAGGTTTCCCAAATATGATCGGTTAACTGTCTTCATAAATGGCAGAAAATCAAAGCATTATAATATTACCAGCAGTTAAAAACTTGCTTCCGCGGGAAAACTGTAGTATGAAAACTTCAATAGTTCTTTTTTAATAATATAGATGGCAGCATTTCCGTTTGTTTCGGGTACGTGGAGCGAGTGTGTACGACAGATGTTAGCGTATTAATAATGTAGATACAGTACCTAGAGAGGCTAACCCTAAAAAAAATATGTACATATTAATACACGTTAGTACGTCGATCGTCCAATTGATCTTGTCAGAAACCTCCAGTTTTGAGATAATGACGGAAGCAATATTCGAATGCTCTCTAAAAATCAAATATTATTTACACGTGTCTGTGTTTTATGTATAAAATAACACCGGGTAGCGCATAAGGTACATTGGTATGACATTTTGAAATAACCTACAAGTGACCCAGAAAACATTAACACTTTGTTGAATTCACTACAAGTTTTTATAATTGATTTGGCGGTATTTATTTTATTTTATTTTTTTATTATTATTGTTCAACAGAATAATTCCAATTACAGTACAATTTAGTTACCCTATAAGCATTTAGGCAAGTGACTCTTCAATAACGTTTTTAAGGCATATAAAGAACAGTCACTTACATCCAAAGGTTTGCAATTTCATTTAACAGCACCACTCCCCTCGTCATGCTATGCTTTGCCAAGACGTCTGTTCTGCCGTTCGGTACTTTAAATAAGTCATGATTCATGATGTCGACTTCGGCTGTAGTGGTCTGGTACATATAAATCTATAATATATATATAATATAAATTTTCAAAGACAGAATAGCAAGACTTGCTTTCCGTGTAGTTTCTAGACTCACAGAATCAGTTTCCTCAAGTAATTCAATATGGTGCATGAACCTTGGATAGGTTCCATGCTTCCGCATATGAACAAACCTGAGGAATTTCTTTTGGATTTGCTCTGACATATCAATGTACTTCTGATGGTACGGTGCCCAAACATCGCTCGTGTACTCCAGCTTGCTTATGTCTTAAGTATAATGTAATCGGAGTATTGGACCAGATAGAGGGTACACTTTTACATCCTAACTGCACACTCAACTCAAATTTTGATTTTTCACAGATGTCTGACTAAACTACTAGAACTAGACTATCAACATATTTGAATACATAAATATATATTTATTGTACCTTTGTCTAATTAAATATGTGTATGTTTTTATTTTTGTCATTATCAGTAATTTTAGTTAAAAAAAAAAGGAAAGTGAGCCATTTTTAAAACTTTGTGGTAGAACGCAAAATTTTTGTATTTCAAAAATGTTATGTTTATTTCTGAAGGATAGACAAAATAAACCAGGATTAAATGTTACAAGTGAGTTTTATTGTAATGAATTGGTTACACGACATTGTCAAAGTATGGCCGACCAAGAAATGACAGGTAGCATAGATAGTGTTGCCATCTACCGGCAATCGTCTGATACAAAGGACCGTTTGGTTTATACGAATTTATTATTCTAACAATTTTTATTTTTTTTATTTTTTATTTTATTGTTTTTATTTCTTGCTAGAGCAATCCCGATGAGTTACAGAACTCATTTTAGGACAGGAGGAACATACAAATTAATCATAGGTGGGAGGAAATAGTTAAAATTTTACATAGGAATTTGGATATTAAAAATATAAGATTCACATACAAGAAGAAAAATAAAAGACAGGTTGAGTAGAATAAACAGCAATGGAAAACAATTAAAGAAAAAGGGAACAAGGTTATACAGATATGGATGATTACAACTTAATGGAAAAGAAAAGAAGAGAAAAGAAACAAGACAATTGAACATGACAAGAAAATTACAAAGTTTCATCCTTATACATACTTAAAAAATATTCTTTTAAAGCATTACTCTGATTTTTTTTATTTTGCTGGATTCCCTTGTACATATCTGGTAGCGAATTATATAGTGTATAGGCAACATAGTTCAGAGATTTTATCCCATATTTTGTTGTGTGTGTTTGAGGTATGCGGATTTTATTGCTATTTCGAGTATTGTGAGTGTGGATGTCTTGATTGTAAAGTGGCTTGATGTTAGTGTGAGTTGATTGTTGGGTAATTTGTAGGATGGTGCTTGTGATTTCATGTTTAGGAAGGACTGTGATTGGAAGATTACCGGAAACTGAATAGATGTCTCTGACATGGGTGTCCCATGGAAGTCCATAAACATTTCTAAGAGCTCGGTTTTGAACCACCTGCAGATCAGCTATCAATTTCTTTGAGGCAAATCCCCAGATACAGCAGAGATAAGAAAGGTGTGAATGTACCATGGCGTAGTAAGTACACTTTTCGTTTTATAAAATTTTAAAACGTATTTTATTTCCTTTCAAAAAAAGTTCTTAGTTTTCGGATGCGTTCAGAAATATTCCATTTATTTTAATTATATTTTAAAGCGGAAATATTTTGATGCTCTGACATAATACGGTGGAGGTCTGAAGGTTAATAATAAAGATGATTGAAACGTAGAAAAAGTAGGGTATTATAAATTACTAATATATTTATAAAAATCACAATGTTACAGCACGTGACATCCAGCGAGAGAGAATTATTATAGGAAAGCGTGAAAGTAAATTGCAATGTTTCCTCGACAAGGACAACATTTAAAATATTAGAACGAAGTTATTACAAAACATGAAGTGTTGGCAAACCCACGATGAGATGGAACCCCCTGTCTAAGCAGAAACATTTATTAACTCAGTAGATTTAGTAAATATATTCAAAGATACGTATTGTTCATACAACTAAGAATTCGTTACATAATAACTGGTTTTTATAATGTACCGATAAACCCACTTTACCAAGTGGCCAAATTATTCAACAATCGTGAAGTCTTACTAATTTTGCACGTGGGAAATAGCGGATTTATTTATTCACATTAACATATTTACAAGGTATCTTTTTTATGTGAATACCTCACTGCTTCCGGCTGCAGCCAGTGAGACTATGGCATCTCCAATTGGGATATGTTGTGAGGCTGAAGGTAAGAGGGGAGTGGAGTCACCAAACACGGCTAAAGCCATATCAAGCAACGTTTCAATTCTAAATGGTGGTCTTACACCAGGGGATACTGATCCCCCCATTACACGTATCAGTATTCGCATCAGTATTTGAATACTGATGCGAATACTGATGCGTGTAATGGCTAATACTGACGCATCGACAAAATTACTGACGCGCATCTAGATATTTGGATCGGTTCTCATCAGTATTGGGGCGTGGCCGAAAAGTGGTGGGGATACTGATGCTGTACTGATGCGTGTAATCCCCCCATTACACGTATCAGTATTCGCATCAGTATTTGAATACTGATGCGAATACTGATACGTGTAATGGCTAATACTGACGCATCGACAAAATTACTGACGCGCATCTAGATATTTGGATCGGCCTCATCAGTATTGGGGCGTGGCCGAAAAGTGGTGGGGATACTGATGCTGTACTGATGCGTGTAAGGGCTCGCCGCATCAGTACGTCAGTATTTCTTGTGCGCCATGGAAGACGGTGCCGTCTTATCGCCTGTAGCTATGTCGGACAGCATGTCGCATCTCCAGTTCCGCCGTGAAACGTCCTAGTTACATTCATCGAGGCTTATGAGATGCGTGATATACTATGGAATAAGCGTCACAAGGACTAGAAAAATACTGTAGAGAGGAATAAAGCCATTTTTTTTTTTTTTAGTACATAAGCTTCACCTGAGGAAAATAATTTCCCTCAGGGCCTATGTCATCTTTGGGGATGCTGTGTGGAAGATTTTTTTATGAAAGTAAGGAGAGGAGAGTTCTTGCAAGGAAAATGGTTTAAGGGGTGGGTAGGAATCTGGAGTTCAGTGTATCTTGGTCATCCGCCTCCAAGATCTAGACAAACCTCACCCCATGAACCCGGGCACCCCTGCTAAATCACCAAACGTAGCCAACCACTTTTGATGACCTATGGCAGAGGTGTTGGTTATCCAATAAAGGTTCCCGGGGCGGCGGTACCCATTCCCGCCTCCCAAATTGTATTGGAGGAATTGAAGGGAATAATGGTCAGCGTAAATCCAAATATTATGAGGGAAGATGTACGAATAAAAATAAGTACGTTGCAATGCAATTATAGGTCAACTCAAAAAAATCGATCATAGTGTATATCCAAAAATCGTAGAGTTACAGCAAATTTTTCTCTTGGCGTGTTCGAGGCTCTCATGGCTGTATTTTGTTTCAAAATATATGGAATAACCATATCTAGCAATTTGTTGAAATTATAATTTTTTTTTTTTTTTTTTACAGTGAATACCGCACAAGAATCTCAACTGCTCCCGTCTGGAGCCAGTGAGACTATGACATCCCCAATTGGGGTATGTTGTGAGGCTGAAGGTAGTGGGGAGGGGAAGGAGGTGGGGAAGAGGAAGGTTGGGAAGTACCTGGCTATTCAGATCTGGTCACTAAACACGGCTAAAGCCATTTTCAAGCAACGTTTCAATTCTGAATGGTGGTCTTACACCAGGGCGATACTAATAGTATCTTCCACTCTGGAACATGCCGCAAATATACTATATATTATTTTAAATGAATTAATTGTGAAATAACACAAATTAATCAAATAAAATTTATTTGCGCATGCCGGGTTCGAACCCGCGACCTCCGGAATATGAGTCAAGAGTCTTAGCCACTGGACTACGGAGGTCGTTGTTCATCCTAAAATAATTTTTATGGTCGTGTGGATCAGTCAGCAAAATATCATCCATTAAATTCAAGTGTGAGAATTTTTCTTTTTTGAGAAGCCAGTTCTTCACTCGTTTCTTTGTACCGAACGCAAAAATTATAGCAACACAGGTTTTTCTTTTCGGATTCATCAATTTAAAAGCGTCTGTTCCGCAAGGTTTCGCAACGATACTGACGTCAGTATACTGACACGTGTAATGGCTCACAAATACTGACGGTTGTCGTCAGTAATTCGCATCAGTAAATACTGATGCGAATACTGATACGTGTAATGGCCGGATGAGAGTATCTTCCACTGCCGCAAATGTGAAAACACAAATCAATCACATAAAATTTATCTGCGCACGCTGGGATTTGAACCCGCGACCTCCGGATGGCTAGTCGTGAGCCGTGCTCCTCGACGCGGAGGCTGTCCTACACTAACCAGAGTAAATCTAGAAAAATTGTGATTTTGAAAGTTATTACGGAATCAAATGTTGTAGAATCAGGCAGATTATGATACGCCTAGCCACATTATGATCTGTCGCATGGTGAAATGGCGGCAGATCGTGATGTGCCTGAGGCGCATCATGATCTGCCTTATTTTACGATTGGCCTGCAACACATACCTTTTAAAAAATTAAGTAATGTGTAATCAATTCGAGGTTTGATTCATTTACTATGTCAACGGGAAATAGGCTCATGTGCAGTAATTGGTAGGTATATGTATCTACGGATATTTCTAAGAAATTAACGAATTGATATGAAATGTATACGTTGCCAAATAATTAAGTAATGTCCAATTAACATAAGCGTGCAAAATTTGTGACTTGCTAAAAATAGTTAAAAGTGCAGATAATAAAAATGGCGCAATATAACAAACGGGTATAACAATGTGGGTACTTAAATAAAACGTGAGTGTCGCAAATACATTAACAATAATAAAGCGATTTAGAGCCCAACGCCAAAAACGTATCCTCAGGATGTGAAAACTTTAAAGGTTAGATCAATATTGAAATAGAAATATTAAGGCATGATTATTAGCACAGTCTGGTTAGGCGAACGACATTGAACTCAAAATGATTATCATCGTATTCAAATGCTCATTTGATAATTTATTTTTCGTATTTGCATGTATAATGAAAATTAAGTGTGTGGTGTAGTGCCGTCGTGTCCAACATAATATGTTATATTATAACGTCCGAAATCATTAAGTTTACGACGTTAAATACCAACACTATTAATTATGCGATTAAAAAAAATAGATCCCAAAATTTCATCAATCTTTGCCCAGAATACTAACGGAGGGAAATAATTATAGGTACCGAGTTAGTGGATATGTTCAATTAATCACCAAACAAATATAAAACGACGTTTTTTTTATTATTTTTCTTTATTCATTGCTTTGATGGTTACATAATGGGGTATTTCCACGTTTTATTTATTATTTCCTTTTTAAAAAAATTAAGCAAAAAATTACGATGATTACATCATTTTTATTTTCTTTTACTTCCCATTTTGGAATTACCGCTAAAACGATATTTTGGGGCATGGCTATCGTGTGACGTTGTGAGTGAGGACGCTCACTGACAGTGTTTATTTATGCTAGTTCAGCTGAGCGACACTTGTGACGTCACAAACCCATTTGCCAACCGTGGGCCGTTTTGATTTGGTCAGTTTTAGATCGTTTTTAAAATCAATAATATTAAATGAAAACATAAAAATCAAACATTTTTAGTAGGATTAATAAAATCAGAAAAATAATCTTTAAATATTCGGTACATTTTCAACAGAATCCCTCGTTTGTGGAAATACCCCAATTTTTTCGACCACATACGTGCCTGTTATTTATGGTGGTCGGTGGTGTTACTGAGGCAGTTCATTTATATATAACTAGCCGACACGGCGATCTTCGTACCCTTCGTAATATCTGTTGTGTTAACTCAGTAGCTGAATTAAATTCAGTTTTTTTATTAAGTTAAAAAATTATGTTTTCATTACACAACGGAGCAATTATTTATCGATGCGCAACTGTCCGTGTTTTATTTTTGTCAGTATCACAGATATGGCGTTGTGTACGGATTTATATTTCTTGTGATTTTCTTACTTTTTCACTTACGGGAATGGCGCTTCATTTTCTTTATACGTGTGAGGGCGATTTATTATAATTATTGTATTTTTTCCTTTGGAAGGGTGCAGATATACGTTCACCGTTTCTCTCATTTTCGACTGTTGACATTTGGTGTGTAAGAAAGAGGGGCAGCATTATATGTTTAAGAACAATATCAAAACAATCAGCGCATTGACATTTGACGTTTTTGAATTTTTCTCACTATTCAATATTATACTTAAAACAACATTGATGCAGCTCTTTCAAAATATGAGAATTTGTTCCATACAAAATGTATGAGGAAAAGAATTTTCTTCATAACTTTTCTTTCGTACATTTTTCCGATGTTTTAATAGCTATTCTGCTATTCGGGGCGGAGACAAATTCTACAAACCATTGATCATAAAAATCGGTCCAGCCGTTCTCGAGTTATAAATGGTGTAACTAACCCGACTTTGTTTTATATATTAAGATAAATGCTGTATAATTTTTACTATTCGTATGTAAAAGCACGCCGTCCGCCCAATGTCCGCCACAGACACTCTTCTTCACATAAATAGAAGATTGAATTTGCGGCCCGGAAAGCTAACAGACTGGATATGTCTAAGAGTATTAGTTCCATGGATATCCATGTATCGTGGTTTAGTTACTTGTTTCTGGGGATTTGATAATGTGGAGTAAAAACCAAAACCAACCACAAAATATTTTCATAGAAAGCAATCACTTCGTGGTCTGACATGTTATTATAAAATGAAACAAGCTTTTAAAGTAATTATTAAACAAACGTTTATAAATAATAATGTATAAATTAATTTAATGAAAATAAATAACTTTGTGTACAAGTGTACACCAATAATAAAATAATCGAAATTCAAAACCAATGGTTCCTTCATTAGGATAAACATAGATTTACTTTTGATATATATGGTTTATTAACATGTCGATTATTTTGATTAAATAGTGGGGTATATAATTTATTTCATTAAATAAAAATGACGCCACAAAGTGAATTTGCGATTATTGAAGAAGTTTATATTGATGTTTAAATTTTACCCTGACGAAGCTGGAGCCAAGCGAAACCGGTTGGTGCATAAATTTAAATAAATTAAACGTTAAATCATTTAATAACAAAAAATCGAGCGTGCTTTAGACCACACGACAGAAGTAAAACTTCACTAACTTATATCTCCCTCTCAACTTCCGTTCGCCTCGCCGACCGTTCGCCTCGGCCGATCACAATTTTCATAACGCTCTCGTCACGCATTCATCAAGTCAAGCGTGCGTAAAGAAGTTTTACTTCAAAAATGAGTTTTCAGCGGTGGGTGAAGTCATAATTTTAGTTCAATTGCAATGTTCCTTTCAAGAAACAACCAACATCTAGAACATCCGAAGACAGAACAGCTTACAACAAAATGGCAAAGGAAACCAAGAGAATCATAAATAGATCAAAATTTGAGCACGACCAGCAGATCAGCAGAAAGCTGACTGCATGCCATTGCAATTCTGGTCGCTTGCGGGCTCAATAGGTCGCAATTTCTGCAAATCCAGTCTGCCACCTCTTACCAGACCTGACGGCTCACTAGCAAACACCGCCACCGAAAAGGCTAACTTATTAGGTAAAATGTTTGCGGATAACTCAACCCTCGATGACCAAGGTACTCTCCGGCCGTCGGTTCCTCACTGCGGTTTTCGTATGAAAAAGCTGAGGATCAGGCATCGGGAAGTACTCCATGTTTTACGAGGGCTTGATGTTAATAAAGCTAGTGGGCCTGACGGAATACCTGCCCTGGTACTACAGAGGTGCGCTGCAGAAATAGCTCCAATTTTGACGAAGCTCTTTAAAATGTCCCTGAAGACTGGCTCTGTGCCCTCTGGTTGGAAAAAAGCGATTATCCATCCTATTCCAAAGAAGGGTGACCGCTCCAACCCGGCCAACTACCGCCCCATAGCGATCACATCAGTTCTGTCTAAGGTGATGGAACGTGTGATCAACGACAAACTGCTCACATACCTCGAGAAGAACAAAATTATTAACGACCGTCAATACGGATTCCGGCGGAACCGCTCGTGCGGTGATCTTCTCGCGTATGTGACGCATGTTTGGGGGCGATGCCTGGAACGTTTCGGTGAGACCCAAACGGTTGCACTGGACATCTCCAAGGCCTTTGACCGGGTTTGGCACCGAGGACTTGTCAACAAACTGCATTCTTACGGACTTCCCGCATCCTTGTGTACTTGGATTGCCGACTTCTTGAGGGAGAGGTCGATTCAGACAGTAGTCGATGGTTTCACCTCTTCCACACACTCGATAAATGCTGGCGTCCCACAGGGATCGGTTCTGTCTCCGACTTTGTTTTTGTTGCACATCAACGACCTTTTGTCATGTGCACCAATTCACTGTTATGCGGATGACAGTACAGTTCATGATAGCTTTTTGTTTGACAAGCCCCCAAAGGGCTCACAAACTCCAACAGCTCGTAGGGCTTTGAAGCAAAAATGGACGGTTACCTCGAGAGTGTTTTCTCTTGGGGTAAAAATAATCTCGTTGAATTTAATGTTTCAAAGACCCAATCTTGTCTGATTACGTCTAAAAGGGATCGAAATGAAAATCTAGTCTCTTTCAACGGAAGCAATCTCCCGAACAGGCCCTCCATTGATATGCTTGGTGTAACCCTAAGTGACCAGCTCAGGTATGGGGGCTCCATCGAAGCCAGAGTAAAGTTAGCCTCCCAGAAACTGGGCGTGCTGTATAGGGCCCGCAGATACTTTAATAGTGCACAACTGCTAACCCTGTACAAATCACAAGTGCGCCCCACGGTTGAATTTGGCAGCCACCTCTAGTCTGGAGCTCCAAAATACCTGAAAAATACCCTCGACTCTGTGCAGAAACGGGCGGTCCGTTTGATAGATTCTCCCATCTTAACAGACGGACTGCAATCTTTAGAGCACAGGCGTCGGGTGGGAATGCTATCCTTGTTCTACCGGTATTACAATGGAAGATGCTCCGAGAAACTAGCATCATTGATCCCTTCGGCACCGGTGCATAGTCGGGAAACACGCCAAACGCGTGCCCAACATTTGTACACGGTTGACATTTGTCACATGAGAACGGGTCGTTTCTTCGACTCGTTCTTATGTTCAACAGCTCGGCTGTGGAATGATTTGCCGGCCTCTGTGTTTCCTCCTTCCTACAACGTAGGTCTCTTCAAGACCAATGTTCATTCCTTCCTCTCCTCAAAAACACCCCCCACACAGTATCCCAGATGACATAGGCCCTGAGGGAAATTATTTTCCTCAAGGCCTCCTGTGTGGAGTTAATGTAAAAAAAAAAAAAAAACAACCAGACTAACATTATGTTTGAGGTATGGTTGAGTATAAACCCACGACTTGTGTCGTGAATCGAACCCATAACCTCCTAACCAAAATCAAAGCGTAGAACATACCACTACGCTATTGAGGCCGACGCTTTATTATTTATTTATGCCCCATTTGGGCCTTTACTTTTTACTGCATTACATGCATGATATGTAGGCACATCATAAAATATTTAATTAAACAAGTACAATACATAATAACAAGTACTAAGTAATATTAATAAGAAAGAAGAATGGTATTTGGTGATTTTGATAACATTATTTTTACAAACTCATAGGCTTTTAAAACCCATGTCAATGTAGTTCTTATTGTAAATGGTCAGAGTGGAAAATGTTAAAGCTTGGCGAAGAATTTTATTTCGAGAGAAAAGGTCACATAATACGTTAGAAAATTGTTGGGAAGTTATCTTGTATTTTTAATTTTCGTAGCCAACCAGCCTAGCGATTCCGTATTTTTTGTGAGATCTTTATTGGATAACGGACGTTATCTTCTGTCAGATTTGTGTGATTTTTACGTCACATATTTTAGTTTAGATCGATTTAAACATGAATTCCTGCAAGTACGCATGATTATTTACTCATTTAATGTACGTTGTACATAGAAAACGCAAATAACATCCTTAAAAATCACACAAATCTGACAGGTGATTACGTCCGTTATCCAATAACGATCTCACAAAAAATACGGAATCGCTAGGCTGACCCTAAAAGCCTATTCAACATCCTACACAGTGGATTACTTTAAGGTAAAATAGTCATACAAAACTATTTGGGAGTCGGGTATGGGTACCGCCGCCACGGTAACTACTTATTGGAAAACCAACACCCCTGCCATAGGTTACCCCAGGTGGTTCGCTACTTTTGGTGACAGGGGTGCTCGGATTCATGGGATGAGGTTTATCTAGGTCTTGGCGGCACATGCTTTTGCCCACCTACTGCATGGCGGGTCGGATCGGGAGAGACTGATGGATGGAAACTTTTTACCTATCCAGCCGGACTCTCGACCCATCGCCTTGTACTGCAGTGGAAGGGATGGATTCATACTTCCGTCCTTTTTGATTCCCCAATACGTCCCCTTTCATCATTCCTTTCACTAAAATGACTCTCCAGACAGCATCCCCAAAGATGACATAGGCCCTAAAGGGATTTTTTCCTCGGGGCCTCCTGGAGCTAATGTACAAAAAACCAATAATGTGGCTTTTTGTCTTTTTTAACACATTATAAGTCGCCGTTAAATACACTCGTATATATATATCAAAGCTTCGTAGTAGATGATGAAAATGACAGGACTAACTAAAATAGTCCCCGAGGGAAATAGTTTTCCTCAGGGCCTCCTGTGTGGAGCTAATGTAAAAAAAAATCGATTCACATAGTATAAATCGCGTAGATTGTAAAATGATAAATAATATCAATGTTGGTAATTCGTTATTGTAACGCCACACCGCCATCTCTCGGAGAAATCGAAAATATTTTGCAGGTAAGGTCATTGGCCATTACAACTTCTTGAAGGTTGTATGAATTTACCGGTGGTTAGCGGAAACTCGTTTAAAAGCCTTATATTCTCGTATCGCTTTTCACGACTTGATTCGTGATAAATTTCACAGATGGCAGTAATATGAAAAGAACCTCAACAACAGTAAATTATGTAGATTTGTTTTATTGTAAACATTTAAAAGATAGATCACGTTTCACCAAGTTATGGCAGATAAATTTAAAACCATTCTACATCAACATCTCTTTTTTTCAGAATAGCCTTCGTAGGATAGGATTGTAAACAGTGCACATGCAGCTAGGTAAAATAAATTTTTAAAAATGTACGAAAATGACGAGCGTAATAATATTTCAGAACTAGTTATATTGTTCATGATTTGTTAATTCCTCTTAAGAGGAAACCCGGTCGCCGACAAATTTGAACAATATGTATTTTATCAAATTGTTGCTGTCACTGTCGTACTTACTCCCACGAATACTAAGCGAATGGGACAATTAGGCTGATAATACCTAAATAAAATCATAAAAATCGAGGTTTTGTAGTCCTCATTTTTCTCCTCCAAAACTGAACAGATTTTAAAGATTTTTTAATTAGAAGAAAATGCCCCAAGTCTGTACGTCTTGCTTTTTAGACAAATATAAAAAATATGAGAGATGGGAAGGCTGATAGAGATATTGAAAGAAGGGTAAACGCAGGTAACTCCATTAATGGAGGACTGAATGCCGTTGGTGCTAATAAAAAAACTGTCAAAAGAAGCGAAGCTCCCAGTCCACAATGGAGTCATGGCTGCGTACAGATACCCATGGTATCTGTACGCGTGAGAAATGGAACATGCAGAGAAAGGATGAAAGTAAACTGAATGCTTTTTCGTTATTTGTTTTTGGGGTGTTATGCCGTGTTGCGCTACCTCCTTCTTTAGCCAACGTTTCGGACATCGTTTTAGTGTCCATCATCAGGGCAGATCCCGCGTACAGATACCCTTGGCTGCGTACAGATACCCTGATGTATGGCAGTGAGGAATGGAACAGGCAGAGAAAGGATGAAAGTAAACTGAATGCTTTTTCGTTATTTGTTTTTGGGGTGTTATGCCATGTTGCGCTACCTCCTTCTTTAGCCAACGTTTCGGACATCGTTGCATTGTCCATCAGGGCAGATCCCGCGTTCCCCTTCCACCTTCCCCGCCCACCCTCACCCCTCTCCCGCTTTCCATATATTCAGTCCCAGCACATTTAGTTTCAAACAGCTCGCGTGCCACCTATTACAATTTTTTTATTAAAATTTTCATTTTGCGTATATTACAAATATTCATTTTTATATATTATAAGAACAATCAATCCAATTTGGCACCTTAAATATCTATAATTTAAAAAATCCATAGACAATTTTTTTTAATACAAAAAAATAAGAGCTTAATTTAACCCTCTGCTATTAGAAAACTTAAAGATGGATGAAATAGGTAAAATCGTTCTGAAGTTATGGCGTGACTAAGGGAAACAGGGATTCATTTTTTACATATATAGATTAATATATATTTACAGTAGTGCTAAAACCAGTTTGTATGGACAAAACGCCGCCCGGTTCCCTCTTAACTATAAAAAACACTACTCAATAAATATACATATACTAGACAAGATTTAAATAGCAAATGATAAAAATAATAATTATTAGATATTATTATAAATAGCGGAAGGAATCAATTACCCGATGGGTTTGCTGTGATATAGTTTTTAACAAGTAATACGTCAGCCGGGGGGCAATTTCTGTACTATAATCATACTTAACAAACCAATTTATAGATTGAATTAACAATGTCGGATATTGCCAAAATATAACACATAACTTTATGAATGTTTTAAACGAGTGTTCGCTGTTGTGCTATTATTTTTAATTGGTATTTAAAGGTTTGCCGTAAGATCTCTCCTACTTAGAATGTCTAGACATGAGAACGGATCGTTTCTTCGACTCGTTCTTGAGCTCGGCTGTGGAACCATTTGCCGGTTCCTGTGTTCGTTTCCTCCTATAATACGGGTAACTTCAAAACCCATGTTCACTCCTTCCTCTCTTCAAAAAGACCTTCCACACAGCATCCCCAAAGATTACACAAGCCCAGAGGGAAATTATTTTCCTCAGAGCCTCCTGTGTAAAAAGTAAAGTAAAAAAAAAGAGTTTTTATAATATCACCACCTAATGCAGTTAAGTAGTTAGTCACCGGGTAAATAATTAGATGACTTTCCATTTGGTTCACTTGATCGTGCCATATGTTTTTTCTCGGGCTTCCTCGATTTCTTCAGGCACATTCGCAACATATTTTCTGTTTGCACTCCTTTCTTCGTTCAACATTCCCAAATCATCCTTCTTAACCTTCTTCACTACGCTCACATCAGCATTGCATTCATTGCGGTCTCCACATTTTTCACAGTTTTACCGCACATTCCCAGGTACTTAATTTCAACAGCATTCAGTCCTCTTCCACCCCCCCCCCCCCCCTGCCAGTTCTGTGCCTCACTGCCTACATAGGTTAAATATTGATTCTAAAATTAACTAACTAACCATCACGCCGTTTCACCACAGGGGTAGGCAGAGAGGACGGACCGCCAAACAACGCTCGACCTTGGCACACACTCTTTGCCTCGTTCACATTCATAATACAATTATCTGATTCACTTGGTCGTGCCATGTCTTCCTCTGGCGTCCCGGACTTTTTCTACAATTCACCATCTGAGCGTGCCTTTATTAATCTTACACATTACGCTTAGCCTTGCATTATTTGCACATCTCCACGTTCCTCACACAATCGTACGTAGTTTTACCACATATTCGCCCCAGGGATCTCATTTCTACAGCATTCAGTCTACTTTCATCCTTTCTCTCGTTCCATGCCTCACTGCCATATATCAGGGCGGTTACCAGCACTTCATTATGGACGGCTAGGTTCGCTTCTTTGGATAGTTTGTTGTTGGCGCCAACGGCGTTCAGTCCTCCATTAATGAGATAACCTCATAGACATCAGAATGAATAGACCAGACAGGTGAGGGGTAAAACCAAACTATGGGGGGCGAAGAGAGGAAAGATACTGTGATTCGTTGAAAAATCAATCTGACAGTATATAGGCATCTCGCATTATAATATCACCATTTAGTTCTTAAAAGCAAAATCTGCTTTGAATGAATAGACCTTTTTACACGGGAGCGCGAATTACTTGCCACGTTAATAACATATTTGCTAAGGCCAAATGCTTGCCCCAAAAACATTCGCCCCAATTCACATAGCAATATTTTGTTGCCGTGTTTAGTTAAGACACTTTTACAAATGTTTCATAATTTACTTACCCCTTTAACCAGCGACGAGGACACTGGAGAACCGCCCACATTCGCTATGTCTATATAATACGTACCTATAATGTATAGCGCAAGCTGCCGTTTTTTGGCGTGTTATTTCGTAAAACGTATGGACGTTAGTTTCGCGCTGGTCACACTACAAGAATGATGACATCACATATTTTAGATTCAAGCGTGGATCTCTCCCCTCCCCATGGAGCGAGCTGGCGCCAAGGCGGAGCTAAAGCCGGTTCCATGGGGAGGGGGAAATATTACGTTTTTAACACTTAGGGCAGGTCCAGATATATTCATATGTCCGTGGATAACCTGCATTTACCCCTCTTTCAATATCTCTATCAGCCTTCCCACCTCTTGTAGAATTAAATTGAGCAAGGTTCTAAAAGTAAAATAAAGATTTCGTGATCTATAGAGTTATTTTAAATCGAGTGGTTTAAGTTCTGCATTTACATACACAGGAATACCGAGTTAATGTAGAACATTTCCACGTATTATAGAATGCACCAAGAAGCAGATTACGTGAGAACGCAACTTTTTCTTAGATAATGGGTACCCAGTACCCAGTACCCAGGGTACCAAACCCTATGCAACCATTGATTTGCTTTCATAAATTACAAAACAATGAAAGCGTTGGCGGTGCAATATGCAAGAAACATTTCGCTAGCGTACGCCGATATTGGCTAATGCCAGTACAAGATACATTGCCTCTGCAAGTAGTCAGGGTTGGATTCGGTGTAATATGCAAGAAACATTTCTAGAGTGTACCTATATTTCTGGTACTGTATTAGCAATTAGAATTGGTGAAACATTAAAAAATTTTAAAATAATTTTTAAAAGATATTTTAAGAGAAAAAAAGTTAAGTCATTATTAAACAATGGGGTATTTCCACATTTTTTTATTGCGTAAAAAAAATAAGCAAAAAATTACGATGATTACAGCATTTTTATTTTATTTTTATGTTGATGAATAAATTTTCTACAGCGAGTCACAGTTTCCCATTTTTAATTACCGCTAAAACGATATTTTGGGGCGGGGCTATCGTGTGACGTCATGAGCGTGGACGCTCACTGACAGTGTTTATTTATGCTGGTCCAGTTGAGCGATGCTTGTGACGACACATTCCGATTTTCAAACCATGGGCCGTTTTGATTTTGTCAGTTTTAGACCGTTTTCAAAATCAATAATATTGAGTGAGAACATATAAAACAAACATTTTTAGTAGGATGATTAAAATCAGAATAATGATTTTTCAATATTTACATACATATCATATACATTTTCAACAGAATCCCTTGTTTTGTGGAAATACTCCATTAAAAATGCATTTTTTTATAGTGGGGAAAACAGATTTTGAAGTACACCACAAAATAGAGAATCTAAACAAATCGGTTTAAATCGTAATAAATCATTTTAGGCACCAAATTGAAATTTTGATTCGTATAAATACGTTGTATCAAAGTGGTCTAACCACAGTTTGAAAATGGCATTATAAGCCGAAACAGTTGTCACAATAATAAAAAAAAAAACTAAAAAACTTGCAGAATAATAATATTATTTTATTTAAATAAAAAATTAAATGGAGTTCTACGAATTAAAAGCAAAAACAATTAATATATGTATAGGGAAAAGTTCTTCTTTCCAGATTGTTGGGGACAGATTTGAGAACTAATCTGAAAAGCAAATAAACTACAGGCCAGACCTGAAAATATCTATAAATATTTTTTTTATTAATTGAAGTTAATGCAATTGCTCGATCCATATGTATACTTCATCCTTAACTGTTCTGGCAAGTTGTAGTATTTTCATGAAGCTAAATTCCCAGTTAAACATGTAACCAGTAATCATGTAGGTAGGTATAAGTCATAAAAATACTAGAAACTTTTTTCAATGGCCAATAAATGGGGTTAAGGGAATTTGTACTGAAATGAGAATTATAAATTATATTGAATTGTTTAATTTATCTATAAAAAAATAATTATATCCTCTTGATCAAGATCACTTGAAAACAGAGAGAGAATAAACTCAATAAAATTTGTTCTGAGATTTTACGTAGAATTAAATGGAAGATGTTGTTTTGTGTTAAATTTTAAAAATACACGAAAAAAATCATAATGGATTCGGTGAGAATGGAAAAAGGTCACTACGCAAATATTTATTTTCATTTCAAGGCGTTTGATCTCTCAATTAGACCCTCGCCACACGATGCGTGCTTCACGAAACACAATGAGAGGGAAAACACGATTACATTACAACCACAGACCTCCGCACAATGCGAGAACAATGATAAAACAGCTAACCACCATGCATCGTTAGCCAAACACTTTTGACAGAAGTGGCACAGTACAAAAAAATAATTCGTGTAATATGCCAAACCAGACACAATCGAAATAATGAGAACTCTGCACTGCGGCAATTTGACGAACCTTATAAAATCTCAGCACCTTTAGTCAGAAACAAAGGAAATGCAAAAGTAAAAAAAACATGGCGTGTTCAATTAATATGCAATTAACGTGCCACATTAACTACGCTTTTGGAATTCCAGAAAAGTGGACAATCATAATCTGAAAAAACGCAGCAATGGGCGTGCTAGACGCGTGCATCATCCGAAGAGATCGTAAATTAAAGGAATGAACATAGACATCCCAATTTGGATGCCCATAGAAATGAATAAAGAAAGAAAACAAAACTAGACGATACAATAAATATAAACGAACACGCTAAAAGAGCAAACTATGTTTCCAAGCTACGTTTTCTGTTCTTTGCAGTTATATATTTAATATATTTTTTTTTTTCTTAAGACTATTTTTCACGAATACAGTGATTTCATTGTGTCCAGTACTATGACGTTACATACTATTAGACGAGGGGTAGAAATCTCAAAGTGGGAAGACAAGAACAAGACAATTGTAACGATCTCGATATCTAGTACTTTAGTACTAAACTGCTACACGTCGAGTAAGGTTGCGTCTTACCAGCACTTACCAGTAAGTAAATTGCGTTTTAAAAAGTGTCAAAATGCCCTCCTGTGTGATGAGAAAATGTTTCAATTACACGGTAAATAATAGTAAAGGCGAATGAATATCATTTCATTTGTAAGTACACGCAAATTACTTAATAATATCGATTATTATAAATATTACAAATAATTTTCATGTTTCCCGCTCGCGGTTTGTCATTAGAGAAAATTCAAGTCCTACTAAAGTAAAGGGTCTGGACGCGCAACAGCCAAATTTCTGTTCCTAAGTAAACTTCACTGTTTTAAAGTAGAAGTCTAAGATCAGCCTAAACACTCTGTTTATTTGTTTGCTTGCGGTAAAACAACACATAAATCAGTAGTTCTAACAAGTATTGATGACAATCGCCACCATTTGAAAACTGTCGTTGCCTTATTGTATTTATTGCATAGCTCGACATATCGAACTCCGACAGGCAGCCGGACCTTTTATTCTAGTGGGCCTCAAGAAAAGAAGACAGCGAACGTTCCATCAAAAAGTGACAAGCAATACGCCGCCCGCTCCTTTTGAATTAAGAAATTATACCGAAAATCGCTGAAAACAAAAGAGTGTTCCTTACTTTCCACATTATATTGTGAGTATATGAGACTATGGCGAGTCTATTTATTTATGTAACGTCATTGGACCAGTATGTTTACATTCAGATGAAATGGTTACATATCCTGTCAGGTTATAGGGGATCACCTCATTCATCTGTGTTTCTGTTAAAATAACAATACTGGGAGAAAAATCTAGACTATTGAGAAGAATACAGATTTCATCGAAGTGCTTTCTTAAGCTACGTATATTCATATTAAGAACTAGGAAATTAACATCTTTAAAGCGATTATTTAGTGCACCTGTATTTTTACAGCGGACGACTGATAGAAATTTGATAGAAATACCTTGCCTTTAGTGAAGCCCAAGAGGAATGTACGGATCAGGGTCGCGTTAAACTTGGATCGAAGATTTAAACAAGTAGTGTTAACACGTGGAAGCAGAAGCAAGGTTTTCATTCAGCCGTGGAAAAATAGTGAGTGATGATGATTATGATATAAAATACCAGACAGAGACGTTTTGTTTGAATTACATTGAAAATATAATTCAAACAATACAAGACGTTTTGTTTGAATTACATTGAAAAAAAGAAGCAGAACCCAACCAGGTAGGGACTAATATAGCACAAAAACAACATGTTCTTATTATTAAACGAGAAAAAAATAATTCCACGGTAATAAAACCCAAATGGTGCCGAGCAAAAAATCGCGTGACCTATTAACAATGTGCAATGCGCCCATTTGGGCATAGTCAATTGAATTCCACATTGCGACAAGAAAAATAAATAAAAAGTCTAAGAAAGGAACGGACATGATCTGACATTATTTAGTGTTATTTGTCTTCGAGAATGACAATGGAAAATTTGAATGGTTTTTACATACCCCACCGTTATAAAAAGCAGCGGACCGTGGTATTTCTTTATGTTGGCGCTCTTTGGAGACAAGATGTGAAAGCGAATCGAAATGCGAAATTATTTCGTGAAACAATGGCTATTAATCTCATTTAATTTGAGTGGTACGTAGCGTCAAGTCTAATTTAACAATTAGAAAAATTTTAAATCATTTCGCTTAGTGAGTACAAAACATTTTTTTCTGTTGCCAGTGTAAAGCAACTGTATTAGACGTGTTCTTGAAGGGGTAGAAAAATGACAATTGAAATTACAAAATGAAAAAATTTGCCGAAAATCAAGTAGATATTTTTAAGAACGTGAAAAAGTGTAAATTATCAATAAAACACAAAAATCTTAAAAGGATCGATTTAACTTTTCAAAATACAGTTTTATCATATTTTTTTGAAATTTTGGGTCGTGTAAATAAGTCGTCTCAAACAAAGAGGCCTAACCATAGATTGAAAAAGGCATCGTAAGCCGAAACAGCTGCACAATAATAAAAAACTAAAATACTTGTAGAATTTAATAATAACATTATGTAATTTAATTAAAAATTAAATAAAATTCCACGAATAAAACGCAAAAACAAATAATATGTATATATAGAAAAGTTAATCTCTTCTTTCCAAATAAATGGTCGGGGACAGATTTGAGAACTAATATGAAAACCAAATAAAACACTGGCCAGACCTGAAGAGCGATTTTGTATCATTTGTGGATACGGAATCGGTTCCATACGTAATCGCCTGTCAAATTTGTGTGATTGTCTATGGCTTGCAATTGCTTTTACACATAGTTTAAAACACGAAATGCTGTAAGCATGCATACACACGGAAAAAAATGGTCGAAGATAATATTGTTAATTCTGAAATATGAGATTGACAAATATGATATTTAATTAGTAAGGCGTTTGTCCCGGTAAGACGAGAGGTTCTGGGTTCGGGTCTAGGTTGCAACCGTTACCTTTTTATTTTTCTGTGTCTTGTTCCCTTTCATATTTTCGTTTAGATTAGTTTTATCTTCTTCTTTGATGATAAAATTTTATCGTTTGTTTGCTCAAGGTTTAGGCTGAATAAAATCAACTATCAGAAAATGAGAATAAATAGATAGGGTTTTTTACGCAATATAAATTACATTAAATAATAGAGTGCAAAAATAGTAAAAGTATGTACGCATTTAATTCATTTTGGTGTCTTCTTTCATTTGATATAATTATGAAAACTCTATTTTAGTTATACATACCAAACCAAACAAACAAGTTAAACTGATCATTTTCAAAGGATTCATCTCCTGAAAATATATTTATGTCAATCTATTCAAAGCATCGGTTGAGTATACAAAACAGGAAACGATAACATCTTTCAATGTACATTATCTTGACAGGTGTCCAAAATAATAATTTAGATATAATTGAAATAATAATTCAATGCGCTTTCTCGAATTAATGACAGTGTCGCTGAAAATAGCGACCAAAACCAGATCAGAATAATCTCAGCGGAAATACAATGTACCTAAAGCAGGTTAGAGACAGTTTTGAATCAGGTTTTATAGACAGAGAAGCAACACCAATAATTTATTGGTAATATTATATTTGGTTCAAATTTGCATTACAATCCTCATCAATTGAAAAATCAACTGAAAGCCTCATCAATTTTAAAATAATATAAGTAGATTTTATTAATATAAATATGATAATTTTTTTTTCAGTTTTTCTCGTTAAATACCGACATAAAAAGATCATCCCCGTTGACTTTCCCGCAAATATACCGATTTTAATAATTGGACACAAATTTATGATATTATTAGGTCCGAAAACTAGTTGTACAAGCTGATTTTTTACGTCGGTTTAACGAGAAAACTGAAAAAAATATTATTATTAATTTTTCTATCTTTGCATTTCTTTTTTTTTCATCGTTAAAAAAACGGTTGGGAAGTCTACTATTTAACGCATTATAAAAAAAAACAAACCTCTAATAGCAACACCATAAAGACTGGTTTTTATAAATATCACCTAAAAAATTGCAATTTCGGACTCGATTTACTCGAAAACGAAACTCAAATCAAAAAAGTTATACCACAAAATTAACACCAAATGTGATGCAAATTCACCAGTTACTCGCATGTACTACTAATTTCCGGGCACCATGTGTAAACACAAAGTAAATGTATTGTAAAAGATATATGAATAGGTACAGAAAAATACTATCTTTTTACAATAAAACAAAAGTGATCAACTCAAGCTGTAAACAAGATAGTAGAAGTACGTGCATAGTAAAAAGTGTATAAATTTACATTCATCAGTATTTTCGATGGTGGCTGATTAATAATTAGACTCGGTGTTGATTTAAAAGTATTAAAAAATATATAATAAAATACCAAAACAACAATCGGGTGGCGTGAACCACCGCTTACCAGCAAATCAACATTATGTGTTGCAGCCCAACTACAACTTTTGTTGATAACAACGGTTGTTCGTTGCCGTGTCGACTGCTACAACCGCTACGGTGTATGTAGAAAGAGACGTTGAAAGGAACTTACCTGCAAAAAAAGAAAAAGTAATATTAATAAAAAGTATATTGTCAAATTTTAGTGAGATTTTTCAACTTAGTCATTGTCTCAACATTTTAAGAGTAAAACGTAAAAACGTAAATTAATATTACGAAGTAGGTACCCGCAGCCATTAAAAATATATATATATATTTTTTTTTTTTTGAATATTATTGTATTTCATTATAATACTAGCAGACCTGGCCACACGTTGCTGTGGCTAACGAAACACAACGCCATCTGCTGACAACGCCATTATCCAATCTTTATAACCAACGCCATCTGTTAATTTGCACACATGTCAATTTCACACCGCCAGCTTGCCAGCCCGCTCCCTTTATATATTTCAATCAATTTATACAAAACCTTGACAAATTTTATACCTAAACCTTCCTCATGAATCACTCTATCTATTGGTGAAAGCCGCATGAAAATCCGTTGCGTATTTTAAAAGATCTAAGCGTACAGACAGCGGGAGCGACTTTGCTTTATACTATGTAAAGATGAGCTCTATGCTCTGTTTAAGGAGCTAAACGTCACAAAGTTTATAAAAGTGGGAAGGCTTCGGTGGCTGGGTCATGTGGAGAGAATGACCAAGCATTAAGCACCAAAGCTCCTGCTGAACTCAAGATCGATAGGGTGAAGGAGCCTGGGAAGGTCAAAATTAAGACGGAGCGACAGTGCTCAAAGACATTATGTACCTTGGAGCTTCTTAACTGGAGAGAGCTGGCACAAAACCGAGATGAGTGGCGGAAGACTCACGAGGAGGCCAAGACCCACCAGGGGTTGTAGAGCAAATAGTAATGATGATGATGATTGTAATATCTAAATCAGTGGTTCCTAACATAGGTTCGATCGAACCCCAGGGGTTCGGTGAGTCAGTCTCGCAGGTTCGGCGAGGTCAAGACACATCCCCGACTCGTATGATTCGGTTCGATTTCTAATTAAGGGTTCGGTAAATGCGCGTATGAAACTGGTGGGGGTACCTCCAACAAGGTTAAGAACCACTGATCTAAACATTAATAATGAGGTTATTTGTTGTCAATAAGGCTGTATAGAAATGAATAACTAAAACACAACTCGTTAAAAGGGGCACATTATTAGTAACTTCTTAAGCTCCAGACCCTCAAGGAGTACTTTTGAATAAGAGAATTGGTTACTGTATTATAATTTGCTCTTAGTTTTCTTAAAATTCTTTCATTTTGGACAGAATTTCCAAAAACCTTGGAAAATCACTGAACGTACACTATTGGTTGTGTCTCTGAGTCACATGATTTAATTTTGTGAATCAGATTAAACCAAAACGTCTTTGTATGACGTATTACTACGACAATGTTGGTATGTGTGAAGATAAATTTAATTATAAAATATAAAATTCGTGCCGACTGCTATAATAGCAAGTCGATCCAACAATGTAGTTTGAGCTTATATGGGCAAAGCACCGACTCAATGTCAGGATACTAAAGTCAGAAACAAAGAGACCATGAGACGCAGTAATATAAAAAAGGTGTTATACTTGGTGGTGTGTTACACACCGACCACAAAACGTACATAACAAGCCATACAATTTACCATGCTTAAACTACCATGTGCTTGGCACTAAGATAAGAACTCCTTTGTGCGAAACTATGAGCCAACGAACGGTTGATGACATGTTAAATATCACAAATTGAACAAAACGCAACTTTGCTTCGAAGATAAACACACAATGGGGTATTTCCACAAACGAGGGATTCTCTTGAAAATGTACGGAATATTTGAAGATCATTTTTCTGATTTTAATAATCCTACTAGAAATGTTTGTTTTACATGTTTTCATTCAATATTATTGATTTTAAAAACGGTCTAAAACTGACAAAATTAAAACGGCCCATGGTTTGAAAAGCGGAATGTGACGTCACAAGCGTCGCTCAGCTCGCTGGAGACGCTGGGCCAGCATAAATTAACACTGTCAGTGAGCATCCACGCTCATGACGTCACACCATAGCCCCGCCCCAAAATATCGTTTTAGCGGTAATTAAAAAATGACTCCCTTTGAAACTTTGACTCGCTGTAGAAAATTTATTCGTTAACATAAAAATAAAATAAAAATGCTATAATCATCGTAAATTTTTTAAGCAATAAAAAAGGCCCTGGGGAAAATAATTTCTATCAGGGCCTGTGCCATCTGAGACACTTTGTAGAGGGTTTTATTGAGGAAAGGAAGGTATAAATATTAGTCTTGAAGAGACCCATGTAATAGGAAGGTGGAAACACAGAGGCCGGCAAATCGTTCCACAGCGACAGCTGTCGAATTCAAGAACGAGTCGAAGAAGCGACCTGTTCCCATGTGACAAATGGCAACCGTGTACATATGCCGAAGGGTTGAATGACGCTAGTTCCTCAAAGCATCTTTCATTGAAATACCTGTAGAACAAGGATAGCATTCCCACCCGCCACCTGTGCTCTAAAGATTGCAATCCGTTTGTTAAGGTGGGCGGTGCTTCGTAGCCTATCGGCCTCCTTTTTGTGCGGTGCTTCTAAGAATAAAACTTAAAATAATTTTTAAACTTGGTAACATAACAAATAAACTGTGCAATTATCCTATTCCTGATATTCTGCATTCTCTCATTCTCTCTAAGATTAGTTTTCTGAAGGTTTCACTTCTACCGCGTGCGATGTTTTTTTTAAACAAACATGGCAAACCCGGAAATGCCCAGAAAGGCGCAGGGGCACAACGTTGCCATGTCAAACTACATAAATCCCCAACGAAATCCTCAGAAATCCCTAGAAATGCCTAAAAAAGCGAAAAACTCCCTAGATTTTAAACAGTCACATTTTATTGTTGAAAAATAAAATATTTTTTTACTCGACAAGGGGAGATGCAAAACAAACCTCAAAAAGTTGGACAAAGCTGCTGAAATCTGAGTTTTTCCGGGGATTTTTATAACCATTGCTCAGAATTAAGAATTTAGTCTGCAATTCACACGCGGTAGAAGTAAAACCTTCAAAAAAACTAAAGTAGACAAGAGTGCGAAGACTACGAAGCATCGCACAAAAAGTTGACTGATAGGCTTCGAAGCGCCGCACAAAGAGGAGACCGATTATACTATCTCATTATCTCGCAGGCTAAATCCTATAATATGTATATTTCTTTTTAGAGTCGCTATTTTTCGTTTCATTGAGTGGTCTGACACGAAAAATCTGGTCACCTTATTGACATGTCGACTTCTACATACTATTCTGTTATTCTGACTTTCGACATGGTTATATCAACGCAAGAAATATCAAAACATCACCAGATCGTGACATATTTCTTAAGGCGTCCGTGACATTTTTTTCCATCCGCGCATCGCACATTCTCTACAACCAAGCCTCTCGGTAGAATACATTGTACGTGTACGGCGTATGACTAAATGTATAAAATAAAAATAAAATTAAAAAAACATCTAGTAAGGAAATTACCGGAATGACTACGCACCAACTTGGTGACAATAAATTAAATTGAGTTTGAATCGCACTGCAGTGGTTATTATGGGATATATTTTAATCCCACAGAATGAAATGACAATTACTCAATTAATGGCAACAGACTATGTTGACAGGTGCTATTTGAATGTTGTTATCTACTGCATCGATGCAAAATATTGTTTACTCAATGGATGCTAACAATACAAAAATAACAGTAAGTAGGTATAGGTCTCGCAAGTTAAGTTGACTTCATCACAGTACTCACACAGATGCAAAACTTTCATACAACGTGTTTCGTTTTAGGCTTTTAACAAAAAAGCAATTAATAATTATTTCACAATTGAGAATTCGAATCCAAAGCGTGTTTAAATCGGTAACATAAAACTAATGTTGTTTTACAACATTTTTATAGAAATACTGAAGGTTTAGGAAGAAAAATAAGTTTACTAACTAAATGTGATAATCTTCAGGATTGAATTCAAATGGGTATTCATAGCTAACAACAAGGTTAAAAAAATATTGTGTTATTTAAAAAGATTAATTTATTATAATATTCATACTTATATAGATAATATTTTATAAAGTAAATAATCTACAAGCCGCCACATGCCGCTACACGTTTAATAGGCATAGATTTTTAAAAAGTTAATGACTGTTAAACTTAATTACCAAAAGAAACATCGGTTTCGGTCGGGATAGATGGAAAAACATGCATTAAAATTTGGTTTTCAAAGTTAAAAATTTCCCATATAAAACATCTCCATTATCGCCATTTTTTTGTACGGATTTGACATTTGTAAAGTTTCGTTTAAAACTCAATACGCATGAATTACTTGGTTTACCTAAACCAAGAACCTAATGTTGAAATGAAGTATGATTTCCAAAAACTGTGCTTAAAAATTTGGCTGCTAATGGATTATTTATTTTTTATAATTATGTGTTAGCAATCATCAGCAACAGTAATTATTTAATTATGTATCTGTCATCATCAGCAACTATCTACACGTATATTATCTAAAATATAACAGATTACTAACACAAAGGTACAAAAGATTAACTGTTGAATAGGTACTAGTCTGTGATACTCCAGTTGCCTTAGACGTCAAATCGTAAAAGTCATTTATGCTTAAGTTGACCACCGTTTTTTACATTACGAATAAGTAAAATAATTAAACATATGGAATAAAATTTCACGAGTTGGTCCATTCAGTGATTTGCCACGTTCCGTTTCGTAACAGGACTCCATGATATCGTAATAAATATTACAAACACTCTGTAAATCTACTAATAAAGATTCGAATTAAAAATAATGAAAACTATTTATTATTTCAAATTTAAAAATTTGATTTTGTCACTTGCGAAATGTAGGTGCACGTATGTTTAAATCAAATTACTATGAGGCGGATAGTGGAGGCAAAACGTAAAATTCCAGAGCCGCTCATTATTAAAGGCAAAACAATTAAATTATCGTTATTTAACCGGTCAAATTTGTTTTAAACAGAGTGTAGCTTATGCACGTGGCTAGCGAATACCACGAGTGGTTTGGTGTGAACAAATTCTCAATTTTGTATTATTTTTTACGAAATAGATTTTCAAACAGTGAATTCGTACAAACAACACTTTTGCACATACAAATATATTGGATTTTCAGTTTGGAGGTTGTGTGATATCAATTGTGTTATTTTAATGAAATATTATACCAAGTTTGTAGGAAATAAATAGAAAATTTAATAATAATGATATTCCAGTTTTGTCGCTGGCATTAGCATGCAGGTGCAGAGCGAACTACTGTGATATAGCCGACAAAATATTACGACATGCAAAAGGTTGAGTTCAAATGGAAAGAGATAAATTGATTTCAATAAAATAACATTACATCTTATACTTCTCTTTGTCCTTTTTGTGATAAAAATCACTTTACTTGACTTGCTAGCTGCGGTTCCCCTCAGCGGCGAGTCGGGCAAAATGAAATTTGATACCTTTATTTGGAATATTATAAACATATGTATATAATATTATTTTCGTCTCTTTCTCTTCAATAGAAAATATAAGGAAAAGAAAAGAGATATATTATCGGCTTGTTTTCTAAGAAAACAATCTTTCCTAATCTACAGCAGGACGTGAAATGTTTTTAATACTTTGAATATTACGAAACAGTATTGACAATATCATTTTACTATTGTAATATTTCGACAGTATTTTTTAGAAATCCACTTGAAATAAGATGTGAACAGGTTTGTTTTTATTTAGGTATAGTCAATTTGGGAGGCGGGTATGGGTACCGCAGCCCCGGGAACCATTTATTGGATAACACCTCTGCCATAGGTCACTCCAAGTGGTTCGCTACGTTTGGTGACTTAGCAGAGGTGCTCGGGGTCATGGGATGAGGTTTGTCGGTGTGAGGTGGTTGGTGTATTGGGCTACATGTCATGTCACGTATCGTATGTGTTAAATACAGACTCGAGTGTAGGCGAGGTTATTTATAAATAATGCGCGTATTGGCGATATGGATATTTATTATAAGTAATGGCTATAAATACGTCCTAACTAACGTGTTGGCGGTTGGAAAAAGAGAGTGAGGAGAGGCCTGCATCTCCTTTTATATGCGGGATCACCTGTCTCGCTCTTGTATGGCCGGAAACAGGTGTGCCACCCTAAAACCTCTCTCACATCCTCCCCTACTTAAACGGGAGAATCCTGGCTACATAAGTGATACCTATAGCTACATATTTCATACAATATATTTTATATTTCATATTTCACATTTAAAATTAACACATTACATTTAAAATTAACAAAACATTTGTTTTTGTTCTTTCTGTTTCCCTTCTGTCCATTTCTGTCCATTTCGACTGCGAAGTGCTGTCACCTGGGCCGAAGCCTTCCTTGCCATGGGTTAGACCTGAAACATGGAGAAACAGAATTAGAGACACTTCTATTACGTAACATACCGGAGAGATCTAATTCGTCCGTCGACAATTCCAACGTGTCAGACGCGAATTCCTGGTTATCTTCCTCCTGCCATGAAACATGTAATTCCTTTAGCTGGTCTAAATGTCTTTTCCACACCATATTAGACTTGTTAATTTTTATGAAATATATTTTACTACCTTTTTTATCCACAATAACCCCAGGGACCCATAACCTATTACCCTGAGATCTGAAATCTCTAGTCATTACTTTCTGACCTATATTAAAACCTGATTTAACTCTACCCTTATATTGTCTTTTCTGATTGTTTTGGCTCTGAGTAACCTTTTTTATTACTTTGTTTCGTCGAGTAGAACCTGAACTACCCGTTCTATCCTCAATTTTCCTTGGAATCAGAGAGTCAAATACTGTTCTAATTTTTCTACCCATTAATAATACAGATGGCTCACATCCTGTTGTTGCGTGAACTGTATTCCTATAGTCTGCTAAAAAGTTACCTAACTTTTCTTTATAATCTGAAGGAAATCCATTATGTTTACAAATTTTTTTAAGGAAATTTTTACAAGTCTTTACTGTAGCTTCAGCTTGCCCGTTGCTACTAGGGTGATTGACTGGACTAGTGATATGTTCTATCCCATTTTTCTTACAAAAATTTTCAAAATCCTCAGAACAAAAACACGTACCATTATCACTAACTAAAGTTGCAGGAAAACCAAATTGCGAAAATAATCTATGAAGTATTTCGATATTTTCTTTTGAAGACAGACTGTTTACTTCCAGACACTCAATCCACTTTGAAGAAGAGTCTACCACCACTAAAAAATTTTTGTTATATAAACTACCATGATCAATATGTACCCTGAACCATACTTCAGGTTCATATGGCCACACTGCTAAAGAACTCTTTTGTGATTCTGGTTTAATTTCTAAACAATCTCTACAATTTTCCGTTATTTTCTCCAAATCTTGATTAATTTTTGGCCACCAGACAAAGCTTTTTGCAATACCTTTAGTCTTAAAAACCCCTAAATGAGATCTATGTAACATCTTTAAAACCTCTTGTCTTAAAGACTCAGGTACAACAACCCTATGTTGATATAAAACACACCCATTTATCAAAGACAATTCTAACCTTTTTTCCCAAAAAATTCTAATAAAGTTACCACTTTGTGCCTTTTTTACTGATGCTGGCCAACCTTCGATAAGAAAATTTTTTACTTGACCTAACACATCATCCTTTTCGGTTTCGCTTTTTATCACGTCTAAAGACAAATTAAACCCATTATTCTCGAAATAATTAATGTAATCAGACTCTATCTCATCTTCACAGCTAACCTTTTCAATCGGACACCTGCTCAGAAAGTCTGAACAATTATTTTTCGATTTTACATATTCAATTTTAAAATTAAACGAACCTAACATAATAGCATATCTCTGTAACCTTGACGCGGCAATCTTAGGTACTTCTTTATTTTCACCTAAAATTCTCACTAACGGCTGATTATCCACAGCTAAAATAAATTCTCTGCCGTACAAATATTGATAAAACTTTTTAATTCCAAAAATAATTGCTGTTGCTTCAATATCTAGAATAGAATAATTCTTTTCCGCTTTAGTTAAAGTTCTGCTTGCGAACCCAATCGGTCTTTCTACGCCATTTTGAAACCTATGAAGTAATGTTGCTGCTACCCCATTAAAACTACCATCTGTGACAAGTTTCACAGGTATATTTTCGTCAAAATGCGTTAAAATCCTATCCGAAGTTAATATTCTTTTAATTATCGCAAAACTATTTTCTTGTTCCGTACCCCATTGAAACTTAACATCTTTTTTAAGTAATTCGTATAATGGTGACAATATATTTGCCATATTTGGAATAAAATTACGATAATAACTAATCATACCTAATAAACTTCTTAAATTATTTAAATCACTAGGTGCTGGTGCATTTAAAATGGCTTCTTTATTCCGTTCACACGGTTGAATCCCTTGTTCACTTATTTTATAACCTAAAAACTCAATAACTTTTAAATTGAATTCACACTTGTCACTATTCACTGTTAGATTACAATGTTTCAACCTTTCTAACACGACACATACGTTTTTCTCTAAATCGTCTTCGTCTTCCCCTATCACGATAATATCATCCAAATAAAACGTCATGTTCTGTAATCCTGACAAACAATTTGCCATTGCCTTTGCAAATATAGCTGGCGCGGGAGATAACCCGTACACTAACCGCTTATACTGAAACAATCCTAAATGGGTATTGATTGTTGTAAAACGCCTACACTCCTTTTTTAAAACAAATTGACTATACGCCGATTTAAGATCGATTTTTGCAAAAACTTTCCCACCATTTACTTTCGTTAATAGCTCCTCTATCCTAGGTAATGGATATTTGTCAACTAATAACTGATTATTCACTGTCGATTTATAATCACCACATAATCTAATACTACCGTTTTTCTTAATTACTGGAACAATTGGACTTGCAAACTCACTAAACTGGACTTGTTCTATAATACCGTCTGACAGTAAACTATCTAACTCCCTTTCGACTTTTTCTTTCAAAGCGAACGGCATAACTCTGTGATTACGAAATATCGGAATAGCGGTCTCTTTTAAAGTTAAATTCACTTCGTACTTATTAAATTTTCCTAGTTTATCCGTAAAAACTTCCGGGAATTTTTTTACTAATCGCTGCTTCAAAGTATTCTGTTTTATACTGTTTACGATTCCGTTAATCCCGACGTTAAAAAGATTCATAAAATCACGCCCCACTATCGATAACGAAGCACTTGTGACAACAACAAATTTCAAATTGTGACACTGACCGTTAAATTCCACTTGTGGCGTAATTGTACCTACCACTTTCACGAGCGTATTGTCAAAACCCCGTAGACTAATGTCTTCGTGCACTAGCTTGATTCTACTGAATTTACTGAAATAACACTCCTTGGAAATTACGCAACAAGATGCTCCAGAATCTACCATGAATTTACTCTTGATCCCGTCTAGTGAAACTTCAATAAAAAATGGTTCGACACTATTAACTTCACCCAACTTTGTGTCCGACAACAAAGTATTCACACTCTTACGTGTTGAGGAACGCTTGCACTGTTTTGCGAGATGACCCTTCGTACTGCAAATTTTACATAAATAATTTTTATATCTACATTCCGTCGCGATGTGATTATTGTGACCACAAACGGTACAATTTTGTTTCACAGCGTTCGCTGGCGACTGTGACCGTGCCCTGTTGCTATGCCCGAAACGCTTCACGTCTCTGTCTTTCACACGCGAATTATTAAAAGAGAGTCGACCGGCCTTGAGCTGTACATTAGCGTAAACCGTATTATCAACTCGGGACTGCGCTTGAGTTGAAGCTACGAGGTCAATGCACTCGGCGACTTGTAAACATTTTTCGAACGAGTATAATTCACCCTCGAGAAATAATTTTTCCCTTACCTTTCCTGGTTTACAACCCAAAACAAAGAAATCCCTTAAATTTACTGATAAACTATTCCCAAATTTGCAATTAGTAGAAAGAGACTTTAACCGCACTGCAAACTCACGGATTGATTCGTCATTTCTTTGTTTAGCACTGTAAAACTTAGATCTCTCTTCAAAAAAACATTTCGTTGAACAACAATACTCATCAAGTTTAGATATCAAATCTTCTAACTTAATATCTGTTACCTTTTTAGGAATGCACAAATTAACCAATAAGGAAAAACAATCATCTTTCAATGCATTCAGGAAAATAGCCCTTTTTTTATCATCCGATGCAAACTTTTCATCATTCACGAGGAGAAATTGTCCGAGGCGGACCTTGAAGTTCTCCCAGTTCCCGTCACGCAAACTGAAGGACTCCAATCCTCGAGACTCCATGTTCCCAATGCCCAGAAGGTACCCAAATAGAGAGAAAGAAAACAGAAAAAACAAAAACTTCCCAATGAGGCTTCTTCTTCTGCCGTCTGCTCCCTGGACCCTGCTCCGGAAACTGCTCCTTGACCCTGTGAATTGATGGCTCCTTCCAGACCCGTCACACAGTAACACCGATGGCTACCCCAGATCACTCCTGCGACCTGGATCTCCGATCCTTGACCCTCAGAGATGTCGATTGACGCTGGACCTCCCGTGCTTCCCCCTTCCGAAAAGCTGGCTGGCTCCAGTGTCTTCTTGCACTTCACTCCTTGCAGTGAAGTGTTGGAATAATTTCGGTCCGGCCTTTCTTACCGACCCGAAATAATAATGTTACCGCGTATTTTTGCCAAATTTTTGTGCCAAATTTTTTGCGCGTCGATTCTTTTCGCGATATTTCTGCCGTATTGTGCAGAATCGTGTACCGTAGGCTGCGCCACTGTTAAATACAGACTCGAGTGTAGGCGAGGTTATTTATAAATAATGCGCGTATTGGCGATATGGATATTTATTATAAGTAATGGCTATAAATACGTCCTAACTAACGTGTTGGCGGTTGGAAAAAGAGAGTGAGGAGAGGCCTGCATCTCCTTTTATATGCGGGATCACCTGTCTCGCTCTTGTATGGCCGGAAACAGGTGTGCCACCCTAAAACCTCTCTCACAGTATGGGTCAAATCCATGGGGTGGTGAGGCGTGAGGAGTTTGAATGAGATTTTTGTACAAGAACCAGGAGGTGGTGTTGGGGTGATATAATAATACCGCACAAGAGTACCAACTGCTCCAATTTTTTATTTTTTAAATATTTTTTATTGTAAATTATTGTTATGTGAATACCGCACAAGAGTCCCAATTGCTCAATTTTTTTTTTTCTAAATATTTTTTATTGTAAATTATGTATAGTTAAGTAAATACCGCACAAGAGTACCAGCTGCTCCAAAATATATTTTTTTTAAATTTATTGTAAATTACCGCACAAGCGTCCCAACTACTCCAAAATGTTTTTAAAATTAAAAAAATATATATATATTTTTATTGTAAATTATTATTATGTGAATACCGCACAAGAGTCCCAACAGCTCCCAAGGGAGGGAGGTTGAGGGAGTGTTGAGATGAGGTGGAGGGGGTTGCTGAGGGGGGGATCAGAGGGTGGGTGCAGGGGGGGTGGATCAGTGGTGGTGGTGGGGGGAGGAGGTGGAAGGGGGGTGGGAGGGTAGGCTTTTTTCATATCCATTTTTCATATTACAAAACTAACAAACACGGGAGGCGGGTATGGGTACCGCCGCCCCAGGAACCATTATTAGATAACCAACACATCTGCCATAGGTCACCCCAAGTGGTTCGCTACGTTTGGTGACTTAGCAGGGGTACCTGGGCTCATGGGGTGAAGTTTGTCCAGGCCGGATCCGGAGAGAGTGGTTGAGGGAGTCCTTTTGACTTATACGTCCACGGCTGATGACATAGGGTCTGAGGGGAATTTTCCTCAGGGCCCCCTGTGTAGAGCTGAAATTATCTAGCCAACCCCCCCCCCCCCCACGTCCCCCCACCACCCCCCCCCCGTAAGCGAAAATATTTTGTAACACCTCAACTACAAACTCATCCTGATGTCGTGTCCTACCCAACACTAAGTCTTTGGGGTTGCTGTGTGGAGGTTTTTTTTTTTTTTAAAGAGACCCATGGAAACAAAGGGGGAGGAGACAAAGAGGCCAGCAAATCATTCCATAGCCGAGCTGTTGAACTCAAGAACGAGTCGTAGGAACGAACCGTTCTCATGTGACTCGACTCGTTCTCATAACTCGTTCTCACTCGACAAATGTCGGGCGCGTAAATTTTAAAATTATTTTAAATAATATATATGATATATTTGCGGCGCGTTTCAGAGTGGAAGAGACTCTCAGCATCACCCTGGTGTGAGACAACCATTCAGAATTCAAGCATTGCTTGAAATGACTTTGGCCGTGTTTGGTGACCTGATCTGAATGACCATGTAATTCCCAACCTTCCTCTTCCAACTTCCAGCCCCAGCAATTGGGATTCTGGTGCGGTATTCACATAAAAAATGTTTTAATTTTTTATTGTTGTACTTTCACTCCACACAGAAGGCCCCGAGGAAAATAATTTTTCTTCAGAGTCTATGTCATCTATGGAGATGTTGTGTGGATGGTTTTTTTAGGGAGAAAAGGGGTCTTGAAGAGATCTATGTTGAATTAGGTAGGAAACACAGAAGCCAGCAATCATTCGACAGCTGAGCTCAAGAACTCGAGAACTTGAACAAGCCGTAGAAATGACCTATTCTCATGCGATATAAAAGTCAACCATGCACAAATGTTGGGTGCCCGATTGGTGTGTTCCCCAATTATGCAACGGTGCCGAAGGGATCACAGACGCTAGTTCCTTCGAGCACCTTCCATTGAAATACCGGTAGAACACGGACAGCGTTCCTAACTGATGCCAGCGCTCTAAAGATTGCGATCCAGTTGTAATCGGGGAAGCTATCAAACGGACCGCCCGTTTTTGCGCAGAGTCAGAATGGTTTTTTTTTAAATTATTTTGGGACTCCAGACCAGAGGTGGCTACCAAATTAAACAGTTGGCCGCCCTTGTATTTTATACAAGGTCAGCAGTTAAAGTATATCTCCAAAACAAACCGTACCGAGAAAACTTTAAACTTCATGTATCTATAAGTCAATAAACTTATATTTCCGACAACGTACTCAACTTGCTAAAACTGTGAAGTAATTTAAAACAACTATTTAATAGGTACCTACGCGTTTTTTGCGTGTTTAAAATTTAAGTTGTCTTCCCTAGAGTTCGGCTCTGTAAAAGCCACCACTTTGCCGCCTCTTACAAATTACGAACCGAATAAATAGAATAGAACAGCCTGTAAGTACAGCCTCAAAAGGGTGTCGTAAAACTTGCCTCTCTTCTAACTAGTTGCAATAAGTGGGCGTAAGCAAGACAGAGAGCCTTATCGGGTTTGTGGGCGTCGCTTAACGTTCACACAGATAGACCAATACATCAATACTAAGCATTTTTATTGCTTCCAACATAAGATGTTTTACCTATACTACGCTTCACAATGCCTATTATCCTGATCGAATTCGAGCTTTGCCGGGGTCATTATATGAATGGTGATTGAACAATTCGGAATAAATTCAACTCGGCACCTTTTTTGAAAAGTCATTAAAAGTGAGGAAAAAAGTTGGTTAAATAAATTTCGTTAGGTTAGGTTATGGGCTATTTCTTATTTTTCGAAGTGAAACTCCTATAGCACGGCAGTGATTTGGATTTCGGATAAAACGGAAATGACGATTACTGCTCCTGCGACTCTACTCTTTAACTACGCTCATCGGCCGCTTTGATAATGATGTCACTTTTAAAGTCTCCTATTGGTTGAGATATGAAACGGAAATTAGGCGAGGGCTGCGCTCATTGGTTGCTTTGATAATGACTTCACTTTTCGTTTCGCTTCCACCGCGTGTAAACTGCATCCGAGTTATTTTTTCACAGCTTTTAATGACTTTTCAAAGAGGTGTTGAGTTGAGCAGATTCTGAATTGCCATGGAACCATATAAATCACCGGGCTAATTTTTAAGAGGAAAATCTGCGCGGCTTTTTTCGTAAAAAACTTAAATCTGGATTTGAACCAAACAGAATAATTATGTTTTTTACTTTTGAATTTACTTTTACTTCGGGGTTGTTCATTATAAATAAATGAAATAATATTTCTTCGTTAGAACCACTTATACGCCGACCGGTTTAAGAACGACCGTTCCTTCCTCAGGGCAAAAATATAATGATTGACAATTACAAAACAGTGGGTGAGTACAATGTATTACTGGGTGTTGGGTAGGGGTGGGGGTGGCTGGGGATTAATGAAGAGTGGGGGGAGAAAACAGAACGGACATTGAAAAGGAACATATCTAGGACAGGACTATAAGATTTACTACTTTTTGTAAGATAAGATATACTATTTTTTGTTTATTGATAAATAATAATGAGTCCATTATAATAGATGTTATTTTGTCATGTAAATATATTGTGTAAAATTATCTTTTATTTTGCTTTTTTCTTTGTTAGATATGTTTATACGATTTTTATACGATAAGCCTTTACTTTGATTTTGTTTTAAAGTTACTTAAAATATCAGATCTTACCATTCCAAAAATGTAAAAACTATTCTAATATCGTTAGTAAATAAATACAGGGTGTAACAGCACGTACCCGAAGGATTTTAACCAGCGATTCTTGAGCATATTTGGAGTAAAAAATTTGAATGAAATTTTCGTTCTATGAAGAATATTTATCCATGTATTTTTTTTAAAACAAAATTAATTAAAATTTGGGGATTTGTATAAATTTTTAAGGTGTCCAAGTTATCTTAGCGTTTGACTAACTGTTCGTCATTTCAAATTAGGAAAACAACTCGTCATTTCGAAATTAGAATCAAAATACATTTAAGGTGATTTAATAATAATAATTTTTCCGATTTCGCTAACGCAAATTTTAATTAATTTTAGTTTAAAAACAATACGTGGATAAATATTCTTCATATTAAAGAACGAAAATTTCATTCACATTTTTTTATAAAATTTCATTCACAAAATAAAAGTAAAGGTTTATCTTATAAACATATCTAACAAAGAAAAAAGCAAAATAAAAGACAATTATACATAATATATTATTACATGACGAAATAACAATATTATTATTATACCGGAAAAGGTTGGGTCGTGATCGGATGAAGGGTGGCTGCTGGCATTTCCTGACATTAAAGCTATCAACCTTAGTACTGTACTTATATAAGCGAAATCGCCTTTTGATTTGAGGTTGGCCTATAAAAATTTATGGAATTGATTTAAACAGAAATAAAACCCCTTGGGCTAATTTGTTCGCTTTTGGAAACAGCACGGTGAGAAATATGTTAGGAAAAGAAAACACCACGCTTTGTATTCGAATCTAGAAGTTAACCACAGAAAAAATTAAAATGTGCACCTCTGTGAAACCAAAGTTTGAAAACCAAAAAAAAAAACAAACCGCATTTGAGAAAAGTTTATAATTCTTCGTGAATTTTTTATTAATTATATTTTTATGAAACAACATAAAAGTTAGGTGACAATAACGTATCTAAATAGGAGCATTTGTGTGTTTTTCTATTTTTACAATGTCCGTAATTTTTGACAGAAAAAAACGTAAGGCAAGTCATTTTTATAACTTTATAAATTTGCATTAAAAAAATTTATATTTCAAAAAGAACAGGTTTATTTCTAACAATTAAATTACACAGCGTATTTTCCGACCTCTCCTTCGTCCTCCCCCCCCCCCCGGATTTCCCATCCCTTCCCGCCATCCCTCCCTGCCGCTAAACTATATGAAATACACAATTCTCTAACCAAACTTTCACGCCACCTATAGTAAATTTTGTATCCAAATTTTATAACGTCAGATCTCACCATTATATGTAGAAACCTTCGCGGGCTTATATATAGAAACCTGCGCACAACAAATCACCAAAGATTCATCGCAATCGGATGAATGTTTTAAGAACTGCATAAGGAAGCAGAGAAACGTTCATTTTTATACATTAAGATAAGAGATAAATGTTAATGAATATATCTAGGTACTTTTCGAAAATTCAAAGTCACGGCACAACCCCGCAAGGAAGTACTATAACATTGCAACAGGTTTATAAAAGTAGGCACTGTATCATTTAGTGTCACCTATAATTATCATAAACATTGGGCAAGAAATTAACAAATTTCATCATCTTTATTGCTATTTAAATACACATACTATAAAAACAAATAAAAATAATCGCCAGAGGGTTTACTTCCTAAATAGACCTCATACGAATGATAAACCTGACGCGAGGTGACGTTGATTTGTTTAATGATCCATTTTTACAATAATAATTATTTTTGTATACACGAAGGCCAATGGCGTCCAAATATTAACTGAACCAAGGGCTACGAAGGCTGAAGACTTGTTGGTTGGATAGTAATCACAATTAAATAATTAATTGAATTACATATCGTATTCGCCTACAGAAAACTTGAAGTCAATTAAAATGTAAGTAGATGGAAAAATTCATATTCAACAAAACCACCTGAACGATTTATTGAATATCTATAAGGAAAAAGGCCGGTTTTATTCGAGCTTTTGTATTATTTCTATACGCACTTATTGCAACTTTTATTATCATAATAATGATGTTTGGATTACGTGAGGAATCTCACATTTCTGATGATAAAAATAGTTGCGTACTCAGAATTGTGCCCGTGCAGAAAAGAGCTAGTCATAGCATTGTCAAAAGAGAACTCCAGTCCATTTTTTTAAATTTTTTAATGAATAATGACCTTCTAACTTAAATAACTGCATTTTTATTTTTATTTTTAGAGTTAGTTTTAATAGTTAAAATAATTGTCAAAGTTTTAATTTTTCAAGACCTCCCGAAAACCACCACATGTATGGTGAATCGTGTGACGTCATCACTCCTGAAAAATTACGATAGAATCGGGCAATCAGCTGATCTACTGCCGCCATTTTGAATTCAGTTGTACGAAGTATTCTCCCAAGAAATAGCATTACTATTTTTTGTGTGAAGTAGTTTTGAATATTTTCAATAATAGAGATAAACTAATAAGAGATACCTTTATTTTACCACAACAAGTAAATCTCTATAAACAGTATGTAAATAAACGAATAAATTAATACGATGGCTTGTGTCATATCATACATTCCCATACAATGACTTTACAGTGACGTCCCGACACGTCAAACAGTGACTTCACCTTGACGACGTGTTCTTACAACCCGATTAAAAATGGACTTTTTAATATTTTTTTAGAAACTCTGCGTATAAGATTATTAAATAAAACGTACATATTCAGAATCAGCGTTTATTGTTCTATATGAACATATTTTTTTAAAGCCATAATATTTTTCACTGGAGTTCCTTATTGTAAAAATAGTCATAAGATTTGTGTATTAACCTATTAACCGATACATATATTACTCGATCAATTAAAAGACATTTCCTTTTTAGTTACATCTAATAACCTACCTCTCCACATAAACTTTTGTAATGACGTGCTCCGTATATTCGATGAAGAAGAACGCCAATGATTTAGATTACCAACAGCCCCTAGTTCTGAATAAGCTACTTAGGACCTAGATTAAAAATAACCCCAATATCATCACAAGTTTCATCCTCTGACCTCACTTTCCCAGTCTAGAACGATCGATCGGTAAGGATTGTATCGATAACTTTCGGTAACTTCGCATCGTTTCCTAGCATGACTGTAGACCGCCAACGAAAAAATAACATTATACAATGACTAAGGGTCTACGCTCATGGAGAAACCGAAAACTGATTGGTAACTTATAAAACCACATTCGGACATAGAAACTACACTTATTTTGCAACTAAACTCCATAATATTCTTCCCCAAGACATAAAACTAATAAAAAAATTTAACGAGTACAAATCAAGAATAAAAACATGGCTGAAAGAGGTCAACGAAAACACTCTAATGAAGACACTAAAAACGACATAGAAGACAAATAAACTATAGTTAAACTATTTTATTCCGCCTCGGCACAGGAACCCCTAGTGAGGAGGACTAAGAAATACAATATCTTTACCTAACATAACCATTTTATTTTGTATACTTATAGAATTATTTTATATAGTCGCTTAAATAAAAATAAAAAATAAACAAAAACAAAACTGAATTCACGGCGCAACTAAATTTTATGATTTCAGTAATTATTCACCTTGTTTAACAAAAATATAATTTATCAACGATAATTATCAACCTTAATGTAAAAAATAATTTATCAACCTCCTGAACAAAATCGATATTTTCCTGCTCTGACATATCGCAAATTATTCGAAAACTTGACAGGCGTGAGGCCTAACCATGGCAAGCTGTCAACCTAGCAACTGAACGCGACTAGCACTGCGACTAACTGGTCTTTAACCAGTTGCCTGTGTGCGGACCGCCAATTAAATTCGCAATTTGCTTTCCTGTGGTCCCTGTGGATAGCGATTGAGTTGCCGACTGTTTTTTTTTTTTTAGTTGCTCAATGAGCGGAAAGCCTAAAGGTAAGACCACACTAAGCCCACGCAACGCCACGCCACGTGGGTTGACGTCACCATTTCCATATCTGGACTGCTTACCATCCACACATTTTCTATGGAAACGGGTGCTTTAGAATCAGACTAGCTCCGCGCAACGCAAACCGACGCCCCCTACGCGACGTTGATCTGCCACAGCCAGATCGGCGTGGGTCATGTGGAAGGTGGAGGGGGTATGGTCACGCCTACTACGAGATGATTTTACATCTTTTTGGTGTTATCTGAGCATCTAACGTTGTTTCGCTATATGTATGGTTGTTTTTTTGACAGATATTATTCAAAAATGGATGACGAACAGTTTATTGAAGCTTTTAGACGGCACGAAGTTATTTATAAAATCAAATTACAGGATTATAGAGATTCTGCATACGCAGTGCAACTTAGGAAGAAATTTCAGCCATTTATGGCATGAATGAATGTCAATCAAACTTTAGATCTTTCTCTGGTCCCAATTGACTTTCGAAGATGTGTGTTTTCTTTTTTTATGTCATATTCAATAATTCAATTATGCTGCGAAGCTCTTCAAATACCACTTTACTCATACGGAAGTACATGAAGAATCGTCCGTCATCAGATTATAGTTCCTTTACTAAAGTATGGAACTCTCCAAACATTTGTTTTTGTTTGTTAATGTTGTGGACCCAAATACTTCTCACTTTTTTTCTTTTTACGAGAATATTGATTTAACAATAATAATCGTAGCAAATCATCTTCAAATTCACTTTCAAGATATGGCAAAGCTGTCATCTGCTAAGAGAATCACATAAACATAACCTAAAAAATAAATGTCAAATGTGTCAAATCAAACGCGCCTGCGCACAACCAGAGACCCCTTGTCACGTGGTCACAGCGACGCGTACGTACGTCTGGCCAGTGTGAACGGTACAGGAACGTTAAGTGGCGTTGCGTCTGCTCAGTATGATCCTTGCTTAAGTGTTCTTAATATATTCGAAATCAACTGTTGTTTGTACGTTCGACCCAAGTTCGACCTATAATTGTTTAAACAAGGGACCTCTAGGCCCACTTATCTTGCGTTTACACTATTAGGCAAGGTTTGGATTTAAACCACTTAAAAAAACAAATATTCATATTTTAGCGATTTGTAGTATTTTTTTTATTGTGTAGTGAATTTCAAGGATACAGTATGTGAAGTATGCGGATATACAAGACAATGTTTACAGATGCTAAAACTGATTTATTATACGTGTTAAAAAAAAGCGAAAAAAGGCAGTGATTTATGGAGACCACTAAAAATAATCGCACGTATAAAATCTAATTAGGAATGGCTGCATTAAATACCGGTTGTAAATATAGTAAACTTTTACGTACAAGAGTAACTTGGCACTAAATATTCCAATTTGGGAGGCGTGCATGGCTACCGCCGACCCGCGAACCATTTATTGGAAAACAAACACCTCAACCACAGGTCGTCACAAGTGTATGTTTGGTGAATTAGCAGGGGTGTCCAGGTTCTTCGGATATAGTGTGTTCAAGTCTTGGCGATGAATGTGCCTGCCCTATTTAGCTGCGTGGCGGGTCAGATCGGGGGGTCCGGATTGGTGAGTTTACCTTTTACCTGCCACCTGATTTCTCTTGACACATCGTCTTGCACCGCAGCTGGAGGGATGAATTCACACAACTGTCAGTTTACAACTGTCCCCTAGATTCCTACCTACCTCTCATACCTTTTCCTGCTCTTCTTCTAAAAATAACCCAATAACAAAATTTTAACTAAGGCTTTTTCATCATATCGATGTTTTATGTGTATCTCGATGTCCAGGTCGTTTCGAAGACCTCGAGGTCTCCACGCCACTTTAAATACGTTACAGGGTGGTTCAACAGGATGTTACTCTCAGTATCGTCTGAATATCTAAATAGCCAGATACTTCCCCACCTTCCTCTCCCTCGTCCCATTCTCTTTCGTATTATCTTCAATCCCACAACATACCCCAATTTGGGGATGCCATAGTCTCACTGGCTCCAGACGATCAGGAGCAGTTGAAAGTCTAGCGCGATATTCACATAAAACAAAAACAAAATACAAAATAAAATTTTAATTTCACTGAAACAAAGCAAATTACCGTAACTGTCAGGTCACGGATAATAATGAGTAGATGGATTAATTACCTACAAAATTAATTAAATCTGAACAAAGATACACATATAAATATATTAGCATATTTGACGTGTTTGCGCTATAACCTTATGCAAATACAATCAATCTTAGTTTGGTTCAAAACAAGTTATTTTGTAAACATACCTGTGCTGATTCACGCTTAGTAAGTTTTTAAAAATGAATACAATTTTTTGTAATGGATATTTTAAATACGGGTTACAGCAACAGATGGTTGCATCCAACTATAATACATGGAATAATTACAAATATAATATATATACTAATAATAATAGCGAGGTGGTCGAAAGCTCTGTGGGTGGGACTAACTAAAAGCACAGTACCAATTACTTTATTTTCAAAATTGTTTCTATTAGGTTTCTAAAGGCCATACGACGAAAAAAAATTACGTTTTAAGGCACCAGGACACCGTAAAAAAATTGTAATTTTTTAAATTTTATTTCAATTTCTGAAAGATGCATTTGTTAAGAATGCTCTCAACAATTTTTAAAAAATAATTCGGAAAATTGACGGAGACACCGTTTGAAACAGTTTGTATGTTGAATTATCCTTCAGCAAATTTTGAACGCGTTTTTCTCGAAGCTTATGTTTTTCAACCTGGTTGACAACATGTTAAAAAAAACTATACATCCGATTTGCATGCACCAAGTCTTAAACTGTTCGAAAGTCCAGTCTCGGCAACACTTAGGGATTTTTTTATAAAGGGACCCCTTCTATTTTGAAGTGAAACTTCTTTAGCGCCGTTAGTGACTTGAAATTCGAGTGGAACGGAAATGCGTCACAACTCAGTTCTACACAAAAACTCGGTTCTAATATAATGCGGTATATTCGCACCTCGGCGCGTGCCTTCCACAGCGTAGTGGGCAAAAGCTGATCTCTATAATTTTTCCTGTACTTTGTACTTTTTACTGATTCTATTTATTTATTTATTTGTTTTTTTTTCGCCTTTTTTATTTTATTTACTATTTATATTTTAGGTCTTTATTCTAATACATTATTATTGAAAATAATAAAATATTAATAGATCTTAAGTTTCAAAATATAAAGTAGATTGTTAATAAGACCTGTGCCACACACAGCTATAAAAGATCATTTGGCGTGGCCTATTTCAGCAGAGGCATATCGATCGCCATATATTTCCATCAGGAATGTACGGCGAGCGATATTCCGAAATACGTCAAGCCACATGATCTTCTATCTTTTAGAGCTGTGTTTGGCATAGGTCTTAGAACTTTACCTAATGTGCACATTATTGTATTATACTGGTCGTATCCCTACCCATTCATCCGACTTTACTTTTGAAGTTATGTAGGTCAAGATTTTATTTAATATCGCATTCAGATACAGACTTCTGAGATTATGTCTAACATTAAGTTTTAATACAAAACACAATCCCACGATTCGATTCTCCGGAAGATGAAGGCCCTCCGTTCATGGAGATACTTACAATCTACGTAATTGTGACGAAACCACAAGTACCCTGCTGATATACTACTTTTTAATGCTAGTGTCTCCGTACACGGCGCTATCCGAAATATACTGAACTTGATCATTTATCACGTGCAGCCGTGGAGTTAACACGCTGTCAAGCGATGTCATATGACTTTTTTCCAACATCAATCCATGCCTTTTCCACTAAATCCTTTACGTATTCTGGTAAAGTATAGTTATATGTATAAACATACATTTTTTCCACTTCCAGAACAAATCTAACATTACTTTCATGTTCCGATGCCATTCTGTCAAACGTCAAACGAATAAGTATCAGACGAAAATGATGCGACGCGTCGCGTGCGATCAGAACTGTCGTTATCGTGATACTGATTGGAAACCGACAGCCACCGCGTAGCGCCGTGAACGGGCACCAGCAAAATCGTACGGGGGGTACTTACGATCGGCGCGTATGATACGCGCACGAGGATCGAGTATCTTGTAAGTATCTCCGTAAACAGAGGCACTTAGGTTGTTTCTTGCATAGGTCGAAGACAAATCAAGTAGAACTAGCAGTTATAACCCGCTCCGCAGGTTTTTGCTGCTAGGACCTGCGGGCGACTTTCGGGTCGACTTCGCCCTGTTGAGTGTTGCTTACCATTTTAGAACTGGGATCAAGTGACATCTAGTCACCGGTACAAAGTAAACGCGACAGGCAATGACGTCATATATAATATATATACACGTGGTATTATTATTCACAATTGCCAGTTACAATAATAAACATATTATCGGTAATCTCTCTTTTCCGGAGAGCTTCACGAAATTATAAATCCAATAGTTCTTACGCCTGCCAGTTCCTCACGCCAGCTGTTAACGTAAGTGGCGCCATCTTCTGACATTACTTTAATTCGATTCTATTACAAAACTAGATTGGTACACAAAATGGTACACGTACGAACACGGTTTTGCGCAAGGCGCGGCGTCAGAGTTGTATTCTTAGTCGGATTCTTAAATTTCAACAGTACAGTCGCTAGGCCATTAATACTGTTTGATGATGATGATACATTAACTAAACCCCTGTGAAAGAAAACAAGCTGACTCATGGAGAACAATTAATAATTCAATTGCTGTAATTGCTTGTAGTGAAAACACATACCTAGAATATGCACCCAACAATTGACACGTGTAAAGCTAATGAATAATGATCCTTCACACTAGCGACCGATTCATGTAATTAGTATTTTATCTTCGACAAAATCAACAGTTTCAATTTTTTTTCGTTTTAAAGTCAAGATAACTAAACGAACTAAATAACCATCACTCCGTTTCCGCAGGGGTAGGCAGAGACGACGGACCGCCAAACAACTCGGTCTTGGCACACACTCCTTGCCTCGTTCATACATCGTCTCATACATGCTCTTCTATTATTCTGACTCTTGACATGGCCCGACTCAAGAATCTGATTCACTTGGTCGTGCATGTCTTTCTCGGGCGTCCCCGACTTATTCTTCCATCCACATTTGCGTCATATATCTATTCTTCTCACACTATTTTCTTTTTTTCATTGGCTCTACATGCCCAAACCATCAGAGATTTCCTTTCTTGATCTTACTTATTACGCTTACATCAGCCTTGCATTCTTTGCGGATCTCCACATTTCTAAGACTCTTGACTCACATTCCGGAGGTCGCGGGTTCGAACCCGGCATGCGCAAATAAATTTTATTTGATTAATTTGTGTTATTTCACAATTAATTCATTTAAAATAATATATAGTATATTTGCGGCATGTTCCAGAGTGGAAGATACTATCAGTATCGCCCTGGTGTAAGACCACCATTCAGAATTGAAACGTTGCTTGAAAATGGCTTTAGCCGTGTTTAGTGACCAGATCTGAATAGCCAGGTACTTCCCAACCTTCCTCTTCCCCACCTCCTTCCCCTCACCACTACCTTCAGCCTCACAATATACCCCAATTGGGGATGCCATAGTCTCACTGGCTCCAGACGGGAGCAGTTGAGATTCTTGTGCGGTATTCACTGTAAAAAAAAAAATCATTAACAGACGGATTGCAATCTTTAGAGCACAGGTGTCGGGTGGGAATGCTATCCTTGTTCTACCGGTATTACAATGGAAGATGCTCCGAGGAACTAGCATCATTGATCCCTTCGGCACCGGTGCATAGTCGGGAAACACGCCAAACGCGTGCCCAACATTTGTACACGGTTGACATTTGTCACATGAGAACGGGTCGTTTCTTCGACTCGTTCTTATGTTCAACAGCTCGGCTGTGGAATGATTTGCCGGCCTCTGTGTTTCCTCCTTCCTACTGTCTCTTCAAGACCAATGTTCATTCCTTTCTCTCCTCAAAAAGACCCTCCACACAGCATCCCAGATGACATAGGCCCTGAGGGAAATTATTTTCCTCAAGGCCTCCTGTGTGGAGTTAATGTAAAAAAAAAATTCAGTCTAAGTCAAGATTTGACATTACAAAACCTCGATGTTTTATACCATGTGATAAGATTAGGAATATCATCGGATGGGTTAAAGTGAATGGAATTGTATTGCAAATATGTCACCAAATAAGCATAACATTTATATTCAGTCTATGCGCAGGAGATGGTACAAGTATTCAGTGTACAGCGAAGGCCTCGTGACAGAGGCTATTTGCGTAAGGTCAGGAAGTTGATTCAACCAACCAAATGTGTTTACAAATCAATTCGAGACATCCGATCGCTAATGTGATATCTTTGATTCAAATATATTAAGCACAAATGTATTTTGATGAACAAAAAATAAAAATTATGTAAATAACTTATAATTCGATAGCAAGACATCAAAATAATATTAAAATCCCAAAATTTTATACATTCAAAATACCTATATTTATCCGGTCAGTGTCTGAGTGGGCATCGCGCTTTCGCGGCATTTCTCGGCTGGCTAAGTCCTCCTTCACGACGCAAGTAACATTTTTCGCTTAGTTTGGTGTTAGTAGGAAATTTTCAAACATTGTTGGGTTATTCGTAACCCGGGAATATTTGTCTTTCTTTTTTAAAATTTGAATTAAAATTTCTCTAGGTAAAACGTATTTTAACAACCAATTATCGATAACTAGCAGACCCGGACACACGTTGCTGTGGCTAACGAAACACAATGCCATTACCCAATCTTTATAAAATCCACACCACCCGCTTGCCAGCTGCCCGCTGCCTGAATTGAATATTTGAATTTATCGGTTTTTCTCTACTATAATAAGCATTTATCATTACATAGTATAAAATGAAGTCACTCAAAATGTATGTGCGCATTGATCTTTTAAACACCGCAACGGATATTCGTGCGGTTTTTACCAATAGATAGAGTGATTCAAGAGGAAGGTTTATATTGTTACGTTACGGAATTGTTTCCCGTGCGAGCTAATAGCGAATTGACCCCTTGCACAGGCCCTCCGCCCCTCTCCCCGCACCGCGCGGCGCCCGTGCCAAGCGCCGAGCGGCTCCCCGTCGCCATTCCTTCGCCGGCCTTCGGCAGAATAACTGTGTTCCCCGTGATTCGCGCTAGGCGCTCTCCGTAAACGCTCACGATGTTTTACTTTAATTGTGTATTGTGCTTAAAGAGGTTTACGCCTACCCAGAATCCTGTCTGCCGACCGCCTATCTCCTGCTTGTGAGTACCAATGAACCTTGCTACCCCTCTGTGTGCTAAGAACTGACATTTAAATTCACTACACACGTGTAGAGAGAGTTGAGAGAAGCTTCCCCCGTTATGATAGAATTAATTAGAGATAGCCAAATACTCATGTGTGTAGTGCCGATGCTGGCCTTTTGTAGAACCCTGTTCACCTTTAATTGAATAAAACCCTTTTTCGTGCATAACAACTGTGTTCTGATTGAGGAAGGAGACCTGGAGATTTTGAGGAAAGGAAGGGGAGTAGGAATTAACAAGCGAACCACAGACACTCGCCCTGGGTTTAAGAGGGACCTTGCTCGCGCCGGCTGTGCAGAGCTAGCCGCCGGCTTGTTTATTGCATGTCCTTTCCAGGTTTTAGGGTTTAGCGTTGGCCGCAAGTAGCGCCAATGCTAGCACTGGCGCCCAACGTGGGGCTTTTTTTTGCGTTTTAATGCTAGCACTGTCGCCCGACGTGTGGCATTTTTTTTTCCTCCCTCTTCACGGTCCCACAGTCTCGTTCTTCAATCAGCAATTGTTTAAACTTTATAATGTATAATGTTTTGTCTTGTTACTCCCAATTTGTCTAGCATTTCCATCAAGAACCCCGGCGCGATTGTAACTTCGAATTGCAATTTAAATTATCACGGGCACGATTCCTTCATTTTCGAGTCGTCACTCGACAAAACATTATCACCGGTATTCCTACGTAAAGTGCTCAACCAAGAAAGTTGCCGTCGTGAATAATATAGTGTTTACAAGTGTCGACCGACTAAATTTGCTAGTTTCAAATACAAGATTAATAGTGGAAATGTACACAAATATTTAAAACAAAGTTATTCAACAATTAAAATCCTGTATATGATAAACCAATTACCCGCTTCGTTTCCCGAAAGTTAATTAACCAGTTTTTATTAATAAACTTATTCCGCAGTGTGCTGGTCTGTATTTGATATCGACATATTCTGCGAATAGGGGACTATTTCGCAAAATACTGGCCTGTATATATAACGGCATATTTTGCAGCTTAAGGGAAACAAGTGGATTAAATTCTTTCTACCTTTTGACAATTGAGCATTTTTCTAATTTTGCCGCCTGTTTCATAATTTAGCTTTTTTTTCTTTCGTAAGAAACAGACGACGTAATTTGAAAGACGTTCGGTTCGCGTTGACGTCGATTCCTCGAGTCAGGCATTACATTACGTATGCACATTTCTGCATATAACTTGTTATGACAAAAGGAAGTCGGCGGATAAATACCAATAATTGGTGATGCTCAAATCAGGCTACAGTCTAGCCACGTAAATAAAGAAACGATTCCCCAAGACATTGTTGAATTTTCAAACAAATACTTCCACGAAAACTTGTATAAAAGAAAAAATATTTCTTTCCTTTTCTGAAGAACCCCCCTTTGGAAAGGAAATGGAAATATTCTAAAAACATGTTCGTTTAAGGCGAACCTCGTTTCCGTTTTTTATTTCCGGACTTTTGCAAATTTGCAAACATTTTTCAAAAACATCGGAATAAATTCTAAAAACGTGTTTCATTAAGGTGAATCCCGGCCCGTGAAATTTTCATATCCGGACTTTGAGAATTTTCAACAAATTTCCAAAACAGCTGGATTTTTTCACAAAATCACGTTTTTTAAGGCAAACCCCTGCACAAATTTTTCTCGTTTTTGGACTTTGAAAATTTTCAACAAATTTCCAAAACAGCTGGATTTTTTCACAAAATCACGTTTTTTAAGGGAAACCGCTGCCCAATTTTTTCTCGTTCTCGGACTTTGAAAATTTTCAAGAAATTTCCAAAACAGCTGGATTTTTTCACAAAATCACGTTTTTTAAGGGAAACCGCTGCCCAATTTTTTCTCGTTTTTGGACTTTGAAAAATTTTCAACAAATTACCAAAACATCTGGATTTTTTCACAAAATCACGTTTTTTGAGGCAAACCCCTGCACAAATTTTTCTCGTTTTCGGACTTTGAAAAATTTTCAAGAAATTTCCAAAACATCTGGATTTTTTCACAAAATCACGTTTTTTAAGGGAAACCGCTGCCCAAATTTTTCTCGTTTTTGGACTTGGAAAATTTTCAACAAATTTCCAAAACATCTGGATTTTTTCACAAAATCACGTTTTTTGAGGCAAACCCCTGCCCAAATTTTCAAATAAACCAAACACTTATAAAAAACGCGTTTTTTTTTCAAAAAACTTTTTGTAAAAATACGTCCCCAGTGGTCAATCTCTGCCCAATTTCTTTCCAATTGCGAGTCTAGTTCTCACTTTTTCCAACATAAGGTCACTCTGATACGATCTTATACACCAGGGAAGTTCCTCAAGTTACGCTGGGTATAATCCCACACATTTTTACTTCAAAAAAGGAAGAACTACTGCAGGCCCTGAGAAATAGAAAGATTTCTCTTAGGAATAATTCCAAAATGCCTTACTGTGACGGAATCAGTAAATTCCATCACATCAAGTTCTCAGGCGTTATCAAATTGGCAAAACTCTTGTCATAAGTGACGTGAGTTACATGTAAATATTAAATGTAAATAATCACCCATATGGGCATTCGTAAGGTAATCCTTACACCCGAAGGCACATTAATGTCAACGGTAGCCTAACTCCTGTACATTCTTTTTCTTTTTGCATAATTTTATATGTTCTTGTACATCCTGCGTGCCTTGCCTGCTGTACCACAAGAGCACCTCTTGGGGCACCGTTTTCATACTTGTATGCATCCTCTTCCTGAAATTGATCACTTCGGGAAAGGGCCTCCTTTTCCTCCTACCATCAACGGTTCCGGAAAACTCCTGCTCCAAGACGTCGCTTTCCTTTTCACAATTCTTGCAGCATCCGCGCGTTTTTTTCTCACCTCATCGCCTCATCTTGTCATATCACCTTTTTTTAATTGTTTTGTGTCGGGTTTTTGCCGTACCAGTACGTCCCTACCCTAATGTTGTAAATATAAAATCATAAGTGCAAGTCTGTATAATAACCATTGGTTTCAGACCATTGCCGCAGCTCACTACTATGGTCACAGCACCATATTGTAAGAATGTCGTGACGATTTCCGTATAATAGGAAATCCTCCCGTTTTTTCTTTTTTCTTTTTCCTCTTCACCCCATCCTAACACATTCATAGTAATGTTGTATATTGGGGATCGTTTCGAATACACCAAATGTACACACCTATCAGGTCACATTCGCTGGATTCGAAACAATTCAAGGGCAACCTTGTTGCTACTTGTGGTTTTTCTTCTTTTTCCAAAAATTAGAATGGCGCTCAACCCAATTGCTCTATTTTTTTCCAGAATCGTATTTTGTAGGATTCTGAGAAAAATATTTGTTATAAAAGTGGCAATACGTTTCGTCCCTTCATTAACATTGTTCCTTGTACATATACAACTTCATTATGAGGTACATATTTTATCATGACATCAGTTTCTTTTGTCCTTTATTGTACCATTATTCTTGTTTGAAGTTTAAAATCTTGGCCAGATCTTCAATAAAATTTGTGTTTATCGCCTTTTGGCAAGTCTTGTAACGTATGCTAATATGAAATTATTAAGCTACAGCAGTGCCGTATTAATTACATCATTGCAAAACCGCCGTCTGTATTGAATGGGGACCCACATTTTCGAACGTAATTGGGCTACTGTCTTTCAATACTGGGCAAATTTGTTGTAAATCGTTCATTCCTGTCACGTGAGACGTGAAAACGTGACAATATCTACCATCATAGGAGAGATCCTCAAAACATCCGCCATGATACGAGAAGCTCGTTATAATTACTTTATACTCTTAACTAAATGTTATTGAGTTGGTCGTGTGTCTTTTGGCATGAGAACCGCTTAACCCGCCGTCTGTATTGAATGGGGACCCACATTTTCGAACGTAATTGGGCTACTGTCTTTCAATACTGGGCAAAATTTGTTGTAAATCGTTCATTCCTGTACATGAGACGTGAAGACGTTACAATACTCACCATGAATCGTGCGAACGAAATAATATCTACCCCCATGTTTGTGTGACCTACCAAGTGTAGATCACACGTCTCTTATGTCAGTGTATTCCTTTTGTCCTACACTACCAAATGGTATTGTAATGTGCCAGGATAACTGCTGTAGACCTTGTTTCACCTTCCACTCAGAGGTCGAATTTCGGAAATAGCCGAGTCCTCAGCAGTTTTCTTCGTTCAAATGTTCCCAATTGTCACCCTTTCCCTTCCTCGAAATTATCCGTGAATGGGGATATATGCGTTACGCACTTGGCGTTTCGTTTGTCAAATGGGACAACCTTCATACACGGATCCTTTCAACTTCCTACTCCTTTCCCACTTTTCATAACTTATTTGTACTCAATGTTTTTGTTCTTCGAAAGTAGAAAAAATGCTACCGTATAGACGTGAGCATAGGTCATGGAAGACCAACTTCTTTCGAACGTGGCATTTTGTCATACGTACAAACCCTTACCTACGTGTTCTTGGAAATGTATTTAGTTTAAAAAAAAACTAAATGGGTTAAACAGAACCTTCCTTGAATACGTACCTTTGTAATATGTATAAGTCTGTAGTTGCATTTAGTTAACTCTCTCTCCGTCTCTCTCTCTCTCTACACGTCAAACTAATCCAACCTTTCTCAATATGCACACCTTGTTTCTCTCCAAACCTTTTCATCATTGGTCTACCAGGCAGGTAAACTTCAAGAATTTTGTTCTAATAATAATTTTTTCGCCGGATTAATAAGAAGACCAGCAGCTCTTCACCCCATCTACACCTGCGCCTCTCTTCATGCTGCCTTCACTACCGTCACGGAGGTCCCATGCCTTCAAACCCTACGTATCAAAAGCACCCGACCACACCTAACATAACCTAGTGTGAGTCGTGCGTGTAGTTGCGAATTGTATCATCACAAAACCATCACTCAAACAAACCCGAGCACGTCAGCTCTAAGTTGGTTCATGTTCCTGTTGCCATTGTACAAATGTTCCTGCGGCACCTTGCAAATGTTCCTGTTGCCATCGTGCAAATGTTCCTGCGGCATCTCGCAAATGTTCCTGTTGCCATTGTACAAATGTTCCTGCGGCATCTCGCAAATGTTCCTGTTGCCATTGTACAAATGTTCCTGCTGCATCTTGCAAATGTTCCAGCTGCACCTTGCAAATTGCTCTGTTGCCATCATGCCAATGCTCCTGTGCCCTTGCGCAAATAACAATACCAACAATTGTTCATCCAACAATCCCACTGTATACAAACCAGTGTACCAACCACCATCACAACAACGGCTGTCATGCACACAAACCACCTCCTCTATAAAGGACCAACCACCAATTACAATTCCACTCTCCAGTACCTCAATGATGTCATACTGGCCCACCCACAGGATCCGGAAGCAGCTACCTTTTTGACCTCTGTGACAGGTAGAACCCTCTCCACCACCAAGAAGCCTCATCCTGCGTTCTCGTCTTCGTGTTTTCTTTAAGGCCCTAGTGTTCCTTGAGTGTAATCTCAAACGGGCCAGGTTACTGTGACAAAGTAACCTTGTAACTTCAGTGCAACGTTCAAACACCCCAAACATCCTACGCAAACCACGCTACGCAAACTTAGCTCACAGACCAATGATACAATTTAGAGTCATTTTTTTCTATCACTGCATAACCCTTGTACCTTTCTCCAGCAGGTCCTTGTTTATATTTATGTATGCCACTGCTCTTTCATGTACATTCATGTATAATTCTTTGTTCACCATGCTTTTTTTTCTCTTTTGTTTTTGTTTCTACTATTTTGTAGCTAGCAACTTTTTCTTTCTCTCTCTCTCTCTCTCTCCCCTTTCTCTGGGATGTTTTTTTTTTTTTTTTGGCACAAGTGCTAGAAGGGTAAGAGGATTTCTTAGCCCTACTGCTCCATTACCACGTCTACTTTTTTGCGGCGAGGGGGGAAGTGTTACGTTACGGAATTGTTTCCCGTGCGAGCTAATAGCGAATTGACCCCTTGCACAGGCCCTCCGCCCCTCTCCCCGCACCGCGCGGCGCCCGTGCCAAGCGCCGAGCGGCTCCCCGTCGCCATTCCTTCGCCGGCCTTCGGCAGAATAACTGTGTTCCCCGTGATTCGCGTTAGGCGCTCTCCGTAAACGCTCACGATGTTTTACTTTAATTGTGTATTGTGCTTAAAGAGGTTTACGCCTACCCAGAATCCTGTCTGCCGACCGCCTATCTCCTGCTTGTGAGTACCAATGAACCTTGCTACCCCTCTGTGTGCTAAGAACTGACATTTAAATTCACTACACACGTGTAGAGAGAGTTGAGAGAAGCTTCCCCCGTTATGATAGAATTAATTAGAGATAGCCAAATACTCATGTGTGTAGTGCCGATGCTGGCCTTTTGTAGAACCCTGTTCACCTTTAATTGAATAAAACCCTTTTTCGTGCATAACAACTGTGTTCTGATTGAGGAAGGAGACCTGGAGATTTTGAGGAAAGGAAGGGGAGTAGGAATTAACAAGCGAACCACAGACACTCGCCCTGGGTTTAAGAGGGACCTTGCTCGCGCCGGCTGTGCAGAGCTAGCCGCCGGCTTGTTTATTGCATGTCCTTTCCAGGTTTTAGGGTTTAGCGTTGGCCGCAAGTAGCGCCAATGCTAGCAATATGTATAATACATGCTTATTATAGTATAGAAAAGCCGAGAAATTCAAATATTCAATTCAAGCAGCGGGCAGAGGGCAGCAGGCAAGCGGGTAGTGTGGATTTTATAAAGGTTGGGTAATGGCGTTGTGTTTCGTTAGCCACAGCAACGTGTGCCGGGTCTGCTAGTTATACATATAAACTAATTAACTCGCCACTAATTATACAATGCTTGCAATGCAACACCGAATATTTGAAAAGGGAAAATCAAATACCTACTTACTCTAGGACATCTATTTTCCAATTTCTTCCGTAGAAAGAATTTCAAAAGTGATTATAGCCCGCCAGCGTTGTAAATCGCACAAAAATATGTTTTCTTTGAATTTCTCGGCTTTTCTCTAATATGTGACCTTGGGGTAGTACTAGATGTAAAACTAAATTTTATCAAACATATTAACGAAGTAATCAACAAAGCAAACAAGATATTGGGATTTATAATTCGCATATCTAAACCTTTTCGCAATATTAAAACTATGTATTCCCTTTACACCACGTATATCCGCCCCCACTTAGAATACTGCACACTAATTTGGGCACCGTTCTACCAATGCCATATTGTCAGAATCGAAAGTGTGCAAAACAATTTTTTTAAACACATAAATTATAAATTCAAATTACTCTTTGCAAGTAACACCGAATCCTTAAAATTTCACAACTTTACTCCACTTCAAACGCTTAGATTAATATCTGATCAAATATTTTTATACAAAATTCTGAATAACGGCCTGGACTCTTCCTGAACTCGTAAATTACTTAAGAATTCACATACCTGCAAGGCCAACCAGACTAAACCATTTTTTTCATTTGCCCGCGTACAAAATTAGAAAAAATTCTCCAATCCCCCGCATATGCGCGCAATATAACACGCAATTTAACAATATTGATATTCTTAATAATACTCTTGTGAAATACCGATACGAAGTCAAGCGTACGACCACAAATGTGAATTAAATTAATGCACAGCTATAGAAAAGGTACAGCATGAGCATCTCCTGTCCCCATCCCATCTTCCTCTGCGTCTTGCCCTTTCCTATTCCTTCTTCCTTCTAATATACTTACATTTATATATTTTTGTTAATTTCATTTTCATGTAATGGTTATAACCAATTAAAATTTTGTATTATATCATAATAACCATTAGCATAAGAAACTGTTTTGGCTTACCTCATTTTTAACCGCTTCATTTTTAACATCCTGTATAAAACTGCTGTTTGTTTCTTACAATAAATAAATAAATAACATGTATTATACATATAAACATTCCTCTTCAATCACTCTATCTATTGGTGAAAACCGAATGAAAACCGTTGCGCAGTTTAAAAGATTAACGCGCACATACATTTTGAGCGACTTCATTTTATACTATGTACTACTATACTATATGGTGATATTCATGAATTTCAGCTTAAATTGAAAAATTTCCTAAAATTACTCTTATTGATAAATCTCGCGGTTTTCTTACGTATATTATTATTTGCAATTAATTATTTTTACTTACTTACACGATTTTATATAATTGAGCTAGAATTCCCTTACCATCATACTTAAATCTATATGGTGAGGAAAGACTATTATTATTTTTCTTTATAACATGTAAAAATTGTATCGCTTATTGAAAAAATCACGCAGTATTAAAAAAAAAAAATTAGCAACATTATTGGTATTTAATTTGTAACCTGCACATTTGGCGACCTCCTTGGCCGAGCGGTTAGGATCCTTGGCTACGAATCTAAAGGTAGTGGAATCGAAGCCCGGGCGGCACGCTCAAGTAAAATTTTTATTTTTATTTAAATTAAGTTCTGTCAAAACCCTGAAGAAGTCAGCTTTGCTGACGAAACATGTCGGTTTTGTAAACAATAAAAGTGGTAAAAACGAAGTAATTTATTAATTTAAATCAAAATGGTGCCACAAAATAAGTTTGCTGTGTTAGAAGAAGTTGCTGTGTTAGAAGAAAAAACAAATTTAATTAATATGTGTCTTTTCTCATATCATTCAAACAAATGTACAGCATATTTGTGGCATGATCCAGAAAAAATGATCAATTCTAGGTATCGCCATGATGAAAGACCACCAATCAGATTCGAAACGTTCCTTGAAATGGTTTTAGCCGTGTTTAATGATCAGATCTCAATTGCTAGATACTTCTCAATCTACATCTTTCACATCGTCTTCCAAATTTACGTATTTCCCATCGTCTTCTCCATCTCCGTCTCCTTCCCACTCCCTTCATCTTCATAACATACTTAATCCAATTGTGGATTTCGTAGTCTTACTGACTCCAGCATTTGGGCATCTGTGCAGTACACAATAAAAAGTCGTAATATATTGCATGTTTATTTCTTATGTCCTTGAGTTGTACATCAGTTAGTAAACAAACAACTATTTAGCCAGTGAGATACCCCAACTAAAACAAAAGCAAAGTTAACAATAACAACTCCTAACTAGGCACAATTGGCAATTCTCTACCAATCGACGTAAACAAATAAATTTCTATAAAAAAGCCATAACACTAATAATATTACAACTGATACACTATTATCTATTGAAGTTCTATAAAAAATCAACGGAATGTAAGGCTTTTAAAGTTCGTTATAAATACATATTTCGACAATATTCATTTTACGCCTTTGCCATCTACGCCATCGCCGATTGTTCAGGTAATAGATTTCATTAGATAAATTCATAAAATTGGTTGGTTAATCTTTTATTGTAGGTAAATTGTTTTTTTTTTACATCAAATTATTTATGAATAGAGTAATAAACCTTCAAGCGTGATTCTTTAATCATGACATAAATTTGCATACGATCTCCACAGTAGCAAGTCTACTAGGAAAAGTTCCCGGACCCCTGCTCTTGAACGTTTCAAAACATGCCTACATAGAAATATTTACACAGCAACTACGCAAAACAAAACGATTGCAGTAATTGATAAACATTAGGGGCTCCATTAATTACGTCACACCTTAAAGGGAGAGAGAAGAGTAGAGAAGTGTACCATTGTGTGACAAGGGGTACGGGGGGGGGGAAGTCATCAGCTCTCTGACGTCACATGTAAAAAAAAATTGAACTACTGTTTTGATTATTTTTAAATGTAAAGTTGCAAAATATGTGACTTCTCACTAGGGGGAAAACAAAGTTTTCAATTATGATCTTTGAATAAATTTATTCTTTAAATAATTGTAAAAATCAACGCAATTCTTTTTTACTTGAAAAAAATTGAAGTGTATATTATAATACTAGCTTTTTCTCGCGGCTTCGCTCGTATGGTGTAAGGGGGGTTCCCACTCTGCCTCCTCCACCTCCCCCCCCCCTCCAGCCCCCCCTCTCACTCCCCCCACTCCCTTCCTCGCTCCCCCTCCCCCTTCACCTTCCCCCTCCCCTATCTCTCCCTCCCTCCCGCTCTCCATACATTCAGTTTTCAAACCTCGCGCACCAATAGCAGTTTTTATACAAATTTCATAATGCCAGAGCTCACCGGAAGTTTTATAAAAACCTTGTCCCGACACAACGAAAACACAAAAAAAATATTATCCAATTTGGTGCAGTTGTTCGAAAGTTATGCGCTTAGCAACACATTCAGCGATTCATTTTTATATTATAGATAAAAATATCGAAAAATATATGAGAAGCAAGAGTACCTAACAACTTACAAGAGATACAACGTCTCGTCGTCCTGTTTACGGGGTATTTCACCATCCTTCCCACAGATTATGCATATATACACTCGTACATACGATTACATTTACCGTTTTCGATTAATTAAACACCATTTATTTATTTAAAAAGTCTGAGTTTACTATTCGATACTTGAACCTATGAATAGTGGCTACATGTACAATGTACATGTTAGCCGAGTTTTTTTTGCAACTGTTGCAAGTATTCATTTGTTTAGATATTAATATTGGTTATCGTATGGAGGAGGATGACGAAATACTACCCCTCAGTATTAGTAACGGGTGGCGCAGATGGATCGGGTGGTTTTGAAGTGGACTGTACGTCTGGAGTGGGGGAGCCAGGTGTTCGGCGGTCTTCGTGCTGTGGTGGGGGGGACGGGAAGTTTCAGTTGCAGACTGGCAGTCAGTCGCGATGGCTACGTGGTCCGTTGAGCATCGTGTTTTCGTAGTGGAAGAGTTTATACGCAATAACGAGTCAATTGTTGCTGTGACGCGTGCCTTTCGCCGGCGTTTCAACATCCCACCTCGCGGTAGTGTTCCTAAGCGAGACACAATATTGAGTTGGGTGCATAATTTCCGCACTACTGGTTCATGTGCTCCAAAATGGATGTCTAGACCTCGAACAATAAGAACGCCTGAGAACGTGGAGCGTGTGAGACGCGATGTCATTACGAGCCCACGTCGATCAACGAGACATCGTGCTCAAGCTCTTGGAATGTCACGTCGGAGCCTTCAAAGGATTCTTAACAAAGAACTGAAATTCCACCCCTATAAAATCATGGTGATCCAGAAGATTCTCCCGATTTCAGAAGATTCTCCTGATTCTCCAGAAGATTCTACAGAAGATTCTCCCGACTCCAAGAATGCGTCGCTCGAGAAGGAGGGCATTTGATGGATGTAATTTTTAAAAACTAACTTTACAAATTTTTCGTTAATAAACTTCCATTGTAACTACACGTTTTGCACTTTATTTCAATCCAATACCTTTAAAATTGACAGTTTGACAAGTATTTTAAAACCACCCGATCCATCTGCGCCACCCTGTATTACAAGAGAATTGACAATTCTCTCAAATTAAATTTGCCCACAAATAAAAAGAGTCAGTTCACGAACGAGGATACGACGACAGACAATAATAATAATTTGTCGTGTGTGAATATGTCATTCATAATAATTTCATATACTCGTAAATTCCCGACCTATTCAATAAACACACTTACGTTACTATAATATTGTTCATGAAAGCAATGGCAATATAAAAAAGCGGTAGGATTCGTTATCGGTTCGTTTATCTGCTAATGACATCAAGACATGGTGTGTACATATAAAATATTTTAAAAAAAACATAGCAAAGCAAATCATCGATTACAATTATCGTGAGATTCAAATAGGCTCTTCCGCATTCTGACCACGAGCCAATTCATTACCAGCGAGTGACCTTGGACTTATTCAAATGACAGATAAAATATCACTTTACATAAAAGAATTATGGCTAAATGCAGACGTTGTAACACTTTTGCAGATGCAGACGTTGAAACACTTTTCTAATGAATTCTTTGTAAACACCTTCATGTTTCATTTTTCAATACAAATCTTCGGTAACTTCAAGACTAACAACTCCATAAACTTTCTTGAAACTATAAAAAAAAATGTTTCACTGTTTTTACAACATTTTTTCACAGATACCTAAATTTCTAAACATTTACTTTAAAATTAACATTTTTTTCTTGTACTTATTGATGTAATGTACCTTTTTTTGTTTATATTACCCACACACAGGAAGTGCCTTAGGGAACGTACCCATACTACGTGACCAACTTTTTGCAATTTTTAACTTGGGCGGGTCTAGTAATATTCATATGTCTATGGAAAAATGTTATTGACGTAATCTGATAAGAGTGACCGTTACAAATACTGCAGTGGGACGCTCCTTTTCCGGCGTATAAGCGGGAAAACTGACAGGTCTCCATATAAAATGTAATATATTATGTAATCGCAAAAAGAGGGCGTTTGGGTGGGGTGGTGTAGTGGGTGGGGACCTCAAAAGATATCGTATTCAATTGTAGAACTCCATTAGTCTTCATTATTTGTTTTTTTTTAAAGAATTTTTCTAATTTTACGGATGTGAAATATATATGCATAAACGATAAATTATAAAAAAGATGTTTGTGGCAGATCAGAATAGATCAAAATTCAGATCAAATCAGATATTTTGGGATCAGAGGTAGAGATTAGTGAAGAAATCCAAAAATGTAACTGTGGTGAACGTATGCCTTGCGGTATAAAAGAGACATGCGTGTATGAGTGAGACAGCATGAGTAACGTATAAAAGGTTGTGAATGTTGTCCATTCGTCCTCTTTGCATTTAGGCTTCCTACGAAGCACCTCTGTATGGAATCTCGGAATAAACCACAATAGTCTACCCACGACTCATTATTGTCAACCTCACCCTGTACTGAGATCACCATCACAAGGAATCTGGATCCATACAACGGAGTCCAGAGGTAATGATGATAACCGGCCACGGTCATCATACATAGGTATATGATATTAATTCAAACTTTTAAAATTTTAATCTTTTAAATTTAAAATTGTGTTTATCCACCATACTGAATCAAATCATCCCTGATAAGTGTCCCCCACTTGGAAGAATAATATCAAGTATCATGTAAGTTCACCTGTGTTGATCCCTCAACACAGGTGAACTTACATGGTGGATGACAATAATATACACCATCTATACATACACAATTACGGCCTTACCAATAAAAAATTCGAGTGCAGTTTACACGCGGTAGAAGCGAAACTTTACCAAAAAAAATCTCAACCAATACTTGAAAAATGAGGTCACAATCAAAGGGACCAATGAGCGCAGATCTCGCGTAATTTCCATTTCGTATCTCATCCAATAGGAGCCTTTAAAAGTGACATCAATAAACAATAAATCATCATTTCTGTTTCATCCTAAATCCAAATCACAGCGGTGCTAAAGAAGTTTTACTTCAAAAATAACACTTCCCAGCCATTAAACTGTGTTTTAGTTAAATTTTGAATAAGTCAGAATCGATTTGGTGCCAAATAAAAAATGTCATGTCGAAAGAGCCCGCAATATCCATTTCGGCAGGCTGACACCTGAAATTCCCGACATATTATTTTTTAATCGCCTGTTACCGCGCAGATACGCTATACGCTATGAAAATGATGTTTTTTAATAACATAAATGTCTTATGCACGTGTAGATAATTACAATTCGTAGAAATCAATGTTTATATTGCGCAAAAAACCAATCGAGTGTCTCATTTTTTTGTTGTTATTCTCTAGGAATTATTATTGTGATTTTTTTATTGTGTAAACAAAATAAAAAGTGAAGATGACAGATTCCCTAATTAAAAGAAATGCATATTCTAACGTTAGTATTTTATACAATTTTTTTTATTTTTATTTTTTTTATTTGTAGATATATATATTTTTTTTTACAGTGTATACCGCACAAGAATCTCAACTGCTCCCGTCTGGAGCCAGTGAGACTATGGCATCCCCAATTGGGGTATGTTGTGAGGCTGAAGGTAATGGGGAGGGGAAGGAGGTGGGGAAGAGGAAGGTTGGGAAGTACCTGGCTATTCAGATCTGGTCACTAAACACGGCTAAAGCCATTTTCAAGCAACGTTTCAATTCTGAATGGTGGTCTTACACCAGGGCGATACTAACAGTATCTTCCACTCTGGAACATGCCGCAAATATACTATATATTATTTTAAATGATTTAATTGTGAAAGAACACAAATTAATCAAATAAAATTTATTTGCGCATGCCGGGTTCGAACCCGCGACCTCCGGAATGTGAGTCAAGAGTCTTAGCCACTGGACTAAGACAAAAATCTACAATGTAGTTTTAACTAGTTTTTAAAATGTTATTTATTTTTACGATATCTTCAAATAAGCACATTTAAAATACATTGAAAATATTCCGAAATTCGATGAGAAATTTTAAATTTATGCAATAGATAAACGGCCCTATTTGGCTGTAAAAACAATGTAGGTATAATATATATATATATCCACGTACTTAGTTTCTAGTAGTAAGGTATTTCATACATGGTTATTTACCAATTGTATACAATATTCACCAAGTTTTAAGGCTGTTAGTTTGGATGAATAATAAAAAAAGTATTAAAAAATAAGTCTCGTGCGAGATATCGCATAAGAAGTTCTATCAAGCAACATGATAAAAAAAAGTTGTAATAGCCCTTCTTAAGATGAATATATACGTGAAATCCTATTTAGATACTATTTTGATTAATCTTTACGACGAATCGGCTTACAGTATGAACATCAAAAAATATGCTACGGATAAATTGAAGCTTTAACTACTTTATCTATGTATTGGAATTACAATAAAATTATTATTTACGTAACAAAAGATATAAGCGTAAACCACTAAAAAAAATGTTTTCTCATGACTTAACTATGAAGATGTAAGTAAAACCTTTTAAAAAATACCCCTTTACGGCTAAGACTATTTTTGACTTTATCTATGTTCTAACTTTTTTTCGTTCTTATAAAATTACTAGCTGGTACCCGGCATGCGTTGCTATGCCATTTAATAAATAAATTGTTTCTCCTTGCGTGTCCTTTCCCATTCGTCCCGTTCCCCTTCCACCTTCCCTCCCTATCCCGCGTCCCCTTTCCCTCTCGCTCCCACTCCACCTCCTCCACCTTCCCTCTCCCAACTCCACTCCCCCCTTCCCCCCCGAGTTCCCCTCCCCCCTCCCCCCATCCGCATTCCATACATTCATTCCCGGCACATTTTCAAACAGCTCGCGTGCCACCTATTGCAATTTTTTTTGTACAAATTTCGTAATGCCAGAGCTCACCAGTAATTTTATACAAACCTTGTTCTGACAATAACGAACACATAAAAAAAAGAATTATCCAATTTGGTGCAGTCATTTGGAAGTTATGCGCGTACATACATTTCGGCGATTCATTTTTATTTATATAGATTTATATAGATATATAGATAGATAGATAGATAGATGCACAAAATAAATAAAAACCACTTTTTCGCTTACTAGCCTCGTGCAAAAAGACGCTCGATTTTAAAATTTTGCAGGCATGAGATTCGACATATTTCTAGCGTTTATATTCCTCTTAAAGCTTAAAATAAGTACATAATTGATTGATACTAAAGTAATTTTGCCATTGTCAACTTCATTCAAGGCAAAATATAAGGAATAGAATTTCTTGAATACGCACGCACGTCTATTTACGAGTACGTTATTTTTGCACTACTTTACTAACTGCGGAAAAAATCATGTCAGGGTCGGAAAAGAGAACGAATGCCTTGAAATTCCCGAGGGAAAACTGAATGAAGTATTTTCCGTGGCAGAAAATTTAATAAAACACCGGAAGAACAGAAAGTTTCAAGGAATACCGGAATGTTCTAATTATGGACGAATAATATACAGGTGTCCTAGGGGCTAGAGGTGGGTAAGTTCTGCATTTTTCCGGAAGCCTCCGAGACTTGCTTCCTTTTAAAAGTACACGAGTTCTAGGAGCAGGTCCCGGGTCCGAGTTCTTAGGTGCGGACTGGGCACTGGGTATTGTTGCGGCGCACCGAAACGGGATGCACGGGTTCAAAGAACTCGGAACCAGGACCTACTCGTAGAACCCACACGAGAACTCAGAACCCCGGAGTCGGACAAGACCCGTACGAGAACAAGGACCCGTCACCCGTGCAATGTAGGTACATTCAATGTATCTACACTGCACGGTCTTTTATTGAGAATTTAAATAAGTAAATTAATTTATTTATTTATTTATTTATTTATTTATTAGTAAGGGACAAACAGCTTATACATAAAACATAAAGATAAAAATATACATTGTTAAATCAAGTCAAGCCAAAAAAGTCTCCTATGTTAAAGTTGATTGGAGATAGAGTTTTATTACATATTAAAATTAATTTGAGGTGAGGAGGAGAGGAAGGGGAATAAAGGAGGAGGATAGGAGATGCTCCGGATCCTTTTCACACTCGTATTAATTTTCGATCGTACGTGTTACTTCTAATCGATATTTCTGTAGTGTATGGCTAAAAATGTCTATATTTTGGAATTTTGTGTTATATTGCGCACATATACGGGGAATTGTTGATTTTTTTCTAATGTTAGTTCTACATGTAGGCAAATGAAACAAATGGGATTGCCGAGTTGTTCTTGACGGAATATGAATATTTATTAAGTTGGTTAGCTCTGGAGAGTCCAGGCCATTATTAACAATTTTAAATAATAAAGTTTGGTCAAAAATTAAACGTCGTGTATAAAGGGAGTTGAAATTGTGGTAATTAATAGATGCGTTGTAATTTAAGAAGTGTAATTTTTGTTTATAATTTATGTGGTTAAAAAATTTTTTTTGGATTTTTTCGATTCTATCAATGTGAGCTTGGTAGAAAGGAGTCCAGATCGGTGTGCAGTGTTCTAAGTGGGGACGGATGAACGCTGTGTAAAGGGAATATAGAGTCTTAAGGTTGCGAAAAGGTTTCGTTATTCGAATAATAAATCCTAGCATTTTGTTGGCCTTGTTGATGATTTCATCAGTGTGTTGTATAAAATTTAATTTAACATCCAGTAATACCCCAAGGTCCCTGATAGATTCTACTTCTTTGATAAGTGTCCCATTTAATCTATACTCAAAAGGAATTTTATTTTTATTACGTGTAAATGATAATTTTTTGCATTTTGAGGTATTTACTACCAGTTTGTTTGATTCACAGTAGATAAAAAGTCGATTGAGGTCCTCTTGAAGTTTAATGCAATCTTCGATTGATTTGATAACTAGATATATTTTTTTATCGTCTGCATAAGCTAGGTAATTGGCGTGTAAAAAACATTTGTGAATATCATAAATATACACATTAAATAATAATGGCCCTAAATGAGAACCCTGAGGTACACCGGAGGGCACGGAAAAGAAGCTGGACTTAGTTCCCTCAACTGATACACATTGAAGTCTACTCCGAAGGTATGAAGTAAGCCACCGAAGCAGGTCACCGTGGATGCCTAATTGTTTTAGTTTTTTAATTAGAATAAAATGGTTTACCTTATCGAAGGCCTTAGAGTAATCCGTGTAGATTACGTCTACTTGGTTTCTATTGTCCATATTGCTCGTTAAATATTCCGTGAAATTTACCAAATTTGTAAGTACCGACCTTTTTTGTAGAAATCCATGTTGTTGGTTTTGTATGTTGCAAACAATTGTTGTATAAATTTGATCGTAGATAATTTTCTCAAAGAGTTTACTAAATACCGTTAGCATTGAGATTGGGCGATAGTTTTCAATGTTGCTTTTAGAACCAGATTTATGAATAGGGATTATAGTTGCTTCTTTGAACTTTGTAGGAAATTTTCCTGCTCCTAGTGACATTCTAAATATGTTAGTTAAGGGGTACGAAAGATTTTTGGCACATTTTGAGACAAAGTATGGCGAGATACCATCACTGCCAGCACCCTTACTAATGTCTAAATTCTTCAGGTATTTATTGATTATTAAATAGTTTATTTGTACGTTCCCAATCGGGTTATGATTATTAACGCAGGTAAAATCATCGAATATACTGGGATCATTCGTGTCATTATCGTTTACGTAGGTGGACTGAAAATGTTTAGAGAATAGTTGGCATACTTGATGAGCGCCGGTGCCTGACTCATCCTTAAGGTGCATGATTTGTGGGATGCCATTTGTTTTACATTTGCTTTTAGCATAGTTCCAAAGTTGTTTATTATTTATAAGAATATTAGATTCAACTGAATTTATGTATTGATTATAGCAATGCTTCTGTAAGTGTTTTTGTTGAGTACGTTTTATAGAAAACTCTATGTAGTCTACTGGATTATTATGGGATTTCCATTTTTTATGTAGTTTTTGTTTTTCTTTAATGATTTTGATCAGTGGAGCTGAATACCAGTTTGGAAATTTACTCTTTTTGATGATACGTTTAGGGACAAACTGATTGATGGTATTGTTTAAAATGTTGTAAAAATAATCGACCACTACGTCGACATCCGAATTCTCCAGAGTAAAAGACCAGTCTGTCATTGACAGATGTTCGTTGATTAACTCGTAATTGGCTTTTTTAAACAGATAAATTTCTTTAGGTGGGGCGTGAATAATAGGAAGTGTACCGATTTGAAGCATGATTTTAAGTGATGGGTGGTGCGAGTCTTCGTTGACAAGAGGATCGCATGCACGAGATACATGGCATTCCTCATTACAGATAACTAAATCGAGAATTCGGTTATTTGCATTTTTTATGCAATTATATTGGTTTAATTCAGAATAATGGATTGTGTCTGCAAGTGTGGAACTAATTGCGTTCAAGTTTTCAGGTATCAAGTATGAATCATTGTTATGTACATTCCATGTTACGGTGGGCATATTAAAGTCTCCAATTACAAGTAAAATGTCATCGGGATATTGATCTTTTACGTTAGCAAGTAAGCAAAGGAATGAACTAAGTGAAGTTTCATATCCTGGACCCTGTGGGAGATATATACAGGCTACATGAATAGTACGTTTGGAGGTATAGTTAGAGGGAGGAATAGTTACCCAGATGCATTCAGCATTGCAGATCAAGTCTTCGCGAGGGTAAGCATTAAGATTGTTATGTGTAATGATCATCACTCCACCGCCTCGACGAGAGTCTTCTTGGTTGTTTAAGCTATTCATTGTGATGTTATTTGATCTATCCCGCCTGAAAACGCTGTAAAACTCTGTTGGTACTAGTTCCGGATCTAAAATAGAATTAATAAGCCATGTTTCAGAAATACCGAATATGTCACGATCGTCATTCAATAAAATATTATTGTGAAATATTTCTGTTTTAGTGCGTAGTCCTCTACAGTTTTGATACACAATAGTTATCATCGCAAATTATGTAAGTTTTTTTTATAAGTGTTAATATTTTTAGTAAAATTATTAGATAAAATATAAAATACATGAAGAGTTTTATGAATGACACGCGCGATATTGTATACACGTAAAATAGTGAAATTAAAATGTGAGCAGCAAGTACGAGGAGCATGTTAGGAAATAGAAGGGGGATGGGAGTGGGGTGGAGGAAGGGTGTAATGTTAGAAATAAATAATGATAAAGAATGGATACAGAATGCGTCGATTATTCGACGAATTATATAATCCATATCTAAATGAAACATATGATTATAAACAATATCAAAAAGATAAATAGTTATAAGGAAATAGAAAAAAAAATACATAAAATAACTATATTCAACGGAAGGTTCAATAAAGATAAAAATAATAAAAAGTGCAAGTAGTGCGCGATTATCTTCATAGTATGGTTGTACATAAATAAGTTAATTGTTGGTACATGTGAGTCGTGAATGACTTGTGAGATAGGTATATATAATTTTAAGAAAGGTGAAATATAAAAATAATAATTTGATTACGTGCAATGTTCAATACATCACATACCCATATAAAATTTTTAAAGCAAATACAAATTACAAAGGCATCTATGAAGTTAATTGAAGGTAACAATATGTTAAAAAAATATATATATAATTGTATAGGTATATATGTAAAACTTTAAAACAAAAAAGCAGTCAGAGCAGAAAAGGCAAACCAAATACTAATGTATCAATAAAAACTGTTAACGTATGTAAAACACAGTCAGAAAGATAGATTTTTATTAATACATAATATTATTATAACATCAATATATGAATGTATATCTGCATATCATAATACAAATGAAATGTAGGTACCAAGACGCCAAGTTTGAAGTCTGTGGGTTTATGCGCGGTGTTATTGTAGTGCATAAGTATTTAGAAAAGTAGATACATTAATATAAGCTTTGTGTCTCTATTGTGCACAGAAAATAATTAACAGTTAAGTAAGTACATTATGGCTACAAGCGCATAATAATATATAATAATAAGAAATAAAAAAAGATAGAAAATTCAAGTAGTGCGCGATGATCTATTATAGTTTTAAGTTAACAAGAGATAAAGCTGGAATCAGCAAATTATTTATGAGGTACTTATATAATTAATTCTAAAAGTACACGTTTAAATGACATCGTTGATATAAAGATACAATGGAGGAAGTATAGTGATAAAAATTTCGATTATGTGCATTGTTCAATACGTTATAGCTACAGACAAAGCAATTATAGAGTAAAAATGGCATATATCATGTTGGTTGACTTTGAAATCGTGTTTAAAATACATACACGCATACACATGCGTACACATGTAAATAAACGTACATCCACCCACATATTATAATCGAAATGTAGGTACCTAGACGCCGCATAAATTTATAATCTGAAGGTGCAGTGCGTGATTTTATATTACAAGTTGAGTAAGTACTCAATAGTACATAGGTATGTTATTGGTTCGGGATCACTATTATGCCTGATAGTTTAATATACAGAACAGTGGTAAGTACTTATATAGATTATGTTCATGGGGACATAATAATAATGTATAAATTCATTAGGTTAAGGTGTAAAGATGATTTATGGTTTAGTATTATTGTGCACAACAAAAAGGTAATGTAGGTACATACATATATAAGAATATAAACGATAGTCACATCAGGCACATAATTAAGTAAGATATGTTAGGTTATGTTATAAAGATGATGTTATAAGGTTAAGAAGAATAATTCAATTTACCACAACCGTGTATAAAAACAATGAGAGCAGATGTCTAAAATAGAACAGAATAAAGCCATCAGTATGAGTTAATTTTCTCGTAATGAGCATGCTAAATTATTAATATATTATCAGTAGATGCATCTTCATGAATACTAGAGTGGGGATCCATTACGTTGTTTAATAAGCTGTAATGCTTTACTATAAACTATTATTTTATAATGCACGTCACCCGTTGATTATTTTATAATGTATATAATATATAAGATAAGACGCTAATTATAAGATAACGATATAACGATACCAGATAAGACGCTCTAATTAAAAACTACTCCGTGCCTAGCCGAAGGGGTCACGCACGTGTGTGTCGATCAACGAACAGCGATCGAATGAACGCCCAGCGCCCAGCTCGTGACGTGACTCAAGGGGAAGTGTCATAGTTGGCCGGCCGCGGGTAGCGGGGAGTGTCGGGAACTCACCGAGACCCGCGACTCATGAGTGGAATGGTAAGTGACGCCGGACCGTGGATCGCGGAGCAAGCCGGCGCGGCGGCCACGGGGTGAGTCAGGAATGTAGTAGTTCGCGGCGTTCGCGCGAGTCCGGGAGTGGGCGAAATGAATGGATTGTGTCGCGATTCACGTAGCTTGGAACAAGGCGCTTGGGTTTAAAGGAACCCGGGACTTGTATTCGAGTGCGGTTTTCGCGCTTCGGCGTTGAGTTGCTCGGACCGCCGGATTACCGCCGGATTTATTTGGATGCGGAGAGTACTGGGACTGGGCCGGGTTCTCTGGGAGTAGTCGATTTGAAAAAGGAGTGGGAGTAGGAACCGCTTCCCGCAAAGGAGCGGATCACATGAGCCCATTCCAGCTGAACTGACACATCGCTACTAGGGGCAAAGTAAATTAACTTCGGGAGGTGATTCAACATTATAGTACAAGTAAAAAAGATACAATAAAATTAGTCCTGCGTGTGCGATTTTTTATTTTCCGCTGTTACGATACGGGCCAATCACAATCGAGTCAGGCGCCCGGCAGGCTCTCAGCAAGTAAGATCGTACCTCACACTAAGGATTTTTAGTAGGAACGTCTTTTTGTATGGGAAAAAAATGTTGGAATTTCGGATATTAATCTTTTTTACTCCTACCATCATGTAAAATCATCTCCCGAAGTTAATGCACTTTACCCCCGGACACCCTGTATAATATAAGGTATTTTTTTAAATATTAGCTGTACACAGGAGGCCCTGAGGAAAATAATTCCCCTCAGGGCATATGACATCTTTTGGGATGCTGTGTGGAGGGTCTTTTAGGGAAGAAAGGAGAGGAAGTTCTGGGAAGGAAAGGGTATGAGGGATGGGTAGGAATCCGAGGGTTAGTGTGTCCAGGAGTGACGGACGTATGACACCATTCCTCCCACTGTGGTGCAAGGCAATGTTCTGAGAGAGTACGGCTGTAGAAGTCAAAGGTACTCCCACAACCACTCTCTCCCGATCCGGCCTGCCATGCCTCGGACTCGGACAAACCTCACTCCATGAACCAGGGCACCCCTGCTAAGTCACCAAACGTGGCGAACCACTTGGGGTAACCTATGGCAGAGGTGTTGGTTATCCAATAAATGGTTCCCGGGGCAGCGGTACCCATACCCGCCTACCAAATTACATAAATAATAAAGATATCATCTGATTTGATTAATTTGTGTTATTTCACAACTAATAAATAAAAATAATATGTAGTATATTTGCATCACGTTCCAGAGTGAAAGATACTCTCAGCATCGACGTAGTGTAAGACCACCTTTCAGAATTGAAACGTTGCTTTAAATGGCTTTAGTCTTGTTTGGTGATCAGATTTGAATAGCCAGGTACTTCCCCACTTTCCTCTTGCCAATCTCCTTCCCCTCCCCACTACCTTCAGCCTAACAACATACCCCCCCAATTGGGGATGCTGTAGTCCCACTGGCTCAAGACGGGAGCGGCGGGGACTCTTGCGAGGTATTCACATAAAAAAGGTGTGATCCCGACTCCCGAGCCCAAAAAATTATTAATGCTTTCAGTTTCACAATCCTACCATAATTATAATATCCCGCGGTATTTCACCTGTGTGCGCTGGTATAATATTACATTATAATTCATGTGAATGAAATACATGGCTGTAAACTTGTTAAATGATTTATCTTAGCGTTGTGCACGTTTAATTAAGGGTTTAAATGTTATAAAAGAACCCCAAGAACATAAAACACGCATAATCTTGTAGCAAATACACTAATTCACCATGTGATTTACATTTCTAGGTTATAAGGTCTGACCCAGGGGCTTTGCGCTATATGTCAAATTACAACATTAAATCTGACCGGCTTTCCTTGAGAAAGGTTTGCGACATCTATAAAGTACAGTTACCAGCCAATTACCTACACCCAATACCAAATAATTCGCATAGAACTTGAGAATGCGTCAATGCGAAACTGTTTATGATAATTAGATCTAGATTATTCCAACAATCTCCTCGTGATATTATTAAATATGACACGTTTGCAAATTGACTAAATGCATATCAAAAATTAAATTTTATAGGCGGGAATGGATACCGCCGTCCGGGTGCCGTATATTTAATAACCAAAATCTCTGCCATAGGTCACCCCATGAGACATAGATTCGCCGTATTTGGTGTCTCAGCATTGGTGTCCGGGTTCATGGGGAGAGGCTTGTGTAGGTCTTGATGGCGGATGACTTGGACACACTGAATCCCAGATTCCTTCCCACCCCTCATACCTTTTTCTTTCCACAACTTCCTCACCCTCATTTTCTTAAAAGCATCCGCAAAGATGACATAGGCCCCGAAAAAAATTATTTTCCACGTCCAAAATTATTTTCCGTCCCCTGCGTGCAGCTAACGTAAAAAAACATAAATTAAATTTTATAACGTTAGTAACTTTTTCGGCAGTGAGGCATGGAGCTGGTGGAGGAAAGATGAAAGTAAACTAAATGAGATACCTGACGAGTATGTGAGGTAAAACCATGTATGATCGTGTGAGAAACGTGGAGATTCGCAAATAATGCAAGGCTGATGTAGGCGTAAATGGGGGACGCGCGAGGAAGATATGGCACGACCAAGTGAATCAGAAACTTGAGTCGAGCCATGTGAAGAGTCAGAATAATAGAAGAGCATGTATGAGACAATGTATGAATGTGAAAGAGGCAAGGAATGTGTGCCAAGATCGTGTTGTTTGGCGGTCCGTCGTCTCTGCCCCTGCGGGGAAACGGCGTGATGGTTAGTTATGTGCTGTTTCGGCGTTCAAAACATAAAAATAAACTTCACTAAAACCTAAAAGTTAGCCTATTTTTATGACCAGGCAACAACGTCAAATAACATTAATGAAGAGATCCTTGAGATATACACAAATTTTAATGAAATAAATATTTTCGATAAAAAACGAATTTAAAATTTCATTACAGAGCCACGCTTTGTGTTTAGGGGGAAATACAAAGCGGGGAAGCAGATCGAGGTTAGGGGGTGGGGTGGGGGGATGAAATCCCGTTAACCGTATTGTTGGTCACGTGACGGTACGGGCTGGCTGGGTCAAGGTCCCCCAAGGTCAGCGTGGGTGACCCGCCATACAAGAGAAAAATAATTATCGCGCCGGAAAATGCGGAGGTGGTTTTACACCGCTCAAAGAAAAACGACTGCAGTGAAGTAGGAAGGTTAAACAATATGCAAACAGAATGGCAGATAGGAATGTGTGGTGCTTACGTGTATTTTATTGAGTAAGGTTAGTAATAGTTCAGTTGATTTATTAGAATACTTAAAATGCAAATAATGAAATGGCGAAGAGTTTACAAAGGGACGTTAGTGTTTCTCGCCAAACGTTATTTTTTCAAAATAAAATCGAGTGCAGCTCACACGCGGTAGAAGCGAAATCTTCACCCACACTATCTCAAACCAAACCCTTGAAAAGTGAGCTCATAATCAAAGCAGGCAATGCGCGCAGCGCGACGCTTCGTAAGTACTGTACGTAGGTAAGGTTTCATTCTATCTCATTCTCTCTTAGGATAAATCCTATAGATGTATGTGTTTGTCTCTTTTTAGTGACACTCATTTCTGTTTCATCGACTTTGAAATCACAATGTTGCTAAAGAAGTTCACTTCAAAAAATCAGAGTGTGCATTTCACACGCGGTAGAAGTGACGCCTTCAGAAAACTAAGGTAGACAAGAGTGGGGAGACTGCGAAGCACCGCACAAAGAGGTGACCGCGGGCTAAATTCTATAGATGTACGTTTGGTCTCCTTTTAATGTCGCTATTTTTCGTTTCATCGAGTTTCAAATCACAAAGGTGCTAAAGAAGTTATCATTTTATAAAAATACTTAATCAAGATTTACGTGGCTCTTTGCCAATCACTGTTAGAATACGGTATTATCGGGTGGGGGAGTGCAAATTATAATATACTAAATTTACTACTAAAATCCAAAAAGGAATAATCAAAATTATATTGAAAGACACTGTAAGAACAAATACAGACGAAATCTTCAACATCATGATGATACAACTCTGTCCTAAAACTATGAACTGTCTTCATTAGAGTCATAAATACAAAACATAATAACCACTAACACTTAGGTGTATTAGAAACACTGATCTCAGGGTGAAAATCATAACCAACAAGTTACTACAAAAATACAACATTTGGGTAAAAAAGTTTCTTATTCATTATACTACACTCTACAATAATCCCACTCTCATTCGAAAATCACAACAACATTGTAACATTTAAGTCTCAAATAAAAAGCTGGATACGACACATAGGAGGGTCACAAATATAAAATATAGTGATACCAAATACACACTGAAACCGAAACCACCCAACTGCACTTAAAATACTACGTAATATGTTTTATAATTATTTCGGCAGAAACACTTCACAATTACTTCATTTTACCCATACATTCATAAATTTTAATATGAAAATGAAATCCTCAGCACGGAGAATCCATGAGGATGTCAGGACATCATTATCTACATTTGTTACAAAAAAGGAATATAATAAAACATTTATTAATATTATTATTATCAATGGATTCTTATGGCTATGGGAAAAATGCTATGGATAATTTTGCCCATTTAATAAGAATTTTTTGTTCGAAAACAATTCAACGAACGGGAAATGAAAACTTACCAAAATTCTTAAAATTTCAAGTCTGTAATTGAAATATTTCGCACAATAATGGTGATAAATATAAGTAAAGTAAGCAAACCGATCAAAACAAAAGCACGTTTTCCTAAATCTGATAAAAATGTTAACCGGCAACATTCTTCGAAAATATATTTTTATTAGCCAATCAACTACCACGCCATTCCCGCGCGGGTGAGCAAAGAGGATGGAACCCAAACAAATGCCTTGCTTCACTCAAATGCATACATTTTATCGTATACGTTACGTACGTATACATTATGCTGCTAATAAGACTCAATAAATGTGCTGTCGTCCTAGTGAGTTTCATACTTGTTTTTATCATTCACTTGAGTCCTTGAGTGTCATATTATATTATATAGTCTCCTAACATTCCTTATTTCCAAACATTTAAGCAGGCATTTTTTAACCTCTCAGGGTAATTTATTCGCTTTTCGGAACAACTCATATAGGTCTCATAGAAATGGTTGTCTTCCTTATTATCATATTGAGAAATACGATATAAACGGTGTCAGAAAGAGAAAACCCAATGCTTTATATTCAAATCTAAAAGTTAACCACAAGTAAAATGTACATAATAATTATAAAATTTATAAAATTTAAAAATTTATTTTAAATTTAATTTACTTTATAAAATCAAACTTTAGGAATGCTAATTGAAAAAAAAATGAAACTTTGGGAATCTTTTATTAATTATATAATTATTTTTACATGGAACGACAAAAAAGTGCGGTGACAATAACGTTCATAATACATTTGTCTAATACAATATGCAGATGTTTTTTTTTCGTTATCGGTAATTTTAGTTAGAAAAATGTAAGTTTAACCACTTTTAAAACTTTTCTATGTTTGCATGCAATTTATTTTTACTGAAAAAATTAAATGTTTATTTCGATTTCAAAATTTAAAAACGTATTTTATCACCTTTTAAAAACTAGCAGTTTTGTTTTCAGGTATGTTCAGAATTATTCCATTAATTTGGGTTTTATTGCAAAGCGGAAATATTTTGATTCTCTAACAAAAATGTCCGAGGCCTGAAGGGTTAGTAATGCTCCAATCATTCACTTAAAAATTAATGGATCCGCCAATATTCGCAAGTAAATTAAAAAAAATAATATTTTAAGGATAATTATTTACTTGCCACGCTATAAAGTAAGACGGTTTCGCAATTAATGTGGTGGTGAAGTTGGAAACCACATATAAAACAAGCTGACGAGTGTTTGCTTTTAAATTACGGGAAAATTGCAGAAATAAAGTTATTAGAGACATGGGCGTAATTACTATATACGTTTAATTTGTTTACGTCGTCATATTAATTGTTTCTCTTCACACTTATAACAGCAATGCGCAGACATTTTTCAACGTCTGTCAGTTGGGGCGAAATTGAAAAGAATAATTTATTGATTTACTGGCACGAAACGCGAATAAAAGCTGTTTGTTTATCGTCACCGAGACGTCAATAGACGTACAGACGCCTCCAAGTAAAACAGAATGAAATAAAGATAGTATTATTGGACGCTGGACAGGGCCACCAAAATCGCAAAAAAACTTTGTGGCGTCATTTAAAATTGAAAATAACTAACCATGTTTACACCATTATTTTCATTTTATTTATTAAATATTTATGAGTATTTAGTTTTATTTGGGTGTTGGAAAACAAGATGTTTCTAACAATTAAATTCTTGTTTCGATGTGAGGTAACCGCTAGATTAGAGCGTAGGGAGTGTGGCGAACCCATCACTCAGGGAGTGGAAAAATGTCCTGCAATAGCCATCCCAAGCCAAAGTGCGAGCTATCGTGCTCGTGGAACGAAAATTGGACCATTCAAAAACTAGGGGCCTTTGGGGAACCTAGGAGAGCTGGATAATATGGGTAAATCATATATAACGGACAGGACTGGGTTTGAGGACTGGAGAAGCAGACTGGAGAAGTCTCCGGATTTGCCTACCAACACCGAGGCGCCCAAATCTGTCAGTCACCAATAAAGGAGCAGCTGTCCAAATAATGGAATGGAGACGTTCAACAATATAATTTTAATTTTCATATTATTGGCAGTTTTACTACTTATGTATATCATTGTGTAATAGTGTTATAATATTGTTCTTATTTGTATTGTTACAACCATAATACGGTAATTTGCCTAGTTTGGGTATTTAATAACAAATACAAAATAATAGATATTCGGGAGTGGTGAAACATCGACATCTTTCTGATACCCACATGCGTAGTTTATGAGAAAGACGAGGCTGAAGAGAGGGTACAACAAAGTTATCCGTTACCGTTTCTACCTATATCGTTTCAGGTAAGGCAGAAATAATATTTACAAAAATCGGTTGGTGCTCTATTTTAATACGTTTGCCAATTTTTTGGCACATCCCTCGAGGTGAATATGAAAACAAAAGACAAACCAAAATAAAACAGCAAAATATATAGTTGATTTGACGAATTGATTTTATCGACATCTTTCAATACACACGATGTCTAAATGAACTACATAGCATATTTTCAGAACGCTATGTGCAATAACTAACAACTAACTAACGCAATAACTAACAACTACCGACAAGTAGAGCACTTTTTTATGAAATATGAAAACAACAAACAGACCAAAAGAAAACATAGCAAAATAAATTGTTGGTTTGTCGAATTGATTTTATCGACTTCGTTCAATACGCACGATGTATAATGAACTACATAGCATAACTAGCGACAAGTAGAGCACTTTTTTTATTTGCAGTAAACGATAAAATATTTAGCCCGTGATCGAAAACAAGGTATAGGAACTGTTACACGAATCACGACTGTCACGCTATAAGGTCTGTTTGTCAATGCGAATGCCTGGATTGCCCGGTTTACGGCTCACGCTGCAGTTTGCAGTAGAACCAGACGTAGTTCTGAAATTCTGAACTATTATATAAATGGCATAAAATGAAAGTTAGAATGTTGGCGAATGGAGGAAGCAGAGGCGTGAGAGCAAATCGAAACTGAATTGAGCGTTCCTGAACAATAACTTAATTATAAAACACAATTTAGCTTGTTTGTCTGAAGCAGAAATAAAGTGTCCAACTGGCATCATGAAATTTGTAAAGGTTCTTCTGGATCAAGAAAACTGTTTTCAGTTAGTCCTGTCATTTCCATTATCAGGCATAGAGTTTTGAAAAATCTTTTTAACCTCACTTAATCTGTCAAAAAAAGACAAAAAGCCACATTGTTAGTTCCACATCTTTCGATTTATTGTTCATTTATAAAAAACGGAGTTGAAGAAGTTCGGAGGAAGTCGGGAAGTAAATGTTTCTACCCTATATAAAACTGCTTGTCGAAAAAATATGGTGGACATTAAAAAGCTTTGTAAGAGTCAGAAGTTATTAACAGGAAACAGAGACCTTAATGACGATTACATAAATATAATAAAACCGGTTATCGTCGAAATATCAGTCAAAAACTCCAGAAAAGGTTCTTGGGTGGAACAAAGGGCTATCTTAAGGGCATAGTGGCAATTAGACGACCAAAATTACAGAAACCATTCCCCTAAAACTTTGAGGCAGGAATAGATATGCAGTCTAAAACGGCGGTTCAAAGGGCTATAAAAATTGAGTACGGAGACGACAAACATACACAACAGTAAAATTGTATCCATAAGCTATGTTTGTTGAAATTAAAGCTGTCAGAAGGTCCAAATGAGTTATAAAGGACTGATGTTGTTGATCAGAGGGTTGCAAGGAAATATTAATATTCCTTTACTAGCACACGGAAATAACATACCGAAAAAAGGATACCTACAATATTATTATGTTAACTTAGATGGACTTCGAGCGGAATCTAGGTAGAGCAGAAGTTATAAAAATATGGGAGTTTTGTGCCAATAGGTTGAATTTCGAGATATTGTCCAGATGGAGTAATAAGATATAAGTAGGACTTAGGTGTAGTCAGTTACAGAATTAAAAGCAAATAAATTCACAACATGCCGCTGGACTTCGACCAGAAAGGGTTTGCGACCAAAGGGACTGTTGATAATGTCATAAAACAAAGGACTTATGTGTTAGATTAGGGATATAAGAAAACATTAAATGAAAACAAATAACTTTGTTTGAACACCACTATTTTCATTTAATTAAAAATGTCGCCACATAATGTATTTACTTTGATTGAAAGTATAAATATTACTTTACTCGAACACGGAAACAAAGGAGACGACACAATTATATTGACCGTGAAGCCCTAAGAACATTTGCGAGTGTACGCACTCGCACGTGTGTGTGACGTGTGTAGTGAGAGGATTATAAGCAAGTACATTCACAATATGCCGCTGGACTTCGACCAGAAAGGGTTTGCGACCAAAGGGTTTGTTGATAATGTCATAAAACAAAGGACTTATGTGTTAGATTAGGGATATAAGAAAACATTAAATGAAAACAAATAACTTTGTTTAAACACCACTATTTTCATTTAATTAAAAATGTCGCCACATAATGTATTTGCTTTGATTGAAAGTATAAATATTACTTTACTCGAACACGGAAACAAAGCATACGACACAATATTGACCGTGAAGCCCTAAGAACATTTGAGCGTGTACGATAAACTCGCACGCATGTTGATGTATTTATATTGGCACCACAAGAGCCATAAGTCCCCGTTAGCAACGAGAGTAGCGACTCTTAGTAGTGCTAGGTGCTAGGAGCGGTGCCAAGTTTAGTTGCGCATCAGGAGTTCAGATCGGAGAGGAGAAATACTCAACACGTTTGAGGGGGCATGACGAGTTTGGGACGATGAAACTGTGAAGGAGCAGAATAGACATGAGCAAAGCAAGTACCTAACTAGAAATTTACTACAGGTGTAGGCAGAGAAGATGGATTCCATAAAACTGAGGCTTGCATCATACATACTGATTGGTCGTCTCATACATATTGTTTTGTTAACACTAAATCTAGACATGTCCCGAATTAAATATTTGATCCATTCTCCAGAATCATAATATCCTTCTATCCGCTCTCCATGTCCATTCTATGCACGAACAACTTTTTTCTCGTGCATTACGTCGAGCTTCCCCAACGCATTTATTCTCTGTGAAAAACACTATCTCTATACAAAAACGGACTCTTCGCCATACCGAGGTGTTGTCATTGTGTACGCCTTCAGACGATGAGGCAGTAGTCGGCCAGCTGCCGATGACTCATTCCACATACCAATGATGAACACCAAATGGTTAATTCCTAAACATTCTTTACGGATCTCCTCATATGAAATATTATCGACTTACAAGTTCTACAAGTTTCTGAACACACAAATTTCAGTTCTACTGCATTCAAAAGTTGCACTTTCAGTGATCCACTTAATTGGGACACATCGGGCCCAAGCATTTTGTCCCAAATAAGCGGCTGTCCCAAATAAGAGAAGTTTATTAGGTACAAAAAAAAACAAATATATATACAGGGTGTAACAGGACGTAACCGAAGGATTTAACCAGCGATTCCTGAGCATAATTGGAGAAAAAATGTACATGTCATTTTGCTATCGGATGACATTTTTTTTATTAAAAACATTAATCATTTGATAAGCGTTGCGTTTCATTCTAACACCATTTTAATACCCGAAACAGCGCGCGTATCGCTCGGGTATCAGGCTACCTCGATAAACCGGTGCGCCAATTAAGAGCGTTTAACCAGCCAGCGGACGAAAATCCACATTTCGTCGAAAGTTGTTCTTCCGATCGTGCAGGGCGGTTACAATGAGAAAGATTGATTATTCTCCGTACCAGCTTTTTAAAATTATAACTCAATATCGAATTTATTTCAATCCAAATTTGCTTTAATTTATACCTTCATCCAAAAATGCTGAAAGGCGTGATGATAAAACTATTAAAATAGTGTACTTTTTGTAGTTATTTTTTGATTATAAGTATTTATCATTTTTCAATAATGTCTAAATTTAATAAGAATGTTAAAAAAATCTGAAATATATTAGTTTGTAAGTGCGCAAATAAATACACAAATGGACCAATTTTCGTCAAGAAACACATGTACGTACATATTTTTTAATGATTTTATTGAAACTAAAATTAAAATTCTAATACATAACTTTGCTAGATAATGTATTGATTTATTTAACTGCATGATTATTACATTATTTGAAATGGGTGTGGTATAATACAAAAACTTTTTTGAAAATTGAACAAATCTGCCAACGACCTATGGAATAACCTTATTATACTAAAAATTTAAAAAAATTCTAAAAATTTATTACATAACTATGCTAGATAAAAGAACAATCTTTCGAAATCCATTTATAATTTTTTGCGGAAAAGAGCCAATACGTCTAAAAACTTTTTTGAAAATGACGTATTTCCGGCTTTCTCTGGTAATGCCCTCTTAAGCAGAATCGACTGCCAATTTCATAAATAGTAAAATGAAGCTTGGTGTCATAATTCCGTTGCTGACGGCTACCCCTGACTATATCACAATCAACACAAATTTAATCATTGCCGTAGAGGTTAAATAACGCTATCTGCCCTGTATCAACCCTTCTTAACCTAAAAATTTTCAATTTAAAAATGTTCAATGTCAAATCGCCTTGAAGGTTAGGGTGTAACAAGACGTACCCGAGGGATTTTAAGCAGCGATTCCTGAGCATATTTGGAGAAAAAATATGGTTGTCATTTTGATGACCGATGTTATTTTTTCAAAAAAAAAAAAAAAATATATATATTTTTCAATTACACGTCGCTACTGTTCCCATCGCTATGGGATGTATACCGTCGTGATGAGTTTGAGCCATAAGCGCTGTTTCGTGTGGTAATATACTGTTAGAATGAGACGCAACGCTTACAAAATGTCCGCTAGGCTATAAACGCGCTACTCTTCTAACTAGTCAGTTGCGGTGTGATGGAAAAATATTTTTAATGTTTTTAACAGAAAAAAAATGTAATAGGACAGCAAAATGACATATATACTTTTTACTCTAAATATGCTCAGGAATCGTTGGATAAAATCCCTCTAGTACGTCCTGTTACCAGGGTTGCCAGGTCTTTTCCAAAAATATACCGAACATTGAGCAAAAAAAAATTTCGAGGTGAAATGTCCCCAGATTTCACGGTGGTATCTTGGCAGAACCCGTGTCGGAAGGGGGGGGGGGGGGGGGGCGATTGGACTTTGAAACAATGTAAGCAGTCAAAAATTATTTGGAATAATCACATTTACGCAAGTGAGCGCGTACACGAAGCGGCAACATCGCACAAACTAAGTAAGGATGCTACGCAATATCGATGGCCAATTGCGTCAAATTTGATAGTTGAATCGCTTATTAGGGAGAAAAATTAATCAGCAAAAAATACCGAACGCCCATACTTCGGTATTTTTGTCATACCGAACACCGAACACGTCGCTAAAATACCGACGAACGGTTCGGTAGAATACCGAACACCTGGCAACCCTGCCTGTTACACCAGTGTATATTATCATTTAACCACAAAATCAATGGTGTGTACAAGTTTCAGAGACCAATTTTTTTTTTTACTTGTGCTCCACACAGGAGGCCCTGAGGAAAATAATTTCCCTCAGGCCCAAGTCATCTTTATAGATGCTATGTGGAGGGTTTTTTTAAGGAAAGGAAGGAGAGGAGAGTTCTGAAGGGGGAAAGGGTTTAAGGGGTGGGTAGGAATCTGAGATTCAGTGTGTCCTGGTCATCCGCCTCTAAGACCTAGACAAACCTCACCCCATGAACCCGGGCACCCCTGCTAAGTTACCAAACGTAGCGAACCACTTGGGGTGACCTATGGCAGAGGTGTTGGTTATCCAATAAAGGTTCACGGGGCGACGGTACCCACTCCCGCCTCCCAAATTGATAATATAAAAAATCTATCCTCCATCGTTACTTCATCCTTTGAAGTTTCATGCCGACGGCCGCGGCAATGCGGAGGCGGCGACCACATAAAGGGGAGATATTACTTAAATAAATGCACTGCAACGAATGGGAAATAAAACGACCAAGTCGCATCATTTACACATAATACAGGGATAAAACAGTATTTTAGAATAATAATGTTGTCTGCGTTCTGCGTACAAACGACAAAAAATGGTATTAGATATGGTGGTGCACACATAATGACCATTTGGTGTCATAGGAAAACACATATAATAAAAACAGACAATGTGAATGATTGCATGAGATCTCTGCCATAGGCCACCCCAAGTGGTTCACTACGTTTGGTGACTTAGCAGGGGTGCCCGGTTTCATGGGGTGAGGTTTTACTGGGTATTGGCGGCGGGTGCCCTTGCCCACCAGCAGTCCATCTGCCCACCGGCAGGCCGGATCGGAAGAAGACGGCTGAGGGAGTCCCTTTGACTTCTCCAGCCGTACTCTCTCGTCGGAGGGATGGATTTATACGTCTGTCACTCCTGGGCACACTGACCCTTAGATTCCTGGGTACGGGTGGGTACCCCTAGCAACCTTTTCCTTCCCAGAACTTCCTCTCCTTCCTTTCCTAAAAAGACCCTCCACACAGCATTCCCAAAGATGACATAGACCCTGAGGGGAATTATTATCATCAGGGCCCTCCTGTGTGGAGCTAATGTAAAAAAAAGAAGACTTGCAGGGACATAAGTCTAGTTAATAAATAATACCTAGGATATTTTTATCCTTAATTATCATAAGAAATTTTAATTATCCAGCAGATTAGCAAAGGTTATCGCCCATACAAGAAATAAAATGAGACCGGTTTACGATTTATGCATGGTTCGTGCAGCAAAGATTTCACGTCGACTAGCTGTTGGCATTTTAAAAAGAAGGGATTGTAACCAACGTTTATACACACCCAACAAGAAGGGATGCGAACCAACATTAATCCTAAAATATATATTACAATCCAATACGATATTTTACACTACATATTAAGGCTAAATAAAATAAAAACCATCGTAATACAGGCATGTCTGTAAGTGCCTTAGACACTAAGGTGGGTCACGACGGCACGGGATTTTTTTTTCTTGTTTTATGTGTCTAAAGCAGGCGCCAGACACGAATTCAAAGAAGTGATCAAACAAGTGTTCACATGTGTGGCACGGGCATTTGACACTGTTGTCACATAAGTGATCACTTAAGTGCGCTTTGCCGTTCCGTGTCGGTTTTTTAGCGCACATCAAAGGGATCAAAGTTCAAAGTTTGTGTGCCTGCTAGAGGCGGGCAAAGCGTGTCAGTTGAGCGAGCCGGTTCACTGGGTCTCGTTCAATGAAAAGATCCGGGTCAGTGAACCGGCTCGAATGAACGACTGAATTGGTCCATCTCCCCCGTCCCCTCCCTCGGCCCTCCACACTTTATTAAAAAGGGAACCCCAATATTTTGGGGTTCCCTTTTTAATCGGATTCTTGTATCCCTGAATGAAAAAATGAAATCCTTTGTATTTAGTTGAGTTTTGATCTTTGGTGTGAAACCAACACCAACTTTACTTTTTTAACGATTTTTAGAAAGCATGAATTATTGAAAATAAACAATGAATGATTTACTGAAAATAAACAATGAGCATAATAATAATATAACTTATCCTGTTATAATAAACAAAATAATGTGGCCGGAGCGTCGACGTCACGACTGACGTATTATGCACGCACACCCGCTTGAATTCCGATATTATTATTATATTCATTGTATTTCGGTAATAACATGCACGGCGCACGCACACTACCCAGCAAAGGATAATGTGGCCGTAGCGCTGACGTCACGACTGACGTTTTATGCACGCAAACACGCTTGAATTCCGATATTATTATTATATTCATTGTATTTCGGTAGTACATGCACGGCGCACGCACACTGACCAGCAAAGGTACGCCACCGCGTAGAAAAGTGTCATAGTGAACTGAACTGTAAACCGTTACCTTACTTTCATATTTTACCTTTCTGCGTCGCTGACTAGCAGTGGCGGCTCGTGACTTTTAAGTGTGCTAGAGTGCTGATATTACGAAAAATGGCATTATTGATGTTGTTGTAGCCGAAAAAAAAAATTTTTTTTTTTTTCGAAAATTTGTTTTTTGTATGAAAAATTTCAGGAAGTTTCAGTTTGTCCGTGCGCCGCACGGATTTTCTGAAAAATCTTCATACAAAAACCGATTTTTGAAAAAAAAAAAAAAAATTTTTTTTCGGCTACGACAACATCCGTAATGCCATTTTTTTTAGTAATAACACCCTAGCACACCCAAAAGTCACGAGCCGCCACTGCTGACTAGAGTGGCTATGAACGAACGAACGAAGTGACCCGCGAGCCGCGAGATCCGTTGAACGATACACTGCTCTCGGCTCCCACGGGTCAGTCGGGTCTTCGGATCTCACGGGTCAGTTGCTCAGTCGGCTCACCGGATCTGGCGGGTCAGTTGGCTCACCGGCTCACTCGTTCGCGAAGATCCGCGAACCGTGAAGATCGTTCTTTGGGAACCGGATCTTACGGATCAGTATGAAAATCCGGTTCACTGAGCCGACTCGTTCGCGAACGACTCACTTCTAGTGCCTGCCACACTGCGCGAAGCTCAGTTGCGCGAGCGTCGCCGTGGAGAGTAGTCGTGCGTGGACAGCCAAACGAACTAACGATGGAGTGGAATAATGAGAGCGTTTTCGAGTTTATAGAGTTGATGCAAGTAGAGCCAGATATATGGTATCCGAAACGTAAAGGGCATAAAAATCGAAATAACATCAATGACGTCTGGAACCGAATTAAACACCACTCTTCAATACCTTGCTCTATCGAAGAATTAATTAGATAGATATATATTTTTTTATTTTTTTTATTTAATATAGTTATATAATTGTACAGTGGAGTTATGGAAATTACATAGCGGTACAGAAATTATTTAAACATTGCAATCTCACCAAAGAAGAAGCTAGTTCTTGTGCTTGATGAGCGAGTTACACTAACTATAACTGAAATAGAACAACATTATGTAATAAGTAAGTATGTGTATAATAGGATAAATTGAGACTTCTGGATCATCTAAATGTGTAGGTGTACATACATAGGATACGGTTACATACGGTTATTGTGCACTTAGGAGAAATTCGAAAAATCTAAATAAAATAGAGATGAATATGTATTAAAAATAAATAGAAAGAAAGAGAAAAACAGGTAATTATTTAGTTAATTATTCCTGATGAAGTGTAGCTTCAGTTTGAGTTTCAGTTTATTGATTTCTTTGGTTTTTTTTATTTCAATGGGAAGGTTGTTGAAAAACTTTATTCCTAAATAGACATAATTGTTTTGCATTAGTTTGGTATTAAATTTTGGTGTTTTGATGTTGTCTTCATATCTTTTTGATTGGTGAGTTTCAAATTTCTTGATGATATTATCTTTGTAAATTTGGATAATTGCATTTTTCTTGAAGATATTCTCAACTCGAGGCACCGTGAAATCTGCGAAAAGCGTTTCTGTTGGATAAGTGGAGGGTTTCTTTAGGATTACTTTAATGATTAGTTTCTGGATCACTTTGACAGGGGTTAGAATATTGTTGTATGACCCCCCCCATCCAATTATTCCATATTGAATTAAAGACTGGATTAGTGCATAGTATACTCTTTTTAGATTGTTGAGTTTTAAAATATTTCTTAATCTTATGAATATATATATACACTTTCTGATACGCTTAACCAATTCACAGATATGGCTCTTCCACTTCATATGTTGTTCTATTATCACTCCGAGATATTTAATTTCTGGTACTGATTTCAATGTTGAACAGCCTTGGATACATGTGATTTTATTACATTTGTAATTGTGGATAATTATTTTAGTGTCGGGGAGTGTTTTTAGTTTGTTGATTGAGAAGTGTATGTAGTATGTTTTGTTAGTGTTCAATGAGAGAAGATTTGTGTCAAACCAATGTTTTAAGATGTTCATGATATTATTTGCTTGTTCGTTTACTCTATTCCAGTCGATCCCATTCACTATGATAGCTGTGTCATCGGCATATGATATTATGTCTGCGTTAAGTGGTAGTTTAAAGATATCGTTGACATATATTATAAATAGTAGGGGGCCTAGGACTGTGCCTTGAGGAATCCCAAAATTACTTGTTAGTGGTAGACTTAGGGAGTTGTTTATCTTGACTACTTGGTGTCGTTCAAATAAATAGCTTTTTATCCATTTTAGAGCTTTATCGTTTATCCCAACACAGTTTAATTTTTTAATAAGTTTATCATGAGAAATACTATCGAAAGCTTTTTTAAGATCTATGAAGATTCCGAGGCATTTCAAAGATTTGTCTAATGTGTTCTGAATAATGTTCGATAATTTGGCAATCGCATCTTGGGTACTTCTAGTTTTCATAAATCCATATTGGTTATCGTGAATTAGGTTATTTTTGTTAATAAATTCGGTTAATCTTTTTTTGATAATTTTTTCAAAGATTTTGGCAATGTTTGAAATCAGCGATATTGGATATATTTATTTATATATAGATATAGATATATATATTTATATATATTATATATAGATATATATATTTAGATAATATATTTAGATAAATATAATTAGATAAATTAATTAGATAATATAAATAATTAGACGCACATAAATAATATAAGCAATCTGTGTCGACCAAATCGTCGACCATGTTGTGTGAAGTCTATTTGAAAACTGTGAGCTCAAAGGAGTGATCAAAACTTTGACACATGTCTGGCAGATACAACAATATGTGACCAAAAGTGTGCGCAAAGTCTTCAAAGAAGTGATCACTTATTTGAACTTCTGTCTGGCGCCTGCATAATAATAGTGAAAAAATGGGGTTAAATGAAGATATAAAATCACGATTTCTTTTAATAATATTTGGATATTATCTTCTTCCTCTGGATTGACTTCGAAATTTCAAATAATAGAGAAAAACCCATCCTCTTAAATCTTAAAAAAATGTTAGATAAACCATTAAAAATGAACTATTTTTCAATGGAACACGAAATAGAGGGAATATTTTTTTTTTTTTTTTTTTTTTTTTTTTATTCCAGTTAAAAGAAAATTACATTTTCACTCATTTAACTAGAAATAATTATACACATTAAGATAAATAAATATTTCAATACAGCGCTATTCTATTTCATTATTTTGTTTATCAAGAATAAATATAAATAATTTTTTTTTAAATTTACCCAGCTTCTTTTCGTTTTTAATGTCATTTGGGAGACAATTATATAAGTTGCCCCCCTCGTAACCAATAGATTGTTTACCATAGTTAGTGTGGATGGTGTTTAAATGTATGTTATCGCGTTGTCGTGTAAAGTGTTTATGTACTTGGGACGTTTTAATGAATTCGGTGTTTGTGTGTACGAGATTATTTTGTATTTTGTATATAAGGAGACATGTATTGTATTCATATAGTTTTCTTAATGTTAATAGTTTTGTTTCCATATATAATTTTTTTGTGGATGTTCTGGGCTTGTAATTAAATAGTTTTTTGATTACCTTGTTTTGTATTACCTGTAATTCATTTATGTGTGTTTCACACGCGTTTCCCCAGATTTCAATCAAATAATTTAAATGTGAGTGTACAAGACTATAATATAAACCTATTTTTAATTTATTTGGCAACAGATATGATAGCCGGCTAAATACGCTAATTAAGGGGATGATTTTATCTTTAATACCTTGTATGTGTTGTTTAAATGTCAAATGCTGATCAATGCACAGCCCAAGATATTTTTCCTGGATCAGGATTTGCAGATCGTTGTTTTCAATTTTTAAGGGTACATGAGGAGGAATTATTTTACGGGTTGAGCTTAAAATCATGTATCCTGTTTTTTTAACATTCATTGTTAAAACATTTGATTGGAGCCAACTGTTGATTTTTTCTAGGTCTCTTTGTGCATTTTCTAGTAAGATGTTTAAATCTTTACCCCAGTAGAAAATCGCTGTATCATCAGCATATAAAAAGATTTCACCATTTAAAATTAATTGCGAAATATCATTAATGTAAATTTGGAACAGTAGTGGACCTAGTATGGACCCCTGCGGAACTCCATAGTTTATTGGAACGTATTTGCTATTTTGATTGTTAATGCTAACGAATTGCTTTCTATTGCTAAGATATGATTTGAGTAGATTGAGAGCAGGACCAACTACACCAATTTTCTCGAGTTTCTTGAGAAGTATGTCATGACTAACTGTATCAAATGCTTTTTGAAGGTCAACTAATATAGATAAAATATAATTTCCACCATCAATGCCGCTTCTAAGTTTATTAATTAAGTCATTTATTGCTCCTAGTGTGTTCGATTTTTTCCTAAAGCCGTATTGTTTTTTATATAAGAATTTTTTTTTTAGCAGAAAATTGTTTAATCTTTCGTAAATTACGCGTTCAAAAATTTTAGATAAAATTGGTAAAATTGAGATGGGTCTATAGTTTGAGGTATTTGTTTTGGACCCACCTTTGTGAATTGGTATCACCTTAGCAATTTTACAACTATCGGGAAAAGTTCCCTCTTTTAAACATTGATTGATTAATTTTGTTAAAGTAGGTATCAATTCAGTGGAGAGACTTAGCACTGTCTTACATTTGAGTGAATCGTAACCAGCACTTGCATTTGGTTTTAGAGATTTTAATATTTGACTTATTTCTAACTCCGTAGTGGGCTGGAGATATAAAGATTCAATGCTGTCATGCTCTAACGTTATTTCATTGGCTGGATTGTGTTTGACTTTGCCATGTATATTAGCGGCTAGGGAGGAGCCAATGTTGCAAAAGAAATTGTTAAATTGGTCGCATATCTCTACATTGTTAGTGATTATTTCATCATTAACGATTAATTTATTACAAAAATTTCTTGAGGTGTAAGATTGGTTCTTAAGAATATTATTAATTAAGTTCCAAGTTTTTTTACTGTTATTTTCGCATTTTTTAAAAAGATTACTGTAGTGAGTTTGTTTTAAGTTACGTTTTTTTGTAGTGACATTATTTCTTATTTTTAAAAATTCTGCTTTTAATAAGGTATTATTTGGTTGTTTTTTTAGTTTCAGATGTAATTTATTCTTTTTATTGATTAATTTTATAAGGTCTTTGGTTATCCAGTCTGGGTTATTTATGTTTTTGGTTTTAATTTTAGTGGTACTATTAGAATTAATTTTGTTTTTTAAGTAGTTTACAAGATTGTCATAATTTAATACCGTATTGTCATTCATATTTAGATGAAAGGGATTTTGCATGATATCATTCTTTAGATTATCAAGATTAATGTGTGTATATTTTTCGGACGATTTTAAAGATGTGCTTTTAACATATGTGTGAATTACGTCAAGGAGTAGTATATTGTGATCAGATATGGAATTATCACAGTTCGTTAGTGAGTATGATAGTTTTGTATCTGTGAGTACATGATCTATGATTGTGTTTGTATTTTCTGTGATGCGTGTGGCGTGTTTTTTGTTTATTTTGTTCAAAATAGTGTAATTATTAAATCTAATTGTATTCGTATATTTACAAGTATGTATATTGGTTGAGTCAAGCAGATTTATATTGAAGTCTCCAAATACAATACCTCTTTTATACGATTCTAGATGAGAGGATAGTGTTTCCAGGAAGTCTTTGAAAATAGTATTTGGTTTTTTATACACTAAACCTATTTTTAGATTGAGCTTGTTTATATGAAGCCATAGAAAGTTGTTGTCGGGGTCACTAGTGTTATTAATCATATTATATTCCAAAGAATCTTTTATAAATATAGAGACTCCGCCTCCAGCTCCCTGCGGCCGGCAAGATGCTTCATGTTTGTATCCTTCAAGGTTGACGTACTTTAGGTCCGCTTCTTTGAGCCAGGTCTCACACAGTAGGATAATGTTGAAGTTCGATTTTGTAGATTTAAGTAGACATTTGATGTCATCTAGTTTACCTTTCAGGCTTCTCACATTTAGGTACATAAAGGACATTGAGGTTTTTCCTTTTGACGTGCTCGGATGTTTGTGGCATGATATATTTTTAATTCTTATGTGGTTTTTTAGTTTTTTGATTTATTTATTTTAAAAATATATGAATATAATTCAAATCATCTCAAGGCAGTGTATTCAAATATCAGCTAAATCCTTCTTACTCTCAAATTTCTACATTATTTTGCGAAAATCAATCTTGGGTCTTTTTAAAAATGATTTCGTAAATATTTACTACATTCGCTAAAGAAGATTACAAAAAATATGTTTTAAAGGATTTATAGTAACTTTTATATACACTAGAAATAACCCCTTAATATGAACATTATAGTGGTCGAATTCCAGTGCATCTTTTTCAGTGTATACATCTATGTTAGTATTTGTGTTTTCTTCCTCGGAGTCGTTAGGTGTCGCTTTCTTTGTGTTTTCATTGTCTGTTCATTTTGGAGTGGTTTGAAGATTGGATATGGATTTTACATTTTTTTTTTTGGATTTCAGAGGATTCGACTCTTGGTTCGCTGAATGTCTAGCCGCTAAGATTTGTCAAGCGCGTCATACCACTAGAACAAAGGAGGCTTGCATGGGACAGTTGATTTATCGTATTGTATTGAAACCGAGTACCTACTCGTAAAATTAATAAAATAAAAATTTGCTATCTCATTCTCTCGCAGGCAATCTTATAGATGTATGTGTTTGTCACTTTTTAGAGTCGCTTTTTCGTTTCATCGAGTTTTAGACCACAACGGTGCTAACGAAGTTTTCACTTCAAAAATCGCTGTATAAAAGAGAGTGATCGTCAGGACAAAGAAAAATGATGGTTAACGTAAAAAGATGCATTGCACGATGGTTTGGTTCACGTGCAATAATTGACTTAGCACCGTTACCAGTCACAGCGCGGTTTCTCAATACCACGCCCACGCAGCTAGCAGCCAACAGCTAGCGGGTCAGCGAGTATCTGAGGAGCGACTGATGACTGAAGCGAGCAACAGAACGGGTTCTCACCTCTCTGGGGCATTGCACACTCTTCAAAATTCAGTCGGACTTTTGCGAAACAACACCGAACCCGATGGCAGTTGAACGCGATGCCGCAACGGAGTAATGGCCTTCAAAACCATCGCACTCCCAGCGGCCACTAACCTACACTCCCGATATCGTTGCGTAAGTAAGCAGATAATACAGAAAAATAATTCAAAAGTGTTCACCGGTGCTAAAAGCAGAGAGGGCAATGCAGGTGTTTTAAAAAATGCCCGACAAAGACACTATATACGTAGTCTGTCGTTTCGTGGCACAAGATCCCTGGAAATCAGTGTAATTATGTAGATTTTAATAATTAATAAATTTATACTTCTTTATTTTTACATTGTAATGGTGGATGTAGATACTATTTTAATAAACCTGATTTATCGGCACTAAAACTGAAATGTTAGAAATGGCATAGTATTTATTTTACGTATTCAATAATATTATTATTTAATTTATAAAAACAGTTCTGCTATGTAATTATAAGGTGTAAGATACTCTCAGTATCGCCCTAGTGTAAGACCACCATTCAAAATTGAAACGTTGCATATCTGAGACAGGTACTTCCCCACCTTCCTCTTCCCCATCTCATTCCCCTCCCCACTACCTTCAGCCTCATAACATACTGCAATTACTGGCTCCAGACGGGAGCAGCTTGTAAGTACTCTTGCAAGGCATTGAAATATATTTTTTTAATTACGCGTGACAGCTGTTTCTCCCTCCGAAGGCATCCTCAAACCGTTTGACAATGCCTTCAGAGGGCGAAACAGCTGTCACGCGTAATAATAATTACATAGCAAAACTAGCTTTTAAATAAACTCTTTTTATAAATTGAATATACAAAAGAAATTAAAATTAAAATGGAGTTCTACAAATTAAACTTAATAAAGGCATAAGTTAAATTGGTTGCGGTTTATTATTACCCGTATGTGAACCTCCAAGGCGTTAGAATTAATGCTGATAAAACAGCCTCCGGTTGGTACGATAAATCTGACTTGTTGAAGAAGCTATTTCGCCGTACGTACGGAAAAAATTAAGTGAGGCAGCCATGATTCACCCCATGCTTCTAAAAAACATTGTGTAGATACATATAAATTAATGTAAACACATATTTAAAATGTTTACCTAATCGACTTCCCGCCAACTAATAATGTCAATCAATTGGATGCCAAGATATTTAATATCAAGGATTTCTATAAATTAACAGCAGAACATTAGTCTGCATCAACCTTGCGTCTTTGCATCCTCATTGAACGACGATTGTTTCATTTTATATGCTTATTTAATGATTTAGTGAAACAACTTAAAAACGGAATGTTTATTGCAGTAGCAATTAGATAATTAAGTAGTAAACAAGAATGTTTGCGGTGTACAACAAGCACATAAAAGATATTATTAGAATGCATAAAAATATGCCATCAACCTTTAGTCGAGTTATTATTTACCGTTATCTACGATCAACCGCGAACAGTTGGAAACTAATAACTATTCGGGTACGGCTACGTACAATATGTACATGAAACTATGTACATTCCATGATAACCTTATAACAATTTTCAATAATTCTTTTTATATTTTTGGTTTTATGACATTATGTACATCCCACTACAACCATCAACAATTTACAATAATTTTATCTATATTCTGTATACTTATGTTTTTATGATTATGTGCATGCATGCGTACATATGTGTATGTGTGTATGTATGTGTACATGTATGCATTTATATGTACCCGTCTCAGAACAGACCTTGTCTAGTGAGGCGGGCTACTTACTTGTTTGTATATGTTAATGTTATTTCAATAAACGCTCGGGTTGCCAGCAATTTAAAATATAATTAATTAAAAGCATTTTTATATGAGCTCTAAAGAAACACCATAATTTAGATGAATTATTAAAGGTTTGATATCGTTGGCAAAAGCGAGCTGAGCTAGATCGAAAGAAAAAAATAATGAAAACTCTCGTACTTAGCCAGTAATTTATTGCTTTGCCAGGCATTGTACGTAATGCCTGCCTTAGAGACGTTGCCGGTAACCGTATCTGTTCGTACGTAACTCACGTTCTATAATGGCTTGCGAGTTTCAAGTGAATGTGGAAAATTAATCTTGAAAACGTATTGAGTAACTGTTGCAATATCGGAATATCGTTAATGGGATCAGGGACTCGCTTTATGTGTTAAATAGTAGCTATTTATTAACAAACAACAAAAAAGTACAACAATTTCGTAAATTGAGTAAGAAAGATTGTAGTTTCCAGTAATTTTGGTTCCAGAAAATCTCTGTAATAATTCTATCCCTTTATACTTTTAATATATATCCTGGGTATTTGATTAGTTCAAATGTTGCTACAGAAAGCAAAATATTGGCATTTGCCAAACTAAGGGCCTGTCCGCACAGCGATATTTCACCGCGCGTTTTTAATTCTCGCGTATTATATTCCGCGATTGGAATTACAACTAGTACGCACTGCGAATAAAATTTCGTGCGATTTTTGTCAGTATAATATAGTTCTCGGCTAAGGTCCACGTGTAAATGGATAACAGAACTAAAATTTTAATTTATCTAATACTACGGCGGCGTAACAGACGTATCAAAAGATGTCACGAACATTGGATTCGCCTATTTACAGCATTGAGACCTATGAAAGGATTTTTTTTTATAAAACATCAAGAGCTGCGAAAATACAATAAAAAGTTTTTTGGGTATTACAGAATGACAAAAATATCATTTGATAATTTACTACAACTAGTTGGTCCAACTGATGTGAAACGCGCGAATTTTATTCCGCAATGCGGCCATAGCCATACTATTTCATACTGCACAAAATATTCGCGCGGAAATAAATCCGCACCGCATCGCGTTCAATTTGCATCAAACCACAGAATTTTTTTTCGCGCGATTTTTTTACTGCTAGTGCGGATAGCCCTATAAGATCCCATGTGTCACAGAATGTTGCGAAAAAAACGCGCGGTGAAATATCGCTGTGCGGACAGGCTCGAAGTGATTCCAAAAGTAAGGTAAGTATTATTTAATCACTTTTTTAGGAAGCGATCAATGTTGTCGATAATAAATATAGTGATTAAGGTTAAACCTGCGATTGACATTAAAAAGTGCGATGAAATTGTACGTTATGATGATGTGATTATAAATTAGCGGAAGGTAAGTATAATATTATCTACATTAAACGAACTTTATGCCATCATTTTTATTAACTCTGATTTACCTACCACATTTAATCTGGAATCTTTCTAAGAAAATCATAGATGTTTAGTATAGATAATTATTTGATAGTCACATTAATATATATATTTTTTTTAATTTCAATAACAAGGTTTGTACATGTGTGTATGATGTATATAATAAGTATGGATTCATTTTTTTTTTCACAGACCTCCTCACTAGGATTTCCTGTTCTGAGGTGGCCTGTAGTTTTTTAAAATATTTGTATTTGGTTATGGATTGTCTTTATATCGTCTTCATGATGTTTGTAATTTTATTATCACTTTGATCTCTCAGCCATATTTTTACTTTTGTTTTAAATATATTCATTTCCTTTATATTTTTGATTTGATCTGGTAGAGCATTGTATAATTTTATAGCATGGAATTTATTATTTCTCTGTCCAAAAGATGTGTTCAAACTGGGAGTAACCAGGATGTTATTGCTTACTGACCTGGTTGAGTATTTATGTTGGGCAGTGGAGTATACATATATGTTTTTTTTCAGTTTAAATAAAATATTTTTTGAATAAAGTTTCTGTACATTGAACACTTGAAAGTTATTAAATATTTCTTCCGTCGGAGTTCTAAGCGGAACTTTCAGTATTGTCTTCAGTACTCCTTTTTGGGCTATATTGAGTCGCTCTGTGTGAGTGCTCAAAGCAGACCCCCATCCAGTTATCCCGTATTCTATTTGTGATTGACATAAAGCGTAGTACACTTTCTTAATGTCGTTATATTGTATAAGAAAGATTCGCTTTAATGTAATCGCTTATAAAATCTTTGTTTATTCATTAAGTTATTTTTTACACATATTTAAAAAAAAAAACCCTAAGGGGTCGTCCATTAATCACGTGATGTTTTTTAGCAACTTTTTAACCCCCCCATTCTGGTGATATGTGGTAAGGTTTTAGACTAACCCCCCCACCAAATCACGTGTATTTTTTTTAGTACAAAGTATTTTAAAATTTTCAGAATATTATCACTAAAAATAAATACACGTGATATCTCATTATACCCCCCCCCCCCCACCCCTTCATGATATTTCGTGATTTTTTCCGAACCCCCCCCCCCCTTTCAAACCTCACGTGATTAATGGACGACCCCTAAGGAAAAATTATTTTTCAATTTTATCTATTGTTGAAAATGGTATGAATTAATGATATAATGAATGATAACATTTTGTTTGATCTCTCAACACTTTGTTGTTAATTCATATATTTTTATCACTTATAATGTTCTCTGTTTATCATTTTATTTTTAAATTTTATTATTTTGCTTTTACTTAACTGTTTGATGACCGATATTTGCGGGTGTGTTATTTTTATTAAATTGTGAAATTATTAACCCCTATACAGGCGAACCCTAGTGGGGTTAATAATTACATTCTAAAAAAATGTATTTAAATTGTGAAGAAGCAATAAATAAATAAATAGATTAAAAAAAATTGCTGTGATTTCTAGCCCGTAAATTAGCTTTATTTTTACACAGTTATGTAAATTTTTTTGGAAGTTCGGATATTCTCATTTTTAATATCGATCACGGAAATTTGAAGTGCTCTAAATGACAATAAATTCAAAAATGAGTTGAAGTTATTTTTCTTCATTTTTATCTCTTTCGATCTGCATGCGTCTTTTACTTTTACGACACGCATTTTAAGAGGATTTTTTTTCTTAAAAATTAAAATAAAATAAAATACTGCTATTAAAGAAATTTAAAACAAAATTATTTTGAAATATCCGTTCAATGTTATTTTACAATAAAAAAATCATAATTATAGGTCTACAAAGGAATCGTAATTTTTTTTAAGCGGCCTCCTCACCATCCAATTTCTAGTGACTGCAGAGAGCGTGGAGTTGAGCGAACTAGCGCTGTCTCGTTTGTTAAAGGGCCGCTAGAACGAGTTAGCGCTAGTTCGCTCTACTCCACGCTCTCTGCAGTCACTGCCGCAGTCACTAGAAATTGGATGGTGAGGAGGCCGCTTAAAACTTTTTTCGCCGCGCTCACCTGAACAATTAACATTTTGTCCTTTAACCCTTCGAATAATAAGAAAATAATTTTCTGTCAACTTTTGCCTGTCAAAGTTTGCACGCAAAATTCCTTGTTCTTCCCATGCATTTTAAATGTTCCTATTTATTAGTTTTTTTTAACGCTTTTGCAAAAATAAAAATTGTTCTAAAATTTAGATAAAATAATCTTTCCGATATGTTTATAAGAAATCAACATTTTTGTTTATAAATATTAAAATTTTAATATTGGAAATGTAAATTGGCTAAAAAATGCATAACTGCGAATATTTGAATTAAAGTAATCAAAATAGAATAAACTTTAAATTTTAAATTCAGATTCCTTTTCTAAACAAAATTTGTAATAAAACTGTCACCTCACTTTTTATCACTTTCATATAATTTTATTTTAAAATTAAATGTGGGTTACGTCACAAATAGGAGCAAAATCAAACCGTCACTTTTGATCAGGATTGTAAAATATCTGAACAACCTAGCTCATATAATTCTAAGACAATGAGAAGCATTATTTCTTTCCAATTCTAACATAAAAGAAATCACAAATATTCGCATTACAGAAAGAGAGATATCTAACCTTTAATAATGCACGGTCGCTCTGGGACAATTTGGGTCTCCTGTTATTATAACGGCATATGATGTTTTGGGACAACTTGAGTATCCTGTGATTAAACGGGTTAAAGCATTTCAAATTTCCGTGATCGATGACATTATCATTATGGACAGTTTATTTCGCTAATTCGAATCATGAATATTTAATTTCCAGTTTTTGTCCATTCAATCTCTATCACTTATAAGTTTTGATGATTTTGCATAAAAACAAAGAACATTGAACACTTCCATTTAAACCAGTGGTTCTAAACCTTGTTGAAGGTACTGACCCGAACCAGTTTCATATGCGCATTCACCGAACCCTTCTTAATTGGAAAGCGGGGCGTGTCATCACGAATCGTATGAGTCGGGGGTGTGTCTTGACCTCCGCCGAACCCGCGAGACTGACTTACCGAACCCCTGGGGTTTGATCGAACCCAGGTTAAGAACCACTGCTTTAGACGATATATGTGGCAAAATTATTTTAATTATTATCAATCTTTTTACAGATTTGGAAACAAAGGCACTTACCATGCATTATCCATCTTCATTCTATTTTCTTCTTCTTACATGGTCTCTAATCTACTACATGGTAAGGGACGGCTGGGAAGAAACTTACCTGAAAAAAGCAGAAAGGAAAAATTCAAAATGTATTCAATTTCAATTAAATATTTACATATAATATTTTAGAATTACGAGTATGACAGAATGCATAAACATTAAACACTACCAATGTAAACATAAATTCAATGTTTCCATTATGTACCTATTTAATAACACTCTAACCTAATAATCTAATTATCTATTGAATGCTAAGATAATAATAATATATCTTTATTCAATGAAATTGGCAACATTACAACTAAAAAAATACATGTTCAATGTAGATTACAAATAGATTACATCCGTACAAAAAATTAACAAGTAGAAAGTAATGTAAGATCGGTTACACAGAAGTAGCATAATTATACAATATTTTTAGTTATGCATAGTCTGCCTCACTAGGTGAACCTCTATTGAGGCAGAATTTTTTGTAAATTGTTTCTCACAATTTTATCTATGGTTTTTTATAAATGTATAACGTAGGTTTCTATACAGCAAAAACTTTATTTTAGATTACATTATTGTTTGTATATACACAAAACAAAAACTGCAAGGTTATTAATGGTAATAACCACAATAACAACCGTCAATGACAGGGCGTTTGGGTGAGAGCATCAGTATAGGCTCGATCATTAGATTAGATTAGATTGAAGTGTTTGAAGTGAGAATGATTTATATTTTACAACTAATTATTTCCTATTGTATAAATGCTAATATCATAAACTCGAATAATTCATAGCGCTGAAACATCACCAATTTAATTCGACATGATATTAATGAAAAAAGCGACAAGCAAATAATATCCTCAAATGGAGCATAAATGTGATTTTTTACATTAATCCCACAAAGGTGGCCCTGAGAAAAATAATAATTTCCCTCAGGGTCAGTGTGTCCAGGAGTGAAAGACGTAAGAATCCATCCATCTCGTTGCGGTTGCAAAACGACGAGATTCATCCGCCGCGAAGACCTTTTTTTATGTGAATACCTCACAAGAGTCTCAGCTACTCCCGTCTGGAGCCAGCGAGACTATGGCATCCCCAATTGGGGTATGTTATGAGGCTGAAGGTATTGGGGAGGGGAAGGAAACGGGGAAGAGGAAGGTGGGAAGTACCTGGCTATTCAGATTTGGTCACCAAAAACGGCTAAAGCCATTTCAAGCAACGTTTCAATTCTGAAAGGTGGTCTTACACCAGGGCGGTACTGAGAGTATCTTCTACTCTGAAAGTTTATTTGATTTGATATTTATGTACTTAAATTTATTTGCCCACCGCCGAACCGATGAACCCGAGAACCCCTACTAAGTAACCAAACGTAGCGAACCACTTGGGGTGACCCGTTATAGCGGTGTTGGTTATCCAATAAATGGTTCCCGGGGCGGCAGTACCGCCTGCAAATACAATTGAATATTGTATTAGCAAAGCTTAATTTGGAGCACTCCACACGAGGCACGTTTCTCGGTACATAAATAGTAACCGACGTACTATGAAAAATCCGGTTTACCACTCGCAGAACCGGTTTGTAGACTCTTACAAAAATCAGATAATTACGGCCAACGCTCTTGGCAAATGCAGAAACAATAACATGTAATTAATTTTGGACATACCTTCAATAGGTACAAAAAATACAACATCTCCAGTTGGTAGGACCATTCATGATTTCATTACATGATAATATTAGGTATAAGACACACTTGGTGACATCTTTAGGTCGTCAAAAATTAATTTAATATTATTAAAAAAAAATATCTGAAAAAACCACAAAGAAGTTTTAGCAAAAAATACAATATTGGTCGCTAAACATTCTTAAATATGGCAGTTATGTACATCTACCTAATATAAGTTATAGGACACAACATGATACCAAAAAAACAACCCGCTGGACCAGATAAAATCTATTTCATACAAAAACACGTGTATCCTAAAGATTTAATCTTGAGAAATTTCGTAGAAACCAAAATTGAGCTTTAAAAAAATGTTCCTGTTATCTAAAATTGATTGCTGCGATTTTTATTTCGTAAATGAAATTGTGCCGGTCCAATATAGGCCATAGCTTTTTTACAGGCTTATGAAATAATTGGCATTACACTACGAAGAAAAGTCACAATACACAATGACAGTATTGAACCTTGAGTTTTTTAGGTATGCTTTTTGGAGACGAAGCCATATTATGTCATACAATCAATATGCAATCCACGATCGGTTGGAGGTATTGTCAACGTCAATACAGATGTTTCATTACGCTCACACTGTCACCATAAGTTTTATCAGAAAAAAAAAACGAAAATATCTACTACACACAATAGTTCTATTTGTTGCACTTTCTAACTTGTTTGTTTTAGACGTGACACCGCAATCTTCAGACTGCTACCGAAATCTTCAGACTGCTACCAGAATCGTCATACTGATATCGGAATCCTCAGACTGGAATCGAAAACTTAACACTGCTACCGGAATCTTTAGACCGCTACCGGAATCTTCAGACTGTTATCGGAATCTTTAGACTGCTATCGGAATCTTCAGACTGCTACCGAAATCTTAAGACAGCTATCGGAATTTTCAGATTGCTACCGGAATCTTCAAACTGGTACATTTAAAACTCTACTTGTCGATTTATTTCTTGATAAATGAAAAATACTTCAAGTAGAAAATATCTTGGATAAAATCTCAAAACTCTTATCAACAATTTTAATTTATACTGCATATAAATCTTTTCATTCAATAAATGGCCGAGCCAGGAAATTTTTTTAAAGTGTTGCATTTCCTGCTAATAAAGAGTTTTTCTAATTGGTTTTATTATGGATTCATTGACAGAAAATGTGGCAAATTTTGATTGAAAGGCATTTTGAAATTTTGCTTTGCGGCGATTTTTTTCATAATTAGATTAGATTCATAACGATATTGAATGATACTTACTGTAATAAATTATTAAAAAAATAATTCCGGTGTGCATTCAGACGATGGGTGCAAACGGTAATCATTGAATTACAAGTGCATTTTACCATGATTAGAAATAGCAGATTAGCATAAACTGATGCAATTTACAAATGGTATTGTATAAGCTAGGAGATTGAATATTTCATTTAGTGGAGAACAATAAAATTATCATTATATATAAATTATTTAAGTTTATGTCATGTGACGATTGCATAGACCTTTCAAAGACTATTCCAATAGGCATGAAATATTGTAACCGATCAACGTAATAACTGCTTCAGTAAAATGAAATTCCTCTTCTAAAACGACAATATCAATTTAAAACTAAGGCGGATAATGTTAAAATGTCGTGTGGTCGGTCTTGCTGTATGGATGTGATACATGGGCTTTGAAAGTAAATACCATGAACAGGTTAGAGCAGCGGTCGTCACACTTTTCTAGTCAAGGGTCACATAGGACAATGTGAGGTATCACCGCGGGCCGCACACTTATGATTTCGGGGGGGGGGGGGGGGAGGGGTGTTGTACCTTTTTGTTTGGCAAGTTAAAAAAGCAATTATTTTGTATTTAAGTATCGGGTTGCTACTTCCTTCCTTCTTATATGATATAGTGCCAATTCTTAATAATAATAATCCCGAACAATCGAAATGTGTGAATTTTCGCACACGTGATAAAAATGATAACAATACATACAATAACAAAAATTAACCAATATTAAAGTTTATTTTGCTTTATTAGTACGTGATAAGCGTGTTTTTTGGTATTTTTTGACTATATTTATTTTTACCTACCTACACTCTAACTGTGCCATCTCTACGCCCTCTAATTTTCTCTGGGTCTTCTACTGCCCCCCTTTGACAGTCTCGAACGACAATATAATTAATTTAAAAAAAACGGATAATATAATTAATTGTACATGAAAAAAAATATTTTTAAAAAGAAAACGGCAGATATTTGTGCGGGCCGCATAAAAACGGATATAGTATATATAATTGTACTCGTACATGAAAAATAATATAGTTCTAACGAAAACGCCAGATATTTGTGCGGGCCGCAAAAAAACGGATAGTGTAATTGTACATGAAAAAACAAAATTTAAAAAAAAAAACGCCATATATTTGTGCGGGCCGCACAAATATCCGTCGCGGGCCGCAGTTTGACGACCACGGGGTTAGAGGCTTTTGAAGTATGGCTTCACCGGAGAATGCTCAAAGTCCCATGGACCGATGTAATCACCAACACAGAAATTCTACAGCAGATATAGAACTGTTCACATTAGTAAAAGTTAGGAAAATTTCATATCTCGGTCACATACTTCAAGAGGTGAAATATCACTTGCTCAAATTAATATTAAAAGGCAAGATAGAGGGTCGCCGAGGACCTGGTAGGAAACAAATATCTTGGCTGCGAAATGTACGAGAGTGGACCGAATTTAGAAGTGTGGAGGAGCTATTCCGGGCAGCGCAAGATGAGAAACATTTACGAGAGTTATCGCCAACATCAGGGGGACGTGATAGGACACACGAAGAAGAAGAAGGGTATTAAAATTGATACATACATTAATAATCGACGTACACCGTTTATAGTAACTGTACGTAGGTTTACATAAATACTTAAATTGTAATTAAATTTATGTTGTTCGATTTATTTGGTTTTGAATTATGATAGAATAATATTATAATAATAAGAATTGTTATTGTATTGGTTGGTTATCCCCGTTATCAGAACTGCTCGGTATAATACCTATAATTTATTGCAAAATAAATATATTTAATACCCGTAGTATATATTTTTTTTAATTTCTTCTATAAATTACAATATTATTGATCAAATCAAATGTTGTTTGGATCAAGATATTGCAGACTTTTTCGTTTTGAATAAAATTAATAGGCGGTTTCAACACAGTAAAAAAAGTTCTTCTATTATGCAGGTCAGTCAGCAAGAAAATTAAAACAATAAGAGTGTAACGTCCACACTCGCCACAAAATTATTTATAAAAGTAATAAATTCTACAATTTAACTGAGCAATTGAAGATTAACTCTCAAAATATCAAGTCCGCAAATGAAAAATATGAAAATGCAACACTATCATAAGTACAATACAATTTGAATTTTCTCATTTGTATTCTTTAAAGAGCATAATGAATATCTTAATTCAGTGGGCTTTCCAAAGTAGCCTTCAAAAGATATTTAGCGTACAGAAATTATTAAATATTAAACATGGCAGGCCTTTGGTCATTGGACAGACCGAAATCGTACGGGGGTACTTACCATCGGCGCGTATGATACGCTCACGAGCATCGAGTAGCTTATAAGTAGCATCATGTATGGAGGCACTTAGTGCCTCCATACTCCATTGCTGGTGCCCGTACACGGTGCTACGCGACGTCTGTCGGTTTCCAATCAGTATCACGATACCGACGGTGCTGTTCGCGCGCGGCGCGTCGCATCATTTGTGTCTGATACTTATTCTTTGGCGTTTGACAGAAATGGCGTCGGAACATGAAAGTAATGTTAGATTTGTTTTGGAAGTGGAAAAAATGCGTGTTTACCAGAATTACTTTACCAGAATACGTAACAAAGGATTTAGTGGAGAAGGCAAGGATTAATGTTGGAAAAAAGTCATTTGACATTGCTTGACATCGTGTTAACTCCACGGTTGCACGTGAAAAATGATCAAGTTCAGTATATTTCGGGTAGCGCCGTTTACGGACACCAGTATTAAAAAGTAGTATATCAGCAGGGTACTTGCGGTAGCGTCACAATTACGTAGATTGGTATCTCCATGAACGGAGGGCCTAAAACTCTTCTTCCACAGGGATACGTAAGTATCCGATACTAGTGTTGTGTACACACGTCGTAACAGCTTGTCGCGCACAATCAGTACACGTCGCTAACGAAATCACGAGGCCAGTGTCGCCACCAACCATCGTTGATTTCTGGAAACGCCAAAACTAGAATGCTTCCATAACTTCACTTACTTACAACCAAGCAGTTGACATAGCTGTCATTTTTATAACCTGTTATTCTTTGTCTGAGAGTCGAAAGTTTGAAAGAACTTTTATAAATTGGCGAATCTAATAAGTTGTTTTGACATATATACAAAAAATAGTGATTGGCTTATATTTTTTCACATGAATAAGTGAAACAATACCTTCTAGCACACAGCGAGAACAACAAACACCCACGAACGAACAGTACAATAATTCCAATTTACATTCAATTAGAACCAAATTAAAAGACTGTCGGCCCAGAATTCCGCGGTGTGTCGTTCGGTATGCTGCTCCGATGCATTTGCACTGCGGCACTCAAGAGGTCGTTCAACTCTGCCAACCTTGCCACTCGAAAGAGAAATAAACAAGACAACAATAATTAGCAACTACATTCTACCGCAAGAGTTGTGATAATGCCAAAAAGGGGGTACAGAGTAAGTTAATTTATTTTGGTTATTTGCAAAGGTTTTTAATATAAAATGGTAGCCAAGGGTGCCAAACATAATTTTCCATTAAACATTAAAGACATCGTAAATCCTCAATTTCTGCAGTTTTCAAAATTCGCCAAGGAAAAAATAATACGTCAAATCTGACCGGAGAGGGAACGAAAGTAGTCATAAGTCAGAAAATAACAACAACCGACATACACACTTCGGAGCGAGCGAATCCCACGCCATTTCAGGCGCCGCGCAGAAAAGTAAAGACCGATAGTAAGACACGATAGTATCTAAATATACCAATATTTCAGAGCATCTCAAAAATCTTCACTAGCTCAAAGGTTCTAAAAGAATCCAGTTCAAGCTGCCGGATGGTATTTAAGACCCTTTATTAATAGTCCCGGCTTACTTATCGGAATTGTATACTCCAGAAAATTCCAATTCGCGACAGTCAACCCTTAGGTCAGCAGCGTCATCAGCTACCGGGAGGTTAAAGGAACCACAGCACACACCAGATACTAAGTTCGGTGAGCGCGCTTTTAAATCCTGGAATGGACTGCCACGTGACTTAAGAATGATCATAGACTCAGCGGAATTTAGAGCTAAACTTTAAACTCACCTTTTCAGACAATAACCCTAAATAAAGTCAAAAACCCTTCTATTTCACCTTCACTGCCCGCGACATTGTCAATAACTAATTGCGTAAAAATGTAAAAAATTCCTTTTTGTAAGGTTTGTAAAGGTGATTTCATTTCTCGCACACCACGATCTGAACCGAGAGAGAAAATTCACGAAAATACAAAATAAACACGAGCTGAAAAGCACTTTCAGCAAAATTCAATTACCAAATTAAGCTAATCAAGTAATTACCAATAAAAAAATGGAATAAAACAAACGTATCAAGTGAGAACATAAGGAAGAAACAACATCCTTTTCCTTATCTTCACCTTGTAAACATTAAATCATATTTACAATATAAACACTATAATATTTATACAAGTTCTCTTATTGCAAGTTAAACATAACATTTTCATCAATTTCCTACAGCTTCTAAAGCAAAAAACAATATTTTGAACCAGCAATTTCAATTAATCAATAAGAAAAATATGGATAATCAGTGGAGAAAAGGGTATTAAAAGTGGGTAACTGCGAGTTAAATTATGGATATTTTGCAGTTTAAAAAAAATAATTATCTTATTACAAATTACTTGTTTTGAGATAAACCAAAGTTTGAGATTAATCTTGTCGATAACATCGATTTCACAGAAAGAAGAGCTTTGCGGGTTACCGAATATTGTACCTACCAATTTGGAATCCAAGGATTTCTGTCAATTGATACCAGCGTTCTCATTTCTCACGTAACTTACTGTTTACTATGGACATATTATGTGAAAATTGCAAATTTCCTGTTGACATACGCGTCGTGTCCCACATACTAAACCAGTAAATAGCTACAGTAACATTAATATTAATGTACCTTCATACCGCATTGTAAAACCGTATGTTGTGTGTACATTATAAACCGTAGGGACATCAAAACAACTCAGGTTATTTCTGTACTCATGGTTGGGAATACGTCATTCGCCGTGTTGTATTTTAGGATTATTTCATTTCGACTGTTCCAGTCGGATTTGATGAGAATGTCAATTTACTTTTCACTCTTTGCATTGGATTCACCTTTGTTAATTAACTTTTTTTATTCGATAAATGATAAAAGGAAACCAATTCAGGTCAATCATCACACCTACAAACTTCGATATAATTCATATTAAACTAAATATACTTGTTCGAATCAATGCACCCAGCGAGTATGTTCCATGCATTTTAAAGGTTTCTGTTTCATAAATACTAAAATTTTTCATTATCAAATATTTATGTTAAATTTAGAAAAATTATCGTACGAAAATCTCGATTTCCTCGATGATCATAAAGGATGAATGTTGAAAAACACACACGCATAGTATGTAGTGGATAACAAAAATAATATCACGCAGCATGGGAATACAATGACTTTAATGCATATAACGAATTAAATACGAACTACACAATAACTGCAATAATCAATACATATATTATAGAAAGTGTACAAATTGTCGCTAAAACTCAGAAACGAGTCCCGGTACGATCAAGGGTACCTATGGTACGGTAGCCCTCTATCCCCCATCCATGAAGGTTTCCGTTTTTTACGTGAAGGGCGTGCTTTTGAAGATATAAGGGCTGGAAGTATCGCCCTCTAGTAAGTCCTAGAACATTCCAGAATATTCCAGAGCATTCCAAAACATTCTGGAATGTTCACGAATAGTCTGGACGATCGGGAATATTGGATTATTCGAAGCCTTTTTGTATGGGAGGGGTTACATGGGGTATATAAAGCAAGATCCGTCGTGAGTTCGAACGTCAGTTCAATTTCATATCAAGCCGGGACCCCAGATAGTGCACAATAAAAAAAGAAGATTAATGACCGAACAAGTTGTCTTGAAGGTCGCCAAAAGAATAAAACCAGTCCATTTCGACTCTTACCACACATCATTTCCGCTAGAAAACGACAAATTCTCGCACTATTTACAAGTTGCAGCCTTGTGAAAATGATGAAAGCATCAAGCGGTGCAGAGAAACTAATCGGTAATTAAATATTACTGGAAAATAAAATCCAACAGCGTGCACTGGCTCTACTGGTGACGGGACAACTCAGAATGAAACCAACTCAGAAGCACCTCAGAAAGATCATTAAGAGTGATGATAAAAACATATAAAAAATTGGTTAAACGGGTTAAATTAAGTTAGGGTACCGGCTATTATAAAATTATTTTTTCATAGCTTTTAATGACCTTTCTGTGATGTTTCTGAATTGATTCCATTCTGAGTTGGCATGGAACCGGCTCTACTATCAACACGAGCAATGCAATGCTTGGTGAAAAGATCTGCTCCTACACCAAATCTAAGGATAAATATATTTTGAGTAAATGTTGCTGGTTCAGTGTTAACTATAAATATTATTAGACAAGAACCCCTAGAAAATATCTTATTTTAAGAACATTTCCTAACTCTCACTCATGTTAGGTACACTAATTCAACGGAATTTAACTTCGGCTAATATAATCGGTTTTCGGAACAACTCATATAGGCCTCATAGAAATACGTCAATACGGTATTGGAAAGAGAAAACAACATGCTTTATATTCGAATCTAAAAGTTAACCGCAAAATACCTAATTAAAATGTAGGTACATTTTTATAAAACCAAAGTTTTCGCAATTTGAAAAAAATGAAACTTTGGGAAATTTGTATTAATTTTTTTTACATGAAAGTGCAAAACAGTGAGTCGGCGATAAAGAAAGTATATAACATAACGAATTTGTCTAAAAAATTAGTGTTTTTATTTTTTTTCGTTATTATTAATTTTAGTTAGAAAAGAGGCAAGGTGAGTCATTTTCAAAACTTTCTTATGTTTGCATTCAAAATTTCAATATTTTTTAAAATAAATGTTTATTTCGAGTTACAAAATTTGAACGTGTTATTATGTCAACTTTCGAAAACAGTTTATATTTTTCGAATGAGTTCAGAAATTTTCCATTGATTTGGATTTCAATGCAAAGCGAAAATATTATGACCTTCCTACAAAATAGGCCCGAGGCCTGTGGGTTCAACATAATAAACAGATTTTAATAATAGGAATAAGTCAATAAAATGATTATGTCTGTTGTTTAAAGAGAAACCGTTGGAAACTGAAAAAAAAATTAAGTGGTAAAAACCAAGTAATTTATTAATTTCAAAAAATTAAGTCTTATTTAAGATAATATAAGACATAACATATATGATAGTTGGTAGAAAAATACTAGACATCTTGACGTTACCAAGGCAACGCGAGTTGACGGGAGGGTTTAGTCATTCAAAAGTCGGTCAAACTGACGTAAAACGGTATTTCCGAGAGAGTTATTCGTACAATTCGAAGGGGACGCAGAATAATCGGCCAAGGCAGCGAGACACCTAGCTGGTGAGAAAACAAGTCATGGCTGCACGATAAAAAAAGGCAATTCAATATTACTTAAAAACAGGATTAGATTCCCCTAATCTCTAACAGCCTTACCAATAAAAAAAATCACTTCCCAACCGTTAAAACGATTCTGTATAAAGACTTTACAAGTTTAAATTCGATTTGATACTAATAAATCGGGCGGATCAACTGTCGGGTCACCCCTCCTAGAATTGCTGATTATTTTATGTGATAAGTGATAGTGATAAGCAACAGACAGTTACACTAAATAATGAACCGGCCTACCTCAAGTTTCAGGATGTCACGAATACTGAGATTTGACTGGATTTAAGAAGGTGCTTGATATAACCTTCAATAGGTTAGTGGCCGAGTAGTACGCGAGCTACTTTGTTAATTATTATTGATTTTGATGTTGACATACGCGTCGTAGGCTTAACTATTAAACTAGGTTTCTATCAACAATTTTTTAAGTAAACCATACCCAAAGCTTCATTGAAGAGCACAATTAAAAATTTCTTAGAAGTAACATTCTTCTTCTTTGTGTGCCCCATCAGGTCCCCCCGACGTTGGCGATCACTCTGGTAAATGTATCTCTATCTTGCGCTGCCCGGAATACCTCTTCCACACATCTAATGCCGGTCCACTCTCGTACATTTCGCAGCCAAGACATTTGTCTCCTACCATGCGCTCGGCGACCCTCTCTCTATCTTGCCTTTTAACATTAATTGGAGCAAGTGATATTTCTCCCCTCGAAGTATGTGACCCAGATATGAAATTTTCCAGACTTTTACTAATGTAAGCAGTTCTCTATCTGCTCTAGCCCGCCTGAGAATTTCTCTGTTAATGATCATATCGGTCCATGGTAATCTCGAGTATTCTCCGTTGAAGCCACATTTCAAAAGCCTCTAACCTGTTCATGGTATTTACTTTCAAAGTTCATGTCTCACATCCGAAAAATTAGACCATTTTTTATAAACCGGAAAGCCGGGACATAATTTTATGGGTGCGAAAAACGATAATTACAAAGCCGAAAATCATTTAAAAAAAGAACGTTTTCCACACCAAAGGCAAAGGAGAATAACGAGGCATACCAAAAATAATACATCTTATAAATATTTTTTTCCTTGATCCATCTTATTTATCATAAATCATTATAATGTTCAACGTCCATATTACTAAATCCAATGTAATATACTTGTACTTGTAAATTATAATGATAATAAGAATATTATAAAATTTGATTTTGTTAAAATCAGCACCATTACCATTATACCTCTAACTCTTCCATAACATCTGTCAAATGATAAGTTCGCAGAGAACAAACAATAAATCTAGTGAACGTTAAATGTCAAATTCAAAAATTCGCCTGAAATCAAAGCGTTGCCATATAAAAAAAAAATTAATCAGTGTGGAATTTTACAAAAGTAATAGGAACATTTTCGGAGACGGGACATTTTCATGTAGTGACGTCAGGAGCCCAAATAACGGATTTATTTATTAAAAAAAAAAAACTGTACATTTCTAAAAATGTGTACTAACATTTTCGTAATCTTAGTAAAAAAATCTATCCACACGATTTTTTCCAAGTCGTTATGAAATCCAAGCAAATGGCCTATTATCAAAATTATTATTAAATTTTCGCAGAAAATGGTAGCATTTTATCGCGTAATTCTGGTCTGTAAATTAAAATAGTTGCGTAACACCGAATTAGAAAAATGATATCTTTTGGCTCTACCGAATAAATTCTTGCCATAATAAAGATTAGATAATTTGGTAGGAATATAGCTAAGCTGACGATAAAATAATTTGTTTGTCGCATCTCGAAAACAAAATATTCTTTATTCCATTCATCAATTAAAATTAAGAAGAAGATTAGTAATTCATGAGAAACCGATGTTATTCGTAAAGTAATGAATTAATTAAAGATAATTGGTTTGTTATTGTTAAACCTACGATATTGTCTACGATGGGTAGTTATTAAAAATGTTATTGTTTTACATGTCATGTAATATGTACCTACTTAAATATTCCATTAAATTCACAAATGCCTTGAAATTATTCACAAGTTTATTTGAATCTTACATATAAATAAAAATGAATCGCCGAAATGTATGTACGCGCATAACTTCCGAACTACTGCACCAAATTGGATAATTTTTTTTTGTGTTCGTTATTGTCAGGACAAGGTTTGCATAGAACTACTGGTGAATCTGGCATTATGAAATTTGTTTAAAAAATTGCAGTGGGTGGCACGCGAGCTGTTTGAAAACTGAATTTACCGGGACTGAAGGTATGGAATGTGGGAGGGGGGAGGTGAACTACGGTAGGAGGTTCGCGGGAGGGAGGGGAAAAAGGGAGGTGGAGGGGAACCAGGAAAGGGGGAAGGGAACTCGGGAGGGGGGTTCGCGGGAAGGAGGAAGGGGAGGAGTAGTGTGGGGAGAGGGAAGGTGGTGGAATCGACGTGGGAACGCGAGAGGGGAAGGGGCCGCGGGAGAGGAAGGGGGACGGGACGAATGGGAAAGGACACGCAGGGAGAAACAACTTCTTTATTAAATGGCATTGCAACGCATGCCGGGTACCAGCTGGTATGTAATAATAATAATAAATAGGTACATGTGAGAACGGATAACTTTTAAAAAATTGAATAGACTAACAAAATACATTGCATAAAAAAATGCTTAGGCAGATTGTTCGCAACATAAGTTTAAATTATCTACGTTTTATGATAATATTTTGCAAATAACGTAATAATAATTAACTAGCAGTTAAAAACCAGCTCCGCAGGGCTGCTAGGCTTTTGATTCGACTACGCCCAGTTTATATAATAAAAATAATGTTTTTGAGTTTTGGCAACCCTACAATGTCTCGTGTTCTGTCTAAAGCTAAACCAACCACAAAGTGCAGAGGATTGTCGTGTGCTCCAATCAGGATACTTTAAGATGCAATACGATTAAGTTTTACACCCATGTTAGTCATCCATTAAAGAAAAGTGATATTGTTTTTTTTTTAATAAATATTGTACATATATTAATTAGCTTGTGTCGCTCTCCATAGAAAGAAAAGAGAAAAAAATGGTCTAATTTTTAAACGCCCGGGGTCTCAAAATTTTCGAATGATCTGTAGCTATTCGAAAACGTAAAAATAAATTAAATTATTGTTCACTATTAGCCCGCTACAATGGCTGGAAGTTTTGAAAAAAAAAAACAGATTTTGTGATTTGGAAAAAAAGTAAAACAAAGGGTCCATATTTTATAATTTGTACCAAACTTAATTTTCATTCCACAACAGTAGTACAAAGAACGCAAAAAAAAATTTTTTTTTTAAACATATGTGATGTGCTGGTTAAAAATATAAAAGGGGAAACTAATACTTTTTCTGGATAAAATCAAAATTCTTGTTGACTTACTTGATTCATAAACATTATTTTTTTTCATTTTTGTCAGCTATACGCATTTTTAATAACAAACAAACGTTAAAGGGTTAAATTATTGAAAACAAAATTAATTAAAATAGGTTTACAAAAATGTTTTAGGTTTGTTTTCTAATATTCAATGCATTTTAGCGGGCTAATAACTATTTTTTTATTAAATAAAATTAAATGCAGTTCTCATTTTCTTTGCAAGGCGCAACTTTTGAGACCCCGGGCGTTTCTGAATTCAAAAGTTGAAATAATTGACACACCCTAATGTATATATGTACCTACACCACACAATATGAAGTCATTTAATAATATTACTCATATGTTACAAAAATTGTATAAACATTTGAATTCTGCCACAGAGCTGAAGAGCTTACAGCTCCGCCACGAGGGTGATCAAAAATCAATAAAAGTTAATTGAGAAATCACCATATGTGTAATTAAAAGTACAAAACGAGTTATTTAAAATCAGGCACTGACAACAAACATTTTAAAGGTATCAGCACAAAAAAGTTAAGTTAATTATAAGTTTTTAATTCAATTTGGGAGGCGGAAATGCCGCCCCGGGAACCATTTATTGGATAACCAACTCCTCTGCCATAGGTTACCTCAAGTGGTTCGCTACGTTTGGTGACTTAGCAGGGGTGCCCAGGTTCATGGGGTGAGGTATGTCTAGGTCTTGGCGGCGGATGACCTGGACACACTGAACCCCAGATTTATATCTATCCTTCATACACTTTTCCTTTCCAGAACTTCCTTTCCTTAAAAAGACCCTCCACACAAAATCCCCAAAGACGACTTCTGTGTGGAGTTAATGTTAAAAAACCAAAAATCTTGTAAAACTATACTAGTCCCTAGTAGGTGACGATCTAGAATCTTCTATCTTTTTCATTTTCAAACAAAACGCACGAAAAGGAAGGGGACGAACGAGCTCTCATTGAGACTAATTTAGTGATTTTTTTCTTTATATTATTTTTTAGAAAAATAGATAGATAGGTTATTAAAATGCTGATACGAAGGCAAAACTATCATTAGAAAGGCTTTAATCATTATCGTTGATTGATAAAATAAGATTGTGTGACAGGCACCGGTACCTAATTATTTTTTGTATGAAATGCCGATATTTCAGGTACGAGCAATTATTATTGAATTATTGACTAAGGCAAAGTAACTATTATGATGGTATTGAGGTCAACGCATAAAAAGTGAATTTTGAAATAAAAATGGGAAAAACTAGGTTGCAATAAGTAAAAGTTACAATAAATCTGTACATTCTCACAGCGCAGCTGCGGCTTGCTTTTATGAGATACCTTTTTTGATTTGATAATGTAATACAGAAAGGTTTGGATGTAATATTTTTGGGGCATTGTAAACCACAATGTAGATATTTTTAGGTATTTAATCAAGTTTTATTATTTACTAGCAGACCCGGCCACACGTTGCTGTGGCTAATGAAACACAACGCTATTACCCAACCTTTATAAAATCCACACCACCCGCTTGCCCGCTGCCTGAATTGAATATTTCAATTTCTCTACTATAATAAGCTGGCATATAATATGACGGCCGGCGTAGTACAGCGGTAAGGCGCTTCACTCCCATTCCGAAGGGCGCGGAATCGAATCCCGGCGTGGCAAATAAATTTTATTTGATAATTTGTGTATTTCACAATTTATTCATTTAAAATAATATATAGTATATTTGCGGCACGTTCGAGAGTGAAAGATACTCTCAGTATCGTCCTGGTGTAAGACCACCATTCAGAATCGAAACGTTGCCTGAAATGGCTTTAGCCGTGTTTGGTGACCAGATCTGAATAGCCAGGTACTCCCCGCCTTCCTCTTCCCTAGCTCCTTCTCTCCCCACTACCTTCAGCCTCACAACTTAAAAATAATATGCTCCCAAATTATCTGCAGAGTACTATTGTGTTTCAAGAAAATGTTCACAATTACCTACGAGAAGACGCGGAGACTTTAGGTTTCCCAAAACTAAACTTTCGTGCACACAAAATAGCGCATTTTATAAAGGGCAAAAACTATATAACAGTCTGCCAAATGTCGTAAAGGGAGCCTCAAGTCTCAGCACTTTTCGAAGGATATGTGCATTATATGTAAAAAATAGTTTTTGATTATTTACCAATGTTATTCTCATATCTTATTATTCTATAATGTATTTTTGTGTAGATATCTTTTTTATTTAGTATTCTTTTTTAAAATGTATTTGTAAATGTTACTGTACATACTTCGTAAATTGTATTTTTTATATTTTCCCACTAGATGTATGAAAATATTTACGTACATCTAAATTAAAATTTCAAAAACAAAAAAACAAAATTTGGGGATGCCATAGTCTCACTGGCTCCAGACGGGAGCAGTATGGGACTCTTGTGTGGTATTCATGTAAAAAAAAGAAGCATATTTTATACATATAAACCTACCTCTTGAATCACTCTATCTATTTGTGAAAACCGCATGAAAATCCGTTGCGTAGTTTAAAAGATCAATGCGCACATACATTTTGAGCGACTTCATTTTATACTATGTAATGATGATAATGATTATACATATAATTTTATCTATTGAGTACCTATTCCAATATGAACTGAGGGATTAGAATTATTTGGTGTCATTTCGAACTGCACAAATTTATCTAGAGATTCTGCGAACACATCTTACGCGAAAATATGCGTTTGATTTTGTAGGCAAATCGGAAAAGTAAACGTCAACTAGATATATTAAGAATTACTTATCATGGCACGGTCTAAGTAATCTGTAAAGATGCTCTCTCAGGATCTACGCCATCTATGAAGATGCTGTGTGGAGAATTTCCATGTTAATACCGGTAGAAAAAGGACAGCATACCTACATGACGTCCCTGTGCTCTAAAAATTGCAATGGCTTGTTAAGATAGGGGAATATACAGAATCTATTAAAATATGGCAGCCATGTTGCTGGTCGAAATTATAATATCATCAAAAAATTGTTATTATCAATTTTGCAAAATTCATTATTTTTGCAATCGTGAAGGTTGTAACATTCCAGGTACAATACAAAATACAAGAAATTCGTTATTCGATTGCATAAAGCATTTAAAATACCACCAGTAGGAATTATTATTACCATCTTGCAGTATCGCGACAAACAATTTTCACTGCTTTACCTAAATTTATTTAATTAATCATAAAAAAAAATTATCTGTTTTAATCTTTTAAATCATAGATTCTCGACCTTTTTTTGCCCACCGCCCACTTTGAGAATATTTTTATTTCTAGTGCCCCTCCTTTGACCCAAATGGGGTATAATGGGATACCACGATAGGGTTACATTTGCCAAAACGGAGGGGGCGAGACGGGAAACTACGATGAAGGGGGCGTAATGGGATACCACGATTGTGTTACTTTTGCCACGGAGGGGGCGTAATGGGATAGGGAAAATATTGTTGTGGATGGATGGCCCCTAATGGGATGGAATGAGCCAAGATAGGATGGGTTTCTCTATGTCTCCTACCGCCCCCCTAAAAGTCTGAAACGCTCCCCAATTTTCTTTTGGTCTTATACCGACCCCCTGAAGGTCTGAAACGCTCCCAAGGGGGCGTTATCGCCCGCGTTGAGAACCTATGTTTTAAATACCCGAGAATCCAATAAAGAAAATCGCACAACACGGGCTTGGGATTCTGAGAAACTAATGGGTTTAGGTTAGCGATGTGTCAGTTCAGCTGGAATGGGCTCGTGTGATCCGCTCCTTTGCGGGAAGCGGTTCCTACTCCCACTCCTTTTTCAAATCGACTACTCCCAGAGAACCCGGCCCAGTCCCAGTACTCGCATCCAAATAAATCCGGCGGTCCCCGAGCAACTCAACGCCGAAGCGCGAAAACCGCGGCGCCGGCTTTCCTAGCCACTAGGCACTCGAATACAAGTCCCGGGTTCCTTTAAACCCAAGCGCCTTGTTCCGAGCTACGTGAATGTCGTGAATCGCGACATAATCCATTCATTCCGCCCACTCCCGGACTCACGAACTACGATACATTCCTGACTCACCCCGTGGCCGCCGGCTTGCTCCGCGAGTACTCCGGTGCTAATGAATAGTACTGAGTAGCAGGAACCACGAACTACCGTCCGGCGTCACTCACCATTCCACTCATGAGTCGCGGGTCTCGGTAGTTCTCGGAACTGCGTGAACCGTTGAACACTCGACACTTCCCCTTGGGTCACGAGACGTGGGCTGGGCCTGGGCGTTCATTCGGTCGCTGTCCGTTGATCGACATACACGTGCGTGACCGCTTCGGCTAGATACGGAGTCGTTTTTAATTAGAGCGTCTTATCTGGTATCGTTAATCAACGGGTGACGTGCATTATAAAATAATAGTTTATAGTAAAGCATTACAGCTTATTAATTTACTTATTTAAATTCTCAATAAAAGACCGTGCAATGTAGGTACATTGAATGTACCTACATTGAATGGGTCCTAGTCCTCGTGCGGGTCTTGTCCGACTCCGGGGTTCTGAGTTATCGTGTGGGTTCTACGAGTAGGTCCTGGTTCCGAGTTCTTTGAACCCGTGCGTCCCGTTTCGGTGCGCGGCAACAATACCCAGTGCCCAGTCCGCACCTAAGAACTCGGACCCGGGACCTGCTCCTAGAACTCGTGTACTTTTAAAAGGAAGCAAGTCTCGGAGGCTTCCGGAAAAATGCAGAACTTACCTACCTAAACTTTAGGTAGGTATTGTGATATTACTGCGTATTCTCAGTCGATAGCCAGTTCTACAAGAGTTCGACAACGACTTAAATAACACCTTATAATTTATTTGCACGGTGGCACGCCCGGGGGCAAAGGAACAGTATTATTTATTACTTGGCAATTAATATTACGTCAGTAAAATCGTCAGTATCAATACTATGAAATTAATTTTTGCGATAGGTAATATCGTTTACTTTTTGTAATATCAGACTTTGGGAGGGAAGGGTGGTTCTATGCCGGTCCTACTTGCTGGGCTGAAAAAGCATTACCGTCATTTTTTATATTAATATTGTACACCATTATCTTTATAAAGGTCCCAACTAAATGTACATTTATAAAACATATAAATATATGTGATACATCTTCTTATCTCCTTGTATGTTATGTGGAAGAATATTTTATCAAAAAGAAACCTATACTTTGTCCCTGGTGTTGGGCAATTTTTTTTTTATGATTTGTATCATACGATACGATTGTATTATTACATACCAGCAGCACTCCTGACCCGGTGGGAACGGGACACCGAGGGGCACTGATTTGTTAGGACTTGGAACACGTGCTCTGAGAATGGGAAGGAGGTTGGAGTTTAATCGACCGGTATACATGGCAACCTAATAAATTAATATTGGAATTTAGGATGGGCAGGAATAAATGAATAGATTGATTTTCCTTTTCTTTAAGCCTTCCTTCTTCTTGCTTCTTTTCGGCTTTTCTTGTCACTTCTTACTTCTTCTGGGATCTTATCATCTCTTCTTCGCTCTTCTTGGATCTTCTCGCCTCTGCTTGGTTCGTCCTGTCTCTTCTTACCGCTTCTTGGATCTTCCCGTCTCTTCTCGGCTCTTGCTGCTTGTTCTTTTCTCTTTTTGGACCTTATCGTCTCCTCTCGGTTCTTGTTGGCTCTTCGTGGTTTTTCTTGTCTATTCTTGGTTCTTTTGGTCTCTTCGGGGATTTGATCGTCTCTTCGTGGCTCTTTTTGTAATGATTTGTAGCAAAGTAAATAATTTTTTTGTAATATAATCAATTGCGTAGATACGTTTTTTACACAAAAAACGCCACTAAATGGCCCAACACTGACTTTAATTTATGGAGTCCTATAACAAAGTAATTTTAAATTACGGGCAGTACTTTTATAGTTGGGGTGTGGTGATTAGGTACTGTATAAAAAAGAAATCATTAAAATGTACATATTATTTTCAAACATATGTATATCAGTTTAAAGCAAATTCTATTTTCTCGAACGGGTTCCTTGTTTTCGCCAGCCTGAAGTAAGTTATTATAAAGTACTGTTATGCATTAGTGGTCGAACATAAACAAGGCCGCCGACGTGATGTAAAGCAAATACTCGTCCCAAGGGGAGGTCGTACGTGATGTCATCGTTCTGGTACCTTCTGTCTGCACGAGCTCTCTATGAGACTACAATTTTGACAACGTTCTGCCTCGGCCACCGTACTACTTTTTCCTGTTCCCAAAACTGAAAAACCCATGAAAGGGCGGAGTTTTGCCACGAAGGAGATAAAGACCGCATCGCTGGAAGAGCTCAAGGCCATACCAAAAAACGCTCATCAGAAGTGCTTCGTGGATTGGAAAAATCGCTGACACAAGTGCATTATATCTGGTGGGGATTACTTTGAAGGCGACAAAATAGATATTGATGAATAAATAAATATTTTTCGACAAAAATAAAGTCACATTTTTTCAGCAAACCTCGTGTGTATTACAATTATTATACTAATTCCATTTTCCGTGATTTTATTGTGCCCAATTTATTTGTATTCGATCCCATATGTGTCTCGTGGCCACGTACCAAAAACTCTTGATGCGTATAGCGTCGTCTGACAGTAGCATGACACGCCCGAATCTTGAGTCGATATTTTTCGAGAAAAATAAAAAGTGATATTTTTTTCACCAAACCACGTGTGTATTACAATTATTACACTAATTCTATTTTCCGTGATTTTATTCTGCCCAATTTATTTGTATTCGATCCCAAGGTGTGTCTCGTGGCCACGTCCCAAAAACGCTTGATGCGTATAGCGTCGTCTGACAGTAGCATGACACGCTCGAATCTTGAGTCTTGCACTTTTATTTTTACTGCAACGTAAATAGAGGTAGATTGAGGCGCCATTCTTTGCTTATATCGGGTTATATTATAGGATTGGGGAGAAAAAGTTAACAAAAAAATTTATAATTTCATTTTTATGTGAATACCGCCGGAAGTTCCCATTGCTCCATTTATATTTTAACATATTTCTGCTTTTATTTGAGATAATTATGTATTATGTTACCCTGTTTTCTTCCGAAAAGGCAGATGAAGAAAATCCGATCCGATCCTTTATTGTTTTTTCTCCTCTGGCGCTTGTGCAAGCGTTAAAAATTTCGTTGGCACGTGTTCTCTTTTCCCACTTCAATTTATATTTAGCTCCGTTCAAATAAACACGTGAGGCGTGGTTTGGAAATGAGGAAAAGTTGAAATGGGAAAAAGAATTTAACGTTGTTGAAAAGTGCAGTGGGTAGATACACACCAATGATCTTGCAGTATCAACATGACTAATTTTGTAACACTGACTGCAGCAAACTAGATACATTGAATAACGCAAAAAAATCGTGTTTGATCTTCAAATGCAACATTGATAATGAATACGTGTTAAACTAATATGTATGTTTTTAATAGTGAACGTAATTACATAATTTTCAGGTTTCAATTAACAGGTCAATCAGTATACGTATTCAGCAAACAAATGTTTTTCGATGATATGACGATGTCAATGACCTTAAAAAATCACCTAATGCAAAAAACATAAAAATTTGTTGTTTTTTTGTGGTTGTAGCTACAATATATCAAACCATGCAATTTAACTATGTCACATAACTAATAAGAAACTATTGGGGTCATGATCGAAATCTTGACTAAGTTTATGTTTTGTTCAAAAATTACAATTTGGGAGGCGGGTATGGGTACCGCCGCCCCGGGAACCATTTATTGGATAACCAACACCTTTGCCATAGGTCACCCCAAGTGGTTTGCTACGTTTGGTGACTTAGCAAGGGTGTCCAGGTTCATGGTATGAGATTTGTCCAGGTCTTGGCGGCGGATGCGTCTGTCCACCTGCTGCGTGGCGGGCCGGATCGAGAGTTGTGGGAGGCCTTTTGACGTTTCCAGCCGGACTCTCTCGACCCAATCCTTATACCGCAGTTGGAAGGACGGATACATACATTCGTCACTGCTGGACATTTTTCCTTCCCAGAACTTCTTATCCTTCCCTTCCTTATAAACACCCTCCTCACAGCATACCATAAGATGACATAGACTCTGTGGGAAATTATTTTTCCCAGGGCCTCCTTTGGGAGCTAATGTAAAAAAAAATGTATTTCCCAATTTCCTCTGGATTTTGACAATACTATTTTTTTAATATAATAAATAATAACATAAAAAAGGCTAAAGACCTAAAGACTTTAATAACATAAAAACCATAAAATTACTATACACGTCTTTGGTTAGAAGTCAGGTTGAATACAATTCAAGCACTTGGTGTCCTCATTTCAACTCTCATTGTTTACAAATTGAAAATAATTTTTTACGTTTTAATAATTTCAAAATTGGTATTCCTATAAAGCCGGCGCCAGACATGTGTTCAAAGATGTGTTCAAATATGTGTTCACATGTGTGGCACGGGCAAATGATACTGTGTTCACTTATTTGGGCACATATGTGCGCTTTGCCGTTCCGTGTCGGTTTCTTTAGCGCACATCAAAGGGATCAGCGTCGAAATGTTTGCATGCCTGCCACACTGCGCGAAGCTCAGTTGCGCGAGCGTCGCCGTGGAGAGTAGTCGTGCGTGGACAGCCAAACGAACTAACGATGGAGTGGAATAATGAGAGCGTTTTCGAGTTTATAGAGTTGATGCAAGTAGAGCCAGATATATGGGATCCGAAACGTAAAGGGCATAAAAATCGAAATAACATCAATGACGCCTGGAACTCAATTAAACACCACTCTTCAATACCTTGCTCTATCGAAGAATTAATTAGATAGATATATTTAGATAAATATATTTAGATAAATATATAATTAGATAGATATATTTAGATAAATATATTTAGATAAATATATTTAGATAAATATAATTAGATAAATTAATTAGATAATATAAATAATTAGACGCACATAAATAATAGAAGCAAACTGTGTCGACCAAATCGTCGACCATGTTGTGTGAAGTCTATTTGAAAACTGTGAGCTCAAAGGAGTGATCAAATCTTTGAACACATATCTGGCAGAGACACACATAAGTGAACAAAGGTGTGCGCAAAGTCTTCAAATGTGTGAACACATCTTTGAACACATGTCTGGCGCCGGCATTATTGAAATCAATTATGTCAATTTACGCAGTAAACTTAACTTATCGAAATTTGATATCCTTAGGGAACGTACCCATACTACGTGACACGTTTAGGGGGGGGGGGGTCTTCAAAATGTCACGCTCCATACAAATGAGCGGCGGGTTGCTTAGGATTTTGGTCACCGGGGGGGGGGGGGGTTAAAAATTGCAAAAAGTTGGTCACGTAGTATGGGTACGTTCCCTTACATATATATACCTCCAAAATATACTAGACGAAATATTTTATTTTACAACAATACTTCGCTACGAATTCTGTGATGGAAAGAATACACAGTTTGTATATTTATGATACACAGGTTGGGCAATGAACTAAATGAAGTCGCTGACATTTTTAATTTATATTTCGATTCTTTTAAAGCCAAATTAGTCCACCACTTTTTAGATGTAAATAATGAATGAGAAATCATTTTATTTTGACCTTCTTTGTTTATTTTTTTTTATTGTTCTTATTTCAAAACATACAACGAGTAATTAAGTAAAAATTAATGTGTTTTGATTATTTTTAATGTTTTTGTTACATGAATTGTTATTCCTACGAGTTCTCTAAAGTCATCCATGTGGAATTAGCATTAGATGTATTCCTATTATTATGAGTTTATGCTTTATTTGTTTACTTTGTAATCTTTTTTTATTTGTGTTATACTGTTGTTATAAATGAAATTTGTATTTGATATATAAAAGCCCAATGGGGCGTCAATAAATAAATAAATAAATAATATAGATATCGCCCTAGCGTGACGGTTCGTTTTGCTTTTTTGAGCAGTTACTTTTTATAGGAGTTAGGACCCTACAAAATCGTTAAAATTGCCTGGTTTGAACGCCATTAAAAGACGTTCGGTGTACAAACTAAACAATGTATTTAAAAAAAAAAAACAAACGGTAGAGAATTAAAATCTGTCCGGTTTTGGAGGAAAAAATTGGGGAATAAAAAACCTTGATTTTGATGATTTTATTTAGGAACTAGCACACCCGGCCACACGTTGCTGTGGCTAACGAAACACAACGCCATTACCCAACCTTTATAAAATCCACACCACCCGCTTGCCTGTGGCCCGCTGCCTGAATTGAATATTTGAATTTCTCGGCTTTTCTCTACTATAATAAGCATGTATTATACATATAAATCTTCCTCTTAAATCACTCTATCTATTGATGATAACCGCATGAAAATCCGTTGCGTAATTTAAAGGATCAATGCGCACATACATTTTGAGCGAGTTCATTTTATACTATGTAATGATTATCAGCCTGAGGTGCAGTTGTCCCTTTCGCTCAGTATTCGGGGGAATAAGAGCCACAGTGACAGCAATAGTTTTGTAAAATACCATTTGTTCAAATTTCTTAGGGACTGGATGATTTCTAACTATCTGCGTAAAACATATTTTAAGATACTTTGGCCAAGTTGCTCATCAAATTGAAGAATCCTACATGCAGAAGCTCATAGTCACTGGCAAAGAGGAGGCAGAAGAATCAGAGGAAAGTCACCAATGAGCTGGAGTGAACAAGTATCAGTGGCGTACGATACGTCGGTGTCCGCAGCTCTCCACTCTCCATGCAGGGCCGAACCGCTAGGAGTGGAGTAGCCTTGTCCACCATAGAAATTGGATTAGGGGTCACGGTCCCCAGCTAAGGAACCAACTTAAGAAGAAGATTTTTGAAGTAAAACTTCTTTACGCACGCCTGACTTGGGGAGTAAGCTGGTGAATGCGTGACGAGAGCGTTATGAAAAGTGCGATCGGGCAAGGCGAACGGAAGTTGAGAGGGAAATATAAGTTAGTGAAGTTTTACTTCAGTCGTGTGGTCTAACGTTTAAAGCACACTCGTATTTTTAAAATTGTAACTGTTCACTGTATTTATATTTTCTAAGTTTAGCATTGTCATTACAACTCCTATTCTAGAAAATCACGTTAAACTATTTTAATATAAATTAAATGCATTGTTAATAAAATAAAATTAAAACAAAAAATAAGAGAGTGTAATTCACACGCGGTAGAAGTGAAACTAGAAAGTCGCTAGATGTCGCTTTCTTTTGCTGGTTTTTTTTAATGTTTTTTTAAGATTGGATATTGATTTCACAAAATAAAAATATTTCGAACCCCCGTTCGCTTGATGCCTATCTCTCTGGCCGCTGAGATTTGTCAGGCCCCTTGCCCACTACGATATGGAAGGCACGAGCCGAGGTGCAAATTTACAGCACATTAGAACCGAGTATTTGTGTAGAACTTAGTTGTGACGCATTTCGGTTTCACCCGAATTTCAAGTCACTAACGGCGCTAAAGAAGTTTCACTTCAAAAACTGTAATGAAAGTAATAATTAATCATACTTGCGTCGAAGAAATTCAATTGGAAAGTGCATAAATTCAAAACATTTCAATTCGTGCTCAAATCCACCATAAAGTTCACAAGTTTCATACAATATAAGGAAGTAGATAGCATGCATTCTGAATTTCACGTAACCAATTTCCATACTTGATCCGCGAATATTGTCTGTTCTCGGCAAGCTAACTGCCTTGTGATTACTATCAAGAAACCATTACACAATTAGGTAGGTTTGTTACTTACGCGAACCAACTATATGTTTGTATATGCCGTTATTGTTTTCTAATGAAAGTTGAAAGATACCTTACGCACATTTATGTACCCCGAGCAACTATCATTTATTTTTATAATGTAATAATAATAATGAGCCCGTTTCACAGTTTTGGTAATTTTATATTTAAAAATAAGATTATCAAACTATGTGTATCAAACTTTATTAAGATAATTTTTCACAATTTGATCGCCACATATCACATTAATAAAAACACAAATAAGAACTCAATAATAAAATTATTGACGTTGATTTGCAAACTTTGCTTAGTTGTTGTGTGCATGCCCGCGAAGGTTTCTTATATACTGGTGAGCCCTGGTGTTATAAAATTTGTATAAAAATTTTACAACAAGTAGCGCGCGAGTTGTTTGAAAATGAATGTATTTCAAGTACTTGTGTGCTTTTTTATCAAATTTTATTTTTATTATTCTGTATATGTTAAATAATCTGTCATGAATCATTTGTACTACCAAAATGTAAAAGCCCATTGGGCGTTAAATAAATAAATAAATAAATAAATAAATAAATAAGTAGTTTAGCGGCAGGGAAGGAAGGAGGGAGGGGAAATCGTTGAAGGGGACGCGGGAGGGGAAGGGGAGGCGGAAGTGAATGGAGACGAATGGGAAAGGACATGCAGGGAGAAACAATTTCTTGAAAGCATTGCAATGCGTGCCGGGAACTCGCAAGTTATAAATAAATTTAATTATTTTTTTATCCATCCAGTGCAGCACCACTACGCAAGCAATGGTCTCTTCAAAATGATTTGTCTCTAAGTTAGTTGAATGTAAAAAAAAGGTAAATGCATTTTTATTTTGGTGTTTTTCAATAGACAATTTATTAATTTAAATAACACAGAAAAAAAAACTAACTAAAGGTTACTATCTATTATTATTTTCGTAAAGAGAGTGATCAGCAACCAACGGAATAATAAAATAAAAATAAAAAACAAACAAAACAAAATAAATCATTTTTGCGAAGGCGGAAGCTAAGAAGAGTATTTATTTTTGTTAATTATTGGATCAATTATATTTTAATAATAATTGATCCAATAATTAAAAATAATACGAATTACAGTTAAAAATAATTACAGTAAAAAAAAAAATAATGAAATATTACGAAAAAGCATGTTTAAAAAATCGATCTTCATAATAAATTAATACAAACATTATCCGCAATTCAAACACGATTTTTCAATGAACTATTGAAAAAAAACCGTCCTCCTTAGAGATACAAACATTGGTATTTCAAAACTTCAAGGCAATGATAGAAATGATTTTGCAGCTGAAAACAGGTACTGCGTTTACCTAGATATTTCAGACACAGAAAAGTTCAAATGTGAAAATATCAAATAAAAATATTTCCGTTGGAGATATTTCAGACACAAAAAAGTTCAAATGTGAAAATGTCAAATAAAAATATTTCCTTTGGAGATATTTCAGACAAAAAAAGTTCAAATGTGAAAATTTCAAATAAAAATATTTCCGTTGGAGATATTTCAGACACAAAAAAGTTCAAATGTGAAAATTTCAAATAAAAATATTTCCGTTGGAGATACTTCAGACACAAAAAAGTTCAAATGTGAAAATTTCAAATAAAAATATTTCCTTTGGAGATATTTCAGACAAAAAAAGTTCAAATGTGAAAATTTCAAATATAAAGATTTCCGTTGGAGTAAAAATATTTCCGTTATTTCTATTATTTTGTCAGAATTTGAATTCAGGGTTTCCAACCGCTCTCACAACCAATAACCTTGATTATTCTTCTAGGAATCAAGCGCCTATTGCACATAATGTGGGCGTGAACCTACTCCAAACCGGTGTCGATACGAGCACCCAGTACACAGCAAATCAACAAAATAATAAAAGACTCATTATTGATTCCAATAAACACTCGAGATACATGGAACAAACAGTCGTAGACTGTGGTAATTATTGCAGTTTCTTTAATTAAAAGGGTTTAATACCATAGCATAGTTATTTTTTTTTTTTTTATTCATTGAATTTTTTATTATATAAATTGGGGATTTTTCGACCACCATGCTAGGCACATGCCCGTGTTGTGGTGGTCGATATTATTATAATAGAAATAACTATCACAGTCGCGGAGATGACGTAAGTTATATGAACGACATGTGAAAAACGTGTGACAAAATATATTACATACTACGTGCGATAAATAGCGTTCAGCATCTAAACATCCCTAGCAATTTTGTCATGCAGCGGGAGCTCTTGCCAATTTCAGTTAGAATTTTGACAGCAGCAAGGAAAGACGCTATTCGCGACGTGGGGGAAACCAAGCAAATGGCGAATTTTCGCTCTCATAACCGTAAATTCTCAACTTTAATTATAAGATATTTATTTGGTTTACCATTCAATTTATTTCCTATGTCCTGTACGAAATGTTTAAACGTTCTGGCGCCCTCGATTATTTTGTATTAACTTAACCACTGTAGAATTTAGATAATTATCAATTTGACTGCTGAAAGTTTTCTTGGAGTTTCAATACACCCCCGAGATATTAAAATTAGTTGAGTCTTAGTCTTTCGATTCTCTTAATATATTACTGTACAATCCGTAGATTCAATAAATATTTTATATTCTTACAGAATGACTTTCATTTCGTATTGATTGACTTTTATTTTCATGCTCTGGTCTCATTTTACACTATACATTAATTACTCACAACTATTAATTAATAACCTTCTTTTTAATTGATACAGTTTTGTGTGTAGATGCGATTTGCACGATGGCGAAATGCGTTGGGGCACGGGATTACTAATGGTTCACAGCCTAGACCTCCCTTATTTCTATTATCTACGATTAATACGGATGACCATTGACCATAAGGAACTGAAGGAAAGAAGTAGGTACGAGTAAGTAGCGCTAATATATACGGAAGATCGCCAAATAATATATATATATAACCAAAATAATAAGTATAAAACGGGGTGAATGACCTAAAATTTATAAGGTTACAGGGTTTAGAAGGGTACATACAAAACTGGGGTTAAAGCCGGAAGCTTCCAGCAATTTAATTATGTCGTAATGCTTTTCGGACGCTCTTTGTAATAATTAATTCAGTAGACACGTCCTGCATTTGAAAGGTTTAAAAAAATTAAACTGCTTATTCAAAAAATATACCGTGAAAAACCCTTCTAACACTTGAATTAAAACAAAAAGAAAAACTAAAATAATTTTGTTGATCAAAGATTCATAAACAGTGCTGACGTATAAAACATTTTTTTTTTTGCATTTCTGAGAAGACGTTTTACACAGAATCGCGTGGATAACAACGGTATAAGATGTGGTTTTCTTTTTACGTAGTGACGATGGTTTGGTTGAAAACAAAAGCTAATCCAATTAATTCCAAAATTTGCTCAGGATTCACAATAATTGTCGGCATAAACATGAACAATTTACTTAACCGAGAAACCAATTATAGATTTCCGTATTTTACTAATAAACTTGTTTTTAATATTTGTTATATATTAATAACTTGTTACTAATATATTTGGAGCAGGTGGATGAGTTTGTGTATTTGGAAAGTACGTTTTAGAGAGATTGTTAGGCTGATAGAGATATTGAAAGAAGGGTGAATGCAGGTAACTCTTTTAATGGAGGACTGAACCCCGTTGGCGCCAACAAAAAACTGGCCAAAGAATCGAAGCTAGCCGTCCATAATGGAGTACTGGTACCTACCCTGGCAGTGAGGCATGGAACTAGCAGAGGAAGGATGAAAGTAGACTGAATGCTCTAGAAATGATATCCCTAAGGCATAAGTGTGGTAAAACCATGTATCCGCAAACAATGCAAGGCTGATGTAAGCGTAATGTAATGACTAATGATTAAGATTAAGAAAGGAACTCCGATGTTTTGGGCACGAAGAGCGAACGAACGAGGAAAAGAGTAGTGTAAGGAGAATATATGACGCAAATGTGAATGGTAGAAGAAGTCGGGGATGCACGAGAAAGACATGGCACGACCAAGTGAATCAGATACTTGAGTCGGGCCATCTCAAGAGTCAGAATAATAGAAGAGCATGTATGAGACGATGTATGAATGTGAATTAGACAAGGAGTGTGTGCCAAGACCGAGTTGTTTGGCGGTCCTATCTGCATACCCCAGCGGGAAAAGGCGTGATGGTTAGTTAGTTAACTTGTTTTATTTTTGAAGTCTGGATTGTAGAGATAACTCGGTACCGAAAATTGTACGAATTGCACCTTACGAATAGGGCAATTTAATTACGTGAAAGATTCATTGATCTTTATGATAAAATGGTCTTAGAAAACTAGTACGTACAAACAAAACAAAAATCACGACAAATAAGATAAAATAAATATAAAAATATAGAAATAAAACATATAATAAAAACCTTACTTTTTTATTTCTGGAATTGCGACATTACAGCAAATAACCAGAACGCAAACAAATTAAGGAATTTTACTGTGATATTCATTATTGGATGTTGCGTTTGTAAGTGAACAGTGAAAATCAAAGCACGCGAACAAATGGACATTTACGTGAAATGGTTCAGAAACAACACAACCGATACAAATCACGTGCTTCAGTGGATTATAATTTATACCGGATGCAATCCCTTTCAATCAATTAGAGTAAATCAAATTTACATATTGTATGCACCACTATAAGTATTGCAGCAAATGCATTTTGTTCACTTGAACTTGTTTTTGAAGTGAAAACTTCTTTAGCACCGTTGTGATTTGAAACTCGATGAAACGGAAGCGAGCGACACTAAAAAGAGACAAATACAATTCATTTATAGGATTTAGCTTGCGAGAGAATGAGATGGCAATAAAATATTTATTTATTTCACGGATACTCGGTTCCAATATAATACAATAAATCCACGGTACCACGCAAGTCTCCTTTGGTCTAGCGGTGTAAAGCGCCCGACATGCGATGATCTTTTATCTTTTATAGCTGTGTATGCAGGGGTTTCAGAGATCGTTAGCAATCACATGCAATTTCTAAGTGTTAGGTAATTCCAAGAAGTGTTTTTAATGTGTTTTGTTTAACGGCAAAACATTCAGCGGACCAAGGGTCGAATCCCCCGAAATCCAAAAAAAATTTTTTTTTTATAAAATCAATATCTAATCTTCAAACCACTCCAAAATGAACAGGCAAAAAAAGACTCCGGAGAAGAAAAAACAAATAATAATAAGATGACCAAATGACGACAAAAATATGGAAAAAAAATCATCCTTCACGTTGATAAAAAAAAGTGCTTCGTAGTCTCCCCATTCTTGTCTACTTTATTTTTCTAAAGGTTTCATTTCTACCGCGTCTTAATTACACACTCTGATTTTTTTTTTTTCAATAAATAGGGACATAAAATGCGTCTCCACAGCCCAATATTGAGAGAACATGAAAATCGGTAGGTAATAATCTTACGTAATTTCACTGATATATAATCTCTTACATTATACAACAGACGAAACCTCGAGTAACACCATTGCGACCTCTTTTTAACGTGTCCTCATGCCTCAATCTACCATCCTAAATTATTTCAAGGTTGCGCGAATATTCTTTGTACCTACGGGATCTGTCATCTTGACAGCTGACAGCTGCGTGACCACGGCAGCTAGGGAGCTGATCCGACCGGGGGTCGCATACCTTTTCAAATATCGCCTGTCTAGCAGATAGGGACATATCATCGTCGCCACTCCCACACTTATAACACATTATCTGTCTGGTGTGGCAGGTTTGTATAGGATTGTATGGCGAGCGATATGGTGATAAAGTCCACGCCCAAAAACGCTTGCCAAGTTATAGCGCAGTCTGACACCCACGTTAACGCAGAGAAGGTTTTCGATAAATAAGAAGTGCATAGTGAAGTTTTGCTTTGACAAAACCATTGATTACATTAGGTAAGTACTTTCCAAATGTACCTATGCATTTACAGATTAAAAAAAACCTTTATTACACACTCCTTTAGAAACACGGCGGCTCAGCTCTCAAGAATTTTCCAGTTGTAATTATCGTCATTAAAAGGAGAAAATCGAGTGCTTTGTAACACAATAATGTAATTTTAGAAACTAAAAATAAAAATAACACATTTAAAATTTTATTTATAGGTATATATAAGTATTTATACGTATATATAAGTATTTATACGTTCATAATAAATAACAATTGTATTACAATCCTCAGGATCAAAGCAAAGTAAACATTGTTTAATTATTCACAATGTCACACCGCTTTCTATTAAAAAAATATATTTGTTTAATTTGTTTACATCTTTTTTTTAAATGAATAAGCAACACTAACCAATTTTATTAGCATTTGACGGTTTTGGCACACGCCACCTCTGTTTCCAAATCAAAGAAAATACACAAATTTTGTGGGAGAGTGGTAGAACTATTTCAAAACCAGGCGTCTGCATATAAACGAAATTATTTACACAAAATTAAAATATATGTATATGCACTTCGTGCAGGACCCCTCTCTATGTTTACTGACTAGATCTGGATATCTTGTACCTCTTCCTTTTCCACTCCACCACTATCACAACATTATAGCTATGCTATCCTTGTTCTGTTGTTCTACCGGTATTTCAATGGAAGATGCTCCGAGGAACTAGCGTCATTGATCCCTTCGGCACCGGTGCATAGTCGGGAAACACGCCAAACGCGTGCCCAACATTCGTATACGGTTGACATTTATCACATGAGAACGGATCGCTTCTGCGACTCGTTTTGTGTTCAACAGCTCGAATGCGGAACGATTGCCGGCCTTTTGTGTTTCCTCCGTTCGACAACATGGGTCTCTTAAAGACCAATGTTCATTCCTTCCTCTCCTCAAAAAGACCCTCCACACAGCATCTCAGATGACATAGGCCTCGAGGGAAATTATTTTCCTCAAGGCCTCATGTGTGGAGTTAATGTAAAATAAATTTCTTTTCTCTCTTGTGCGGTATCATCCCATTAAAATAACTAGCTTAAAATAAACCCGCTCCGCAGGTTTTTGCTACTAGGCCCTGCGGGCGGCTTTTGATTCGGCTTCACCCAGTTTGAGTGTTGATAACCATTTTATAAAGCCAATAAGAACTGGTTTCAAAAATAAACGGTTCCTCGGATCCACTGGGATCCAGTGACGGCTAGTCACCGGGACAAAGTAACCGCGACAGGCAATGACGTCATATATAATATAAAGACGCGTGGTATTATTATTCACAACTGCCAGACACAATAATAATAGTATTATCGTCAATTTCTCCATATCTGGAAGACACAAATCGAGTAGTACTTACGCCTTCCAGGGGATGCTCCTCATGCCAGCTGTTAACTTAAGTGGCGCCATCTTTTGGCATTGGTTTAATTCGGTTCAATTATAAAAGTAGATTTGTAAACAAATTCCACGTACGAAAACGGTTTTGCGTATGGCACGGCGTCAGAGTTGCATTCTTAGCCTGATTTTTAAATTTCTACCATACAGACGTATTAATAACGTCCGATCGTAGCGTGATATTAAAAATGGAACCATTACCGGGAGATGGAAATTGTAGGCTGAAATGTACACAAGGCGAAGAAGGAAAAAACTAGTATTCATTTCGTACTAATAAACGAGATACAACCGGTATAAGAACACGATCTAGTAAAGCGACCCACTTGTGAAACATTTTAATAATGCTCGCTTGTAATTTTGATTACGATAAATTTTGAAATAAATGTCAAGGCTTACGAGAGAAGGCAACAGAGCGTTCGCGAAGAAGCAAGACACTTCAATCATAAATGGATAACTAGCAGTTAAAAACGCGCACCGCAGGTTTTTGTTGCCAGGCCCTGTGGGCGGCTTTTCCATCGGCTTCGCCCCGTTTGAGTGTTCGTGACCATTTTATAAATCCGATAGGAACTGGATCAAAACAAAGCCGGTTCCTCGGATCCACTGCGATCCAGTAACAGCTGGTCACCGGGACAAAGTAACCACGACAGGCAATGACGTCATATACAATATATATAGACATTTGATATTATTATTCACAACTGCCAGATCATATTATCGTCAATCTCTCCATATCCGGAGAGATTCACGAAATTATTATCAAACTGTCAGTTTGATAATGCCTTCAGAGGGCGAAACAGCTGTAACTCATAATAATAATTACGAAGCAGAACTTGTTTATAATAAACTGTTTTTATACATTGAATAATAATATTATTGAATATATAAAATAAAAAATTATATAAAATAAAAATATATATATTTTTTTTAAAATGACATATTTCCGGTTGTGTATGGTTATGCCCTCTTAAGGATTCCACACATTATTTAAACTATCCCCCATTTTTTAACTCAATACTTATGTATGTATATACTGTATACGCATATACATACAATTTTTTTTTTTTATTATTTTATAAATGATTAAATGTTACATTTTTGGCCATTTTTGACTACCATACTAGGCTATTGCCCGTGTTGTGGTAGTCATACATGTAATATAATTTTATATAAACAGATAAGAAAATATAAGAGAAAAGAAAAAAATAACATATTTAGGGATAAATAAAACTAAAAACAGATAAAAATATAAGAATTGCAAGAAATAAAGAAAATTTAAAGAAGATGAAATAAACATTGGTGAGCATTATTCTTCTTGAAATAAAAATAGAAATAAAATTTGTTAAGTAATCTTCTGCACGAGAGTACATGTTTGTAGTCATTTTTATTTGTACAATGCATACAATTGTACAATACATACCTACTACATACGCACTACAATTTATAATAAATATTACGAACTGCAATAAAATAGCAAAAAGCTAACATTATTATCACCTAATGAATATTTCAACCAGTCGACCATTTAATTATGATGAAGTCTATCAGTAATTTAAATATTATTATATTGACGACCTCAGTAGCAAAGAGGCGACAACGCGGTCAGGGGTTGCGATTTCAAAACACAGCGAAGTTCACATAAAATTTATTTTAAATTAAATGGATTTCCACACCTGAATTTAATAATCCGTTTGATAGATACTCCTATCTTAACGAACGGATTGCAATCGAGCACCAATGTCGGGTGGGAATACTGTCCTTGTTCTACCGGTATTTCAATGGAAGATACTCCCAGGAACTAGGGACATTGATCCCTTCGTCAGTTCGGCACCACTGCATAGTCGGGACACACGCCAAAAAAGCGACCAACAATAGACCAACAGTTGGCATTTTTGTCACATGAGAACGGGAATCCACACTGGAGGCCCTAAGGGAAATTATTTTACTAAAGGCCTCCTGTGTGGAGTTAATGCAAAAAAATATTATTTACATTTGAAATAAAAACAAAAAACCCGAACAACATTCAAATAATATTGTAATTATACTATGCTCGTTTGATAGATTTTGTATAACCTACCTATAATAATTATTTTGGGATATTATGCCGTGTTGCGCTACCTCCTTATTTAGTCAACAATTCGGACAGCGTTACATTGTTCATCATCAGTACATAGTATTCCAAAAATAAATCACTACAATACCTGGTCGTGAAAATCTCTTCTAAATCATTTTTAACCTACATACCTTTTTAGGGTGAATTGCCTTAAACAACAAAAAAAACCTACATACCTAGTGTTTAAAATATTTCAAAGGCACGGAATCAAAAATATATCTTGAATTTAAACCATTGATATTTAAACAGTTAATTAACATTTATTTGAATCTTTAAATTCCTACTGAAATTGGATTAATCTTGACTACAGTACCTAAATACTTAAATTGAAAGTTCTATGACCTCGGTGTTTTCGTAGAAGTCACGATGGGTCAGAATTGGTAAATGTTTTGGGAATTTTTTATTCCTCTCACGCCTGAGGGTAAAGCTCCGTTATAAAGACACAGTGATGGCTACGAAGAATAAATACACAACCGGGATTTGAATATAATCTTTGGGTTTAACATCCCAGACCGCACATGATTCATGTTATCTAATAAGGCGGGAATCTTACAATACTAAAATAAAAAAATTAATGACTAATGACATTAGGTTTATATTTTGGAACCTAGGATTCCTTAAATATTAGGTCCTTACATATGAAATTGTCGTTTTGCCGTGCTGGCAACTTTGATCTCAAATATCTTCTCTTTGGTTAGGAATTCAAAATTGAAATTTATACAGCTTTTTACTCATGTATTTGTGTTTCGAAAATAATATATTTTTTTAATAATTTTATAAGTTTTTTCCTTAATTGTTTTTTTTCTTTGCGTCACTTAGTTTACAAAATGGAAAACTTGAAATATCGCGATATTTAAGAGTACGAGTTCCACCGTGGCACCAGTGCTACAGAAACGGCTCGAAGGATTAATGATGTGTATGGCGACGGTGCCGCAAAAGAAAACACAGTGCGTTTTTGGTTCCAACGTTTTCGTTCTGGAAATTTCGACCTGCAGAACAAGCCCCATGGACGGCCGGAGACCAAAGTTGATAATGAAGAATTGAAGGCTATTGTGGAAGCGGATCAATCGCAAACCACGTCCGAGTTAGTTGCAGGCTGCGGTGTTAGTGATAAAACTGTTTTAATCCACTTCAATCAAATTGGGAAGGTGAAAAAGCTTGAAAGGTGGGTACCTCACGAATTGAGTGAAGCAAATCAACAAACGCGCGTTGACTGTTGCGTTGCATTACTCAACCGCCACAATAATGAAGGGATTTTAAATACCTGTGATGAAAAGTGGATCCTGTACGATAATCGGAAGCGCTCATCGTAATGGCTGAACCCTGTCGAACCAGCCAAACCATGCCCCAAGCGAAAATTGACTCCAAAAAAGTTACTTGTGAGCGTTTGGTGGACTAGTGCTGGTGTCGTTCACTACAGCTTTCTTAAATCTAGCCAGACGATTACGGCAGATGTCTATTGTCAGCAACTGCAAACCATGATGGAAAAGCTAGCTGCTAAACAACCGAGGCTGGTTGAGCGCTCTAGGCCACTGCTGCTTCATGACAACGCTAGACCACACACTGCACAACAGACGGCTACCAAATTAGAGGAGCTTTAATTGGAATGTCTAAGACATCCACCGTACTCTCCGGACCTTGCCCCAACAGATTACCATTTTTTTCGAAATTTGGATAACTTCTTGCAAGGGAAAAAATTCAACTCCGATGGGGCAGTCCAAACCGCCTTCAAAGATTTTATTGATTCCCGTCCGAATGGTTTTTTTAGTAAAGGGATCGATGAGCTACCTATGAGATGGCAAAAGTGCATAGATAGCAATGGTACATACTTTGATTAAATAAATATATTATATTAAAAAAAAATCGACTTCATGTTCCTCCCATACAAAACGCCAATTTCATATGTAAGGACCTAATATAACCACTGTTAGCTCAGGGTCGATTATAACAACTTGAACTTGAACACCTCTGAAAAGTCATTAAAAGTGATGAAAAAAATATTTTAAAAATGGTTTTGTTAGGATTAGGAGCTATTATTCAAATATTTTTTTTCATAACATGGTGTCGGGGGCCATTAGCCGCATCCTGGCTTCGGTGACCAGGTGTGGTCTCGGGCCAGCGAACCATTCAGTCCGTAAGCATTGTCGATGCGCTGCTATACCTTCGGTATATAAATGTAATCATGCAGGCTTTATTGGATATGGAGTCGTTCCATCGAGCTGGTTCGGTAATTACACCATGTTTTTTCGAATTCTTGAAATGAAGCAAAAACGCTTGCTACGTTATAGCGTAATCTGACAGTATCTTTATTTGCATCGGCATATAGTAGATATTTATTTAGATGATGAGATAAATTCATAATAATTGCAAAAATATACAAAAAGGGAAGAAATTTTGAAGTTTTAGGATTCTATGGTGCTATTTAATAGCGAGTAGTTTCAATATGTATCGCTACATAAAAACAAACTTGTATTGCGACAATTTATTATCGACATTAATGGACCAATTATACACAGACCTTCTAGCACTGTGATAAATCCAATAATGCCAACCGTGGACACACAATACACAGTTACATTAAGTACCAGCAAACAACAGGAATAAAAACCCAACGATATTACTATTCTTTATTATAGTGATTTATTCCGCCATCTTTTAGACAAAGCAGCAAAATCCGGACAAATTGACCGGATGACCGATAGAGGTGAACGACCGCTGATGCTGCACTGACTACGGACTGTTGGTCATAATTGGACCAATTGACCAAAAAATGATCAGTCTATTTTGTCGATATTTTAATAAAAGGTGCTCGAAAACACAATATTTTTGATGTGACTTTAAAAACACTAATTTCAGAAAAAACGAAATTAAGTGTAATTTTCAAAATGGAAACTCTTTGTTTAAACAAAACCAAGCAATCGATAAAGTATCCTTATAATCCATACGGCATCAAATAATATTTTAACAGAAAATTACTTTTAAATAAAATCATAATTAATTGCATTGAAAACCCTGAAATTCTCGCCAAAATAAAATTTTACGTTCCGACCAGAAATACGAGGCAAAGTGCTACCTTTTTCTGTGACAATTTTAAAACAAACCAGAGGCTCATACACCAATAAATAGATTACATCATTTTGGCAATAAATTTGGGAATATTGTAGACACGTTTGCAGATTCTGTATTAGTTATAAAACGAAGTCTTTATAATTACTTTAATGAAAGGTATGATTTTAATTTTATTTTTTACTATTAATTTAATCATTATATATTGTGAACTACGTACCAGCCTAATTATTTATTATCTATTTTTGTAAAAGCTCACTAGGGCGTAAATAAATATATAAATAAATATTATGTCGATCAAATTCCACACTCAATTGTTATGTATTATTATATTAAAAATTATTTCTAGTATTTTCTCATCTGTGACATCCAACATTATTTTTTATGGTATATTTATACCGTTGATAGGCAAGAATACGTTTACATGAGAATTATGACAAGAGTATGTCATTGTCATTATTAAAGATAATACATGTTCTTCCCAAAAAAGTATGTATGCAATTAATTCCCTTTAAAGTAATATTTCAGTTGTAACAATTGACCCTTTGATTTCGACATATTCATTCCATTTGCAAAGATCTGAATCTGTGTACACTGGATAGAGCGTATCCTTTAGTGAGAACATTTTTTACTCACTTTTCTACAAAAAATGTTTGTATTGGGATTTTCAATATTTCATTTAAAACTGTAATACAATTAGACCCCCCCCCCTTCCATCCATCACGTGAGATTTACGCTAAACTTGTAAAAGGACAAAATATATTGGCAACTTTATTTAAATTGAATAAAATTAAAAGTAAAAACAGACAACCACCGCCTTCACGTATTTTTTTATTATCTCTGTAATAATAGATGTATATTCTTAAAGTTGAAGTGAGATTTTTATTGACCCCCCATCAGTTTGAATAAGATTTGAGGAGATTTTACTGGATCCCTCCCCACATTTTGAGCTCACGTAATTATTGTATGCCCCTAAGTTGGATTGCTCGTTTTAAGAAAAAAAACCCTGTGGGAGTAATTTTCAGAAAGAAGAGCTCTTCTGGATGGTATAATTATCTAACTAAAAATGTAGTACTCATAGATTAAACTATAAGAATAAATGCACTCGGAGTATAATATTGCAGTATATAAATGTATCATTAATTTTATTATAGCGGTTTACGTAATAAGTTCGCGCATACACGAGAAATTCTATTTGATATTTTTATATAAAAACAAGAGATAAAACTTCTCTGATGAGATAATTAGATCATAATATATAGGTATAAGTCCCGACATATATAATAATAACAGAGCAGTGTCCGCCATTCAAGGTTTTCACACCGCACAGATAAATAAATAACAATGTACTTACGCACATGAATAAGATCCGCTATACGATATATAACAGGTAAAGGTATTCACACAAGGCAAAATAAAGACCTTTTACTGTTAGTTCAGTCCAACTTGTGTAGGTACCTTTACAACGCGAACACCTGACCCCCATAAACCATTATAAAGAGTACCTACCTGCCGCACAGGACAAAGTGGAACGAAAAGATTCGAATACCTGACCATAGAAAACCCTCGAAGAAGAATGTGCATAAATCTATGACATTCAAAACTTTGACTTTCAAATAGAAACATAATATGAAAAGCAGTTATTTGGTAATGTTTTTTGGGAATTTATGGAAACACACTGAACACTTTGCATTCCTAGTAACGATAATTATGAATTTTATTATTTCCCATTCATAAATTTGATTAATATTGCGATTATAAACTTCGATTTAAAAATAACTCCAGTATCACGCGAGGAAGGGGCCAGTAAGAAGCACTTTAGGTAGATAACTTCGGTTACGAGGAAGTGCGGTTTTCGGTCTGAAAAAAACATGGATCGGATAAGCAATGGACGGAATTATTCGAGAAAAATTTGAGCCGCGGCGTGAGAAGAAAGGTGAAAAAAAAATGTAAATACCTGCTGCCTCCATCTGAAGAATTTAAATATCTGCCGTTATAATCCAAACGATGATGTGTCCATCATCAGGGCACATCTGCCCTGATAATGGACACTGTAACGCTGTCCGAAACGTTGGCTAAAGGAGAAGGTAGCGTAACACAGCATAACACCCCAAAAACAAACAACAAAAATACTTTTAACCGTGAAAATCTAAAATCATATCTAAATAAAAATTAGTTCAATATATACCCCTCTGCTTACAAATCATTTCAAAATCTTGTCATACAAGATGGCTGCCAGGCAATTCCCTCACCCTAGATTTGGCTTCAATGCCATTCTTACAAAATTGCACTAATATTCTGTCTAGGGCTTTTTAAGTTCATGGAAAAAAAAACTCTTCGGTAAATTATTATTAGTCAGAAGAGAATCCGTCTGTTTTTTTATTAAAATCACGCTCACAAGGCTAGCATTGATGATAGACAATGATCACAGAATTGCGTAAGTATCTGATTTTTTTTGAAATAGGCAATTCACCCTAAAAAAAAGTGCTTCGTGATGAATCGTCGATACAGCGCGCAGCGCCTAGGAATATTATTACACGAGATAACGGGCATCGAGTAAAATGTGCATAGATTTTGGTATATTTATACTATAGTAGCCAAGTTCTTGAATGGTTGTGACTATTTCCAGACAAGAATCAAAGTCCATATCAATAACATCACATTAACATGGTTTAACCTTACACATTTTGACCAGAGGTAAAATATTTTTAGCCTTGCCAATGAAAGTGGTTTAAATTTTACACAACGGCTAAACAACCGTTTACCATACACAAATGGTAGATCATTTGAGTGAAATTTAAAACATGTTTATTATTATTATTAAGGTCCTTGCTGTTTAATTCGTTTATTTTTTACGAAATTCAGAACCTTACGATTAGATTAGATAGTGGATTGTCTAGAGTTCTAGAGCCCTTTACAACCTTCAAGATATCCCTTCCTAATGACTCCTACTTATTTTGGCCTAGAAACAATCCACATAAATTGGTAGATTTGCTGGTGAGTTTAAGAGACGGATAAAGGCAAACCAAGGATATTACATTTTTATCATGAAACACTTAAGAACAGTGTTTATATAACCGTATTAATTCAACTCAACAAAGTGGCATTTTAGTAACCCTTTTTATAGCCCATAACTTAATCCTGACATAACCTATTTAACCTAGTTTGTTTTTCTAGACTTGTAATGACTTTGCAAAGGAGTGAAGAAGTGTCACTTTGATGAGTTGTCCGGTAGCCATTAAATATGTCGATCTTTCCATTCCTGTTCATAGAACAACCTCTTTTGTAGTGGTGACCGGAGAACTCAAAATGAAATGAACTCAGAACCTCCCTTGAAAAGTCATTAAAAGTGATGAAAAAACAAATAAAAAATTGGTTAAATAGGTTACGTTAGGTTTGAGTTATGGGCTATTTTAAAATTATTTTTTGCATAACTTGACTTTTGAGAGGTGTTGAGTTAACTTGATTCTGAGTTGGCATGGAACATTTTATTGTGTGTCAAGTTAAACGTAGAAGATATAGAACGACAAACATACGAGCCGGAATGCTCACAAGGCGGTTCTACCACTGTAGCGACGATGTCAGAAAATTAGTCTTCAATTACTCTGCACTGCCCTTTACACATCTGAACTGTGGACGCAATATCCAGCGGCGCAATGGGACAAACTGAGGGTGTGTTACAATAATTAATGCATACAGGCAACATATGCAACTACCGAGGTTCTGCAGTGCCCCTACGATGTTCACCAAAGGGAGGGTACACTCATTCCCAGTCTTACTTCGCCACCGACTAGCCAGCTTCCGGACCTGGAGCAAGTCACGGAAATCAACGAACATCATTGTCGTGACTGCATCCGAGTAGCTCAGTTCCCAACTAAATGAGCGATGGATGCAGGTCCTGATGGACGATCCTATATTTTTTTTATTCTGTTTAATTTTAGTTTAATGTAATTTTAAGCCTAATTTTTTTATTTATTTATGTGACTAATTTTATTTTCATTTTAGGTACCTACCTAATATGTAATCACATTTTATTTCTTTTAGATTGTTTATGTAATTTGGCAGACTGGGATCGCACTATCCTCGCAGTCCTGCTGGAATAAAAACTCAAATAAAATAAAAAATATAATAATAAAGTGTCATGCCGATGCATCGGCATACCTCACCTAAAGGGTTAAGTGAGAAAAATTCGCAATGAAATTAGTTTCGTGATGTTGGTGCTCCTTTCACACTGAGGCACTGACCTGCATCACGCGACCACCCGTTAAAACGGAGCTAAAGTCACAATACTATCAAACACGCGCAAACCCGAAGAGGTATAAAAAAAATTAAACAAATTAATATGATACAATAAAATGGAAAATACGAAATCACTCAGAGCGCCAAAATAGTTATTAAAATGTTGTACCGGCAAGGCCTTCAAGGCTGATGAGCAAATCACGTTTCGGCCGATACGGGCGGCGCGGGCGTTCCAAGCAATTTTATCATTATTAAAAGGAGTCAAAAAGCCAATATTGTTTCGATGTTTTATTTTACAAAGTTGTACATACCGACTTGTTTGCTTTGGCGACTTGCGTACCTGTTACCTGTATCGTAAAGCCAAATTCACCGAAAGAGTTTTTTTAGCGCGACAAATTTCAACAGCCGCTATCCTCATTTTAGTGGAATTTATGACAGCGTAGGTACCACACAGGAGTCGTATATCCAGCAGAGATATTGGCCAATTGAAGCTTGAAAAAATTTTGGGTGTTCTTTTTATTACATAAAAAAATTTTAACAAAACAAAAAACGACTTCAAAAGATGCACTAAAAAGTAAAAAAATAATTTCGTATTCTTCTACAACTTATAATCAACTTACTTTTTCTAATCATCAATATGTAGGTACGATTGTTACTTTTGGAATCGGTGTCAGTCAAGGTAGGTTTGTAACTACATACATAGTTATAGGTGAGGTGTGCTTGTATCGCACAAGCGACTTGACGAGGCGAAAGCGGAGCCGCGGCGGCGCGGGGAGCTGTCAAGTGAACCCGCCGGGCCGGGTACCTTTGCTAACACCGACTCCAAAAATAACAATCGTACCTACATATTGATGATTAGAAAAATTAAGTTGATTATAAGTTGTAGAAGAATACGAAATTATTTTTTTACTTTTTAGTGCATTTTTTGAAGTCGTTTTTTGTTTTGTTAAAATTTTTGTTTATTTTTTGAGTTTTAGTGAATCTGAAGTACACTAACTAATTTGTCTGAATATGGGTAAACCTACTAAACGTACTGCTCATATGAGACAGACATAATTTGACCATAGCGACGTTAAGGTCAAATTAAGAGATTCGGCCGAGTTTCGTTAATTTGTCATGGATCCGATAATCAGAACCTAACCAAACTCTCATTAAATTACCCTTGAAGTACATCCTTTCCAATAAAAAAAGAATCATCGAAATCGGTTGGCGTAATATTGAGTTATTCGTCCATTTGTCGCGCACATACTTATGCAAATTTAAGACTTATATGGTTTTCTCATGGATGCTATTGTCGGAACTGGACCAAATTAAAATGGGACCACACGGGAAGCATCAGCTTTCAAATAAAAAAAGAATCATCAATATCGGTTTACCGTGGAGTCTAGGAGGTTTTGGTTTACCCAGTCAAAAGTTCTGGCGTAACAAACATAAAAAAAAAAAAAAAAAAAAAAAATACAGTCGAATTGAGAACCTCCTCCTTTTTGAAGTCGTTTAAAAATGAAGTTTTTTCAAATTTACACAGGATTTTCTTTTCTTACGTTGAATAACAAATTTGAAACATGCTGTATGTAGGTGTACTGACTTCTGCACATGACTGTCACCATCCAAATTTAATATTGGTATCAACGGAAAATACCGATCGTCTAGTTTCTAGTTCATTAGTCAGCCAACTACGAAAAATTGAAATTTGAGTTGAGTATAGTGAGTATGCAGTTACATATCGTGGCATTAATTCGCAGAATGCTTAACCACCAAATGTCAAATTTTACAGGAGGCACAAAAAACCTCGTAGTGAAAAAAAATGAAAGACAGGTCATTGTTTTTATTTATGTTCCGAACATATAATATATTTCGAAATTTATTTTCAATCATTTAACTTTTGTGAGTTAAGGCTTTCTATTTCAAATCGGAGTTAGGAAGTTTACACAAAAAACCGAGAATGGAGATTCGAATTTTACAAAGATACCTACGTACTTTTCTGCGAACAGTTTTATGAACAACTAGCTGAAGACTTGGGAGATAGGAATTTTACATTAAAAAAATAAAACACAACAATACAGAACTGCGATATTTATTTTATGAATTACTCGGTAACATCCTAATTGACTTTTATATTTAGTCTCAGTATGTAAGAATAACAGAATAAATATAATAGTACTTAGTGCACAAAGCATAATAGTACAATACTAATACACGAATAATTTTGAAGTTAAATAATAAGACCTGAAATGGTAAATAAAATAAAGTATGTGGAGTTAGGAGTTTCGAAGTATTCGCGAGTAAAAATGGCACTATGGTGTTTACGCAGTTTCCTAATTTGTGTTTATCTAAAAAGATATATATTTTTTTTAATTTGCGAGTTTTACTAGTCGATGCGGGACTAATTTTAACACCAGATGGTCTTAAAAACGTATTTTCGAAAAATTTGGAGTTACGCAGTCTACGAATTAATGCGACGATATGCAAAAGCGTACCCTCTATCTGGTACAATACTCAGATTACTCATAAACACTACCAAAAATTAAGTTTTGAGATAATGAGGAAAGTAATATTCTTATTACTTGTATGTTTTACAAATGAAATATGCTATAAAATAACACCGGGAGGCGTAACGGTCCGGTACATTAGCATGATATTTTGAAATATCCTACTGGTGACCTTGAAAACATCAACATTTTCTACAAGTTTTTGTGCATTATAAAAAAACTTTAAGCTCTCAGTGTTATTTTATAGCATATTTCATTTGTAAAACATACAAGTAAATAAAATTTGATTATTGGCGAGCTTCCGAATATTACTTTCCTCATTATCTCAAAGCTTAATTTGTGGAGATTAGATTTGGACTAATCAATTGAACGATAGATGTTATTTAAAAAAAAAAACAATGTATGCAATTCACACGCGGTAAAACCTTCAGAAAACGAAATGGACAAGAGTGGGGAGGCTACGAAACACCGCACAAAGAGGGGACAGATTATACTACATATCTCATTCTCTAGCAGACTAAATCCTATAGATGTGTTTGTCTCTTATTTGTGTCGCTATTTTTCGTTTCATGGAGTTTCAAATCACAATGGTGCTAAAGAAGTTATCTCTTAAAAAAATTAAAGAAATCAAATATGTAATTGCATTATTTTTGAGAACTGAATCTTCGTAAGTTCTAAAGTCCAAAATAAAAAAGGGAGCATCGTATGTACTCGAAGCATAACGTCAAATTATAGCGCACTTGCAGCCAAAAAGCGTCTCGGTGTGAATGGCCGACCGCCAACTCCCACGCGATAAAAGTCTCGGCGCCGCACATTTCACTTCCTTATGAACGAGGCTTAAATTTAACAGGACAGTAACTAAACTATCGTGTTGTTGAAATAGCAATCATTATTACTTATTACACATTCCATAGAATGCATTCACCACATCAGACAAAAAATATTTCAATTAATTTAGTACGATGAGTGGATAGCGGAAGAAGCACAAAATGTGGAAATCCAGATATTGGGCCGTATTCATAAAAAAAGGTTATGCTTATACTTGCAGAATATGAAGGAAATCTTTCAGCTCGCATTCATAATATTCCGAGTAAAACCTTTTACTTGAGTATGAGCATATCCTTCACAAAAAGTATTTGGTTATTCATAAACTTTACCTTTTACTCTAAATAAAAAGGATATCCTTCAATAATTTCGAGTGTGGTCAGTAGCAGACTCAGTCGTGCCGACTACAAGCAGCGTTTATTGTTCGTGATTACAAAGATTTTTTCCAAAATCACGAGGGGCATTGGTAATTTCATCTGCTATGAACTGCAGTTCGGTTTTAGCATTATCTTTTTTTGTACTTTCCCTATCGCTGCTTGACGAATACATCTTTTCTGATCGAAGTACTGTACTCAAATAACACCGATAAGAAAGAAATACCGTAAATAAACAAACCATCGAAAATAGGTTGGAACCTGCCGCGGCACAGTCACAAGCCAACAATTCCAACAACCTTTTACTTATTCCTGGAGGATATTCTTGCAAGTAAAAGGTAATCATTATGAATACGAAAAAAAGGAAGTGCTTATACTCCAACCTTTTTCTTCAACACAAAACCTTATACAGGGTGTCCGGTGGCAGAATTAGGTTTTAAATTTCGAATTTCTCTGTAACGGCTAATAGCCCATTCACACCATTCATTTATCGTTCATTTCGTGATTTCATTCCGCCTCTTTCCCTCGAAATGAACCGTGTGAACACGAAAGTGAATAGAGACAGTTCCGAATGAAGCATTCCAACAATGTTGGAATGCTTCCTTCGGCACTGTTCACTCGCAACCGGAATTTAACATCACGTGACGCGAATGATGTGTGTGAACACTCAAGTGAACAGTCTTTCACTCGCAAATCAGTCGGCCGAAATGTTATGGCGTGAGGACGAGTAGCCGGAGCGGCTTAAACGTCAAAATGCTCCTTTTAGTTCGCTTTTCGAAATAACTCCTACACGTCTCATAGAAATCGTTGTTTCTCCCTTACTATCATAGTGAAAAATATGATCTAAACGGTATTGGAAAGAGAAAATAATATTCTATATATTCAATATAACAATTAACCACAAAAGAATACGAATGTTCACTTCTATGGAACCAAAGTTTCTGATCGAATTTGAAAAAAAAATTATGAAACATTGTGAATTTTTTATGAATTATTTTTATATGAAACGACAAAAAAGTGAGGTGACAGAAACGTTTATAATTTATTTGTCTAACAAAATAAGTGTGTGTTTTTACATTTTTTTTGGTTACCAGTAATATTAGTTAGAATAAAAGCAAGTAGAGCCATTTTTTAAACTTTTAAAAGTTTACATTAAAAAATATTCTATTTAAAAAATTACGTGGTTATTTCTAATAATAAATTTTGGAAGCATATTTCATCACCTTCCCAAAACAGTTTTTAGTTTTTGGATACGTTCATAAATATTCCATTTATATGGATTTTATTGCAAGCCGAGGCCTATTTTGGAATAAAAATATTTTCATGGTGCAAAAATACTGGTAGATATCAGTTTTCAGGTTATTATTTAACCATATGATCATTTTATGGTGCTGAAATTTATTTACTGTTTACAAGAATCGCCAATTTCTCGTAATTTAGTTCGACGTTATCGGAAATGTCAATTGAAATCGTAAATATTCCCGAACTTAGCCGTCAGCGCCGGACGAATTCCAATGCGGCCGCGACTACTCTCGACGACTTCGTAGCGAGAATGTCGAGTGAACTCTTCCTTCGAAGGAACCGTGTGAACACTCGGTGAACGAGAATGGAACATTTCATCGAGTAAACCTTCATCCGAGTGAACCTTGTGTGACTTCAGCTTAAGCGGACGAGCGGGGAGGGGACCGCGTAACTCTACCTCTACACTGCTCGCGAAGTTCCTCGACGAAATATTCGGGAAAGTTGACCGAAGTTCGAAGTACGTGGCTACACTCTCGTTCAACTTCGCGAGAAGCTCATTCGCGCGGTGGTGCCGGCACGGCTCGCACGTCATGGACGCTCAAGTAGCAGCTGCCATTGCAATGTGCACGCTCGCTTATTATGTACATATTTATCAAACGAAGAAATATAAAAATAAAAGAAGGAACTACTAACACAACATTTGGGCAAAAAGCTTCTTATATTATGGCATTAAACTCTACAATAAAATACCACTCTCACTCAAAAACCTCAACATTATAAAATTTAATTTTCAAATAAAAAGCTGGATACTAAATATAGGGATATCAAAAATAGAAAATATACTGATATCAAATAGACTAAAACCAAATCCACTGAACTGAATAATAAAGAAAACGCTGTCTTATTTTATTTATAATTATTTAAAAAAATATATGCTATATGATATATGTTATGTCTATTTCATATTAATTTCTTATAATTAAATTATAATATGTAAGTGAAATCCTCAGCACGGGAGATCCGAGTGGGGATATCATTATCTCTACTTGTTACTAAGAAATGAAGACAATAAACCATTATTATTATTATTATTTATTGACGCATCTTTTTTTCTACGGTAGCTCCTGTACATAGCAAAAAGCGAATCCTTCTTTTTCTTTAATTCGTCTACGGGTAATTCTAACATGCCCTGGTCGCAGGAGCAACAGAATTTGCTCCTGCGACCACTGTACTCCACTCATAATCGTGCCGTGAGATAATACTAAAAAAATAATTGCTAGCGCGCACGTGCATTCACGACGACGTATTGAAGCGAACTGAAGTTAACCGAGTAGTGTAGAGAGGCACTTCGTGTAGGCACTTCGTGCAACCTCGAGTCCTTTGACTCGGGCACAAAAACCGACAAAAACTGGAGGTCGCCCGAGACGAGCCAAGGTTGGACGAAAATAGACGAAGTGCCCTTCCTCACTATCGTATTCGGCTAACCTCGTTCAACTTCGCGAATAGTGTGGAGGTAGAGTTAGCTTTGTCGTTCGTGCGGATTATTTAGTCACGATCAGTCACGATGTCGCAGTGGACTGGAGAGCAACGTGCGTTCGTAATCGAAGCCTATTTCAAGGCTAACGATTCGTGTGAAATTGCGCGTCGAAGATTTAGTATGCGTTACATTATTCGACGTTTAAGTGATGCCCCAAGTGAAGATTTGATTCGATCATGTGTCCGGAGGTTCCGGGCAACATGTTCGGCGGCAAACAATTCACGGCCGGTGCCCAGGAGGACGTCAAGAATAAATGAAAACATCGAACTCGTCAAGCAAAGTTAGCGCGATAATCCGCGTCAGTCCGTGCGCAAGAGACCGGCTATCCTAGGGCTTCCAAAAACTATTGTGCACGAAATATTGAAGAAGGACCTTAAATTTCATCCTTTTAAGATTCAAATTGTGCAAGCGCTTAAACCTAATAATTACAATTTACGTAAAATTTCCTGTGAGACAATGTTAGAGCGATTTCGTATGGTAAACACTATCTTTTGGAGTGATGAAGCCCATTTTCATTTAAATGGAAGTGTACATAAGCAGAATTGTCGTTATTGGTCACCTAAAGGACAGAACCCACGTTTAAAACATCAACAGCCACTTCACAGTCCCAAGTGACGGTTTGGTGTGCATTGTCTAGCAGTGGAATAATGGGACCTTATTTTTTTTAAAAACGTCGAAGGCAAGCCATTACTATGAACGGGGTTTCTTATCGGGGCATGCTTAACGATTATTTTTTGCCAAAAATAGGAGAACATCCTGCCTCCAATTCACACACATGGTTCCAGCAAGATGGCGCCACGCCTCACACTGCTAGAGAGACAATGGCGCTACTTCGTGATTTGTTCTCTAAAAAATTATTAGCCATTTCGGTGACATCCCCTGGCTAAGGGGGTCACCAGATCTCACCCCTATGAACTTTTTTCTATGGGGGTACCTCAAAAGTAAAGTGTATAAAACCGACCCCGCGACCATCTCTGCACTAAAAGAAAAATATCATTCGCGAAGTTATTGGTATCTTGATGTCATTTCTCCAGGGAGTGACACGAAATACTGAGGCCAGTTTCCAAGAGTGTGTCCGACGTGATGGTCTACATTTAGACGAAATAATTTTTAAGAAATAAAATCCGCACTTCTCCTCTTTGTAACAGTTATTAAAATAAATGTATATCCTAAGCACTTTATTTTTTATTTAAGTTTTAAATCCTAATTCTGCCACCGGACACCCTGTACTTCTACCTTATACTTACAAAGATATCCTTTAGTTTTATGAATACGGTCCATTGCAGGTAGCATTATCAATAAGGAGAATATTGTAACGGTGACCGGAAAACTCAATGGACAGCAATGTGAAACATAATTACTCCTTTGGTCATCTTATTAGTATGTGTTTTCTTCTAGGTCGCTTTCTTTTGTGTTTTCTTTGCCTTTTCATTTTAGAGTGGTTTGAAGATTAGAAAGGTATTGATTTTATTTTTTCTTGATTTCGTAGGATTCAATCCTTGGTCCGCTGAATGTCTGGCCGCTAAGGTTCGTCAGGCGCTTTATACCACTAGACCAAAGGAGACTGGCGTGGGACCGTAGATTTATCGTAGTATATTGGAAACAAATAAATATTTTATTGCTATTTCATTCTATCGCAGGCTAAACTCTGTAGATGTATGTGTATGTCTCTTTTTAGTGTCGCTCGCTTCCGTTTCATCGAGTTTCAAATCACAACGCTGCTAAAGAAGTTTTCACTTCAAAAATTTTCATCACCTAAATTGACTTTTGAAAGGAGTGTTTCAATGTCACTTTATTGAATTGTCGTGGAACCTATTGTACACAACATAATGTTTTTATAACAATAATTAATCTATGAGTGCACTTTGATCAGTGATAAGTTAGGATGGAGGAATAACAGTCCACAAACTGTAATTAACATAATGTAATGTAACGTGTGATAAAGAAGAGAAACTGGACAATGTGGAAGGGATGATTTTATTCGTCTGTCACTTCTGGACACACGGACCCCAAGATTCCTACCCACCCCTCATACCTTTTTCTTTCCAAGAATTTCCTCTCCTTCCTTTCCTAAAAAGACCCTCCACACAGCATCCCCAGAGATGACATGGGCCCTGAGGGTAATTATTTTCCTCAAGGCGTCCTTCCTGTGTCGAGCTAATGTAAAAAAAGGGTATAACCGTTCTTCCCAGTTATTGAAGTAAAAACTTCTTTAGCACCGTTGTGATTTGAAACTCGATGAAACGGAAGCGAGCGAACTAAAAAGAGAGAAACACACACATCCATTGGATTTAACCTTTTTTACATTAACTCCACACAGGAGGCACCGAGAAAACAATTTCTCTAGGGGCCTATGTCATCTTTGGGGATGCTGTGTGGAGGGTTTTTTAAGGGAAAGGAAGGAAAACAATGGCACAACTCAAAAAACCTCTATTTCAGGAGAGGGGTCGTCCATTAAACTTTTAACCCCCCCCCCCCCCCTTGGTGATATGTGGTGAGGTTTTATACTACACCCCCCCCCCCCCAATCACGTGTATTTTTATAGTACAAGGTATTTTGAAACTTTCAGAATATTATCACGAAAAATAAAAATACGTGATATCTCATTATACCCCCCCCCCCTCGTGATATTTCGTATTTTTTCCGAACCCCCACTTTCGAGCCTCACTTGATTAATGGACGACCCCAGAGCAGTTTGAATATTTCATTTGAGTGTATTAAATCAGTTTATTAATCAATAAAAAACATTATTTTACAAAAGTTGAAAAGCATTAGCATTAAGTTTAATATTGTAACAGTGTTACAATGATCATGTGCGACTATTTTTGCTTGAATTCATATATAATTCATATATTCACTTTTAAGGCCACAATAGCATTTTTTTAAATTGTGCCGTTTTTATCGAAGATAGAATAGATATCCAGGCACTTTTATGCATACTTAACTCAAAAATGCATTTTTTTACTTGTGCTGTTATCCCTCAGGTGCGATAATATGGAACGGAGCGCTCTGGGTGTCACGCATTCTTACTGCGCCCGGTTTATGTTGATTCCTTACTGACCGTAAACAAATCCCCGATTAAGATTCCCCTACCTAAAATCTTAAAAAAAAAATAGTTAATCGTTATTTAAAATTATTGAGAAGCCTTTTTTGGTCATGACAATATTTCCGGGTCGACCATTAAAAGCCCAGAATATACATAATGCGGTTTAGTTTATTTTTATAACGATTCATTAATCATTATAGAATTTATGGCAAATAAAGACTTGGGTCTTCCTGAATTGAGCGCGTATTAGGAATGACTTTGATAGTTAAGGACAAGTTCCTTATTGAGGTTTATTTTGATTTCCTGTCTGCTGACCTTTGAGAACAACGTGGTCTTATGTATACACAAATTAGTGATTGGATAGGTCGAACTGCTATTCTTCGATACCTTATTTACAAAGTCTTAACAACTCGGGCCTGGACCATGTTTTGACACAGAGTCAAAATATTTCCACTGTGCAATAATATCCAAATAAATGGAATATTTCTGAACATATCCGAAAACTAAAAACTGTTTTTAAAAGGTGATAAAATATATTTTTTAAATTTTATTAATCGAAATAAATATGTCATTTTTTAAGAATAAAAATTTTGCAAGCAAACCTAAAAAATCGCTCACCTTTCCTTTTCTCTAACTAAAATTACTGATAACGAAAAAAATAAAAACAAGTACATTTACCAATAAGATTAACTACGATACGACATCCTGTGAATTTAATTGACCTTTTATAATATACATATTAATATAATTACACGCGCCATCACAACATAATATATTGTGATCGCGCATGTGTTATTTATATATAAAAATATATCCACATATATTACATTACATCCACTACATATGTATATTACATTATATCACTCTTTCATGATTCCTCGCTAACATACAAAAATAATTTATAATTTTTTTTTGAGTGATATAAATTATTTTAAAACTACTTGCACTTAATTTCGTGTGCATATAATTATTGATTTCAAAGTGTCTCTTTATCTCTTCAAACTGTTTATTCCTGTTCATTATTTTTATTATTATTTTTTTTTATGATTATTATTTATTGAAACATTTATTATAATTACAATTTTACAACAAAATATTTTTTTTTTCAGGTTTTTTTTTACTACCCTTCAATTAAAAGCATTTGTTTGTATATGGAAGGGGATTGTACATAAATGCTATTAGTTATTAGTTATAAGTTAGTACTTAAATAATTAATTGTACATAAATATATGTGAGCTGCAGTATTTATTTGATAATGGTGTGGATGTAAGATTAACTGACAGTAGTTTTTTTTCTTAAAAATATTTTTTAAATGTCTCTTGACAGAGAGCAGTATTCGGGTTTTATCATTAATGCTTCTGATTTCTTCTGGTAGACGATTGAAAAAAGTTCTTCCCTGGTAAGTATAATGATGCTGTGCAAAAGACGTATTTAGTATTTTTTACTCATATATTCACTAGTTAAGATTAAGAACCTATCTCGTCCCAGGCGAAATTAATAAGATATTGTATGGGCATACTCGTATGTTATAGTGTAACATACTATGTAGGTACGTAAACCGATAATAATTTTTAAAATGGGTTGACCCGTAATCCCTGTGGGACCCCGACCCACAATTTACACAATTACTGGCCCAAATTTGGATACCTAATTATCAAATCCGCCTCCAACAACAAAGGAGCTTCCCCTCTCAGCTCTCAGTATGTACCCAAACACCCCTACACAACACACTATCAAACATTTAGTTCGCGTGTTCGAGTTGACCATTCCATAAATCTTATATTCAGGGTAAAATTTACCGACTGGTGAAAAATTCTTTGTTGTAGGCATTGCAGATAGAGCTCTCAGCGGCAGGTTTACAGAATTTGTTATTTTTAAATTTAATTCTGTTTTGTGTTTTAGACCATTTTAGAACAATGAATCGAAGAATTTGGTTTGTTTTAAATTAGTACATTCCGGAAGATGTAGAGGGGGGTGGATTTGAGAGTGCTGTAGTTGCACAAGAATGAAAGGAGGACGATCAAAATAGAAGCAATGGCAGCGAGCAGGACGATGAAAATAGTGACCTAGTCAGTGACAATGAGTCTAAAGCCAATTCGACATCAGAAGACGATATCCCTCGGTGTGCAGCGGACACAATTGATCAAAAGGCAGTTGATCTATGCCAACTCAGAATCAACGCAATTCAACATCTCTATGAAATGTAATTAAAAGCTATGAAAAAAAAAGAAAAATAGCCCCTAGCCTAACGTAACCAACTTCTTGTATTTCTTATATATTGTTTTCATTACTTTTACTGACTTTTCAAAGGAGGTGTTAGATTTTGTGTGGACAGTCACCCAAATGGCAGTATGTATATTGTACTGGTTTACCTTCATAATATCGATGGTTATGTCTTATACTAAGAAGTCTTGATGCTGACGGATTGCTCCAAAATGTTAAGATCAGAAATACTACACTTCTTTTTTATTATAAGAAGACATCAGTTTCTGCAGATAATAAGGGAACAAGATCCTCGAGCTTAAGAGCGTTTAACCAGCCAGCGGACGAAAATCCACATTTCGTCGAAAGTTGTTCTTACGATCGTGCAGGGCGGTTACAATGAGAAAGATTAATTATTCTCCGTACCAGCTTTTTTAAATTATAACTCAATATCGAATTTATTTCAATCCAAATTAGCTTTAATTTATACCTTCATCCAAAAATGCTGAAAGGCTTGATGATAAAACTATTAAAATAATGTACTTTTGTAATTATTTTTTGATTATTTAAAGTATTTATCATTTTTCGATAATGTCTAAATTTAATAAGAAAATTAAAAAAATATATTAGTTGGTAAGTGCGCAAATAAATACACAAATGGACCAATTTTCGTCAAGAAACACATGAACGTACATATTTTTTAATGATTTTATTGAAACTAAAATTAAAATTCTAAAACATGCGTTTGCTAGATAATGTATTGATTTATTTTACTGCATGATTATATTATTTGAAATGGGTGTGGTATAATACAAAATCTTTTTTTTAAATTTAACAAATCTGCCAACGACCTATGGAATAACCTTTTTATACTAAAAATTAAAAAAATTTCTCAAAATTTATTACATGCGAATGCTAGATAAAAGAACAATCTTTCGAAATCCATTTATAATTTTTTGTGGAAAAGAGTCAATAACGTCTAAAATCTGATTTGAAAATGACATATTTCTGATTTTCTCTGGTAATGTCCTATTAAGCAAATCGATAACAGTTTTATCGTTTATTTCGGTAAATTGTCATCGCCAACGAACAAACAACAGTTCACGTCGACTAAAAATGCTTAATTTAATCGACGTCTATTGTTTATTCGCTGGCGATCAGCAGTGGTGGTTGAGGACGATGACAAGTTTCCAACAGAATAGATAAAAACTTTATCGATATTCTCGCGCTTGGTGGCGAGAAAGCGAACAGATGGGTCATGTGTTTCATAAATGTAAACAATGTTAATAATGTAAATAAACAATAAAAAAAGTTCTCAAAAAACGTTCCAATTAACCTTCACAGAACAAAATGGCGCTAAGTGCAAAAAATCGTTGAAAGTAGAATTGTTATAGGTAGACGAATTTGACTATATGCCTATTATATTATGAGCATATTCTGTCTCTGTGATATCAGGTTATTACAAAAAACTTGATTGAAATAACAAATAAGAGACAAAACGTAAACAAAAACAAAGTCTTTGATAATATTATAGACAAAACATATTTTAAAATTTAAAGAAAAAATTTAAAATGAGTTCTACAAATTAAGCACAAACCATAAATAACTGCGAAATATGTTGAGAATAATCAAAAAGTAAAATACCTAAAATAGAGTAGGTAGGTACCTACCTAATTCCACAATTTCCTTGTTATTAGAACTCAGCGAATGATAAACCTTGTGATAAAACAACCTAGGTACCTACCTAAACCATGATGGAAATTATTTTTGTAGGTCTCGAAAGGGTCGAAAGTAATAAACCTAAAATAATATTATCTGCTGTCTTATCGAATAAAAGGTTATTTCAGTTATCGAAATATTTTTTTTGTTGATTAGTGACAGATAATTATTAAAAACATATGTAACATACCTACCTATACCAAGTAAATTTATGATTTTTTAACCGTATGACCTAAATGCCTAGTATGAATATTGAGTAGGTACCTATGTCTTGCTTTTTTACAGGTAATCAGCAATCATAAAAAATGTGGACATATCATATAGTAATTTAAAATCTTAGTACCTAGGTACCTATGTAATTAGATTTTTTTTTAACTTTCACGGGAAACAATCATAACTTTGTGGTTGGATACCTATAATTATAATTGGAATTAAAATACTTGTGTACCTATTAACACAACCCTGAAAGTTCAGAACGAACCGAAAGTAAAGTTTGTTTTATGTTCAAATAAAGTGGTGTTAACAATTTTGAAGTAAAATAATGTATGGTTTCATAGTGCTTTCACACAAACGAATTATTGAATTCCGTGTCTAAACTTAAACTTTGGGTCGCACAGTTTACGCCCGCGCTGTGCAAGCGGGTTCTCCACAGAGCATCGAACCATCACAATGTGGTTTGGGCATGTAGAGGATGAACGTAGATAGGGGTGTAAGGAAAATTTTGACGTGGTAGAAGAAGTGATATCGTGGTCTCGGTTCTCGGTAGGTCTGTTCCAAAAATATTTATAAAGGTTTAGGCTACTTAGGTATCTTTCGCTATTTCGTTTAGACATTAGACAATTTTCACTTTTTCTCATTTTTCCGAAACCCATTTTTTTAAAAATGTTTAATTTGTGTGCTGCTCGTGTTAATCTACGAGAAATAGTTAGGTTAGGTTAGGTTAATCTACGTGTTAATCTACGAGAAATAGTTAGGATGCAGGCAAATTCTTTTTATATTGTTTTGGTAATAAGAATAACAATAACTAATTACTGTCAGTGCTTTGACATAAAATAATTGCAAATATTAATGTATTTACAAATAACATAACCATGTTTTAACAAAAGGTGGTGTTTGATGACATATTTTGTTCAAACCCATAAGAAAAATTAAAATGCAAATAATTGGTTTTCCGTTAGCCACAATTTAATACTGAATGCCGGTAACTCCATTAATGGTGGACTGAATGCCGTTGGAGCTAATAAAAAACTGTCAAAAGAAGCGAAGCTAGCAGTCCATAATGGAGTGCTGGTACCTACCCTGATGTATGGCAGTGGGGCATGGAACTGGCAGAGGAAGGATGAAAGAAAGCTGAATGCTGTTGAAATGAGGTGAGTTTGTGTACTTGGGAAGTATGTTTACGAGAGATGGTAGTTTTGACAGAGATATCGAAAGAAGGGTAAATGCAGGCAACTCTAATAATGGAGGACGAACGCCTTTGGCGCCAACAAAAAACTGTCCAAAGAAGCGAAGTTAGCCGTCCATAATGGAGTGCTGGTACCTACCCTGATGTATGGCAGTGGGGCATGGAACTGGCAGAGGAACGATGAAAGTAAGCTGAATGCTGTTGAAATGAGATCCCTGAGACGTATGTGTGGTAAAACAATGTATGATCGTGTGATAAATGTGGATATCCACAAAGAATGTAAGGCTGATGTAAGCATAATGAGTAAGATTAAGAAAGGGACCCTCAGATGGTTTGGGCATGTAGAGCGAATGAACGAAGAAAGTAGTGTAAGAAGAATATACGACGCGAATGTGAATGGTAGAAGAAGTCGGGGACGCCCGAGGAAGACGTGGCACGATCAAGTGAATCAAATACTTGAGTCGGGCCATGTCAAAAGTCAGAACAATAGAAGAGAATGTATGAGACGATGTATGAATGTGAGTGAGGCAAAGAGTGTGTGCCAAGACCGAGTTGTTTGGCGGTCCGTCCTCTCTGCCTGCCTACGTGATGGTTAGTTAGTTAGTTAGTTAATTTTGATGACTTATGGTGTTTTTTTTTCAGATACGTCTGTATGTGGGACAGATACGTCTTGTGTGTGGGTGCCCTCTTATCATCTTTTTTATCACACACATTTTCTCAATCGCAATGTTAATTTTTACAAAAACAGCCAACCACGCTCGCAAAACAAGGTCGAGAACCGTCGCATCGTTACCAAGTGGTAACTCATCTGTCAGATATGAGATTCATCAATTTATTAAGGTTATATCAACAGAATACCACACATTAAATAAAAATAATATGTAGATTTGACATTGAATAATTTACGTTTCGTGCAGGTGTATGGAATACATTATTTTTAAATTGAATAAAAAAAACACTGATCTCACTAGTTCGCTAGCCAGCCGCCAATGACACGAAGGGTCGACCAGCTTGCAATTAATGGGAAAAGAGAGCTCTTGCAAACCGTTATTAACCGGAACTATAATTAAAAAGGTGACACAAATCTGTAAACCATCCGACATGACCACTTTTGTTTAAAATGTCCACGAATCATTCGATTTATATCAAAACGCAGGGTAATTTTGTTTACAAAGTTATATTTTTACGCCAAAAATAACCACTGGTTTCGTAACAATTCAAAATGCGACAAAGCTGGAATAGACAGATTAGTGAAATCCCACTGGAGACCAATGCGGTCAAAGTTTTATCGAATTAATTTTGAATAAGGGTAAATCAAACACAATGAAAATACTCACTTTTAGCCGATTGAGATTTCCGTCGCGGGCTGCATTGTAAACGACGCTCTTATGATCCATGTTAAACATTGTAACAAACACAAATCACCAATCACCAGTAAAATAGTTTCATACGTTGCACACACTAATCAAAAACTTGTATTTGCATTAGATTTCTTTGTAAATTCAAACCACAATAATCTAAGCACCGGAGTGCAGTCGGGAGAAGCGCGCACCAACAGCTGCAAAATAACTGACTGCCATTTTAATTTTAGTTCACGCCGCTTCAAGCCGCAACAAAGCGAAATCCGGCAAAGTAGCAGTCTTCAAAAAACAAGTCCACAGAAAAGTTAACCGTCCAGTAAAATTGCAAAACGTGCTGTTGGTTTAGGTAACACACCAGTATCAAAATGAAAAGACCCGCTTACAAAGTTTAATAAATCCACGGACGATTTTTAAACGTTACACAACCAGGGTGTTTAGAAAAGTATAGTTGATCACTCTTTCGTACGAATATGAACGTGCAGAAAAGAGACAGTGCGACAATAGCGACAAGTGCTTACCAGAATTCAGTGATGTGCAGAGTTTGTTAATTATGTATTTGATCTTCTCCTTTTACATTATAGTACGTACGTCGTACGGCGTATAAATTTAGAATTCATCAGCAGAACTCTTAAGGCTCCGCAACCGGGCCCGAAAAGAAGAAGATGGAGATATGCGAAATAACGAATGTTAGAGGAGAGTGCTAACATTTACAGCGAAAAATCGATGCGAAAATTGCGAAAATGTTTAATAAAACACGACTCTTTTAAAATAGAGAAAAATTCTTACGGGCATTTTCTTAAACAACATTTAAAGAAACACTGTAATTTTTTCACACATATAACTTGTAAAATAACTGAAACAAACTTGTTTATACTAATTTTTGGAGCATACTTTGAGATTTTTTTCTATCGAGAGAATTTTATATAATTTGCGTTTCGGCGCGGGCAATGTCTAGATATTATCTTTAAGAATAACATATTATATTTTTTTAAAGAGCTTTAAAACTTAACGTGTTTAAGGGAGATATGTATGAAATCGGTAGTAATTCAGGTAGCGGGCCCTTAAGACTTAACTCTTATAATGAAATCGTAGACAGTCGTAGGTATCAATATATTCTAAAACCTTCACCTTCAGTGCCCCCGATATTGTAAATAACTAATTGTGTAAAAATTAAAGCAAATTGTTATTAGTAAACTTTTGTAAAGGTCACTTCATGAAAATTCTCCAGTCGTAAATAGTCCTCAATTCTCAAGTCTTTAAAAATAAATATTAACTCAACTTTGGCTTTAATCTTCTTATAAATGTAATACTAATATAATAATGGAGGAGCAAATGTAAAATTATGCAATGTCCAGTGTTGTAAATATAATGTCCTCCGCGTAACTCTCGTAATTCTTAACTTCTCCAAGCATAAACTTTCTAATTAAAGTGTTTATCAGAAGTGACCTGCCAGGTAAGTATGTTTTTAGATCTATTTATAAATAATAAACTAGATAGAGCCTAAGAATTCATAATAAATTGGACACCACCCTTGAGATGATTTTTCTCAAAAACGGCGCTCTACGAATTATCCCATTATTATGTTTATTTTTAAATGACTGGTCACGGTCATAGTTCATTACCACAATAAAAAGGGTTGAATGAAAAGGACATCGAACGAACATGTACCATGCAGTAGCTGATACTGAGGAAGAGGTAGGTACATTATTATTTTTTGTTGTTCTGTTTTCTCCATTCTTTCACTACTAAGGCCGAACCACGTGTCGATATGAACAATGTAAAAATGCTGAATAATTTTCTGTGTGAATAAACCGGAGTCAATAAAGACTTTGTAATCCTAAGCCACAAAATAAAAAGTATCAAGGAACTCTGGCCCACTTGCTCGTCGGTTGATTGAAAAAAAAAACATTTTCACTGGCAATGGTATAAAAAATCAAATCAAAAATATTTTGTCATGTCATAACATCAACGTTGAGTAAAGTTCGTAAGAGTTGCCAGTGAAATACGAATATATTAATTTCCAGTCGTGATATATATACATATTATTATAATTAACTAGTGTTAAATTCTGGAAGGCATTCAAAGTTCAATTTCTGATAGAGACATCTAGTAGAATACGGACAAACTTAATTTACATTTAGCAAGCTATATTTTCAGGTTTCCGTTTCGAAACATGTCTTCACTATTGGTTTGAATAAATAACATTTCTGTCAAACAATCTTTTTGTACTTTTTTTCCGACTAACAATCTTCCAGCAAACAATTTTACAAATTATTACTGATTCTAATTGACTATATTATCGTACAAGGAAGTTCATTGTGTTCAAAGCGAAAAAAGTATATTTTATCTGTAGAGCTGACTATTTTGAGTTTGATATCGAGGCAACGACATATTTTTACGGGTAAAAAAATATTTTTAAAAACTGTATTTTTTGTTGAAGTGACGTATAAATGAAAAATTCTCACTATTTTGATGGTTTCTGTTTGAGAAAGCAAGTACTTTTTTATATCCCGCGCTCTATTTTTTCGCATAAATAAAAACGGCCCATCTATCATCTTCTTCTTCTACTTCTATGGAATAGTCAATGCTGCCAATATAGCGCATTACTGTTATTTTCCCGAATCCTTTCGCTCGGCGGCGTGGACAATATCGGGAGATGTTGTACTTTTTTAAAAAATTGAATATGGGTTTACTGTATTCTTTTAGTATGAAATGCATATTTTCGGCGTTATAATTTGACTCCGCAAATATATGATGGATTTTTTTACGTTCCTATCGAAAACATTACGTGATTAATTCACGATTGTGCTTTGAAATCTGTTGTGCGGGTATTGTGTTTATGGTGACAAGGTGACGTTTATTGATGTGGAATTTGTGAATTAAAGTAATGTGTGTAATCTATATTCGTAATAGTTTGATTGAAATGTGTGTCTTTTGTTTGCAGAATTTGAAATGTGATTGATAGGTTAAGCCTTCTGATCTCATATCTAACGTTATAAGTGCCTGCATTTACGATGTATCCAACGCCGGCAAGGCATCCTGCAGCCGCGGTAAGTCAATATAATTATCTCCAAATGTGTTTTTTGTAATTATTTTTATGATATTTGGTAGCTTACGTACTAAAATTTGACTTTGTTTTGTTCATGGGACTTCAGTTTTGAGGTTTGATTTCACTCCAAGATAAACATAATCTTACAGTTTACATATGTATAAACATGTGCTCCGGATAACTTGGCTACTGATCTAAACCGATTAAATTTCTAGGTATCTTATCATCTACAATGCCCACAACCTGAGAATAATAAAAACATGGTACTTTTTCTAATGAAGTCATAATATTGTTCAATTTGAACATCAAAACTTTTATTATTGTTGCCTAGTATTTGTTGAATCTGATTATCATAAACGCATTCCTTGTGCAGTTGACGGTTAGGATAGCGTAAGAAGCAAAGTATTGGTCTAAAATTATTAAAATAGTTACTTTAGAACTTCAATTTGTATTCCCTATCCATTATTTTACAAATTCAACCATTCTTCAAAGAACAAGCATTTTCTAAGAACCCTACCCTTTACTGGTGAATTATATGTGGATGATCCATGTGAAATGTGAAGTGTGTTATCGTTAAAAAGGCTGAACTTAAATTCTAATATTACAAGTTCATGAATCAAGAAGACGATTCAAATCATATGGACGACTTTTCGCTATGGGTATGTATTTGAAGCTTATTTTTGGATAAACATCCAAAATACAATGATCGTACCTAACGTAAAAATCATTGTATTTTGGATAAACATCCAAAATACAATGATTGTACCTAACGTAAAAATCATTGTATTTTGGATAAACATCCAAAATACAATGATTGTACCTAAGGTAAAAATCAACTCTCGCTAAATTGAACGATAAGCATTTTTAATATAGGCCCAGAAAGTGACTAAAGTTTGCTACCAAACAGCATCAACACAATCTTCTATTCTTGGTGATGCTTTTTGAATGAAATAGCACCTATTCAAATGCAAATCCGAACATGCCTGTATTATCCGACATAAAAGAAATTCGTTGCAGCTTAGAGATTTTCTCTGAAGAGATTTTCTCAAGATTTACTGAACCAGAAAAGTCCACTACTACTATCAAAGAGAGGTTTATAATAAGTTTTTGATTGCAAATTTATATTCACCTTATTAAATATAAATGTTAACCATAATTGAGGTGGTCTATGCAGTGAGGAGGGTGTTCAGCAGTTCAACAGGCAGTTGGACAGAATTAATAGGGTAGAGAGCACCGACTCCTTACATGGGTCACATTTATTTATGGTCTCTTTAACTATACACATATGTAATTTTAATATGGCTTCAATATTTCTTATTATTATTGTATTTTAAGTTTTATTGAAATGTTATACAATCATTTTAGTACCATTTAAAGCTTGAATTTTTGAAAAATGTATTTGTTTACAATTCCTGTGATAATTAGGCTTGATTATTAATTGTATTGACTAATATTTTAATAAAGGTGGAATGGTAGAAAATGTACTCAAGAATAATATATTGCACATTAATAAGGAAAATGTATTTTTTATACACTGATGGATTCATCGTTGAACCCTAAATTAAAAATTGTTCCATTTTATCCTCCAATTATGTAAATATGTAATAATTTGATATAAAATGATTGAAAACTAGGATGCAGATTATTGATTTTCTTCTCTTTCATATCATTATAATGTTGATGGAATCCTGTATGTGTTCATAAACTTTAAAATATGGTTGATAACTCCGAGGGTAGGAGACTCGACTGGTAATCATCAGCCAGATTGAGTTTAAATTTCATAGTGGACACCGATTGACTCACTACTCATTACAAGAAAAGCTTGAAGTTCTATACAATTTAATAATAATCGAAGGCCTTTATGATTTTCGTTATTTGTTTTTGGGGTGTTATGCCGTGTTACGCTACCTCCTTCTTTAGCCAACGTTTCGGACAGCGTTGAATGTCCATCATCAGGGCAGATCTGGTAAATGTGGACACATCTGCCGGATCTGCCCTAAAGATGGACACTGCAACGCTGTCCGAAACGTTGGCTAAAGAAGGTGTAGCGCAACACGGCATTACACCCCAAAAACAAATAATGAAAGTACTTTTGGCCGTGAAAATTTAAAAATGCCTTTATTTTTATTTTATTATTTTATTTTATTAATGTTAATATTTGCCCAATATTGTGTTATTTTCTAGGGAATATCTTTTATACTATAAGGTTTACTTAATTCTACTTTCAAGTTTTAAGTTAGTGTTCAAAGGAACATTGGTCGAAATTGTAAAACTATGGCAAATATGCAAACATTTGTTTAATATTTGGATGGGTCGTCCGGTAGCTCTGTGGATAGGAAGCTTGACTGCCAGTCATAAGAACCAAATTCATTTCTCACAGCAGGTACCGATAATAAGTCATGTTGGGTTGAGAGAGCAATACTATTCGATAAATTTGTTAATAATTTATACAGTTAATAATTAATCATTGATTGTAGAAATGGCCATAGATCTATACAATTAGAGGCGCTATAGCGTACTAATATTTCATCAAAACATGTTTCACTAGCAATAATCGGTGCACACTGCGCGTAGAACGGGTTTTGAAGTTTCCTGTCGGTCAGAGAGAGCGTTGGGATCATTGGAACTCTTGGAGGTCAAGTTGGATTAATTGGACGAGCAAAAGTGGAACTTATTTTTTCACTTCATATTTCATCTAAATATGATACAAAATGGCTGATTATGTTAAAAAGGCAATTAGATGATAAAAATAGAAGATAACATCTACTATTTTCTATATTATGATTACTAGGGTTCCATGCCAACCCAGAATCAAGTCGAATCAACACCACTTTGAAAAGTCAAAGCAATGAAAAAATAATTTAAAAATACACCTTTACCCTAATCCAGTGGTTTCCAAAGTGGTCCGTACGGACCCCCAGGGGGTCCCCAGGATCATTCAGGGGATCCGTGGAAAATAAAAATTAATTTGGGGGTCCCTGAATGATGTCAGGGGGTCCGCGGCAAGGTTTTGACACATTTTTATTCATATGGAAGTTTCGTCGGGGGAGGGGCGTAATGGGTTGGGATGGGATGTTTCGCCCCACCCCATCCTACCCCGCTCCACCCCATATCCCATTTCGCCCCCTCCATTGTGGTAAATTTGCCATCCCACCCTATCGCATTCCGCCCCCTCTGTTGTGCTATCCGCCCCGGGGTCTGTGGGAAAAAAGTTTGGGAAAGGGGTCCGTCCAAATAGTTCCAAAATTTAACGATAAGTACGGACAGAGAACGTTTGAATACATCATACCGAAGATATTTAATTTATTACCCGCCACTATAAAGCGATGTAATTCTATGAATAAGGTTAAATATATGGTGAAAAATTGGCTATCGGAAAAAAAAGATTATATTGATATTGATAAGTATGAATAAATGTTGAATCTGTAGATATAAGATGTAAATTTTAAATGTAAAAAATGTATATGTAACTAAAATATAAGCACCTGTTGACAAGCCAATTCGATTGGCTTAGCAGGACTTGTTTATTGATTTTAATATGTATTATCTATTCTTTCAATAAAATAAATAAAAAAAAACAACTGACCTAAGTAACCTATCCAATTTAAAAAAAACTATCACTTTTATGACTTTTCAAAGGAGGTTCTGACTTGATTTCATTCTGAGTTGTCCGATCATCGATTACTATTAGCATAAATTAAAAAAAAAATTAAATAATAAAAAAATATAAAAACTCAACTTGACCAGAGTGTCAATACTCTTTTAGCTTATTGAACAATATGGCGTATTTACCTTAAATTTTACTGGTAAATTGATATTTCGAAGCTCCATAGTTCAACATGGAAATTAGATTAAATTTTGCGAAAATATTGACCTTGAAATTTGAAATGAAACAACCGCGCAAATTTCATGATGCCAGAGCTCACCATTCGAGAAGTTTTCTGCTTCATGTAATAAGTTATTCCCCTTTTCTGATCAGACAGAATCCAGTACTTTGCGTTCTGAAACATGCAATTAAGATTAACTATCGACTTATATCGTACTTATTTACTTCATAAACCGTCAGTTAATTTAATTATTATTTTCGTTTTATCGCCTTGCCAATTTAAATTAAACGTTGAACTCGGAGTTGAGAGGGCAGCTTGTTTCAGTAATTTTAATTAGTCGCTCTGAGTTGTTATAGGCTACGACGGATGTTTACACGTCGAAAAATTTATCGTCCTGAGTGACGTTTTATCTTAGCAGATTTGTTGATGACGCCATAAAAAATATCTCTTCCTAATGTTCTGGCTTTGACAGCCGAAATCCTGAATAAATAATTCCACAATATGATGCTCGAACTCGCTCCGTCGGCGGAGGCGTATTGATTAACAATAATTGATTTTAATGACAATTTTATTAACGTTTTAAAATATTATTACATGGAAGATAATTTTATCGTCAGAATACCTTATAGCTTATAGCCTAATGCGCCGAAGATAAAGTGTTTTAAATTTATTGCATCGTAAATATTTATTTAGAAACTATTTTTCAAATAATGATGAATAATGTTATTTTGTTTAAAATCAAAACCCTGACACAAGGCCGGGACATTTTGAATAAAATCGGCTCTGCAACCGGGCCCGAAAAGAAGATGGAGAGATACGAAATTACGAATGTTAGAGAGAGCGCTAACATTTACAGCGACAAAATCGATGCGAAAATTGCGAAAACCTTTAATAAAACACGACTCGTTTAAAATAGAGCAAAAATCTCGCGGGCATTATCTTAAACAGCATTTAAAGAAACACTGTGAATTTTTTCATACATATAACTTGTAAAATAACTGGGAAAAAATTCGGTTTATGGGGGATGGTCCAAAAAAAAAAAATTTTTTTTTTAATACTAATTATGGGCCGGAAAATCCGAATCTGAAAGAATTAGGCGGCGGCAAGCAATATTAACTGAATTACACGACTTTAAAATTTTTTATACACACACAGGAAAATAGTCATTTTGGAATCATTTTGATTCCTAGAAAATCAAACTAGTTATTTTTATACTAACTATGGGCCGGGGAATCCGAATCTGAAAGAATTAGGCAGCGGCAAGCAATATTAACTGAATTACACGACTTTAAAATTTTCTATACACACACACATGAAAATAGTCATTTTGTCACACGAAGTGCGAAAATCATAGAAAACAAGAAATGTACAAAAACATGTGCCGGCAGTGTTACCAGCTCTCAAAAATATTTATCCCTATATTATGAATTACGACTATCTCAACGGCCGAACCAAAAGTATGAAAATTCGTAGTCTTAAAAATGCGTAACCTAACGCTAGGTTTGTGTAACATGGTTTGTGTCCCTTTATACCGCCTGCTCGCGTCACGGCAAAAAAACACCCCTGTTTTCAAGTAGTTTAGCGGCTACGCTAGGTTTGTGTAACATGGTTTGTGCCCCTTTATACCGCCTGCTCGCGTCACGGCAAAAAAACATCCCTGTTTTCAAGTAGTTTAGCGGCTACGCTAGGTTTGTGTAACATGGTTTGTGCCCCTTTATACCGCCTGCTCGCGTCACGGCAAAAAAACATCCCTGTTTTCAAGTAGTTTAGCGGCTACGCTAGGTTTGTGTAACATGGTTTGTGCCCCTTTATACCGCCTGCTCGCGTCACGGCAAGAAAACATCCCTGTTTTCAAGTAGTTTAGCGGCTACGCTAGGTTTGTGTAACATGGTTTGTGCCCCTTTATACCGCCTGCTCGCGTCACGGCAAGAAAACATCCCTGTTTTCAAGTAGTTTAGCGGCTACGCTAGGTTTGTGTAACATGGTTTGTGCCCCTTTATACCGCTTGCTCGCGTCACGGCAAGAAAACATCCCTGTTTTCAAGTAGTTTAGCGGCTACGCTAGGTTTGTGTAACATGGTTTGTGCCCCTTTATACCGCCTGCTCGCGTCACGGCAAAAAAACATCCCTGTTTTCAAGTAGTTTAACGGCTACGCTAGGTTTGTGTAACATGGTTTGTGCCCCTTTATACCGCCTGCTCGCGTCACGGCAAAAAAACATCCCTGTTTTCAAGTAGTTTAGCAGCTACCCTGGGTTTATGTAACATGGTTTGTGATACAAAAGTGAGTAAAATTTATAAAAAATAAGTACTTAAAATATAAACATGTTATTTTACGTTATTAATATAACTGCTTAATGGCAACACTTAATTTTGGTGTGGTAAAAACATCTATGTTATCTTGTTTTTCTATGGTCTTCGCACTTCGTGTGTCAAAATGACTATTTTCATGTGTGTGTGTATAGAAAATTTTAAAGTCGTTTAATTCAGTTATTATTGCTTGCCGCCGCCTAATTCTTTCAGATTCGGATTCCCCGGCCCATAGTTAGTATAAAAATAACTAGTTTGATTTTCTAGGAAACAAAATGCTTCCAAAATGGCTATTTTCCTGTAAGTCGTGTAATTCAGTTAATATTGCTTGCCGCCGCCTAATTCTTTCTGATTCGGATTCCCCAACCCAAAATTAGTATAAAAATAACTAGTTTTATTTTTTAGGAATTTCCCCCATAAACCGAACTTTAGCCAATAACTGAAACAAACGTGTTAATAATAATTTTTGGAGCATACTTTGCGATTTTTTTCTATCGAGGGAATTTTATATAATTTGCGTTTCGGCGCGGGCAAAGTCTAGATATTATCTTCAAGAATAACATATATTTTTTTAAGAGCTTTAAAACTTACCGTGTTTAAGGCAAATATGTAATAAATCGGTACAAATCCGGGTTGCGGGCCCTTAACCTAACTTGAAATCTTTCAACCACTCGAACGACAGACCAATTTAAAACTTTTTCCTCTGATTGCTCGTGATTTTTTGGCGATCATTTTGAATATTTGAACTTAATAATTCAAATTAAGTACAAATACATCTAGGGAAAATTTGCCTAAAACTGGAAGCAAAGCAATCTGAGGTATTTTAATTAGTGCCATATTATGGAAAAAAGCGCCCCAGTGGTTAATGTATATAAAAATCTCGCGTCACGATGTTTGTTCGAGATAATCTCCGAAACTACTTAACCGATTTTGATGAAATTTGGTTTACTGTTTGTAATTTGTTCCAAATTAAAAGATAGGATAGTTTTTATCTCCATTATTGCTCAGTATTTATTAATGCGAATTGCGTTTGTTATTATTTGAAAGTTCCATAAGTTTCTAACAGATGGCGGTGTGTGTTAATTTATCGACACAACACTTGGTTATCTAGGTTGGGTGACCCTCCAGTAGATGGCGTTGTGATTTGTTAGCCACAGTAACGCGTAGCCGTGTCAGCTAGTATAGATGTTATTGTTTTTTGTTTTTAAATATTTTGTATTAATTTTTATTTATTAATTTTTTTTGGAGGTTCTCATAGAAGTTAGGAGGCCGATTTCATTAAGTGTCCCGGCCTTGTGATCTAGAATGCTTTTAGTATTGCCCTGGTGAAACATGTTGTTCCGAATTTAAATTAATCCTTGCTTCTTTATCACATCCGGTTCTTCCAACTCTGCTCTCTTGTTCGCCTTTACATTCCCTTTGCTGCACGGCATTCGAGTTACCGGTGCTATAGATCCACTGGCTCCGAACATAATATTGTCAAATCACATGTATCACACCATCACTGCGCCACCACTGACTGATGAGCATTTCAAATTCAACCGGCTTTTTTAAATTGTTAGGTTCTCAACCTAATTCAACCGGCTTTTTTAAACTCTTAGGTTCTCAACCTCATTTTGCCCACCTCCCACTTTGAGAATAATACACGTAAGATGATAATATTATATAATAAATTCCCGAATTACCGAAATATGTGAATTTTCGCACTCGTGATAAAAATGATTAAAATACCTACAATAACAAAAATGAATCAATATTAAAACTTACTTTGCTTTATTAATACATGATTAGCGTGTTTTTTTTGTCTTTGTAAGACCGTATTTTTTTACCTGCCCACGCCATCACTATGCCATCTCAACGCCCCCTAATTTTCTCTGGATCTTCTGCTAACCCCATGAAAGTCTCAAACGCTCACGTTGAGAACCTGTGAACTAACTTTACTTTCCATCACTGTGCCATCTCAACGCCACCTAATTTTCTCTGGGTCTTCTGCTATCCCCATGAAAGTCTCAAACGCTCACGTTGAGAACCTGTGAACTAACTTTACTTTCAATCACTGTGCCATCTCAACGCCCCCTAATTTTCTCCGGGTCTTCTGCTATCCCCATGAAAGTCTTAAACGCTCACGTTGAGAACCTGTGAACTAACTTTACTTTCCATCACTGTGCCATCTCAACGCCCTCTATTTTTCTCTGGGTCTTCTGCTATCCCCATGAAAGTCTCAAACGCTCACGTTGAGAACCTGTGAACTAACTTTACTTTCCATTGCTGTGCCATCTCAACGCCCCCTAATTTTCTCTGGGTCTTCTGCTATCCCCATTAACGTCTCAAACGCACACAAGGGGGGCGTCATCGCCGACGTTGAGAACCTATGATCTAACTTTACTTTAAAAAGGAAACTACTAAATTTCGGTTAAGTGAAGTTAATGTTAGTTTGTGTTATTTATTTTATTTGTGAAAAATTCTCAGGACGGGCCAACCCCTAGTTAATAGTATAGTTTTCCACCAGAAACTGTCGCTGACCACAACAAAAAACAACTGACGGCCCTGAATGTATGTATACGTATTGTAAGCTGTCACCCTGACGTTCGCGGACATTTTCCTTTCCGTAAACAAGCCCGACTCTTCTAAATAATATCCTTCACGAATTATGTTATTAGTTATTATGTACCGGTTAACTAACTTAATATATTTGAAGCCGAATAGGAAGCAAATTTAAATACTGCCATTCTAATTTGGAGAACTGATTGTTCGCTATAAAAAAAAGACTAACATTCCCGGGTTACGAATACTCTGACAATATTTGAAAATCGCCTACTACCCTCACAGTAAGCGGAAAATGTTGCTTGTGTAGTGATAGAGAACTTAACTTCGACTCAGACGCGATGCTTATCGGTCAAGATTTGTGAATTATAAATTAAAAAAGTTTTTAATAAATATAATGATGTATTTATGTTACCTATATCCTATATCAGGGCTGTATTTGTGATTTTTTGCAATTTGTAGCTTGGATCTTCGATTTATAGCTTAGATCTTCGATTTATAGCTTAGATCTTCGATTTATTGCTTAGATCTTCGATTTATTGCTTAGATCTTCGATTTATTGCTTAGATCTTCGATTTATTGCTTAGATCTTCGATTTGTAGCTTAAATCCTTGCTTTATAACATAGATCTTCGATTTATAGCTTGGGCTCTCCTCACGGCACTGCATCCAGGGACTCGTGAGAGATGCGTCTCGTTCTAGCCGCACTTTAACAAACGAGACAGCGCTAGTTCGCTCAAACCCATGCTCTCTGCAGGCAGTGTCGTGTGGAGAGCCCATTAGATTCGTAGATCATCGATTTGTAGCTTAGATCTTCGATTTATATCTTAGATCTTCGATTTATTGCTTAGATCTTCGATTTATTGTGTAGATCTTTGATTAAATCTGTGCATCTAGGCCAGTCCTGGATTAGTCAATAGGCCTTATAGGCCGCGGCCTAGGGGCGGCAGAGTTCAGGGAGCGGCGCTTGATCGCTTTGGTAAGCCGTTATTTTTGTGTACGATTATAAACAACAACATAAAAGTCACTGTGGATAGATAGAGTTTTCTATCTATTATTAATCTTTAGACGCCCTGTGATCCCGTATGGGACCGCGGATTTGTGTCGTTCAATGCCCAACGGTCCAATACGGGACCGGTGATTGTGGTGCAAATATTTCACAAAAAAGGCTTTGGCAGTAGGCTACCTTTATTGCACGAGTGTTTAAGGGGAGAAATAGGTGTAGGATCTCGTATTTTTAGTGATTTTCACGATTTTTTAAGTACATAATGATGTATTTATCCCTTGCGGTCATTTTACATAATCAAGAGTATATTCTAAAATTTTCAAATATTTTCCTCAAAAAATAACGCAGATATCAACTGCCGCGAATTGTAAGTCGCCATCCGGCAGGACAATTTGTGTAACTCCCGGAGGTCACAATTTTCATCCGAAATCAATTTAAAAAAAATAGTTTTTTTTCTATTTGAACCTCACTTCTTACAAAAAAATCGAAATTTTTTATTTCTAATAGGTATATTTAAATGTGAAAATTTATTTATGATTTTTTAACATTCTTTGAACGTTTTTTTGCCATAAAAATGTTAAAATACAGATATTGTTTAGGTTTGGGGTTCAAATAGAGCGCATTTATATAAAGAAACTATTTGCTGAGTTTGATAAAGATTGATAAAAAACTGTAGGTGCTAGAGGTTACACAGATTCGAAAAAAGTAGTTTCGAGAAAAATGCGTTTGAAAATAAGAGTGGCAGTAAAATAGTGGTAGTTCGACCGAGGGACACTCACTCAAACGCATGTAACTTTTAAATGGCGTGGAATTTTGGTTTGAAATTTTCAGAAAATATTTTTGAATAGTTCTACCATCGATTTATGAAAAAAATGAAATTTTTTAAGCCTCTACGCCTATTTCCCCCTTAAAGGAACCTTTCGACGCCCAGTGATCCCGTACGGCACCGCGGATTGCGTCGTGCGATTATGGTGCGAATATTTTACAAAAAATGCTTGGGCAGTGGGCTGCCTATATTTGGTTATTAATCGTATTTTGGAATGCTATTTTGGAAAGACTAAATAATGTGAGTGCTCAGATTCAGAGCTCATAATATGTTGATGTACTGACGGTATCTGATTTTTATGGATCTCTTCGCGAGCTTACTATACCAGAGCAAGAAAAGTGCAATTGAAATGAGCGCACTTTAGCAATATCAGGGCGACATTCAGAGTAAGATGAGCCTAAGAGAAAAAAATTTACAGACGAAACATCAAATGAGGGTATTGAAACCACTTCCTGACTGACATCTGTATTAGAGAGAAGGCATATGCGAAGGTATAAGGCATAAAAAGAAAGCATAATACTTCAAAGAAAAAAAATATTTTTTTAAAAAATGGGTGAACTTTCAACATAAAGAGTCTCAGAAAAAGCTCAGTCTCTAGTGCAATGATTTAGAAGACGATTTAGTTCAGGAATGGATACACTTTCAAGGTCACTTTTTCTCTAATAAGACGGCAGAGAAACCTGAATCTACGTCATTACTGAATCTTTCTAAGGAAAGTTTTTGAGAAAACCATATCTGTGCAACGTTTACCCAAACTTGGATATAGCTCTCCGCGTCGCACTTTGCACTCCGGCCACAAATTGTTTTGGAGAAAGGAGTTTTTCCTGTTTAAAGCGAGTAAAGAAATACCAAAGGTCTTCATTATCGCAAGAAAAACTTTACTCTTCGGATCTTCTAAGCATAGAAGCAACCATGAAGCTATTATGAATGATTTTCTCGAATAAAAAATCCTGTAAAAATTGTAATTCTTGTTTCATGCTACACTTTTATTTTACGAATAATTCATTCTTTCATTTTTGAAAACCTGCTTAACGTATATTTGAAATTTTATTTTTAAAATTGTGCGTCACCTAATAAAAGCCTACAAGTGAGTGATCATGGTAAGTGGCAACTTCTAAGAAGGAGGAAGGGGCGGCGCAAATGAAGTGGCCTATACGGATGAAAAGTGTAAATACGGCCCTGATCTAGGCACCTAGGTCTAGGGTTATTGAAGGTTCGTTAAAAAATTAAAAGTTTCGCGATAGTCAAACCTCAATATGTAATTGCTGCCAACTAGCGTAGTGCGGTGTCTTCGGTATAGATGGCGTTGTTTGGCGACTGCAAGTCAGGTGAGAGTCCACAGGTGTGACGGAATCAATAAGCACTGACACAGATCTGATAGCAGGCGAGGAGTTGAATGTTGGGTGTCGTCTGGCTGCAGTTGAATGTTGGCTGTAAGTATAAAGGCTGGGTGGGGGAGGCGGCGGGAGGTGTCGCCTCCCACTTCCTGTAAAGTCTAAAGCTACCCGCGACAGGACATCTCTTGAGCCGGTGCGGCGGTAAGTCTCGAGGCAGGGGCACTTAACTGTTTGTTGACTTGGGGCTTGTCGAAGGGTGAAATTCATGTTACTGTTGCGGTGTAGACGATTAGGAAATGTTTATGAAGCATTGCTGAGTACTTCTCTTCCTTTTCTAAGAATATCAATTTTTTTAACATTAACTCCATGTCATCTGAGATGCTGGTTGGAGGGTCTTTTTGAGGAGAGGTAGGAATAAACATTGGTCTTGAAGAGACCCATGTTGTATGAAAGAGAAAACACAAAGGCCGGTAAATCGTTCCACAGCCGAGCAAGAACACAAGAACGAGTCGAAGAAACGACCCGTACTCATGTGACAAATGTCAACCGTGTACATATGTTGGGCACCCGTTTGGCGCGTTTCCCCACTATGCACCGGTGCCGAAGGGATCAATGACGCTAGTTCCTCGGAGCATCTTCCATTGAAATACCAATATAACAAGGATAGCATTCCCACCCGACGTCTGTGATCTAAAGATTGCAATCCGTTTGTTAAATTAGGAGAATCTATCAGAAGGACTGCCTGTTTCTGCACAGAGTCAAGGGTTTTTTCAGGTATTTTGGGGCTCCAGACCAGAGGTGGCTACCAAATTCAGCCGTGGGGCGCACTTGTGATTTGTACAGAGTTAACAGTTGTGTATTATAAAGTATCTGCGGGCCCTGTACAGTACGCCCAGTTTTTGAGAGGCTAACTTAACTCTGGCTTCGATGGAGCCCCCATATCTCAATCATTATCGTTATTTAGCTGACCGGACGGGTCCATCTCATCGGTGATGAAATGGAAATGGCGAATGTGGTATTACAAGAGGAGCTACTCGAGCTTAGCACCAACGAGGAGCTGAAGGTGAAATTTAAAAAAGGCTATCAAACATTTTGGCTGCAGGCAGAAATAACTGAAAAATATCGAGGGCTATGTGAAATTGCGAGAAAACTTTTGATAGCGTTTCCCTCGTCATTCTTTGTCGAAAAAAATTTTAGTGTCGTTACAAACCTGTTAACAAAAAAGGAGCAGATTGAACATCACAGAACGGGGAGATTTGCGGTTATTCCTTACAAAATTGACGCTAAATATTGATAATTTGCTGTCAATCCATCAAGTTAAAATTATGATAAGTTTTAAGATTTTCACGGCCAAAAGCATTTTCGTTATATGTTTTTGGGGTGTTGTGCCGTGTTGCGCTACCTCCTTCTTTAGCCAACGTTTCGGACATCGTTGCAGTGTCCACATCGATATACTAACTATAGATGAGCCCTCCCATACCCAATTCCAATCCCAAAGTGACACCATCTACGAGAAATTTCATAATACAACTACCCATTGAATTCCGTTGCATCTTTTGCGTGACGTAGTTGTTTTACTAGGAAGAAATTAAACATTTTTTATCAAATGTTACTTTTCTCGATACGCTGCCTCGAATTCATATGTTCTGTACATATTTTTTTAGATATTCATATAACTGATTAAATTGTTAATAATAAAGTCCGTGATAGCCCATGTCTAAAATATTTCTAACTGCCTGAAATTTGTGTTTTAAAAACGATCTTCACAAAGCTAGTAATTCCGTTACAGCGAACTTGCTGGAAAACAAATTAGCAGACCAATTAAAGGTACAAACCAATGCTTCTTGCGATCGTTTGACTGTGAGATAATGGACTTTCGTTTTGATAAATGTTTTCGTAAACCAATATTTTTGGTTCCGGTGTCATTTTTAAGACCTACACGCCTTGTCTAGATATACTTGGTCGAAGAGTGTCCATCATCAGGGCAGATCCGGCAGATCCGGCAGATCCGGTAGATGTGATGGACAGGTGATGGACACTGCAACGATGTCCGAAACGTTGGCTAAAGAAGGAGGTAGCGCAACACGGCACAACACCCCAAAAACACATAACGAAAAAGTTAAAATTATGACTATTTTTTTTTATTATTGATTTGCATTTGTTGAAGTTACGGTATGTTATTAATGTTTAATTTTAATTCTATTAAGTCTGTAATCATATATTATTTTAATGAATAGAACACAAGAAAACATAATATTTTTCTTTTTATTTTACTACTCCGAATTTAGGGTTGGAAATCATCCGCGACGCAAATTTCCGTCGTTGGATCTAATCTTCACATTTTTTGACGAGTTTTTGGAATATGGTAGAAATGTAGCAGCAGGGGGTCCACCGAAACCAGTAAAATTTTGAAAGTTGTCTACGAGAAAAATAAGTTTGGGAACCTCTGGTTTAGTGCGTAGATTCTAAACCTTATTTTGCCCACAGCCCACTATAATGATTTTTTTTTTCTAGCGCCCCTCATTTTTTTTTTACTTGGAGGGGAGGCTCAACTGTCACGGATGAATTGTTATTTTTTATTTTATTCGTTCTTCGTTATTATATATGTTATTTGTTATACCTTCTTGTTTAGCAAGTTAAAAGGGCAATTCTTTTGTATTTTAAGTACCCGGTTCCTATCCTACTTATATTCATGATATAATGTCAGTTCTTAATAATAATAATACGCCGTAATATGTGATTAGCGTGTTTTTTTGTCTTTTTTAGACCATTTTTTTACTTGCCAACGCCCTCACTGTGCCGTCTCAAAAAAAACTTAATTTTCCTCTATGTTATCTACCGCCCCCCCCCCCCCTCCCCCCCGAAAGTCTGAAACGCCCCCTAATTTTCTCTGGGTCTTCTACTGCCCCCCTGAAATTCTGAAACGCTCAGAGGGCGTTATCGCCCACGTTGAGAACCTGTAGTTTAATGTTAATGGAATGCAAAATAAAGGCTTTACAACACCAAGGGTTGGTCACACCTGTTCGCGTAGATATATCTTGTCGCGGTGGCGGATGGGAAAAGAAGTAAGATAACGAGTTTTCCTCCCGATTCGGTATAGCTTTTGTGTGAAGGATCGCTTCACTAGGCACGGATTCCCCGCCCTCCCCCGCCCGCCCCAGATATGTCCGCCCTACACCGCGATAGAGGAAGTGCGGGGGGCGGCGACTGCCAGGGGCTGTTCACACGTCACTTGGGGGCGGCAAGGGTCTTACGGGTCAGACGTGATGTACGCTGTATCAAAAACATTATTTGGAAGAGTTTGGTTCGTCCACGTGTAAAATCTTTTGAAGCAATAATTTTTTCATCCCATTTCAGGTGGCTGGTGTATATATATGTATCGTATATGTTGACGAAATAAGAAGTAATTATCGCATGAGCAATAAAAAAATCACTTGCACCGTTATTTTACTCTTTTTCCATCTATACGTATGCCAAGATTCCTCACGAATTTTTACTGTTGATTTCATATTATTATCTGGATTACATTAACATGGTGTTCTACCTTTCGTCTTTCTCATTTTGGGCTATCCCATTCATTTTGTTAATATTTACTTACCGATTAATATACCTGATACCTCATAACCACATATAATCTTGATCAACCATTGAAGGTAGTTGCACACGAGGAATGTAATATCTAAATGTAAGTGGGCATGGCGTATCTCACGAGGAATATAATAAATATATTGTGCTATGTATGGGCGTGGCCTAGATTAAATTCTTTGATCTGCTAGCCGAGCGATGCGTTGTAATTTATGTTTCCCCCCTCTTATACAGTACCGTGCCCCTCAGCCTTGCACTTATCAAATCGTATGGTTTACGTGTATGGCTTGCCGCACACATCAGGTTTTTCCATCCGATTGTCTGATCAGACAAAAATCGATTCGAAAACCGAATTGGTTATAATTTATAATGGCCGGAGCGGCGGTAATGAAAATAGGCCACGCCTTTCCGCGCGGCCGTTCAATCGTTTTTTTGTCTGATCCGACAATCGGGTGGATAAACTTTATGTGTGTGGCAAGCCTATAAGGTAAATATAATATACAAGTAATCAAGGGCGGATTTAGGGGGGGGGGGGAGGGTGGCACGGGAGCACGTGCCCCCCCCCCCCCTAGACGGTATTACTGTGGAGATTCCATCACAGTACATACTTAGAAGCAAAAACTGTCTTTATTAAACATTTAATTTTTCTATTGTTATACCTTCCTATACATACTCGTACTGGAACTTGTGTGATTTTTTCTGGGGGGGGGGGGGCACAAGGGGCGGACGGGCAAAAAATCTACAATTGAGGTGTGTAGAATCAAATGCAGCATTCTCCACTTTTTTTCAAAAATGGACTAATGATGCAACTTTGTTAATAATTCACTCTTTTACCTAGAAAAGCAGTTATTTGGCATTAAAACCAATTCTTTATGCTTTAAAAATCCATTTTAAAAACTGCGTTAGTATCAAAGGCAGCAATCTCCAACGCACTTAAGAAACAAAACCAGCATTCTCCAATTTGACCAATGGTAAGCCTCCATTTGATCACGTGACAACATGGCCGCCCATACAAAATTGTATAGTCGTGTGTTGAATCGGTCGCTCTAATTTTACTGTTTTAAATAGTTCGGAGTGAATTCAGAAATAAAAACAAGATGCCAGTGTGATTATGGACTCTCACCCTTCATCCGTGCCCAAGAAAAACGCAAGGAAGAAGTCAATGAATCCAGAAAAATGGAAAGCAAAAGTAGTCAAAATTCTAAGATGAGCTGTCATAAAATACCGTTTATTTCAGAGGCGTGGAGTGGCAAAAGATTTTTTTAGGTGTTAATTAAAATTCATAAATTAAATTAATATGCATAGACATGTTTTACTTTTTTAATTAAATCTAGGATTCATAGTCTTGCACATAAACATTCCGAATTACATGTTTAGTGTTGAGAGTTTCAAGTCAATTTTGATCAAAATAATTAACCTTCAATATTTTTCTTCTTTTTTTTTAAATTTTCTCTGTTAATATTATTATTTTTTGAAGTGAAAGCTTCTTTAGCACCGTTGTGATTTGAAACTCGATGAAACAAAAAAGCGACACTAAAAATAGACAAACGCATACATCTGTAGGATTGAGGCTGCGAAAAAATAAGATAATAATTGATCTCCTCTTCGTGCAGTGTTTGTCCCCACTCTTGTCTACTTTAGTTTTCTGCAGGTTTCATTTGTACCGCGTGCGAACTGCACACTTGTATTTTTTTACATTAGCTCCACACAGGAGGCCCTGAGGAAAATAATTCCACTCAGGGCCTTTGTCAACTTTGGGGATACTGTGTGAAGGGTCTTTTTAGGAAAAGAAGGTGAGAAGGTTCTGGGAAGGAAAAGGGTATTACGGGTGGGTAGGAATCTGGGGGTCAGTGTGTCCAGAAGTGACGGATGTATAAATGTATTCAATTAGGGAGGCGGGAATGGGTACCGCCGCCCCGGGAACCATTATTGGATAACCAACACCTCTGCCACAGGTCACCGCAAGTGGTTCGCTACGTTTGGTGATTTAGCAGGGGTGCCCGGGTTCATGGGGTGAGGTTTGTCTAGGTCTTGGATGCGGATGACCAGGAAATACTGAACCCCCATCCTACACACCCCTTAAACCCTTTTCCTTCCCAGAACTCTCCCCTCCTTCCTTTCCTTAAAAAAAAACCTCCACACACCATCCTCCAAGATGACATAGGCCCTGAGGGAAATTATTTTCCTCAGGGCCTTCTGTGTGGAGCTCATGTAAAAAAAAAAAAAAAACTAACCCTCCCACTGCTATGTTTCGAGAGATCACACCTGGAGAAGTCAAAGGGACTCCCACAACTATTCTCTCCCGATCCGGCCTGCAATCCAGCAGGTGGGCAGACGCATCCGCCGCCAAGACCCGGACAAACCTCACTCCATAAACCCGGGCATTCCAGCTAAGTCACTAAACTTAGCGAACCACTTGAACAGAGGTTTTCTTTATTTGTTTTTGGGGTGTTATGCCGTGTTGCGCTACCTCCTTCTTTAGCCAAAGTGCCAAAGCAAATGTTTAGGACAGCGTTGCAGTGTCCGAAACTTTGGCTAAAGAAGGAGGTAGCACTACATGGCATAACACCCCAATAACAAATAACGAAAATACTTTTGGCTGTGAAAATCTAAAGTCATCTATGGCAGAGGTAGATATTGTTTATCCAATAAATGGTTCCCGGGGTGGCGGTACCCATACACACCTCCCAAATTCAATACTGTATGAGTACATTACAAAACCTATTTTTATTATACCTACTCGTAATTATACTAAAAATAAAATCATAATAATGTAATAATAATCACGAACTTCCCTGTGATTTGGTCGGTCCATTATTGTGACGTCATATTTATTTGTCAGTATCAAAGTCAGCTTTCTCCACACGTGTGAGAAACAAAAGCAGCATTCTCCTTAGGTGAGTATCAAATGCAGCAATCTCCATAATTAAATCCGTTATAACTAATCAATCAATACAATAAACAAATTCTACTTTGGAAATTATAATAGATAAGCAGTTTCCCCTTTTGAATAAAATTATAAACTTATAAATATGTGAGAATTGTTGAAATGAAACGTTTTTTTTGGTTTTCTCAAAATAACGCTTTTTGGAGAATGCTGCCTTTGATTCTATACCCCTCAATTACTGTTAGAAATAAACTTGAAGTATGATACTTTATTATATTTTTTGCCCGTCTGCCCTTTGTGCTCCCCCCCCCCAGAAAAAAATCCTAACAGTAATTGTTGATTTTTTTTTGCCCGTCCGCCCCTTGTGCCCCCCCCCCCCCCCCAGAAAAAATCCTAACAGTAATTGTTGATTTTTTGCCCGTCCGCCCCTTGTGCCCCCCCCAGAAAAAAAATCCTAACAGTAATTGTTGATTTTTTTGCCCGTCCTCCCCTTGTGCCCCACCCCAGAAAAAAATCCTGGATCCGCCCTTGCAAGTAATCTATACGCACCTCTTGTATTTACATATTATATCCCTAATGTGTAATAAGCTTAAGACAAATAATGCCATCAGTCATCACACACAAGTACCGAATAGTTTTATAACCACGGGCAAGTGGTTTTGGAGATGCAGTTAGAATCCTGCCCATGTCACCCAACCTTACTAACATGAAATATGAAGTACATGTTTTTCATACGAAAGTCTGAAAAGAATAATATGCCCCATTCTTCACCGATTGCCCACTATTCCGGGAATATGGGAATATTGATCCTAATATCGCTGATACATCAGCTACAACCTCACCCTCAAAAACGACACAAGTAATCCTGCACATACATTTACGAACATATGCGCGAGCCGAGCCTAGGGATGCAAGGTTTTTAAAAATATCTATATCGATATATATATATATATATATATCGAATAAAGTCGATATCGATATTTCTTCTTTTTTCAAAAGCTTATAGAAATCGAATTAGTTTTAATTATATGAAACGTTTATCGATTATGTTTGTACGTGTTTTTTATATTTATCATATATATAAATGATGTATTTAATTTTTTTTCATTTATTTATTAACAATTTTTTTTTTTTTATTATTTTGTACCAGCTACCGAACTTAAATAGTAACTTTGAGAGTCTGCTTCCTTGTAGCCGGTTTCTGCTTGAGTTACAGTGGCTCCTGCCTTTGAAAAAAGACGTTCAGAAGACTTGTTGTCACAATTGGTAGATAACTCATTGCCACTTTAAAAATATTGGAATATACACCTTGCATCTCTTGCCATGATTCAAGCAAGTTTAATTTTAGAGTATTTACAAGAGCAGAAAGATATAATAATAGCATTTTACCCGATTTTGTGGGTATTTTAATTTGGGCGGGTTTTTCGATATTTCGATACGATGTACTGAGTTCTTGATATTGATTTATCGATATCGGCGATATTGCATCCCTAGCCGAGCCACGATTTATGAGAAAGGAACGAAGCACCCGCAAGCGGAGTTTCGCACCAATTTCTTCATTCCTTTCCTATAATTCGTGGTTCAGCTTGCGTGTGTATAACAGAACCGAGTGGTTGCAACCGAGCTTTCGGCGACAAGACCATAGTTTGTGATATTTAAATACATTTTAAATATTTTGCAAATCTTTATGCACTGAAAACACAATTCCGTTCCTTCCTCGGCCCTGTCATTTTGTTTGTTTTATATATGTAGTATTTGGAATTTGCATGCAAATGGTACCAGCGCTGTCTCGAGAAGGTCGCATTTCAAATAGGAAATAGGTTCGACGACCTCCGTAGTCCAGTGGCTAAGACTCTTAACTCACATTCCGGATAAATAAATAAATAATAAATAAATTATAAATTCGACGACCTCCGTAGTCCAGTGGCTAAGACTCTTGACCCACATTCCGGAGGTCGCGGGATTCTAAAAAAAAAAAAAAGGTAACTTACTTTCCAAACATCGACATAACTGGAGAGTCAAATTTATGTCTTCTCACTTTGTATGCGAGAATGACGAATATACGAAATTGGCATCGTCTTACCATACAAAGTACGAGCTGAAAAAAAACAAAGTAATGAATTTCCACAAATTCATTTAAGGGAAAAGCATCAACTCTTACAGATTTTCTTCAGTAAAGTGGAAAAGAATGTCTCGTGAATAACATTTTTTTTTTTACATAAATCATGATTCTTGATATCTACTACGTCTCGGACACGTTTATTTCGATTGTTAATTCTTTCTATTGATTCTGAATTGATATTTTTTAAATAATCGATTTGCTTTGGTGTACCTACTTTTTCTAATAGGACATTTTGATTATACACGTCATTTTTAGTAGCTTTTTAACATTGAAACCGAATTAAAGTTAGGATGTTTTCTAAACGGATATTACGATTATATCTAACATTATTAATTAAACCCTGTTAACTTTTAACTTCTTTTTTATTAGTTAGTGTTCAATTTCACCCTTTGATTTTATAATATTATATTTCTACAATATTACTTCTAACTACAACTTATGACTTACGAAAAAACCGCCAATAAGTCACCTCATTTGGATAGGGTTCTAGCTTCACTTTACCTTGTTCTGAGATATGAGGTGTCAAAGTTTGCAAAGACGATTTCTCATCTATTTAACAATTTCTGAATCTGTGGTTGAATCTTGTTTAAAGTATTTTAATTGGATATATTTTAAAGGAAAATATTTAAATAGGTCATGTATTTACCATTTTAGAACATACCTAAACATACAAATAGAACGACAATCAGCCGAGCGATTCTATGTTTCTGTCAGATTTGTGTGATTTATTTGCTTTTTCTATGTACAACTTAGATTAAATGAATAAATAATTATGAATACTTGCAGGAATTGGTGTTGAAAACTATCTAAACAAAAATATGTGACAGTAAAATATGTAAAAATCACATCTACAGGAGACAGGAGATCACGTCCGTTATCTCGATAACAATCCCACAAAAGATATATAATCGCTCGACAGCTAGGGCATAATAGGACATTGCATAAGGTTCATTTTCCATTAAAATATGATACATTAAAATACTTTACACAAGATTAAACCTCAAATTCAAAATTGGTTAAATGGATTTTGAAAATTCGTCTTTGCAAACTTTGATACCTCAGAACATGGCAAGGCGAAGTCAGAACCCTATCCAACCAAAGTGACCAACTTGTGCACCTGATAACAATGATGAAATGCACCTCATAACAATAATCAACTGTCAGATACAAATTAAATAGAGAGTGTAAGTGATGTTAGAATCTTGTTAAATAAATGGAGCTTGATTAGAATTTCTTCATACGGAAATACAATACACTTTATTTTGCTTGTAAAAATGAGCCAAAGAAATGGTTTTGCATTCAAGGTCATTTTTTTTTGGGAAAAATTTAGGAAAAAATCCATGTATATTCAAAAATTACGTCCTTACATATGAAATTGGTGTTTTGTATGGGAGGAACATAAAGTCGATTTTTTTTAATATATATTTATTTAATCAAAGTATGTACCATTGCTATCTATGCACTTTTGCCATCTCATAGGTAGTTCATCGATCCCTTTACTAAAAAACCATTCGGACGGGAATCAATAAATTCTTTGAAGGCGGTTTGGACTGCCCCATCGAAGTTGAATTTTTTCCCTTGCAAGAAGTCATCCAAATTTCGAAAAAAATGGTAATCTGTTGGGGCAAGGTCCGGAGAGTACGGTGGATGTCTTAGACATTCCAATTGAAGCTCCTCTAATTTGGTAGCCGTCTGCTGTGCAGGGTGTGGTCTAGAGTTCTAACGCGCGTTTGTTTTGCTTCACTCAATTCGTGAGGTACCCACCTTTCAAGCTTTTTCACCTTCCCAATTTCTTTCAAGTGGATTAAAACAGTTTTATCACTAACACCGCAGCCTGCAGCTAACTCGGACGTGGTCTGCGATGGATCCGCTTCCACATTAGCCTTCAATTCTTCATTATCAACTTTGATCTCCGACCGTCCACGGGGCTTTTTCTGCAGGTCGAAATTTCCAGAACGAAAACGTTGGAACCAAAAACGCACTGTTTTTTTTCTTTTGCGGCACCGTCGCCATACACATCATTAATCCTTTCTGCAGCACTGGTGCCACGGTGGAACTCGTACTCGTAAATAACGTGATATTTCAAGTTTTCCATTTTGTAAACTAAGTGACGCAAAGAAAAAAAACAATTAAGGAAAAAACAAATGAATTATAATTTTTAAAATACAAATACATGAGTAAATAACTGTATAAATTTGAATTTGGAATTCCTAACCAAAGAGAAGATATTTGAGATCAAAGTTGCCAGCCAGTACGGCAAAACGCCAAAATTTCATTTGTAAGGACCTGATATATACAAGTTCTGAAAGGGTTTAAATATCTCTTTCCCCTCTACGTATCCTACAAATATGCAAAATATGGAGGTATTAGGATTAGAAACCTACCTTCATCGATTTCGTTGAATTTTTCTACGACAATGACAATGTTTGAATTTTAATTTTTACAGTCTGTCGTTTCATTTAGACATGTTATACAGCACTGACATGCATTCGAAAGTATAGTATTTAATATTATTTGTTTTATTCCTCGGAAGGTTGGTTGTTTGGTTCGCATGAAGAGCTGCATGAATACGAAAGGAGTGAATGTTCCGCCTCTCAAATTGAGCACACAGCATTATGTCTTCCCTCCGCGCGATGTTACCTCGTAAATTCCTTTATACACTGCCGGGCCTATTAAATAATGAGACTGATTTTTCGACGCGTTTAATCTCAGCAATAACTTGCTTTATCGCCCATCCGAGTTGCATTCAAGGCTGGGTGCATTTATACACTCAAAAGCGACGGTATAACGGCGGAGACTCGTAAACAACTGGTTAAGTCTTCATTAAAAATAACATGGTGACTACGGTTAGTGTCTTCGAGTCGGCTAACGAAGACTTTAAACTTTTAAAAAATAAAACGGATTTTGTATGCTTGCTTGTCCAGTAATGAGACATTTTTCTCAAGACTTAGCAATAAACTTTACGGCCTTTGTTTCGGCTTCGCCCAGTTTGAGTGTTGGTAACCATAACATAACCATTTTATAAATCCGAAAGGATCTGGTTCCAAAAAGAGCCGCTTCCTCGGATCCAGTGATAGCTAGTCACCGGGACAAAGTAACCGCGACAGATAATGACTTCATATATAATATATAGACGCGTTGTAGAAATCACAACGTGGTATCATTATTCACAACTGCCAGTTGTGGTAATAATCATCCCCCACCCACTTCTCCATTTTCATATCCGGAGATGCATGCCTGGAGAATTCGACGAAAGCGCGAATCCAATAGTGCTAACGCCTGCCAGCCGACGCTCTTCACGCTAGCTGCTAACGTAAGTGGTACCATCTTTTTGCATTGGCATATTCGTTGTCGGATTATTAAATTTCAACCGTACAAACGTTGGCGTATTAACGTCAGATAACGATATTAATTTGTTAGTAAATTGAAATTTATAATCTTTATAGTAAACTATCTGAAATTCCCGGCGTTGCCCGAGCTTTACTATACTTTCGTTTTTCGAAGTCAGATGTAGACAGTAATTTTCCTCTTATTTTGAAAGTCAAGTGTGCAAATTTCAGTAAGGACTATTATTGTGATATTATTAACTAGCTGAAGTCCCCGGCCCTGCCCGGGCTTTTCGTAGAGTTATCGAAATTTCACGTAGACAATGTTCCTCTTGTTTTGAAGGTCATGTGTGCAAAATTTCATCATCTCGGAATAAAACTGTATTTTTTATAAAAATCAAAAAAATATCCTTGTCGCCCGCCCGCCAAAGGATATCGGCAATCTCCTTTATATAAATAGATTGGCTTTATATCACTTTTCAAAAGTATTCTGATTTTCCCGACTAACTTACAAGGAAAACCATCTGTGAATAATTTATTTAATTCTTTTGTTTTGAGTTGTATACATAACTAGCTTTTTCCCGCGGCTTCGCCGCATGGTGTAAAGGGGGTTCCCACTCCGCCTCCTCCACCTCCCCCCCCTCAAGATTTTCAAAAATAGAATCCTGATTTAACGATCATTGTTTTGCAAAATGTCAATCTCAAACACGCAAACTGTCAAACGTGCGATAGTCGTTAGGTTTTCTGAAATTATCCAATTTTCTGCGCAATTTTCTTAATTTTTCTCTCCGTTAGAATCATCCTCGTACTTCAAGGAATATTCTAAAAAAAGAATTAGCGAAATCGGTTCAGCTGCTCTCGAGATTTGCGCTTAGCAACACATTCAGCGATTCATTTTTATATATAAGAGAAGATATACCACCCTACTTTTTTTTTTTTTTTTTACATTAGCTCCACACAGGAGGCTAAGGAAAATAATTCCACTCAGGGCCTATTTCTTCTTTGGGGATGCTGTATGAAGAGTCTTTTTAAGGGAAGTTTCAATGTGTCCAGGAGTGACGGACGAATGAATCCATCCTTTCCACTGCGTTCCGAGAGAGTCCTGCTGGAGAGGCCAAAAGATCTCCCTCAACCAGTCTCTCCCGATCTGGCCTGCCACGCTGTTAGTGGCATTCGCCACCAAGATCCGGACACCATCAACCCGGGCACCCCTGCTATGTCACCAAACCTAGCGAACTACTTGGGGTGACCTACGGCAGAGGTTTTGGTTATCCAATAAATGGTTCCCAGGGCGGCGGTACCCATACCCGCCTCCCAAATTTTGTTTAAAACACGAAGAATAATAAAATATTAACCCGCACATGGTGCGATTCTAAACGCTGCGTAAAAAAGATACTCTCGTTACTTTGTCGCCGTTCAGACAAATAGGAAATATTATTTCATGCAACACTCTAGACTAGAACGTGGGCACACACACGTTAACCCCAACCCCGCCGTATCCACACACTCTCACACACACACACCCACACAACACATAATATGTGAAATATATGAATTTATATGTTAACGGAATAAAAAGGAAAAATGGCGGATGCTGTGTGGACCGCATCACGGTTCGTCTACCGCCGAAAGGGGGTCACCACCCACAGCCGCCCCCCGCCCACCGGGGGTTGCCGGGGCCCCCACGGAAGGGAGGGGTGGGGTGGGTTACAAACCCCCGCCGCGCCGTATAGCACGATTCATCTCGCGCGAATGGTGACAGACTACAATAGATCATATACGAGACGGCGCGGGCAAATCGATACCCCGAGGTGTGACGTATTATTTATCTTTTCTTTTTTCATTTACACGGCGTTCGGAAATTCACAGTACACGCGGGAAATTGGTAAAAATCTTCATCATAGAGAACTCATAAATTCGTTTTACGATCCGAGAATTTGATTAAAAAAATTTTTTCTTCAAACTTCGCAAAATTACTTTGTGGCATCATTAATTATATAATGAATAACAGATCACTTTTTATAAACCACTATATTATAAACAATATCTATATGTTTCGATAACAATGTTATCTTCATCAGGATATGTTAATATAAAGAAAAATAAATGACAAACAAGTATAGACAAATTAGAATAAACTATAACATAGACAAAATATTAAAAGTAGAGGTGATTATTTACTTACAAATCATAAAAATAGTTATACAAAATTAAATATAAAAATTATTTAAGGAAAAATAAAATTGCATTTAGATAATAAAAAACTTTTAAGAACAAATAATTAAAATAATTAGTCTAAATCAAAAAATTAATAATTATAATTAATTGTAAGTATTAATAAGAAAATAAATTTAAAAGATGGCTATTTTAAAAAAATGTTTGGTTATTTATAATATTTAATTTACTATTAATGCTTTTTCTAATTTCTAAAATTTCTAAATTATCCAATTGTACGCCCGTAGTGTTAGTATGTAAAATTTTAAGACTTGTATTAATATCAAAAAAATGACTTGTTTCCAAAATATGGTTGGCAAATAATATAGTGGTGTGTATACAAAGTGATCTGTTATTCATTATATAAAAAAAAAAATTCCGCAACTTAAAACGATTTTTTTTTCAAATTTGACTTAAAAAATTCCATCTTTGTACTCGATTTATTCGAAAACGAAAGCTTAAATCAATAAATTGAGTGCTGAAGTGAAACCTTCATCCACACAACCTCAACCAAAAAACCTTGAAAAGTGAGCTCATAATCAAAGCATCCAATGCGCGCAGCTTGACGCTTCGTAGGTATTATACGTAGGTAAGGTATTTTATCTCATCCTCTCGCAGGCTAAATCCTATTATGTATGTGTTTTTTCTTTTTGTGTTTCAAATCACAACGGTGCTAAAGAAGTTTCACTTCAAACAGTTACACCACAAAATTGACTCTAAATATGATGTAGATTCACCAGTTATCCGCTTGCATTACGAGTTTCCAGACACCGTGTATATTACATATTTTGGATATTTGTTTTGTTATTTATCTCAAATAGGAATTTCTTGCAGATATTGAACAAGTTGATATTGCTACATTTTCTTCGTTTCTTGCAAATAAGAATTTCTTACCTACATTGAACAAGGTTGTTATTCCTATATTTTCTACGGCATTATAGAAGGTATTGTTCTTATCGTCGGTTGGATGTCATCATTGACACCTGAGCTCAGATTTTAGAACCCCAAGAATTGTGTTAACATTTTAAAGTACATTTATATTTCACACGTATTATTTCTTGGCATCATGTGCTTGTTAAATGTTTCTATAGTATTTTTTATTGGGTTCACTTTTTACGTATTATAGATTATTTACTACCCGGGTTAGCCCCAGGGCCTGTCTTATCTTTAGCGATGCTGTGTGGAGGGTATTTTTAGGAAAGGAATAAGAGGAAGTTCTGGGAAGGAAAAACGTGTAGTGGATAGGAATCTGAGGGATAGCGTGCCCAGGAGTGTCGGACTTTTGAATCCATCCATCCCACAAGGCGAAATTCCGAGAGTCGTGCTGAAGAGGTCGAAAGGTCTCCCTCAGCCATTCTCACTCGATCAGACCTGCCACTCAGTTGGCGGACAGACGCATCCGCCACCAAGACCCGGTCAAACCTCTTCTCATTTCGGGCACCCCTGTTAAGTCGCCAAACGTAGCGAACCACCTGGGGGACCTATGGCAGAGGTGTTGGTTATCCGATAAATGATTCCTCGGGCGGCGGTTTCCATACCCGCCTCCCAAATTATATTGTAGTAATGTGAAACTCTCAATATTACTGTTGTGTGTACCATTGTGTAATCTTATATATCACTTGATTGTAAACACCATTTTATGGTATAAATTAATATTAATAAATAGAAAAACAGAAAAAATATAAATTTGCTCAAGATGGAAATGACTGTGTTAGCCAAAAAAAGTTGAATTGACCTAAAAATTTCAGTCAGAAAAGCTTTGCAAGTTTCAGGACACCAGAATTCACCTGTGAGTTTGAACTGTTTTACGCAAACAAATAGATTTAGAAGATACCACTAATAATCTAAACGAAAATATGAAAGAGATCAAGACACAGAAAAATAGAAAAAGATAATGGTCGCAACTGGGACTCGAACTTTTAACCTCTCGTCTAACCGGGCCGTGCGCTTTTACCAATTCAGCTATTGCCACTTTCCATCAAACCGTCGTAATTGTCAATCTCATATTTTCAAATTTTAGAATTAACAATATTATCTTCACACATCTGCCCTGATGATGGACACTATAACGCTGTCCGAAACGTTCGCTGAAGAAGGAGGTAGCGCAACACGGCATAACACCCTAAAAACAACTTACGAAAATATTATCTTCGATTAATTTTTCCATACTTGAATTGGTAAAAGCGCAATTTCCGGTTAGACGAGAAGTTCTGGGTTCGAGTCCCAATCGCGACCATTATCTTTTTCTATGTTTCTGTCTTGTTCTGTTTTTTGTGTTATCTTCTTCTTCAATGATATATGACATTGATGGGAATAACCGTCAAAAGTTATAAAAAAGAGAGTTGGCCGTATAAAAAATTAAATAGATTCCTGCTTCTATTAAGAGGGCATTATCAGAGAAAACCGGAAATACGTCATTTTCAAAAAAGATTTTAGACGTATTGACTCTTTTCCACAAAAAATTATAAATGGATTTCGAAAGATTGTTCTTTTATCTAGCATTCGTATGTAATAAATTTTGAGAATTTTTTAAAAATTTTAGTATAATAAGGTTATTCCATAGGTCGTTGGCAGATTTGTTAAATTTTCAAAAAAGTTTTTGTATAATACCACACCCATTTCAAATAATATAATCATGCAGTAAAATAAATCAATACATTATCTAGCAAACGTATGTTTTAGAATTTTAATTTTAGTTTCAATAAAATCATTAAAAAATATGTACGTACATGTGTTTCTTGACAAAAATTGGTCCATTTGTGTATTTATTTGCGCACTTACAAACTAATATATTTCAGATTTTTTTAACATTCTTATTAAATTTAGACATTATTGAAAAATGATAAATACTTATAATCAAAAAATAACTACAAAAAGTACACTATTTTAATAGTTTTATCATCACGTCTTTCAGCATTTTTGGATGAAGGTATAAATTAAAGCTAATTTGGATTGAAATAAATTCGATATTGAGTTATAATTTAAAAAAGCTGGTACGGAGAATAATTAATCTTTCTCATTGTAACCGCCCTGCACGATCGGAAGAACAACTTTCGACGAAATGTGGATTTTCGTCCGCTGGCTGGTTAAACGCTCTTAATGCATTGTTGAACTCATTATTGTTTGAATTCTACTAGTTAGATTATTGACAATAATGGACATTATTGCCAATAATGTATTTTTATTAGTTTTTCAATGTTATATTATTATAATATCCAAGGTAACGTGTGATGGACGTGTAGTTAATACTTTTCGTAATTATTTCCTAAGCGGTTTATGCTTTGAACAATTTATAAATTGGAAAACAATACATATATTATGTAATAATTGCAAAGGAATAATTGAAAATCTAGTGTGCTGTCATTTTCAGCCTTTAATCCTATTGATTAATTATATGTATATTATTTTAAGTACCTGGCGCGTAGAAAAATAATTATGATTTATGCGGGCTTATTGAATATATCTGTTGATTGATTTATTGTAATGTGGGCTCCAGATATCAGCCGGATTAGCGAATTATCTATAATCCAGTCTCTGAGAGCTTGTTTATACTGTGCGTATAAACGGGAGAAAAAACCGCGACCGATCCGAAACGGAAACTTCCTTCCTTTTCCATAATTCGTGGTCGAGGGGTAAGGCTCTTGACTCGCAATCCGAAGATCGCGGGATCGAATCGCGGCGTGCGCAAACAAATTTTATTGAAATAAAACTTCTTTACGCACGCTTGACTTGGGGAGTAAGCTGGTGAATGCGTGACGAGAGCGTTACGAAAAGTGTGATCGGGCGAGGCGAAAGGTCGGGCCTTTACGAACGCTTGACTTGGGAGTAGCTGGTGAATGCGTGACGAGAGCGTTATGAAAAGTGTGATCGAGCGAGGCGAACGGTCTGGCGAGGCGAACGTAAGTTGAGAGGGAGTATAAGTTAGTGAAGTTTTGCTTCAGTCGTGTGGTCTAAAGCACATTCGTTTTTTTGATTGATTTGTGTTATTCCACAATGAATTGATTAAAAATAATACATAGTATGTTTGCGGCTCGTTCCGTAGTGGAAGATGCTCTCAGTATCGCTCTGGTGTAAGACCACCATTTAGAATTGAAATTTTGCTTTAAATAGCTTTAGCCGTGCTTGGTGACTAGATCTGAATAGCCAGATACTTCCCCACTTTCCTCTTCCCATCTCCCTTCTTCTTGGCTCTTGTGAGGTATTCACACAAAAGAAGTGGTTGGGCTCATGAGTTTTTCTCCTGTTTATAAGCAGCATTACATTCGTCGTTTGTGAAGAGGAAGAGTTCGCAACTGAGCTTTCGCCGGTAGGCCCGATTAACCATCGCACAAAGGCGTTTTCAAATTGCATTTAATCGAAACCAATAAAAGTAAGAATTTGTAATTACACATTAAACTGCTTTCAACTAATAAAAAATCGTTTTACATCCCCACGAGATGAGTTTCGATGTCCAGACAAACGACGCTTTCTCATTATTCCGCTTATCTTTTAATAACCAAAAAGAAATCAGAAGCACAATACCAACAAAAAAATAAACGAAAGAATTTTTTTCACTAACACAGGTATTATCATTTCTTCACGTCGGTTTTAAGTTAGGAAACTTCACCTTGTCACCGACTTAGATCATTAATTATCTAGCCCGTACTAAGAGCACGAAGGGTTACCCATACCCACAAGTACAATGTGTACCCATCCTTCAAAGATTTTATTAGTTTTAAAAATGACCATATTAAATATAAAACTAAACTGTGCTTATACCGTCAAAGGTTGTAAATTCAATGCAAACTGCAAATGTTTATATTTTACAATGGATTTAACTATTAATTATGGTTGTAAATTCCATGCAGACTGCAAATGTTTATATTTTACATTGGATTTACCTTTTAATTTTTTTAATTTTTTTTTATTTATTTAATATATAGGTATATAATTGTACAGTGGAGTTATATAAATTACAAAATATCGGTACAGAAATTATTTAAAAATTGCAATCTCATCAAAGAAGAAGCTAGTTCTTGTGCTTGATGAGCGAGTTACACTAATTATAACTGTAATAGAATAACTAAAATATTGTGCACTTAGGTGAAATCTAAATAAAATAGGGATTAGAAAGAAAGAGAAAAACAGGTAATTATTTAGTTAATTATTGCTGATGAAGTGTAGCTTCAGTTTAAGTTTCAGTATATTAATGTCTTTGGTTTTTTTTTTATTTCAGTGGGAAGGTTGTTGAAAAACTTTATTCCTAAATAGATATAATTGTTTTGCATTAGTTTGGTATTAAATTTTGGTATTTTGATGTTGTCTTCATATCTTTTTGATTGGTGAGTTTCAATTATGGCTGTATTCAATTATGGCTCTAAATTCAATGCAAATTTTTGTATTTTACATTGAATTTATCAATTAATTATGGTTATAAATTCAATGCAAACTGCAAATGTTTGTATTTTATATAGAATTTACCTATTAATTATGGTTGTAAATTCAATCCAGACTGCAAATATTTATATTTCTTGTTGAATTTACCTATTAATTATGGTTGTAAATTCAATGTAGACTGCAAGTGTTTGTATTTCATATAGAATTTACCTTTTAATTATGGTTGTAAATTCAATGCAGTCTGCGAATGTTTATATTTCTTGTTGAATTTACCTATTAATTATGGTTGTAAATTCAATGTTGACTGTAAATGATTGTATTTCATATAGAATTTACCTATTAATTATGGTTGTAAATTCAATCCAGACTAGAATAGCGGAATAGAATTAATACATTGTAATGCCAATAGCATTCAGTTGGATAAACTAGAAATTTTAGAAATCCGAAAGAATGTTAATGCCAATTTGAATATTATTAATAATCAAAAATTGTTCTTAAATGACCCAAATGTTTATATTTCTTGTTGAATTTACCTATTAATTATGGTTGTAAATTCAATGTAGACTGCAAATGTTTGTATTTCATATAGAATTTACCTTTTAATTACGATTGTAAATTCAATGCAGATTGCAAATATTTGTATTTCATATAGAATTTACCTATTAATTATGGTTGTAAATTCAATGCAAACTGCAAATGTTTGTATTTCATATAGAATTTACCTTTTAATTATGATTGTAAATTCAATGCAGATTGCAAATATTTGTATTTCATATAGAATTTACCTATTAATTATGGTTGTAAATTCAATGCAAACTGCAGATGTTTGTATATAATATTGAATTTACCTGTTAATTAATGTAAAATAATAAAGGTATTTTTTATGACGTTTATAAATGTGCGATTAATAAAAACGTGTGGCTATCTATAATATTTCAAATCTAGTGAATTCGCTCTAAAAATGTCACAAAAGTCAACCTTAAGCGGTTTCACCTATTATTGAATTTCATTGAGGTGAAACCCGACTGACATCCACTTCTACACAGACTACCCGCAGATACACCGGGTCACAATTCACAATGGTATGTAGAAGGCAGTAGATGGTAGGCGAAGGTAGTAGATGGGTAGTAGGCGGTAGGTGCCTGCCTACATACGTGTTTGGGCCAAAATCCTATAGCCGTATCTCCATATTCGCATGACATCTACCACCTAGTACCTAGCTAGGGGCTTTGTCCTTTATCATACCCAGTTGCAAAATCATCCTCCCTTACAGGACGGGGTGGCGCATGATCCGTACCGTTGTGCAGGTGCAGGCTGACTACAAATTAATGTTGCACTTTGTAAATAAAGAATCATTCTATTTTTGATGTTATATTATCTATATTGGAGCATTTTTAATACAGGCATACTGCTGATTGCTATATTTTAACCCCTTTCTCACAACGATTTATACAACACTACAATGGAGTTCTCAGTGGCAGAGCAAACGTGGTCAAATCATATTTCTAATTCTATATTACAATTTTATATTTTCAGTTTATTACAACATTCCTCATTATAGGTATATTAATATCGTCGACATTTCTCATCGTTCGATGAATATTCGTAGTCCACAATGATAACGGTAGCCCACAGTTTCATTGAAGGGGTTCTTGCAAGACTATGCCAACCTAACGTGATTTGGAGTTGACCTTCCTCTGTTTCTTCTGCCCAGTGCTATTAGCTTCTCAGTTTGCCAGTGCTATGAGTTTCTTCAAGTTGAAGTCCTCAGTTTGTCGAGCAATGCGTCCAAAGTACCTTTAAATATGCTGTACGCAGATAGTTGAAAGCCTATTGTGGATGCATAGCACTTCCAGAATGGATGTATTTGTGCTTATGGCTGTCCACGGAATCCTGAGCATTTTTCTTCAGCTTCACATTTCGAGGGAATCTATCCGCTGTTATTCGTTGGCTCCATGTTTCCACGCCTTATAGTATTATGGGGAAAATCAGCATCCGGACTCATTCGGTGGTCTTCGTTATGCCTCTGTCACTCCATATCTTTTAATATTACTCATGGCGTCTCTTGTCCTGCAAATTATTTTTTTCACTTCTGTGTCACAACCTCTTTCATCACTCACAGACGAGCCTGGGTATATGAAGTCGTTCTCCATTTCTAAGTCTGTTGAAGCATTATTTGTTCGTACAAAGGTGTTTGCCCTGTCGATCACCATTAGTTTGTTCTGATTTTTGTATTTGAATATCTTTGATTCTGATCCTGTTGATCAGTATACCTAGATTACAGTTTCTTCTATTTTAGCAAGGAGGTGGTTCGTTTCTTCTTCAGAAGAGGGGCGATAAATGTAGTGTCATCTGCATATAGGAGATTTGAGATTTTTTGGCCGAACTCAGATTTTAGAACTACAAGAATTAGATCAGGATTTCACGGTACCTAAACATGTCATTCGTGTTTTATTTTTTTGCATTATATGCTTGTTAAATGTTTCTGTACTATTTTTTTTATTTGGTTCATTTTATACGTATTATAGATATTTCTTTTGAAATATTGAACCACTGCTATTTTTTTACATTAGCCTCACATTGGAGGCCCTGGGGAAATTAATTCATCTTTCTCTTTCGACAAATCATATCAACAAGACGAAACAAATCAATCCCAATATAAATTTACTTTTGCACGCCGATATTAGAACCCGCGATATCCATAGCCTTGCCCCTCGACCCCGGAGGGTGTTGCATTTATCTGAATTTTATTAAACTTTAGAGTTTTCATGAGAGAGCCGACGATTGACACCATTTATATCTCTGTTAGGCCCGCGGTGGTGGTATAAAGAAAAAGATCAGTTATTTTGTTGCACACATTCGTCCTGACAAACGGATTGGTAAATATTTATCAGGCCGACATTTGAATAGGCAATTATATTGAAAAGGGTAGCGTTAATATAATTAAATGTCGCTCGGGCAGTCTGTGTCTGCACTATTATAATTATGTTTTTTGTTATTAATGGACGATAAAAATATGCCAAGGCTTTATTGCATCAGCATCAATAGGACGAATGGTCCAATTTTCTTAGAATTTTAACAATACAGACAGATTCCTTTCCCTGATCTCTCAGAATACAAACAATGGATTGCGCTCAAAAACTCAGTCGCAAATATTGATGTGGTAGATACTTTTTAGAAATCGCCCAGTGAGACTATGGCATCCCCAAATGGAGTACGTTGTGAGGCTGAAGGTAGTGGGGAGGGGAAGGAGATGGGGAAAAGGATGGTGGGGAAGTACCTGGCTATTCAGATCTAGTCACCAAACAAATCTAAAGCCATTTCAAGCAACGTTTCAATTCTGAATCGTGGTCTTACATCAGAGCGATACTGAGATTATCTTCCATTCTGGAACGTGCTGCAAATTCACAAAATATATTTTTTAAATGACTTAATTGTAATAACACAAATTAATCAAATAAAATTTATTTACGCACGCTGGGATTCGATCCCGCAAACTTCGGATTGTAAATCAAGAGCCTTACTCCTAGACTATGGAGGCCCACCACCACTAATTGAAACGTTGCTCGAAATTACTTTAGCCGTGTTTGATGACTAGATCGGAATACCCAGATATTTCCTAAATCTCCTCTTCTCCACTTACTTTCTTTTCTCAACCCTCCCATCCTCACAACATGCCCCATTTGGGGATGCCTTAGTCCCGCTGTCTCCGGTTAATCGGGAGCAATTAGGACTCTTGTGCGGTATTCACGTAAAAATCTCCTGCATCTGAAAGAATCTTTAAAAATATTTTTAAAATATAGTAGAAATATTTTGAAATTGTTTATGCTGAATTTACACGACAAAAATAATGGCGGTTTAAGCGGTGATTGTATTCACACTGTTCGTGCTAAGCATCTGAGTGAGGAATTAGCGCCCCCTTCCCACCCACGCTGTGTCCGGCGTACCCCAGTCTGCCCCCAGAGCCCGGGTGACGCCCCCTGCCCCAGCCTGCCCCCACCTGCCCCCCGGCACCCTAGATCCCGGGGGAGGGTACCTACCCACCTCCTCGTGGCTTATCCGATCCGATGCCGTTCAGAATGATACAGATTGTACAGATTTATTGTGTTGCGAGGAAGATTTTATTATTATTATTGTATGTGGCGGGTTTTACTTCATTGAAGGTATTAGCAGGTGATCAAATGCTTTATCTTGGTGTTTCGTGTTTCTTCTCTTTGTATCAATTTTCCACGAACAGTGTATTTTGTGTAAGTTTTTAATCTAATTTTAATGTATTCAGTTTCAAATGTTTTACACAAAGATATTGAAATATAAGTAGATGTGCTATCTGCTGTTTTTACTATGTGGGTCTGCGCTTCCGAGTGTCGCCGATATTGTTTACCAATTAACAAATAAACTAAAAGAAAAAATAATTAACGAATAAACCAAACGAACGTTAAACTAAATGAACGAATTCTTTCCTTATTCAAAATACATTGTTAACCAATATTAATGCACATTTTCAAAAAATCAACGAAATGAACAAATTATTTTTGTATGAAAACTACGCTAATTAGCGCGTAGTCCGGCGACAGTTGCGCGGACACCATAACATATCTCTTCTGTATTTGAATATCTTTGGTTTTACATTTACGAAAACTAAAAAAGTTATGATATTTTTCAGTGAAAGAGAACTTCGGATTGACTTCCATTTTTTAACGTAAAGTTTATGTGTTAGTCCATCCGCTCATGGAGAAACTGGAAAAAAACAGTTGGCAACTCAGTCGCTATCCACAGGAAAACAATTGGCAGTCCGCACACAGGCAAACTTGTTAAAGACCAGTTGTCAATGGCGACGCGCGCCGTTGTCAAACGCGACTAGCACTGCTACGCTGCTACACTGCTAGTGGCAGTGCTGATTGCGTTTCATTTGCTTTTTTGACAAGTTGCCATGGTTACGCCTCGCGTTTCAGTTGCCAGGTTGATAGGCTGCCTCGCATTTCAGTTGCCAGGTTGCCATGGTTACGCCTCTCGCTTCAGTTGCCAGGTTGGCAGGTTGCCATGGTTACGCCTCTTTTGCTTGACTGTCAAGCTTGTGTCAATAGGACAGAGCAGGAAAATATACATTTGGTTCAGGCTAGTTCAGGTTCAGTTGATAAATTATTATTATATATAATGGTTGATAATTGATAAATTATACTTTTGTTAAACAAGCTGATCAAATTACTGAAATCGTTAAGTTGAGTTGCGCCGAGAATTAAGTTGAATTGAGTTGCCAACCAGTTTTCGGTTTCTCTTTATGAGCGAAGGCCTTAAGATATAGAAAATTCCTGTAAACTAACAATTTGCACGGGAAACCTTTTGAATTTAACCGCGGGAAATGTTATGTTTGATCCGAGATTTGCTCTAAACCGATTTTATACAATCGCTTGACAATATTTTTCAACAATATTTTCGCGTATTTTGCCTCCGGTTGGTCTATTTTTGTGCAACAACGCAACTCTTATATCTCCGAATCAGGCTCGAACGCCATTTTCCATTTCCTCGTGAATTTCGGACGCATGGCGCCGCATCACGGGGACCGTATGGTATAAAAATGTGGAATAAAAAGACTGACCCCTCCCAACCACCCTCCACCACCCAACACCCAACTCCCTTTGGTGGCTTTTGTGCAGAATGTGCGATGCCGCCGACTCCCAATGGATGTCTTAATTACATTTCCCGGCTTCAGTATTGAAAAAAAAAATTGTGAAATTAGTGCCAACTGGATTTTTGAATTTTAAGTCCTCGTGAATCTGCTCTGCGTATTTATTGTTTTCAAATTTTAATTTAATTTGTTTTTGAATAGGTTAATTTTAACAAAAATTCCGCATTTTTTGCCATTTCTTTGTGTTATTCCAAGCGAGGCACAATAAATGTACCTCTTCATGTAAGACCTTTTTTGTCAAAGCGAATCATAAATGTAGTTTGTGACCTAGATCGCTAAACGTGAGCTTTGTTAGCTTATTATTCGCAATAGTTCCGTCCTTTGTTTCGTCTACCAAAAATGAAAATTGTAGAATCAAATACAAATATTCATTTTTTTTTTATTTTAACTTTATGAGTAAAACCTCAAATTGTAATATTTAAATAAATGAAGACAATATAAGCGAAACTCAATCGAAAATCTAAAGATAGTTGCCAATAATATGTATATGCGTTAAAGAAAATGAAGATAATGTAGGTGGTTCTTAGACGAGGTATGGTACAGTTAAACATGACCGAATTTCATATCGACACCGTGGCGCAGTGGTTAGCGCGTTTGCCCGGAAAGCAAGAGGTCCTGGGTTCGAGTCCCAGAGGTGTCAATACTGTCAATATGTTTTTCTGATTTTTCTGTTTCCAGATTTTCGATTGAGTTTCGCTTATATTGTCTTCATTTATTTAAACAAATATTAAATCTTCAAACTTCGCAAACATACTTTGTGGTGTCATTTTTAAATAAATGAAAACAAATAACTTTGTAAATAATCAATATTATCAATATATTTCGAAATACTAAAAACTGTTTTGAAAAGTGATAAAATAAGCTTTAAAATTTTGTATATATTTTTTCAATTATTCCTGGCTTTCGCCCTTCCTGGGTGTTCAAAATATAAAAATTTCGCTTGCAAACACAAAAAAGTTTTTAATACGGCTTACCTTACGTTTTTTCTGATTAAAATTACTGATAAGGAAATAAATAAATAAAACACATACATATTTTATCAGACAAATGTATTATAAACGTTATTATCAGCTCCCTTTTTTTCGTTAAAAAATAATTTATAAAAAATTCCCAAAGTTTCATAAATTTTTTTCAAAATACGATTCGAAACTTTGGTTCCATAAAGGTGTACATTTTACTTATTTGTGGTTAGTTTGAGTATAAAGCGTGGTCTTTTCTCTTTCTAATACCTTTTATATCACATTTCTCACTATAATAGTAAGGGAGATACAACCACTTTTATGAGGCCTATATGAGTATGCCCCTATAAAGGCCAAATTAATAGACTCTAAGAGTAATCTTATCCTGACGAGGATAACTTGGTTTTCGAAACTTGTTGATAATATTGATTATATAGTGGTTTTTCCAAAGTTTTTTGTTTTCTTTAACAAATATTAAATTTGTAGAAATTATAGAAAATACCGCATTCTGCTACCATCTACAAATACTATATAAATACTATATCACACATCTCTTTGATTCTCTTAAAAATATATATTTAATAGAAAGTAAATTTATGAAGTAATATTATTTGATAATTTTGCTGCTGCATTTGCATTACACCATCTCGAGTGATTAATAAATCCACTTAATTCATAATTATTTCGTATTATCTAAGAAAGAATTTAATTCAGCTCCGTGTTACGTAGGTGTGCATAGGCGTGTGTGTATATTGTGTGCCCCACCGCAAAAATTAATTCTTAATGTGGTAATTAAACAAATGTTATTATCCACCTTAAAAGGCAGTTTGTTGTTAGTTGGACGACGCGCGACTTGTAAAATGAGATTCGATATTTGTTAAATAATAATGCAGTGTAAAGTTTCTGTGGTGTGGGGGTGGCATTTTAATGCAGGTATTAGGGGTTACCTGGGCAAACTAAAAGTGCGTTCGTTTGTTAGTTATTTTTATGGCCACCCGCTCAGATCAGTGTGCAAATATATATTCTGTTTTATATTTTTTCATAGAAATCCTTTTATAACTACCCGATATTTTATTTGAAGCAATAAGACGGCCTTTACAAAACTACTAAATGTTTTTTTTTTACATTTTGAGCTAATAGTTGATGTTTGGTATATTTCCAAGCGTCAAATTATCCGTCATTTTATACTTTTGCGCAAATATTTTTAACCGTTGCCAGCAATTACACTCGACTAAACTAACTGTTCTTAAAACATTTTTTTGGTTAATTTCTGGTCGGTTTTTAATTGGGCTAAACATGGGGCAGTGTTTGCATAGTGATCTTCGACAAACCACCCGTTATTCTATCATTTTCGGCAAAAGGTTAGTTTTGATCGTTTGCCAGCAATTACACTCCACTAAACTAACCGATATTATAACAACTTGAAGGTGAGGTTAGTGTCTTCCGTCGATTTTCAATTGGCGCTAAACGTGGGGCAGTGTTTGCGTAGGGATCTTCGACAAACCACGCGTTATTCTATCATTTTTAGCATAACATTAGTTTTGATCGTTTGCCAGCAATTACACTCGACTAAACTAACTGATCTTAAAACATCTTGAGCGTGAGGTTAGCTTCTGGTCGGTTTTCAATTGGCGCTAAACATGGGGCAATGTTTGTCTAGTGATCTTTAACAATCCACCCGTTATTCTATTATTTTCGACAAAATGTTTGTTTTGATCGTTTGCAAACAGTTACACTCGTCTAAACTAACCGATATTATAACACCTTGATCGTGAGGTTCGTTCCTGGTAGGTTATCAATTTCCGCTAAACGTGGGGCAATGTTTGTCTAGTGGTCTTTGACAAACCACCCGTTAGTCCATCATTTTCGGCAAAATATTAGTTTTTAATTGCGCTTGCCAGCAGTTACATTTAACTAAACTAACTGATCTTAAAACATTTTGAGTGTTCAGTTAGTTTCTGGTCGTTTTTAAATTAGGCTAAACATGGGGCAGTGTTTGCCTAGTGAGTGATCTTCCACAAACCACCCGTAATTTTCGTAACACTCGATTAAACTAACTGATCTTAAAACATCTTGAGCGTTCGGTTGGTTTCTGGTCGGTTTTCAATTGGCGCTAAACATGGTTTGCCTAGTGATATTCGACAATCCACCCGAGCGTGAGGTTAGTTTCTGGTCGGTTATCAATTAGCGCTAAATGTGGGGAAGGGTTTGCGTGGTGATTTTCGACAAAGCACCCGTTATTCTATTATTTTCGGCAAAACGTTAGTTTTTATCGTTTTCCGGCAGTTACACTCGACTAAACTAACCATCTTATAGCATTTTGGGTATGAGGTTAGTTTCTGGTCGGTTTTTTATTTGGCGCTAAACATGGGACAATGTTTATCTTCGACAAACCATCCGTTATTCTATCATTTTCGGCAAAATGTTAGTTTTCATCGTTTGCCGGCAGTTACACTCGACTAAACTAACCGATGTTATAACATCTTTAGCGTGAGGTTAGTTTCTGGTCGGTTATAAATTTGCGCTAAATGTTAGTTTTTGATCGGTTGCCAAGCGGTTACATTCTCAGAAACTAACCAATCTTATAATATTTTGAGCGTAAGGTTAGTTTCTGGTAGGTTCCCAATTGGCGCGAGTAGCAGGGCGGTGTTTGCGGAGTGTCGGTGTGACGGAAGCTATACATCTCCTCGGGAAGCGGCGACATTTACTGTGACGGGAAATAAATTGTCGGGCGAGACGACCTACCCGTGTTGGGCGCAAGGAGGGAGGGGGTGGGTGCGAAAAAAAGAAATAAAACGCCCGCTAAGCGGACAGCGTAAATCTATCGGGTCGGACCACCGGACGGTACGCGGACGTACCCCTGAGTTGGGTTGCATTATTACATTATTTCGGCAACGCATACAAAAATGCTTTCCATCTTCCTCATCTTTTGTAACGAATAATATTTTTTCAGGAAGTGTTGTTGATATAATTATTTCCATCAGATAAAAAATGTGGCTTTAAAAATTTATAACAGAATATTTATGACCGTCTGGAAGCGAAGGAGTTTTCTCTTTAGGTTTCCAATCTTTTCATGCGATAAAAAACCTATTCTCAATTTCTTCTACCTTTATTGTCGAAATAAAGGTTCCCGTCTCGTATCTTATATTTTGTACTTCTTCCTTTACACCGCTTCAAAACGTTTTGGTATTTTTCACGGGTCAAGCCATTTTTCAAAAAAAGTAAAATAAAATACAAAGCTTACAGATCGACACACTTTACTTTGTAGTCGGTGCCGTCTTCACTTTGGATATTGCGGATACCAGAGCAAAACCAATTTTGGACCTAGATTATGTTTTTTTTTGTATCAACCATCTAACTAACCATCACGCCGTTTCCCCGCAGTGGTAGGCAAAGCGGACGGTTCGTCAAACAACTCGGTTTTGGCACACACTACTTGGCTTATTCACACTCATACTTCGTCCCATACATACTCTTCTATTGTTCTGACTCTGGACATGGCCCGACTCAATTATCTGATTCATTTGATCATCCCATGTCTTCCTAGGACGTCTCCAACTTCTTCTGCCATTCACACGTTGCGTCATATATTGTCTTTACACACCTTTCTTCGTTTGTTCTTTCGCTCTACATGCTCAAACCATCTGAGGGTCCATTTCTAAATCTTACTCATTACACTTACTGGTACATCAGCCTTGTACACTTTGTACACGGTTTTACCATTCGTAGGCCCCAGGAATCTCATCTCTACAGCATTCAGTCTACTTTCATCCTTCCTCTGCCAGTTCCATACCTCACTGCCATACATCAGGGTAGCGACCAGCACTCTTTATTAGCGCCAACGGCATTCAGTCCTCCAGTAATGGAGTTACCTGCATTACCCTTCTTTCTTTATATCTATCAGCCTTCCCAAGTTTTTCTTGTAAATATTTTTAAACTCTACAATTTGTCCTAATTCTGAAATTATAATAACTTTTCATCGATTTTCTTTTCCATGAATGGCAAAACAATCAGAATAAAGTTTCGTGCTTGAATTTTCATGGGTCTTCCCATTTATATCACACCAAAAAAAACTGAAGAAACCCAATAGAAAATATCAGCTTGATCAAAAAGTTTTATAACCGGCCACCGTGTGACACTGTGACACTGTCAGTCACCCGATTGACATTTTTTTTTGTTAGATTACCACATCTGTCATCGACACTTCCCTCTAAATTTCCGCGTCATAACTTGACGATTGTAAAAATTTCGTTGTACTGAGTACCTCTGCCTTTGTGCGTGTTTTCAATTTTTTATAAGTTTGAAAATGGCATGGGCAATGGACCACAATAACGCACCGTCACATAATGCGATCCTTGTCCGTGAGTTTTGAATTTTCAGCAGCCTGCAAATTCGCCTTAATTGCTCTCTGCGATTTTTTCTTTTAAACGACCAAAAAACCGCTTCGCGGAACGCCTTACCGTGAGAATGTCATGAAAAAATCGAAAAATTTGTATATACTGAAAATTTAGTGCCAGCGGTTTTTCGAGGTTAAGATCGAGCGCTGGCGTAAGTGCATTGCAGTTGACAGGGAGTTCTTTGGAGGGAACCATAACGATTTTGATTAATAAACTTGTATTTTCGATTTTATGAATTAAGTCCTAAAACTTATTGATCAAAGTGTTTTGTCGTCAGCGGAATGTTCGGTTTGTTTCCCTTCTGGCAGTATAGACAGTTAACTATGTCTGTGGTACTTGGTACTAGGTACTGGTAGAGAAGAGTAAAGGCCACCGAGCATTGTGGTTTATTAACGTTTATACATAACATATGTACATGACTTTACTCCTGTATCGGGTTTAAGTGCGTGACAAAACAATTTATTTCCAATTACTCGACTTCCACTGTCTCGTTTTCCCTCCACGGGCCATATATAAATAATGATAATCGATTGTTCTGGAGATTGCGGTGAGGTGAACGTGTGTTAAATAATTACGAGGTTTCAGTGCGCCGAGAAACTGTTAGCGTTTTATTACCAATGAAACGAGCTAATTTATTGCATTTAATGGCATTACTGTTTTATTTTCAGTCATTTTGATTTCAACGGTCAACAATCCTGTCACATCTTCAAATATTAAGTTTTCAGATAATCATCAATGATCCAGAAGTATTGATCCCGAAAGACCCCCTTTTACGTATTGTTCGCTTTTCGAAACAACTCATATAGGTTTTATATAGAAATTGTTGCGTCTCCCTTACTCCCTTACATAGTGAGAAATATGATCCAAAAGGTATTGAAAAGAGAAAACAATATGCTATATTTATACTCAAACCTAAAAGTTAACCACAAAATAATTAAAATGTATATCTTTATGAAACAAGTTTCCGACCGCAAATAAAATAAAAAATTATGAAAATTTTTGAAGTGACAAATTCTTTAGCACCGTTGTGATTTGAAACTCAATGGAACGAAAAAGAGACAAACACATACTTCTACGTTGTTTTTTTTTATTATTTATTTTTACATGAAACCTCAAAAAGCTGAGGCGTTGATAACGTTTAGATACATTTTTAACGTTTGATACGTTGATTCATTTAATACATTTTTGTCTAATAAAATATTACATTATCTGATACGTTTTTAGATTTTCACGGTCAAAAGCATTTTCGTTATTTGTTTTTGGGGTGTTATGCCGTGTTGCGCTACCTCCTTCTTTAGCCAACGTTGTAGTGTCCATCATCAGGGCAGATCCGGCAAATCGGATAATTCTCGGATCGGATAATATTTTATATAAAAAATTACGTGGTTATTTCTAATAATAAAACGTGAAAGCGTATTTCATCACCTTTCGGGTACGTTCACAAATTTATTTAGATTTTAATATTTTTAAGCGGAAATATTCTGACCTTCTGAATACGGTCAAGGCCTGAGGGTTAATTTAATTTTTTGTTTTTGAAGATCAATAATCACTAATCTTAAGTATTGATCCCGAAAGAAAAAACTATTTTACATATAATATAAAATAAAAACATTTTTCTTTTATTTTTCTTTTTTGTTACAGAATAAATTTTCTGGCATCTTTATTAATGTATATTTAATTTAAAAAATTAAAATGAACATTTTGTTGAAAAACTTTTTTTTTTTGCATTCTCACCAGCATTTGGTTCCTTAGAACGGGCAATCTGCCTAGTTAGGAACTAATATCGACCCACAAGACATAATAACACTTGTACACATTTTATAGTTATTTTTCAATGTTATTATTATGTTATTTTTGCCATACAACTGTATCAGATGTAATGTTATAAAAAAAATAAAAAATATAACTTTAACTTCGTTTTGTGTTTTAGAAGATATCTGAATAAAGATCTGGACGGCCAATAAATATATTAAAAAAAATATTGTTTATACGTTATTTAATTACGTTTATTATGTATTTGGTATTGAAAAACATTTTAATAAACCTGCTTTTCATATGTTACGTTTGACGTGCATTTTATGCTATTTTTATATAGCCCCTTAATGTTTCTAATATCTATCGTATAAGTTGCATTGGTTAACCGTTGTTAATATTTTAAATATTGCTTAATTCTTGTTACGTAGGTCTGGTCTAGCGGAAAGGCTTTTGACTCGCAATCAGATGGTCGCGGGATTGAATCCCGGCGTGGGAAAATACCTTTTATTTGATTAATTTGTGTTTATTTCACAATTAATTTATTTAAAATAATATATAATAAATTTGCGGCACGTTCCAGAGTGGAAGATACTCTCAGTATCGCCCTGGTGCAACCACCTCCTCTTCCCTCGCCACCTCATTCCCCTCCCCACCTCATTCCCCTCCCCACTACCTTCAAATTCACAACATACCCCAATTGGGGATGCCATAGTCTCACTGGCTCCAGACGGGAGCAGCTGAGACTCTTGTGAGGTAATAATATTAAAAAATGTTATTCTATACACTCCTGGCCCCCTAGCACAGTCCGTGAGCGTAGGCACGATGGGACAAGGTGACTTGGCTGACCGGTGCATGACCTCTGGGATTGTCGACCGAGTCACATTTTCAAATTTACAGCACTTCATAGGATGATGTTCCTACTTCCGTTCATATTATTTGTATTCATAGAGCCTAAAGCATTAATATAAAAAACGTAGAAGCCTACTTTTTTCGGTATCTACTCTACATTTTTATTTTTTGCCCCACCCAAATCAAAACCTGGCTGCGCCCATGCTACAGTCCATCGATAAGAATTGATAGGATAACTTTTGGTAACTTTTCATCGTTCCCTAGTACGGCTGCAGATCGCCAACGAATAAATAACAGTTCACGATGACTAAGTGATCTTAATATACTCAATGTCAACTATTGCTTGTACTTTAGCCATCTGCGGTTGTTCTAGGGAACGATGAGAATTTACCGAAATTTATCGATTCAATCCTTATCGATGGGGTGCTGATAGATAACTATTGTAGGGGCGTGTAAATAGCCCCTGACACGAGGGAATGACTACCCTATGTAAATCAAGGAAAATTGAATTCTTCCCTATGTGACACAAAAACAGTTGACCCAGCAATTCCAAAATCCAAAGTGAAAACAAACAATACTCACTCAGAGAATGCAGCTCATGCACGATGTCCAACACAAAATACACTTCTTTTCATTAAAAATATCAATTTCTGCCACGGCGGTATTGCATAATCTCAACAGATGTTTTGCACAGCAAGGAAGTTTCAACAATGAATAAATTTGCATATTAATAATACGTGCCAAAAATCTTGTACAACAATAATTCAATTATTGGGTGAATTATTTGATAATGACTGACTAGGAGAGACATCTCTTGGCTTTGACTCACACTCCCGTCGGAAGTAATTGCCTGCTTCACAGAGGTAAGAAAATCCATGAATATACTGAATTTCAAGTCACATAGGTAAATTCAATACAATACAAAAACCATAGATGGCGCCCTCATGGTCTCATAGCATATTTATGGCGCGTATCCAACTATTGATAAAAATGTTGTGGAAAATAACCTCGACCATGGACATATGAATATATCTGGACCTGCCCTAAGTGATAAAAACGTATTATTTCCCCCTCCCCATGGAGCCAGCTGAATCTCCTCCTTGGAGCCAGCTCGCTCCACGGGGAGGGGAGAGAGCCTCGCTTGAATCTAAAATATGTGACGTCATCATTCTTGTTTTGACCAGCGCGGAACTAACATCCATACATTTTAAGAAATAACACGCAAAAAACGGTAGCTTGTGCTATACATTATACCCACATATTATGTGCACATAGCGAATGTGGGCGGTTCTCCAGTGTGCTCGTCGCTGGTTACAGGGGTAAGTAAATTATGAAACATTTGTAAAAGTGTCTTAAAACCCATCTGCTTGGTTCAATATATTCGCACCTCACAATCCGGAAACCTCAGTTTCGGGCGAAAAATCAGAAACCGTTACTTTGGATGGAGATTGTAAAATATCTATGGAAGATAGCTTTCATATTTCAAAGATAATAAGAAGCATTATTTAATTCTCTTTCTGGTTAAAAGAAAAATACAAATGTTTGCATGAGAGGAAGAGAGATATATAGCTTTTAAAATGTATGGTCGCTCGGGACGTTTTTGGTCTTATAAAAGTATAACGCGATTACGTGTTTTGGGATGTATTTATTCCTAAACAAGCAGACGGGTTAACTAAACACGGCAACAAAATATTGCTATGCGAATAGGGGCGAATCTTTAAAGGGGCGAGCATTTGGCCTTCGCAAATATGTTATTAACGTGACAAGCAATTCGCGCTCCCATGTAAAAAGGTCTATTCATTCAAAGCAGATTTTGCTTTTAAGAACTAAATAGTGATATTATAATGCGAGATGCCTATATACTGTCAGATTGATTTTTTAACGAATCACAGTCATCTTTCCTCTCTTCGCCCCCCCATAGTTTGGTTTTACCCCTCATCTGTATCTTCTGGTCTATTGAATTCGGATGTCTATGACCTCGACTAATTAGCTGGTCAGGGTAAACCATAGAGTATTGAACGACTAATAAATGACCTTGTCTTGGCACGCACTCTTTCTTTCGTACTCATACATCGTCTCATACATACTCTTATGTTGCTCCGTTTCTTGACCCGACTCAAGTTCTTGATCGTGTCATGTCTTCCTGGGGCTTCCCCGACTTCATCTTCCACCCCTTACGTGTTAAAAATTCTCCTTCGACCCTTTTCGCCGTCCACCTGCTCTACATGTCCAAACCGTCTAAGGGTCCCTGCAAACTTTTTCCGAGTATAAGTTTAGTTATACTTGTAATATTTCCTACTGTTTTAAATTTTAAAGATCACCAAATTCCGCTGTATAAAACTTGTCATCGGCCGAGAACTCAAATGTTATAAGAACAGATTATAGGTAAATTAACTTTCTCCACTTCTTGAATAGTCAGGCATTTATTTTATTTTTCTGTATCCTTATTTTTTAACTAAATCAAAGAAACAAGATTAACTATTTTTCACATCCATACTGCGTATTTACATCCATAGGGCGCAAACAAATAATTAATCTTAATATTTTAAGTTTACTCTCAAATTATGACAATTCCTGCCAAAGATACAGAAATTATTTGGGAGGCGGGTACCTACTGTTGTTGGATAACCAACACCTCTGCCATAAGTCACTTCAAATGGTTCGCTACGTTTGGTGACTTAGCTGGAGGGGGCGGGTTCATGGGGTGAGGTTTATCCGGGACTTGGCGACGGATGCGTCTGCCCACCAGCTGCATGGCAGGCCGGATCGGGAGAGAATGTTTAAGGGAGTCCCTTTGACTTAATACCATTTTCCTTCCCAGAACTTCCTGTCTTTCCTTTCTTAAAAAGACCCTCCACAAAACATCCACAAAGATGACAAAGGGGAATTATCTTCCTCAGGACCTCCTGCGTGGAGCTAATGTAAAAAAAAAAAACGAATTTTTAAAAAGATGTAGGTAATCAGTCGACAATGTACTGTTTTTATTTAAGCTTTTTCGAATATCGATGATTTTCTGTCTGGCTGCTGTCTGCTGTCTGCTGTCTGGCAATCTCACAACGATGACTGTCGTGAATAATCATATTTTTGAAAATAATACAGGGATAAATATACTACATATCATCATCATCATCATCATTACATCATCATTACATAGTATAAAATGAAGTCGCTCAAAATGTATGTGCGCGTTAATCTTTTAAACTACGCAACGGATTTTCATACGGTTTTCACCAATAGATGGAGTGATTGAAGAGGAATGTTTATATGTATAATACATGTAAATTATATTAGAGAAAAGCCGAGAAATTTAAAGAAAACATATTTTTGTGTGATTTAAAACGGCTGGCGGGCCGTACTATAGTCACTCTTGAAATTCGTTCTACGGAAGAAATTGGAAAATAGATGTCTTAGAGTAAGTAGGTATTTGATTTGAATTATTTTATTTGATGAAGTCGCTCAAAATGTATGTGCGCATAGATCTTTTAAACTACGCAACGGATATTCATGCGGTTTTCACCAATAGATTGATTCAAGAGGAAGGTTTATATGTATAAAAATATGCTTATTATAGTAGAGAAAAGTAGAAAAATTCATATATTCAATTCAGGCAGCGGGCAGCTGGCAAGCGGGTGGTGTGGATTTTATAAAGGTTTGGTAATGGCGTTGTGTTTCGTTAGCCACAGCAACGAGTGGCCGGGTCTGCTAGTTAATAATAAAGGAAAACGCTTAGATAACTTAGAAGCCTTGGAAATAAATAAAAAATCCCTTAAAAATAATGAATCCATTATCAATAAACAGAAAATATTATCTTATAGCCCGATCTTTAGATATGTTTCCATTCAATGTCCTTTCTGTTTCCCCAACCACTCTTCATTAATCCCTAGCCACGCCTCCACCCCTACCTCAAAACTTAGTAATAATAATAATTATGCATTGTACTCAGCCACTGTTTGTAATTATTGTCAAGTCAATATATGTTTTCCCTGGGGAAGGAACGGTCGTTCCGAAACTGGTCGGCGTTAATAAAATATATAAGTTGTTATAACAAAGTTATATTGTTTCATTTATTGAAATACATAACCCTCCGATATAATGAAATAATATATTTAATCGACATTGTTAGCGGCGGCGATAGCATACCTATTACAAACGCGCCGTGATTGACCATGTCGTGTTTTCCCGCTCATGTCTCGGTAAATAATTTTCACGAAGAAACCTAAACCGTCGCGTGCCGCGCGCGGGCACCCGATACCCGATACTCGATTCTGTTACAGTGTGTCAACAAATCTACAAATTTAAATCTTAAACTTATAATAATGGTAGTAGGAGATTTTAAAATATATATTTTCTGGTTATTCACTATCTTAAAAAAATGGGAACTAAAGTTATTCATTACCATGAAAAAACTTAGTAACACCAATAATAGATCAAAGATTATTGTAAATTAAATTGTGAGTTATATTTGTCTTCTGAATCTTATTGGTTGACTGTAAAAGAAAAATGGCATTACTCAATATTTTTAAAGTTATTTTTTAAATACTGCTAAAAGTGCTTTCTTCTTGTATGTAGTTCATATTTTAATCTAACATCCAATAAATGCTTTCTTCAAATTTTCCACCCAAAGGCTTTTTTTTACTGGCTAAGAAAACAACAAGTTCTAATATTAAATTGCCTAAGAATTTGACAAACATCGGCGGGTGCGGTTACCGCCGCACTATGGGGCCAAACGGTGCATATCATCTCATAATTCGCTTTCGGTAATTACGCCGTAGAATTAAAACAACCATTGATTCTTAATGATAAATCCCTACTCTTTTTTATGTTGTTATAACAATTTTGTATTCCCTTCCATTTATTTATAATGACACGTCAAAGTTGAACTTTTGAGAAATACGGATTTATTGCGAAAATTTATATGAAACTTTGAACACACATATCAAGCGTTCCAAATTTAAGAAAGCAAATATTTTTATTTTATTACATAAGTATGCTATCCCTTTTATATATAAACAAGCATTTTTTTTTTCGGAAATGGGAATTACTTATTAAATTTAATTATACGAATAAATTCCTCAGATTTAAAACAATTATTAACTTTCACTAAACCTTTCGTTTCTTCCGAAGCTTCCCGAAGGTTACATATTATGATTTTTATATACCTTAGAGTGTTTACTTTAAGAATTAGTAATAAAATTTTGCCCCAACTTGCCCCCTTTTCTGAAATTGGCTTAATACTGTTAGTGAGCGCTGCGTAAAAAATCGAAAACAGAGGAAATGCCTTATACATCACAATAATGTTATTATTGATTACATGATATTCCTTTAATTACTTCACATTTTATTATTTTTACATATATCTATACTCACAATACATACCAATCATTAATTTGAAATTGAAAAAAAATCAATAATTTGTCCCCTGAATCAAAGAATAGTTTGTTAAGTTGGCTTGATAATGATGGACAAAGTTTTTTTAAATTTTAATATGAAACCTTAGCTACCTATGAGTACTTAAATTTATCCAGGAATAATTACCAACTCTTAAAAAATGTTCTAGATGACAAAAAAAATTATGTACCTACTCCCATCCGCCAAAAAAATATCAGAAGCGAAAACAGAATATTATCCTGACGGTATTACTGCGACCGATTTTAAAGCAAGTGTAAAACTACAGGATCTTTTTAATCATACTGTGAAAAGAATTTTCAAAATCGGCTCTATTGATACATCAGATGCCTTAGAGATGACATTATATGTGAAATGAGTGTGTGATGGATCCTCAGGACAGAGTATAAACAAATTTTGAACAATAATGTGAACTTATTTCAGATGCTAATCATTTTATTGCTTCTTTAGTTCCTATAAAGTTAGTCGATTCTCAAAGTAATCGCGTACTATGGGAAAATCAAACTTCATTGTCCAACAGATAGGTACTTTCGTCCAATATTCATTGGATTTACAAAAGAAACTCCAGCTAAAACGAGAGAAGTTATATCAGAAGTAGAAAACTAAATTTCTTTACTTCATCCTGCTCACATTTTTATATCTGAACATGAAACTGTTTCTGCTAAATTCGAAATGTTTCTGACAATAATTGATGGGAAGGTAACACAAGTGTTGACAGATACCCCGTCTTCTTCAGCATGCACAATATGTCTGGCAAAAGCGAAATGAATAAATAATCTAGAAATTATTAGAAATAAACAAGACAGGCAAGAAATCTACAAATTCAAGGGCGGAATTCTACAAGGGCGCTTATTATGTACAGGACTGTGGATGGTACTATATACCTGCTTTTGTACATAAGATACTAACCCATAGAGAGAACATCAAATACTATTTTTTGTTACCATTAGGACAACTTTCAGAGGATGCCCAAGAAGCAAGAAATAAGGATTATAAATTTGTTCGCCTTGACCATGCTAAAAAATGCTCTCGATCATCAACAAATGTGAAGACGTAAGACGTAATGCACACTCTCATGCGCAGTTCAGATCCATACATTTCCAGCAAAAGTTTTACGAAATGACGCAAAGTTCTGAAACTATTTTAGATTAAGCTAAATTGCTTTTGTTAATTTTTGAGAACGAATCAGAAGATTAATGATAGACCAATAATGAATTGGGTGCAGATTCATCATTGTGAACTTAAGTAAGATTTTTTAAAATGTATTTGTTTTTAAATGTTTAGCATTATACGTTAATATTTTTTTTTGTGTTTTATAAATGTTTTCTTAATAAATAAGACATTTTTATAAATGCGAATTTTTAAATAAAATACTTTTTTTATTTTTAACTTGTTAAAATTAATACATATTTTGTAATATTTTTAACAAACTTAATAAATTACAAATCTGTACACATTCATTAACTTACATTCTAAAAAATCACCTCAATATTCGTATTATTTTAAAAGTTATTGAATTTTGAGATGATATGCACCATTTGGCCCCATAGTGCGCCGCCCCGGGAAGCGTATTTACAATCCCTACCGCGTTTCAGTCGCTTTAAATTTTCAATATCAAAATTTAAATATTTAGAAATAAAATTATTAATTTCTGATATACACATTGGAAAGATTAATTATTTTATCTAGATTTTAGAACAATTTTTGTTTTTGCAAAGTGATAAAAAATTATAGTGGTGTATTTACAATATATGGGAATAATATTAAAATTTTAATATTTAGAAATAAAATTAATAATTTCTAATATACACATCAGAAAGATTATTTTATCTAGATTTTAGAACAATTTTTGTTTTTGCAATGTGATTAAAAATAACCAATATAGAGGTATATTTATAATGTTAATTGTCGTTACCGCGACTTAATCGGCATTGTAAATACGCCCCCGGGAACCATTTATTGGATAACCAACAACTCTACAATATGTCATCCCAACTATCCCAAGTGCTTCGCTACTTTTGGTAACTTAGCAAGGGTGCCCGATTTCATGGGGTGAGGTTTGCTATGATTGGTTGCGGGAGGCCATTTGTACTCTCCAGCAGGACTTTTTTGACCCACCGCCTTGCACCGCAGTGGGAGGGATGGATTCATATCTCCGTCACTCTTGGACCCACTGACTCCCAGTTTCATACTCACCTCTCATACCTTTCTCCTTCCCAGAACTTCTTCTCATTATTTTCCTTTAAAAGACCCTCTCCATAAATGACAGTCCCCGAGGGAAAATGTTTTCCTCTGGGCCTGACCTGTGAGCTATTGTAAAAAAAAATCCACTAAACACCGTTTGATGATGATATGATAAATATTTGCTTGAATCATAGTGCTTTTGTAAAGTAACATTATTTTTCCTTTAAACCATCTTGGTGTCGCCCTTTGAACGATCACATCGCCCTCCATTTGTGTCTACTGTTTGTTGACACACTGTACAGCTAGCTTACACCGCACGGCTCACCTACCGCACGGCGCGCGGCCTACCCACCGCACGGGCCGGGCCTACCGCACCACGTACCGCCACACCGCATACCGCCCACCGCTCTCCGCCTATTGATCGACCCCCGCGGGCAGGCCAACACAAACAATAAACGAATCGTCTCCTCCTCAATATTACATTACACTGATCGTATTGTTTTAACCCTTTCAACACAATACCATTCATTGTTTTTATTCGTTATTAATTTGTGGCTGCTTTCACCAATCGAAACTGAGCTTTAAGCGCCCGGAGACGGTCAGTATAAACTGTCAATGTTGTTTGTTCAATTCTCATTGATGCGACCAATGATTGATCGTTTAAAGGTTTCAATGTGGGAGGCGGGAATGGGTACCGCCGCCCTGGGAACCTTTATTGGATAACCAACACCTCTGCCATAGGTCACCCCAAGTGGTTCGCTACGTTTGGTGATTTAGCAGGGGTGCCCGGGTTCGTGGGGTGAAGTTTGTCTAGATCTTGGAGGTGGATGACCACTGACCAGGACACACTGAACCCCAGATTCCTACCTACCCCTTAATCCATTTTCCTTCCCAGAACTCTCCTCTCCTTCCTCCTTAAAAAAAACCCTCCACTCAGCATCCCCAAAGATGACATAGGCCGTGAGGGAGGTTGTTTTCTAAGGCCTCCTGTGTGGAGTTCATGTAAAAAAAAAAAACTGGCAGGGGTGCCCGGGTTCATGAGGTGAAGTTTGTCCGGGTCTCTCTCGGAACATTGTCTTGTACCGAAGTGGGAGGGATGGATTCATACGTTCGTCACTCCGCCAGACCCCTACGCATCCCTCGTACCTTTTTCCTTCTTTTTTTTTACATTAGCTCTACACAGGAGGCCCTGAGGAAAATAATTTCCCTCAGGGCCTATGTCATTTTAGGGGAAGCTGTGTGATACGAAAAATATTCGCTTGAATCGTAGTGCTTTTGTAAAGTTACATTATTTTTCCTTCCAACTTGGTGTACAAAACAATACATTATAAAATAACACATTACAAAATAACACATTACAAAACAGCTCTTTACCAAAAAGCACATTACAAAACAACATATATATTTTTTTTTCTTTACGAAGATAATTATATACAGGGGGTTAAGGGACGTACTTGACTTACTTTAACCAGTGATTCCTGACATTATTTGGAGTAAAAAATGTAAATGAAAGTTTGGTCTCCGGTGACTTTTTTTGACGACTTTTTTTTGTTTTTTCAAAAATTTTTTCTTCAAAATCAAACAAAAAAAAATTCTTGCGCATGTCGTCACTGGTCACTCAGCCGGGTGTCCGACGAACCTCTAACCCCGCCTCCAACTATTCAACAACTACCATTTTTTTATGTTTATGTAAAAAAAAACATCATAAATGTCACCGGAGACCAAAATTTCATTTACATTTTTTACTCCAAATAATGTCAGGAATCACTGGTTAATAAAGTAAGTCAAGTACGTCCCTTAACACCCTGTATATACTTTTGAATGCAGCTATAACTTTGTGGTTATCCATTATTGATAAATGAAACAATTTAACTTTGTTTGAACCACTTTTATATTTGAGTAAATCCGACCGGTTTCAGAACGACCGTTCCTTCTTCAGGGCAAATGTATACATTTAAGGAATGGTCGTTCTGAAACCGGTCGAATTTACTCAAATATAAAAGTGGTCCAAACAATGTTCAATTTTTTTCATTTATCTAAAATTATATATACTTTTTAGAAAATAATTCCTCTCCTTCGCCTTAGAATAGAGAATAGACATTTTTTTATCTCCTTCATATCAAAATACTGCTCTATTATTTTTAGTGTCCGACCGAAACAGGACTTTCTACCGAAACCGAATCTTCTGTAGCTGTCCCAGTTTCGGCCAAAACCGAAACCGAAACTTTTTTAGACATGTTAAAAATCTATTGCTTACTGAAATTTGGCTTATTTTTTACCTTTATACAAACAGTTAACTTGTGTTAAATGAAATAAAAAAACAATAATTGAAGTATGTGAAAAAAAATGTGCTAAAAATTAAGAAACACGTTAACTACTTCTTGGAACAAAAATTTGTCAATAATCAACACTTTTGTACATTATAAAGGATGGACATCATTAATTGAGTATTTTATTTTAAATTGCGTTTACAATCACAACATTCTTAAGATTAAATTTACCATTTATTGAGATCTTTTGCAGAGTTTCGGTGCGGCCGAAGGTTCGGCAGAAAATCTGCCGAAACCGAAACTGATGCCGAAACTAGATTTTTTTGCCGAAACCGAACCTTCGGTCGGTCACTAATTATTTTAATCCTTGGGTCGGACGCTCTGACTGAACTGGAACTGTTATATAATTTATTCGAATTTCCACCATTTGTGATCGAAAGGGTTGCACTAATTGTTTTCGATCAATGCTTTCCCCCATATCTGTTATTGACCACCTTAACTACGTACATCATATTTAACTATCGCTTTTCATTTGTTCCATTTTCATATCCGTTCACATCTCCCGCCTGGTCATAAATGTAACATAAATATTATAACGTTGCCCCTACTTCCAGAACGTAACAAGTAAAAAATAGTATTATTCACTTGAGTATGATTAATAATTTAGTAGTCGAATGTATAAACACTTCAGGTTCCCAACCAATCTTCGCGGGTTCAGTCATTTGTCCTCCATCGTTGCACAAGCAATATTTTCGGCTTATATGACGGTAGCGGGAGGAATTAAATTATTTTAAGGTTTTTCATAACCTGTGAATATTTGCCTAAAGTGTTGTTTGACTAATTTGTGAAAAAGTTTTTATTCTCCTATCTTCTAATATTGTTTAAAGTTGATTATTTGTTGTTAGCGGATGTGCGGCTTGGATTTGATTTGTTTGCAAATCTAAACTTTTATTTCGAGGTAGATAAAACTTTGCACACTTGACCTTCAAAACCAGAGGAAGGTCACTGTCTATGTAAGATTTAAAAAAACCACCCCATCCACATTTCCCACCCCTTAAAGCAAAATAAAACCCGGGCAACGCCGGGTGGTTTAACTAATTATTTTTATAATCAACATTGTACTAAAATACTTTGTGAACTTGAGAATTTAAAACCGGCATTTTATTGACTTGTTACACTTTGGAAATAGGGTAAAAAATACCACAACACAGGCATGTGCCTAGTATGGTGGTCGAAAAATCCCCAATTCATGTAACGAACAATTCAAAGAATAAAGAAACATAAAAAAGGGTTTCTGTAATTTAATATAATATGTTTATATATTACTAGTTGAAGTCCCCGACGTTGCCCGGACTTTACGTTGCGTTTTTCGAAATCAGATATAGACAGCAATTTTCCTCTTATGTTGAAAGTCAAGTGTGCAAAATTTTGTCAATCTCAGGATTTAACTGTAGATGGACATCGCCCGCCCGCCACAGGTCATAGGCATTATAATTTATTAAAATTAATATTATATTGATAGACTAGCAGACCCGGCCACACGTTGCTGTCGCTAACGGAACACAACGCCATCTACTGACAACACTATTACTTAACCTTTATAACCAACGTCATCTGTTAATTTGCATACATATCAAAGCCACCTGCCCGCTTGCCAGCTCGCTCCCTTTATATATTAGATATATATTACAACCGAATTTACACAAAACCTTGACTTAATTATATACTTCAACCTTCCTCATGAATCGCTCTATCTATTGGTGAAAACCGCATGAAAATCCGTTGCGTAGTTTAAAAGATCTAAGCGTACAGACAGCGGGAGTGACCGTGCTTTATACTATGTAAAGACTAGCTGTAGTCCCCGGCGTTGCCCGGATGTTACGCAGAGATTTTCGAAATCAGATGCACACACTGATCTTCCTCTTATTTATAAGGTCAAGTGTGCAAAATTTCACCACGGTTGGAATAAAACTAGATTTATATAAAAATCAAATCCACGCCGCCCGCCCGCCCGTTGGTGAAATTGATAATCCTTGATTCACAACATATCCATACGTATCTACATATCCGTACGAATCTACTAATTTAACATATCCGTACGTATCTACTAATTTGTTATTAGGACCTATGTAACATCGCCTCATAGTCAAAGCATAATAGTAGAAAATAATCAATAGCATGTTGGAAAAATAGCGATTCTTGATAATTTACACGACGTGTTATTATCACTTTGTGTTTTACATTGTATAAATGGTGGAACGTTTGAACGAAGCTACCTCGCCTTGCACGTTCATCATCATTAATTATGTTCTGTGTATGTTGGCTCTTATATTATTATTACTGGTAGTTACTACCCGACTTCGCCCGAGTAAATTTAATACTCGTCATTAAGCAATTACGTAAATGTTTTGAGGAAAAGCAAAACTTTGATTTCTCACGCAAAATGGTTTACAACCATTTTTGCACTGTAGTAATTTTTTTCATTGAATCTTTTATTTGTAGTTCTTTGGCTCTCGACGGATTTGACCTTAGCTAGAAACTTAGCTGACCTGACATTAGTTTACCTGCGCATTTTAAGCCCTATAGTTAAGATTTTTAATAATTTAAACAGTAATCATCGGTAAATATTTCTAATTATGTGTACTCTTCGTATTAGTAGGTTTTACTATATTCATGTTACAGATTGACACACTTAATTTTGCAGTCGGTGGCATCGCCATTGTGAACACAAAAATATATAGGTATTTTGGGAGCGAGGGAAGGGACTTATTTTTTTTTCAATTTTTATAATAATAATAATAATTTTTATTTTAGTAATTTGTACATTTAAGTTTACAAATTTCTAATTGATTAAAATATTTCATATTCACTATATTTTTTCAAGTTTTATGTAGCTCCTACAATACATCTTGAACTATCCAATTGGTGTGGACTTTAAAGTTTCTGGTAGTGTGTTGTACAACTTCATTCCCTTGTACAGTAGACTGTTCTGCGTATTCGCTTTGTCCTTTTTTTGTAGCCTAATTTCCTTGCACGTCCTTGTGTTATATCTGTGAATGTCTTTATTGTATACAATTTTATTTGAGAAGTATTTTGGTAACGTGTTGTTCAATATTTTGTGGATAAATACCATCGTGTTCAAGGTCAGCATCTGTTTCACGGTCAACCAATTTAGTTCCTTTAACATTTTAATTATTTTTGAAAATCTGTTTCGTCGAAGAATTATTCTCATTGCCCTGTTTTGGAGAATTTGTAACTTATTTTGTTCTCTTTCGTTACATAGGAAAAGTATACTTGAGCAGTAGTTGAAGTGTGGAGCAATAATTGAATTGTATATGGTGATTGCAGTTTTTCTAGAAATTTTTGGCCGAATTCTTCCAAAAAAAGATATCTTTTTGCCAATTTTCTTTTGGGTGTATTCAGCATGTCTATTGAAGTTTAGTTTGGAATCTAATATAACTCCTAAGTATTTCATTTCAGTAACATTTTCAATAATTTCACCCATCAATTTTAATTTTGCTTTCACTAAATGTCTTCTTGTATCCGATCACCATACATTTTGTTTTTTTTGATCTTCAAAATCAGACAAACATTTTCTTCCACATTTTGTCACTGGTCACTCAGCCGAGTAACCGACCAATCTCTTACCCCGCCCCTAACTGTCCAATACCTACTATTTTTTATGTTTTTGTAGAAAAAAAAACAACCAAATTTCATCGGAGACCAATATTTCATTTTCATTTTATACTCCAAATAATGTCAGTAATCACATGTTGAAGTATGTAAAGTACGTCCCTTAAAACCCTATCAGGGCTGTTGTGGATGCGGATGTCTGAATTAATTCGGATATTCCGCATTTGCGGATGCGGATGCGAATATCCGTAACACCCCTGATATGCAAGAATTTGACATCCGCGAATGCGGATTATTAGAGGTTCACATCTGCGGATACGAATGCGGATGCGGATGCGGATGCATATGTCTGAAATAACGCGGATTTTCCGCATTCGCGGATGCTGATGCGAATATCCGTAACACCCCTGCACCCTATATTATATGCGAAAAGTGCATTGTACCAATTGGGGTATTTTGTGAGACTGGAGGCGGTGGTGAGGGGAAGAGGGAAGTGGGGAAGTACCTGGCTATTCAGATCTGGTCACAGATCACGGCTTAAGTAGGTGTAAGTAACATTTAAATTCTGAATTGTGGTGTTGCACCAGGGCGATATGGAAATTATCTTCCTCTATGGAACGTGCCGCAAAATTATTATTAATTTAATTAAAAATCATTAAGTTGTGAAATAACACCAAATTATTCACGCCGGGATTTGAATCCACGACCTCCGGATTGCTAGTGGAGAGCCATACCCCCCGACCAATGAGGCCGTCCTCTGTATAAATGACTGAAAACGTTTTATTGCCACGCCACAAAAAGGTTGTTGTTATAATGATTCAATTGAAAACACCTCGAGCGTGACAAGTAGAGCCTTTTGTTCTGAAGTGATAATAGCCCTTAAGCGGGCCGCAAGCCGCGATTCCACGCGAGCGACTTGACGAGACACCGAGGCCGTCGTTGGAGTAATTAGTGGCCGGGGAAACGCCGCACCGCACGTGAGCCTTACCCTCACCCTTATTGGGCGCTTTTATAATTCAGTCGGTAGTGTGTTTAAGTGTGTCGACGTAATGTCACCCCAACCGGGAACTCCCTTTCAGACAATGAATGGGGAACTTGTTTATTGGGACATGCAATCTCTTTCGTTACAATATGGTGAATGGTGTGTAATTATGGTGTTTTCTGATACCCGCTGATATCTATAAAATTTTTTTTACGATACCTCTGATGAGAGACTTAGGTTTTTACCCATGGGAATGCTGGGTATCTGCAGCCTTAGTTCCAGAAGAGATGTTGCATTACTGATGGTTTTATATCGGTACCAGATATTCTGGCTAAAATAGGATTCTATGTCCTGGATAATTTCACGCCGAGGCCGCCAAAACAGACTTTTGATTGTTCCCAGGTGCAGATCAAACTTACCAATGGTGATGCCCCTGGGAAGAATCACTAGGTTAATTAATTGCCTCGCAGGAAATGTGGATATTTTCCACATGTCCTACAATGAGTTTAAGCGTGAAATATCACACATGTTTTAATTTGTATCTTAAATGTAAATGTATTTTTATGTTCTCGAATATACCGCTTTTGCAATGTATTGGTTTTTACACTAAATAAAATAAATTAAAATTAAATATTTATTTTTAACTTTATGAGTAAAATCTCTAATATTTAATTAAATGAAAATCCAGTGGAGCTAATATCTTTTTCTGATTTTTCTGTCTCCAGATTTTCGATTGAGTTTCGCTTATATTATCTTCATTTAATTAAATATTAAAATTAAATAAAGTTAAATAATCTGATGTATGGCAGTGAGGCATGTAACTGGCAGGAAGGTAATCTTGAATGCACTAGAAATCAGATCTCTGAGTAGTAAGTGTGGTATGGACGACCATTTTAAGAATGAAGAGATATGAATATGGTAGTAGACCCATTGAAGTGTGTGCCAGAATGTGTGCCAAAACAGAAGTTGACTAGTTAAAATAGTAGCGCGTTTATAACCTAGCGGACACTTGATATGCGTTGCGTCTCGTTCTAACAGAATATTTACCACACGAAACAGCACGTATCGCTCACACGAGGACGGGATAATTCCAATAGCGATGAGAACAGTAGCGTGGTGTAATTGAAAAACATATTTTTTGGTATTTAATAAAAAAAATATTTTTTACTCCAAACATGCCCAGGAATCGCTGGTTAAAATCCCTCGGGTACGTCCTGCTACATCTTGTATATTGTTTCTGTGGGTGTAACGCACCAATTTAATATTTAAAACTTAAAAAATTGTTGTCAACCGTTGAAGACATGAAAATAATATAATATGCATTTCGGGCGTCTTTCTATTCTTAAAAGAGGTTGTATAATATTATTGTTCCTAATATTTCGTTCACTTTAAATTGTACAAGGGTAAGGGCTGGGCAGTATTTAAATTAATTGTATTTGAAATACAAATACGTATTTTGTATTTGTATTTCAATTACTTCCTAAAAATGTATTTTGTAATTAGTATTTCAAATACTTATGGCTTCAAAATACATTTAGCGATCTTAATAATGATAATGAAAAATATACTGACATAGATAATACATAGACTAAAACCGCTAGAATCCAGAGCAATATATTATGTTAATATTTAGTGTTGGCAACTCTGTAGGTACGTTAAAGCAATTATCTTGTCGATTGTTGTTTTCGTCGTTTCGCGGTATTTATTCAAGAAGATTTGAGCTAACTGATAATTGATAATCAAATTCCTCATTGCTTTGAATTGTACATTTTTGTGTCATAGTATTAGATCAAGTACCTACTATAGGAATAATTTGACTGAATACTAGATTATGTTTAAGTTAATTACAGTAGAGCGCACTTGAAGTGAAATAACACAAAACTGCGCTATACAAATGTCATGTTCTTATAATAATTATTATTATTATTAAATACCTGAGTCTTATACCACAAAACTTGACAAGTGGAGCCGAGATGAGATGTGTCTTCTGAGCAATATGATTGGTCAATTTTTGCAGGTCTCTGCTCAGCTTTGCTTCTATGGAAACGCACCCTTAGATCAGGGCACTTACGACAATTTTTGCAACCAAAGGTTCTACCAAAACCAAATGTGTTTTGTAATTTGTATTTTGAATTTCAAATACACAACTTGAAAGTATTTAGTTTTTCGTATTTTAAATGCGTGCGGAAAAGTATTTTGTAATTTGTATTTTAATTACAGCAAAGCATGTATTTTGCCCAGCCCTGACAAGGGTTTACAAAAGTGTCACCTAAAAACATTTTTAAGTTTACTTTAACGTGTCATATAAATTCCCATCAATTTCCATTAAAACTAAACTTGCTTGCGAGCCATGACAGCGGGAGTGATGGCCAAACAAAATGGGACCAAAATGGTTTTTACTTTTTCCGTCTGTTAAAGAATACATAGGATTGACTATTTCGTGAAAAATAGTGACCCAATTTGTACAAGTCTGGTAGTAATGAAGCCAAGACTAATGCGTCACAATACGGTATCACCCAATCGTATAAAGCATACAATCAATTAAAAAAATTATTTGTGTAATGCTCTGCTGAATTTACAATGGTTTCATCCTTGTTGAGAGTAAAACACTAAATATTATGAACATATTATAAGGACAACATTCATTAAGAAAATTTTGGATTTTTACGGCCATTGTCGTAGTTCTTCCTTTTCTTTAGTATTATTATTCATGTACGACTGTACGTCTTGTAAGATGGGGTGACCGGACAACCAACTCAGAAGCACCTCAGAAAGGTCATTAAGAGTGATGATAAAATAATATTAAAAAATTGGTTTATTAGGTTAAGTTAGGTTAGGGTTACCGGCTATTTTAAAATAATTTATTCATAGCTTTTAAAGACCTTTCTGAGGTGTTTCTGAGTTGGTTTCATTCTGATTTGGCATGGAACTGTAAGAAGGATATCCTTCATTTCTCGCAATGTTTTTCTCTAATCTGTGATTCCAATGCTAATCAATTAAACCTTATCGCGTTTGATAATTAATTCGTATGAATTTGAATGGGGTTACTAATCGATTTCGATTAAATCAATTGACCATTTCTAATCAAATCTCTACATATTATAAATTTAAGTCCTCCGCCGCGTCTGTCTGTCTGCCTGTTCGCGATAAACTCAAAACTAATTAACGGATTTTCATGCGCTTTTCACCAATAGATAAAGTGATTCATGAGGAAGTTTAGGTATGTAATTTGTTAAGGTTTTGTGTAAATTGGTTGAAATATATAATATATAAAGGAGAATGTATGTATGTGGTGGACGAGCGGGCTGGCAAGCGGGCGGTGTGGATTTGATTTGATTTGTATGTCTACAGTTTTATGCCGAGGTTGATGAAATTTTTCACATGTGACCTTCAAAACAAGAGGAAGATCACGTCAACATTTGATTTATTTATTTTATTTGACATAATATCTAACATTTTTAAATACAATTCAGCAATGTCGGCCTCACTGGGTAGCTCACCTGTGCTGAGGCCTCCATTTTATAAAACAAAAATTTATACATATTACATTAAAAATAATATAAAAATAATGCTGCATAAAAAAAAAGCTAAAATTAAACTAAAAATAAAAATTTATAATTAACTCGTAAAATTATAGGTAAAACGTATTTTTTTATGATGTGTTTTATATTTGTTTTTGTGTGTTACGTGTATGTGTTTTATTCTTATTATGCAATGAGATTTTGGTAATATTGTCCTTTTTGTTCTTTAATCCATTTTCTAATTTTGAGTATTAATTTATTTTTGTTTTCTTCTACATATTTTATTTTCAAGGTTAAGACTGTTGAATGCTTTTATAGCATGATATTTATAGTGCCTTTGTCCAAAGCTTGTATTCACTGTCGGAGTTATTTCGAAAACTCTGTGTAAAGCCCGGGTATCGCCGGGGACTTCAGCTAGTAATATCTAAATTTAGGACTGTCGCTCAACGACGCTCTTTTTTTTTTCTAGGTTGTGCAATTTTTTGAGCATAGATAACACTGCCTTTGTGTTTACTAGCTGAAAAGTGATGTAACGATTCTATAACGATGCCAAAAATGGTTATTATTATTATTATTTTTGTAACGTTCGGTGCAAGGGTGCGACGCGTTTTACTTAGTAGGCAGGCGGGGGTGGCTGGGTGCGCCTCACCATGAGAACGTTCGGGGGGCGGCTCACCCCCTATTATTTTTACCTTTTTATTTCACCTCCACCTCCCCCCGTCCCACCTCATCCCCCGCAGACTGAATCCCTGAATGTTGTGTGACGCGCTACAGATCGTTACATGCACGTTCATTATTATGCAATGAAGCGCATCCTTCAATTTCCCGATCTGGGAGGAAAAATGCGAATTTACGGAGACGGAGAGTTGTAGGCTTTGATGTTTGAGTGTCCAATTTGGATGGACAGCCAAACTGAAGCAACGAGATTGTTCAAAGACAGGGAACTAATAATAATAGGCCACTTGCATGGATTTCATAACGACTTTGAAAAAATCGTGTTGATAGATTTTTTTACTAAGATTACGAAAATCTTAGTAATTTTTTTTAGAAATGTACAGTTTTTTTTATTTTTTATAAATAAATCCATTATTTGGGCTCGTGACGTCACTACATGAAAATATCCCGTCTCCGAAAATGTTCCTATTAATTTTGTAAAATTCCACACTGATTTAATTTTTTTATATGGCAACGCTTTGATTTCAGGCAAATTTTTGAATTTGACGTTTAACGTTCGCCAGATTTATTGTTTGTTCTCTGCGAACTTATCATTTGGTTTGACTTTTAGACAGATGTTATGAAGAGAATCCCGTACATTTTATGATGTCTGTACGTGTATTAGAGGTATAATGGTAATGGTGCTGATTTTAAAATCAAATTTTGTTATATTCTTATTATTATTATTATAATTTACAAGTGCAAGTATATTACATTGGATTTAGTAATATTGACGTTGAACATTATAATGATTTATGATCAATAAGATGGATCAAGGAATTATATTATATGAAATATTTAATATTTTTGGTATGCGTAGTTATTCTACTGTGCCATTCGTGTGGAAAACGTTCTTTTTTTTTTAAATTATGTAATTATCGTTTTTTCGCACCTAAAAAATTATGTCCCGTCTTTCCGGTTTATAAAAAATGGTCTGATTTTTAGGATTGAAATTTTCAAAAAATCGCCAGTGTATCAAAAATACGATAAAAAAATACAGAATGTCTTAGAATATTTGCCTAAACCGGAAAAAAATTTAAAAAAATGTGATGCAAGTGGCCTATTGTAAACACGGTCAAAAGCTCAAACTCTACTGTACCTACCTAGTTTGGAAATACATGGGGAATAAATGTATGATTTTTTTTAAAGCTTTTTGCAAGTGGAAGATATGTTAATTTGTACACGTTTCTACAAACTTTTTCACAACTCAACAAAGTGGCATTTGAATACCCCTTTGAAAAGTCATTGAAAGTTATAGTTATAAAAAATAAATGAAAAAATTGCCCATTACCTAATCTCACGTAACTAATTTAACCAATTTTTTAAATTGAATTTTTATTACTTTTTAAACTAGGTGTTAAAGTTTTATGTTGTTGAGTTGTTCTGTCACCATTGTACTAAAGAGATAAATTTAGAAATTAAATCATCTAATGCAATAAATATCCTCAAAAGCGGCAAAATAGTAGGAAGGATATTATCTGTTATTTGAGGGATATCATTTGCATAAAAAAGATTTGCTGACAGAAAAGGAAAAGATTTGCTTAAAGGAAAAGATTTGCTGACAGAAGGCAAACTTCGTGACTGAGGAATCCCTGAAAAGCAGATCTCTATTCCGGACTGCAGTGTCAAAATGTTCACGTGTCAATGTAAATAAATAAATCTTCTTCATATTTCCACTGCTAATAAGCCCACAAAGTTTTTTACACACCTTGCCATACAATGTACTCGTATTTTTTTTTTTTTTTTTTTTACATTAACACCACACAGGAGGCCCTGAGGAAAATAATTTCCCTCAGGGCCTATGTCATCTTTGTAGATGCTGTGTGGAGGGTCTCTTTGAGGAAAGGAAGGAGTGAACATGGGTCTTGAAGGGACCCATGTTGTAGGAGGGAGGAAACACAGAGGCCGGCAAATCGTTCCACAGCCGAGCCGTTGAACTCAAGAACGAGTCATAGAAACGACCCGTTCTCATGTGAGTAATGTCAACCGTGTACAAATGTTGGGCGCGTGTTTGGCGTGTTTCCCGACTATGCACCGGAGCCGAGGGGATCAATGATGCTAGTTCCTCGGAGCATCTTCCATTGTAATACCGGTAGAACAAGGACAGCATTCCCACCTGACGCCTATGCTCTAAAGATTGCAGTCCGTCTGTTAGGATGGGAGAATCTATCAAACGGACCGCCCGTTTCTGCACAGAGTCAAGGGTTTTTTTTAGGTATTTTGGAGCTCCAGACCAGAGGTGGCTGCCAAATTCAACCGTGGGGCGCACTTGCGATTTGTACAGGGTTAGCAGTTGGGTACTATTAAAGTATCTGCGGGCCCTGTACAGTACGCCCAGTTTCTGAGAGGCTAACTTAACTCTGGTTTCGATGGAGCCCCCGTACCTGAGCTGGTCACTTAGAGTTACACCAAGCATATCAATGGAGGTCCTGTTCGGAAGGTTGCTTCCGTTGAAGGTGACTAGATTTTCATTTCGATCCCTTTTAGACGTTATCAAACATGATTGGGTCTTTGAAACATTAAATTCGACGAGGTTATTCTTACCCCAAGAGAAAATACTCTCGAGGTAACCGTCCATTCTTTGCTTCAAAGCCCTCCGAGCTATTGGAGTTTGTGTGCCCTTTGGGGGCTTGTCAAACAAAAAGCTATCATGGACTGTACTGTCATCCGCGTAACAATGAATCGGTGCACATGACAAGAGGTCATTGATGTTCAACAGAAACAAAGTCGGTGACAGAACCGATCCCTGTGGGACGCCAGCATTTATCGAATGCGAAGAAGAGGTGAAACCGTCAGCAACCACCTGAATCGATCTCTCCCTCAAAAAGTCGGCAATCCACTTACACAAGGATGCGGGAAGTCCGTAAGAAAGCAGTTTGTTGACAAGCCCTCGGTGCCAAACCCGGTCAAAGGCCTTGGAAATATCCAGTGCAACCGTTTGGGTCTCACCAAAACGTTCCAGGCACCGCCCCCAAACATGCGTCACATACGCGAGAAGATCACCGCACGAGCGGTTCCGCCGGAATCCGTATTGACGGTCGTTAATAATTTTGTTCTTCTCGAGGTATGTGAGCAGTTTGTCGTTGATCACACGTTCCATTACCTTAGACAGAACTGATGTGATCGCTACGGGGCGGTAGTTGGCTGGGTTGGAGCGGTCACCCTTCTTTGGAATAGGGTGAATGATCGCTTTTTTCCAACCAGAGGGCACAGAACCAGACTTCAGGGACATTTTGAAAAGCTTCGTCAAAATTGGAGCTATTTCTGCAGCGCACCTCTGCAATACCAGGGCAGGTATTCCGTCAGGCCCACTAGCTTTATTAATATCAAGCCCTCGTAAGACTTAGAGTACATCCCGATGCCGGATCCTCAGCTTTTTCATATGAAAACCGCAGTGAGGAACCGACGGCGGGGTAGCACCTTGATCATCGAGGGTCGAGTTTTCCGCGAACATTTTGCCTAATAAGTTAGCCTTTTCGGCGGCGGTATTTGCTAGAGAGCCGTCAGGTCTGGTAAGAGGTGGCAGACTGGATTTGCAGAAATTGCGACCTATTGAGCCCGCAAGCGACCAGAACGCTCTGCTGCCGTGCGGGCAGGCAGCCAGCTTTCTACTGATCTGCAGGTCGTGCTCGAATTTAGACCTATTAATGATCCTCTTGCTTTCCTTTGCCATTTTGTTATATTCTGTTCTGTTTTCGGACGTTCGAGATGTGTTGTAGGCTCGGTAAGCCGCGTTTTTTCGTCGCACTGCTTCAGAGCATTGTCGACTGAACCACGGCTTTGAGCCCACACCAGTTTCTTTAACAGTGGATTGGATGAAGCCATCCATCGCGGATGTGATGACTTCACCAATTTCCTGGGCACATCTTGAGGGATCCGAGGTCCGAAAACAGACAGCTGACCACGGGAAAGCATTAAAATGTGCCCGCAGACCAAACCAATCTGCTGATCTATAGTGCCACACTTTTCTCTTCAGCCGCTCGTTTGGCGGTCTGAAGGTTACGGGGATTGACGTCGTCACCAGGCAGTGGTCGGACGATCCTAAAGGCGCTGTGACGTCAATCTTGTAGCCGTGTGGCACAGTGGTTAAAAACAAATCTAACAGATTGGAGCGGTGAGTCTGGACATCAGGAACCCTTGTCGGCCCCTGAACCATTTGCTCCAGTCCATGGCAGAGGGCAAAGGATTCCGCCTCTCGTCCAGCCGAGTCCGTTGGTCCTGAGAACTTTAACCAAGGTTCGTTATGAACATTGAAGTCCCCCAGGACCAGAAACTCTGCCGTAGGGAAGCGGGGCAAGAGGTCATCAATAGTATTACTTAGATGTTTGAAGAGTTCGGACGTATCTGAAACGCTAAGGTTCGGTGAGCGGTATAGACACGCGTAAAATCTTACCGTACTGGCAAGATTGACACGCACCCACATTACGTCGAATCTGGAGTTCTCCAGATTCAACAGTCGCACACAGTTGACGTCAGCTCGGCTGAAGAGACAGACACCTCCTTTGGGTCTGAATTTGCCAACGAGGGTGAAGCCCGGGCAATCCAGATAGGTGGCGTCTGTAGGCTCGGCTATCTGCGTTTCGGAAAGGAAGAGAAGGTTAGGGCGTTGGGAGAGAAGGTGTTGGTGGACGAAGTTTAAGTTTTTGTGCAGGCCGCGAATGTTGGTGAAATTCACCAACAGCTTTGGCCTGCACCGGGGACTCCTGCTTCTCGCCGTTGTGATAGTTATATTACTGTTGTTTGTGCAATTCATGATTTTATATGGTTTTTTTTTTTTTTTTTTGGGGTTATTAGAAGAAAGGAAGGTCCGGGAAGGAAAAGGTATGAGGGATGGGTAGGAAAGCTGGGGATCAGAGTGTACAGGAGTGACGGACGTATGAATCCAACCCACCCACTGCGGTGCAAGGCGATGGGCTGGGAGAGTCCGGCTGGAGAGGTCACCCAATGCGCCCCAAACGCTACTGCTGGGTCCCCTCCGGTCACGAACCGGCACAACATCAGCGGCAGGGTTTTTGCACTCGTTGATGGGGCAGCCCACCCTCAGTCGTGAGCCTGAGGGTCGGGCCCCTGTACTACCGAGCGACCCGGACAACGGTAACCGGTTGTAAAGGGTCTCCCTCAACCAGCATCTCCCAATCCGGCCCGCCACGCAGAAGGTGGGCCGACGCACTCGCCATCAAGACCCAGACAAACATTACCCCATGAACCCGGGCACCCGTGCTAAGTCACCAAACGCGGCGAACCACTTGGGGTGACCTGTGGCAGAGGTGTTGGTCATCCAATAAATGGTTCCCAGGGCGGCGGTACCCATACCCGCCTACCAAATTATAAAATATATCAGTAAATAATATATTTTAGTATAGACCATTTAAATTGAGTAATAGTTTAAGACCAATACACATAATTAGCTTATTTATCATTCGCGAGCATTCCCCAAGCTGAAGCGTCAAACATTGTTTATTGATACGAATTAGTTTAACGTCTTGCCGTAAGCCTAGTTCAAAAGCTCCCAAATCGCAGGTTTACGTAGTAAATAATTTAAATGCTTGCCTTTATTTACTGTAAAATAACTTGCGACTAATAAAAAAACGCCTGGGCGCTGTATCTCGCGTCGATAACTATCCGTCGAGTGTGTGTTTGTGAATTTCCTATACTTAAAATGGAAATAATGTACACGTTGTAGGTAACAATAATAATTATACATATTACATCGGGTCATTTACATGCGTAATTATGCAAGTTAGTACCAAGGGCATAATTTAGATTATACGATTGTAATATAGAGGTAAGGAAGCAGCGCAATGATGGGAGTTTGTGATCATTGCGTTAATGCTAAAATAATCATTGAGGCCGCAGAAGGGAATGTGTGTTCTATGCGTATTTTAATGGGAGGTGCTCCGAAGGATTCATTTAGGCTCCGCAACCGGGCTCGAAAAGAAGAAGATGGAGAGATTCGAAATTACGAATGTTAGAGGAGAGCGCTGACATTTACAGCGACAAAATCGATGCGAAAATGTTTAATAAAACACGACTCGTTTAAAATAGAACAACAATCTCGCAGGAGCATCTTAAGTATCACTTAAAGAAACACTGTGAATTTTTTCACAAATATAATTTATAAGATAATAGAAACAGACTGGTTTTTAATAATTTTTGGAGCATACTTTGCGATTTTTTTCTATCGAGGGAATTGGATATAATTTGCGTTTCGGCGCGGGCAGCATCTAGACATTATCTTCAAAAATAACATATATATTTTTAAGAGCTTAAAAACTTGAAATGTTTAAGGGAGAAATGTAAGAATTCGGGTTGCGGGCCCTTAAGGGCAAACCGTGAGGCATACAGACTACAGACGTATTCCCCGATTTCCTCTCTGGATTTTGACACTAGTATTATTTTTTTAAATATAATAAAGATATCACCCACTAGCGTGTCAGTACATTTTGATTTTTTTAATAAGTTAATTGTAGGTTTTAGGATCCTCCAAAAATCGTTCAAATTCCCTGGTTTGTTCGCATCAATAGACGTTTAGTGTACAAACTAGTCAATGTTTAATAAAAAAGCCAGAAGTAAAGACATAGAATATTTTCTTTTGGTTCATGACAACTCAACACGGTGGTACTTCAACACACCTTTGAAAGGTGGTGTAAGGTCATTAATAGTCCATAACCTAACCTAACGTTAGGTTAACATGGTTCCATGCCAACTCAAAATCAAGTCAACTCACCTCTTTGAAAAGTCATTAAAAGCTATGAAAAATATTATTTTAAAATAGCCGTTAACCCTAACCTAACGTAACCTATTTAACCATTTTTTTTAAATATTTTTTATCATCACTCTTAATGACCTTTCTGAGGTGGTTCTGAGTTGGTTTCATTCTGAGTTGTGTGTTGAAGTGCCACTGTGTTGGTTTTTTTTTGTGCCCAACTCTTGTGACATCTTCAAGATCCAGATTCCATAAACACACTCCCCTCTCATGGAATGGCCCCTATGTGAAATGGAAAAATAACCTGGTCTTCAATAATTATCAAGTTGCTTTGATTAAAAGGTATCTAATTTTTAAAAACTAGATCGGTGTTCACAATCGCTTTGGTTATACGTATCTATTTTTTAAAATTAGATGGGCATTCACCCTTTTACTATTTTTTAGTTATTGTGAAAAAAATAGTCTGTTTTTAGTGCTACCATTTTTTAAACATTTGTTTCGTTCAGGTTCCTTGACTATCTACTTATCAACATCCAAACTTCTAAGGGGTCGTCCATTAATCACGTGAGGCTCGAAAGGGGGGGGGGGGTTCGGAAAGAATCACCAGGGGGGGGGATAATGAGATATTACGTGTATTCATTTTTCGTGATAATATTCTGAAAATTTTTAAAAACTTTGTACTAAAAAAATACACGAGATTTGGGGGGGGGGAGTCTAAAACCTCACCACGGGGGGGGGGGGGGGTTAAAAAGTTGCTAAAAACATCACGTGATTAATGGACAACCCCTAATGGCCGCTCCAATTTAACTGGCTCCCTAGGAGTGACTGACCTTAGACTAATAAATATCCCTACTTATTTTCAATTGTCTCAATGATCAATATAACACATCCTCTACAGTTTTTCACAGGGGTGTACCTACAATAATAACCATATTATCAAGTCGACCCATGTTGTATTCGAATCACCCTGTGAATCTTGCGGGGTGACTTTAGTATTATTTTATGTCGCCACTTAAACGACATCGGATATGAAGTGGTCCCTGCTACAACTTAATGTGCAGGTACTACTGACTTCATAAATAATGATAGTCCACCGTCAATCGATGATACGGTAGCCGCTAGCCGTCTAACTGTCAGCAGAACCCTGGGGCGAAGAAAAGGTGACATCAATATAATAGAGCAGTGTTTCTCAAAGTGTTGGCCGCGCGACATCAATAAATAGAAGTCGCGAGACATCAATAAATAAAATTAGTTTTTTGAAGTAAAACTTCTTTACGCACGCTTGACTTGGGGAGTTAGCTTGTGAATGCGTGACGAGAGCGTTATGAAAAGTGTGATCGGGCGAGGCGAACGGAAGTTGAGAGGGGGATATAAGTTGGTGATGTTTTACTTCAGTCGTGTGGTGTAAAGCACACTCGTTTTTTTTTTTTTTTTACTTATAGCAGACAAACAATGGTTATAATTTTGTAGAAGTAGGTCAATGACAGAATTAAAAATGTACTTACCGAAGTACAAATGAATGCGACGAGCATGCTGTTCAACCAATTTGTCGAATCAAAGAGGTTTAGCGGAAAACATCTTTTTTCAAAGTTTAAATCAGCCGCTCATATCGTTTTATACAAAGACAGAAAAAAATTCTTGAAAGATTTCGTGGTTTACTTAAGACGAGATAATTTTCAACCTTAATTGCAATTTCTTTTGCAGAACAGTGCAGCGCTTTTTTGTAGAGCTTAATATTTGGTGCATTTTATAAAATACAAAAAAAAATTCTTCACAGAAAGTTGTAATTTCCGAACGATAAAAAAAATCGACAAAAAACGATATTAAAAGAGCATTTTATTGGTTTGACCTTGAACAAAGTAAATTTTCTGCTTGTGTCTTCTTCTGGCGACAAATTTTGTGTGTCTATTTTGAATCAGCCGCACAAAATTGCAAGTACTTTTTATATGTTCTTTAATATTTCAGAACTATAAAAGTCGAAAAATGGCCCTTGGAGATATAGAATTTTCTTCTGCGGCGATTTATTTTTACTTTAGTAGTTTTATTGATAAATATCGTTTTACTAAATTCAAATAGCATAGTCCCACCACCGATCGCAAAGTTAACCATGGCAAGCATGTACCCTACTACCTAAGGCCCGCATATATACTGAAAACCAAAGATATTGAAATATAAGTAGATGTGCTATCTGCTGTTTTTACTATGTGGGTCTGCGCTTCCGGGTGTCGCCGATATTGTTTACCAATTAACAAATAAACTAAAAGAACAAATAATTAACGAATAAACCAAACGAACGTTAAACTAAATGAACGAATTCTTTCCTTATTCAAAATATATTGTTAACCAATATTAATGCACATTTTCAAAAAATCAACGAAATGAACAAATTCTACAAATGAACAAAAACTACGCTAATTAGCGCGTAGTCCGGCGACAGTTGCGCGGACACCATAGCATATCTCTTCTGTATTTGAATACATTTGCTGAAAACGTATAAATTGGCCCTCCGGCGAAAAGGGTTTATTTTCACTGATTTAAATCATAAATAGGCTGGGGAGTCGCAAGGTGGTGAATTTTTTTTATTACTGAAAGGGTGTCGCGCCTTTAAAAAGTTTGAAAACCGCAGTAATAGAGGGTTCGTGGGAAACTGTATTATTTTATAATTGCTTCAATATCTTTTTATAATTGATTGGTCTTCGGCACCGCATAAATTATAATAAACTGTTCGCAAACACAAACTCGCGGCAAATTTAAAACAGATTTTAAACCCGGTTTTATCCGTGTTTTAGTTTCTGGCAAATAACACTAATATCGTATTTTACTGAAAAAGTTAAAAATGTCTTGCTTGTGAAAACACACGGTCTCAGCATATTACAACCCCATTTTGTATGTCTTGATGAACAATTACACATGTGGAACGAATTATACGGCATCTTGTCATCCAATAATGGATAGTTCACGGCTCCATAGCGCATGATGTAAATGATAATAATTACTGAAAATAATTAGGTTGACCTGGTAATTCTCGATGGGAAAAGTGGTTCCGCTTTAAAATAGAAAAATCCAAGTGTAATGTGATAAACTGTTGATATTGTTATGTTTGTTGTAAGTATTCAAATTTTTTTATATATTTTTTTATATGAATACCTCACAAGAGTCTCAGCTGGGTCCCATCCCCATCCCAATCCCAGCCAGCGGGTTTATTGCATCCCCAATTAGAGTATGTTGTGAGGCTGATGGTAGTGGTAAAGGAGATGGAGAAGAGGAAGAAGAGGAAGGAGAAGAGAAAGGGAAGTACGTGGCTATTCAGATCTATCACCAAACACGGCCAAAGCCATTTCAAGCAACGTTTCAATTCTGAATGGTGGTCTTGCACCAGGGCGATACTAAAAGTATATTCCAATCTGAAACGTGCATACTATATATTATCTATAATATAAAAATGAATCGCTAAATTTGTTGGTAAGCGCAAATCTCGAGAGCGGCTGAACCGATTTCGCTAATTCTTTTTTTAGAATATTCCTTGAAGTTCAAGGATGGTTCTTACGGAGAGAAAAATTAGGAAAATTGCGCAGAAAATTAGATAACACGCGGGCTGTTTAAAAACTGAATGTACTGGGATTGAATATATGGAACGCGGGAGGAGGGTTGGCGGGACGAGGGAGCGGGAAAGGGAAGAGGGAAGGCGGGGAAGGTGGTAGGGGAACGCGGGAAGGGGGAGGGGGGAGGGGAACTCGGGAGGGGGGTTCGCGAGACGAGGGAAGGGGGGGGAGTGGAGTGGGGAGAGGGAAGGTGGAGGTGACGGAGTGGGAACGCGAGAGGGGAAGAGGACGCAAGAGAAGAAGGGGAGGCGGAAGGGGAACGGGACGAATGGGAAAAGACACTCAGGGAGAAACAATTTCTTTATTAAATGGCATAGCAACGCATGCCGGGACCATATGGAACGCGGGAGGAGGGTTGGCAGGACGAGGGAGCGGGAAAGGGAAGAGGGAAGGTGGAAGGGGAACGCGGGAAGGGAAGGGGTCGTGTGAGGGGGGAGGGGAACTCGGGATGGGGTTCGCGAGACAGGGGAAAGGGAAGGGGAGTGGAGTGGGGAGAGGGAAGGTGGAGGTGACGGAGTGGGAACGCGAGAGGGGTAGAGGACGCAGGAGAAGATGGGGAGGCGGAAGGGGAACGGGAAAGGACACTCAGGGAGAAACAATTTCTTTATTAAATGGCATAGCAACGCATGTCGGGACCAGCTAGTTTTAAATAAATTAATCGTGAAATAATACTAATTAATCAAAAAAAGTTTATTTGCCCACGCTGGGATTCGATCCTGCGACCTTCGTATTGCGCAAAGAGACTTACACAGCTCTTGTACTTGTCATTATTAAAGTCGCAATTATAGTGGCGTTGCAATAAAAATTCATGACGTGAACAATGTTTATTCTTTTCATTAAATCAATTTATGGATATGCGGATTATTCAGACAAAATCCTGCCAAAATCGTGTTAGAATAATACGATTTTTAACATGAACACTTTGCGATATGATGGGAGTATTTCATGAACCCGCGATCAAGATAGCGCTATCGCCGAATCGAGGATCAACGCGATTCCAGATTAGCACCGATTGATTGAATAAACAATCCGAACGTAAAAAGCCTATCTCCCATGCGTAAACATTATTGTTATTGGTATTTATCGGATAAATATGTTTTTTTATCGTCCGTGAGACGAAGATTATTTTAATAATAATATATCATTATTCAATGAAATTAGCAACATTACAACTAAAAAAATACATGTTCAATGTAGATTACAAATAGATTACATCCTTACAAAAAAATTAACAAGTAGAAAGTAATGTAAGATCGGTTACACAGAAGTAGCATAATTATACAATATTTTTAGTTGTGCATAGTCTGCCTCACTAGGTGAACCTGAACCTGTATTGAGGCAGAATTTTTTGTAAATTGTTTCTCACAATTTTATTCACGGTTTTTTATATATGTATAATGTAGGTTTCTATACAGCAAAAACTTTATTTTAGATTACATTATTGTTTGTATATACACTGCAAGGTTATTAACCACAATAGCAACTGTCAATGACAGGGCGTTTGGGTGAGAGCATCAGTATAGGCTCGATCATTAGAATATATTCAAATTTTAACATATTTTTTAAATTCTTTCTGTGTTTGACTAAGTTTGATGTTTTCTGGGATAATGTTAAATATTTTCGTGGCAAAGTATCTAAAGCTACGTTGACCAAAGATGGAAGAGAGCGCTGGAACTTGCAATAAGTCTTTGTTGGAATTACGTGTAAATCTTAAGTTTATTTTTTTTTCGTAAAGCACATGTTCGTTTTTAAAGAGATGTATGAGGATAGTTTTTACGTAGATCTGTCGAACATCAAATACTCTCATTATTTTGAATATTTGGTCACTATTTGCAGTTAGAGGAAGTTTGAGAATAATTTTCATAATTGTTTTCTGCTTATGCTTGTAGATGCTCTAATTATTTTGCTTTCAAAGTCAGTAATTTTGTTTTAACCTAACCCTTCCTTTTTATATCTAGGTAGTACAAAGTAAAATGATTTTTATATTATTTGAAATAATGACTTGCCAACTTAAGCATTAGTAAGTCAGGTACGCCTCGTACGGTATACATATATCTGTTAGTGTTATATTATCTTGAAACCAAGCTTACGGGTCTGACTCGGACCCATAAGCCAGTGGCGGCTCGTGACTTTTGGGTGTGCTAGAGTGCTAATATTAAAAAAAATGGCATCATTGATGTTGTAGCCAAATCGAAAATCAGTTTTTTGTATGAAAAATTTCAGGAAGTTTCAGTTTGGCCGTGCGCCGCACGGATTTCCTAAAAATCTTCATACAAAGAACCAATTTTTGAAAAAAAAAACAAAATTGCCTACGACAACATCAATGGTGCCATTTTTTAATATTAATACTATTTTAATATTAATAATTTATATAATTAATTACTGTAAATTTAAGAAAATTACAAAGAATGTTAAGTATTCTGAAAGGATCTCCAAAATGTTGTTTTATAATAAAAATTCATAATACATATTATAAGTCTACAAAAAACAAAAGATGTGATTTTTGGAAAAAATAAAAAAGCTTTCTTTTCTTTCTTCTGAACAATTAAAATTTTGTCCTTTATACCTACCATTTCTAATTTCCGTGATCGATATAGATACGTCCATTACCCCTCAAAAGTCGCAATTGCCCGGAGCCAGTGGGACTATAACAGACTGGAGGGTGTGAGGAGGGGAAGTAGATGCGAAATAGGATTAACTGGTTATTCAGATTCGGTCACTAAACACGGTGAGACCCATTTCGGTGGTCTTTCACCAAGACGATACCGAGAGTAATACTCTGTAATACTCTGGATTGGCTTTATATTGGTTAAAATTTAGAGCTGGTTATCCTGCTTATTTAAACATTCATAAAAACATGACAAATCCATTTTCATTAGTAGAAAATATTATGATTAATGTGGATATACAAATTTTCATTTTTTTTTTGTTTATTCAGGTATTACCTGCAATCTATTGCATGCCCTACATTATTTTTGTATTCTTCAATTCAAATTTCGATTGTGTCCAATTTCCTGAAAATACAAATTTTGTCAAATCTGCACAAATTTTATTATATGACTATTCATTAACATGAGTAATGGCTGTATTTGTTATCTATTGTTTAAATTTTGTGCTAATTTGGCATATTTTGATAGTGTAAAATGAAATTTACAATGTGAATAGCTCCACACCTCAAAATCTAACGAATTACATCAGTTTAATTTATTACCTTGAGGACTGAACAGTGATTGTGATTAGTGTTACAATCGGAAACAAAATTTATAATAGTAACATTATGAAAAGACGAAGAGACAAAAAAACAAGCAGTGATCCTTGGCATGTGTGCTCTGGACCTGATCAGGTAATAGACAATACTTTTGTGGTTAATGTTTGTAGGGTAGGTGTATATACATATATGTATATGGAATTGTCTAATTTGTTTTAGTATTCGACAATTTTTTCTGTTATATTCTCCAATGTAATTTTGGAGGCCGGTGTGGGTACCGCCGCCCCGGGAACCATTTATTGATTACCAATACCTCTGCCATAGGTCACCCCAAGTGGTTCACTACACTTGATGACTTAACAGGGTTGCCTGGGTTCATGTGGTGAGGTTTGTCCGGATCTGAGAGACTGGTTGAGGAAGCCTTTTGACTTCTCCAGCCGGACTCTCAACTCTTGCACCGCAATTTAAGGGATGGATTCTTACATCTGTCACTTCTGGATACACTGACCCTCATATTCCTACCCACCCCTCATACCTTTTTCCTTCCCAGAACTTCCTTTCCTTAAAAAGACCCTCCACACAACATCTCCTAAGATGACATAATCCCCAAGGGAAATTATTTTCCTCAGGGCCTCCTGTGTGAAGCTAACGTAAAAAAATTATTATAAATATCTATTAGTGTTTTAATAATTGAGATTGTTCTAAGAATTGAAATTATGCTTTTTTATTGGCATGATATTGTTTTTGGGGTTGGAATATGAGTTTCTTTTGACCGCCCTCGAGGTTATTTTTTTCAAAATAAGGGGTCGTCCATTAATCATGTGATGTTTTTTTAGCAACTTTTTGACCCCCCCCCCTTGGTGATATGTGGTGGGGTTTTAGACTAACCCCCCCCCAAAATCACGTGATTTTTTTTTAGTACTAAGTATTTTGAAATTTTAAGAATTTTATCACGAAAAATAAATACACGTGATATCTCATTATACCCCCCCCCATCGTGATATTTCGTGATTTTTTCCGACCCCCTCCCCCTAATTAATGGACTTAAGGTGCTTTGGAATCTATCCAATTAATATTATTTGTAAAATAAAGCTACTTTAATTTCAATTTTACTGTTCTAATGCCATAAAAAACTTAAAAAAAATGGTACTCTAAAATATAAATATATATACTTTAATATTATTTCACACTTTAAATATACATAAATATTATTTCACACTTTAAATATACATATATATTATTTCACACTTTAAATATACATATTTTTTTTTTTTTTTTTTTTTTTTTTTTTTACATTAACTCCACACAGGAGGCCCTGAGGAAAATAATTTCCCTCAGGGCCTATGTCATCTGGGATGCTGTGTGGAGAGTCTTTTTGAGGAGAGGAAGGAATGAACATTGGTCTTGAAGAGACCCATGTTGTAGGAAGGAGGAAACACAGAGGCCGGCAAATCATTCCACAGCCGAGCTGTTGCACACAAGAACGAGTCGAAGAAACGACCCGTTCTCATGTGACAAATGTCAACCGTGTACAAATGTTGGGCACGCGTTTGGCGTGTTTCCCGACTATGCACCGGTGCCGAAGGGATCAATGATGCTAGTTCCTCGGAGCATCTTCCATTGTAATACCGGTAGAACAAGGATAGCATTCCCACCCGACGCCTGTGCTCTAAAGATTGCAATCCGTCTGTTAAGATGGGAGAATCTATCAAACGGACCGCCCGTTTCTGCACAGAGTCGAGGGTATTTTTCAGGTATTTTGGAGCTCCAGACCAGAGATGGCTGCCAAATTCAACCGTGGGGCGTACTTGTGATTTGTACAAGGTTAGCAGTTGTGTACTATTAAAGTATCTGCGGGCCCTGTACAGTACGCCCAGTTTTTGGGAGGCTAACTTTACTCTGGCTTCGATGGAGCCCCCATACCTGAGCTGGTCACTTAGGGTTACACCAAGCATATCAATGGAGGGCCTGTTCGGAAGATTGCTTCCGTTGAAAGAGACTAGATTTTCATTTCGATCCCTTTTAGACGTAATCAGACAAGATTGGGTCTTTGAAACATTAAATTCAACGAGATTATTTTTACCCCAAGAGAAAACACTCTCGAGGTAACCGTCCATTCTTTGCTTCAAAGCCCTACGAGCTGTTGGAGTTTGTGAGCCCTTTGGGGGCTTGTCAAACAAAAAGCTATCATGAACTGTACTGTCATCCGCGTAACAGTGAATTGGTGCACATGACAAAAGGTCGTTGATGTGCAACAAAAACAAAGTCGGAGACAGAACCGATCCCTGCGGGACGCCAGCATTTATCGAGTGTGAGGAAGAAGTGAAACCATCGACTACCGTCTGAATCGACCTCTCCCTCAAGAAGTCGGCAATCCACATACACAAGGATGCGGGAAGTCCGTAAGAATGCAGTTTGTTGACAAGTCCTCGGTGCCAAACCCGGTCAAAGGCCTTGGAGATGTCCAGTGCAACCGTTTGGGTCTCACCGAAACGTTCCAGGCATCGCCCCCAAACGTGCGTCACATACGCGAGAAGATCACCGCACGAGCGGTTCCGCCGGAATCCGTATTGACGGTCGTTAATAATTTTGTTCTTCTCGAGGTATGTGAGCAGTTTGTCGTTGATCACACGTTCCATCACCTTAGACAGAACTGATGTGATCGCTATGGGGCGGTAGTTGGCCGGGTTGGAGCGGTCACCCTTCTTTGGAATAGGATGGATAACCGCTTTTTTCCAACCAGAGGGCACAGAGCCAGTCTTCAGGGACAATTTAAAGAGCTTCGTCAAAATTGGAGCTATTTCTGCAGCGCACCTCTGCAGTACCAGGGCAGGTATTCCGTCAGGCCCACTAGCTTTATTAACATCAAGCCCTCGTAAAACATGGAGTACTACCCGATGCCGAATCCTCAGCTTTTTCATACGAAAACCGCAGTGAGGAACCGACGTCGGGACAGCACCTTGGTCATCGAGGGTTGAGTTATCCGCAAACATTTTACCTAATAAGTTTGCCTTTTCGGTGGCGGTGTTTGCTAGTGAGCCGTCAGGTCTGGTGAGAGGTGGCAAACTGGATTTGCAGAAATTGCGACCTATTGAGCTCGCAAGCGACCAGAATTGCCTGCTGCCATGCGGGCATGCAGCCAGCTTTCTGCTGATCTGCAGGTCGTGCTCCAATTTCGACCTATTTATGATTCTCTTGGTTTCCTTTGCCATTTTGTTGTAAGCTGTTCTGTCTTCGGATGTTCTAGATGTGTTGTAGGCTCGGTAAGCCGCGTTTTTTCGTCGCACTGCTTCAGCGCATTGTCGACTGAACCACGGCTTTGAGCCCACACCAGTTTCCTTAACAGTAGAATGGATGAAGCCATCCATCGCGGATGTGATGACTTCACCAATTTCCTGGGCACATCTTGAGGGATCCGAAGTCCGAAAACAGACAGCTGACCACGGAAAAGCATTAAAATGTGCCCGCAGACCGAACCAATCTGCTGACCTATAGTGCCACACTTTTCTCTTCAGCCTCTCGTTTGGTGGTCTGAAGTTTACAGGGATTGATGTCGTCACCAGGCAGTGGTCGGATGATCCTAAAGGCGCTGTGACTTCAATCCTGTAACCGTGTGGCACAGTAGTTAAAAATAGATCTAACAGATTGGAACGGTGAGTCTGGACATCAGGAACCCTTGTATATAATATATTATTTCACGTTTATTTAACCCCTGGAGTGGTCACGTGGATTACATAATCCACTAATGCAAAATTATAGATTCCTCAAAAACGGGTGGCGCAAATCATTTTATCTTCCGTGTACTTTAAGTTGGATAACTTACGAACGCGTTCAGTTCAGCGCTGGTGTCGAGCATGTTTAGTTGCGTTGTTACGCAAAAGCTAAGGGAACGTACCCAAACTACGTGACCAACTTTTTGCAATTTTTAACCCCCCCCCCCCCCGGTGACCAAAATCCTAAGCAACCTGCTGCTCATTTGTATGGAGCGTGACCTTTTGAAGACCCCCCCCCCCCTAAAAGTGTCACGTAGTATGGGTACGTTCCCTAAGTTAGTTACGAGCTCTGAAAAGTCCATGGTCTATACCTGTAATCCACGCGACCAATTACGTAGCACTCGAAAAGTGTATGCAAAAAGCAAAAAATTAATTTGTTCTGATCATTCTATAATTTTATGATTTTATCATTCGTTAATATAATTTTATAGAATGACCAGGACATTCTGCTCAGAAATCAATAATTAAATTATTTTATGTACTTACCATTTGTTTGTTATATATCAATAAAAGTGAAAGATGTAATTTTTAGTTTTAAAAAAGGGGTCATTTATGTTTTGATATTTGTGAAAAAAATAGAAGTTATGTTTAATTTGTGTTGCTTATTTCTAATAACGATGCTTAGGGAGCGTACCCATACTACGTGACCAACTTTTTGCAATTTTTAACCCCCCCCCCACCCCGGTGACCAAAATCCTAAGCAACCCGCCGCTCATTTGTATGGAGCGTGACATTTTGAAGACCCCCCCCCCTAATCGTGTCACGTAGTATGGGTACGTTCCCTTAGATTATAAGATTAAAAAATAAATACACAATTTTTCTCAATGATTTCACTTATTTTTTTTAAGTTTAAGTTTCCTATGCAATTCATTGCAATCAGTGACATTACTTTTTAGAGTGCGACCGCTGTAGGGTTAATGATATATGATTTCAGGTGGATGAACTCTTTAAGATGTGAATTAATTTGGTTTCTTTCTTTTTTTCCAGGGGCCACCACAGAGCGCCGGTCCTATAAAGTTCACCATAGCCGACACCCTGGAGAGAATAAAGGAAGAATTCAATTTTCTCCAGGCTCAGTATCACACGTAAAGTCACTTTTTTATTTGATATCCCTTTTTAAAATATTCAAAATAAATACCATCATAGCGGAACTTGTTTAATGAGATGTCATTAAAAGGTAAGGACACTTTAGAAAGATGCTTTAGAAACACTTGTCACACGCGATGCTATCCTACCCTCCCCATGTAATGCTGATCTGGCCTGCCCAGATCGGCGTGGGACGTATGGAAGAAAGGTGGCGGTGATGAAAGACCTTTTGAGTTAATAAGATTTTAAGATTACGTTTCTTTTGATGTTTATTGACATTTATTGCCCATTTATTTATTAACATGAGAGATTAACAACTAATAGATTAAGTAAGATATTATTAGAAAAGCGATTTTCATTGAGAAGAAAATCTATTGAATATCGCAATGCTTATTTTATTTTTTATTCTTAAAAAATTAATAATACAAAGATATTGAATATTGTCCTCCATGATGGTTCATCTGTGTTGTGGAGGATTTCTTCTATGGTAAATTACTTAACCTATATGAGTTGTTCCAAAAAGTGAACAAATTAGCTTGAGGGGTTAATAATAATAATAACAGTTGACATAATATAAGAAAAAGAAACTTAAAAGAAATTTAAAAATAAAATCGACTACTTCCACTTAATTTTACAAAATAAATTTATCTTATATGTAAGCGAACAAAATTATAACTTTAAACTTATAACTTATGAGGATTATATTCCAATTCAAATTTGCGTTGCATGTGTAGGACAAGTGTGGAATGTAGAATTGCATATGTTTTGTATGTGAGCCACGTATGTCCAAATTCACTACAGGACTTGTTTCCTGAACGTCAGTAACTATTTCACTGCACATTTAAATTCATTGCGGATTGTTTCCTTAGATGTCAATAACTATTTCACTACACATGCAAATTCATTGCAGAACTTGTTTCCTGAGATATCAGTAACTGTTTCACCACACATAATTACAAATTAATTGCACAACATGTTTCCTGTCAGTAACTGTTCCACTGCTTGTGCATATTCATTAAGGGCTAGCGAGACTATCAAGCGGCTTGGCTCAATCACGTAGTTTTTTGTCTATGGCTAGAGTTTTGACCGCATTTTGACCGTCTCCAGAGGTGGCTTGAAGCTTGAGTCAAGCGTTGCGCAATAATCTACGTTATTGCGCAACGCTTGAAGCGAATTTATATTTCTTCGGCGTAGACAACAAATCATAGACAAATAAGTACCTGAGTGGTGATTTAAGATATTACGTATCACGTAAAACGTTTATAAAAATAGATTAAATTATTACAAAATAGGTATTAATTATTTTTGTGTTTACTTTGTAGAAATCCATCTGATTTTTCTTTTAAATTAATGTAAATATAATTTAATAATGTTATTACGTTAATGTTATATTAAAATATTAATATATAACATTTATTATAACATAACAAATAATTATTTTTCTTTACTAGATTCCATCTAGCACAAAAATCACTTTCAAATAGCGAAAATGACAGGAAACCATAGACAAAGGAGTAATATCTCGAGAGAAATATCGTCTAGACATAGACTAAGGCTTGGCTCAACGGCTTGATGCACGCTTCAAGCTGTTGAGGCAAGCATTCATAGACAATGGCCGTCAAGCCGCTTGATAGTCTCCAAGCGTTCTGGCAAGCATTTGTCTATGCCTAGATGTGATTTTCGATAGTTTGTTTGGTTTATTTATGGTTGACAGTGAATTTTGTGCGGCTGAAATAAAATGGAATATAACGGAGACAAAGCATTCTTAGCCCTTGGGTTATCTTTGTATTTTAATAAAAATAAACGAATTTGGTGTCAAGAATGGTACAATTTGTGATCCCGCTTTACTCATAAGCATTTACAAAGCGTATTACAGGCACGGCACCAAATGATTACTTACACGCATTTTTTCAAAATAGATGATCGTAATTATTACGAAGCATTGTTGTATATTTCCGTTGATATTATGAATAAATGTTATAATTAATATTTTAATATAACATTAATTGATAAAGTTGATTAAGGAAAATTATTTATTCCCTGTTTCTCAGATGTTCACAAGACCTAAACAATATTTTAAATCAGTCAAAGCAGTTACATCATTAACAATAAGAAAACAAAAAATACTTGCAGAACTGAATAATGACATTAATAGAAGTTACAATATTATTAAACAACGAGAGAAAAACATACTTGTAGAACTTAATAATAAATAATACTAGCTGGTACCCGGCACGCGTTGCAACGCCATTCAAAGAAATAAATTAATTCTCCCTGCATGTCCTTTCCCGTGCGTCCCCGTTGACCTCCCGAGTCTCATTCCGAGAATACTGCACAAGAGTCCCAACTGCTCCCGTCTGGAGCCAGGGAGACTAGGGTATCCCCGATCGGGGTCTGTTGTGAGGCTGAAGGTAGTGGGGTGGGGAAGGAGATAGGAAAGAGGAAGGTGGGGAAGTACCTGGCTATTTAGATCTGGTCACCAATCACGGCTTATGCCATTTCAAGCAACGTTTCAATTCTGAATGGTGGTCTACCAGGGCGATACTTAGAGTATCTTCCAATCTGGAACGTGCCGCAAATATACTTTATATTATTTTTAAGAAAAAAATGTGAAATAACACAAATTAATCAAATAAAATTTATTTGACACGCCGGGATTCGATCCCCCGACCTTCGGTTTACGAGTCAAGAGCCTTACTTACGTCAATTTTTCTTTCCGTAAGATCTTTCCACAAAGTATCGGAAGACTTAAAAAAATCTTTCAATTCCTTCCCCTCCCTCCAATTTTCTTACTTTTTCTTTCCGGAAGAACCTTCTAAAAAGTATTAGAAAACTTTAAAAAATATATGAATGAAATAGGTAAAGTGGTTCTGAAGTTATAGCGTGACCAAGGGAAACAGGGATTCATTTGTAGAAATCCATCTGATTTTTCTACAAATTAAACACAAAAACAATAACTACAATCAGATGCATTTCTACAAATTAAACACAATAACAATTAATTCTTATTTTATATTAATTTTATCTAATTTATAGAATTGTTTCATGATGCGTGAGAAATGTAACAAATTTTGAAAAAAATCTGTTCTTTTATGTCGAAGAACGCTAACTATTAATGTACATGGGGTCCTATTTTATGATTCTGCGATTGTTTCGAAAATGTAATTAATTTCAAGAAATGGCCAATATCACCTTTAATGAGTGATAGCCAAATAAATAATTTAAAAAAATATATCAATTCGCATCAAGCTCGCCGCCAGCACGTAGATTATTGAAGCTTGCTTCAAGCGTCCTCGGGTAGACTGTCAAAACGCTTGGCTCAAACGAAAACTACGCGCAGTGTTGCCAGCTTAACAAAAAACTACGTGCTTGAAAGAAATGCTATTGATAGTGTCGGAATCTCTTTACAGAACCTTTTTCCTGAAAAAATGTCAGTAACTATTTCACCGCTCGTGCAAATTCATTGCACAACTTGTTTCTTGAAAATTTTCAAGGTCGAGCAAATGCACTGCAGAAGCAAGTTTCTTTCGACTGTTTCTACTGCACTGTTTCACTGCACCTACAGATTCTGAAAAGTTTTCTATTTAATTTCAGGCTTAAACTGGAGTGTGAGAAATTGGCTAGTGAAAAAACAGAAATGCAACGTCATTATGTAATGGTAAGTTTACTGTAGAAGGCATTTTAATTTTTCTCAAATATAAATGAAAATCATCAAACTGTGTTAATTTTAAAGGTTTTTTTTACAATATTTTTTTATGTTACAGAGTGCCTCTGAGGTTATTTTTCACAAAAATGGCACTGTGCAAATTAACTAATTATTATTATTAATGTTGTTAGATATTTTTGATTTTTTTTTCCATTTCAGTATTACGAGATGTCATATGGATTAAATGTTGAAATGCATAAACAGGTAAGAATACTTTCAACATTTTTGTCATCGGTTAAGAAGTTATGTTAAAGAATTAAATAATTATAAGTTTTAATATGTTTACATTAGCGTGCATAACTTAATACAAAGCTGGCATCATCACAAAAGGCAGAATCACTGAGAGAGCTAAAACGAGAGTGTATCGTAAAGCGAATGCATGAAGAGCAATTTCAAAATTTCATAAGAATATTCATCATCACATTTAAGGGAACGTACCCATGCTACGGGACACTTTTAGGGGGGGGGGTCTTCAAAATACCATGCTTGGTACAAATGAGCGGCGGGTGGCTGGTACAAATGAGGGGGGGGGGGCAAAAATTGCAAAAAGTTGGTCACGTAGTATGGGTACGTTCCCTAACCTTCTCACATTTAACCTAAACTATGAACCTAAGAACCATTAAAAGGTTCTTTACCTTGGATGGTATTTCGAAAAACTGTGCAAAAATTACCTTGTTGAGTTCTGGTCAAATATCGGTATAAAAACAAAGTGATTGTTTTTTTTTTTGCGATTGTTTTCTGTTTACCAGATAATATATCTTATGGTTCATATATATTACATGATAATATATCGCACACCTAGATAAAGAATAGCACAACTCGAAATAATCCAAAATCGAGTTATTGCCATTTTCGGAATCTGCGTCGAAAACTACACAAACCACAGAGACACCTGTTTAAAAATCTCCATCAATATTATTGTATATGGCACTTAAGTCAGTCTTTCTGAATTGCTCTACGAAAACCCCTACCAACAACAGTAACGCATCCCCAGTTATGACATACCAGCTGTAGGGGAAGGTGCCTTCAATACGCACAAAGACTGGATTATTTCGACTTAGTCTTGTATTCATGATTAATCGCAGTCATAGTGCGTGAATATTTTGAGTTGATTTGGTATTCGTGATTGAACTTGTCTTGTTTCTCGGGCGTTCTACATATCAATTCCACTTACTCCGGTATTGTGAAGATTATAAAACAAAATATACGGAATAAGAACGCATTAATTCAAAATTTATCACTAATATGGAATCAATTTGAGTTGATAAAATTATTTAAACAATGTAATTGGGCACAAATACTAAAATAACACGAAATTAATTAATAAACGCGTGACACGTGAATTTGATGGTTAAGTAATTAAGCAAATAAATATCCTTGTAAAATAACATACAATATCATATAACAATATTTTTAATCGGTCAAATAAAATTCAAGTAAAACGTTTTTCGCTGTTCCTGAAAAAATAGGTATTTTGAGTTGTACTACTCTTTATCTAGGTGTGCGATATCATATTTATTACATGATAATATCGTTAGAAATTTTCCCAGAAGAGCTAACTTTAAAACTAAAAAAATAAAACAGGGCTGAGCTCCTGTAAATTTAGCAAATATTTAATTCACCATGAAATGAATAAATTGGTTTGCATTGTTTCCAGACTGAAATAGCCAAAAGACTGAACGCCATAATCGGGCAGCTGCTGCCATTCCTGGCGCAGGAGCACCAGCAGCAGGTGGCGTCGGCCGTGGAGCGCGCCAAGCAAGTCACCATGACGGAGCTCAACGCCATTATCGGGGTACGTTTCAACTCTGAGCTCTCGCCGCTAGGCTCCTTCCCCCCGCTGCAATGGGTAAGGATACACTCACCACACTTACTGAGGCGCTTGATGATCTTATGATGTTGAATTCAGATTATTTATTACTATTAGCTTCATGCTAATTCAAATGCAACTTTTTTATCAAATGACCAAGCCATTTTGTTTATTTTGATATTTAAAAAGTTTCCGTTAAACATAAATTCTAGGTCCGTTTCAGCTTTCTATCTAATTGTGATCAGGTGACAAGCACAACAATACGACAGTTGTTTTTTTGTTGATAAAAATTTGTTCAAAAGCTGACACAGATTTAGAATCAGCGTTTAAGGCTAAACGTAACATACATTATAATCTACGCACTCACAGATGGCGTCAATTAAATTATTTTAAGTTTTTAACCCTTTTTGCACATTATGCTTTAAAATATTAAGGTGAATTAATTGTTTGCGCCCGTACATATTCAATATGAACTAGAATAAATAGTTTTGTCCATAAACAAACCCAAATCTTTCAAGAAAGGCTGACTAATCTAATTTTGTATCGGTGAATCAATCCAATATTATATTTGTTAGCCGTCCTGTCACCAACTTAAGCATATATATGCATTAGAAATACGACAGCAGTCAAGTACAATAAGCGTGTTTATACGTCAACGCGTGTGTCTCCATAGAACTCATTCTATCTCCGTTATTCTTTTAGTGACATCCCTAAAACAAAAAGTAAAAGGTCGATAGTGGAACAAGCTGTACATCCCTATTCAAGTTGTCCATAGAAATACATAACAAAAATATTCTGTCATTCGCGCAATCTGACACATAATTTTTCCTGCCAAATTTCAGACCGGCGGCTCGACCCCGCTCGACATTGTTAATTTTTATTAAATATTTTTATATGAAATGATAAAAAAGTGAAGTTACAAAAGTGTTTATTATACATTTATACAATAGAATAAGTATTGTTGTTTACATAATCTGTGATTTTAGTACCATTTTCACATAAAAACATCACGTGAGTCATTTTTACATTTTTTTTAATGTTTGCATTCTAAATTTTAATATTTACAAATGTTAATATTTATTTGTAATACGATAATTTGAAAGCTTATTTTGTAAACTTTCTAAAACAGTTTTTACTATTCGGCTACGTTCAGAAATGCTTCGTTTATAGAGCTTTAATTGTGAAGTGGTAATAACACAAAGTTTTCGTAAAATGTCATTTTGTTTGAGACATCTCAAGCGAATATTCGCGAAAATTTGGAGGGGTTAAAAGATTTGAGTTTGTTTATGAACAAAACTATTTATTTATATTCATATTAAATATGTGCGGGCGCAAACAGTTAATTCACCTTAATATTTTAAAGCATAACTGCAAAAAGTGTTAAAAACCTAAAATAATTTATTTGGCATCATCTGTGAGAGCGTAGATCATAGTAAGTTACGTTTAACCTTAATGCTAAATGAGAAAAAACAAAATGGCATCGATTGGCCATTTGGTGACAATGTTACATTTGATGGCTCTTGCACTTAAAACAAGTATGCACTTTTTGACAGCTGATGTGAATGCACATTTCAATGAAAATGGGTGATATTTTTACCATAGATAACCGTAAGGAAAAAAAGGTTGGAAGACGCAGTGTGCAGAAAGGACATAATTTATTAGTTCATAGAACACTATGCAACGGTTTTGTTTTTGTTCAAACTATATTTGTAATTGGACTATCAATATTTTCACTTTACCGAAATGAGGTGTAGTTTGTGATTTTATCTTAACTTATTCTGAATTATTGTGAAATCAATTTTTAAAATGTTCAATACGAGATGTAGATATCAGTTTTCAGGATATTTAATTTAATTTTTATTTTCGGGTGACAACTCACGAGAGCCCCCATCTGTAGAGAATAGGTACAGACAGAGTCAATCATGAGTTGAAATCGGTCTGTTAACAATGAATCGTCAATTAGACGGACCGCCCTCTGCACAAAATCAGAAAATTATAAAATAATTTATTTATGTTTGCTCGTATAAGTAGCAGACTTGAAATCAGGTTATTTTACTTTAGGACTCCGTGATTGTAAACCATAAACATCAGAATGAATAGACCTGAAGATACAGGTGAGGGGTAAAACCAAACTATGGGGGGCGAAGAGAGGAAAGATACTGTGATTCGTTGAAAAATCAATCTGTCAGTATATAGGCATCTCGCATTATAATATCACTATTTAGTTCTTAAAAGCAAAATCTGCTTTGAATGAATAGACCTTTTTACATGGGAGCGCGAATTGCTTGCCACGTTAATAACATATTTGCGAAGGCCAAATGCTCGCCCCTTTAAAGATTCGCCCCTATTCGCATAGCAATATTTTGTTGCCGTGTTTAGTTAAGACACTTTTACAAATGTTTCATAATTTACTTATCCCTGTAACCAGCGACGAGGACACTGGAGAACCGCCGACATTCGCTATGTCTATATAATATGTACCTATAATGTATAGTGCAAGCTACCGTTTTTGGCGTGATATTTCGTAAAACGTATGGACGTTACTTTCGCGCTGGTCACTACAAGAATGATGACGTCACATATTTTAAATTCTCTCCCCTCCCCATGGAGCGAGCTGGCGCCAAGGCGGAGCTTATAGCCGGTTCCATGGGGAGGGGGAAATATTACGTTTTTATCACTTAGGGCAGGTCCAGATATATTCATATGTCCGTGTTGTAAACATTGTTTTTGTTCATTTTTTTAAAGTTTCTAGTTTTACTTGTAAACTGAAATATTTCTAGTATTTATTCATTTCTATGATAAAGTAGGAGCCATCAATGAGTATTGATGGTTTTAATTGGCCTTTAACCGTTTGAAGTCTGGCAACTCTGCCGCGGATACGTTAGCAGCTCAATCCCACTTTACTCGATTTTGTGCTATTTTAGAACCTTAAAAAATAGCATACTAGCATACAAAAATACATTGTACATATTATGTGCTTTGCAAGGAAATAATATATCAATATTATTCTAGATCAGTGATTCTTAACTGGGGCGCCAATGCCCTTTTGTGGACGTTTTAAAAATTTTTATATTTGGGGGCGCTGCAAAATTGTGTCAATACGGAAAATAAGCTCATTCAAGAGTTATGCACATTGATACACTGACATACTTTAAATAAATTACACTTTGATTCATAAAAAATAAAGGCCCATTCAAAGGTTCTAAATATCACCTACAAGTGATACATTTTACCGTCCGAGGCTCGACACTTAATAATAATAATAATAATAATTGGATAATTTGTATAGCGCCGTTTTTGTGAAAAATCACCTCAAGGGCGCTTTACAATTTATTATGAATCCTAGGCTCTATCTAATTTTATTATTTTCAAATAGATACAGACTCATTCTTACCTGCAGGGCACTTCCGACAAAACACACTTTATTAGAAAGTTTATGCTTATGCTATGGGGAAGATACGACTTTGCACGTGGAGGACATTATATTCAAAACACTGGACATTGCATGAGTTTTACATTTATATTTATATTTAACAGAAGATTAATGCCAAAGTTGAGTTCATATTTTTTTTTTGAAGTCTGGAGAATTTTAAGAATTTGCTTTTACACACTTAGTTATTTACAATGTTGCGAGCCGTGAAGGCGAAGGTGAAAGTTTTTTTTTTTTTTTTTTAACTTACTTCTTATCTGTGTGTGTTCATTTATTGACATGGAGCAAGATCAGTAGTATCAGTATGAGAGATTTAACTTTTTTTATTATGAAATGAGGGAGAAAAACATAATTTCTCTGAATGTAAGTAGCTATTCTGGGGAAAGGGGAAACTACTTGCAATGAACATAAAAATTTGATAAATACAAGAATAAATTATCTGGTAAGATAGTACAATTTACAAAAACATTATGTTGCAAACAACAGAAAGTAATTATGAAATTTCAGTCACCTAGCACACCACACAAAAACGCCATTTTACAACCGGCATGCTTTTGGGGTCTGTATTTGACAGAATCTCACCATCCCGGTGGTTAAGATGCCCTTTATAATAAATAAGAATAAATTCAGTACAAAAAGCCTAGTGTGAAATCCAACGGATTGCTTCATTGTAAGAACAAACAGTACAATGATGTACATTCATAAAAAGACATTCAATATTTTTCCAATATTCTCCGTTTTATTTATAGCTTTAATATTAAATTTGTAGAATTGTAGGGTGATATTGTTATGAAAAACGATTCGTCATTCGACGTGATTTATACTTCTTTCCGAATTAGAAATCATTTCAAAGTTCCTTGCTATTTTTTGAAGGCTTCATCGTACAGTTATTTATTTAACCTACCTAATACACGACCCATCGACTGTCAAACAATGTATGTTTTGATAAAGTACCTAGATTAGATTACTCCAGCGTACGACTAAGGTTGGTTTACATACTTTCAAGTAAAATGGATTAATGTTTTGTTTGTTTGTTATCATCCGTGTTTCAAATCATTGATTTACATGTTTATTTTCATTCATACACATTGTAATAATAATTCACACGCTAAGTATAATATATAAATACATATTGCAAAAAATTAACCTAGCTTGAAAAATCTAATTCTGTTACTTTATCTTGTGTGTTCTTTTCATCTTTCATAACTGGGTTCATCGTCATAATTTTTGATAATTTTATGCTTCTTTACTTATTTATTTATTATCATTAATATTAACCTTAACCCTTTATATTTTACTTGTGTATATTTTCACTGTAGGACAAAGTATCAATCAATTCTCACTGGTGTAATATGCTCACTGTTAATTATAAGGGGTTTAGTTGCATGCTTTTTCGCATTAAAATATCTTCATCAAATATTGATAAGTGTCCCTTTTATTTATTTTTAATAATTTCTTTAATGTTGGTTTTGTACAGCTTAACATTTTGTGCTTAAAAATATCATTCCCGAACTGGTCAAGAAACTAAGGAGAAAAACCTTCTTTCTGGTCTCCTTGTTCAGCGATATTTAAAATAAAATGTCTTTTCCAGAGAGTATTTGACACTGATATTTTTTTCTTACAGCAACAGCAACAACAGGGTCTTCAGCACCTCCTCGTAAGTTTCATGAATATTATTTCATCCACCAAACATACCAAATTAAAAAAATTATATATATAAACAAAATATTATCTTTGATTCAACTTACAGTAAAAGCGATTTTTTTTGATCGATTAACTGCTTTGAAAAGTTACTGTATAAAGAAAGAACTTGATAAATATTAGATTGATTTTTATTTAATATAATTTTTTAAGATTTGATTTTTATTTAATTTAAAAAGATTATCTAGAAGTACAGGGTTTTCCAATAAGAGGTGTTATTTTGATATTCAAAGAAAAATGCCATTTTTTAATTTAAATGATCGGATGTTTATTTCATTATAAAGAGGAAGGTATGCCGTTAATAGTGAAAAATAACATCAGGCAAATGACCACCACGACCACGCTTACAGGACCATATCCTTTTCATGAAATTTTCAATAACCAAATCGCAAAGTGGCTGCCCTATGTCCTCGATAGCCTCACGAATTCCATCTTTGAGGTCTTGAATCGACGCTGGGCTGTTGGCGTAGACCTTCTCTTTCACGTGGCTCCAAAGGAAGAAGTCGCAAGGTGTTAAATCACAAGATCTTGGTGGCCAATTGTGATCACCTCTTCGAGAGATAACACGGTCCGGAAACTTTTCCCGTAAAAGATCAATGGCTTCGTTGCTTGTGTGGCACATAGCGCCGTCTTGTTGAAAGTAAACGTTGTCCAGATTAATACCATCCAATTCCGGCCATAAAAAATCATTAATCATCTCTCGATAGCGCAATCCATTCACCGTAACTGTTGCTCCAGCCTCATTTTCATAGTGAATTTTAATAATTTCAATGCGTTGTTGAAGCATGTATCATTCCATTTTTATTAATGGCGTAGTTTCTACTTGTCAAATGTCAAAAAATGACAGCTTTAAAAGTGACATCTACTGAAATAGCGGGCTATTCAAAATAACACCTCTTATTGGAAAACCCTATACTTATGAAATATCTGAAATCTCAATTCTACACAAACCTTTTAATTGTTTATCTATGTATCTATTCTATCACCTTTCTCTACCTCTGATAACCTAACATACCCCTGCCCTTTCCCGAGCCCCACATTTGAAGAATTATTTTTGCCTTACATCACTTATAAATTTAGAAGTAAAGTAAAATTTTGCGCCTTTATTGAAACTGCGCATGTGTGTATTTTAAACAAGAATTTCAATTGGTCCAAGTAAGCGCATTGTATGTGGATGTTTTTTCAATGATAAACATTTCATTCAATGTTTCCTGAATCTTCAGCCTAAAATAGGGCATTGTTATTTGTATTAAAATTAGTTTAAATCAAATATAAGACCATTAAACTAGACCTACAAATTTATACCCTATCAAAAAAACATGGTGGTTTTTTAAAATCCATAAGTGTATTCAAGCAAAAGTGACTCCCATTATTATAACTTATTTTGAATTTACTTGATATTGCGGGTTGTATATTGCATATGAACACCCTATACGACCAAGCTAAAATGAATAGTTTTTTTTATAATTTTCTTTTAATACTATGTATATTATGTATAATTTAAGTTGCTTCATAAACGTATTTTGTGTATCTATCTGTATGACTTTTGTTGCATTTATCTCTGAACACTCACTCAATTATGCGCCCATTGTCCCTCCGTCCCAATATAACGCGTGTGTGTGTAACGGGGCTTGCATGGCGCGCACGTGGCCCGCATGCAGCAGCAGATGCACGCGGCTCAGCAGCAGCAAGCGGTGGCGGGCGCGGCGGCCGCACTGCTGCACCACCCGCAGGCTCCGCAGCCCCCGCAGCATCCCGCGCTGCACCAGGCGCCACCCAAGGAGGAGAGCAAACCCACGCCCGAGGAGCGGCTGGCCGGGGCCAGGGCGCTGCAGGTTTGTGCCAATACATACTTAGAATTACTGGTCGTACTTCCTACCATTTTCCTTCTCCAATTCACCCTACCCCTATACCGATCTACTGTCATTCATTTTACAATTTCCATTCTGACACTTTTTTACCATAAAATATCAAATATAACCCATAATAAAAAATACGTATATTTTTTCGGGCCATCTCTATCATCGACAATGCATTGTCATCGACATTGAATCTAGCTCCATAGCATGTTGCGAAGTGGGTTAATTTATTTCCAATTCCAAGATTTGCAATAATTCACAAAAATAAAATCGAAATTCAAATGCAGTCAAACTTGGTTACACTAGCTTGATCAAAAAGTTTTAGGCCCTGCCACCGTGTGACGCTGTCAGTCACCCGATTGGATTTTTTTGTTTGTTAGTTTACCACATCTGTTATTGACCCTTCCCTCCAAATTTCAGCATCATAGCTTGACGTTTGTAAAAGTTATGCTGTACCCAGTACCTCTACCATTGTGCGTTTTTTCGATTTTTTACATGTCTGAAAATGGCAACACTTTTTAACCCAATAACGCACCCATCCTTATATGTGAGTTTTTGACCAATAACAACATGAATACTATCCAGCACCCTTTGAATTCACCTGATCTGGCTCCCTGTGACTTTTTCCTGTTCAACCGACTTAAAAAATCGCTTCAGGGAACGTGTTACAGCACACGAGAGAATGTTGTGAAAAAATCGAAAACGGCTCTGATGGACGTACTGAAAATTGAGTACCAGCGGTGTTTCGAGGATTAGTTCAAGTGCTGGCGTAAGTGCGTTGCAGTTGACGGGGAGTACTTTTAATTAAGGGAATTATTTCGATTTTATGAATAAAGTCCTACCACTTTTTGATCAAGGTGTTATGTATAACGATTATGGCAATAGTGAGTTCACAGCTGTAATAAGCAATTACCAAATGATATTTTAGTCATGCTTATCTTCATATAATTGTTGGCTGTCATAATGAGGACGATTTACTGATGTGTACCGTGCAAATAATTTTGTCGACACTCAATACATAAATTGATCGTTGGGTCTGAAAAATAATGATAACTGGAAATTATTCAAGAATTTTTCTCGATGTAAGTAAAAACATACAAAGGGGATGCATAGCCCGGCGGTTGCTGAGAATTTCCAATCCCTTTAGGGACGGATTCATATTTTTATGGCAAGATTGTCGGCTATGTGAAACATAAAATTTGCAAAAGTCATGCTAAATTTGAGCTTTGCAAATTTGTTCCACTTTTACATCTTATGTACTACAACTCGTCATCAATTTTACTTTAAAAATCAATAAAAATGTTTATGACGCTATCTAGGTATGAAATCCTACATCCCTACAATGGGATAAGTTTATGGTAATGCTGCGCAATATTTTTAGCACAGGGGTCATTTAACCTACTTATTAAACGGCCTGCGACCACCTACAAGTGGATGTTTTGTTTTAGTTTAGTTGTTTTTAGGGAGCGAAATTCAATTTTTCACGTTTACGGGTTTCTTTCGTGTTCTGCAAACGGTTGGACATCACTGGTTTGTTACAAAATTTTACTGCTGAAAACCATTAACAATCCTGCAAGCTGGTGATTTATGACTGGTGATATTTACAAGCGATACAATGTGCTCAGTAGCCTTGTGATAATTTTCCAAAAAATTTTGTGATATTTTTCTTGGAAATTGGAACCAGGTGGTGCCAGTCAGAATGCGTTGACTGTTTGAGGAAGAAATTGAGAAGCATGAAAGTGAAATCTTTAAAACCATCATTGTTATAAATTTTATTAATAAGTGTATTTTTCGAAAACACTACACATTTGCGAATTTATTGGATAGTAGAGGCAGGCAGGAAGGTACGTGCCACTTTAAAAAACCTATTTTAGTAATGGCTATAAGGAGCAAATTTAATCAGTCTGAGTCAGCCAGCCAGTGCTCATTATTAGCAAGTTTGACTGTAGACATTTTAAAAATGTTACAGCATTCCTCAAAAGTAATGTGAGAATTTCAGGTCTCTATTTATTTCTTAGAACTTTCTTATAACAAAACTCCTACTTTTAGTGTTAATTACGATGCAAAGAAATTTAAAGATAAAATAAAAATATTACGAAAGTTAACCCAAACATTTAAAAACTTTTCATAACAATTACAGTGATATCTCAATTGATACTTTCTAGTATAATCATTTTCGTATGTCGTTTATTTCTTACAGTCCCGAATTAATTTTATTAAAAATATCAGAGTGTGCCAAGGGCGGATCCAGGATTTTTTTCTGGGAGGGGCACAAGGGGCGGACGGGCAAAAAATCAACAATTACTGTTAGAAATAAACTTGAAGTATCATACTTCAAGTTATTTCTACAAGTTCAAGTATGTATAGGAAGGTTTATGAAAGAAAGTAGAAAAATTAAATGTTTAATAAAGACAGTTTTCTGTATTGTGGTGGAGTCTCCACAGTACACAAAAATGCCTTTTGGGGGGGACAGGTGCCCCCGTGCCCCCCCCCTAAATCCGCCCCTGGAGTGTGCTATTCACACACGGTAAAAGTGAAACCTTCAGCAAACTAACGTGGAGAAGGGAGGCTACGAAGCACCGTACAAAGAGGAGACCGATTATACTATCTCATTCTATCGCAGGCTCAATCCAATAGATGTGTGTGTGTGTGTATGTCTCTTTTTAGTGTCGCTATTTTTCGATTTCATTTAGTTTCGAATCACAATAGCGCTAAAGAAGTTTTCACTTCAAAAATCGGTCCTCTGCACATCTTTATGCCGAGGTAATCATTTAAAGCACGCAAGGTTTTGTACTATTTTACTCGATCTATATCTGCCAGCAGCCACTTGTGACGTTAGGAGTCTTTAGACATTCAAACACAGAGTTGCACGCATGTGATAATATTTTTACTTTCTGGTTTTTGAGTGTTTTAACCTCCTAAATGAACTGTCCAGTGAAAAAAGTGCATAATTCTTCAAGAAAGATTAAAATTTATTGGCACAAAGCACTCTTTTTAGGGTGAATTGCTTATTTAAAAAAAACAAAAAAAAGAAAAACATTTTTTTGGAAAATTTGAAAAAAATCTCATTAAAAAACGTGTCATGAAGTTATTTAATTATATTTTTTTTTACATTTATAATTGCATGATAACCCGGAAAGCGGTTAAGCACAAGTTGGGTCAGTGACTGACTGTTCTGATGCAGTAGCAAATGCCATTCATGTACAAATGCCGAACACTCATTTGTTGTATCCTGGATGTGCGTTAATGCCAAAGGGATCAATGACACTACTTCTTTGGAGCCCTTTTCGTTGAAATGCTGGTAAAATTGGATATTATTTGAGAAGATAGAAAGTTTGTAAATGCTTTTTGTATTAGTAATGTAATAATATAGATTAAGAAAACAGTCTGTCATGACAGATGCTAAAAAGGTGATGATTAAAAGAAAATACATAATGTTTTTACTAATTCATTGTATAAATTTCAGAGGAGTTCAGTATCACCGGCCGATCGAGACAAGTACAGATCGAGGTCTCCCTTAGAACCCGAACAGGTGGATGTTAAGCGAAGGAAAGAAGAAAAGATGCTTGGTCACGTGAGTTCAAAGCTAACCTAACTTTATTATATATTACGAAGCAGATTACGAACCAAGCCGGTCTCTGATTATTACTGTCTTACGTTGGTAATACTGATGATTATTAATTGTTCCTGCTACCTCAGTTAGATGTTTCTCATGTTTGAAGTTCGTTTATTCCTGACTTGCAAAAGTACCGCTTCCGTTTACAGAATATAAAACATACAGCGGGGAAAATAAAGAAAATTAGAACTGCACAGTTCTCTTTTGTTGTGAAAAGATCTTCCAATGAAAATGCATATATTGCATATGTATTTGCATTATTCCATTATCCGATAGTTCATACAACTTCTTATCCTTCCTTATTGCAGAAAGCAAAGATTATAATTAATTTATTGATGTATTATTTTTAATGATGGGTTATTTTAGATGAGTAATTAATTCATATTTGGATTTTCAAAATGTACAATTATTTATAATTACAGGATAGTGATGCGGAGAAGAGTGACCAGGACCTTGTTGTAGATGTAGCCAATGAGGTAAGACTTTTTCATTCATATTTTTAGGATATTTTAGAGATAATAAATAATGGAATCATTCAATGTAATCATTCAATGTAATGTGACTAATGTTTAACAATGTTTTTAACATTTATGTTATTGGGATAATAAATAATACAGTGAAACCTCTATCTACCGTTTTTGAAGGTTCCTATTGCAATAGAATGATTTTGAGAAAACAATGGATGCGGGAATATATCAAAACAGCTATGTTCAAACTTAAATTTTTAATGTGCAAATAAAAGATACATATTTCTTATATAAATGAATGTGTTTAAATAAAAATGCCCCGATTCCTAAATGCTTGGCTACATTGCGGGATTTTTAAAAAATTTCCAAAAAATTTTAATCCTTCTTGAAGAGTACACTTTTTTCACTGGACAGTTCATTTAGAAGGTTGAAACACTCAAAAACCAGAAAGTAAAAATATTATCTCATGCGCGCTACGCTGTGTTTGAATGTCTAAAACAACTAATGTCAGAAGTGGCCACCAGCAGCGATCGATCGAGTAAAGTAGTACAAAAACTGCGTGCTTTAAACAATTAACGAGGCAAAACGATGTGCAGATGAACGATTTTGCAAGTTTGAAATGAAATTATTTCAGGACCAGAAACATTAAACGACACATGCGGGAAAACGATTATTTGAGGTACGATTGATCGAAATTTCACTGTATTATAATAACAATGTTGTAATTGTTATTAAAAGTTTTTAAAAATTAAGTGATCCTTGCTATTGAAAATGGGAAAAACTTGTCTTAACAAAGAACTTTTGGGGTAGCCTTCCTATTATTTTTATTTTAGCTTTTAATTTCTTTGCATTGTAATAACACTAAAAGTAGAAATTTTGTTTACTTCGTCACTGGAAAGCGATACTGATTTAACTGCTAAAATGTTTATTTTAGATCAGAGTCGAACAACCTGTCCGAATCTAGAAAATCAGTTGTGAATCTTAGACCAACGGTAAAAGTCTTTGTGAAACTACTAGACAGTTAGATCGAGTAGAAAAAAGTTTCCTGTAAAATGGGGTTGCGATAATAGAGTCCACTATATGTCGGCTGTCCGTGCCATGGGTGTGCTGGGTTAAATGGTGTGCACCAATTTAAATTTAAAGCACCAGTTCCAAAACTATATCAATCAATAGTATCGACAATAAATAAAGAACAAATTGCACTAATAATCCGCTAATCCTGATGAACAGTATTGGCACTAACTTGGGCCTGTGGTAAATAAGATAAGGCCCTCGTCGGAATAAAGGTAAAAGTGATAGAAACTCACCCGTTGTAGATTCTGGCCTTTCACTGGTAACGGTTAATTCTTTCGTTAAAACTCCACACACAATATAAGGTCTTCTGTATACATACTACATTTGCGAGGTATTCATTTCTACTGGCGATTGGCAGAAGATGCCTTCATCTTCCTGTCACTTTTCTAAGAATGAGTAAACGGGTAGGTAGGATGTGTACGGGATTGAATATTGAGTATTTGGTCATCCATCGTAGTCTTGCAAAAGCCCATCTACTTTCATACATTCAGGAGAATTAAAATATGCTCCCAGGTATGGTCAACCTGAGCAGAGGGCCGTCGTGAGTCACAGACAAAGTATATTTATCTTGCTAAATTCTTATAAAATTGTCCTCCTTATCTCTTGTCTTGCATGAAAATAAAATTATTGAAACATATGCATTCTTTCTGGATCATTGTCTCTTTTTGTGAATGTTCATAATTGTTGAACTAATAAAGCTGCAACGTACGATGCGCATGGGACGGCTTCCGACCATAGACAATAGAAACAAGGGGGATGGGCGATGAGTCATTATTAGTATGCGTTATCAACATTGTTCTCCCATACTACTACAAATTGTACCTTTGCACAGCAGCCTGTCTATGTTGCTAACTAGGCTGTGTAGTTTGGTCGTAGCTCGAAAATAGTCTGCGCGCTTCCGTGCCATATCTTCCTGTGTTACTATTATTTATGTTCACAACGAATCTCTCTGAGTTGTGCAATAGTGGTGTTAGAGCAGTATAGCTTTGGTGCGACTGTAGTGGAATAGTGAATTTGAGTGATGTTGGTCCACCAGGAGGACAGGAAGGGCGAGGAGCGCGTGGGCGAGGCAGGGCGAGGGGAGAACGGGCCGGAGAGGGTGGGCAGTGGAGGGGGCGGGGGAGTGGGGCCCCTGCACCGCCCGCCCAGTCGCAGCGGCTCCAGCTCCTCGAGGAGCACACCCAAGAGCAAGGATGTGAGTATCCCCACCATCTTTACCGTATGCATGATCCAACATAATTTTTTCTATAATTATTATACGTAGCAATTTTCAACACCTAATCTAACCAACACCATCCACCAACGAGAGTTGGGCCATATCAAAAGTTAGATTACCAGAAGAGTATGTATGAGATGGTGTATGTATGTGAACAGGAGTGTGCGCCAAGACTGAATTGTTTTGGGTTCCTTTCACTCTGCATACAAGAAGGGTATGTATGAGATGGTGTATGAATGTGAACAGGAGTGTGTGCCAAGACTGAATTGTTTTGCGGTCCTTCCTCTCTGCATACCAGAAGGGTATGTATGAGATGATGTATGAATATGAATAGGAGTGTGTGCCAAGACTGAATTGTTTTGCATTCCTTCCTCTCTGCATACCAGAAGGGTATGTATGAGATGGTGTATGAATGTGAACAGGAGTGTGTGCCAAGACTGAATTGTTTTGTGGTCCTTTCTCTCTGCATACCAGAAAGGTATGTATGAGATGATGAATGAATGTGAACAGGAGTGTGTGCCAAGACTGAATTGTTTTGCGGTCCTTCCTCTCTGCATACCAGAAGGACATGTATGAGATGATGTATGAATGTGAATAGGAGTGTGTGCCAAGACTGAATTGTTTTGCGGTCCTTCCTCTCTGCATACCAGAAGGATATGTATGAGATGGTGTATGAATGTGAACAGGAGTGTGTGCCAAGACTGAATTGTTTTGCGGTCCTTCCTCTCTGCATACCAGAAGGGTATGTATGAGATGATGTATGAATGTGAATAGGAGAGTGTGCCACGACTGAATTGTTTTGCGGTCCTTCCTCTCTGCATACCAGAAGGATATGTATGAGATGATGTACGAATGTGAATAGGAGTGTGTGCCAAGACTGAATTGTTTTGCGGTCCTTCCTCTCTGCATACCAGAAGGGTATGTATGAGATGATGTATGGATGTGAATAGTAGTGTGTGCCAAGACTGAATTGTTTTGCGGTCCTTCCTCTCTGCATACCAGAAGGGTATGTATGAGATGATGTATGAATGTGAATAGGAGTGTGTGCCAAGACTGAATTGTTTTGCAGTCCTTCCTCGCTGCATACCAGAAGGGTACGTATGAAATAGTGTATGAATGTGAACAGGAGTGTGTGCCAAGACTGAATTGTTTTGCGGTCCTTCCTCTCTGCATACCAAAAGGGTATGTATGAAATAGTGTATGAATGTGAACAGGAGTGTGTGCCAAGACTGAATTGTTTTGCGGTCCTTCCTCTCTGCATACCAGAAGTGTATGTATGAGATGATATATGAAGGTGAATAGGAGTGTGTGACAAGACTGAATTGTTTTGCAGTCCTTCCTCTCTGCATACCAGAAGGGTATGTATGAGATGATATATGAAGGTGAATAGGAGTGTGTGACAAGACTGAATTGTTTTGCAGTCCTTCCTCTCTGCATACCAGAAGGGTATGTATGAGATGATATATGAATGTGAATTGGGGTGTGTGACAAGGCTGAATTGTTTTGCGGTCCTTCCTCTCTGCATACCAGAAGGGTATGGTAAACAGCGTGGTAGTAGGTTAGTTAACCTAACCAAATATGCATGTTACCAAATAATTTATACGCTATACCAATGCTTACATAAGAGCAGCTCTGGGGCGAACTCTAACCTCGAAGGTTTCTAGAAATATAAGATTCACTCATGTGGATTGTAAATAGACAAAGTGATACATATATAATAAAATCCCAATAATTCTTTCACTATCCCAATAGAAACCTCCACGCGTGTAATGTTATCAAATTAATATTCGCTTTATGCTTTCCCTATCTCAACTTCTATAACCTGACAAAGGTTTTAATATTGGTAATCCAAGAATTATTCTTACCATAATATCAACTATCCATAATAAGCTTAATTTTGACTAATTACGCATGAAATCACAAATTATATATCAAATGAAAAAAATAATTGCATTTGTCTAAAATAATTCCTCTCCCAGTCAAATAATACTAATTAACTCTAAGGTGTACATGAAAATAATGTTTCTTAATAATTTGACCCAACTAAAAATATAAAGTAATCTAGAGATGCCACCAATATTCTGCTACTATTCGGTATTCGGCCTATTCGGCTACTTTTATGCCTATTCGGTATTCGGCCGAATATGAATTGCGAATCATTCGGCCGAAAACTGAATATCAAATCATGAAAGAAAAATGCATATTGACCGGTCAGTGGTTGAGTGGGCATCGCGTTTGGGTCCCACCCAGGCGTTCCGTGTTTGATTCCTCGCTGGTTAAGTCCTCCATCACGACTCAAGCAACATTTTCTGCTTACTGTGAACATTATTTTTATGTAACAGTGGTAGTAGGAGATTTTCAAATATTGTCGGGTTATTCGTGATCCGGGAATTTTTGGTCTTTCTTTATTAAAATTTATTATTTTGTATAAATTTAATATTTATTTTCTTCACTACAAGTTTCATAATATTCCCAAATAGGTGATTTTTTTATTAAATGGTGCCATTTCGTAAAGCTTTTTACGAACAGACAGTCGTGTTACACACCATAAGTAATTTTTATTTTATTTTATTTATTAACAGAAACAAACAGTACAAAAGATAATTTGTTTAAAAAATTACAATTTATAAGTATATTACATGGTAGGTACCTATTATGTGTTTCATTGTAGTGTCTTATTTATGGTATGCGTATTAAGTAATTACCGGGTGATGTATGTAGTGGGAAGGTGTGTGTGTGAGTGTGTGAGTATGTGTGTATGTATGTGTGCGCATTGAACAAATTAAGCAAATTAATGCAAATTAATTAATTAGTGCAAATTAGTGCAAATTAATTAGTGCAAAAATTAATTAGTGCAAATTAATACAATTTGATATATATATATTTTTTTTTACAAACTCTACAGAGGAGACCTTGAGGAAAATTATTTTCTTCAGGGCCTATGTCATCTTTGGGGATGCTGTGTGGAGGGTCTTTCTGAGGAAAGGAAGGAGTGAACATGGGTCTTGAAGAGACGAGGAGGGAGGAAACACAGAGGCCGGCAAATCGTTCCACAGCCGAGCTGTTGAACTCAAGAACGAGTCGTAGAAACGACCCGTTCTCATGTGACTAATGTCAACCGTGTACAAATGTTGGGCGTGTGTTTGGCGTGTTTCCCAAAAAATGGCCTCTTGAAAACTCTTGAAAAAAAATTTGTAAAATGGCCTCTTGGAAACTTCAATAAGACGAATACTTGAAAATGGCCTCTTGGAAACTTCAATAAGACGAATACTTGAAAATGGCCTCTTGGAAACTTCAATAAGCTGAATAATTGAATGTAGTAAAAGTTGCATTTATTGCTTGTTAAAAATATAAAGAAATTTTGACTTGGCTGAAACTTACTTTGAATTTGTCCCAAACAATTTTTTACTTTAAAATGGAAGAGTATGAAATGAACAATTGCCTGATATTTATAAACAACACCTTAGACCGTTAGGAGGGAATTTATGTACCTATGTAACCTAAAATATGCAAGATAGTACTGATCTCTATTGTTAATAAAACAGATATCTTACTAAAACCAAATACCCCAGATACTAGTAAAATATTGGTAGTATTTATTTGTATTGGCTGGCAACTTTGGCTGCTAGTGAAGTATATTGCGTTCTTTCCAGACCAATGGCTGCAAATAAATGAATTTGGCTTATAACTGAACACAAAACTAAGAGCCGCTTTAATTTTTTTTATGTTTGAACAAATAAATAGTAAGGTTGTGTGTGTAGATTATCTCATATTTATTTTTTTTACGTTTCATAATAATGTTGTAAAGTAAAATAAAGAAAATATTTCTCAAAAAATCCATAAAATCTATGATAGCAAACCAAGTGGCGCCGCTAGGAGGCGCAAGTGTAGCATAATTGCCTTCAGAATGTATGGAAATGTCAGAAGTTGGAGGTATTATTACTATTCTACAGTATTTGCTAACAGAAACGGAACAAATAATGATTTGTGACTAGACTGTTTTGTTATTTTTTTACAGAAATTAATGTTCTATTCAAGGAGAAGCGAGATTATTTTCTACTTGTCAGTATATATATGTCAGCAGATTTTTTTTATTTAGTGTTTGATTCATACGTTGTTAAAATTGTAGGAGAAACCGGGGACGCCCAGCTCCACCAAGGGCCGCTCTCTGACACCCACCTCGGCCGTGGCGGGGGCGGGGAAAGGCGGCGGCAACGGCAGCGCGGGCAGCGGCGCCGGCGGGCCCTACTCGCCCTACCCGCCGCCCGGCCCGCCCTACCACCGCCCGCCCCCGCAGCCTCCGGGCTCGCAGGGCTATCCCGACTCGCCGCGCTCCAATGGGGTAGCCGCTGGAAAACCGTGAGTTGACTTCTTTTTAAGTTTGAAATTGATCAAAGTTGATGTCATCTCCTATAATAAGCTTTGAAAATAACAATACCATCTAAAACCAATCAGTTACAAAGGAAGCCTCCATCCAACCGTGAGATAATGTTCGAATCTAAATTTGATTAGTTAGTGGTTGAGTTGACAGATGCGCCTGGTTTCCACCCAGACATTGTGCATTCAATTCCTCCGCTAGCTTAATCCTCCATCATTATTGCCCAAGCAACATTTTCAAATAAGGAAGAATTAAAATATTTTGAGAGAATTAAATATTTGTAACCCGGGAATGTTTGTCTTTCTTTAAAACAAAACAAAAAAAACTAGATCTTAGATGTATTTCACATCTTTCACAGCAACATTGATCACAAGAACCACAAAAATATCTTCCTGAAGGCACCATCATTATCTCTGGATTGGTTTTGCTTAATTGTTAGAATCAAAAATATTTTGAAGTTCATGGAGGTCAAAATAGTTATTGTGCCAGACAGGGTGAGGCACACAAGAACTGAAAGAAGCTGGAGGGGCCAATCCACGGAGGCGCCAAGATGTCCGGAGAACATCTTCCCGGTTGCCGGCTTGGAGAGCTGGTCTGAGTTTATCCAATGGCTCCTTCCTTCTAACGTAGCTGGGTCTGGTCCTGGGAGTGTAGGGTATCCGTGGTCCATGATGAATCCATGGTCAGAAGAAAACCAGGCGTATGCATGCAGGTCAGCCGAGTGATTCTATATCTTTTGCGGGTTCATTATCGAGTTAACGGACGTGATCTCCTAACAGATTTATTCGCTTTTTCTATATACAACGTACATAAAATGAATAAATATGTAATCTTGCCTACTTGCAGGAATTCATGTTTAAAACGATTTAAACTAAAATGTGTGATTGTAAATATGTAAAAATGACACAAATCTGACGGTAGATCACGTCCATTATCTCGATAACGATCCCACAAAAGATATAGAATCGCTGGGCAGAGCGAGGTGTAGTGTGCAGGCGGAGAGAGTTGTTGACGAGATGGGTAGTGCCGGTGAACTAACTAATTATGGTTTTTTTATGCCTTTTCGCCGGCCGCTCTCTTTGCCTGCTCGCTTACCTCCAGTCCGATGATTTATTTATTTAGCATAAAATAATTACAAGCATTTTACATAGATAATACAATTCAAATATATATGCTCATTTTTTTGTGTTGACTTATATGACCGTAATATTTATATTTAACTATTTGCAGTGCGTACTCCTTCCACACGTGCGGAGGCCCCTTACAGCCGGTGCCCTTTCCGGCGGACGCTCTGATAGGTCCCGGCATACCCAGAGGAGCGAGGCAAGCTACTACTCTGCCGCATGGAGAAGTAAGTCACCATTTTTTTACCTTACCTGTTATCTCATTCCATATGTTCGGAGCCCCTTACAGCTGGTGCCCTCTCCAGCATACCCAGAGTAGCGAAGCAAGCTACTACTACATTAATATACTAGTTATTAACCATTCCATTTGGTGTTGTTTAGGTTGTGTGTGCAGTGGCCCTCTCCCAGAGTGGCCCCAGCAGACATGCCTACACGGGGGGCAAGGGCTGCGTTAAGCTGTGGGACATCACCACTCCGGCCACCTGCTCCAAACCTCTGTCGCAGCTTGACTGCTTGGTATGAACTATAATGTAATATGTATATGTATAAAAAATATCATCAAATACTTTTAACCTGTCAAAGGCTGGCAAATTCCAGGAAAAATACGGAAATTTTGTAAAAAAACACGATTTTGAATTTTGAATTGAATGTTTTGTGGATTAATTTTGAGTTATTGAATATTTTATTGACCGAAACACATTCCTAGAACAATAAACTATGTACCAAAACCACATTACTTTCGTTAATTACGTAAATTTATAGGTTTTACAATGTTTTAGTCGAGGAACATGCATCAGCTTTGACAGCTAAAATTTGCGGCAAATCTGACATTCTTATACCACAGATAAAATTGTTCAAAAATATTCTGTGGTTGCAAGGTGAATGAAATCTTATGGGGTAATGTTGGCGCAAGCGATTCTGACCGTGTTCTTCATACAAATTCTGTACATAGAAGGGTCAAAATCGCAGACCAACACATTTATTTCGAAATATTTTTTTCGCGCATGCGCACAAACTGCGTGCATATGAGCAGCTCCGGCCGATTAGAGGTTAAAGCCCTGGACAGAGCATTAGTGTGGTATTGTATGAATGATATTGAAGTCTCCTGAATATAATAATTAAAATAAAATGAGTCCAAGACAAAATTGTTAATTTTGAATTTGAAATATGAGATGATCAAAAACGACTTAAAAATAAGAGGTCTCAATGGCCGAGTTGGTTGAGGCCCCTGTCCCGGTAAGACGAGAGATCCTGGGTTTGAATCCCAGTTGTGACTGTTACCTTTTTATTTTTCTGAATTATTCTTTTGTCATATTTTCATTTAGATTTATTAGTATTATTATCAATTATTTTATCAATGATATATTACATTGATGGGAATAACCTTATAAAACTTATTATCAAAGAGAGTTATTCTATTAAAAATTACAGTATTTTGGTTTAACACATATTAAAGGAAATTTTTTAATCTGAATGTGGCCCCATCTTGGAATAGCATTAGCGAAGTATAGTTAGAACCTTATGCAATTAATTATTGTGCTCTAGCTGGTTGCATGTGTTTCCATCTGCATGTTCAGGTAAGTACAGTAGAATTCGGATATAACGACTTCGCTTATCCCTTTCCGACTGGCAAAAAATGTCAAAATTTTGATGGGCCTGACCAGTAAAGCTCTTAATTATGATTTCTTGGGGCTGGGCGACTTACTGATTTAACCACGTGCGCGTGATAGTGCCCAGCATAAGCAGCTACCGCACGATCGATCGACACCGGTGTGGTTCCCTTAAAACAGATTTATTTGCTGAAAAGATTTTTTTAGCCGGTCGGAAAGGGTTATAACGACTTACCGTTTTTAGCAACTACAATGTAAACTCAAGTTAGGTTTCATTGTTAAGAACTAGGAAAACATGTCCATTTAGTATGACTCCATTTTAAGTGACCAACTGCTTAAAGCGACCTATTTTGACCTATTTTAATGATAATTAATGAATGACTGACGCGCAGTGTTTTGTATACAACGCACCAATACCTACGCACCAATACCTCGCCGCCACGCACCTCGCCTACTCCCTGTGCCCGGCTACTTCTCCGCGCGCTAACACCTATCCTTATTAGCACGCGTAAATCACAGTCAGTATTTATCATCTGTTGTGACTAGATTAAAAGCGACACAATGAGTTCCGTGAGGCGAAAGTGTTTTTCAATTGAAGAAAAAAGTGCTGTATTACACAGTTTAGAAGCCGGTGAATCAAATATAACCCTTGCGAAGGAGTTTGGTGTGTCTCATGTAAAAGCAGGCTTAAATTATCTGGCCATTTTGTACGTCGTCCGGTTAGTATGACAAAGTACCGCCGGCCCCTTGAGGGTCGTTATATCCGGATTCTACTGTATATGTCCTATGTAAAAAAGATTCTTCAAAATATGTTAAACTAAAATACTTCACATAAGATCCAACCTCATAATCAAAAATTTGTAAAAAGATTATAAGAAATACAATTACGTATTTGCAAAAGTTTGACATCAAATATCTCAGAACAAGGCAGAGTGAAGTTGCCCTGCCCAACCAAAGTGATGAAATATGAATGGACAATATTCTTTTCTATATGTACCCCTGTATTAAATGAATATTGTGTTAATTTCAGCAACGTGATAACTATATCCGTTCAGTGAAGCTGTTACCAGACGGGCGGACGCTAATAGTGGGCGGGGAGGCCTCCAACCTGTCCATATGGGATCTGGCCAGCCCCACTCCCAGAATAAAGGCTGAACTGACGTCCAGCGCCCCGGCCTGCTACGCGCTGGCCATTAGCCCTGATTCAAAGGTAATCATATCATTTCTGATCGATGATTTTAAAAATTAAACGACAAAGGATCTTTCAATCTGTTTAAACAATATAGACTAAAATCAACACCCTAAAATGTTACAACAAATTAAAAATTTTATCTTCTATTTAACCATCAAATAATAATACATATTCCGCACATCCCGTAGAAAAGTGTCATAAATCAAAATGTTAATTTTACAGGCGAGTGAAAACAGATGAATGAATGATGAACAAGTGATCCCGTTGAAAAGAGATACGTTCTAGCGAATCTTGTGGAGATGGAGTGGGGCAATGATAATCACAATCATTTTACTTTTCAGAGATAAAATGTAAAATTTTGATTTATGACACTTTTCTATGAGATGTGTGTTTTATTACGGGTATAATGGCATCCATAAATTTTTTTTTGTGAAAGTTTGTGAATGTTGAATGTTATGAATTGAATTTCTGGAATACGACTTTGTAATTTTATTGCGTCTTCTGGTTTTGCATAATGTGTATAAATAATTTTTTCTTTAATTTTTTAGGTGTGCTTTAGTTGCTGCTCAGATGGAAACATAGCTGTTTGGGATTTACATAATCAAACTTTAGTAAGACAGTTCCAAGGTAAAGATTTTTCACTTTGAAAAAGAAATTATTATTCCATTATAATTTTATTATTAGGAATTATTTACATTAAGAGGAATATAAACGCTAGAAATATGTCGAATCTCATGCCTGCAAAATTTTAAAATCGAGCGTCTTTTTGCACGAGGCTAGTAAGCGAAAAAGTGGTTTTTATTTATTTTGTGCATAATTTTATAAGAACGAAAAAAAGTTAGAACATAGATAAAGTCAAAAATAGTCTTAGCCGTAAAGGGGTATTTTTTAAAAATTGTTACTTACACTCCATAGTTAAGTCATGAGAAAACATTTTTTTTAGTGGTTTACGCTTATATTTTTTGTTACGTAAATAATAATTTTATTGTAATTCCAATGCATAGATAAAGTAGTTAAAGCTTTAATTTATCCGTAGCATATTTTTTGATGTTCATACTGTAAGCCGATTCGTCGTAAAGATTAATCAAAATAGTATCTAAATAGGATTTCACGTATATATTCATCTTAAGCTTAGAATAATGCTTAATTATTTTGGTAAAGATTTTTCCCTTTGAAAAAGAAATTATTATTCCATTATAATTTAACATTAAGCTGAGAATAATGCTTAATTATTTTACCACGGAAAAACATTCTATACTTAGGCGCCATGTTAATGATGCCGAAATTGTGTTTGTACCGCTTTTACTTAGCTGTACATTCAATCAAGTCCTGCAAGTCAGAAGATAGAACAGTCTATGCTGTCGATGGCGAAGATAACCATCGGGAACATAAAAATGAATGCTCGCCATGATAGCTGAGTTTTCAAACCATCGCGAATCAATCTGAAGAAATGCGTAGCAAGGTGTACATCCCTTCTGACCCGTAGGTTCGATTCCGAGCATACCCAAAAGAAAGTCGGTAGGATAGAGCCACAGGTAATAGCCGTACTCCCTCATGTATAGAAATCTCAGAATTTTTTTCCGAACTCTCTCCAACATGAGGGGAATATTTTACTTGGTGCGGACTCCAAATTACCGACCCACTTTCAAGTCTACTCCTTACTAAGGAATTGAATAGAATTATGAGAACCCGGGTGTCTATAAAATTCCTTGCAGTACGCAGAACAAAGCCCAGCATTCTCAATGGAGTGCTACAAGCCATCTGAATACGAGTATGAAATGTCAGCTACGGGCAGGGCTGGGCAGTATTTGAATTACTTGTATTTGAAATACAAATACGTATTTTGTATTTGTATTTCAATTACGTCCTAAAAATGTATTTTGTAATTGGTATTTCAATTACCTGATGCTGAGGTATTTTGTAATTTGTATTTCAAATACTCATGGCTTCAAAATACATTTTCAAATCCATTTAGCGATCTTAATAATGATAATGAAAAATAAACCGACATAGATAATACATAGAATAAAAACGCTAGAATCCAGAGCAATATATTATGTTGATATTTAGAGTTGGCAACATTGTAGGTACGTTAAAGCAAGTATCTTGTCAATTGTTGTGTTCATCGTTTGGCGGTATTTATTCATGAAGACGTGAGTTAATTGATAATTTATAATGGATGATCAAATTCCGTCATTGCTTTGTATTGTACATTTTTGTGTCATAGAATTTGATCAAGCACTATAGGAATAATTTGACTGAATACTAGATTATTTTTAAGTTAATTACAGTAGAGCAAACTTGAAGTGAAATAACACAAAACTGCGCTATACAAATGTTGTGTTATTATCGAACGTTATTAATACCGTAGTGTCTGCGTGGTTGAATTTCAGAACCCGGTTTCGATTGCATGTCCGACGCCACGCCTTACACGCCACGCCATAAATAAAATCTGTGTTCGTGGATTTTCAGACAAAGCTACCGTTGTAATTTGGTTTCTAATTCAAGAATTCGTCACAAGATGTCGTCACTTTCGTCACCGTCTTAGGTATAAGTTCTACGAATTTGTGAAAATGGAGTATCTCACGGATTTTGAAAGATTGACGGAAATACTCAGTTGAATCAAGCGGCTGTATATTACATATGACGTCAACGCCCGACCCGGCTACTTCGTCGCGGTGACTAGCCATCACTGGTTGACACGTTGACAGTGGATACGAGGAACGGGCTAATTTTGAAACCAGTTACTATTGGATTTATAAAATGATCACCAACACCAACCGAGCGAGCCGAAATAAAAGCCGCCCGCAGGGCCTAGCAGTAAAAACCTGCAGAGCGGGATTTTAACAGCTAGTCCCTGAGTCTTCTGAGCAATATGATTGGTCATGATTGATGAGATGTGTCTTTTGAGCAATATGATTGGTCAATTTTTGCACATCTCTGTTTCACTCTGCTCAGCTTGGCGTCTACGGAAACGCACCCTTAAATAAGGGCACTTACGACAATTTATTGCAACCAAGGGTTCTAACAAAACCAAATGTATTTTGTAATTTGTATTTTGTATTTTGTATTTGAATTTAAAAAATGGTTAAAATACTGTATTTTGTATTTTGTACTTCAAATACACGACTTGAAAGTATTTTGTATTTCGTATTTTAAATACATGCGAAAAAGTATTTTGTAATTTGTATTTTAAATACAGCAAAGCATGTATTTTGCCCAGCCCTGGCTACGGGTAACTTCTATTATTGGTTACAGCGGCTATCCTACTAATTAGATAATTAATTTGTATTCCAGGGCACACGGACGGTGCGAGTTGTATAGACATATCAGCGGACGGCTCCAAGCTGTGGACGGGCGGACTGGACAACACGGTGCGCTCGTGGGACCTGAGGGAAGGCAGGCAGCTGCATCAGCACGACTTCTCCAGTCAGATATTCTCACTAGGATACTGCCCCACTGGTAATCATCATTTCTCTCTCTATAAAGAACAAACACATCAAGCTGTGAACCAACAGGCTGAAATAGCCAATACCCTTTTGTTATCCTTTGTAAGGGCACAACCCTCTGATCTCTGAGGCTTACCCCTATTCTAAGGAGCATTTTATAAAGTTTGAATTTGGTGTTCATGTTGTCGACTTGTAATTTTGTATTTTTTCCAGGCTCATGGCTAGCGGTGGGCATGGAGAACTCCCACGTGGAGGTGCTGCACGCGGGCAAGCCAGACCGATACCAGCTGCTGCTGCACGAGTCGTGCGTGCTGAGCCTCAAGTTCGCGGCATGCGGCAAATGGTTTGTATCCACCGGCAAGGACAACCTGCTCAATGCATGGAGGACGCCCTACGGTGCTAGTATATTCCAGGTCAGTCACGTTTTCTTCTGTGATTATACAGTGTTTCAAGATTGTGTTACCATGTGAAGCGCTCTTCACAATGGGTGTCAAGAGTTGGTGCTTAGCTATTCTTACCAATGCCTTTGCACTTTTTAGCTACTTAGTGTGACATTTGCAGTTCATGTGATAGATAATATGTCCTTTTTCTGGTGTCCTCTGCTTTTGGAGATTGGTTATCATGTGATTGCGATGTGGAAGGCAATAGGAAACTTATTATCTACTCCCTAGTAATCGTTATTGCAAAATGTGATATCACCCTTGAGGTGATTTTTCACAAAAACTGCTCTTCAAATTAACCAATTATTATTATTATTATTAACTGCTCTACCCATACGAACGTATGTGATATGGCCGCTATATTTTCGCTCGAATGCAACAAGCCATATCCCGTACGTTCAGAGGGAATTACCAGAGAAAACCAGAAATATATCATTTTTAAATCAGATTTTAGACGTATTGACTCTTTTCCACAAAAAATTATAAATGGATTTCGAAAGATTGTTCTTTTATCTAGCATTCGCGTGTTTTAAATTTTGAGAAAAAATGTTTATTTTTAGTATAATTAGGTTATACCATAAGCCGTTGGCAGATTTGTTAAATTTTCAAAAAAGATTTTGTATTATACCACACCCATTTCAAATCATATAATCATGCAGTAAAATAAATCAATACATTATCTGGGTATCACATATTTTAGAATTTTAATTTAAGTTTAAATAAAATCATTAAAAAATATATACATACATGTGTTTCTTGCCGAAAATTGGTCCGTTTGTGTATTTATTTGCGCACTTAGAAACTAATATATTTTCGATTTTTTTAACATTCTTATTTAGCTTAGACATTATTGAAAAATAATAAATACTTATACTAAAAAAATAAATACAAAAAGTATATTATTTTAACAGTTTTATCATCACGCCTTTCAGCATTTTTTGGATGTAGGTATAAATTAAAGCAAATTTGGAATGAAATAAAATCGATATTGAGTTATAATTTTAAAAAGCTGGTACTGGGAATAATAAATCTTTCTCATTGTAACCTCCTGCACTATCGTAAGAACAACTTTTGACGAAATGTGGATTTTCGTCCGTTGGCTGGTTAAACGCTCTTCAGGTAAAAAATAACTATACCCAAAACCCACAAAATGTTTGTGATACATTCTAATACATCAAATTTATTCCTGCGTTATCGCGAAGCTAAGGGATGTGTTCGGGTATTTTCGTCTCTCCCATCCAAGTCATGCCGCTAGTCAGTGTACTCTCTACGCAAGTGGCGCGGTTTATATAACTGTTTAAAAACCCAATGTTTTTATATGTACCTACTTTTTGAATAATAACCCAAAGGTAGGGCGGAATAGACAAAGATTTATTGAATTTTCAAGTTGGGGAAGGGTTGGAGTAAATCCTCTGTCAAAATCGTTGTTAGAGATTGTTTTTTCTTTTTGACATAATTTGGATAGCAATTTTGTGCTTTAAGTCACTAGGCCCGTAACTCTGCGTAGCTTCTGTCAAATTCCATGCTAAATCAGGAAAAACTTTTCTTCTTCTAGTACATAGACCCATGAACTAAATAAAATGCATTATGAAATTTGTGTACTACATATTCTTGTTTTCATAATTTTAATGTTTTAAATCGTCTCAATAATTTTGTTTGCAGTCCAAGGAGTCATCATCAGTCCTCAGTTGTGACATCTCGGCAGACGACAAATACATAGTGACCGGATCAGGCGACAAGAAGGCCACGGTGTACGAGGTCATCTACTGATTGTGGGCCACCCTGTTCAGTTCGTATGTGCGTACACTTGTGACAGTGTACCAACCACCACCGCAATATGCTACTTTTACGTTCAATCTTCCGTGGCAATAACCTTTTGATGACATTCCTTATTTTTATTTGAAAATTTTAAATGTAACAATTTTTGTTGAAAAAATGTGCAAATGAATCTATGGTTGTATTTGAATTGATCTACATTTTTTTGTTAATACTTTATTTTGTGCAGCATTTTGATTATTGTTTTTGATCAAAGGTGTGATGGTTGCAATTTTTTGTAGACGCTTTTTGCTTTTTTAAAATCAGTCTGATCAATGAAGGATTTTTGATCAAATTAATTGTTCCTAAAATGTTTTGAAATAATTTTGCAGTAAAAGAATCTCTGGCACGACGCAAGCGTAACGTTAACCTTTACTTTGAATGAATTTATTAACTCATTGTACATACGGAATATTATATTGAATTTACATATCAGATTTGATCAGATTTTATTTGTATTTGAGTTCTTTTTGTCGGGGAAAATACTGTGATAACATTCCAACAATGGTTGTATTATCAAGAGCAGTTAATATATAATATTTAGTGAGGGATTTCTTACAAACGTGATGTCTTACTGGGGAAAGCAATATGTAAATAATAATTTGTTTCAACACCTCAGCTACCATTATAATTATTACTTACGCACATTTAAAGTAAGTGATTGTAAGTCACAAAATGCAATACACGAAAACAATAAGGAATGTGTTCATTTGATAGCCAGTATGTGAATAATATAAGGCGGCGGATTTCATAATAAAGTGACTTTAATTTGAATGTAAAGGACGTGACATTTTATAAAATAATCAGTTTGTGAGGTGAAATTGTGTAGCCAATTAAATAATATAACTCCTATCGATGGCCTAGATATAATTAATGTGTGTTTTTAAACTTTAAATGAACTGGATTATCAATACCAATTAAACTGTTCAGTAGGTCAGCATATAAAAAGTTGATGTGTATTTTGATCGATTATTTGGCCGATTTTTTATAAATTTTATTTTTCTCTTGTAAAAACTTTAAATTTGCATTGTGTGTCTTCTGATTACCAATATTTAAAAATACTTTTCAAAATTTGATTTAATAATGATAATTTTGTGCAAATATAGCATTTACGTAACATAACTTGATGGTGAAGGCAGGTCCCTCGCTGTTTTTCTTGTCATTAACATCTTCAGTTCTTCAGTTTTATGAATCGTCCCACATTATATTTTCTCACTTGTTTAGAATGCATTTTTCAAAAAGGTAAAATAATATTTTGTTGATCAAATCATTACAGTGAAACCCTCTTTAAGAAGTTTTCCAAGGGACTGGAAAAAACAAACTTCTTATGCAGGAAAACTTTACATTTGGGAAAAATTGGGCCATTTTGGGCCAAGGGACCGAAAAAACCAAACTTCTTAACCTGTTGAATGTCAGGCGTATTTTGAAAAACCGCGAGGATTTTACCTTGTAGCTTTCTGGTCAAATATTCATATAAAAACCGAGGAATTGCTTTTATTGCAATTGTTTTCTGTTATATATAATATCGTAAGAGGTTTTTCCAGAATAGCTAACTAAAAAAAAAGATTAAAAAATCTTCCATTTTAGAAATAATTATCAAAAAATATAATCACATAAATATAAACTGATTTTATTTCCATTCGCTTTATATTAAAACTTCGATTTTTTTCGCCTTTGACAGTAGCAAAAATTGACTCGCAAGTCATAGAAAATGTTACACATCTACCGGATCTGCCAGATCTGTCCTGATGGACACTGCAACGATGTTTGAAACCTTGGCTAAAGAAGGAGGTAGCGCAACACGGCATAACACTCCAAAAACAATTAACGAAAATCATAGAAAATAATTTAAAAAATATTCTAGAGTAGCTAGATTAATGAAACCATAATGAAACAATTGGTTATGTCAAGAATGATATTGACGCAAGCGATTCTGACCTTGTCTTTCATACAGTTTCTTTATACATAAGAGTTAAAATCGCATTTAAAAAAACGGGCGGGCTTCTGGCAAATAACACGTTAAGCCACGAAACTTCTTAAAAGGGTTTCACTGTAATTGCTTCTAATGATAGTTTTTGGTACAAACAAAAATTCAGTTCTATATATAATTTTGGAGAAAATATAGAAAACACAGCTTTAAATAAATGATATTGTTCTTAAAATTTTCTCATCTTTCAATTTCAATTTATTTCTGATGGTTGATAATAATACAATTTTTGCATTCTGAAGAGTTATCTGAGAGTTCTATTGTTCACAATATGAGATTGTTTTAAGATCACAGAATCTTTTTTATTGTTAAACTTAATTTCAAGCATAAAATTACTTAGGTAGATAACAAAGTTTAATGAATTTAGCACATTATGATTTTTTAATTCAAAAATTGCTCTCTGCTATCAAACTTTTCAAAGGTGTTTTTTTTTAACAATATAACTTTATAAACTTGTGGAGGATCTAGCATTCGTATGTTGAAATTTTGGTTTCATCAAATACAAATTATTTTTGTATTAACAGCATGAAATGAGCTAAATAATATGTAGGTACATTGATTTATATTTATTTGTTTAATTTTGAGCAATTATCAACATAATACAGACCTCTTTAATAATATTTATCAGGTCCCGTGAAGACATTGTTTTGAAGCTTGGTAATATAATTAGACGATTGATTGTGTAATTGTAATTTTGTATGGTTTTGTAATCTCCACTCTGCATTGCTTTTATAGATTTTATGTTGTGAAGGTCATCTGAACTGAGCCAAGTTCCGACGTTCAAGTGTCTACATTTACCTGATGTTTATTTTTATTTTGTTAATGTGGTGAGCAAAAATATTTTAAATTGAATAAAATTTTATAGAAAAAAAAGTGCTTTCAGTATTTTTCATTCTCCCAGCTTATTAGGTTGCCATGTATACCGGTCGATTAAACTCCAACCTCCTTCCTATCCTCAGAGCACGTGTTCCTAATCCTGACAAACAGTGCCCCCTGGTGTACCGGTCTCACCGGGACAGGAGTACTCCTGGCTGGGGTGGTACAATCGTATTGTATCGTATCGTATCGACTTATATACTTAATCACCTCAAGGGTGCTGTACAAACTTATAATACATTTCTACAATCTTACGTCTAACTACAAACTAGACAAACCACTACAACAACTTATGGTTAAAAATTGTGTTCACCGGTTCATCGATCACCAATACGAAACCATATGTGCAATGATTTGACCAATGAATGCGATGCTGCTGTAAAAATGTACTGTACAGGCAGAAAATTTATTATTTATGATTATTATAATGTTAAAAAATATAATATAGATATTATTTACATTTCGTCATTACGCAAGTAATCCAGATATTTAAAATAAATTATTGTCTTAGAAGAAGCCGTGAACTACGTCAAAACCTACCTAGTATCTGTCTTAACTTGAAATTTTTTGCGCCCTATTTTTATCATAAATGTAACTTTTTAACCCGTATTGTATTATTTCTCCTCCTATTAACTTCGTGTAATATGGGTTGTGATAAGGAACTCCAGTCCAATTTTTTTATTTTTTATGCATAATGACCTAACTTTAATAACTGCATATTTTTTTAATTTTTTAGAGTTAGTTTTAATAGTTAAAATAATTGTCAAAGTTTTAATTTTTCAAAACCCCCCGAAAACCACCGTACGTGTAGTGAATCGTGTGACGTCATCACTCCCAAAAAGCTATTTTTATTTACAATAGGTGTTGTCATTTTGTATGACAATTATACGGAAGAAAGAATGATACTTTTCGATAAGTTAAAACATTATTTAGTTGGAATTATTTATTTATTATATTTATTAACGCACCAGATTTAAATTTTACCAGGGTTAAATTTTCCCCAGATGAAAAACTAAACCCTTTCACACACTTCCCCAAATGATCATCTAGTCAATCCACGCTATGCAATTGCATTATATATGTATAATAAATACAAAACAATACAAGAACAACATGTCAACCTGCCAGAGACCAAATAAGAAAATAATTCACCGACTCCATATTTATGCATAAAAGAAATTTCAAGATATGGCAATTTCAAAAAAATCTCTTCTCACTGACACCAAATATATCAATCTCGGAGGAGATTTGGTTCAAGAGCCATATACTCCTCCCTACCGGGACAACCATTGGCAGGTTAGTCCTACAGGCAGGACGATAGAATAATCTATGATGATGCTGTCTAAGATAGTCATCTGGAGACTCACAATATAGCCTCCTGGCGGCATACCCCTCTCTTCTGAGTTGCAGGGAATGAAGTCCCAGCACGCCCAGAAAAAAGTTCGTCGGGTAGAGCCATAGATAGTGGCCGTACTCCCTCATGTAGAGAAATCTTAAAAACTTTTTTTGAACCCTCCAACATGAGGGAGCATCCCACCACATGAGGATTCCAGCGAACCACTCCCCCAGTCTACTGGGAGATGTATAAAATCTTCAGAGTACGGGTATGTCGTAAAACTCTGACGGTTCGGAGAACAAACCCTAACATTTTAAGTCCGACTGGCACACTCCTTCGATCTGAGGATGAAATGTCAACTTACTTTCATACGTAATCCCAAGATCTTTTATATTTGAAACTCGTTTGAGATTATGACCGAGCATAGTGTGCCTGTAGTAGGTGATACTAAATGCTTTGGTAAAAGTCAGAACTACGCATTTCAAGACATTAGAAGAAATAATTTTAGATCGTCAGCGAACAGCAAAAAGCGAGAAAAACAGATGACTCCAGCAATGTCATTAATGAAAATAGAAAAGAGAAGCGGCCCTAGGATCGATCCTTGGAATACCTCAGAAAAAACAAGAAATTCAGCAGATTGGAAGATTCCGTGTGTGACAAATTGCTTTCCGTTCTTGAGGTAACTTTAAAAAAACTTTAACATCCGAAGGGAAAAACACATATGGGCAAGTTTTGTGAGTAAGATATCGTGATTCACAGTACCAAAGACTTTGGAGAAGTAGTTATGCGAACATTCTACTCGGTATCCGCTGTCTAGGGACCTAGCAATAGAGTCAGTGAAAACCATCAGATTGGTTTCAGTGGATCTTCCTTTCCTGAAACTATGCTGTTCGGGGATAACGTATGCGTCTATCTGAGGCACAAAAAATTTATGAATTAATTTTTCAAATAGTTTAGAAGAAGCTGGATAGTATGGCAACTGGTCTATAATTTTCGATTAACTTTTTCGATCCTTATTTAAAAATAGGACATGTTTGGGAAGTTTTCTATACTTCAGGAAAAGTGAAAGTACTTTTTTTTTTACATTAACTCCACTCAGGAGGCCCTGAGGAAAATAACTTCCCTCAGGGCCTATGTCATCTTTGAAGACGCTGTGTGGAGGGTCTTTTTGAGGAAAGGAAGGAGTGAACATGGGTCTTGAAGAGACCCATGTTGTAGGAGGGAGGAAACACAGAGGCCGGCAAATCGCTCCACAGCCGAGCTGTTGAACTCAAGAACGAGTCATAGAAACGACCCGTTCTCATGTGACTAATGTCAACCGTGTTCAAATGTTGGGCGTGTGTTTGGCGTGTTTCCCGACTATGCACCGGTGCCGAGGGGATCAATGACACTAGTTCCTCGGAGCATCTTCCATTGTAATACCGATAGAACAAGGACAGCATTCCCACCTGACGCCTGTGCTCTAAAGATTGCAATCCGTCTGTTAAGATGGGAGAATCTATCAAACGGACCGCCCGTTTCTGCACAGAGTCAAGGGTTTTTTTTAGGTATTTTGGAGCTCCAGACCAGAGGTGGCTGCCAAATTCAACCGTGGGGCGCACTTGCGATTTGTACAGGGTTAGCAGTTGTGTACTATTAAAGTATCTGCGGGCCCTGTACAGTACGCCCAGTTTCTGAGAGGCTAACTTAACCAGAGAGGTTAATTAATAGATAAGATAAAGATAAGACATAATGATATTTTTAGGAACTCGGCGCACCCTTTAATAAAAAATACGGGAACAACATCTGGTCCGATGGAGTGTGAGTGCTTCGTGAGACTTATGGCACTCATAATGTCAGATTCCATAAATATATCTAAATCGACGTTTGAAGCTCCTCTGGTTGTGCCAGCATTATTAATGTCTAGAAGTGGAGGGAGATTGATAATGATCAGCAAATGCGTTGGCACACTCAAGCCACGAAATTCCGGATTACCTTTCATTGTGGTGTGTTCAATATCACCATCCTTCCGAAGTAGTGTCAAAACATCTTGGGATCATGCACAATGTTTTCCTCAATTTCAGACACGTAGGCTCGATAGGCCACTCGAACCTCGTGTCTAACTAACGTTTGGTAAAAACTAAACATCGTATTCACTCTGAAGGCCTCCAGCTTATGATGGGCGTGTTTGATCTCTATATTAGAGATGACTTCTCTCGAGAACCACTTCGGATACTTGCGACTACCACCGCCTGTCGTTAGCAAATGAAGCGCACTCGTTTCCTCGTTGATATCCATTAGGATAAACTCGTAAACTTGTAAATTATCCTAATAATTTTTAAATTACAGCGCGCGGCGAAAAAAACGTACGTCATGCCAGCGAACTATCTGGAGTGGGATAGGTTTCTCTGGGTCTCCTACCGCCCCCCAATTTTCTCTTGGTCTTCTACCGCCCCCCTGAAAGTCTAAAACGCCCCCAAGGGGGCGTTATCCCCTAAGTTGAGAACTTATGGTCTGTATCAGTGGTTTCCAACCTTTTTCTGACCCGGGACCACTTGTGCATTTATTTTTTCGACAGGGACCACAAGCAGTGGTGTAGCGAGGGGAGGCGGCGCTCCGGGTGCCACTCAACCGAGTTTCACCTCAAGACCACAATTCTCTAGCCACGCCACCCCCCTCCTAAGATGGACCAATTTTTTATGAAGTTGTTTGTGTTTGTCAACATTAATGGAGGGGGGGGAGGGGGGAAGGGGGGGGGGGGGCACTGCTTGTGGTCAGTGGTGTAGGCTAGCATGGGTGGCACCCTGGACGGATAGCACAACAGGAGGGAAGTAATGGGATAGGGTAGGACGGGTTCTAGCACAATATTTACCACAACAGAGGGGGCGGAATGGGATAGGATGGGACGGGTTCTAGCAGAATATTTACCACAACAGAGGGGGCAGAATGGGATAGGGTGGGACGGGTTCTAGCAGAATATTTACCACAATGGAAGGGGTAGAACGGGATAGGATGGGGTGGGGCAAAACGGAATACCATGATGGCCACTGACCACAAGGTACAATAATGATGAACTGAATATTACCCTGATTTTTTTTATTCAGACTCGCGCGCTGGCTCGCTTATTGACCTGCGGACCATCGCGGACCATCTTCTAACCTCTTATGGACCACTGGTTGGGAAACCCTGGTCTATATGAACATATTTTTTTTAAAGCCATAATATTTTTCACTGGAGTTCCTTATTGTGCATAAGTTCGTGGATTAGCTAGCAAACATATCTGCAAATAAAATAAATTCCCATTATTCACCCACCTTTCTTCGAATGAAAAATTATTAAGTTTCGGTAAAAATGTACCACTGCTGACATCTATATTTGAGTAGATTAACTATGACGATTTTAGCGAAGTTGCAAACCACCTCGATAAATAAAAATACTCTACTCACCCAGAGATGGCAGTATACAAATAGCTTATACTAAGACTTTCATACAACCTGATGTCATGCTTTGATGTTGGTGTCTATAGAAGAAATAAAGATAAGTGTAGCAGAAACAATATCCCATCACTAACTCAAATCGGCCCAAATTGTTAGTTGGAACCTTGTTATTCCATACGGTCGATGCATGAAAAAAAAATTGTAGGGATGCCGTAGTTTCATTGGCTGACATCTATATTTGAGTAGATTAACTGTGACGATTTTAGCAAAGTTGCAAACCATAAATAAAAATACTCTACTCACCCAGAGATGGCAGTATCCAAATAACCTTTACTTTCATATAATATGTCAAGCCTGCATGAAAAAATTGTAGATGCCGTAGTTTCACTAGCTGACATCTATATTTGAGTAGATTAACTGTGACGATTTTAGCAAAGTTGCAAACCATAAATAAAAATACTCTACTCACCCAGAGATGGCAGTATCCAAATAACCTTTACTTTCATATAATATGTCAAGCCTGCATGAAAAAATTGTAGAGATGCCGTAGTTTCACTGGCTGACATCTATATTTGAGTAGATTAACTATGACGATTTTAGCAAAGTTGCAAACCACCTCGATAAATAAAAATACTCTACTCACCCAGAGATGGCAGTATACAAATAGCTTTTTCTTTCATACAATAGATGTCATGCGTGAAAAAAATTGTAGGGATGCCGTAGTTTCACTGGCTCCAGACAGTTAGGAGCAGTTGGGACTCTCGTGCGGTATTCACATAAAAAAATCATGGATTTGTGAAGTATTGATCTATATAATATGTTCTTCGAGTTCACATAAAGGCGAGTGAGTCAATGGGATTCGTTTATGAAGACGTCCTCCTCCGTTTTTTTAATTTTTTTTTTAAATTTTAATTATTCATATTGATTAAAAAGTGCTTCGTAGTCTCCCCACTCTTATCTTCTTTAGTTTACTGAAGGTTTCACTTCTACCGCGTGGATGACAATGATTTTTTTTGACGAAATTCCGCCATCTTCTAGCTCTTCGCAGCCTTTTCGGTATCCGGAGCACAGGAGACGAAAGAGTAAATGCTAGAAAAATGTCGACTGATTTGGAGGCGCTAATTCCACAAAAGAATTATTTTGATTCATCAACTTCGATACCCGCAAGAAGAAGAAAATACCAGGAGCACAGACATAATGGATTCCTTCGTTCGGCTATTATTTTACCACCATCTCGGCAAGCCGTAGAACGTTTTATCTATTTTTATTGATTACTCGTTGAAAATATTGTTTTGAATACCATTTTTTTTTCCATCAGGCGTTTATTAGAAGTTTCCGTATTGGGAGCGCAGAAGTTGACGGAGTAAATTTACGAGAAAATAACCGGTGAATTTCGATTAAATTTCGTAGTGGCGCTAATGTCGGAAAACAATTTTATTGCTGAACTGAACCTGACTAGTGACCATAGTCAACAAGAAGAAAATACCAGGGACGCAGAAATATGATCGGGTGTTTTCGTTAGGATAATATTTTGAAGTTTACTATCACTTTTGCACTGCTCATTGACGACAAGAATACTAATTCAATACCTCTGCCAGGGAACTATGATAGTACCGCAGCAAGCAATTATTTTTTGAAGTAAAACTTCTTTACGCACGCTTGACTTGGGGAGTAAGCTGGCGAATGCTTGACGAGAGCGTTACGAAAAGCGAGGCGAACCGTAGTTGAGAGGGAGTACGCTTCGTATATTATACTGTAGGGGCAAGAGAGAGAGGTGCGAGCACACATTTTCTTTCTCTCTTTCTCAAATAGCCAGTTACGTTACACAGTGCAGGCCTATTGTCTGTATCACACTGTAGGAGCATGAGAGTTTATTACAAAACTCGTCCCATTTACTTACCTACTTACAGAAGAAGAGAAACATGGTATCTTTCTGGAATATTATTTGAATCAAAATAATCATCTACTTTTGCAGAGCTACAAGTAAAATTTGGCGAAAAAGGAGGGCGCTGTTGTCTGTGACATATCGATAGTACGTATGATTGCCATATTAAAATATAAATATGTAACGTTAGTTCGTGATCACGCCACCACCAAATTATATGTGTAGCACTGTATTATGTAATCTTTAAACGGTACGACCCAAGGTTCGTAGAAAATGTGTTTAACAATTTTCTACGAGCTTTGAGTACCACTACCGAGATATTAAGGTCAATTTTGGAGGCGGGTATGGGTACCGTCGCCCCGGGAACCATTTATTGGACAACCAATACCTCTGCCGTAGGTCACCCCAAGTGACTAGGTCGCTACGTTTGGTGACTTAGCAGGGGTCCATGGGATGAGGTTTGTCGGGATCTTAGTCTGCCCACCAGCTGTATGGCAGGCCGGAACGGGAGAGAATGGCTGAGGGAGTCCCTTTGACTTCCCCAGCAGTACTCTTTCGAAACATAGTCTTGCATCACAGTGGGAGGGGTGGATTCATACGTCACTCCTGGACCCACTGACCCCCAGATCCCTACCCATCCCTAATAACCTTTTCCTTCCTAGAATTTCCTTTCCTTCCTCTTCTAAAAAGACCCTCCACACAGCATACTCAAAGATGACATAGGCCCTGAGGGGAATCAGGGAATCATCTTTGTCTCATCTTTTTCCTCAGCGCCTCATGTGTGGAGCTAATTTAAAAAAAGTAGAAACAACAGAAGAATGTCAACACAATTTAAAAACTTATTTTTTTTAAAACTATCGAACACATTGTAGTTCCTAATTACATCACGGGCAATCTCTCGGTGGCAAATGGTAAATTGGGATAAGAAAACTCGTAAAATAAATTTTAACAGTTCAATATTTAATTTTATATCTCTTTAAATAGTCACAGTTCAATAAAATATGTAACAAAACACAAATATTTAAACATTTCATTGTGAACATTGTGTACATTGTGTATATTACACAATAATGATAGTAATAATAATAATTATAAATATCTCGATAATTGTAGTTGAAATTTATTTTACATTTTATTGACAAGTGAAATGGAACATTTATCATGCAATGGAGGATTCACAACAACGTTTATATACATTTATGATAAAATTTATGAATAGTTATTATAATAATATATCACATAAAGTATATATGTATTTTATGTATGTACAAACAGAATATGCATGTGAATGATATTGGTAGTAGATATGTGCCACGTCTAGACACAGCTCTCTTGTGTCAGCGGAAGTGGGGTGCAGGAAGTGACCACCTCTCTGCCGTGAAGGGCGCGAATAGTCCATGTTCCCACAGCTTCCGGTGCCTGCAAACACCATCAGATCGTTTTAAACTGATTAAACATACTAATTTCGGTTGTCGGTGCGTGATTTCAATTAGTATTCCAGCGTAAAGCGGAAAATTATTCAAATTATTTCAAAATTATTCTTTTAATTTTCTAAATTGGAACTAGTTAGTAATTTTTTTAATTTGGGAGGCGGGAATGGGTACCGCCGCCCCGGGAACCTTTATTGGATAACCAATACCTCTGCCATAGGTCACCCCAAGTGGTTCGCTACGTTTGGTGATTTGCCGGGTTCATGGGGTGAGGTTTGTCTAGGTCTTGGAGGCGGATGACCAGGACATACTGAACCCAAGATTCCTACCCACCCCTTAAACCCTTTTCCTTCCCAGAACTCTCCTCTCCTTTCTTTCCTTAAAAAAAACCCTCCACACAGCATCATAGGTGAGCATAAAGATGACATAGGCCCTGAGGGAAATTATGTTCCTCAGGGCCTCCTGTGTGGAGCTCATGTAAAACAAAAGCTCCACACAGGAGGCCCTGAGAAAAAAAAACAATTCATCTCAGGGCCTATGATATCTTTGGATATGCTGTGTGGAGGGTATTTTTAGGAAAGGAAGGAGAAGAAGTTCTGGGAAGGAAAAGGGTACGAGGGGTGGGTAGGAAACTGGGGGTCAGTGTGTTCAGGAGTGACGGGCGGACGTACGAATCCATCCCTCTCACTGCGGTGCAAGGCGATGTTCCAAGAGTGAACGGCTGGAGAAGTCAATGGGACCCCCTCGATAATTCTCTCCCGATCTGACATGCAACTAGTGGGCAGATGCATCCACCGCCAAGACCCGGAAAAACCTCGCCCCATGAATCCGGACACCTAAGTCACCTAAGTAACGTAGTGAACCACTTGAGATGACCCATGTCAGAGGTGTTGTTTATCCAATAAATGATTCCCGGGGCAGCGGTACCCATACTCGTCTCTCAAATTGAAGCATATCAGACAAGCAATAAAACAGGTACCAAAATTATTTAATTAATTAATAACGTATTTATTTGAAATGATTATTTCATTCTTTCAAATGTTTGATAGATGCTTAAATGAATTAATAGAATGAAAACACGCCAATGAGACAATGCGAGTGTTTTCACAAAATTGGGTTCAGTGGACTTATTTAAGCGGGTCGTTTGTGTAGTTATTACATTCGTACACACAATATATTCTTTGAATGACTATCTTTTTCATAAGCGGTGCTACATTTTTTGTTCGATTAGTATGAACATAGAGTGTTTTGTGTGTTTAAAATGTCATTGGAGTATTTTTATAAGGTTGTAATTTTTCAAGTTTACTAACATTCCAAAGGTGAATTTCTTCTTTTGATCTTGAGGCAAATATTTATATTTTTTTAAAAATGCTTTCAGTTTCACAAATTTTATGATTGTAACATCCGTAATTTTTCAGGGGTCTGCACCAGCAACATTAATAAATTATCAGAAAGCTTGAAGTAGAAGCTTAGCCATAGAATAGAATCAGGGTTGCAGCCGCTACCCGAATTTCTACAGATTTATTACATGACTTCCTTAAATATTTGAAATTTTTAAACTCTTAAAAAAATATATGTTATTTTTGAAGATAATATCTATACATTCCCCACGCCGAAACGCAAATTATACGAAATTCCCTCGATAGAAAAAATTGCAAAGTATGCTCCGAAAATTATTATAAACAAGTTTGTTTCAGTTATTTTACGTTAGTTAGGTTATACGTATGAAAAAATTCACAGTGTTTTTTTAAATGCTGTTTTAGACAACCCCCAAGAGATTTTTTTTCTATTTTAACGAGTCGTGTTTTACTAAACATTTTCACAATTTTCGCTTCAATTTTATCGTTTTAAATGTTAGCGCGCTATCTCCAACATTCGTAATTACATATCTCTCCATCATCTTCTTTTTGAGCAGAGATACGGCGCCTTAAGGTTAAACGTCCGTACGTTATAATCTACGCAATTAAATTATTTTAGGTTTTTAATACTTTTTGCACGTTTTGCTTTAAAATATTGAGGTGAATTAATTGTTTGCGCCTGTACATTTTTAATAGGAATATAAATAAATAGTTAAAACAAACAGAAATCTTTCAAGAAAGGCTGAAAAATCCATTTTTGGATTGAGTCACCGATACAAAATTGAATTTTTCAGCCTCTCTTGAAAAATTTAAGTTTGTTTATGGACAAAACTATTTATTTATATTCCTATTAAATATGTACGAGCGCAAACAATTAATTCACCTCAATATTTTAAAGCAAAACGTGCAAAAAGTATTAAAAACCTAAAATAATTTAATTGGCGCCATCTGTGAATGCGTAGATTATAAGGTACGTGACGTTTAACCGAAAAATGGGTTTTGTGACTGTGTGTCTGTGGCAAAACTACCCGATGTTTTGTAAGGATTTTGTTAATTTTTGTTAAACTGACTGGACCTTGAGAATAGATAAAAGATTAATAGATAAAATGATTGTCTTACCGATGTTTCAGTCTTGGGGGAAATTTCCTGAGAGAGTCGGGGGCTGCGGGTGGCCACCTCCCACTCCTCCTCGGCTCGCATCTGAGCTATTCCATTCTGTTCTGCTGACAACAAACATGCATTTATTTCACATCTTTATATAGTGTAATAGGTACTTTAAAAAAATAAACCATGAATTTTTTTTGGTGACAATTTAACCAGTCTGCTTGTTTAGGAATAAATACATCCCAAAACACGTAATCGCCTTATATTTTCATAAGACCAAAAACGTCCCGAGCGACTTAACATTTTAAAAGCTATAGGTATATCTCTCTTCCTCTCATGCAAACATATGTATTTTTCTTTTAATCAGAAAGAGCACGAAATAATGCTTCTTATTGTCTTTTCAATGCGGAAGTTATCTTGCATAGATATTTTACAATCTCGATCCAACTTGACGGTTTCTGATCTTTCGTGCGAAACTGAGGCTTCCGGATTGTGAGGTGCGAATATATTAAACCGAGCAGTCGGCTTAAGATTTGAGATGTTTTTTACACGTAAATAACTTTACATATATTATACCCTTTTCCAGGAAAACACTACATAGTTTTTAGTTCAAATGGGTGTTTACTCAAAAGCATTATTTAACAAGCCGCTGCACACATGTACAATCACGTAAACAGTCATTTTCCTTAAAATTACATGTTATAAAAATAAAGGCAAAATTTTAAAATGACTCCGGTTTAAAAATGGACAAATTATTTAAATAACACTTCGTTTCAACTCAATTACCACAATAATCAATTTGGGAGGCGGGTATGGGTACCGCCGCAAGCCATTTATTGGATAACCGTCACCTCTGCCGTAAGTCATCCCAAGAGATTCGCAACATTTGGTGACTTAGCAGGGGTGCCCGGGTTCATGGGGATGAGGTTTGTCCGGTCTTGGCGGCGGATGCGTCTGCCCACCAGCTGCATGGCAGGCCGGATCGGGAGAGAATGGTTGAGGGAGTCCCGTTGATTTCTACAGCCGTACTCTCTCCAAACATCGCCTTACACTGAAGTGGGAGGGGTAGATTCCAACGTCCTCCGTGTACTCCTGGACACACTGACCCCCAGATTACTACCCACCCCTCACATCTTTTTCCTTTCTAGAACATCCTCTCTTTCCTTTCCTAATAAGACCCTTCACACAGCATCCCCAAAGATGACATAGAACCTGAGGGGAATTATTTTCTTCAAGGCCCCTTTCCCCCCTCCCGGATTCCCCTCCCATCCCGTATTTCCTCCATGCCGCTAAACTTGTACTAAAATTGTAAAAAAAATATAAAAAAATCATAACACCTGAGCTAACCATTGTATACCTACAGAAACCTTCGCTGGCATGCGCACAACCAATCACCAAAGTTTCGGATTTACATTGGGGAGATGCATCAGTTTCTTTTTAAGTTTAAAATTCCCCGTAATATATTAATACGTTTTAATACGAAAATAATAATTAATTTGAATGATGGTGGCCTAATAAATTGATAAGATTGAGTAATTATTGTGGCTCCACAGACATCCTGAATAAATTTCATCTGTCTTTATTATTGTCTCTAATAGTACCTTTATTAAGTGGAACGACATCAGGATTTCTGTCTTCATGAACAACAGTGGAACATTCTTCTTCCCGTACGCCTGTTGGGGGCTGCCTCGAAGTTTTATATTCTCCTGAAACAAAATCAATCACATTATAAAGATTAAGTGCCCATTATTTATTGTATTAGTTACGTACTTGAATAAACTTAAATTGAATGAAGGTATTTGTACTGACCATGGAATTGTTTGAAAATCTTGTTTTTGAATTTGATGAATACGATGGCCGCTGCAAAAAGGGAGAGTGCGCCCAGGGTTATTCCAAATAGTAAGACGGTTTGAAGTGAGCTGTAATTTCCTGGAAAAAGAACAAACAATTCATTAATCACAATTCATTAATTTTATAGCTCAAAAAAATATCACACGAGGCACTTTTTCATGTTGTGCCTATGTCAAAGTAAGGGCCTTCGCTCATGGAGAAACCGAAACTGGTTGGCAATTCAATTCACGGAACAACTCAATTTATCAACCTCTGATCTGACATATCGCAAATTACTCGAAAACTTGAGAGGTCGTGAGCTGCTACCATGGCAACTGAAAGGCGACGGCCGTCGCGACTGCTAGTCACCGCGTCGCCCTTGACAACTGATCTTTAACAAGTTGCCTGTGTGCGGATCGCCAATAAAATTCACAAGTTCCTTTCCTGTGGATAGCGATTGAGTTGAGAACGGTTTTTTTTTTACTTTCTTCATGAGCGGATGGCCTAAATGGTATTAAAAATTTCATTAAAAGAGATGAAAAAATCGCTTAAATAGGTTACGTTAGGTTAGGTTGCAGGCTGTTTTTCAATTTCTTTTTTCATGGCATTTAAAGACTTTCAAAGAGGTTGGATTTCAGAGAGGAATCGAGCTTATTCTGAATTGTCATGGAACCAAAAAAAAAGTTTAATTAAATGAAGACAATATAAGCGAAATTCAATTGTTGACACCTCTGGGACAGGACTCATTTAATTAAATATTACAATTTGAGGTTTAACTCATCAAGTTAAAATAAAAACAAAAAAAAAGTGTTTAGGGATTTCTATCTGACGAATCTTCATTTGACGTAGATTCACCAGTTTGTACCACGAGTTTCCAGACAGGGTATAAAGGTAAAATAATTTTAAAAAGTTAAATAATATTATATAACAATAAACTTATTCACTATTTCAGATACGCGTATAAGATATCTATACGATAATCAAAAATATGATAAGGTTAATCGACCGTGAATGTAAATTTAGGAGTGTCGTGGGTCGTGGGACAGCAAATTAAGTTACTAATAGTCTTTCGTTTTTATTGTTAAATATGAAAGCAGATGATATTATTATCAAATGCATATTTTTGCGTATTTTTCCTTTCTTCATCAAAATTGAGTGCTTTTTAGATATTTTTTGCTTAAATGGTGAACTTTTGTCTTACGCATATAACAGCATACATATTAGAATGTATCAAGGGAATTGAAGCAAATCGTTACTCTCCCTTTTGGCATTTAATATATGTAATTACTGTGTACCTTTTATTTTTTCTTTTTCATAATAATAACAAACATACGTACATTTATGATAGCAAAAAAATAATAATAAAAAATAATAATTAATTACAAGAAAATTACCTACTTTCATATTAATTGTTAAAAATGTTTTACACCACTGAAATACCGGTATGCTTCGAGTATATTTGGAATCACATTTTGTGTGATATTGCGACAATAATTATTGAATCTAATGTAGCGTGAGCCCAAATACGAATCCGCTGGTTGAACTCCTTTGTAAACAATTACTCGAATACTGATATCTACTTATGTTAGGCCTACTCATATATTTCTAGCTCTGTTTATCATTTTATGTACTATATACTTATGATACTGCGTACTTGTAATAATGCTCCTGTACAATTTATTTTATATGTAAAAGCCATCAAGGCGTAAACAAACAAATAAATTTAAGAAAAAGCTTCCAGTGTCTAATACCATACCAAGTAATATTCATTATCTACTTAGGTATAATTTTTTTGTAGTTTATTTTGATGTTTAAAGAGCATCACATCGGGGCCTTTGCATATAATTGTGTATTTTTATATTTATCTATAGTGTAAAAACATGTTCCCGTTTTCTTTTATGTATGATATACCTAGTCACGTATTATTCATCACAATTAGTCAGTCACCTGTAAATTCTGTAATTACTATATTATTGTTTCTACGCCATCTGCAATTTAAAAACTTTCTCTTTTATTGTAATGCATTACTTTCATTTAAATTTATCTTTATACCTATTATTCATATGTGTTTGCTTCTTCAAGTTCATGATTTTTATTTAAAAACTGTATCTCTGTATTATAAACTTATCATGAAAAACTCATCAGGGCGTTGAAAATTAATAAATAAATAACAAAATAAAATAAATAACAACTAAACAAAATTACATAAAAGTAATTTTTAAATAAGTCAGTCTTATTTGTACCTTTATAGGTCTTTGGAGGATGCGGCATAATGATGAAGAGCTCCACGGGGATTGACCTCTTGTGAGCCCCGACGGTGTAGAGCAGCAGCCTGAGCTCCTTGCCTCCAGGCAGTCCGCCCACTCTGAACACTGGCTGGTTGGTCGTCAAGTTGGCCAACAGCTCTCCATTTGAAGACAGTTGTACAGTCAATTCGTAGGATTTAGGGGCGCCAGTGTATCCTAAAAAACGCATATTGAAACTACAGGGTGTCCGCTGGCAGATTTTACACTTTGAACTGAGCTCACAGCGCGTAGGAAGGCGGCAGCGGGGGAAGCAGGGTATCACTCAACGCGCGAGTGTTGCGGGTTTTTTAGTAGCCATGAGTCAGTGGACTTTTGCGGTTGAGGCGTACTTTACGAACAATTATTCGATCTATGTGGCGAAGCGTCGGCTTTTTTCTCCCTTTGGTTTCCGACGATTGAAGGATGGCCCGTCGAACCAATTGATGGGTACAGAAATTTAAGGTGGGTACAGAAATTTAGAGAAACTCGATCAGTCAGAAATGAACCTCGTCCTGGATCTTCAATGACTGTAACTACTCCTGAAAATGCAGAACTTGTGAGAAGGGAAATTTTACAAAATCCTTTTTTTTCGGTAGAGATGACACCGTTAACGCACAACAGTATCGCGTGATGCTGGTCATTTTTTTTATACCGGAGCTACATCGTCATGTTGGTTACAATAACAGAACCTATTTTAAGCAGGATGGGGGCATGAGCGCCACGGCACACACCGCTAGGGACTCAATGACTAAAGTGAGAGAGCCTTTTCCTGGAAAATTGATTAGTCGCTTCGGCGACATAGCCTGATCCCCTAGATTACCCGATCTGACCCCTTGCGACTTTTTCTTGTGGGAATATCTCAAATCTCGCGTATACAGCATTTCGCCACCAACAATAGAGGTCCTACAAGAAAATATCCGACGAGAGATTGCAGCTGTCAGTCCAGAACTTTGCAAGCGTGTTTTCTCCAACATGAAGGAAAGATTGAAGAAGGTAAAAATGTTTGCGGCTAGAAGGACGCCATTTGAGTGGAGATATTTAAAAAAATTAAAATCCGCATTATTCTTATATTCTTATATATATAAATAAATAACTTTCATTGTATTCATATTTTTATTTTATTTTATTTTTTGAAGTGTAAAATCTGCCGGCGGACACCCTGAATCGTTTGGATTTTAAAACTCGTGTTTTCAAAACTAAAATGAATAAATAATATTTACACATACATACTCTTATTTACACAGAAAAGATCCATCCCTATCCACTCCCTTCGACCATTCCATTCACATAACATAATTTAACTATTTTTCTTTTTACCTACTCACCAAATAATTAATATACTTCAGTGAAAACCTATTATTGGTTAAATTTCTGTACATATTTCATCAAACATTATTAATAATTGTAACTGTTGGTTTTCCAAATAAAATATAAAAAAATCTAATTTTATAAGATGATGGTTACAAAACTTAGATTAAAATCGTTATTTTTGCAATTGTGGCAATTTTTTTAGCGATAAGATTCACCCTCAATTAATTGAATATGCTCGGTTACAATGTCAAAATCATCAAATTCAACAATATAAGTATTTGGATTTGTTGATACAGCAGTCGAAGTAAGTGGGACTAAAAAATCTTTTTTTTTTAAGTGTAAACTTTTTTTAGCACCGTCATTATTTGAAATTCGACGAAACGAAAAAGCGACACTAAAAAGAGACAAACACATATAGATCTATAGGATTTGGCCTGCTAGAGAATGATATAGAATAATCGATCTCCTCTTTGTGCGGTGCTTCGTAATCTACTCCTGTCTTTAGTTTAATTTTAGTTTACTATTTACGGAAGGTTTCACTTCTACCATGTTGTGAACTGCACACTTGTATTTTTTTTAAGCAGAACGAGTTCTACAGAATAAGTTTTATCTTACTGGATATTGACTCCTTCATTCTAAGTTTCTTAGTCTTTATCTAGAACAGTGGTTCCCAAACTCTTTTGGCCCACGGACCCCTCCCCCCAATAATTAAGTGTTGACAATAAGCAAACAAATCTTCATCTCTATTTTGCAATTTTGAAAGATTTGGAAACTGAAAACATTCTTATTGTCCAAGACTAGAAAAATTTGTTGTATGCACTTCACCTGGAGTATATTACGTTGCTTAGCATTAGTAACTTATCATGACTTACATATTAATAAAAATGTGTCACATTTTTTTAATATTAAACCTTGCGCGGACCCCCTGACCATGTACAGGGACACCCAACTCAATTTTAATTTTTCACGGACCCCCTGAATGATCCTGGGGGTCCGTACGAACCAATTAGGGAACCACTGATCTAGAATCTCACTAATGGGATTTTTGTGTGGCATGACTGTGTCAGTGACGTTGTTAGTATTGAGCACGCTCAAAAGAGCATAACGTTGATTTGTGAGCACACAACTGGATTCGCGGGAGGTAGAAGAAATGCTCTAAGCTTATGAGAACAGGCTTACTTATGAGCTGCGCATGCTTATTTCGATTCGGTCTCAACAGAACACAAAGTGATATTTTTATTTTAATTTCTCTTTCGCCAAACTTTCTTAAGTAATTGCCTTGCAAGCAATAAGATTCCTTTGTTGTCTTCTATGCGGATGGAACTGACTCTTGTATGAATATGTAACTGTATAACAATATGTCATCTTGGACTCAAAACAAGCATTTTATTTTCTTTCGTCAAAAGATTCTTAAATGATTGCGTTCCTAGTAATAATATTATTTTGTTTAGTTCTGGGCTAATGGAACTGATTTTTAACATTTATTTAACAAAAGCACGCTCGTAAAGAGCGCGTGTGTTTAATTGTTGGTTTTGACCCTCCACACAGCATCTTCAAAGATGACATAGGCCCTGAGGGATGTTATTTTCCTCAGGGCCTCCTGTGTGGAGTTAATGTAAAAAAAAATCCATAAGTATGCTCAAACCAAGCAAGCTCATTTATGAGTGTGTGTGAGTACCATAAAGGGAATAATACCCTCGACTTCTTGTCCTAATTTCGATCTCTATTTACTGATGCAATCATATCAAGGGCGCGTATCCTGTTAATCGTGTTTTATAATAATTAATTGTAGTTACCTGTATCGCAAAGCAGGCTAAAATCGAACGCCGTCAGATTATGCAGTGCGCAGTTCTTGGGGGCGGGGGGCGGCGGCGAGGTGAGCTTCAGGGAGCAGGGGATGCCCTGTCTTCCGAGCCGGTTACTCGCCCAGCACAGGGCCTCTCCCTCGAGGATCTTCCCATTACTTCCCACAGGAAGATAGCGGAGCTTAGAGTTCATCTCGGACCAGGAATATTGATCCTGGAAATAACGTATATATTATAGAAAACAGCCATATTTATAGGGTCCTGTGATAAAACAAAACATTTAAGAAAATTAAAAAAAAAAACACAACGTCACTTCTAACTGAAGCTCCTAACGTATCCTACGTCACTGTTTTATCCGTTTTTATTTTTACAGATTTTCCTTCTAACTATTTTTCTATAACACGGGCATGTATGTGCCTAGCATAGTGGTCGAAAATCCACAAATGATGTAACCATTCAAAGCAATGAATAAAGACATATAAAAAAATACTTATTAGATTCTTACGTGCTGCTTTAACTTAAGCCAAAAGCCAGCCCTAAATGACTCATTGCTTTAAAAAAAGGAGTATTTAAATATTTGAAATATGTTATCAATTTCAGTAATAAAAAATAATTTAAAAAAAACTTTTCTTACGCCATGGTACCTAATAAGTAAGTTTTTCTCTTTGATTTATTTAATATTTACCTACACAACGTTTAAAAGTAAGGGAGGTTGTATTCAAAATTAGAAATGGAGTTTTATATGAATTATTTTACAGGACTACCTACTGATTAGTCTACTAAGTTGACTGCACGCCTTTTCCAAAGATTATAATTCTTGTACGCAGGTACATTTCAAGTTCCCTTTTATATTTAACATTAAGAAGCGTAGATGAATAATTTTTCCTTCCCAGAACTTCCACTCCTCCCCTTTCTAAAAAAAGACCCTCCACACAGAATCCCCAAAGATCACATATGCCCTGAGGGTAATTATTTTCCTCAGGGCCTCCTGTGTAGAGCTAATGTAAAAAAGATATGGAGTCTTGTCTCATTTTTGATAGTATTATGATAAAATTGAATTACTATTGAAAATCAAACTGAATATTTTAATGCTTTTGATGAAATTGGCCATGGAAGCTGAAAAGACTAGCGTTTACGTAGAAATTTCCGACGCTAGAGATCATTATTCGAGATGTTATTTAGTCCTTTAGAAAAGTTTTCTGAGTTCTGCTTTACATTTAAGATCTGGGCTGAAACCCTAAAAAAGTACGTAATTTAGATATTTAATTTATTTTAGTGTTCTGTGCGAGCTTTATGACCGAAAATTTTAATGAGCATTCGAAGTCGTTATTATATTTTTCCGGTATAAATAAAAAAGGAAATGAAATTTCAGTGTTATCACACGTGCCATGCTCCGGGTGAAATGAAATAAAAAAGTGTTCGTACACGCACATTTAACAACATGAAATTATTACCTGCGGTAAAACCACCAAACCGGCAGTGCTGTTGAGAGCCCACGTAAAGTTGATGGGAGGGGGGTTCGCCGTTACTTCGCACAGAAGCTCAATCTCCTTTTTACCATTCAATATTGGTAATTTCGTGTCCTTATTCACTTTGCAGACGGGAGGAACTGGAATTATAAGATAAAATATATGTTATTATCCAAAGAAATCATCTTAATTTGGCCATACTCTTTCCCATCTGGTTTAACGCGTGTTTCTAAAGAAAATGGAAAAAAAGAATATTCTGCGTGATTTGAATAAATGTATTTTTGAATATTCAAACCATTCGGAATGTGCAAAATTCTGTTCAGTGTTGAATTAGTTCATCCTCTAAAGGGGCAACTGAAAAAAACACCAGTTGGCAACTCAAGTCGCTATCTACAGGATAGATACGGATTTCATACGGGAAAATTTTCAAAGACCAGTTGTGAAAGGAGAAGCAACCAGTCGCTGTGGCCGGCGGGTTTCAGTTGCCAGGTTGCTATGAATGCGCCTTTAGAGCAATTTGCGATATATCCGAGCAGAAAAATATCGATTTTGTTCGGGAGGTTGATGCAGTTTTATTTAATAAGGTTGATAATCGATAAATTCTTAGGTTGATAATTAATAAATTATACCTTTGTTAAACAAGCTGGTATAATTATTGAAATCGTTAAGTTGAATTGCGTCGTTAGAGAAGTTTTTTTAAGATGTCAACTAGTTTTAGTTTGGTTTCAGTAAAACAAAGATGGCGGCTAAGATGGAACCAATACGTGTTACTTATCACATAAATTGAATAATAGCCATAGAAACCACCATATTTGTATAACCCTTTGAATAGAATGGTACTATTTGGATCGGTAACCCAAATCCTTCTCTTAGGTATTTGGTTTAGTCACTGAATGCTCTACGGTTTTTGTGTAATAAGTAATTAACCGAATTAGATTACATAATTTATCTAAAAACGAGAACTTTTGAAAAGAGATTTGTGTACTATAAAATAATTCACATGTTTTTAAACCATTTGTAGAGATACCTACTCGTACGAAGGTAGGTACATAAAACAAAATATTTTATCTATAACTTAACGGTCTGTGGGTAGGTAAATAACCACAATATAATAATAATAATAACTATTATTATTTTTTTTTTAATACACAATATAACATTATAACGAAATAAATTGTTATAAAGCTCTTCGCAGAAAATTTAAGTATCGCTTTTTGTATCCACAAAAACATACGCGACGCCACCATCTACAAAGCTATGTTTAATCAGTTTTTTATATCAATTTATATTTTGCTATTTATTTCGTAAATTGTCAAGGATATTTTTTTTGCAATAAACTTACACAAAACTTGCAGGTTAATAGTGTTGGACTTGGTATCGCCTTCTACATTGGAAGCCATACAGCTGTAGGAACCGCTGTCATAGGCCTGGACTCTCGGCAGAGTCAGGCGGCCCCAATCCACTTCGACCCCCGCTGTCGGCTCGTGGGCTATTGTCCTGCCCTGAAAGTATTAATAAAATAACATTAGTTGATACATACTTTCATAAATCTCTACATATTATAAATTAAAGTCGCCATAAACTCTAAAACTATTGAACGGATTTTCATGCGGTTTTCTCCAATAGATAGAGTAATTCATGAGGAAGGTTTAGGTATATAATTTGTCAAGGTTTTGTGTAAATTGGTTGAAATATACAATACATAAAGGAGAATTTCTGTATGTGGTGGACGAGCGGGCTGGCAAGCGGGCGGTGTGGATTTGATTTGTATGCAAATCTACAGTTTTATGCCGAGGTTGACGAAATTTTGCATATGTGACCTTCAAAACTTCTACATCTGATTTCGAAAACTCTGTGTAAAGCCCGGATTTCGCCGGGGATTTCAGTATAATTGAGGAATAAAGTGTAAAATAAATATTTAAGAAGTTGAATGCTATTTCTAAAAAAAAATTGTAGCAATTTCACTGGTTACTTGGTAAAACTAGATAACAAATGAATTCCAATATCATCAGGAAATGGTTTTGAAAAAGAAAACGTTTGCACGTAGATGAGATGAGATATAACCAGAACACAAGCGAATTAATGAAAGCCACCAAGAGTTAGTTAAACTGCGACAAGCAAAGCTGGACGTAAGAAGGATTAGACGTAAGAACAACTTAAGAGTGACCTTAAAGTATACAGGTACAGCCTATATTAAGGAGAATTTAATATGTAGGTATCCACACACTTATTACGAGGGCTGTCCGTAAAATAAGGTCTCCAAGGTGCTGAGGTTGCGAGGAACGATTTTACGCGCGATCTAGCAACACTGGCATGTTGCCTGGTTCCCTCATGCCAAATCCCTACAATGCTGTACTCTCTGCGACGCTTAGTATCGGCATGGCAGCCGTTCGCGATGGAGCTTCCACTCGCCGCAGTTGTGAATTATGCTCTGTAATTTCTTTTTAAACTTCTGCGCCTTCGGCGAATCTGAATTAGGGATTAGTTAGTAGAATTATTGTAGTGTTCCCAGGTCTCGTTGAGTCATAATTGAGTCCAATAATTCCTCGCTATCGATGTCGTAGCACTCAAGAAATACGCGGGTCTTCAATACGTTGTTGCTTGTGATCTTCGGTGAGCATTTTTGTGACCCACCTCACCCAGACCTTGTAGTATTTTAATTTTTCTGTTAAAATCTTTTCAATAGTGGTCTTACTGACATCAGGCATCATGTCACAGAGCTCCCAAATCATTTACTCGTCGATCTGCAAGCACTTTTTCCACTTTGGCAATTGTTTGGTCTGAAACCGATAGCCGTCTGGCAAGATTTTCATCATAGACGTCTGTACGTCCGTTTTTAAACTCTCTGCACCATTTGCGCACGTTTTTTGCGCTCATTCACTGTTTTCCGAACACTTCACGTGGCTGAGAATGAATGTTTACGGAGGTTTTGGTCTTTGCACACAAAATCCAATTACAATAATATGATACCCAACTTGTGGGTGCGTTGAGTGAAAGCTCCACGCGAACGGCTACCACGCTGAGACTAAGCGTGGTAGAGAGTAACAGCAAAGTGAAAATTTGGCGTGGGGGATCCAGGTTGTACATTAATGTTGCCGAATGGTGCGTAAAATTGTTTCTCGCTGCCGCAGCTCCTTGGATACCTTATTCTTGCAATTCTTAGTTTGAATATAATCCATAACCGCATTGACAGCCCGTTTCTCATTCCAAATTTCAACCGTAGTCATCAACACGACTTGTTCAAAATCCCATACGGCAGAACAGATATTCTGGCACAGCATAGCATGACAAGACGAAGGTGCTGTTGAACGAAATATCGGAAACACTAGACATATATAACTCTTCTTTAGATAGCCCTAAGATTTTTTGTACCTATACTAATTATTATCTGCCTAGATGTTAAGACTGTCAAAATGAGAAAATTGTACGGTAATTGGACAACTAATCTGTTGTTCAATAAAAATAATGAATTAAAAAAACTAAAAAAATTACTACCAGTTCTCGTATTATATTCGAGAATCATTTTTTTGCGAATTATAAATATTTAAAATTAGAAATCATTTTACATTCCTAATCTATAAAATTTTATTCGATGATATTATTTTGTTACTTACGTTATGTTCCCAAGATATCTTGTACGGGGGCGGATGAGCTAAAACATTGCACTCCAAGAGAACGGCGTCTCCTTCCTTGATATTCTCAATATTCACATCTCGTCCAAAGCGGAGACTGACATCTGGTGGGACTGTTGACAAAGAAAAAATAATAAAGGAATTTTTTTTTAATTTACACGTTTCCACCGATAACAATTCACTATTCACTAGATCAATCTTTAATCGAGTACGGTATTACAACCTGGGGAGGAGCTAACGCTGCCGTCATTTATCCAATTTTTAAAGGTCAGAAACTAATAATTATAAACATTACATTAAAACTACCGATCACAAGCAGTTCGGATGAAATCTTCAGGAAAATCTGTATCTTGGACATTAGCCAACTTTATACCAAAACATATTAGCATTAGCATACCTCTTCAAACACAGAACTACCTTAAAAATATCCAAACTGCTCGAGATACTCGAGGTGGAACCAAATGGCGTAATCTCCTACTTATCCCTTTTGCTCAAACATTTTAGATACTTTGCAGCAAAACTATCAATGCACTTCCACTGGCCATTAGACAAAAAACAATATATTTTAAATATAAATCTGCCACCCAAGTCCTGGATTACCAGCCAAAACAGATCCAACATCAAAGATATTATCAAAACTAATTTATAAGCATGGATTTTTACAATGGTAGGTTGATGATGTCTGACACTTTAAATGTAATATTGTGTTATTATGTGTATTTTATTGTATGTATTATTATTTTTATTATAAACTGCTAATGTTTTAAAGCGCCTGCTTTCAACACAGGTTTTCCTAGTGAGACAGGCCCAGGACATCAAAAATTTTAAGTCTAGAATTAATAAAGATGAATTAATAAAAAATAATATTATGAGATTACTTGTTCCTCGTTAACATATATAATTTTGCGGTCAAAATAGAGAATTTTCATTCTGTATATGACCACTTTAGTATTAATAGGGAAATGGCTTACTCATTTGAACTTAATTTGAGATGTTGAGGTTTCGTTTCCCGTCACAGAGAAAAAAAACACATTGGGATAGATTTTTCTTTTATTATCCAGCGACTCCTGATGTGATGTTGATGTTAAATTTGAAGAACCTTACAAAAATAGGTTTACAGCTATCGTAAAAAATATTGATAAAACTAGGAATAATGTTTTGCCGAAGACATAAAAAATGTTTTATGCTTTTTTGGTCGTCAAATAGAAATGACTCGCGTGCTATGTATTTTGCCTATATTTGGGAGCCAGGAAGAAATTTGATAATATTTTAGAAGAGATGGCACGACGTTTGTTTGGTTTGTTTATTGTATTTTATCTATTTTATTTTATTTTATTTTATTTTTTTTTTTTTGACGACCTCCGTAGTCCAGTGGCTAAGACTCTTGACTCACATTCCGGAGGTCGCGGGTTCGAACCCGGCATGCGCAAATAAATTTTATTTGATTAATTTGTGTTATTTCACAATTAATTCATTTAAAATAATATGTAGTATATTTGCGGCATGTTCCAGAGTGGAAGATACTATCAGTATCGCCCTGGTGTAAGACCACCATTCAGAATTGAAACGTTGCTTGAAAATGGCTTTAGCCGTGTTTAGTAACCAGATCTGAATAGCCAGGTACTTCCCAACCTTCCTCTTCCCCACCTCCTTCCCCTCCCCGCTACCTTCAGCCTCACAACATACCCCAATTGGGGATGCCATAGTCTCACTGGCTCCAGACGGGAGCAGTTGAGATTCTTGTGCGGTATTCACTGTAAAAAAAAAAAAAAAAAGACAGTATTATAATTATTTCTACAAAATTATTTATTTTACCTAGTGAGCGATACCAACGAAATAAAAACAAACTTTAATATAAATTTTTAGTCGTCAAATAATAATTGCATGCTTGCTTAGTATTTCACCTCGATTTTGGAGATAGGAACTAAAACCGATTTTTGGGGACACAAAAATATTGTTGAAATATTAAACTTTTTATTTACGCTAGGTAGTTAGTGACTCACGTAATATATCTAAGGTCATGATGGAGTAAAGTGGGTCTGATGGCGGCAGCAACATATGGGTGGCTCTGCACGTCAACTGTTGGCCCCGCTGTTCTCTTCCCACCACCAGCTCCAGTTGTGAAATACTGATGTCGTCAGTTGTCGACTCCTGCAAAAAAATCGAATGGTAAATTAAAACTCTTTATTTTTAAAAAATAACGTAAGTACGTAAATATTACTGGGCAAATAATATGTAACTTGCTAAAATAAAAATGTATAGAATGACTATTGAAACATAATACAAATTAGGTAGGTAAATAAAACTGCATGACCTATTATTTCGATAATATACGTGTATATATTTTTCCCTTTGTCGAAGCATTTTAATTTATGGTATATCGGCATGGGGTGGAGCCGCAGACACAAGCATTAAGCTACTTAATACAGCTCATAAATCACTTATTAGAACTATGTTCAAAAAACCATATCTTCATCCCACTGAAAATCTTTTAATTAAAAATAAAATATTTGATATCAGGAAGCTATTCATAAAAAAAATTATCCATATAAATTGCATAAAATCCTCACCTTCCCACATTTCTCACTCCCAGAAACACTAGAGCTAAATCTAACAATCATTTGCAAGTGCCAAAAATTAAATCCATTCTTGCTAGAAAACATGAATCTTACCTCGCGCCTTCCATATTCAACATTTTCTTAAAAGAAACACAACATATAACTCAAACCAACAGAAAACGTACATATAAAAACTTTAATAGTGGTTAATGAAAAAAAAAAGGAATTGCATTAACAAGTTACTTGCAAACCGACCATGTTAATCTTTTATACGATGAATATTGTTATTTAAACACACATATATTAAAAATTTAAGAAAAAAAAAAAGTTCACATTAAAAAACGTTCAATTATTTTATATATGTTTGTAATATTTCATATTTAGATTATTTTATGTAGACAATCTTTTGTATTTTTATTTAAGTTTATCTTTTATATTTTGAATTTTTATTTAAGTTTGTCTTTTGTACTCTGTATTTTTATTTATTATCTTTTGTATTTTTATTTAATTTAATCTTTATGAATATATGTAATGATATATACTGCTACCCGGCTCAGAACAGACATTGTCTAGTGAGTCGGGTAGCGCACATTTCTGTAAATAACTATTGATGTTAATAAACGCCCGGATTACCGGCAACTTTAAAAAAAAAAAAAAATTTTACATTAGATCCATGCAGGAGGCCCTGAGGAAAATAATTCCCCTCAGGGCCTATGCCATCTTTGGGGATGCTGAATGGAGGGTCTTTTTAGGAAAGGAAGGAGAGGAAGTTCAAACACATGTGAGTCAGTTATTTTCAACTATCCATTTTCCCCACCTTCTTTAAATGCAGTTAAAACTAAAAACTAAAACAAAAAAATGATATACGAGTATATTTCATCGCACTGTAATAACTATGGATGAATATTACTATCATTTTCTAAATCATAAAATGTTGGATATAATATTTTATAAGGTGTTAAAAAAATAAAATGTTTTAATAAAAGGGTTTCACCTTTCTCTAGTGGAACTGTTGCACTCCCAAATTAAGGGAACTGATGCGAAATAATTGTCAAAATGGAGAAAGGCCAGAAAAAAGGTTATTAAAAGAACCGCTAATTTTCTGAACAAAGCTAAAGCAATTTAAATCACCATTTCAAATTCCAGTACATTCCACTTGACCGCACTTTTGTACTTTTTTTTAAAGTAAAAACTTCTCTAGCGCCGTTGTGATTTGAAACTCGATGAAACGAAAAATAGCGACACTAAAAGGAGACTAACACATACATCCGTAGGATTTAGCCTGCTGGAGAATGATATAGTATAATCGGTCTCCTCTTTGTGGGATGCTTCGTAGCCTCCCCACTCTTGTCAACTTTAGTTTTCTGAAGGTTTCACTTCTACCGCGTGTGAATTGCACACTCTGTTTTAAATTTTTTTTTTCTTTATTCATTGAATTGTTAATATACGCATACATAATTGGAGGATTTTTCGACCACCATGCTAGACACATGCCCGTGTTGTGGATGTCAAAGATGTATTAGTATACTTTTTATAAATGCTTATATTAGTGACTAACTTCGCTGCCACGAATTGTAATTTATTATTCAACACTTTATTGATTTTTTAAATTTTTTCACATCATCGTGACGCGCCTGCACTGCAATTTGTTTGAGTTCCATTTGAAGAATTTATTCATTACCACCTACGTACAACAGTCTTGAATTTATTTATAGTACCTATCTACAATATATTAAAAATACCTGCTGACATATTTCTTCACGGATTTTTGCCTTCAGGAATTCATTTTACATAACACAAAAGTTTTCTGGAAGGCAGAAGAATTTTTATATCGGGCTTATTCTTTTTAGAGAGATTTTTGTTTTGCATGTCTATTTTGATGTATAATTTTACATTTTACACAACGACAAGATACTACAATTACGTCCATAAATGTGTATAATGAGATTATCAAGGAAAACTGTCTTATTTTCTTCCAGAGATTAAAAAAAAACAGTAAAATATATATTAATATTTTAAAATTACACATATCCCTTACTAATTATAATGATGTTTTAAATTTTATACAACTGATAAACAACCATTTACAATAAATTCATTAATGGTTGTACAATAGTCGCGTAAAATTTAATTTTATATTTTGCTTTACTTTATTCTGAAATACCAATTTTATTTCAATTTGTTTTTTGTCATATTCCCGTCGATTATTTCACTGTAACAATGAGTTCCAATGGTTTAATATATTTAAAAAATCTTTTAAGATCATTTATTTTTATTCTTAAAAAGAAAAATAACTTTGTTTACATCGCTTTATTATATACATACACAATCCAAACATTTCGTGAATATTGCAAATGTATAAATTTTCTTCTGAAAAAGTGAACATTACTAACTTTAACACTGTTAAATGTATTCAGACTTGGGTTATTTTAAAAATCACCTGATTTTTCTTTGATTTAAATTTATATAATAGGTATGCAAAGTAGAAGTAATTTTTGTGACAAAATTTTGATCTGTTTTTTTTTAAATTTCATTCACTTTTTAAAAAGCAATTTTCAAAAAAAAATTTATGTCAATAGTTTTACCTCTTGTTTATACGAGTGAGGTGGTAGGGCTGCGCCCTGTAGTAACCACTGGAGGCGCGCGGGAGGTCGGGCCCCCTTGGCCTTGCATAGGATTACCTCCCTTCTTCCAGCCCTAAGTGGTTCTCGGGCTTCAATGTCCACTGACACGGGGGCCACTAGAAAAAATTGCATTTAAAATGTAACAAATATGTTTTATTAATAGATGTAGGTTTCATACACGAGACCTACTGTGAGACAATGTTACTACCAATGAATTAAAGATTGATGTAAAAGGCCTAACTACGGCCGGCATAGTCCAGTGGTAAGGCTCTTGACTTGCATTCCAAAGGTCGCGGGATCGAATCCCGGCGTGGCAAATAAATTTTATTTGATTAATTTGTGTTATTTCACAATTTATTAATTAAAAATAATATACAGTATATTTGTGGCACGTTTCAGAGTGGAAGATACTCCCAGTATCGCCCTGGTATAAGACCATCTTTCAGAATTGAAACGTTGCTTGAAATGGCATTAGCCGTGTTTGGTGACCAGCTCTGAATAGCTAGGTACTTCCCCACCTTCCTCTTCCCTATCTCCTTCCCCTCCCCACTACCTTCAGCCTCGCAACATACCCCAATTAGGGATGCTATAGTCTCACTGGCTCCAGACGGGAGCAGCTGAGACTCTTGTGAGGTATCACTATTAAAAAGGGGGAAAATGACGAAAGAAATAGAAAAGGAAAGTGAAGATTAAATTAAATCTACTGTGGAACAAAGCGAAAAAAACATTTTTTGAATGTACCTATGTAAATACAAATTTATAGGTAGGTACTTAAAAAAAGATCAGAGCAACGAATTTCACCGTTGCTCTGCAACGATGTTTGTTGAAAATATATTAGGTGGTTCGGAAATATTTATCTATCTTCTATTTAAATAAAAATGAATCGCCGTAATGTATGTACGCACATAACTTCCGAACGACAGCACCAAATTGGATAATTCTTTTTTTGTTGTGTTCGTTATTATCAGGACAAGGTTTGTATAAAACTACTGGGAAGCTCTGGCATTATAAAATGTGTAATAAAAAAATTGCAATAGGTGGCACGCGAGCTGTTTGAAAACTGAATCCACCGGGAAAGGGGAGTGTAGAGTGGGGAGAGGGAAGGTGGAGGAGGCGGAGTGGGAACACGCGGGAGAGTAAGTAGAGGTGGAAGGAGAACGGGACGAATGGGAAAGGACACGCAGGGAGAAACTATTTCTTAATTAAATGGCATAGCAACGCATGCCGGGAACCAGCTAGTTTATAAATAAAAATGAATCGCCGAAATATATGTACGCGCATAGCTTCCGAACGATTGCACCAAATTGGATAATTATTTTTTTTTTGTTCGTTATTGTGAGGACAAGGTTTGTATAAAACTAATGGTTAGTTCTGGGATTATGAAATTTGTTTAGAAAAATTGCAATTGGTAGCATGCGAGCTGTTTGAAAACTGAATGTACCGGGACTGAATGTATGGAGTGCGGGAGGGGGGAAGGGAACCAAGGAGCGGTGAGGGGAACCTGAAAGGGGGAGGGGAACTCGGGAAGGGGGTTCGCGGGACGGAGGGAAGGGGGGAGTGGAGTGAGGAGAGGGAAGATGGAGGAGGCGGAGGCGGAGTGGGAACGCGAGAGGGAAGGGGACGCGGGAGTAGAAGTGGAGGCGGAAGGGGAACGGGACGAATGGGAAAGGACACGTAGGGAATTTTTTTTCCTTATTAAATGGCATAGCAACGCATGCCGGGTATTAGTTAGTAGTGAATAACATTGCAATGGACCCTTAAATGCTGCCTTAACTAAAACGCGATTAATATAATAATAATAATAAACACCTTTATTCATCAATATATTTTTTTATAGTATTACATATTTAGTTTTTATTTTTATTTTTAATTGATTATATTGATGAAAAGGTCACTGCTAAGTTACAATTCAGAATTTCTCCTTGAATGACGTTGGTTTTCAGCTTCCTTCCTTCAACTTCTAATATAAAAAAAAATACAAAAAATAAATTAAATATAAATCGTGGTTATTACAATAATTTAAAAACACCATTTTTCGGTGCTTTTTATATGTGGGTAGAAAAAAATATACAGTATTTATTTACATTACTGCTTCAATAATAACACTTTATATTTGTTTAGTGACAATAAGTCAAGTTAAGCCATAATATTGTACCGTGTCGGTTAATATTAATGTCTTCACTGTAAATGTGACGGGGTAAAATAAGGAACATAGGTACTTAGGTTCTATTGGCTGACCATTTTAAATTCAACAATAGCTAGGATCTGCAAGCTTTCGGACTGTATTTGAATTGTACGATGTCAAAGCAACGGGCGTATGCAAACCGATCGATATATGCATTTAATAAAAAAACACTAAACACTAGTGATACTGGAGTAATAGGATGGGGCTCAGCAGCATCTAATCACTTAAAACAACTTAAGATAACTCAGAATTGCATCATAAAGACCATTCTAAAGGTCCCCATAAGGACGTCAACAACAGAAATTTTTAAACAGTTTGATGTTCCAAGTATACAGAAAATCTATGCCAAAAACATTCTAGTACATCACCACAAAAACGACCTAGAGAAAGAAACATCACATGCTCATAAAACCAGAGCCAAACAAACAGACACACTTAACATACCAAAGTGTAACTCTTCATTTGGTCAAAGAAGTTCTGAATTTTTAGCAGTAAAGTTATATAACAAACTCCCACTTAGTATCAAACAAATTAAAACAAAAAACAGCTACATTAAGGACATTAAATGTTGGCTGAAGGAACTACCGGAAAATGACCTTACTAGTATACTTAAAACATCATAGAAGTTTCTGGAAAACCTTATCCAAACAAGTTAAACCATAGAAGTCGCTGAAAAACTTATCCAAAGCATAGTCCCCCTCAGCACAGGATCTCCTAGTGAGGAGGACTTCGAATATATTTTCTATTTTACACATATATACATCTAACTAACATGTTTAATATAAAAATGTAAAAAATATTATATAGTTACTAAATAAATAAAAAAATAAAAAAAAACTTGGAGCGTGGTTTGTTTGCAGAGCCCGCATTTACAGTTGCTATTTAAAAAAGAGATCCAAACAACATTTGTTAGAAGGATAGATGCGAACAGTGTTGAGCGGAGATTAAATAAATGAGTGGCCAATGTTCCGCTGAAATTAATTGAAATAACACTGCGTGATTCGATAAAATCTATTCTATTAAGGGTATTGTTAATTCACAGAAGTAAATGAGATAGTCCGTCTTCTGCAGATACCTAGATCAATAGTCTGAAATTCATTGACCTGTTCCAATTGAATATTTATACGTATTATTGGTAGGTATCAAATCATTAACAATTCAAATATTTAACGCTGTATCAAAATACATCGGCGAGATTGGGCTTTATTACGCTCAAGCATTTGCGGAATAGGTGGGCGACATGTAAATCGTAGGAAAAATGGTCTTCAACCCACCGTTAAGCCAATTAGTAGTAATATAATTGCAACCAGTTAAACGGGATTAATAATAATTCATTCCGTTTCTCTGGTTATATTTTTATAGGTACCCGGCATGCGTTGCTATCCCATTTAATAACGAAATTGTTTCTCCCTGCGCGTCCTTTCCCATTCGTCCCGTTCACCTTCCTCCTCCCCTTTCTCTCCCGCGTCCCCTTCCCCTCTCGCGTTCCCACTCCTCCTCCATCTTCCCTCTTCTCACTCTACTCCCCCCTTCCCCGTCCCGCGGATCCCCCTTCTGAGCTCCCCTCCCCCCTCCTGAGGTCCCCTCCGCCCTCCCAGGTTCCCCTTCCCCCTCCTGCATTCCCTACATTCATTCCTGATACATTCAGTTTTCAAACAGCTTGTGTGCCACTTATTGCAATTTTTTTATACAAATTTCATGATGCCAGAGCTCATGTCCTTTCCTATTCGTCCCGGTCCCCTTCCGCCTCCCCTACCTCTCCCGTGTCCCCTTCCCCTCTCGCGTTCCCACTCCTCCTTTTCCGCCTTCCCTCTCCTCACTTCCCTCGCCCGCTTCCCCTATCCCTTAAACCCCCCTCCTGTGTTCCTCTCCCCCCTCCCAAATTTCCCTCCCCCTTCCAGGGTTCCCCTCCCCACCCCTCCCGCGGACCTCTTTCCCGAGTTCCCCTCCCTTGTCCCGTCCCCACCTCTCCCTCATCCTTCAACCCACTCCCATCCGCCATCCCCTCCCGCATTCCATACATTTAGTTCCGGTACATTCAGTTTTCAAACAGTTCGCGTGGCACCAATTGCAATTTTATATACAAATTTTATGATACCAGAGGTCACCAGTATATACTGAAACCTTTGCGGGCGTGCTCACAACAACTCTATAAATTTCATAACATCAGATCTCACCACTTTATAAACAAACCTTCGTGGACGTAAGCACAAGAGCTCACCAAAGTTTCAACGCAATCGGATGGACGATATAGTAAGTAATTTCATAACACCAGAACTCAACATTATGCATTTATCTTTGCGGGCATGCATGTAACAAATCACCAAAGTTTCAAAGCAATCGGTTGTTTGGTTTAGGAACGCATAAGGGACAAACAAAGAAACATTCACTTTTATATATTTAGATTATTATTAAAATATGCCGATTTCGCAGAAAACCATGACAACCAAATTTTTATTTTATTTTATTCTCTTTTTAATTCAGTAATAATTATAAGTGTATTTTATTTTTTAACATTTTTATACGATACATGTTAGGAATACATATTTACATAGATATTGATTATATTCGTAGTCCTCTTCACTAGGAGATCCCGTGCTGAGGGGGACTATGTTTTGGATAAGTTTTCAGCGACTTCTATGGTTCAACTTCATGGTTTGGGTAAGGATTTTCAGAAACTTCTACGACGATATTTTAAGTATATTAGTAAGTTCATTTTCCGATAGTTCCTTAAGCCAAGATTTATTGTTCTTTATTGTTATTTTTTGTTTTAATTTGTGTGATACTAAGTGGGAGTTTGTTATATACCTTTACTGCTAAAAATTCAGAGCTTCTTTGTCCAAAGGTAGAGTTACACTTTCGTATATCTAGTACGATTTCAAGCTTTTGATTTTTGATTGACTGCAAACAAATACAACTGACAAAATGCCTTTTACGGTTCACAAATTGATTTTTCACATAGGTATCCAAATTGTATATCATTTTCTGGCACCAGAACTATAAAAAGAATATGGCCTGGCTAATGTGAATGGCGAGGAAGGCAAACAAAAGAATAGTGATCGTAACATTTTCACACAATGAAGGTAAGATTTGCGAGTGTCCTTGTATTCTCTACCTTCCATGCCGTGGAGACCTTGAACGTTTTAATGCTTTTAAATTAATCATGTTTATAGCACGCTACCGTTAAGCGACAATTAATCAATTAATAGCAATTTTTTAGATAATTTTTAATGTTCATAATAAAGGTTTAGTGGAAACCCACTTGGTTCACATTGCTCTCTACCAACTGTCGTCAAAGACACAAGAAATTCGTTGGAATCACCTCAAGGAGAAGAGGATCCCCTGGAAAACAATTTCAGCCAACACCTCTGCCATGGGCCACTGACTTCGCAGGGGTGCCCGTGGGTGAGGTTTGTCCGGGTCTTGGCGGCGAATGCGTTTGCCCACCAGCTGCACGGCAGGCCGGATCGGGAGAGAATGGTTCAGGGAGTCCTTTTGACTTCACCAGTCCTATTCTCTCGGAACATCGCCTTGATCCTCAATGGGAGGGATGAATTCATACGTTCTTCACCCCTGGATATATTGAACCTCAGATTTCTACCCCCCCCCCCTAATACCCCTATTTTCCTTCCCATAACTTCCTCTCTTTCCTTCATATCATCTCCAAAGATGACAGGCCCTGAGAGGAATTATTTTCCTCAGGGCCTCTTGTGTGGATCTAATGTAAAAAGAGAGAGAGAGAGAGAGGTATTATTACGCCAAAAGCTCATCTTTGGGGGTTTAAGGATCCGAGGTCGAGGAAATCAAGGATTCTAAGGAAAGAAACCATCCATTGATGAGAGGCAGACAGGAGACCGGTGAGATTGGTGGCATTTCCCAGAAGCAGCCAGGACTCTTCTAGGGATATAGCGCCAATAATAATGAAGATGAGCAAGTGCGAATTTGGAAGTATTAATTTAAATATAAATACGCATATATATTTTAAATTCGCCCTTTACCAAGCTTCAGTAGTGTAGTTTACTCATATTAAGAATCCGCCCACGAAATGGCTACCGTCCCCTACGTCACAACTGACTAAAGTTCGCAACGGAGCTTTGATATTTCCGATGTTTACTCTCTCTAGTCCCTACTCGTATCAAAGCACCGCACTAGAAATTACGGTGCTTGATGATAAAATACGTTAATTTTCTGCGTCGATGATAAAGCAACAATGGATGGCTTCAATCGTATATTTACTTTGAATTTAGCTGTATTCGATTGCGATGGAGGCAAAAAATATCAGACTTATCAATATAATATATTTGTATAAAAAGCAGAAAGTCTGTATGCGTGAGCCATTAAAAATATCGAAATATGTAATTTCTGCAGGCAACATCATTTCCAAGATGAGCTATAGAGTCTTGTAATATTTATTTAACTATAAAAAGACACGATATTATTTGTTACGTACAAGGTGTCCGGATGTAAACTGTAGTAAATTCGGGAGATGGTTCTATTATATCACCATTAAAAAGATAAATAATTTTTTCGAAATTCCGTCGAGTCAATACAACAATATTTTACCGTGTAAGATTTTTTCATGCAAACATTTTTTTCCTGAAACTGCTTTAAAAATTTCAAAAAGGTTTCTTATCTTCTTTACTCTTATCATTTAGAATCACCCCCCGAAGTAAATGCACTTAACCCCCGACCACTATATAATTCGTAATTTTTTTTATAAAACTTTGTATAAAATGCAATATAAGAAATATAATGGATTTCAAATGCTTAGTAATATAAATAAGAAATGAGACGTAACTATTAACAGGAAGTATCTGCATTAAAAAATCGAACATTTATTTCACTATATTTGGCATTTACTTATGAAAGTGTTTAGACAACGATGGTAAATGCAAGGGTGACAACGAAGGTAAAATCATTTTATTTAACTTTGTTAATACATAATGTGAATAAAATAATAGTTTGTTAATAAATAATACAAATAATTAAATGGGAGTGGACCGGCATTAGAAATGTGGAGAAGTTATTCCGGGCAGCGCAAGATAGAGATACATTTATCACAGTGATCGTCAATGTCGGATGGACCTCTGATAGGACACACGAAGAAGAAGAGGAATACATAATAAAATAATATTAAAATTTTACAATGAATTGGGACTAGGTAGAGACGCAATGCTAATTGAACATCGGAAGAAATTATTAAAGAAGAATTTGAGTTTCCATATGCAGTCACATGCAGATGCCCACATTTTATTAATTTATAATTCACCAATTATTGCCGGTGTTACTTTTTGGTATTAATCTACGTGCGGACACTTCGCTAAAATTCAAGTAAGTAGACTGAGAGCATCGAGCATTTTGCATATTTGAATAATTTCTATCTTTGAAATAATATAATTAAAATAAGTATAGCATTTGGGTTTAATCTTTAAAATAGTGCAAGGATAATCTTAACAATGATTAAGAAATCTGTGATCCAAGTAAATATCTCAGATGATGATGAATTTCTAGGTCAATCCATTTTTTTTTCAGCCCGCATGATTATCAAAATCATGAGATAAGAAATTTTCTTTCAAATAGCAATCTAATTGTAAAAAAGCACAACACGCCATATGGTTTGTTAGTCATTTTTTAAACGTTCCACAAGTGTTGAAAGTCGATAGTTTCAGCAAAAAAATGTCCTTTCCATATTTTATTTTTTATTTTTTTTTTAAAATTATTTATTGAAACATTTATTATAATTACAATTTTACAACAAATATATATATTTTTTTACAGGTATTTTTTTTTACTACCCTTCCATTTAAAGCATTTGCTTGTGTATGGAAGGGGAGTGTACATAAATGCTATTAGTTATAAGTTAGTACTTAAATAATTAATTGTACATAAATATATGTGAGCTGCAGTATTTATTTGATAATGGTGTGAATTTTTTTAAAAAAAGAAAGAATGTAATGGGAAACGGATATTTGTAAGATTAATTGACAGTAGTTTTTTTCTTAAGACTATTTTTAAAATGTCTCTTGACAGAGAGCAGTATTCGGGTTTTATCATTAATGCTTCTGATTTCTTCTGGTAGACGATTGAAAAAAGTTCTTCCCTGGTAAGTATAATGATGCTGTGCAAAAGACGTATTTAGTTTTGGGCATAGAAAAACATGTTTAAGTCGAGTTCTGTTTTCATTTAAAAATGGATATTTATCTTTTTCCTTTATAATTTGATTCAATATTGAATATTAATTGCCAATTTAAATCCCGGGCCAATGCAGATACTAAAAGTATTATAGCATATTATATATCTGAAAGCTTCCTGAAACACATTAAAAATACAGTGACTTTTAATGTTTGGAAAATTAACCTTTAGAAATATTCCTTTGTTGTTTATTGTCGTAGGCGTTCGGCACAAAAGGTGTTAAAGACTACGTGTTTGAAAGCGTCCAATAGTAGTCACCTCCATAGGAAATATGGATTCATTTACTTCCAGCTATATGTATTTAACCCTATTAATTGATTACTTCGAACGGGATATAAACGAAGCACATTGCCATACTTATTATTGTGCTTTTATTTTATGGTGTTTGAGCAAAACGTGTTAACAACGGGCAAGAGAGGGGTTGATCGCTATTTATTTGTTTATGAAGGGCGTAAAGTGGGAAGTAATAATTATAAGGGAGTTAATACGAAAGATAAGTATCCTTCAATGAGAGTTATTATGCCATAATATAGTTTATGTATCGATGGGGGTTGTTTGGTTAGGAAATGTTTGAACAGGAAACCAAAACGAAATAAAAACGGTTTTCAAAACCGGGTATTAATAGATATTCATATCCTACTTATCGAAATAAATAGACAGATACCCATCTATACAGTGAATAAGCATGGCAAAGCTTATATTATTTAGAACTTAATGAATTGAATTTATTTTTGTTGGTATCTGCCATGTATTATGCTCATTTAAAAAAAGTATTTTTAATTTAATTTTTTGTTTTCTGTAGCTCAAAAAACGGTCTTTTGATGTTTCTGAATCACGCAGTAAATCATATAAAATATGAATATACGTAAAAATACATCAGGGCGTTTAAAAAGCTTGCATAAATGAAATGAAATAATTAAAAAAGTGAACCGTGGTAATAAACATAAGAAAATTTAAGCTTTCTTAAGCCTGATACGTTTTAAGATTTTCACGGTCAAAAATATTTTCGTTATTTGTTTTTGGGGTGTTGATGATGGCCACTGCAACGCTGTCCGAAACGTTGGCTAAAGAAGGAGGTAGCGCAACACGGCATAACACCCCAAAAACAAATAACGAAAATTTCTTAAACCTGTTAAATATTTTGTATTGTTAGTTGTGTTTTGCGGACAACCTTGCAGAGGCCATAATCAGGGAAGATGCGTAGTATTAAGTTAGACGTATAGAATAGTACTGAGAAAGCCGGACGTACATCAAACTCGCCAAATTGAAGAGGAGATTAAATTTCGGGAACGCACAGAGACGAATTATTAGAATCTAAACATTGATTGTGTAATAATATGAACCTGTGTTCGATAACTCCATTTATTTAAGTGTAGCATGTAATATTTAAAGGACGGATTTCCGTTAAACCATGATATAAAACTAATATTATTTGGTGATTGTGCAATCTCTAAACATCCTCAAAGAACTGCAAGTCAAAACATGTAAATTTTCAACTTTCACAATAAACAGTCAAATTACATGGTAGTTAAAACTCATTTAATTGAATTTAGTGTCCTGAAAAATACGTCCTGTTACTTTCAACAGGACGTATTTTTCAGGACACTAAACTGGATCTTTATCCATTACGATTTTTTTTGAATTGGGGAATGCTGTGAAGCTGAAAAGAGGAGGGGGAGGAAAGGCACGGGGCAGAGGAAAGTTGAGAACTACCTACCTGGCTATTTAGGTTTGGTAACCAAATACGGCTAAAGCCATTTCAAGTTAAGTTTTGAAACTCAATGATGGTCTTTCACCAGTGAAAAATGTTGATGTTTCCAGAAGAAATGCGAATAATTTGAAGAATTTATTTTTGTATTTTTCTACAGTTGTGATCGAATTAGTAGTTCAATAAAATACTGTGTTCAGATTCAAAGAGGTTTTTTTTATAAATAACTAGCTGGAGTACCCGGCTTCGCTCAGGGAGTTGATTTGAGATTGAAATAACCTTCGAACCCATGACGGATCTTGCTTTATAGGTATATGCCTCTAACAAATGTCAATACGATGTATTGAAATCCTATTTTTTCAAATGTTATTTTGAAAACGAGTCATAAGTAGGTACAAACTCTGTTCTGATAGCTATCCTGATTATCTCCAAATACCAAACTTTGTACATCCAGATATGATGGGCGCAGTTTATATCTTTTTTAAATCTTGTCATGTATTTTGTATGTAAACATCTTGTATTAGGTCTGTATATTTTTGAGCTCGTACCTTTTATTGTATTTTCCTGATTTTGTTTTTTTTTTATGCATTTCTATAGTCCATCATGGAGGATACTTTATTTTAACTTTTTGACACCAACAGTACATAAATCAAATGAGTGGTTATAATAATTATTCATAAAATCTTATAAGACATGTTTCTGTGAAATATTTGTAAAGTGATTCTTCATTTGTTGTGTCTGTATGTTGCTTCTGTGAAATGTTTTGTAAAATTTTTCTTCATTTATTGTGCCTGCATCTTGGGTTGGGTTGGGTTTAACTTTTCAAAAGTACCAATTGGCGATCCCTTAATGAGTTTTGATAACTCATGGGAATGCAACTTCGTTGTATGTTTCATTTAAATAAATAAATTTATATACCCCCACCCGTACAAAAAAGGCTTCGAATGGTTTACATTTTCAAGAACACTCCACAACATTCGAGAGTGTTTTGGAATGTTCCACAATGATCTGTGATGTTCCGGGATGTTCCCGAACGTTCCAGACTATTACCGAACATTTCAAAATATTTTGGGAAGTTCTAGTATGTTGTGAAATGCTCTCGAATATTCTTGAATGTTCTGAACTCTTCTAGAAATTTCTAGAGGTCGAAACTTTCAGCCCTTACATCTTCGAAAGCACGCCCTTCAGGTAAAAATGGGAACTTTCATCATGGATGGGGGACAGAGGACTACCATACCATATAACTCCCTTGATCGTACTGGGACTCGTTTCTGAGTTTTAGCGGCACGCACATTGTGGTACATTTTCTTAATATACATAAGTTACTGTAAAAGCCCGTAAATTTACCAACCTTAAAAGTCTTAAAATTTACTGGTAAAACCTAAGATTTACCGCAGTTCGGGCAATTAAAGTAACATGTATATAACATACCTGCAAGATATGTTTATAATTATTTGTATGAAAGATATTGTCACTCTTTCAAAACTAAATTGTCGAATTTAATGTTTCAAAGACCCGATCATGTTTGATAACGTCTAAAAGGGATCGAAATGAAAATCTAGTCTCCTTTAACGGAAGCAATCTTTCGAACAGAACCTCCGTCGATATGCTTGGTGTTACTCTAAGTGACCAGCTCAGGTACGAGGGCTCCATCGAAACCAGAGTTAAGTTAGCCTCTCAGAAACTGGGCGTACTGTACAGGGCCCGCAGATACTTTAATAGTACACAACTGCTAACCCTGTACAAATCGCAAGTGCGACCCACGGTTGAATTTGGCAGCCACCTCTGGTCTGGAGCTCCAAAATACCTAAAAAAAACCCTTGACTTTGTGCAGAAACGGGCGGTTCGTTTGATAGATTCTCCGATCTTAACAGACGGACTACAATCTTTAGAGCATAGGTGTCAGGTGGGAATGCTTTCCTTGTTTTACCGGTATTACAATGGAAGATGCTCTGAGGAACTAGCATCATTGAACCCCTCGGCACCGGTGCATAGTCGGAAAACACGTCAAACACGCGCCCAACATTTGTACACGGTTGACATTAGTCACATGAGAACGGGTCGTTTCTATGACTCGTTCTTGAGTTCAACGGCTCGGCTGTGGAACGATTTGCCAGCCTCTGTGTTTCCTCCCTCCTACAATATGGGTCTCTTCAAGACCCGTGTTCACTCCTTCCTTTCCTCAAAAAGACCCTCCACACAGCATCTTCAAAGATGACATAGGCCCTGAGGGAAATTATTTTGCTCAGGGCCTCCTGTGTGGAGTTAAGGAAAAAAAAAATACCGATCGGCAACCAATCGAATCGGCTGCTAAATAATTAAAGTGTGTAATTCAGGATGATAAAAATAATAAATTCGTTACTTTCGTTGTTCTATTAATGTAAAAATATATTGATCTATCTATTTAATGGCCCAAATTTGATTAATTCATCACTGTGCTACGGTACTCAACAATAGCACGCTTCTTGGTACCTGGCTTTGGAGGGTATTTCCTAGAAGAGGCCTGTATAAGTTACTGCATACTGTATAACCCACATTAACGAGGATTGATTATGACGTGGTCTTACTGATACACGAATAGACATAAGATTAGACAATACAACCCACGTTGATGGACACTGTCAGGTTGTCCGAAAGTTATATGTGGGGGAAAGGAAGCACAATATCGTTCTGTACTTAAAAAATCATTTAGAGAATATTAAAAATTCTGTAAAGATCCTGGGTTCGATTCCCAAATGTGACTGTATCATTTCTGATTTTTTTGTTTCAGATTTTCGATTGAGAGTCGCTAATATTATATTCATTACGGCGACACAATACCCTAAAATATAGTCAGAATCCTAACGACGTAAGTAAAGAAGGCTTGTATTGGACGGATCTACTGTCAAATTTGCCTTAGCAAATACTGTAAAATAATGTGGGAAACTTAACAACGTAAGTGAAGAAATATACGGCGCGCGGCCCGGCGAATTGTACGGACCTACGGTCGAATTCGCCTTGACAGGCCTAGACATTCAATCTTTCCGCGGGGTGTATTTTAAATAATTCTGACAAACGGATTACTAAAATTTCAGATGTTTCTAAACGAATCCCTCCGAAAGTTATCAATTTATCGTCTAGAAAAATAAAAACTGGTGCTTACCGTTAAATTTATGAAGGAAAAACATTTTATAAAATTTTCAAACCGTTTGTTGTAGCGTATTTCAATGGTAAAGTACTGCTTTTTTCTTAAATATAAATAACTTACATCAATAGGTATCAGTTTAAAAGAAATGTATAATAGTTACGAATTTGTCGGAATTAATTAAAATGTGAGCCTAAAGCAAACCCTCATTATAAGGGCCACCTTAATTAAATGTCTTATGATGTTAAAATGTTAAAATTTTGAAAAGGTTCACAGTTTAATTTCATTTTAACTATCCTACATTCTTTAATCTGTGGTTTCTATTTCTTTTTTTAATACATTTTTCTTCTTTTTCTACCACTTTATGTTTTCTATATTGTTTTAATTTTTATACACTACTATGAATTTTTGCGCAAACTTTGCTGATTCGTGGGACAATGTTAATATGTAATTACCTAATTAAATATGAATAACTGTTTGATTCCCCAATAAACTAAAATAATAAATAAAAAATTACAATTTGAGGTTTTACTCGTTAAGTTAAAATAAAAATAAATGTTCATTTTTACTTGCACAAAAGTCAATAGATGATGACGCATATTAAATAGAAATTGATAAATTTATCCAAGACACTAGCAGGTAGCATTTAATTCGAGATGGATCCTGCAATCATACATAAAGAAAGCAGCCAATAATAATATGAGTTAAGAAAGTGAAGATAATATTGATAGAAAAATGAAACCGGTTTCGAAAAAAAAGTTCCATCTTCAGGGAAAGCTTATACAAGCTTTAGTTTAAACTTTCCCTGAAGAAGGAACGTTTGTTCCGAAACCGGTAGGATTTATGCATTATATAAGTGGTTTATACAAAGTTGAATTGTTTCATTTTTCTATAATGGATAACCACAAAGTTGTAGCTACATTCAAAAATATAATATTGATAGTTCTTGGTCGAAGTACGATACACTTAAATATGACTGAAGCGGATATGGTCACATTAGCTCAGTGTTAGTGCACCGCCCGGCAAGGCTAAGTTTCTGGGTTCGATTGTATTTTCCTCAACTCTCTAGGATTTCAACCAAATGTTATTATACTTACGGAAACACAAATGCGTGAATTAATCCCTTACTCCATCTCTGATTATAAGACTTACTCATTTCCCTCTAAACATACTTCGCATGACGGTCTAACGATTTTATATAGTGCACACAAAATAACTGATGTGATAATAAACATCCCAAAATTTAAGTTTTCAAATGCCATACATTTATCATTCACGCTAAACAATAAAAAAATACTCTATAATTGCTGTATATCGCTCCCCTTCCTTAGATTCTAAATATTTTATCACAGAATTAAAATATTTTATAAATGAAAATAATAACAACTATACTATTGTAATATCTTTTTTTTGTTTAATTGTATTATTGTTTATCTTTAAGCTACCTAATTAATTTTATAGTTAATTTTTTTTTACTTTTTATCAAAAGAAATGTTTATTGTAATATTTATAACGTGTTTATTGTAATATGTAACGAAAAAAATAATTAATAAAAAAAATCCTATATGTGGCCTACCTTTTGCTGTTTCAGATTGATGGTCGCTAGTAATTTTTTTACTATTAATTTAATAGTAAAAAAAATCATTAAATGAAAACAAATGACTATGTAAAACATTACCATTTAAATAGAGGTGTTTTACAAAGTTATCTATCAATAAACTTAATTAAAAATGACGCCACAAAGTACATTTGCAAATATTGGAGAAGTAAAAAATTACGTTGTGATTTCAAAATACTTGGAAGGTTGAAGCAGATATTACAGGATAAAAAAGTGAGAATTTTATGATGCCAGACCTGAACATTTATTAGATGTTGAGCTTACAAAAACAAAAAAATTAATTCAGAAATGAGAACAGCGCGGCACACACGGTCTTCAAAAGTATTGAAGAATTTTTGGCCATTACATAATATTATTATTTAATATGTTATTGAACGCAGTAATTGAAAAAAGTAATTAGGCGCGTTAATTAAATTTATTGATTGTGTTTAAAAAAAAATCTTTGGAACCTGCCAATCATTCAATAAGGTTTCATTACGCAATTACTTGATCTGGAGAGATTGTTTGAGGGAGACCTTTTGACCTCCAGCAGATCTCGGAACATCGCCTTGGGCGCCACTGTGGGAGGGATGGATTCATACGTCCGTCACTCCTGGACACACTGACTCCCAGGTTCCTACCCATCCCTCATACCTTTTTAATTCCCAGAACTTCCTAACCCTTTCCTAAAAAGACCCTCCACACACCTAGAGGGGAATTATTTTCTTTAGGGCCTCCTGTGTGGAGCTAATGTAAAAAAGGTATGAAAATTTGGTTAATATATTGTACAAAACATTTGAAAATAAGCAAACGTAAATACACATTGATTAACATTGTTTAGTATTTATCAGTTAAATTTGGTTGAGTGTTTATCAGAAAATCCCATCAAGATTTCCCGAAGTTTTCGTTTTATTTCTATTAAAGTCGGTCGCGGTGTAATTGGTACATTTTGAAGTTTTCAAATCCCAGCGGTTTTCTGATTAATCTTTCCGTGATACAAGGCATAGCGACTCGAGACAACTTAATAGGTAATAAACGTTCTCCCAGGCCTGAAAAATGGGTTAATTAAAACCCTTTAATAAAAGCTACCCACCGGAGAGGGTAATTTTAATTAATTTTATGAAATCAATGTGGTTAAGGTAGTATGGTGAGAACGAAACCTCACTTCCGCTGAAAAACTAGAAAATTTCTTTTGTTCACTCATTAATTTTTGTGTAAGTATTCGTATAATTTGAAGCCAAACATGCATGTTTAAATATTAATCTCATTTCTGATATCTGTCAAACCTTTTCTGGAGGTTAAATTTATTTTAGCCTAAACTTTTAAGCCTATACCTTTAGCCTAAACCTTTAATGTGAGATTAATAAAAAAATCATGTAGAGCACTTGACAAAATTAATAAAATGTAAATAATTTAATGCAAGTTTAAATATAACAACTAATCAATATCTTTTCCTGTAGTCGAAAAGCCTTTTCTGGTAGCTTCATTCAACGTAATTAGATACTAAACCAAGTTGTAGTTCAAAATATTAATAAAAAAAATATTACCTACTTCATCTTATACCTACTAGCAATTTTTTTCCACATTCCATTTTAATGTATTATTAAAACATAATATCGTATACAGAAGAGAGTGTTTCTACACATTAACGAGGGCACTAAAGGATTGTGTGGATTTGCGTCATTCCACGGTAGGAAAACTATGATTTATTAATGTGTGCTTAGAGCAATGCGAAAATACTGTGATAATGCAAAACTCAAATGTAGGCCAGCACCTGTGACAAAACGATGTAAGAATATACACCTAGGTATTCAGAGTTGCTGGTTCGAATATTGTAAAAGAGAAAAATCGATGTTATTGCCATCCGTCCGGATATTGTCTAATAGTTTTTATATTTGTTGAAAAATAGTTATCAAACAATCGGCGAGTAGTAATTCCTCTTTTCAGAATAAGTGAACATGTGCTTAGTTAAAAAGAATCAATGCACAGCTTAATCAGTAGAATTAAAGAAAACCTTGTATCACTTATTTATACACACAAGTTAAATCTGAAAAATATTATTGCGACAAAACCTAAATAGTTACAGTCGGTACACTTTTTACCTGGAAAATAAATGGCATTTAATTTTGCATTTCGATTCGAACCAGTAACCTTCAGATCCAAGTTTATCGATATTAACTGCTGTTTCACGAAGAACGCGGTTCATGAGAAGAATATAAAAATAAGCTACCGAGGCACTAAAAAGCTTTAAAAAAAACAATGTATTATACAATCTACGCTCTGTCGTTTTAGTAAACTAATAAAAAAGTGTACGACCCTTCGGAGATAAGACTGGCTGATGCCTTCTAAGAGTGTTTTTATAGCCAGTGAACCCCTGACTCATGATGAAGCCTTTAGACTGTTTGCCTATAAACTACCAGGGAGACTAAACTACAGAAATTGATGATCAAATCATCTCAATGATGAGGCAATGATAAAGCTAACATTAGATTGGGATTTAAGTACCAAAAGAGAACGCTTTTAGATTATTTTAGTGGGCAAGACGACTGTACTATAAAATGAATTAAATAAATAATCTGTTTATTTTATTGCCATTGTCATGAATGTAGAGTTGAAATTGTGCATATTATCACTTTATTTATAACTTTTACCTGTTCGTTAATTGATCTGAAACATTTTGGTTTAATTCAATATACATGCTTCGTGTAAATAAAAAAAATATAAAGCAAATAATATAAAACCTAAATAGTTTAAATTCATGACGAAATTAATCAAAATTATGTTAATTGCATTTATTAGATTTATGTATATCCTTTATGTACCCATAACAGAACGAAAAATATTTAATGTAAGCAACTATCTCATAATAATATTATTTTATCGTGTCTTACGGGCAGTAAAACATAAAATACATTTTACATGAAACGAACGACGACATGCTAGTGAAGATCTAACCTTAAAATTAATACGTATCTAGGTACTTATTTGATAAACGCTCATGACAAAAGCAACTTTGAAAGAGAACATTGTAATTCTATACGAATATACGATTGGGCTAATTTAGTGAATTCGTTCAGTAGATTTCTTTACGAACATACGATTGGGGTAATCTAGTGAAAGAGTTCAATGGATTTCTATAAGATAATACCGTTGGGCTAATCTAGTGAATTCGTTCATTGGATTTGTACACGAATGTATGTTTGAGTTAATCTAGTGAATTAGTTCACACGATTTCCATACGAATATACTGATAGGCTAATCTAGTGAATTAGTACATTGGATTTCTATACGAATATACGGTGGGGCCAATCTGGAATTAGTTCATTGAATTTTTATACGAATATACGTTTGGGATAATCTAGTGAATTATATCCCAACAATCTCAGTACTAATAAAGAGTAATGAGTTTAACTAGACAGCATTAAGCTGCGCGTTTTTCTAAAAATTAAGTTAGGACCCAATTTACTGTCCCATTTTCCTGGCATTGTAAAACAGGTTTGTTCTTTCGAAATTGTGTGGAAGCAAACATTAAAAATTGTGTTTCTTCAAGCCATTAAACACATTAGCGAGATTGGTCGGGACGGGATGATTTTTACGGGTCAAAAGAAGTAGCTGAACCATTTGCTCTTTGGCTTACAAAGCTTAGACCGCAATCCATTGGTTAAATGACCTATATTCCACGAAGCTCTGCTTTATATGGCTTCAGAGTTCCCATTTGATGGCTAAAGATGGAACTAATAAACTGAATACATTTTATTCAGTCTTCACAAATGTTCATTCGTCCGAATGGTTCTATTGTGAGATATGGACGTGTGGATTAAACAGTAATAATATACATAATAGCTTATTAAGATATTGTACGGACATATGTAAATGGTATTTCTATTCTATGTGTAAATGAATATTACCTGCTTTATCACTTGTAATATTATTAATACCGAGCTTCCAACCGCCTGGAGCCAGTGAGATTTTGGCATCCCCAATTAGGTATGTTGTGAGGCCGAAGGTATAGGGGGAGGGGAAGGAGATTGGGAAGGAAAAGGAAAGATGGTAAAGTGTCTGGCTATTCAAATCTGGTCACAAAACTCAGCTAAAAGCCATTTCAAGCGACGCGCCGTTTCAATTCTGATTGGTGGTCTTACACCAGGACGATACTGAAAGTATCTTCCACTCTACAACGTGCCGCAAATACACTTTATACCATTTTAACTGATTAAAATAATTAATACAATTCAGTCAAATAAAATTTAAATAAAAACAAATCACTTTGTTTACACCAGTGGTTCCCAAAGTGGTCCGTACGGACTCCCGGGGTTCCGCGGAAAATAAAAATTGATTTTGGGGTCCCTGAATAAAGTCAGGGGTCCGCGGCAAGGTTTTGATATAGTTTTTTTTATTCATATTCGAGTTTCGTCGAGGGAGGAGCATAATGGGATGGAATGGGGCGGGATGTTTCGCCCCACCCCATTCCACCTAATATACCATTTCACCCCCTCCAATCCTAATCCGTTGTGCTATCCGCCCCGGGGTCCGTGGGCCAAAACAGTTCGGGAAAGGGGTCCGTGGGCCAAAAGAGTTTGGGAACCACTGGTTTACACCAAAGAGGTGTATACAAAGTGATTTGTCAGATAAGTTTTAAGATTTTCACGGCCAGAAGCATTTTCGTTATATGTTTTTGGGGTGTTGTGCCGTGTTGCGCTACCTCCTTCTTTAGCCAACGTTTCGGACATCGTTGCAGTGTCCATCATCAGGGCAGATCCGGCAGATCCGGTAGATGTGTAATTTTTAGTCGTGAAGTGTGTGCTTATTTACTTCGAAGCGATACCGTGTCGCCAGCAGCACTAAATTTCACCAGTACAAAATACTCGTGACAAGCAGTGGCGTCATCGCCGCGGAAAGGAATAGAAAGTTCATTAAAACGTGGTATTTATGCTAGCCAGGGGCAAGTCCGTTTGCGAGATGCCGACGGAAGTGGCTCCATCTCTTAATGAAATGTAAAATTAGAAATCACAATAGTAAGAATTTAAGAAAAAATAAAATAAAATAAAAAAATTACAATTGTTAACTTTCACCAGTACAAATTAATCGTGAGAAGCAGTGGCGTCGTCGCCGCGGAACGGAATAGAAAGTTCATTAAAACGTGGTATTTATGCTAGTCAGGGGCAAGTCCGTTTGCGAGATGCCGACCGAAGTGGCTCCATCTCTTAATGGCTTAACTGGCTAGCATAAATACCACGTTTTAATGAACTTTCTATTCCGTTCCGCGGCGATGACGCTACTGCTTGTCACGAGTATTTTGTACTGGTGAAAGTTAGTGCTGCTGGCGACACGGTATCGCTTCGAAGTAAATAAGCACACACTTCACGACTAAAAATTACACATTCTACCGGATCTGCCGGATCTGCCCTGATGATGGACACTGCAACGATGTCCGAAACGTTGGCTAAAGAAGGAGGTAGCGCAACACGGCACAACACCCCAAAAACATATAACGAAAAAGTGATTTGTTTTCGTTTAACCAAAATAACGCCTCAAAATGAATTTGCGAATTTTGAAGAAGCAAATAAAATTTATTTCAACTCGCCGGATTTAAACCCGTGACCTTCTGATTGCCAGTTGAGAGCCTTACCGATCGATCGCAGTTGCGTCAAAATATACCGTGTATGCCTAAATAAATAAACAAAAGGTATCAGGGAAATTATTTTTTTTATTGTTTTCCCGACACAAGGTTCGGTGGAGAAGTTTCCCTTGTACGAACCCGACTATATTTCCATCTACTTTCGAATCAAATTTATTTTTTATTTGTTTATTTAGCACAATATATTATACATTTATATACATTATTTATTAAATTTTGACTGCCCAACTAGGAGTATTATCCCGTTTTAGGACAGTCAAATAATTATGGGTATGAACATGTGGAGAATGATTTGTACAAAAGAAAGAAAATTGCTGAAATAAAAGAAGAGAAAGAATATAAAATAAAATAATAAATAAACGTTTAAAATATAGTACCTAACTGTTATTTGTTTAGCATAGCAAAAGAAAAAAAGAGAAGAGAAAGAATAAAATAAAAATTAAATAACCAATTAAAACATAAAATAGCCGTGGATTGCTTCGCATAGTTATTGAAATGATAAGCCTACATACATATTTTGTATAATTATGAATAAAAAAGAGAAAAGATAAAATAAAATAAAATATGCAATTAAAACATAAGAATGACAGCTGATTTCTAATTTAAAAGTAATAGGTAGGTACATACAGATAAGTAGATACACATAATAATATAGATAGGTAGATACACATAATAATTTAGATTAGAAGATAGGGGTATCTTTTACTTAGATCATTTTTTGTTGGAATTTTTGTTGTTGTTTTTGGTTTGTGTTTGATTTTATTTTTTGTGTAGTAAAAGTTCACTCTCCTTTTTCCCTAATTGTTGAAACCAAGTAGTGGTCAATTTACGAAGAACACCTGTGCTTTCCTTTTTCCAAGCATCAGGCATGAAGTTGTATAGTTTTGGACCTAAGAAAGTGAAGTGTCTTTGAGCGACAGATGTTTTAGTTGTGAGTGTTACAATTGGATTTCTCCGTGAGTGTCGGGTGTTGTGAGAGTGGTTAATAGATGGGTAGAGGTGGCGTTGTTTATGGGTGTTTAAAATTAATTTTCTCATGTACAGTTGTCTTACATCTAGAACTTCTAAGTCTTTAAACAGTGCATCACTGTGATATCTAAATGGTTTTTTGAGGATTACCCTTAGTAGTGATTTTTGAGCTTTTGCTAGTTTGTCCAAAACAGTTTTTACACATCCACCCCAACCTAAGGATGCATAGTCTAGAAGTGACCCGCACATAGCATCATAGATGAGTTTCAATTTTTTTTTACGTAAGATATTTCTGATTGTCATAAACATATACGTGAGCTTTCTAACCTTTGTGGTGACTAGATCCACGTGACCGTCCCATCTAAGATATTTGTCTAATACAACACCAAGGTATTTTATATTGTCCACGCATTCTAATTTATAGCAAGTACAGGTAGTTGAGTCAGTGCATTTATGTACATAAATATTATATGCTTCCTTCGGTTGGCCGGCTTCTGTCGCACTAAATCGTATAAATTTTGTGTTTTCCGAATTGAGTGTTAACAGATTACTGTCTAACCAAAGTTTTAGCTGTTTTATTCCATCTTCTGCTTTGCAGTGTACTTCGTGCCATGTTCTACCTTCAAATATTAAGACAGTATCATCTGCAAATGTTATAATATGATTGGAAAAATTGCTGTTACACAGTAGCGATGTGTCAGTTCAGCTGGAATGGGCTCATGAGATCCGCTCCTTTGCGGGAAGCGGTTCCTACTCCCACTCCTTTTTCTAATCGACTACTCCCAGAGAACCCGGCCCAGTCCCAGTACTCTCCGCATCCAAATAAATCCGGCGGTAATCCGGCGGTCCGAGCAACTCAACGCCGAAGCGCGAAAACCGCACTCGAATACAAGTCCCGGGTTCCTTTAAACCCAAGCGCCTTGTTCCAAGCTACGTGAATCGCGACACAATCCATTCATTCCGCCCACTCCCGGACTCGCGCGAACGCCGCGAACTACTACATTCCTGACTCACCCCGTGGCCGCCGGCTTGCTCCGCGATCCACGGTCCGGCGTCACTCACCATTCCACTCATGAGTCGCGGGTCTCGGTGAGTTCCCGACACTCCCCGCTACCCGCGGCCGGCCAACTATGACACTTCCCCTTGAGTCACGAGGCGCTGGGCGTTCATTCGATCGCTGTTCGTTGATCGACACACGCGTGCGTGACCGCTTCGGCTAGATACGGAGTAGTTTTTAATTAGAGCGTCTTATCTGGTATCGTTAATCAACGGGTGACGTGCATTATAAAATAATAGTTTATAGTAAAGCATTACAGCTTATTAATTTACTTATTTAAATTCTCAATAAAAGACCGTGCAGTGTAGATACATTGAATGTACCTACATTGCACGGGTGACGGGTCCTTGTTCTCGTACGGGTCTTGTCCGACTCCGGGGTTCTGAGTTCTCGTGTGGGTTCTACGAGTAGGTCCTGGTTCCGAGTTCTTTGAACCCGTGCGTCCCGTTTCGGTGCGCCGCAACAATACCCAGTGCCCAGTCCGCACCTAAGAACTCGGACCCGGGACCTGCTCCTAGAACTCGTGTACTTTTAAAAGGAAGCAAGTCTCGGAGGCTTCCGGAAAAATGCAGAACTTACCCACCTCTATTACACAGATCATTTATATAAATACTAAACAAAATAGGTCCTAAAGTACTTCCTTGGGGTACACCAAATTCTACAAGGGCCGGATCACTAATAGTATCATTAATTTTAACTTTTTGGTATCTGTTAGCTAAGTAACTACCCATCCATTTGTGTAGCTGTCCCTGAATACCTATAGCCTTTAATTTTTTTAGAAGTGTTTTATGAAAGATGGTATCAAAAGCTTTGGTAAGATCTAAGAAGAGAGCAATAGATTTATTTCCCCGGTCAATGTTATTAAAAATAATATCCACCAGTTTAGCAATTGCATTTTCTGTTCCTAGACCTGGTCGAAAGCCAAACTGGTTGTTAGATAAGATTTTATGAGTTTCTAGGTAGAGGGTGAGACGATTTTTAACAATTTTCTCAATAATTTTTGAGAATGAGTTGAGCAGAGATATTGGCCGATAATTATGTATTTCCGATTTGATTCCGTTTTTGTGAATCAATATAACAACTGATTGTTTTAGGTGGTTTGGGAATATGCCTGTCTTGAAACTAAGATTACAAATGTATGCAATAGGATTCGCTATGAGTGGTTTCAATACTTTCAGCAGATTTGAGGAAATTTGGTCTGGCCCACAGGCTTTAGATGACTTAAGCTCATCTATCATTTTCATGACTTCTTTAGTCGTTGTTTGAATCTCGTCTGTTTTAAGATTAAGGACAGTTGTAGGTATGTTGGCTAGTTCAGATTCAGTTTTCTTACATTTTTCAAGGATTTTATTTGCGAGAGAGGCTCCTACTGAAGTGAAATAGTGATTAGCAAAATTAGCCATCAGTTTGGGATTAGTAGTACTTGTATTTTTAATATCCAATGATTGAATGAATGACGATTTACTATTTTTTGTTTTGGTAATTTTACGAAATATTTCCCAGAAATGTTTTGGAGTTATGGTGTTTTCGTATATATATTTTTTGTAGAAATTTTCTTTAGTGGAATTAATTAGTTTTTTACATAAGTTTCTGTATTTCTTATATTGTTCTTGAACTAGAATATTATCTGGTTGTCTTTTAGTATTTTTGTGAAGTTGATTACGTCTGTGGATGGATTTGACTAGACCGGGGGTGATCCATGGCATGAGTTTAAATTGTTTGTTCGGTATAACTTCGTTAACAGTGTGATTAGATATATAGTATTGTAGTTTTGTGATAAATTGCTGCATTGCTTGGTCAGTGTCAGTCTGATCTATTACATTTTGCCATTTTTCTGTAGACAGCTCAGCAATCAGTGCGTTGTAGTTTATTTTAGAAATATGTTTATTTTTAGAAGGAGAGAAAGGGGCTTATTTCTTAGGCCGAGCGCTGTGGTATAATGATCTGAAATCGTTGTATGTATAACAAACGAGTCCGTAAAATCAATGTTTTTAACATTGATGTGATCTAAGCAGGATTTACTTGTACCTTGTACTTGAGTGGGGGTATCAATTATCGGAGTAAAAGCGTTTTCAGCGAGAAAGCATAAATAATCATCAGATTGGCGATGATTGTCTAGAATAGTATTAATATTTAAGTCTCCAATGATTATTTGACGTTCTGGGTTATCTGTGTTGTTAATGATAGAGTGAAGTGAATTTAGAAAGGAATCGATGTTGTGAAATGATGGCGATCTATAAATTGCAAAAATGCATAGGTTTTTGTTAAGCACAATTTTTAGACAGTTCGCTTGTGATAAAGTGAGTTCGTCAACTTGCGTCTGTATACCGTCTCTGACATAAATTACAATACCACTAGCTTTATTTATTATACTCGTTGTGTGGTACTCAGTATAATTTTGTATCTCTTTGGGGGTGAAGTATTTATTAATCCAGCACTCAGTTAAAACTATCATATCAAATGTGAAATCAAGTTCTTCAAGAAATACGAGAAAGTCATCAATGTTGGTAATACTTCTTATGTTCTGGTGAATAATTTTCAGACCGTACGATTCCCAACAATATTTATTCATGTCTACAGGATTGTCAATCACATTTTTGATACATGTGAGCAAGGTTTCTTCGGGGATATCAAAAGCTACTTGAATCATTTATAGTTTCTTTTTTAAAGTTATTAAGAATACCCACAATGATGAACTTTGGAAACGTACAGATGTGTGTGTGATAAAAGAGTACATATGTGTGTGAGTAAAATAGTACAGATGTGTGTGAGTAAAATAGTATGTGTATGCTTGTATTAGTGAGTCATAGTGTGAGAAGGATATTTTCAGAGGTAATGTGGATAGCTCGTGATTCTGTTGTTTGACGTACGTATACACGCCCCGCTTTCACCCATACGTAAGCTAGTTTTTTTTTCCGTAGCCGTCTTCTTCGCCAGGCAAAGTAAGCGTTTATTTGTTGACGTTAAGTGTTCCGATATATAAACTGGTGTACGCGGTCCGGAGAGGCCTATGGAGCTCGTGTTGAGTTTGTCTTCCTTCATGGTAGCGTTCAAATTGTATCTTTTTACACAACTTAGGAATTCATCTCTTAAGTGAATTTATTTAAACCGCGCAATTATAGGCCGGGTTTTTGTTGGGGTTGGCCTACCAGGAGCTCTAAATGTTGACTCGATATCATTTGTTGTAGTGGTTGTGCGTATTTCTTGACTAATGTTGAAAATAATATTTTGTAACTTTTCTCCTTCAATCTCCGGTACCCCTCTTATTTCGGCAAAGAAATTTTTTTGTTGGCGTTCTTGATCGTCAAGTTTGAACTCGAGCATAATAATCTACTGATTCCCTTTCCAATCGATCTAACTGTCCAAACCTTCCAAGCATTCCCTATCTTGATCTTAATCGTTACATCGACTTTTCACCCCCCAGGATAAAGCCTAACTTACATTAGGATTGGAATCAGAATTCCGAATTGGGCAAAATTCCTTACATAGCGCGAGGAACGTACTTACAAATGTAAATAAAACCTGCCCAGTTAACCCTTATTTACTCGCGTGGGGCACCAAACACCCCAGACCGTGTTTGAAAGACTATAACTTTATCAAATTTGAATTTATCTCTCAGTAGCTTTGTGTAATCGTGTGACCTTCGTAAATCAATCGCAAGCGGTATTTTAAAACGGATTCATGATGTTGATGGCCATGATTCTTCTTCTGGGCTATCCAACCGCCGAAAACAAAAGATGTCATTATATGTCAAAAAACTAATAAAATAGGAAAACAAAAAATACGTGCTCGAAATGCCAATAAATTGTTGTCTGCCAAAATTGTGATGGAAAAAGCTGATATTATAATTTTTTTTATGTACGAGTAGTTATAACAAATGATATTATCACTTTGTTTACTTTAAAATAGAGTTTAATACGTAAGTAAGATATTAATTAATAAAAGTTTGACTTTGCATATACATATTATTTTATTTCTATAAACTAAAATGGGAGTTTGACACCCCCCGCAATCACTTAAGCGTCGATGACACAGGGCGAGTTTACAAGCTACTATCTGGGAAATTCACTATCTGTTCGTAAACTCGCCCAGTGTCATCGTGTCACTTGCTAACTAGCAGCAACTAGCAGATTGTTGACAATCTACGAAAAAAGTTGAAAGGTCGTCAACTTTACTCACCTACACGCTTGCTCGTGATTGGTTTATTTATGTTTCCAACATGGCTTCCGATAAACAGTTGATTTCGACTGTCAAACATCTGAAGAATAAGTTCACACATGCGTCGTTATTCTTATTACTGGCGCTAGCAGCGGCCTCAGTTTCCTACGCTTCTGAGCGAGTGGACAGTTTTGTGTGTCATCATGACAATCTCACTCGCCGATTTACCCGCTTTTAAAACTTAGTAGATAGTAGCTTGTAACTCGCCGTGTGTCATCGAGGCTTTACGTAACTTTTTAGGCGCCAGTAATGAAGGGTTAAACGCACCAATGACACATTTAAACCAAAATCTAGTACATTTACTGAAATAGAATGAATTAAGTAGAAAAGTATTTTTTAAATATTTATCGCATCTAATATCATTTCGAATGATTTTGATTGATGGGTAGAGGAGAATTAAATAAGCAAACATGGGGTTTGTCGTTCGTTGTTTGCCTATTGTGCTGGTAAGCATCCTACAACCACAATGGTTGAGCGGATGTGAACATGCAAACGTACAGACGGATATAATATTATCGTCATTCGATCAAAGGAAAAACTGACAACAACACGTTACCACAAAATATAAACGTTAAGCTGACTCCCTCTCTGGTTTATTCCGGCGTCGATATTATAAAAATGGATTTTTATTATGCCGTCTCTTGAATATTTTATTACCCATTACCTACACTCTGTGAAAAGGTGGAATATTTATCTTTCTTTCAGTAGGTACACTTAAGCACCTTTGTCCGATGTATTATTTGTCCCCATTGAAAGGAATGAATATATTATTTATTATGGTCTCCACCATTTCAATTTAATGTGTTTCGATGCACATAAACATGACAATATCATAAAGGAACTACCTACTGAACATTTCTTATATTCATAATTTGACGGTATTCATGAGGTCTTTTCACGAATACGGCAGGTAGAAAGAAGCCTCGTAAATTGAAATAAACGTTCAAAGAAATACAACCCTCGTAATAGATGATACAATATTATATTATTAATCGCTTGCGTTTGTTTCGTTCTTGTGAGTACCTGGTGGAAATAAAATATTATGACGAAGGAAAGTCTGTTTGTAAAATACCTTTACCCAGAATGAGAAGTACTTAAACATATGAAAGATAGATAATTTTCTTGTGTTTGATGTTTGTGATTTATGAAAAAATGGTTTGCTTTTAGAGATACTTCTAAGAAACGCTGTTACATTGAAATTTTAAAAAAATATCTTTAAAAAAGTTAAGTCCATTGGAGTGTATTTGAAATAATGTTAAATGGAAAGATAAACAACGAAGAATATAGTACGAGGTAGGTACAATACCACGAGGTGGGTAGGCTGGTAATTAACAACATGTACGAGAGATCCCGATTCAAAAGAATACGTATATTTAAATACTACAGGTGCCAAGGGTTTACTTAAATAAATAAATTTAAAAAGTTGAGTTTGATTATTTTCTAGTGAATTAAATCGCAAATTAAAATCTAAACGTATTTTATCTGTCTAACCATATACACGTTGTTAAGGGACCTACTTGGAAGACTTGGTCGGGTGAGGGGTGGGCGGTTACTCGGCTGAGTGACCAGAAATGGCACGCGAAAGAAAGTTTTTTGTTTGTTTTTGAAGAAAAAAAATATCAAATGAAGTCAAAAATCAAATGAGAGATTTAAGAAATTTTGCACACTTGACCTTGTAAACAGAAAGAAGGACACTGATTAGATCTTAGATGATATTGAGAAAAGATATTACCCCATCTCCTTTTCCCTCCTTTTAAAACGTAATTTTGATATTTCTTGATGAAATTTTGTACAACAAATATACATAAAAATAATTGTCCATATTTGATATTTTTGAATGTAGCTATTACTTTGTGGTTATCCATTATAGAATAATGAAATAATTTTACTTTGTATAAACCACTTATTTGATGTGCAAATCCGACCGGTTTCGGAACAAACGTTCCTTCGTCAGGGAAAGCTTATACTAATTTGACAGTTTCGAACAATGTTTTATTATGGTAGGGGTGGAGCTGTTGCTAGATAATAATGTAATTGGGTAGGTAGGTATTAGTGTAGAGTGGGTGGGTAGGGGAACAAATCCATGATTGGGCTATATGACAATATTTTTTGTTTGTTGATAATAGATTCATTATTTTTAAGGGATTTTTTAATTTCCAAGGCTTCTAAGTTATCTAAACGTTTTCCTTTGTGATTAATATGAAGAATATTTATCCCTGTATTTTTTTCAAAACTATGGTTATTTTCAATGATATGGTTAGCAAACTCAGAAAAATTATTATTATTAAGACACCTTAAATGTTCTTTGATTCTGAATTCAAAATTACGAGTGGTTTTTCCAATATAAAATGAGGGACAATCATTGCATTTGAGTTTATATATTCCGGAATTAGTCAATTTATGGTCTTTATCTTTAGTATTTCTCAAAAAATTACCGATATTATTTCTTGTATAAAACGCTGGTTTAATATTAGAAGGAAGATTTTTGCAACATTGAACTGAAAAATTATTAATATACAAAATTTTACGCCATTCTTTATCATTAATATTATTAGAATTGTATAGATATTTATTTTTTGAAATTTTGATAAGTTTTTTATTTAGGATGTTATCAATTAATTTTGTCCATATTTGATTTCGAAAAGCTCTCTGAAAATCTCAGGCAACGCCGGGAATTCGGCTAGTAAAGCATAAAAATCAGTAATGTTTAACACGCAATTTCTGGAAGACTTTAATTTTACGAAACATCAAATATAATAACGATAAATTTGAAGCAGTAGGTACTCAGAATAGTAAAGTATGATATATATGGACCATGTATAATAATTTTTTTGGCAAGATGAGTAATATTGGAGAAGGAAAGGTGAATATTTTCCCAAGCGGAATCTTGGAGAGCGACTTTCATCTTTCTTATTAAAAGAGAGATACATCATAAAAACATACATACCTGTACCTCTACATATGTAAATTCAGTCTACATACAGTGAACGGTGTAAACATCTCACATATTAACTTTGTCTCCTACTTTATTGTGAATCACAAATTCAAAAATCCCAGGAACACATATCATGTTGCCAGTGTCATGAGCGTTATTTTTTATACTGCTATTAAAAATACCCTCTTTTAATAAAAGCTCGTATGTACGTGAGTGAAGGTTAAATAAGTAACAACGACTGCCGGAGCATCTATCTTTCCCCATTCCGCGTCAACCATCTCATTACAAACCACTTTAATATTATAATGAGTTGGGTAGACTTATCTACAGCGCAGCATTTTAAATTATATCATCAGTCTACGTAATCTGTGTAGAATAGCTAAGTTTAGGTGATGTAGAATTATTTATTGTTTCTCTGTTCAGTGTTGTCGTTTTTATACAAAGCCGATTCTTTTGTCATTCCACGCCCCGATAAGATGATTATCGGACCCTTTAAAAAAGTTTAATGGGCACTTTATTTAAGCGTGTGCCGACACCTGAATGTAATGTTGCCACAATAACCACCCACAAATTACTAGAAGTTAAGCAATCACCCCCAAACACGCCTGATAAGTGGAGAACCCAAAGTAAAATAAACAAAATACATAACGAACTTTAAAGATGAAATTTAAACAGTTGTAGGCCATTTTAGAAAGACCATTTCTTGTTCAAATGTTAAACTAACAAGAAATAGAGAAATTCATAATTAGATATATATTGTTAATGATAGACGCGTCCGGGACGGTTTTCCTCTAGTTGTAAGTTATTGTATGTTTTATATGAGGCCAGCAGTGGCTAAAACATTATGAACTAATTGAAAAAGTATTATATAATAGAGGTACAATTTGAGGAGCATTGTAGAAGTCATGATAATAGACTTAACATGTTTAATAGTAGACAAGTGTGCCGAGCTATAAAGGCAGTGTATGTTTGAAATCAAGCCATCTGAAACCTGTCCAATACTTAATGCTAACACTATGTATTAGGACATGTGTAAACACCTGCTAACTTAATGACACGTTGAGGCCTGGCCACTGACAAAATCTACCACCAAATAATAAGGTATCGATTTTCAAAGAAAAAAGATACAATCTAAAGATGGATGCTTATCTGACATATTCATTCATTATTACGGTTTTGTGTTTGATTTAGGTTAAATATGTCAAACGCATAAACGGGGGCTTTTCTTTTATGATATTACCAATAGCAACTGAAATTATTATTTTAATAGTGAAAAAGCGTAAACAACAACAGATGGCGTCTTGTTAAATTTTTTCAATACATCTTTCAAAGCTACGTAGCCGATGATGACGGTACGAGCTAAAAGTAGTAGCATAGCAAAATTATTGCTGTTCTATCAGGAGTCCCTCAAGGCTCTCTACTGGGCCCTCTATTGCTTCCTTTGTATGTGAATAATATAAAACACTTAAAATACATCAAATTTTCAATTTTATGCTTGTGATATGAAGTTAATAAATATGTCAGCCCTATGTGCACATGATTACAATAAGTTTCAAGGAGACGTAAACAGGATTAATGAAAACGGCAAAAATAATCAGTTATTTCATAATATAGTCAAATGTACTAGTATAACCTTTTCACGGAAAAGATACCCACTTACAGTATATTTACTTTAGATACCCACTTAAAGTATATTTACTATTCAAACCATTTACATTCGCAACTAGCAGAAATATCAGAGATCTTGGAGTTTAATTTGATTCTAAAATGCCATACAAGGATCGCATTGAAAAACATTTAGAAAATGCTAATGAATATATGAGCCTTATTTTACGCATTGAAAACCCTTCACCATATAGCACTAACTTATTTTGCTATATATGACATCCATAAGATCTCAAATTGATTTGGCCTCGGTAATTTTTGGAATCCCTAATATTAAACCTACATAATATGTTGATCGTATTTAAACGACCTCCGTAGTCCAGTGGCTAAGATTCTTGACTCACATTCCGGAGGTCGCGGGTTCGAACCCGGCATGCGCAAATAAATTTTATTTGATTAATTTGTGTTATTTCACAATTAATTAATTTAAAATAATATATAGTATATTTGCGGCATGTTCCAGAGTGGAAGATACTATCAGTATCGCCCTGGTGTAAGACCACCATTCAGAATTGAAACGTTGCTTGAAAATGGCTTTAGCCGTGTTTAGTGACCAGATCTGAATAGCCAGGTACTTCCCAACCTTCCTCTTCCCCACCTCCTTCCCCTCCCCACTACCTTCAGCCTCACAACATACCCCAATTGGGGATGCCATAGTCTCACTGGCTCCAGACGGGAGCAGTTGAGATTCTTGTGCGGTATTCACTGTAAAAAAAAAAAAAAAAAAAACTATCCCAAAAAAAAAACAAAACGATTGTCATATCGCTTTAGTAATCATCCATTTAATCCCACTGCTTTATAAACTTAGAAAAATCAACAATTAATAATTAATCCAAATTAATAAAATACTTAGTTTTTTTAATACCACTTTTATTGTTTACAAAAACCAACATGTTTCGTGGGCAACGCTCACTTCTTCAGGGTTTTATTAATATTTATTATAAATAATAGACATAGATATCAATGGAAATATGAGAATGGGTAGGGGGGAGAATGGCAATAGGGAACAATTTACAACGGGAACAGGTAAATAATTAATCATGGTAAATCTGAGTATGAATAAAATTCATATTCAAAATTCATGGAATGTATCTAAAAAACAATTCAACACCTTACGAGTTGTAGACATTTTCATTTGGTCATTATCAAATCAAATCAAATCAAATCAAATCAAAAATATTTATTGTAAAATAAAAATTACAAAAGGTGTAGCTTATGGGTAGACCCCATTTCTTCCAGCTAACCACATTTATTTAATTACAATGTTTATATAATATTATTTGTTTTATTATAATTACAATGTTTATACAGATAAAATAACAATATATCAATGAAAAAATAAAAAAAATACAAATATATATACCAATAAAAATAGGCGTTTCATTTACGTGAGGTATTCACTCAACGTGTAATGACATTTATTAACAAGGAAAGTGTTTAGTGACGATTTGAATTTGTGTGTATCTTGTATTTGTTTAATGTTATGTGGAAGGTTGTTATATACTTTAATGGCCATGTAGTATGGTCCTTTTTGGAATATTGTTTTGTTTGCTGTTGGTATTAATAGGTTTTCTGTGAGCCTTGTAGCGTATTTATGTGTTGAGTTTTTTAGTGGGAACTTGTCTGTAGATGATCGCACTAACATGCATAACTCCATTATATATATGTCTGTGACTGTCAGAATTTTCAGATTTTTAAACATAGGTCTACATGAATCTAAACGACCAGAGTTTGTAATTTTTCTTATGCATCTCTTTTGTATGATGAAGACATCTTTGGCGTTTACCGAGTTTCCCCAGAAAATAATACCGTATTTTATTATTGAATATACATAACCATAGTATGCGGCTATTACTGATTCGGTGTTCAATATTTTTCTCAAGGTACCCAGAACATAAGAAAAACTACTGATTTTTGCTACAATTTTTGAGACATGTTCTTTCCAGTTTATGTTTATGTCTAATTCTATTCCCAGTAGTGAACAGGTTTGGGAAGGTTCGATAATATTATTATTAATGTTTACATTTATATTTATAGGTGTAGCTTGTACTGGACAAAATTTTAAAATTTGGGTTTTGTTTGTGTTGAGTGATAGATGTTGCGATAACAGCCAGTTTGCTATTAATTGGCAAGTCTCGTTAACTTGTTTGTTAAATTCGTCAACGTCTCCATTACATTCAAACAACAAAGCGGTGTCATCAGCGAACATTGAACATTCTGTGCCAGCAATTATTGGGAGTTCGTTTATATAGATAAGGAAGAGGAGAGGCCCAAGAATGCTTCCTTGTGGCACACCCTTGTTTATTTTTCTCCATTTGGATTCTACCATGTACTGGACCATTTTTTCATCGATATTTGAAATTTGAACTTTCTGCTGACGATTTTTTAAGTACGATTCAAACCATTTTAATGCTAATCCTCTAATACCTACATGTTCAAGTTTAATTAGAAGAAGCTCATGATCAACATTGTCGAATGCTTTTGAGAGGTCGAGAAAGATACCTACGGTTTTTTTACTAACATTAATATTTTCTAGAATTTTGTTCAAAAAATTGAATACTGCCTGTGTTGTTGAACGGCCTTTACGGAATCCAAATTGTTGTGGACATATTATCTCAAAGTTTTCGAGAAAGTTATAAATGCGATTGTACATGGCTCTTTCAAATATTTTTGAAAAGTTTGGTAATAAGGATATCGGTCTGTAGTTTGAGATTTCCTGTTTAGGACCCTTCTTATACAAAGGTACAATAATAGATTGTTTTAATTGTTCTGGGAAGGTTCCTGATTCGAAAGATTTGTTAATTAATATTTCCAACGGGTAACTTAACGCTTCTGCACATGCTTTTATAATTTTTATAGGGATTTTGTCAGTGCCGACACTGCTTTTATTTTTCAGTTTTACGATGATTTTAATAATTTCCTCCCTATTTACAGGCGTTATGAAGAATGATCGCGACTGTTTGTTTTCGATTGTTTTGGCAGATTGTGGATGTAGAGATGTATTTTGTGGTGGTGGCGGTGGTGCAAAGAAAATGTTAAATTCATTTGCAATGATTTTTGGTTCTGATACCAGGTTATCATTTATTTTAAGACAGATTTTTGGTTTACTTTTAGAATTATAATTATTTGAGTTCTCTTTTATTATGTTCCACGATGTTTTGGTTTTATTTTGGGCGTTTTGAATTCGTTTACTATTATAATTCCGTTTTGCTACCTGTTTTACTTTACTAAGAATTTTTTTGTAATGTTTGTAATTGTTTATGATTGTGAGGTCATTTGTGTTTTTTTGTTTCATGTACAGATGTCTTTTTTGTCTAATAGATATCTTAATACCAGTCGTTACCCAATTTATTTTGCGTTTTTGGGGATATTTATACAGTTTAAAGGGGAAACAAAACTTCATACCATTATTTATTTCATTAATGAAGTATTCGTAGCTGTCATTAATGGATTCAAAGGATTTCAGTGGTTCCCAACATATACATGATAAGTAATTGTTAAAAATGTTAGTGTTTTCTGTGTTAAATAATTGTTTTTTTGTATACCACGTTTGGTTTATATTATACTCTGTTTTTACGTGCATTAACTGTGCCATGTGATCTGATACAGCTAATTCTGTGACTTCCCAGGTGTAAGAGCTTTTTGGTATATTTGTACCTATATGATCAATTATACTTTTTTTATTTCCTTGTATACGAGTAGGTTTATCAATAATCAAGCGTATGTTGTGAGATTTTAATGTGTTTTTGAGTGAATCTGCGTTTTTGTTCTTGTAGCTTGTATCAATATTTAAGTCACCGCAGAGTATTATTTGTTTTTTGTTGTTTTTGCAAATTTTGTTTAGTAAAAGTTCAAGTTGTTCAAAAAAAATATTAATATCAGAGTCATTATAGTAAACTGTACAAATTATCATTTTAAGTTTTGGAATTTCAATACCAACACATTCAAATACAAATTCTTTTGTCATTTGTTTAACAAATTCTAGTTCTTTAAATATAATATTTTCGTTTAAGTAAATGGAGACACCTCCATGAATATGACTCTCTCGGCAAAAAATTGAACCTAATTTATAACCATTAAAATTGATAGATGTCGTTTCGTCCTTTTGTAACCAGTGTTCGCTAACACAAAGTACATCGATATTTTTTTCATATAGAATATTTTCCAATTCTAAGATTTTATTTCGAATGCATTGCACGTTTTGATGCATTATTATCATTATCATAGGACGCGAAAATGGTAGATAATCTTTATATTGTTTTCACTACTCTTATAATATCCAAATGTTTATTTATTTCTTGTATATTTGTTATAAAATACATAGCAGTTATGTATAATTTATTTCTTATAACTACTTAGTTAATGGAACATAATTGGTTTATCGTATGTTCATTTCAGAAAGTAAATATCATAAACGTACAAATTTCTACGATAATGTAACTAAATAAGGTAACATGAAAAGTGTTTAAGTATTATGTTTACTGATATTAATTTTTTATATGTACTGATATACATTATATTTCTGCATTATGTTTATGAAAGCTCAATAGATAAAACTTAGAATTTAGATGCATAACTTAAACTAACCTTTAAATTTGCATAACTTAAATTAACCTTTAAAATTGAAAACATAACCAAAACTTAGATGCATAACAAGCCCAACAGAATTTTTGTCCAAATTAAAAACCTACCTTTTTGGGCTCTCATACCCTTAATAGACATATAAATTTTAAACTCGGTATTCCCATTGAAAACATAAATTATAACTACTTGATGAAAGAATTAAATTTATTAAATCTCTCAGATCGAAGAATTATATCCGACTTAATATTTATGTTCAAAATTGTAAATGGTAAAATAGACAGTCCTGATTTAAAGCTCATCGAATTTCATATACCCAGTAGAGCAACTCGCTCCAAAATCTTGTTTCAATGTAACAACAACAGAACTGAGTACACGAAACACTCGCTTTTACCTAGATTACATTAAGTTAGTAATAGATACGCAGATGTGGCGGATCTATTTGACTGCACGGAAGCTAGGTACAAGAAGGCTATTCTGTCATATATCTTCAATCAATATTAATTTTATTTATACTATAGTATTGAATGTAATTGTAGCCCTTTGTGTCATTTCTTAATCAAATGCCACAATTAACTTAATTCTTTTTTATAATTATTTATTATGTACCTACAACTAATATTTTGTGACATGTAATATGTATTTATGGTATATTTATACCGTTAATAAATAAATAAATAAAATTACGTATCTGAGAGCATCATAACATTTTACTTTCGTTTTCAAAGTGCGCACATTACAAAACATATTATGTATTATTCTTTTTTCTTACTTCTTCTGGTGCTAATCTTATCTAATTGTAAATATGTATGTTATTAATTCACTTGCTTTAGGTCAGCATTTATATGTCTTAGTCATATAACTGTAAATCTTAATTGTAAGCTAGTAAAATAAGTCACTAGCTATAAGTCTTAGATTTAAGTCACTAGTTCTAATTGTAAATCTCAGTTGTAAGCCAGTAATATTAATTCCTTTAAATACTTATTTGTACAGCGCCCTTGAGGTGATTTTTCACAAAGACGGCGCTATATAAATTAGCCAAATATTATTATTTATTATTATTATAAATTATTGTAAAACCTTTTGATTCGTAAACATAATTTCATAAAAATCTTAACATTTCAAACATAATCTAAGCAAAATGGTGGAGCTCAATGTTAGGAGATGTTTTCAGCATTAGTAGACATTTTTTATTTATTTAATATTTGTATGTTTTTAAAATAAGCATACTTTTTTATATGTTATACAGTGTTATAAAGGAATATAAAAAACCTTTTCTCACCTTAAAGAGACACGACCTCACGGAATTCATGCTTAATTATGTGAAATCATGTATGTAAGTAAATAATAATATATTGCAAATAAAAAAAAATGTAAGTAAGAAAAACTCATGATTTATCAACAAAAGATTTCAAGATTTAAAAGAAATGATAATAAAAGATATAAACTCTATAAGTACTTTCAGGTAATTTTTCAATTTACACTGGAATTTATGATTATTTTCAATAATTTTAAATTTAATGGGAGGTTGTTGAAATATACATAATTTCTGCTTTTTTGATACATTCAAGCCCTTTGGCATGTCTTTAAAAACGCGTGTGAAGCACCACTTGTCGAAAATAAACTGAATCTTTAAAACAGGCTAAATTTAATAAATATTTTTTTGAATTAATTTAAATTGGGGCTGAGAGTGTTAAGCGAACCCGGACAAGGCTTCGTGTTTGGAGATTGACCCTGTACAAAAGGAAATGCTCAGAAGGAAAACAAACGTTCTCAAATTCGTTTATTGAAAAACTTACTCACTTCAAAATTACTACAAACCAACGAAAACATTGTTTTAATCGTGATTCCATTAACAATATGTTTTTCATCCATAAATTGTTAACATTTTTTTCTTTTTTTCTACGCATCAAATTTATTTACTGCAACCACCGGTTTTGGAAAAAACCCCAAGCTAACAGTAAATACCGATGCAGTTTAGTAAATCAACAGTAAACAGGGAAACTATTTATGTCAATACTGTGAGTGAAACTTCGGTTCTGACGAACAAAGGGCAATTCAGAAGAACAACAAAACAGTTTAAATAAATATTACAGCGGTTTAAAACTAAGGCCTTGTGCGCACTAGCGGCTAGCCACGTAGGCGGTCAACCGCGCGGCCAGCCGCTTTTTTATTTTAGTATGCAACCGCTCATATCCGTACGCACTCAACCGCCGAAAAATTTCATACTAAAATAAAAATACGGCTGGCCACGCGGTTGACCGCGCGGCCAGCCGTGCGGCTAGCCGCTAGTGCGCACAAGGCCTTATAGTTGTTTACATTTATGATGCAATCATAGATAAATGTTATAGATCGCATATTATGTCTAAATTGCAGTTCTGCCACCATAACACGTACCCTAACATTTACCCTAACATGTACCCTAACATGAACCCTAACATGTACCCTAACATGAACCCTAACATGTACTCTAACATGTACCCTAACATTTACCCTAACATGTACCCTAACAAGTACCCTAACATTTATCCTAACATGTACCCTAACATTTACCCTAACATGTACCCTAAGATGTACTATAACATTTACCCTAACATGGACCCTAACATGTACCCTAACATGTAAATACATTCCCATGATTTAATTTCTAATTCATATTCGCTAAACATTTCAAAGAATATCTTTGCGTGGTCACAGGCTACCTCGGAGGACAGATTGCGTTATCAAATAGCAAGGTAAATAATAAACATCGTTAAAACCACGCAACATTCTCCGTAATCGATTAATTTTCAAATATTGGCATCACAATAGAGATTTTTTCTTCTTTAACGTAGTCTTTGAACTAATCTAGGGCTTCGGTTGCAGCCGTGGGCATTGGTCGATTAAATACTCAATAGTCTGCCCTGCAGAGCGTTCATACAGCGACCCTCCACAGTATCTAATTGATTAGTATTTACGGAGCAGTTAGAACTCGGCAGACTGTCTCTCAGAACCCGCAGAACGCCGAGCTCCCACGACCCCTGCGTCGTGTGCGGACGCTAAATTTTCATGTTTTGCGCCAGTTATTTTCGTAATAAATTGTAAACTGATGTTTTTGTAAATTTTACCGTTTTACCAGTGACTTTAAATATTTGTAAAATTATTCACAACGAGGTTTTCCAAGAAGCTCAGATAATATTCAAAGATATGTTTTTTTACATTATTAAAAAAATACTTTGGAAATACGACAACATTCTTGAAATTTTATTATATTTTTCATAAAGCTAAATAAGTACTATTCACAAGAAACACATAACAAACTACGCGTTAGGTGGGCGCTTTTAAGAATGTCGCTGTGGTTTCTTTGTTGAAACGAAAAGCAAGAACTCTATCTCGTTTATTTTGTTGTCAATCGAATAAGATTTATTTTAATAAGTACGAATATTTTTCACAAAGCAAAATCCCATGAAAAGAAAGTACATTTTGGATGTGCCTATCGGCCACGGCAGCGTTCAACGGTTACAATTTTTACGTGACCGATAGGCACTTTTTTTAAATTTTTACGTGGCCGACAGGCATTTTTTAACATTTTTTTAGACGTAGGAGGCCCTGAGGAAAAAAATCTTTCAGGGCCCATGTCATCTTGTCTCTACAGGAGAGGAAGGAGTGAACATAGGTCTTGAAGAGACCCATGTTGTGAGAAGGAGGAAACACATAGGTAGGCTAATCATTTCACAGCCGAGCTATTGAACTCAAGAACGATTTGTAGAAGCGACCCGTTCTCATGCGACAAATGTCAACCGTATATATATATGTAGGATGCGCGTTTGGCGTGTTTTCCGCGTCGAAAGGATCAACTACGCTAGTTCCTCTTCCATTGTAATGCCGGTAGAACAAGGACAGCATACCTACCTCTCGCTTGTGCTCTAAAGATTGCAAACCGCTTGTTAAGTTAGGGGAATCTACCAAATAGACCGCACACGTTTCTTTCTACACGGTCAATGGTTTTTTTCAGGAATTTTGGGGCTCCGGACCAGAGACGGCTGCAAACACAACAGTGGGGCGCACTTGCGATTTATTCAGGTTCAGCAGTTGTATACTATTCAAGTATCTACAGGGCCCTGTACAAAACGCCCAGCTTCTGAGAGGCTAGATTGACTCTGGCTTCGATGGAGCCGGTACACAAGGTACTGCGCGTTTTCATTCCGTCGCGGAACCGGCACACAAAGAATTATTAAATGATTAAAATATACTCACACTGCATATCTATGACGATGGTGTTCGTGGCGGTAGGCAGTAGATGAGAGTTGTTCGCTCTGCAGGAGAACTTCTTCTGTATGTCGGATCGGTGCAGGGCGGGCAGGCGGATGGGCAGGCCGATGGGCTTCAGCACGGACTTGGCGCTGTGGCGGGGGGTGTAGTCGGTGAACTCGTCCCCCCCGGCCAGCCCGTTGGGGGGGACGGGCTCATCGTCGCGGAACCAACGGATTGTCGGTTGCGGATTACCTGGAAATGGGAGTTAACAAATTATTCAACCGATTAACAATTATTTTGCATATTTAACATGGCAGTCAAAATATGAGCTTATTGCCAAACAGCATTTTTTTCCAACGAAACCAGCCGAGCGATTCTATAATATCTTTTGTGGGATCGTTATCGAGATAACGGACATGATCTCCTGTAAGATTTGTGTGATTTATTTGCTTTTTTAAGTACAACGTACATTAAATTATAATAATAATAATAATACAGAATGTATGCAGGGGAAGTGCAATGCAATACATTCCATAATGTAAAATAACAAAAATAGATAAATAATAAGTTAAGGTAAAAAGTAAATAACAACACATAAATGAAATTAAATAAACGAATAAGCATGAAAAATGAAACTGAGAAAAAAAATTATGTATGTAAACACTAAAATGAATGTAAATAGCCGTTTACGGAGGGTATTTCATCGTCTTCCGTCTCCAGAGGGTCATCAGGGGAGATTCCATCCAGGCAGTCATGGCGGTGATGATCGCATTCTTCGAATGGCGCAGTCTGCACCATAAACTTCCCATGCGGTGGCGGAGAAGTGCACGGAAAGTATGAACTCGTCCCTCCAGGAACATTTCCGTAGCACTGCAGTATCTCGGTAGGCGGAAAAGTTGGCGATAAGCGTTATTGTAAGCAACCTTTAACTTATGCCATTGGGTTACAGTGTAGTCAACCCACAGTTCTGATGTGTACAACGAGGTACAGAAAGCGTTGAACAGTATTCTTTTTACTTTGGAGCTGCAGGAGTAAAAACGTCTTGACAGCATACCCGCTCTAACTGATATTGCTCTTCTCTGCCTTTCCATGTCCTCGATATCCTTAAGGTCGTCTGTGATGACATGTCCCAGGTATTTAACGCTGTGATTAACATTAATTTTCCTTTCATCTAGCCATACTGAGGGTGTTTGAACGATTTCGTTTTTCGGTTTAAAAACCATAACTACTGACTTGGTGGTATTATACAAAAGGTTATGGTTTTGTGCAAAGTCTTCACAAATTTTTAGTAGTTTCTCTAATGCGCTTATGAATAAATAATAATGAATATTTGCAGAAATTCGTGTTTAAAACGATCTAAACTAAAATATGTGACACAGTAAATATGTAAAAATCACCCAAATCTGACAGGAGATCACATCCGTTATCTAACGATCCCACAACAAATATAGAATCGCTTGGCTGATTAACAATGGGAAATAAGCTAATAATTTAAAAAGCTAAAAACGACAATATCTATAATATAAAAATGAATCGCAGAATGCGTTGCTAAGCGCATAACTTTTTAACGACTGCACCAAATTGGATAATTCTTTTTTTTGTGTGTTCGTTATTGTCAGGACAAGATTTTTATAAAACTTCCAGTGAGCTCTGGCATTATGAAATTTGTATAAAAAATTGCTATTGGTGGCACGCGAGGAAGCGGCTATTGGTATGGAAAGCGGGAGGGAGGGAGAGATTGGGGAGGGGAACCTGGGAGGGGGGAGGAGGACCCGGGCGGGGGGAGGGGAACTCGGGAGGGGGGTTCGCGGGATGGGGGATGGGGGGCGGGAGTGGAGTGGGGAGAGGGAAGGTGGAGGTGGCGGAGTGGGAACGGGAGAAAAAAAGGGGAGGCGGAAGGGAAACGGGACGAATGGGAAAGGACAATAAGGGAGAAACAATTTCTTTATTAAATGGCATAGCAACGCATGCCGGGACCAGCTAGTTTATTTATAAAGATTTTAAAATGTTCAACGAACTCTCTTTAAATACAAAAAGGCAAAATTGTAGTATTTCGTGGGTTATGTCTCAATGTTATGAAGTCCGAACTTGAGTAAGGTCGCGTGACATTATTATTACACTAGCGACTGTACGGTTGTAATTTAAGAACCCGACGTCAAATACATCTCTGACGCCGCATACATCTCTGACGCCGCGCTTTGTGCAAAACTATCTTCTTACTTGAAGTTTGTTAAAATGCTACTACTGATGGCGCCACTTACGTTAACAGCTAGCGTGAGAAACGTTGGCTGGCAGGCGAAAGTACAATTGGATTTGTATTTTCGTGAATCTCTCCGGGTATGGAGAGATGGTTGATTAATATATAATTATTATTGTAACTGGCAGTTATGAATAATAATACCACGTTGTGATTTCTACCACGCTTCTATGTATAATAAATGATGTCATTGCTCTGTCCCGGTGACTAGCTGTCACTGGATCGCCTGAGATTATTTTTCCGAGGAACCGGCTATTTTTGGATTTATAAAATGGTCACCAACACCTAAACTGGGCGGAGAGAGTTTTTAACTGCTAGTAGAATTATATAATAGTAGTTTTAGAATAGATATACACTAGATATAAGATGTAAACATTTTACAGCGAAATAAAATAAACTTAAAAAAAATACCTATATTTATTTACTGAAGAGGATCGAAATTGAAGTAATAATATGAAAAATCAAACTACGGAGCACTTTAATTGGATTATATTTCGATTACAAAGTACTACGCTTGTTTGCGTAGAGCTGGTATGAAATAAGCACAGATTATTTAAACAAACTTTATAGAAAGATAATTAAATTGAATCAGCACAAACAAGTAAATAAGAAAAACAGCTTTTTACAAGTAGCTAAAGTAGGTACACGAATATAATTTTATAACAAAATCTTCTCTACGGATTGTAATAATAATCTTCGTATTTTCCAACTCACGTAAAAATGTAATAAAAATACACAAGTATCGATAAAACCTAAACCCTGTGTTTCGTAGCAAAATATTTCAGATGTAATGAGTGTTAAAACAAAGAAACAGAGAAACCGCAGATATCTGCTTATGCTTTTGCCCTCTGTAAAAGAAAATTCTTTGATGCCCTGTGGATAATCCGACGGAACGTTTTATTAATCATTAAACCTTTTCTTCTGATCTTGGTAACAAAATGTTGATCCTTAGTCCGCTGGCGTAATAGATTGTTTTTCCTTAAAATGTTCAGAACCGTCGCTGATATTTTACGTTAAAATCATAAAAAAACTTTTATGCCTAAAGATTAACACGTTTTCATCTATAAAATTTTGCCGATAAATGAAGCATTCTACACCTTCGTACTGTGAACAGAGCTGAGTAAGGGTCCTTTGTTTGTTATTTATTCAGTGGGAAGCAAGGCTGCTTGATGAGTCATTAATTTAGACGAGTTAAATGAAATGTAGGGAACGCTGTTATTTTTCAGGCCCAAGGTTAATCAAACAAAGATGCGCCTCTGTATTAGGAGGAAGTTGTTTCGGTGTCTATGGTAATGATGCCCCGCCGAAATGCCGGCTACTTTAACAATACGAATTTTCTGAATATATTTCTTGGAACCATTACTAAAGGAATGATACCGATGAACTTGATTAAAGGTATAAGAACATTTCTTATTCGGCAATTAAAACTTAAGGGGTATACTTTTACGATATCGTAAAAATTATAATCACAAAATATATCTTTTCATTTAGGTAGGGTTAAATATTTTAGGTTAGTTTTTTATTAACTCAATTACAACCTTACCGAAATTAAATTAAGAACGAAACTCCGTATTTAAAAAAAATCAGAGTGTGTAATTCACACGCGGTAGAAGTGAAACTAGTCGCTAGATGTTACATTCTTTTCTTTTGCTTGTTTTTTTTGAAGTGGTTTGAAGATTGGCTATTGATTTAAAAAAATGTTATTTTTTATGGATTTCGTAAGATTCGAACCCCCATTCGCTTGATGTATGTCTCTCTGGCCGCTGAGACTTGTCAGACACCTTGCGCACTACGCTATGGAAGGCACGAGCCGAGGTGCGAATTTACTGCATTATATGAGTATTTGTGTATTCTTGTGAGTTCTGACGTGTTTTCGTTTTACCCGAATTTCAAGTCACTAACGGCGCTAAAGAAGTCTCTTTTCAAAAACTACCTCACAAGGAGAGATAGTACATGGAGGATTGCATCAAGACTATGAAACTATTTAAAAATCAACAAATAATTGAATAATTTAACCCCTCCGAATTTTCGCGAATATTCGCTTGAGATGTCTCAAACGAAATGACATTTTACGAAAACTTTGTGTTAGTACCGCTTCACAATTAAAGCTCTATAAAAGAAACATTTCTGAACGTAGCCGAAGAGTAAAAACTGTTTTAGAAAGGTTACAAAATAAGCTTTCGAATTATTGTATTACAAATAAATATTAACATTTGTAAATATTAAAATTTAGAATGCAAACATTAAAAAAATGTAAAAATGACTCACGTGATGTTTTATGTAAAACGGTACTAAAATCATAAATTATGTAAACAACAATACTTATTCTATTGTATAAATGTATAATAAACACTTTTTTTACCTCATTTTTTGATCATTTCATATAAAAATATTTAATAAAATTAAAAAAAATGTCGAGCGGGGTCGAGCCGTCGAAATTTGGAAAAATGATGTGTCAGATTGCGTGAATGACAGAATATTCTTGTTATGTATTTCTATGGACAACTTGAATAGGGATGTACAGCTTGTTCCACTATCGACCTTTTACTTTTTGTTTTAGGGATGTCACTAAAAGAATAACGCAGTTAGAACGATTTCTATGGAGACACACGCGTTGACGTTTATTGTACTTGACTGTTGTCGTATTTCTAACGCATATATCTGCTTAAGTTGGTGACCGGTTGGTAGGTTAAAGTCCGCATTTAATAATAATAATAATAAAGTCAATTGGTCTTATTGAACGGAAGGAATGTAATAATGGGTAAACCATGCGTCCCGTGCCGGATAGGCCGGAAACACGAAATCGCTGCGGCCGAAGTGAGATTAACCAATTCGGCTAACAACGTATTAATATTGCGTTACAAGTGCGAATCCAGATAGAAATTCAAAGTAAATTACAGCCGCTAATGTTTTTTCGCTATCCGATTGAATTTGTAATGTTTTGTGGCGCGCGAAAACATCGGCGGAGGGAAAAACGGAGAAAGAATGGGAACATTATTAACCGAAAATGTGAGAGAAACAGAACATAAAAGGATCATCGTTAGCAAACAAAAACGCTAAAGATAAAAACATCGCAGGCGCTAACTGCTTTTATTGTTTTTGCGTACAACGAGGAAGACGCAGGAAAATACCTTTATGGGTTCGGGATCTCCGTAAATTGATTCATTCCTACAATAAAACGTAAACAATATTCTCATTACTTGGGGATGTTTTACGATTCCGTGGCTGTGCGCGGCGTGCGGCGGAGAACCACCTTCTCTCATTTTGTTCTTACCCCGGCTGAAATATTCCGCGTAATCAACATCCACCGTTGACTGTTGACTGCCTGTAAACATGTCATTTATATTCCGGATAATAACGAACGGTGGAAAGAAAATATTTAAGCCCCGACATATATTTTGTGTGTTTTGGGAACAAAGGCTTTAATTTCATATAATTCCAATATGCCGCTAAATCGAAAGCTAATTTATTCGATTGGCATATTTACTATAATAGATGTACTCGCTTACGAGTACAGTTAATCACCGCACGATTATAAGCCAAGTACACAAAATCCCTCTGTTTGTATTTTCTAAAGGCGAACACAGATTAAATTAAGTATTACGTATTATATATGGAAAACATGTTGTTTTAAGTTCAGAGGTTGATCGAATTCCCATTTGGACCATATTGTACATTTTTTTTTTTTTTTTTTTTTTTACATTAACTCCACACAGGAGGCCCTGAGGAAAATAATTTCCCTCAGGGCCTATGTCATCTGGGATGCTGTGTGGAGAGTCTTTTTGAGGAGAGGAAGGAATGAACATTGGTCTTGAAGAGACCCATGTTGTAGGAAGGAGGAAACACAGAGGCCGGCAAATCATTCCACAGCCGAGCTGTTGAACACAAGAACGAGTCGAAGAAACGACCCGTTCTCATGTGACAAATGTCAACCGTGTACAAATGTTAGGCACGCGTTTGGCGTGTTTCCCGACTATGCACCGGTGCCGAAGGGATCAATGATGCTAGTTCTTCAGAGCATCTTCCATTGTAATACCGGTAGAACAAGGATAGCATTCCCACCCGACGCCTGTGCTCTAAAGATTGCAATCCGTCTGTTAAGATGGGAGAATCTATCAAACGGACCGCCCGTTTCTGCACAGAGTCGAGGGTATTTTTCAGGTATTTTGGAGCTCCAGACCAGAGATGGCTGCCAAATTCAACCGTGGGGCGTACTTGTGATTTGTACAAGGTTAGCAGTTGTGTACTATTAAAGTATCTGCGGGCCCTGTACAGTACGCCCAGTTTTTGGGAGGCTAACTTTACTCTGGCTTCGATGGAGCCCCCATACCTGAGCTGGTCACTTAGGGTTACACCAAGCATATCAATGGAGGGCCTGTTCGGAAGATTGCTTCCGTTGAAAGAGACTAGATTTTCATTTCGATCCCTTTTAGACGTAATCAGACAAGATTGGGTCTTTGAAACATTAAATTCAACGAGATTATTTTTACCCCAAGAGAAAACACTCTCGAGGTAACCGTCCATTCTTTGCTTCAAAGCCCTACGAGCTGTTGGAGTTTGTGAGCCCTTTGGGGGCTTGTCAAACAAAAAGCTATCATGAACTGTACTGTCATCCGCGTAACAGTGAATTGGTGCACATGACAAAAGGTCGTTGATGTGCAACAAAAACAAAGTCGGAGACAGAACCGATCCCTGCGGGACGCCAGCATTTATCGAGTGTGAGGAAGAAGTGAAACCATCGACTACCGTCTGAATCGACCTCTCCCTCAAGAAGTCGGCAATCCACATACACAAGGATGCGGGAAGTCCGTAAGAATGCAGTTTGTTGACAAGTCCTCGGTGCCAAACCCGGTCAAAGGCCTTGGAGATGTCCAGTGCAACCGTTTGGGTCTCACCGAAACGTTCCAGGCATCGCCCCCAAACATGCGTCACATACGCGAGAAGATCACCGCACGAGCGGTTCCGCCGGAATCCGTATTGACGGTCGTTAATAATTTTGTTCTTCTCGAGGTATGTGAGCAGTTTGTCGTTGATCACACGTTCCATCACCTTAGACAGAACTGATGTGATCGCTATGGGGCGGTAGTTGGCCGGGTTGGAGCGGTCACCCTTCTTTGGAATAGGATGGATAACCGCTTTTTTCCAACCAGAGGGCACAGAGCCAGTCTTCAGGGACAATTTAAAGAGCTTCGTCAAAATTGGAGCTATTTCTGCAGCGCACCTCTGCAGTACCAGGGCAGGTATTCCGTCAGGCCCACTAGCTTTATTAACATCAAGCCCTCGTAAAACATGGAGTACTTCCCGATGCCGAATCCTCAGCTTTTTCATACGAAAACCGCAGTGAGGAACCGACGTCGGGACAGCACCTTGGTCATCGAGGGTTGAGTTATCCGCAAACATTTTACCTAATAAGTTTGCCTTTTCGGTGGCGGTGTTTGCTAGTGAGCCGTCAGGTCTGGTGAGAGGTGGCAAACTGGATTTGCAGAAATTGCGACCTATTGAGCTCGCAAGCGACCAGAATTGCCTGCTGCCATGCGGGCATGCAGCCAGCTTTCTGCTGATCTGCAGGTCGTGCTCCAATTTCGACCTATTTATGATTCTCTTGGTTTCCTTTGCCATTTTGTTGTAAGCTGTTCTGTCTTCGGATGTTCTAGATGTGTTGTAGGCTCGGTAAGCCGCGTTTTTTCGTCGCACTGCTTCAGCGCATTGTCGACTGAACCACGGCTTTGAGCCCACACCAGTTTCCTTAACAGTAGAATGGATGAAGCCATCCATCGCGGATGTGATGACTTCACCAATTTCCTGGGCACATCTTGAGGGATCCGAAGTCCGAAAACAGACAGCTGACCACGGAAAAGCATTAAAATGTGCCCGCAGACCGAACCAATCTGCTGACCTATAGTGCCACACTTTTCTCTTCAGCCTCTCGTTTGGTGGTCTGAAGTTTACAGGGATTGATGTCGTCACCAGGCAGTGGTCGGACGATCCTAAAGGCGCTGTGACTTCAATCCTGTAACCGTGTGGCACAGTAGTTAAAAATAGATCTAACAGATTGGAACGGTGAGTCTGGACATCAGGAACCCTTGTAGGCTCCTGAACCATTTGTTCCAATCCGTAGCAAAGGGCAAAGGATTCCGCTTGGCGTCCAGCCGAGTCTGTTGATCCTGAGAACTTCAACCAAGGTTCGTTATGAACATTGAAGTCCCCCAGGACCACAAACTCTGCCGTAGGGTAGCGGGGCAAGAGGTCATCGATAGTATCGCTTAAGTGTTTGAAGAGCTCGGACGTGTCTGATTCGCTAAGGTTCGGTGAGCGGTATAAACACGCGTAGAATCTTACCGTACTGGCAAGATTGACGCGTACCCACATTACGTCGAATCTGGAGTTTTCCAGATTCAACAGTCGCACACAGTTGACGTCAGCTCGACTATAGAGACAGACACCTCCTTTAGGTCTGAACTTGCCTGCGAGGGTGAAGCCCGGGCAGTTCAGATAGGAGGTGTCTACAGGCTCAGCTATCTGGGTTTCAGACAGGAAAAGTAGGTTTGGGCGTTGGGAAAAAAGGTGGTGGTGGACAGAATTTAAATTGGTGTGCAGGCCGCGAATGTTGGTGTAATTCACCAACAGTTTTGGCCCGCACCGGGGACGCCTACTCCTCGCCGCTGTAATGACGTTATTTGTTGATGGTTGTATATTCATGATTTTATTTGTAGGGTTATTTAAGTGTGATATGAGGGGAAGGAAGGTCAGGGAGGGAAAAGGTAAAGGGGTGGGTAGGATGCTGGGATTCAGAGTTTCCAGGAGTGACGGACGTATGTATCCAACCCACCCACTGCGGTGCAAGGCGATGGGCAGGGAGAGTCCGGCTGGAGAGGTCGCCCAATGCGCCCCAAACGCTACTGCTGGGTCCCCTCCGGTCACGAACCGGCACAACAGCAGCGGCGGGGTTTTTACACTCGTTGATGGGGCAGCCCACCCTCAGTCGTGAGCCTGAGGGTCGGGCCCCTGTACTACCGAGCGACCCGGACAGCGGTAACCGGTTGTAAAGGGTCTCCCTCAACCAGCATCTCCCGATCCGGCCCGCCACGCAGAAGGTGGGCCGACGCACCCGCCATCAAGGCCTAGACAAACATTACCCCAAGAACCCGGGCACCACTGCTAAGTCACCAAACGTAGCGAACCACTTGGGGTGACCTGTGGCAGAGGTGTTGGTCATCCAATAAATGGTTCCCAGGGCGGCGGTACCCATACCCGCCTACCAAATTGAATAAACCAAATAAACCATTCAACCCACAATTTGACTTTTTGATGTAGGCTTCTTACAATTTTATTTGTTTAATTTGTGTATTATTCCACAATTAATTAATTAAAAATAATATATGGTATATGTATTTGCGGTACGTTTCAAAGTAGAAGATACTATCAGTATCGCCCTGGTGTAAGACCACCATTAAGAATTGAAACGTCGTTGCTTGAAATGGCTTTAGCCATGTTTTGTGACCAGATCTGAATAGCCAGGTACTTCCCCACTTTTTCTTCCCCATCTCCTTCCCTTCCCCACTACCTTCAGCCTCACAACATACCCCAATTGGGGATGCCATAGTCTCACTGGCTCCAGACGGGAGCAGCTGGGACTCTTGTGAGGTATTCACATAAAAAGAAAGTGAAAATCCCAAACCATATCACAACGTCTTTTGTTCAGTAGAGGTGGGTAAGTTCTGCATTTTGCGTGAGGCCTCAGAGAGCGCTTTTTAAAAGTACTTGAGTTCTATGAGCCGGTCCCAGGTCCAAGTTCTTGGGTGCGGACTGCGGACTGGGTGCTGGTTGCTATTGCGGCTACCGGGACGTAAGGGTTAGGCCGGAGTCCGCCCTCGGAGCCGGAACCCGCAAAAGAACTCGAACCCGGGACTTGCTCCCGACTCGCGAGTGGTTCGGACCGAGAACACGGGGATGGCGGTGGAAGAATTTGGGTTACGACTCCGAGTTCCAGGCTTGGGTCCGAGTCCTGTACCGGGTTCTCTGGGAGTAGTCGATTTGAAAAAGGAGTAATAGTAGTCTCCGCTTCCCGCGAAGAACCCGAGTTCAGGAGCCCACTCCAGTTGAACCTACATATCGCTATCGTTCACGGAACATGTACTGAAAATGTGTATAAGAATTATAGCGCAGATCCATGAAAAATCACGGGATATTATAATTCCATTTCTGAAAACGCCCTATTTAAATAAATTTCAATTAATATATTATAATACAAGCAAGTAAGTAATTTATCGCTTGTTCGAGTTCATCATACAACTTATTGCAATTTTGAATATGACACTTAACTTTAAAGCAAATTTGTGTTCATTGAACGTGATAAATAGTGAATTTAGCATGCTTGATAAAAAAACAACTTGTACCATTTAACAAAAGCATTACTAGTATATACTTGTATACCTAGTATTATGTCATTCGATTCTAAACTATCCCAAAATCTTCAGGAAACTGTTAATTTGTTCGCCGATTTCTTTAGCGGTGTATATGTTAATGCAAATGTAGATAGCAATATCTCTTGCTCTAATTTAGTTGAGACTCTTGATATATCTGATTGTACTCTAACCATAGATGATATTATATCCAAGCTGAAGAGTCTCGATTCCCGCAAATCCGCAGGACCTGACAAAGTTCCACCCAGATTCTCAGTTAATTGTATGCATTCATTATCGTATCCCATACATGAGTTATTTACAAAGTCACTCTCATCGGGTGTGTTCCCTGACCTTTGGAAGTTTAGTCTTTTGACACCCATTTTTAAAAAAGGAAATAAGAGCGACGTAACAAACTATAGGCCAATATGCACCATGTCTACATTACCCAAACTCTTTGAAAGCCTGGTACTAGACAAATTGATATCCCAAATCAATCAAACCATCTCACCGCTTCAACATGGATTTATCAAAGGAAGATCAACCCTGTCCAAATGACATTGTTAATGCCTTGACTTCATCACATCAAACTGATTCCATATATACTGATTTCAGTAAGGCATTTGATAAGGTTAACCACAGACTCTTAATACGAAAACTGAAGTTGTTGGGAATGAGAGGGAGTATTTTGGAATGGTTTAAGAGTTATCTATTGGGAAGGTACTTAGCGGTCAAATTTGATTCTTTTACTTCTTATACATTTGCTGCCTCGAGTGGGGTACCACAGGGATCTCATTTGGGCCCGATATTATTTTGCTTATTCATAAATGATATAGTCAATATTTTTAGTAATGTCAAAGTTCTATTATTTGCTGATGATCTGAAGATTTACAGAACAATTAGAAACGATGAAGATCGCGCCATTCTGCAGTCAAACCTGAACAAACTATGCGCGTGGTGTTCTGCCAATGATTTACAACTAAATATTGGTAAATGCCAGATTATTAGTTTTTACAAAGGTAAAAATCCTTTTAACTTTTCTTATGATATGAATGGTGTTAATCTTCTTCGTGTATCGCAGATTCGTGATCTTGGTGTTATATTCCACGAGAATCTACAGTTCAATGTACACATCGATGAAATAACAAGCGATGCAATGAGAATACTAGGTTTTATCTTGAGAATGGGGGCAAATTTTAAAAGTATGTTAACATTAAAACATCTGTATTGCTCACTAGTACGAAGCAGATTAGAATACAATTCCTCTGTATGGTCACCATACTACAATGTTCATTCTCAATCATTGGAAAAGGTACAAAACAAATTTCTTCGGTACATCAATTTTAAAATGAAAATTCCAATCGAATTTATAAATTATAATTACTTACGCGCTGAAACCAGACTTCTTAAATTATCAGATAGAAGAGTGTTAATTGATTTATTATTTTTATACAAAATTATAAAATCTTTAATTGACAGTCCTAATTTGTTGGAACTAATTTGCATTAGCATACCCGCTAGACAAACTCTTATTAAAGATATTTTTAAATGCAACAATAAACTCAACACTAATTACTCCATATACTCACCAATTCCAAGAATCCATAACCTTGCGAATAAATACTGCGAATCTATAGATATATTTAGTGTTGACAGTTTTGAATGTTTCAAAAATCAACTAATCTCGATTCTATCTGCTAATAATTAACTTTTATTATTTTTTTGTTTTTCTCGTACAATATTTTCTCATCTAAACCTCACCAGTAAAATGTATACTTACTTTATAATATTTTTGCAGTTCTATTTACACTTTGTTCTATGTCAGGTCTTATTATTATTGTTAATAATATGTATAAATATTTAAGGCTGAATTGTTTTAGTTTTTTTTAAGTACAACTTGTACAATTTCATTTCATTTCTTTTTTATGTTGTAATATTCTTTACCTAACGTAACGAGTCGATTGCATTCATATTTATTCTGTTTTATTGTTTATGTAATACATGTTATTAATATTGTTAATTATATAGTTGCTTCTTTTCTTGTAAAAGCCCACTAGGGCGTTAATAAAATATAAATAAATAAATTCCCTTTTTAATTCCGCAAACATTCAACACTCATCTTAGCTTGCCAATTTGTGGGTGAGATAGTTTATGCATAACACGGTAATCATCTTCCTTTGAATTTGCCTATTAGCGTGTAAATTTGAAGACAGGCCTGCCTCAAATGTCTCTAGTTTTCTCAATTTCGGATTTTTGTCATTGGAAGCCGGCAGTTTCTTCAGAGCGGCTTATCTAATTTTTTTAAATTTTTGTTGTTTATTGTATGAAAGTGTAAAAAAAACAATTTTTTAATTTTATTGCACTTTTATTTCTTCCCGACCGGAGCGGTTTCAAACAATCACGAGCATATCTAAACTATTACGTATATATATTTTTAAACTTTATGAGTAAAACCTCAAATTGTAATACTTAATCAAATGAAGACAATATTAGCGAAACTCAATCAAAAATTTGGAAACAAAAATATTAGAAAAAGATATCAGCACCTCTGGGACTCGAACACAGGACCTTAGGCTTAAAAAATATCCAGACACTATCTAGATAGCATTTAGTTCGGGTTTGAATCCTGCAATTATACATAAAGACAGTGGCCAATAAAATATGCGTTAAGAAAATGAAGATAATGTTGGTGGTTCTTAGTCGAAGTATGATACAGTTAAAAATTACCGAATTGGATAGGGACACCGTAGCTCAGTTGGTAAAGCCGCGGCCCGGAAAGTCGAAGGTCCTGGGTTCGAGTTCCAGAGGTGCCAATATCTTTTTCTGAATTTTGTGTTTCCAGATTTTCGATTGAGTTGCGCTAATATTGTATTTATTTAATTAAGCAAAATATTTATACGTCATTTATTAATTATGAGCAATATTACCTAAAAAAAATAGCAAGTCATTGTAATGAGGAACTCCAGTGAAAAACATTCTGGCTTTAAAAAATATGTTCATAAATTAGGTAACCAATAATAATTAGGCCTAAATAATGTTTCAAAAATAAAGATATCTCTTATTAGTTTATCTCTACTACTGAAAATATTCAAAAACTAGTGCACAAAAAAAATAGTAATGCCATATCTAGGGAGAATACTTCGAACAACGGAATTCAAAATGGCGGCAGTAGATCAGCTGATTGCCCGATCCTATACTAATTTTTCAGTAGTGATGACGTCACACGATTCACCATACATACGGTGGTTTTCGAGGGGTCTTGAAAAATTAAAACTTTGACAATTATTTTAACTATTAAAACTAACTCTAAAAACAAAAATTAAAATGCAATTATTTAAGTTAGAAGGTCATTATTCATTAAAAAAAAAAAATTGGCCTGAAGTTCTCTATTATACCCACTGTAAAGGCTAAATTGTTGGAAATTACCGTGCAAGAAAATTACCCTCCAAAATAGATATTTTGCCATAATTATTACTCGAATGTTTTGAATACCTATTTTTAATAATTTTAATCAAATGGGGTTTAAAAAGGAGTTCTTTACCATCACAGTAACATTTTGTGTGAAAAGAACTTCAGAATACTACAAAAGAAAAGAACCACAACATTAGCCTGTTTTTTGAACCTTAGAAAGACCTTCAACAGAGTTTCTCACCCTTTATTGTGTGCTGAACTTAAGAAAAGGGGAATTCCGTTGATTACTGTTTATTGACACTTGGCACCGGCAGCAAGGTAACCTTGCAAAGTGTTTAATAAATGTAAAATAAGTACGCTAAGCCACTTCCCCTCTCTGCTAAGCATTACGTGTTATCGTAAAATTTACTGTATGCTACTGTAAAATCCTTGATACTAGTTGAAGAGCTCACCCATAGATGTCACTAGATAGTAATTAGTCTCAGGATTAGATGGTTTTCAGCTGTCGATATTGTAGAGTGTATAATAAATAAGATGGGAACCTCTAGGTCGGGGTCCACATTATTCCAACCGCCTAGGCCTGTTAAATGTCAATCTATCACAAATAAAGTCCAAAGTGTTTTGTTATACCCAGAGTTTTATTAAAAGTTTAGACAACCCCGGAGTTACTAAGTTACCTGCTTAGTTAAATCCTTTAAGCACCTACGCCTACGGTTCGTTAGTGAACTCACTATGCAGCGCGTAGCACTAGTAAATCAGTGATTATTGAGTTCTAACCTCCAGACCCTCTTGCTAAATTAATCAAACAAAGCTTCATATTAGTGCCTACCCAGTACTACTAATGCACGTACTCGTAGAACCGGCGCCGGCTCCGACCCAGTTTCAAACAACCAGATGAAAACTTACATGGGAAGTTTCCATTGTATAACTGAACCGGTTTCTCCCAGTGCAAGGGAAAATGTTTTGTTAACAATTGTTTACGTAGACAACTTTTAGACCATGGAAGTGACACAAATATACAGAGGGTATAATGGTACCTACAAATAATAGTTTTAAAGTGTGACAGTAAAATACCAATTATTTACTAGTAATTCTCCAATCTTTTGTTACGTAGTCAAATATTTTGAACAAAACTTTATTTTGGAAAGTCTAAATACCCAACCAAACTATTTTTTTAAATCTAAAGATGTAACAAATATATACACAAATGGATACGTGCTACTTTATTGATTTGTGTTTTAAATAAAAAAAATATAGACTGTGAAAGAATTTATTTTTTCATAATTTTAGAGGCAACTTTGGCAATTATTTGAGAGTTAATAACATTTGTAAAAAATAATTGTATTCTGTTTACCATACAAATGTGTTAAAAAATTATTAAAAAAAAAAATTATTAAAGAATGCTTTGTGACGAAAAAATAATTTTTTAATTAAAAACGACCGATTTCATTAGAAAACGATTTGTCGCGTTTCGACCCAGAAAACCCCTTTTTATTTATTATATACTGGCTGGTATCCGGCATGCGTTGCAATGCCATAAATTGATTCTCCCTGCATGTTCTTTACGGTGCGTTTCCGTTCCCTTCCACCCTCCCCGCCTCCCCCTCCTCTCTGCAGACCCCACCTTTCCCCTGCCATTCCCCCCTGCCGCTAAAATATATGAAATACACACATTTCATTTATACAAATTTCATAACGCCAGAGCATACCATTATATACAGCCTATGTTACTCGCTGATAATGTAGCTTTCTATTGGTGAAAGATTTTTAATCGGTTTAGTGGTTTAGGCGTGAAAGCGTAACAAACAAACACGCACTTTCGCATTAATAATATTTATATGGATCTATTTGTTACTTATTTTTGAAAATTTTAATTTTATTATATTTAAATGGTAGATTGGGCAAGATTTTTTTTTCAATTACCATAAATCACAAAAAAATCATTTTGCATCTAAAATCGTGAAAAAATTAATTCTTGGCTAATAATTAAGTATTTAAAATATAAATAAATAAAATACCACATATTAGTAAAAGATAATCGTTATACCTATTGATTAAAAAAATAATTATTCAGTTGGGTTAAGTATTTTGGCCTCAAACGCAAAATTTGGTATGAAAATGGTACTTAATTCCTTATGGGTTACAAACAAATGAATGCAAAAGTTAGTCGAATGTTTCAATTTCAGGTCGTTGAATTATACGTTTTTAATTGAAGATAATTTTATAAGATAAATAACGATAAAAATAAAATGTGGCTCTACAAAAATACTTTCAATTAATTAGGTAAAAACATGTTGTGGAGTAAGGTATCAGATTATATTTTGCTAAAGAGCCTGTTTAAATTAATGACGTATGAATTAAGTTAAGCACGCTTTTGTAATCCTTTCAAATTGAATATCATGGAAAATCCAACCTACTCAATATTGGAATTGAATTAATACATTCATGTAATAATTACTTCAATAAGTAACCTGATCATCAATATTTATCGATGAAAATAGATGGATAAATAAATATTCCTTATTATTTATTTATTTATTTATTCTTAGTACATTTACATTACAAAGGTATAATATATTGTTCTCCACACTAGGAGTTCACCTGTGTTGCAGAGGACATTTATCAGTTGTAAATTATGAATTATAAATTGTGAATAGTAAAACAAAGGAGTGTTAATTGCTAATACAAAAAGAGAAACAATAAAAATAAAAATATAAAATCGACTTCAATTCGACAAAAATTATACATTAAAAGTTAAAAAGATTGTAGCCAGTTTCTTATGTTTTTTTTTGTATTCAATAATATTAGTTGTTTTATATTGTGTAGGAAGAGAATTGTATAGTTTTATAGCCTGGTATCTGTAGTGTTTTTGTCCAAAGGATGTGTTTGTTTTTGGTATTTGTAGTTGGTGAGCATGTCTTGTTCTAGTATTGCGAGAATTTTGTGAAGTGTTAAATGTGGATAAGTTCTTGTAAAGGAAAGTAAGTATTTGTTATGAATATAATTTTAGAATTTTCAGCACTGGGAATTTTTCGAATATGATTGAAATGGGTGTTAGTATTGGTAACTTAAGTATTACTTTTATTAGGGTTTTCTGAGCATTAAACACTGTATTAATGTATTTTTTACTGGCACAGCCCCAGGCAATAATGCCGTATTCCATTATGGATTGTGCAAGTGCGAGGTATATATTTTTTATATCACATATGTTTAAAATATTTCTCAAGTTTTTAAAAAAGTAAATCAACTTGTTTAGTTTTCCTATTACCGAATCTATATGTTTATCCCATTTTATATAACGGTCGAAGTATATACCAAGATATTTAATATTTTCCGTTTGTGTAATTGGGGGACAATCGCATGGGGTTTGTGTTGATATATCAATGGTTGATTGACAGGAATGTATTTTAAGGTGGATGTTATTGGAGGGTTGGCCTCTCGAAACTATGCTGAAAGTTATGTTATTTTCAATATTTCATCATTAAAGTTATTAATGATGAAATATTGAAAATAACATTATTTCACATCTCATATTTATAAAAATCTTATGTTTAAGGATCTAAACGTCGCAAAATTTATAAAACTTGGAAGACTTCGGTGGCTGGGTCATGTGGAGAGAATGACCGAGCATCAAGCACCAAAGTCCCTGCTGAACTCACGACCATAGGGCGAAGGAGCCTGGGAAGACCAAGATTAAGATGGAGCGACAAAGTCCTCAAATACATATCTACTTTAGAGCTTCTAAACTGGAGAGAGCTGGCACAAAACCGAGACGAGTGGAGGAAGACCCTTGAGGAGGCCAAGACCCACCAGGGGTTGTAGAGCCAATAGTGATGATGATGATTTATAAAAATTAAAAAATGCTTTCTTCTACGTATGTATGTGAGTTGTCTACACATTGCTAAACCATTCATCCGATTGAGATGAAACTTTGGGGATTTGATGTGTTCATGCCCGCAATGATTTCTATGTACAATAGTGAGCCCTGGCGTCATGAAATAATGCGTTACTTACCATTCATCCGATTGCGATGAAACTTAGGGATTTGTGCGCAGTTCCGCGATGGGAGCTGGGAGGGGATCGCTGGAGGAGGAAGGGGAACGCGGGAGGGGGGTTCGCGGGACGAAGGAAGCAGGACAAGGAAGAGGAAAGGCAGAGTGTGATCGTGTGAAGGGAAGGGGATGCGGGAGGGAAAGGGGCGGCAAAAGGGTAATGGGACGAATGGGAAAAGACACGCAGGGAGAAAATTTTCTTTATTAATTGGCATTGCAACGCATGCTGGGAACTTGCTGAACACGATGAAACATTTTTATTAAAAATAAATACATTCTCTATTAACGGTTAAAGGATTTATAGTAAATCGCTTTTAGAGTTGGACATACGAGTTAGCAAGTGACGCAGGTGAAGTGACGCAGCTCGTTGAAATCTAGAGTCGTGAATGCCATCGTTTTTTAATAGCATCGTTCAGATAGGTTTCCACTAGAAGAGTTAGGGACACACGTTTATTGTCTCTGATAAGGAATGGCTACTCTGGATAGTTTTAAACAAATAAACTGTTTACCTTTTAAATTGAGAGGGGAGCATGGATACGACTTACCATCCCATCGTAATAAGCCATCCCAAGTGATCTGCTACATTTGGTACGCGCGAGTTTATGGGATGAAGCTTGCTTTGACGGTGGATGCATCTACCCACTAGTTGATGCGGAGACCGGTTGAGGAGGAGGCTCTGAAAGAATTTTTTCACCGGGACCTCCTGTGTGGAGTTAATGTAAAAAAATCCTTTAATATAAAAATTTGATTAATTATTATTGATTGGAAGGACCTACCCCCTGTGACGACGCAGAAGAAGACTGGCATATCTCCCTCCCTGTAGGGCCCTGCCTTGCCCAGCACCTCGCGCCCGTCCTCGTCAAATATCCTCGGGGTCGCCGGGGGCTCTGGAAATAAAAAATTAAAATGTTTCTTTAAACTGCATACACAATAAAACACATGTTATAAATGCCTGCGGGGAAACCTCCAATATAACAATTGATACTGAAGTCCTTTGAGGATTGGAAGGATTGCGTAAATTCGTTAAATGCATTGCACAAACAACTGCAGAGCAAAAATTCACATAATTATATAAAACACACCCTCTCTAAACACGAGAATTTCTCAATTAGGGAGGTATTGTTACCACTAATATTATATATTATATACATTGGTTAATTATATATTATATGTATTGGTTAATAAAAAAAATAAAAAAATAAAAAATCAATAAAAAATAAAAAAAAACATTAAAGGTTAATAATCAACACAATATATCTCCAGCACTATTGACGAAATTCGAACATTTCTCCAAAGCTGCTACTGCTTTTTATGTTCCCCCAATATCCAAGGAATTTTGAATTTGCCGTTTTTCCCATTTTTGGTAATTTATTTTTAAAACACTTAGGTTTTAGAGTTGCCTAGAAAATAAGGAGTTAAACTATATACGAGTAGCATACATAACATTAAGTTAAACTATATACGAGTAATTGAGGATGGGTTGTTTAAAAAAACTTAAACTATTTATCAAATATTTGAAGTTATTTTTCACGTTCAGTGATGTTCTATTCAAGTTCTGTGATTATTTCAGTTTTATGATGCAACTGGCCTGTAATGATATAATAACAGAACTTGAATAGAACTTACACGGAAGGTGAAAATTAACTTCAAATATTTGATGAATTGTTCAAATTTTTTTAAACAAGCCGTCCTGAGTGAATCAATGTTTTCTGAATATGGAATTCCACAAGACCCAGTAATCGGCCCTCCTTATACAAATATGTGTTATTTTAATTTTATAACTATCTATTGTCTAACATCCAAACTGTAAACGTTTGTACTTACACTACAAATTTTCAGCATTTATATTGAACCTACATTTATTATTTTTAAAAATGTTTTCGTAAATAGGCTGAAAATAATTGCTGTAATAGAAAATAAATGATGCACAGAGTCGGCGAAGTGTAAATGCGGTGCGGTGCAGATCACCGAACACGTGGTCAACGAATGACCGCTTCATTCATTTAAAAAAAAAAAAATTTCCCCGTAATCTTGAGAAAATGTTGTATAAATAATTTGCCTGCTCCTAACTTAACAAACAACACACAATGTCCCTGTAAGGGTATGAAAAGAGAATGAATTTTTTTGCTACCTCCACAATCATACATTTTCATCTGTTGTACCGAATTTTAACATGCTCTCATTAAATTATTAGATTCATCTGATTGTGACACGTTCCTCGGATGTCCCCAACTACTTCTTCCATTCACTTTCAGACACGAATAATTTACAGTTTCTGAAATATTAGAAGTTAGAGAAAAATGAAAATTGCGTGTATAAGGAAAAGTATAGGGCCGATTACTGTGCCTTGTGTGGAATTCCATACTCGGAAGACATTGGTTCACTTAATATATTATCGTAATGTTCTCTATTTTCTAGGTGACTCTGGAACCTACGTGTTTTAAAAATAAAGTCTCTTGCGATGCTTTTCAACGTACATTCATATCATTTGCCTCTTCCCCAATTATTTTGTGTAAACTCAAAAACGTATTTTTTAATAATAATAACTATATAATTACACATTTAAATTTATATGACGAGAGTGCCAACATTCTTATAAATACTAATCAGGAATTACTAGATTCCTGGTCAAATAAAATTATTCACGCAAAACACTTCAATTATCTCAACCAAACGTATGTTGACAAACTTTCGTCAAACAAATGGTTGAGTATTGGAAAGTTGAGCGCAGAAATAAAAGGATTTATGCTTGCCATTCAAGATAGAGTCATTAATACTAAAAATTAAAGGAAGCATATAATCAAAGATATAAATCAAATTAAAGATTTATGTAGAAAGTGTTTGACTTTTCCGGAAACTGTAGAACATATTATATCGGGATGTTCTGTATTAGTGCCGTCTGAGTATACATTTAGGCACAATCAGGTTTTAAATATAATTCACCAAAGTTTGGTAATTAAACATAACATGATTGACTGTCGTAATAGTACCATATTATAAATATGAACCAAATTCAAAATATATTATGATAAAACTATACTAACAGACAGAACAATTAGTTATAATAGACCTGATATAGTTTTATATGACAAAATAAAAAAAAACTTATATCATTGATGTAGCTATTCCAAATTCCTGTAATATTCAAAAGTCTGTTTCTGAAAAAAAAGAAGAAAATATACCTATTTTTGAATATCTTAATATAGCTGCCTACATATCTTGTTATTAGACAGGTATATTGAAATATCTTATATATTAATAGTTGTAAGTTAAATTATCTAATATTACTATGTGATCTATTCTAATGTTTCCTTAAAACTATAAATGTATTTACAAATATTTTCTTAGATATTATATTAAGAATTTTTAAATTGTTAGAATCTGCAGACAAGCTGCCATATGACAGCTTTGTGGGTCTACTCAAATGTTTGTACAAAATATATTCTGTAATTTAATAAATAAAAAACAGATATAGGAAATGAGATTAAAAGAATTTGGCATTCTCAGACTATAAAAATATTACCATTTTTGTTATTTCGGCTACTGGCATAATACCTAGGTCTCTCATTCAAAATTTAGGCATATTAGATTTGTCAAAGAATTTATATATAAAAATGCAAAAATCAGTCATTTTAAATACATGTAGGATTACAAAAGATTTTTTAAATATTTATATTGAGGGATCAGTAGGATTTACAGGTCCAATTAGGAGTTCCACAGAGCCGAACCCTCTGATATGAAAATATCTGGAGTCGGTGAATTATTTTCCCATTTGTTCTCTGGTAGGTTGACATGTTGTTCTTGTATTGTTTTGTATTTTTAATACTTATAAAGTGCAATTGCATAATGATGATTGACTAGATGATTATTTGAGGAAGTGTGTGAAAGGGTTAAGTTTTTCCTGTGGGGAAAATTTAACCCGGACATTTAAATCTGGTAGGTAGGTACATAGGTAGTTAGGATTATATTAAATATATTAATCCACAGCATCTGCGTAGTAAACTTTCACAAAATTTATACGCTTTTGACAAATATCATATCCACAAGCAATATTCCCCTCTCTCACTTCTTATGATATGCAAAAGTGAAAATATTATTTCGGGAAAAGTTTACAGTGAACACAGGAATAATTATTTCAGGCTCGGAGGGAGCCGTATGAGGCGGAGGAGGCCGTGCGAGTCTGGGAAAATACGATTCGTTTAGTTGTTGACTCAAAATGTAGCAGTAATTTGACGTCCTACACAAATAACATATTTCCTAAACAAACATAAAATGCTAATTTTATTCAAATTAAATTATAAATGGGATCTCGCCGGAAAGTAATAAATAGTTTTTGAAGTAAAACTTCTTTAGCCCCGTTAGCGATTTGAAATTCGGATGAAACGGAAATGCGTCAAAAAAATGTATTATTTGAAGGTCCTCGGTTCTAATGCGGTAAATTCACGACTACGCACAGGCCTCCAATAGCGCCGCGTTATGAGGCGACCGACTCTCAGCGCCCAGAGAGACATCCAGTTAGATTAGGTTTATTATTACATTAGGTGCAAAACCTACCAAATCAAAAAAAAATTATATTTTTATTTTTGTAAAATCAATATCCAATCTTCAAACCACTTTAAAATAAACACGCAAAAGAAAAGAAAGCGACATCTAGCGACTTTCCAGTTTCACTTCTACTGCGTGTGAATTGCGCACTCTGATTTTTTTATTGCTTTCGAATTATATTAAAAAATTCTATACCGTTTAAGAATAATGTATTTTATAAGTTAACTTTTATTATTCTTAAGATTCACTTCTTAAGGCTCTGCAACCGGGCCCGAAAAGAAGAAGATGGAGAGATACGAAATTACTTATAAATTACGAAATAAATTATTAATGTTAGAGGAGAGCGCTAACATTTACAGCGACAAAATCGATGCGAAAATTGCGAAAATGTTTAATAAAACATGACTTGTTTAAAATAGAGCAAAAATCTCGCGGGCATTATCTTAAACAGCATTTAAAGAAACACTGTGAATTTTTTCATACATATAACTTGTAAAATAACTGAAACGAACGTGTTAATAATAATTTTTGGAGCATATTTGCGATTTTTTTCTATCGAGGGAATTTTATATAATTTGCGTTTCGGCGCTGGCAGTCTAGATATTATCTTCAAAAATAACATATATTTTTTTAAGAGCTTTAAAACTTACCGTGTTTACGGGAAATATGTAATAAATCGGTACAATTCCGGGTTGCGGGCCCTTAAGTTTTTCTGAAAACTTTGTGATTGCCATTTTTCGGCTGTAAAAATCTGAAATTCGTATGAAAAAGGCGAAAACCTTTTAATACAAAATAAATAAAAATTGATTCCAATTATGATTACGGGAAAAGTTCTGCTTTGAATCTTTGGAAAGTTCTTGAAAGTTTTCTGAAGTTTACGTATCGAAAGTTTACATTTGTATTTGGATAAATAATTCAGTTCAGATTCCTCGATGGATTTACATGTTTTAATAAAACATTTTGATGAAACTGTAATTGATAGAAAATGTTGTTATTATTCGGGAAAATTATTGAAACGAAAATAACAATGGGTATCCGATACTGTCCTCATTTTCATTGTTAAGCCAAATTTGTTTATCGATTAAGCAAACGGTTTCGTGTTACATAAACGATGACAAACACAAAACCTTTCTGAATAATGCCAAACAAAACTTTTGTCATGTCATGAAAGCGAACAGGATTACCTACCTTCCCTCTTGTTTCCAAAATGGAACCCATTTTTGTACATTTTGCAACAGCTTCTAAATAATAATTTACATTATATGTGTTGGTACTCGATGGACCTCTCTCAAACTATAAGGCAATTCCACCAATTTACAATACGAAATTTGGGAGGCGGGAATTGGATAACCAACACCTCAGCCATAGGTCACCCCAAGTGGCTCGCTACGTTTGGTGACTTATGCCCGAGATGCCCGGGTTCATGGGGTGAGATTTGCCTGGGTCTTGGCTGCGGAAGCGTCTGCCCACCAGGTGCATGGCAGGCAGGATCGGGAGAGAATGGATGAGAGAGTCCCTTTGACTTCTCCAGCCGTACTCTCTCGGAACTGCACCGCAGTGTGAGGGATGGATTCATACTTCCATCACTCCTGGACACACTGACCACCTGATTCCTACCCACCCCTAATACCCTTTTCCTTCCATATGACTTCCTCTCCTTCCTTTCCCATAAAGACTCCCACACAGCGTCCCCTAAGATGACATAGGCTCTGAGGGGAATTATTTTCCTCAGGACCTCCTGTATAGAGCTCATTTAAAAACAAAAATCTATGAAAATATGTTAAAATGTTACCTACTCGTAAAAATACGTAATTATAGTCCTTTGAGGGCTCTCAAAACTCACCAATTTGAATCCTTCTAAATGAGGCAAACACAAAAATAAAAAGAAGTGGAGAACTTTTCGAGAAATGAAAAAAAATTGCAAAAAAATTTATATGTTATTTTTCTATTATAAACCTACATGACTTTAATAGACCAAACTACGCGAGGTGAAAAAATACTAATCATGACATAAGAAAAGTAAATTTGATTTATCGTATGGTGTGGATTAAGCGAAACAAAAAAATTACCGCCGAATTTCAACAAAAAACAAAATAATACATTAAAAGAGCTTTCTCAGGACCTACTTTGTTAAAGCTATTGTAAAAAAAATTAACGATCGTAAAAAACTGGCAGCGATGACCATTTTATTTAAAATAAAATTCAAGATCATGTTTTCACTTCAGGCCCCGTTTCATAATTCATATAATTTCACAAGGTTAAATGTTACATCACAAGGTTAATTACTCGATAATCATAACTCAAACCGTATAATTACCAGCTCGCGTATTTTAAATAATATCGCAGCGAGTGTAACTAATGACTTATGCCTTTTGAACGTACCTAATTATTTTCTTTTTAGAAATGTAAAGCACAGACAAATTAATTTTTCAAGGTTCACAATCAGTGGCGGCTCTAGAGGTCCAGAAGTGGAAGGCCATTTAGAAAAAAAAGTGATATTGTGATACAATATCAAATTAAATACGTTAATATTTATTTGTAGATACCTCATGAGTTGAGAGTCAAATTATTTTTAATATACTTAGTAAATTATTTCATGCGACAAGTGTACAATATGCAAAATCAAACTACGTTTATCAGATCATCAATTTCAGACAAATAATATTCATCATGCTTTCTCCCCCACGGCAATAAACCAAACTGTCTTCAGAATACGAAAACATTTTTACTGGCAACACAGTGCCATCTCGTTTATCGTATGGTGCGTAAAGAGACAGAAGACACCACAATGGGACATTTGATAAATTGACCCAGCCAATCATAGTGCGTGGGAAAGAAAGCTTCCATTTAAGACGTTAGATTTCACTGCTTGCCGCTGTCTGATATCTCGCGGTGCCTTTCAAATATATTAGAATAATGTCAGTTGTTTTGATTTGCATAATATTTCACAATAAATATTATGTTTTACATTTTTGAATGTAGCTATCACTTTGTGGTTATCCATTATAGAAAAATGAAACAATACAACTTTGTATAAACCACTTATATAATGCGTAAATCCTACCGGTTTTGGAACAAACGTTCCTTCTTCAGGGAAAGTTTGTTTGTTCCTTCTTCATTCAGTATAAGCTTTCCCTGAAGAAGGAACGTTTGTTCCAAAACCGGATTTACGCATTATATAAGTGGTTTATACAAAGTTGTATTGTTTCATTTTTCTATTATGTTTTACTGTCATCTTATAATTTTGGGAGGTTTTTGACCAATTGACCTGAGGAAAGGACCAGCATTGGTCACAATGTACTATGGCCTGATAAATTATGCCAAATATAGTACGTCATAGGTTTAGTTATGCTACAGGAGGTTGAAATGGTACAACATCATGTTAGCATCAATACAGAATCATGGTAATTTCAGATGTACCAATAAGCTGTTAACGTAATAATGCGAAATTAACATCTGGGCATTGGCCATGGTTAGTAGCCCTTGGCTGCGCATTAATAAAGCAGGCGAATTATCCATAAATTATTCTAAGGACCTGCCGTCACATTTAATATCGTCACAAATATTTGATATATTTTAAATTTATTTATATTTGAACGTTAACGGTCCTGGTTAAACGTCTATCATCGGCCGATAGCGGTTTGTCAAATATTATAATGGTTTTTTGATCAGCATTACGTCATACAAAAATAACCAGACGCTGACAGGTCCAAAAATGCCGATTTACGTGGACGCTTCGAATGTCAAAATAATAAAAATGTCTCTGATGGTCGATTTGCGACGTCAAGTGTGATTGTCGGCCAAACAAACAAATGGTTCAAGGGAATGTTGCAAATATTATGAAATCAATTTATTTTCAATATTTCAATGATTGTTTCTCCACCGTTCAGATTGCAAGAGATGTGCAATACTAAATTTTTGTAATTTTTTTTATTCCTATTTGAAATGAAACTATTAAGAATATACTTAATACCATGCATTTATTCAATCATTTTCTTTAATACATATGTCACCGTCACCATAGAAACACATTGTCAACATAACAATATGCTTTTACTGTAAATTTTTTTTACATAACCGTGACATGGAGTTTACCCTCGAATGAAATCATGTTAACATAAAGACGGCACTAATTTTATAAAGACTCCGAGTCGCAGTTTTACATCAGAGCGAATTACTGCGGTGAAAAATGAATCGTAAATAATCACGTCAAATTTATACATTTTTCTAAAAAAAAATTGGGATAACTTAATGGTAAAACCTCGTAATGTAATATTAAATCGCTGAACTCTATAAAATAATTAATAGTGATTGTAAAGATATTATCAAACGAAAATTTGAAACAGAGGGAACAGAAAAAAGACAAAATTGTATCTAGGAATTGAACCCAGGAACTTAGCCTCTGCTCTAGAACATTCTTATCTGATTTATCTGTTTCACAATTTAATTTAAGAGTCGCATCATTGAATTCATAATGATTAAATTTATAGCCATTGTAACATCATGGAAAAGTCACATTAATGGAAAATCTAAATCATGTCAATAGCGAACTAATAATTTATGATTGCCCAGTTAAACTGTATTGAACATGTAATGTTTTATGAGGTCATTCGCAGTGAAAACCACAACACGTTATAAATAAAGAACAACACTACGGTTTCCACGTTTTGCTCAGGTACGATATATTTATTTTGTTCGTCCTATTAAAATGTTTAAAATCATTGATCGTTTTCAAGTAGCTGTATAAGTATTATAGGTAAGTCATTGAAACGTTAATTTACATATTCGAGTTCGCTTCGAAATTTCAGTTTTAAGGCCTGACCAAACCGGCGCACAATGGGGTGGATGACCCCGAAAATTGGCATCAAATCAGTGGTTGCAATTGCATCAAACCTTTTTCGATTTTTAGTTTCGTATAGACATGTTAATAAAAATTCAAGAAAAAAAAATTTCGAAAAGTCACATATATGTAGTGCAAAAATATAAAATTGAAAAATATAAGATAAATTAAATTAGTCATAATGCTCACTTTATTTCGCGAGCTATTTATTAACAGTTTTATTCACAGAATAGATCGTCTTAATCGCCTTGTGACAACATACTATCGTCATCACTACTTTGTTCAACTACCGAATCATGTGCTGTAGTCGTATTAGGGTCTAGTATCTTTAGCATTTGCAGTACATCTTTTGGATTAGTTTTCACTGTCCTTTTGTTAATTTTTCGAGTTTAAGATCGCAATATCATAGTTTTTTTGACGTTTTGTACGCTCAGATGACACAATATCAAACGACAGCGTGGGTCGACCACTTTTTGTTTTTACTATTTCCGGTAAGAATTTGCAATTCTTAGATTTAATAGACCTTTCAAGCCATTATTTATTATTAAAGTCTTTACTTTCAAGTCATTATTTATTATTGTTTCTGCAACACTTCAACTATCTGATTTTCAATTTACAACAGAAATAAACTATTTTATTAAAAAAGTTTTTGATTCAGGTGACAATGTGTATCTAAGAGATATTTTTTCGGGAATTTTACTTTATCATCAAATTTCTTAACGCTAGAGATTCATGTGATAATGTGTATCTAAGAGATATTTTTTCAGGAATTTTACTTTATCATCAAATTTCTTAACGCTAGAGTTTTTAATAATTATATATAACTCGAATCTCATACGAACCACTTTAGAAATTGCATCTAAAACAAAACACACTGATTATAAGACTAGATCCGTTTTTCATGAAAATTGATAGTCCTCGCTTTCAGGTACAATAATTAATAAAATAGTATACTAAGGCAACTTTTTATAATTTATTGTAGTAGCTAAGATACTAAAGTATACAAAACAAATTTTAATATGACGAAATCTAGTCGAATTTTTACTATTTGCCTTCGACATTTAATATATTCACAAAAAAATATTTTAGACGAGATATTTTTTCAAGAATTTTACTTTATCATCAAATTTCTTAATGCCAGAGTTCTTTATATGATTATATGTATTACATATGATTATATGGAACTCGAATCTTGTACGAACCACTTCAGAAATTGCATTTAAAACAAAACACATTGATTATAAGACTAGAACCGTTTTTCATGAAAACTGATAGTCCTCACTTTCAGGTGTTTTAATTAATAAAATGGTGCATAAAAGCAACTTCTTACAATTTATTCTAGTAGATGATATACTAAAGTATACAAAAAAAATTAAAATATGACGGAATCTAGTGGAACTTTTAACTATTTGCCTCGATATTTAATATATTCACAAAAAAATATTTCATCCAAATAGGTGTTTGTTTTAATTGAAAATTTGGAGAGGTCGTGAAAGGTTTTCAACAATTACTATAAAATAATAAAAGTACATACCACTAGACATCGTATTCATCTTGAATCGGATCTAAACACTTTTTAGATTTCACTTTATTTAAATTTGAAACGTATTTACATTTACGCGGCTGCAAAAGCTGACACGGTCACCCGCACAAAGTTCAAGTTCAAACTGATTTCTTTCCGTCAGTATTGCAATAAGGTCGACACGCTTCGGGGGAATTATGAAACACTTAATAAACTTCAAAACTAGCATACTTGTTTTATTGTGAAGAACACTTGACTTTCTGATTTTCTGCCAACGCGGTTCATAGAGCTATCCCATTGTGCAGCGCGTTCATTTTGCGTCAACGGGCGGTGGCGTGCGCGGGAGTGTCCTAAGAGCGTGCAGAAACCGTTCACACCAAACTAGCGATCAACTAGCGTCTGTGGTATGTTTGATGTCATTAATTGTGCGGTATAGCTCGGAGGGGAACTCTTTAAATAATTATGTTTGGAGGCGAAAGCTTTTGGATTAAGCTCAAGTCTGATGCGTCCATTTCCAAACAGGCAATCAAGATATGACCCGAGGATATCTAATTACAATTACAGATTATGTCTTTGACAAACCTTTTTTTTAAATAGGCAATTCACCCTAAGGAGTATTTTGTGATAATATAATATATGTTGCTATTGAAAGTAATTATTCACTAGTCTTTGTCAATTTGTTGGCAATAGTAAAATTTTAACATACTTAAATTTTTTAAATTTATACGATATTAGATATCGAATCATATAAGAAAGGTCTTAGGTTAAATTTGCTTGAACAATTAGAAAATCAATTAACGAATGAATGACTCTAATGTAACAATGGAAATTAATAATAACTAATGAAAATTAATAAAGTAAGGAAAATAATTTATTCCCCTCTACTTAGTATGTTTACAAAATCTAAACAATATAACGCACTTAAATGTCATAGCAGTATAGTCATTATTGAACAATTAGTAAAACAATAACATTTAGTGCGGGAAAACAGATTCCGAAGTACCCCACACAATAGAGTGTCTAGTATACTGTCTGAATTATTTTCTCAGCAAATTGGTTTAACCGGCAATAAATCAATTTAGACATCTTAAAAAAAAAGAAATTTAAAATCGTATAAATAATTCATCTCAAAGTGGTTTAACCACGAAGCCGAAACACCTGTCATAAAAATAAAAAGTAAAATACCTGCAGAACATTATTAAATTTATAAATGAAAAAATATAACTTTGTTAAACCACTTGTGGTTAAGTGGTTCTAACAAGGTTATATTGTTTATTTATTTATAACTAGCTGACCCGGCGAACATCGTACCGTCTCAGAATCAATAACTGTTGTGTTAACTTATTAGCTGAATTAAATTCAGTTTTTTTATTAAGTTAAAAATTACACAATGAAGCATAATCGATGCGCAACTGTTGGTGTTTTGTTTTTGTCAGTATCAGATTTATAATTTTTGAGATTTTTTTACTTTTCCACTTACTTACAGGAGTTACATTTAATTTTTTTTGTACGACTGAGGGAAATTCATTACAATTATTGTATTTATCCTTCGTAGGGGTGCGGTCATACGTTCACTGTTAGTCCCATTTTCGACTGTTGACATGTGTGTAAAAAAGAGGAACAGAATTATATTTTTAAGAAAAAAAGCAAAACAATTAGCGCATTAACATTGGACGTTTTTGAATTTTCGGAATTCAGTCACTACTCTATATTATACTTATCACAACATTCCTGTAGCTCTTTCAAAATATGAAAATTCGTTCCATACAAAATGCACGAGGAAAAGAATTTTTTTCGTAATTATTTTTTTCGTGAGTTTTCCGATGTTTTAATAGCTATTCTGCTATTTGGGGCGGAGACAAATCCAACAAATCAAAGATCATAAAAATCGGTCCAGCCGTTCTCGAATTATAAATGGTGTAACTAACCCGGCTTTTTTATATATTTATATTCATAAGGGATAAACACAAAGATATAAATACATTCAAAATTATTCAATTAAATAAAAAAAAACACACACACAAAAACAAACCTCACGATTTATGAAGTAAGTACATTCCAGTCTTACAGAAATGACTTTTCCAAAGATGAAAGTTTTTTTGAAAGATGATCGTTTTTCTTGCGTTTTATATTGGAAAATCAATTTGCAGTCGGACGAATTGTAACTTGACATATCCGCCATATTGAATTAATTGACAGGGATCGTTAACCAGCGGTCGGCGTCCCTCTGCGTGACGTCAAATCTTGACGAACGCTTTGCTTGATGACTGATCAAACAGCCGTTTAAAAAATAAGGTAATTCAGATTCAACCCGGTTTTTCTTGACAGGTTTAAAATAAAGAAGAGCTGAACCTCACTTTTAAACCTTTGATGGTAAAATGTAATTAATGAAAAAATAATATTAAAAACGTACAAATAATTAAATCGAAATTAATGTCGATGTTAATGAACAAATACAAAATTCTATTGAACTTAATTAATATGGCATTTTTATAATAATGATATCTTGTCTTAACATGACATATAGTTTACAAATAAAGGCATAAATACACCCACACCTTACAGATGTACAATGCATTGATTATCACGTTCTAAGTACCTATGTATTATAATTTACTATATTATTAAGTAAGTTTTACGTCATCTTTTAAGTAATAAGAAGAGTGTTTTAAGTATAATGCACGAAGTAGTAAAAATAATATGTATTAATTTAACGTAAGAAGCTTTGAGAATCACGGATCAAGCGCTTAAAATTAAATAATTAGCAATTTTTAAAATCCTCCTACCGACTATAACCAGCTTCACGTGAGTGAACTTGGATGGCTCCGTCCTGAAGTCAGCCCTGCAGCGGTAGAGACCCCCGTCCTTAGGGCGTGCGGGGCGCAGGCCGAGGCGGGCGGGGCGCGACTGCCAGCGGGCGCGGCCAGCCAGGGGGGGCGCCGCCCAGTGGGCCCCAGAGGGCGCTGCGGGGGCCCGGGCGTCCCAACTAGAAGGAATAAAAGGAGAATTTGAGCGGGAAAATAAGTACCAAGATTGGAATAATTTATCATTGAAGAAGAAGATACAAGTAACACCAATAATCTAAACGAAAATATGAAAGAGACACAGAAAAATAGAAAATAGTGTGACTGCCTCAGTGGGCATCATCCCACCCGGGCGTCACGTGTTCGATTCCTCGGCTGGCTAAGACCTCCATCACGACACAAACAACATTTTCCGCTTACTGTGGTGGTAGTAAGAGATTTTCAAAAATTGTTGGATTATTCGTAACCCGGGAATGGTTGTCTTTTTTTAATAATAATATATATACATATATTTAAATTTATTAAAAAAGCCAAGTTCTTTGAAATAACTGTCCTTGAATGAAATATAATCACCAGACCAGAAACTTTCATAGAAATTAAATTTGAAATTTGATGAATTGTTCAAATTTTGTGAAATAATCCATCCTTAATATTGATCCTATTTGTCTAAATATTTTTTGGTTCTTAAAAATTATCGCGCACAAATAATATCCTAATGTCCTAATGAATTATGTGCTCACCTATAACTGAAATCACCAGAATAATCATATTAAAAATGTATTTATAAATCATTTATTGGATAACCAACACCTCTGCCATAGGTCATCCCAAATAGTTCGCTAAGTTTAGTGGCTTGGCCGGGTTCATGGGGTGAGGTTTAACCGTATCTTGGCATGTATCTTGGATGCATCTGTCCACCAGCTGCATGGCAGGCCGGATAGGGAGATAATGGTTGAGGGAGTCCCTACATCTCCAGCCGTACTCTCTCAGAACATCACTTTGCACCGCAGTAGGTAAGTTGGATTCGTACGTCCGTCACTCCAGGACACACTGACCCCCAAATTCCTTCCCACTACTAATATCCGTTTCCTTCCCAGAACTTCCTCTCTTTCTTTTCCTAAAAAATCCTCCACGCAGCATTCCCAAAGATGACTGGCCCTGGGGGGAATTATTTTCCTCAGGGTTTCTTGTGTGGAGCTAATGTAAAAAAGATATTATAATAATGAGAAAAAATATGAACTGGGAATATCGAGAGAATTTTCAATTGTTTAAAAAAATACGTACTATATTATAGGTGAAGAGAATGGCGCATTGGGAATGTCAAGCAGAAGACTTGTGGATCCAACTCAATATAAATATTAACAATAGGAGTGTCAAGCTAAATGTTTGCACAGTATATCTACCGCCAAATGAAGAAGAATCTGTTGTAAGCTCATTTTTAAGCAATCTTCGGAATGTGTACTTAGCAACACCAAACCAACACATTTTAATATTTGGAGATTTCAATAAGTCTAACATTCATTGGATTCCCGATGAAACACACAATTTATTACCTTTCACCACAAACACAAATACAATCACCTCTGACATCATCGATACCCTATCATTCTGCAATCTTAAACAATTTAACGGAATTGTTAACCAACAATCCAAAATCCTGGATCTCATTTTATCAGACAAAGAAGACATATCAGTAACTCGCTCTTTATTTCCACTAAGCAAAGAAGATCCATACCACCCTGCTCTAGAAATAAATTTTCTTTTTGATTTTCTACCTAATCTAGAAAACCGTAACGCCCCGAGACCAAACTTTTACAAAGCTGACTATGACTCAATTAACACAATTCTTCGTGAGACTGATTGGGAATTCATTAATCAGGGCAATATAGATCAATCTGTCGATCAGTTTTATAGTATACTCTACCAGATTATCTCTTCTCATGTTCCTATTAAATCAAACAATAAACACTTCCCTAAGTGGTACTCGCAAGATCTCATTCGTTTGATAAAAGAAAAAAACAAATTTCATAAAAAATATAAAAAATATGGTAATGAAGTAGATCATTTATCTTTCAATCTGATTAGAACCAGAACGAAGAATCTTATAAGAATTTGTTATCATAAACATTTAGATTTAATTAAACAAAACTTAAAATCTAACCCGAAAGATTTCTGGAAATTTGCAAAAAGCAAATATAAAAACACAACCAACATACCAAAAGAAATGCACCTAAATGATATAAAAACTACACAAGGTCAAGATATCTGCCGACTTTTTTCTAAGCATTTTCAATCTATTTATAAACCACAAAATGCAAACTTTTCACCACTAATATCTGATGATTTCTGCAACGAAAGCCTCGGTATGATCAATATTTCGCCCCCAACTATATTAATTAAATGTAAGAATTTAAGAACCAATAAGGGATCAGGTCCTGATGGTATTCCGCCTATTTTTTTCAAAACATGCAGAGATGTTCTTGCCAGACCACTTAGTGTACTTTTCAACAAATCACTACAAGAAGGGGTTTTTCCAGTCAAATGGAAAACGGCTTTTTTAACTCCCATCTTTAAGAAAGGTTGTAAGAGCGATATACAAAATTATAGACCCATCTCTAAACTTGACTGCATAGGAAAGTTGTTTGAATCAATAATATATGACTGTCTATTAGCCCATGTAAGTAAATATATCATCATTGAGCAACACGGGTTTTTCCCTCGGCGTTCCACAACAACGAATCTTCTTGAATACTCCCAATTCATCCGCGATTACATCGAAAAGCATTTACAAGTGGATGCCATCTACACGGATTTTTGCAAAGCATTCGACCAGTTAAATCAATCATTACTCATCAAGAAACTGAAAAAGTTTGGCGTAAATGGAAATACTCTGAAATGGTTCGAAAGTTACATTACTAATAGAAAACTACAAGTAGTTGTAGGAGGGTACTCCGCGGATCTTTTTACGGCAACGTCGGGAATTCCGCAGGGCTCACATCTTGGACCGTTACTGTTTTTAATATTTATCAACGACATAGTTTTAGGAATAAAAAAATCAAAATATCTCCTGTTTGCCGATGACCTTAAGTTGTACAAAAAAATAACATCATTAGAAGATTGCGCCGATTTGCAAAAAGACTTATCACTTCATGAATGGTGCACACTAAATGATTTATATTTTAACGAAAACAAATGTGCTGTAATTTCCTTCACAAAAAACATCAATAAATTTTCAAACACATATCACATTAACAATGTCGCATTACGTAACATAACTTCAATTAAAGACTTGGGCGTGACATTTGACTCTTCACTTAGCTTCAATAAACATGTAGATGCAATTTCAAAATGTGCATCACAAGTATTAGGATTAACGCTAAGAATCACAAACTGTTTTAAAAGTGCAGAATTAACATTAACATTATATAAATCAATTGTGCGAAGTATCCTCGAATATGCATCCACAATTTGGTCTCCCAATTATGAAATTCATAATTATAGGATCGAATCCACACAAAGAAAATTAACCCGTGTAATTGCTTATCGTGAAGGTATATCTGATCAATTTGGAACGTACAATGACCGAAATTCACACTATAAACTACACTCTCTAACAGCCAGACGTAAACTTTCTGATTTATTACTTTTACACAAAATTATACACTCATCAGTTGATACACCAAACATTTTGTCCCAAATTAACATTAACACATCATCAAGAAAGTCAACAAGGAGGATGAAAGACATTTTCTATATTAAAGCCTACCTCACAAATACAGGGTATTTCTCCCCTTTACCACGAACACTGAGAAGTTATAACGCTATACATTGCTCTAATAAAGAAATAGACATTTTTAATGACCAATTTAAACATTTCAAAAAAAAAGTTTTACCTTTTATCATATCAAGCTGATACTGTGATGAAGCCCTTTATTTATAGAGAGGCAATATTGTACCTACCAAATCAGCGTCTCACCAGTACAGGTAACAATCATAAATTGTTTATGAACATTTACCTACCATGTACTTACCTTTTACCCATTCCTACTTGTCATTCACCTCAGCTTAATTACTTTTGTTACTATCTTTTGTTATTATTATCATTTCATTTATTTATTTATTTTTTTTTTTTTTTTACATGATCTCCACACAGGAGGCCCTGAGGAAAATAATTTCCCTCAGGGCCTATGTCATCTTTGAGGATGCTGTGTGGAGGGTTTTTTTAAGGAAAGGAAGGAGAGGAGAGTTCTGGGAAGGAAAAGGATTTAAGGGGTGGGTAGGAATCTGGGGTTCAGTATGTCCTGGTCATCCGCCTTCAAGACCGAGACAAACCTCACCCCATGAACCCGGGCACCCCTGCTAAATCACCAAACGTAGCGAACCACTTGGGGTGACCTATGGCAGAGGTGTTGGTTATCCAATAAAGGTTCCCGGGGCGGCGGTATCCATTCCCGCCTCCCATATGTTAATATGTTAATATTATTATATTAACATATTAACATTACATTATTAACATATTAACATTTATTACAATCACTATGTTAATATTATCATTTTCGATACTATGTATTTTCGTTATCACTATGTTTAAACATTCATGTATATAATTTTTTGGGCACCATGCCTGTTTTGTATACTTAAATAAAATAAAATAAATAAAAATAAATAAATAGTATTACAAAACGAATCTTTTAAAAGTGCATGATTTTTTAACATTTTTAAAATCAATTCAGAAAATTACCAAGAAGGTGTAATAATTATTTGTTAATATATATGGCTCAATTATGAAAATGTGAACACCATCCTACTATTAGACTATCGCTACAAAGTTAGCCGGCGCTGTAGAGAGCCATAACAAGGGAAGATCGGAATTTGTAGAATTTATGTGAATTAGATTCCGTCATCTGTGATAATTTCAAGACGAATGTTGTTCAATTATGAAAATGTGAACACAATCCTACTATTACACTATCGCTACAAAGTTAGCCTGCGCTGTAGAGAGCCATAACAAGGGAAGATCGGAATTTGTAGAATTTATGTGAATTAGATTCCGTCATCTGTGATAATTTCAAGACGAATGTTGTTCAATTATGAAAATGTGAACACAATCCTACTATTACACTATCGCTATAAAGTTAGCCTGCGCTGTAGAGAGCCATAACAAGGGAAGATCGGAATTTGTAGAATTTATGTGAATTAGATTCCGTCATCTGTGATAATTTCTAGACGAATGTTGTTCAATTATGAAAATGTGAACACAATTCTACTATTACACTATCGCTACAAAGTTAGCCTGCGCTGTAGAGAGCCATAACAAGGGAAGATCGGAATTTGTAGAATTTATGTGAATTAGATTCCGTCATCTGTGATAATTTCAAGACGAATGTTGTTCAATTATGAAAATGTGAACACAATCCTACTATTACACTATCGCTACAAAGTTAGCCTGCGCTGTAGAGAGCCATAACAAGGGAAGATCGGAATTTGTAGAATTTATGTGAATTAGATTCCGTCATCTGTGATAATTTCAAGACGAATGGACGCATTACTTAAGACCCCCATTTCAGCGAAATAATGCGACATTTTCGCACCAGAACATAATCTGAAATATAAGCGGTACGTCACTCCATTCATTCCGGGATATTTTGTCTCTTGTATTGTCGAGTCCTTTCTTATGAGCTCGGAATAGCAAAGTGTTACTCGGCGCATATAAAGCATCTCTGTAAATAGGGCTTACATTTATTTCACTCCTTAAGTTTATAGCCAGAATTTACAACCACCATGGAGAGGCATAAACCCGAAAATAATGTCTCAAAACCGGAAAGGTGGCAGCCCTTACATTTAATACTGTTTGCTAAGATATCACTCACGTAATAAATTTCTCGAAGAGAAGTACGATAAGCCCATTACGCCAAGCCAGGGCTTATACAATAGCTCCTAATTTAGGAAGCATTCTTTTATCTCGAGCTATTATGTAGCTAAAGCCATAAAGACCTCTGTTTCTCCGAGTGGTAGAGCGACAAGTTACACAACCCCCTACCGCCTTGCTTTGTAATCTTAAGAGGTCAATAAAAATCTGTCTCAATCTTTTAAAGTTTGGATATCAAAGTAAAGGATGTTATTTCTTTGGCTTTTATGAGATAATTTGTCGCGCTCTGTTTCAATGTTTATCCTTTTCTCGTTTATTTACTTATCTCTTGACTTTGTTTCTGCTTAAAGTGCGCGAATACCACCTTCTACCCTGTACAAGGGAACCCCGCATACACACACCCCACACAGGCTTACTCTGTACAGGTATGCGAAACACGCAGAATCGGAGGGCGTCTCAAATTTAAATCCTTTAAGAGAATTGAAAGGAATCTTTGAGCGGAAGATGAGTACCTTCCTCGAGTAGCTATCAACTTATTCGTACAATCACAATCATCTTAAACATATGGAAATGAACCGTTCTTCACTTCTGAAGCGGATTCCATTCATTCACTTTAAAAATGTACAAGCTTTAAACAGTTTCACCCACTCTCTCCCCCCTACTCCCGCGCCAACGCTTTAAGAAGCGTATACCACAAAGAAAAGCCAATATCTAATATCTTCCGTTATTTCCAGAGCTCAGAGCAAACTTTCCATGAAATTACAAAGTATTATTACTTTTATAGAATCTTTTCAAGTAGAGATTGTTGCGTAACAAATGCCCGAAAAGCGTTTCTTGCTTCTTACTTCTTGCCCCGGGACTCCGGACTTGGAGACTGGAAAGGAATAAAGGAAGAAAAGCCCCGGCGGAAACCGAAGTCGAAGATGTGATCTATACACTTCCCTCAATATTAAATCATTCAAAGTGATAATAAATTGAGTCGTCCATTGTTAAGTGTGTAATTGACGTTTCCCCGGCGTATAATTCGACACTGAAATGTAGTGAAACGCCGAGCGGAGTTCGTGTACAGTGAACAACAATGAAGGGTTTAACTAATAATATCTTGGGAGCGACCGTAGAACGCAGAACGGAGTGTTTTTACAGAAATGTATGTCAAAGGTTGGACCTTCACTAGATATTTAGGGACTGTCGTTATTCGGGGGCAAATATTTGCCTTTTCCAAGTTAAATAACCCATGAAATACACTTGCGAAATATCTTTCTTGCGAGATATTTATGTTAAAAGTTATCTTCCTCAACATAAACAAAATTAATGTTTGTTTAACATCATAAATAAAATGTTAGGCTGACGAGGGCAAGCAGCAAGCGTGTTCTGAAGCTTAGGCGAGGTGTGGGTGTAAAGGTCTCCCCTGGAATTGTCTACATACGAACTCCTTATTATCACAATACAGTCAAAGAGCTAAATAAAAAATATCATTTTCAAAAGCACAAGAGAAAGATATTTATGACTTCACAATCCAGGATACTATTAGCATTACGGCAGATTGTTTTTATAGCATGGAAAATTAAACGAGGAGTGTTTTCTCGTGCAAAATGTCTATGGGGTCCCGGTTACCGAGGTATCTCATATTTTTTCAATTTTATCATTTGAAGATATTCATGAATTACAGCTACTACAAGAGTCTATTAATATTATTTTTTTTTAATCTTGAAATTTATTATTGATAAATCTTGGGTTTTTCATACATGTTCTTTGGTTGTTATTTGCAATACTTTATTATTTATTTACTTACATATATCTATATAATTGAGCGACAAAAACCTCACCACACACAAGAGCCTTTTCTTTTAATGGTGAGGAAAGGCTATTTTTTTCCTTTACAACACGGTATAACGTGTAACAATTGTATATTTATTGTAAAAATGTGCAAATATTAAATAAAAATTTAAAAAATAATTTTGCTCTTTATCTGCAGCGAACAATTGGTTGGTTGTAGAACCTTGAAGGTATGAACCAAAATAAAGATATCAAGAGAAAGGGAATGAACAAAAACACATTTAAAGTAAATATAAAGAAATTTTTATCGATAATTCGAAGGAACTTTTTGCTATAATTTTTTTAATAACGAACGCATTTATTTCCACAGATCGTTATTTTTAAATAAATACTTCATAAATATTTTCTACTTATTATGTATTTCAAATTTTTCATACATAACTTAAAACCATTATTTAAGTTTTCAAGTTATGTATAAAAATACTTACATTATTTTTCACGTGTTTGCTTCTGTGAAAATGCAAATGTGATTACTGCAGACACATTAGTCTAATATTTGTAATGTAATTTAATTTGTTTTATACTACCCACAAGAATGTTCTATGAATATCCTGTTTGTGTCTCAAATAAATAAAAAAAGAGAAATGGAATGCACAAAAACACATATTTGAGGCAAATATTAAAAGCAATTTTTATCGATAATTTGAAGGAAATTTATGCTATATTTTTTTAATAACGAAGGCATTTATTTCCACAGATCGTTTTAAACAATTACTACTTAAGATTATGCATATCTGCAGTATTTGTTAAAAATAGTACGTATGAATCTGTATAATAAAAGATCTGATATATCTAAAGACGTCTATTTAAAAAAAGTGTAAAAATTTAGGAGTATTTCTCCTAAGAGGTTTAAGATTACCAAAATATTCTCTAGCATTTTCCGAAATTTCCTCTTACTTAACGACAAAAAAGCACCAAAGACTACTGAGTACTATTTAATTATACCTAAAATTTGTTTTTCTAAATACTCGTAGTTCCATTAACGTGATTACGAATGTTGAACATTAAATTAATTATAGTCTATTGTTGTTGCATTGTTCTATTCAATTTATGGACAGGCCCCTGGGATTGGAAGACACGATGGTGGTTATATATATCAGATCAATGTATCACGTCAAATAGAATGTGGCATTGGTAGAAGTTCAAATAACGATGTAACTATTACCAGTTCACAGTTTCCTTGGAAACATGGCCGATAAAGGAGTAAATATCCTAAACGAGTTGAAATATCGACTGGATGATAAAAGCAGGTAGCACTGCAGTCATAAATCTCCTGGAAGCAATTTCTCAGTGCGAGATAAATCAGTCAACTAACGGCAGGGAAACAGAAAGCTCGCGGTTACTTGATACCTACAGTTAATGGTTAGTTAACCTTCAGTGAGGCATTACTGCACTGTAGAGTGTGCTTGGGCCGGGAACGAGAGGAAAGCGGTTATAAAATGTGTACTTAATGGCTAAAACCATAATTAATTATTTATTATACCATTTTGTACAGCACTGATACAAGAATTTGTCAGGACGATGTCACACGAGCCAGCAGCACAAAGTATCTTGTAGCGTTTTCCCCAAAGTGACTACAAAGCGGTTGGCGGCACGTATAAATTATGCTTACTGTCGGATTATGTTTCTCGTCTTATTTATACATCAAAATATCTGCGAAATTGTCTACTTGTAGTAATATTTCACGGAACTTTTAATCTTTTGTGCAAACGAAGGTATCTCGCACTTTGAAACTTTACGAAACGGTTAGTAATTTGTAACTGTCTTCAATTTTAAGACAGAATACAACCTCCGCTGTTGTTGCGATAAACAATTCTCTTTCACGCAGAAAGGTTGTGTTAAACCTACGGTTTCACGAGTGGTAAATTCCTGCGTCTTGTCTCACCTACCCAGCAGAAATTCTTTTATTTGCGTTCTTAAACCATTATTTCAGTTATTCCAGGAGACAGAGAAATAACTTAAATAATCGTTCATCTAACTTCTGACGAATATTATTTTAGCTGAGGATTTTTCACCTTTATTCCGAAATTTGAAATGACAATATCTACTTATATTCAAATGATTTAATTGTTATTTTTAAAACGAAAGGCGTAGACATTTAAAAATAATTAAAGGAAATTAGACAATCAGATTACTGCTTAAACCAATTACGAAAAACAGTTTATCTAGAATGCTCTTGCCAGCGATAAACTAAAACAAACGATTCATTTTTCAAGCAATAAACAGAAAGTGTCTAAGAGTTAATTAAAACTATAAAACTTGCACAAATATGAAGCACTTGCATACTTAAATTCAATAATTAAACCTTTTACGATTTCCACAAAGACATCAAACTGGCGCGAGTGCCCACACAATGTGAATATTACATTAAATAAGCTTTCACCTCAAACGTCCAGATGTCTGGAAGAAAATTGTTAAATTACCGGCAGGAGCCAAGTTGTTTTATGTGTCAGTTTTACAGCGAGGTAACTTCAATAGGGACTGCAATATTAGAAGGTTTGTGCAATATCGAAAGAGGTCAGAACCGCGTGATGTGAATAGTCAATTCTCCCGATGGACCCTTATAAACCGGGTTTACCAAAGCCAGTTTTAGATAAATTGGATAAACCTTTTAAAAGCATTTTTCAATGACATTTAATAAATTGAACCATTATTTAATATCGTTACGATATGGAAAGGAGAAAGGGGAGGTTTTATGGAATGGTAAGACAGAATTTGAATACATTATCATAAAAAAACAAGGGGATAGCTATGTAGTCTTAAGATGTTGTCAGAAGCGAAAGGTTACACGATAATTTTATTCTCATTTCAAAGGAAATTGACATTTCACTTCAGTTGCGAAGAATCAGTTTCCTTTCAAAATCGCATACACGAGTTTATAGCACTTATTCGTTATACGCCATAAGTTGTATAATATCTTACAGGAAACATTAAAATATTACTGTGAAGTTAAATGAATTTTGTTCGCAATTATTACAATTATTATGCTTTAAGTAAAATTCATGATTAGTTTTATAAGTTTTTAGTTAGGTGTGTTAAAAGATAGATTCCATATTTTTTTAACGTTAAATCCACACAGTAGGCTCTGACGAAAGTGTTTTTCCTCAGAGTTTTGTCATGTTTGGGGATGCTGTGTGGATGGAATTTTTGGGGAGAGGTAAAAAGTCAACATGGGTCTTGAAGAGACCCATGTTGTAAGAGAGAGGAAACACAGGGGCCGGTAAATAATTCCACAGCCGAGCTGATGAACTCAAGAACAAGTCGTAGAAAAGACCCGTTCTCATGTCAACCGTGTACAAATATTAGGCGTGAGTTTGGCGTGTTTCCCAACTATGCACCATGCCGAAGGCATCAAAGACCCTAGTTCTTCAGAGCATCTTCCACTGAAATATCTGTTGTGAGAATGGATTTTGTGGTACACCTGATCCCCAGAGTACAAGAGCGAGACGGCAGATGTCAAGGTATAAAAAGGGATGTTGTTATAATACTCGCTCTCCTTAGCTAGCTCTCAGCTTAACGACACGCATGTACCATTTGTGCAAATATTAGTTTTATACTCGTCCACGCGCGTAATTTTTCGAGAGAATCCTTATAGTAAAAGACCCTTATCATCCCAATACATAAAATAACACCTGTAGAACAAGGATGGTATTACCACTTGACGCCTGTGCTCTAAAGATTGCAAGCCGATTAATAAGATTGGGGAATCTAACAGACCGCAAGAGCCCGTTTCCGCACTGGGTCGAGGGTTTTTTCCGGGGCTCCAGATCAGGGATGGGTGCTGAATTTAAAATTGGGGCACACTCGCGAATTGTACAGGGTTAGCAGTTAGGTACTATTGAAGTACCTGCGGGCCCTGTACAGTACGCCAAGCTTGAACGTTAACTTGACTCTGGTTTCGATGGAGCTCCAGTCTCTGAGCTGGTCACTAAGAAATTTTTTAAATTGTAATTTTTATGTTTTTTTTTTAATTAATTTATCTTTAATTATTCTAAGCTTATAATTTGTGATGTCCCATACCTGTCTCACTAGGAAAACCTGTTTTGAGAGCAGGCGCTTTAAAAACATGAACAGTTTTCATTAAAAAAAAACAGTAACACATATAGTAAAAATACAAATAATAACACAATATTACATTTAAAGTAAAAAGACAATCATCATCGTAACATTGAAAAATTACATACTTATAAGTTCGTTTTGGTAATATCTTTAAAGTTGGATCTGTTTTGGCTGGTAATCTACGACTTGATATCAGATTTATATTAAAGATACATTGTGTTTTGTTTAATGGCCAGTGGAAGTGCATTGATCCCAAATTCGAAATTATTAATGATTTGGTATTATTTATTTATTTTTTTTATTTATATAATACATGTTATTAATTGTGGCATTTACATAAAGTAGATTATTGAATCACCATACTAGGCGGCTGCCTGTTTCATGGTGACCAATGGAGTTTTGTCGCTATGTATGAAATTTAAAGTTTAAAGTAAAGTGTAAACATATGGATTTAATATAAATGGTGCTAAAAGTTGGAAAAAATTTAAATAAAAAGTATAAAGTAGAAAAAATAGGAAGTAGAAAGTACACAATAGAAAGGAAAAGTGGAGTAATTTAGCATAAGATTATAAAAATATTTTAAAAAAGATTATAAAAATGTACATAACCTTATTCTTTTATTAATATATGTGCATGTGCATGCAAGCACTCATGTACGTGAATAGATACACACATGCATATATACATACATGTCCACGCACATACACATACACATATATACATACACACATATACATATATATACACACATACACATCCAAGCATACACATATACATATACCAACACATACATACATACACCTGCACATACATATGTATACACATACATATATATATATATATCCCAATCCTCACACATATAAACAAATATATTCACCTCTATCTGAGTATGAGAAACAGGCTACTAACATTATCACATTCACTCATCAAGAATTTCCCGAGCGCATTTCTGAAACTGTCGTATTTGGCTATTGACTTTATTTCTATTTTTAAGTTATTGAAGATTTTGGGAGCAAGAAAGTTAAACTGTGCTTGTGCCATTGAGGTTTTTGTTGGTGGAATAATATAATTGGAATTGTTGGAATGTCTTGTATTATAGGTGGATTCAAAAATATTTTTTTTGGATGTTTAAATTTATAGTAGGAGGATACATTTTTGACGTATAGGGATTTTATATTGAGTATTTTGAAGTCCTTAAATAAGTCCTTCGTGGGGTGAATATAGTTTACTTTGTAAATAGTCCTCATTATCAATTTTTGAGCTTTAATTAATGGCTCTAATATCATTTTAGAGCATCCTCCCCAGACTACTATACCGTAAGAAATAATTGATTGACATAAGGAAAAGTATACTGTTCTTAGTGTATTTTTATTTAGAATATTTCTTAACGACCTGAAGATATATGCCAGTTTCCGTGTACGAGTTTTTAACATTTATTACATGATCTTCCCACCGTAATTTGTTATCAATTATTACACCCAAATATTTAATTGAATCTACTCGTTCCAGTGGATTGCATAGACAACTAGAAATATCTGTACAGTTATGTATTTTTAGTGTATGATTAAGTGAAGGTTGACTAGGAATATTAAGACTAAACGTTAGATATTTCGTTTTAGTTATGTTTAACGTGAGTAGATTATTCTCCAACCACTGTTTAATAATTTGCAATAATAGATTCGCTTTATGAAATGCTTCTTCCCATGTCTTACTTTTTAGTACTAGAGCGGTATCATCGGCGAAAGTGATTATGTTGCCATCTATAGATAGTTTGCATAAGTCGTTGATGTAGATGAGAAATAGTGTGGGACCGAGTACACTGCCCTGTGGTACACCAAAATTAATGCTGGTTGGATGGGATGATTCATGTGGAGGTAGATTAACACATTGTTTTCTGTCTGTGAGGTATGATTTGAACCAATCAAACGCCTTATTATACAGTGGAAATATACAAGCAATGTATTGGTTGCTTTTATTTAAAATTATTATTAATGTAACCAATCTATTATGTGATTACTTTTTTAATAAAAGTGTAGGTATGTCTATAAGTCTTATAAATTGATTTAAAAATTACTTCCTCAACACAGGCTAGCCTAGTGAGGCAGATTACTGAAAAACCAAAATTTATAACTATTTTCTATTTTTCATTTATCTACTGTTCATATTTATATTTTTTTTTGTTGATATCCTTTTGTACTTATGTAATTTTAAACCACTGTAAACATAACACTGAATATGAACTTTTTAGTTATAATCTTGCAAATTTCTTTCAATAAAGATATATTATTATTCTATAATTTTGTTGCAAAGTATCTTAAATTTCTCTGGTCAAAAGTTGTTTTAGCAAAAAGAGTAAGTAAGAGATTATGCCTTTTATCACACTAAGCATATCAATGGAAGGCATGTTGAGAGGATAACTTCTTTGGAAGGAAACTAGACATTTCAATCCCTTTTAGTCATAATCAAAGATGATTGTGTCTTTGAAACACTAAATTCAACTAGGTTATTCTTGCCCCAAGAGGAAACCCTCTCAAGGAAACCGTCCATTCTTTGCTTGGAAGGCCTCCGAGCCATTGGATAAATTTATTACTTTTTATTTATTTATTTTGAAAAACAGCATAAAATCAATACATTGCAAAAGCGGTAAGAAAAGATACATAATAAATATATCAACAGTTAAAGTAATACATTTAGTTAAAACATAAGTGCTATTTCACGCTTAAAATCATTGTAGGAAATGTGGAAAATATCCACATTTCCTGCGAGGCAGTTAATTAACCTAGTGAGTCTTCCCAGAGACTCACCATTGGTAAGTTAGTTCTGCATCTAGGAAGAATCAATAGCCTGTGTTGGTCATATGATATCATCATAATCAATAGCCGCATGAAATGATTCGGGACATAGAATCCTATTTCAGCCAGAATATCTGGTACCGATATATAACCATTTAGAAGCTTATAAGCCATCAGCAGTAATGCAATGCCTCTTCTGGAACTAAGGCTGCATATACCCAGCATTGCCGAGATAATTGCTGTTGGAAACAGCTATGGGTAAAAACCTAACTCTCTCATATAGAGGTATCGTAAAAATTTCTTTTAAATTTCTCGACCATTAGCACACAGACGATATCCTCTGGCCCCCATATCTGAGATCCACTCTCGATAATGCTACGCACTAAGCTAAAGTAAAGCAGCCTTATAACGGTAAGGTTGGTCAATTCCTTTGAATTGTGTATGACAAAACCCAACATATGGCTGGTTGATTTACAGATGATGATTTACGGCTGATTTACAGATCTTTTCAATGTGAGCATGAAATGTTAAGCGAATGTCATTCACAATTCCCAAGTCCTTGCAAGTCACCATGTGTTTCAATGGCGTGTCTTTCATTTTGTAATTAAAATATATGGTCTTTGTGACCTCGTAAAGCACATAACTGAACATTTTTGGAAGATGAAATCGAGTTTATTATCAAAACTCCAGTCAATGATTGCGTTTATACCTTCCTGGAGTTTTCTTTCTTTTAAAAATTCTTTGAGTAATTTGCGCAGTTTTTTTTACACAAACCAAATAAATTCAAATTATTATCAAACTCAAAGCTAAGAATACTTTTAAAAATACGAGTATGTAAAATGAAACTATTTCAGTTTTTCTTCAAAGGGAATAAATGCTTGACTCCAATTTCACAATATAATCGAAAGACACAAGGCGGAGCTATCGTTAACATACTGATCTTAATACATAAAACAAAGTCGGATTAGTTATAGTATTTATGACTCAAGAACGGCTGGACCGATTTTTATGATCTTGGATTTATATTAAATAGCTATTAAAACATAGGGAAAATTCAAGAAAAAAAAAGTTATGAAGAAAATTGTTTTCCACACACATTTTGTACGGAACGAATTCTCATATTTTAAAAGAGCTGCAGGAATATTGTGATAAGTATAATATTGAGTAGGGAGTGAATTCCAAATATTAAAAAACGTCAAATGTCAATGCGCTGATTGTTTTGCTAATGCTTAATGCTGCCCCTCTTTCTTACACACTAAATGTCAACAGTCGAAAATGGGACAAACGGTGAACGTATGTCTGCACCCCTCAACAGGAAAAATACAATAATTTTAATAAATCTCCCTCTCACGTATAAAGAAAATGAAACGCAATTCCTAAAAGTAAATGGAAAAGTAAGAAAACCATAAACATTATAAATCCATACACAACGCCATCTCTGATACTGACAAAAACAAAACACGGACAGTTGCGCATCGATAATTGCTTCATTGTATAATTTTTATCTTAATAAAAAAACTGAAATTAATTCGGCTAATAAGCTAACACAACAGTTATTGATTCTGAGGCGGTACGAAGTTCGCCGGTTCAGCTGCTTGAATATAACGCAGGCAGCTAAATAAGAAAATGTATTGATTTCATAATATAGTTCAAATGAAGGTGAGTCCACGATAGATGTTTTGAAATCAAACGATTCTACTCTATAGACTGCTTATTCAAACTTCGGGCATTGTTAGGAAAATACATTAATACTGTTGGAAAAGGAAGGTAACTCTTCTCATTATCATATTTCGAAATTTAATTTAATTCTTACACTTCAATGAATAAAAGTTTTCTCGTAATTTTTCACGGGCGAAAGACTGACTGTATAGCAAAGGCACAAAAATAACGCTTATTTTCACTTCACAGGAGTTTTCCTCGAAATTTGGAAAAGTTTAATTTTATGTCGTTTGACAATTTGATGCTTGTGGAGTTATTCAATATAATATTCCCGTAGTTGTGAAAGAAAATAAAATTACACGGAAAAGGCAAAATGATTATTAAAATTAAACCTTGTTTGTGAAGGATGTGGAATGCGGAAAACACTAGCTTGGAATGTTTTTGAACAGTAAATTAATAATAATGACATTATTAAAAGCACCAAAGATAATCAAATTGGACATAAAAAGTTACGCCAGAGACAACCCTTTTATTACTTTTTGAATTTCTGTCAATTTTAATTCAGACTTTAATGCGCAGCCACTTTTCCGTAACTTCAAGGTAGGGAGGATGTACCGCTTCTGTTGTAAATTAATTGAGAGACTTATTTGAAGATTTTCCAAAACTCGATATCAATTTCAAACTACAGTTAAAAAGCGGGCAATAGGGGACTCAAACCACAATTTTACACCTCGTTTAATTGCTTCCCTCACTAGAACTTTGCTGTTTTGCAACGAAATTACAAAGTCACCCCAAAGACATTATGTTAGCTCTGAGGTTTGTTTCGTGCACGAAATAATATTTGAGGCATCGTGTTTGAGGGGTGGAGGTTGTTTCTTAGTTGCACCCTTCCAATTACAGTTCGCGATGCCAGAATATATCCAGAGAACAGCAGTGTAATTGCTGATGTGGAGAAAACCAAAAGTGAAGGATGCGGTAATGATAGTGTTGCTTCAGAATGCATATTCAAATTTCAAATCTTCAACAGTTTTTAAAAAAATAATTATATTCTACAATAAACATAGCAAATGGCATTATGTTATATGTGAGCATAAGAGCAAGAAACTCCAGAGTATGCTTAGGTTATAAAACAGCTACTAGTCGAGAGTAATCATTAGATTTATAATTACTTTAGAAATGCATCGCCAAAATACCTACGGCATAATTATGGTTACATAAATTATACTTATTTTTATTTTTAAGTTTATGAGTAAAATCTCAAATTATGATATTTAAATAAATGAAGACAATATTAGCGAAACTCAATCGAATTTTTCTGTCTCCACTTTTTCGATTGAGTTTCGCTAATATTGTCTTCATTTAATTAAATATTATAATTTGAGATTTTACTCATAAAGTTAAAAATAAAAATAAGTATAATTAAATTTAATTAATAATCAGAAAAAGTCTATATAATTTTTTTATTTTTTTTTATTTCATAAATTTTTTATTAGTTACAGATATTTGTTTTTTTTGGCTACCACACTGGGCTCATGCCCGTGTTATGGTAGTCGTATATTTAGTATTTATTTAAATTAATACAAATACTGTTTTATTAAAACAGATGATTAAATATACTAAATAAAAATTATGAAATATTTAAAAGTAAGTGAAAAATAAAGAGAAAAAAAGATCATATTTTAAAGAAAAGTAGAAATAAAAATAAAAATTCAAATTTTGAAATACAAAAATTAATAATAAAGATTGAATGTTAAGAACTCAAGTGTTCTATACAAATATATAAATTAAAACATATAAGTAAATAAATTAAAGTTTAAAAATAAATAAAATTTAGTGAAAAAAATAAGAGAAACAAAAATAACAAAATTTTAAAGATAAATAGAAATAAAAATGGAAATGGAAATTAAAATTTTGAAATGCAAAAATTAATAATTAAAATGTAGTGTTAAGAACTCAGGAATTCTTCAAGTTCTCGTCCACTTTCGAAAATCCAATGTTGTACACTTGTTATAAAAAGAGAATTAGAATTACTTGACTTTATGTCAGTACTCAAAGCATTATATATTTTAGGAGCCATGATCCAGAATTGTCGTTGAGCGAATGAGGTTTTAGTTTTTGGGACCACGCAACCCAGGTTTGATGAAAAGCGGGTGTGTGCTTGATGTTGTGGAGCGATTAGTAGATTATTTTTTCATATATAACAAATGCTTGTTTTAGTAAATAGCTGTCGAATATCTAAGACCCTGATTTTCGCAAAAGTATTTTAGTATAGAATTATTTTTGTATATTCGCTAATATTGTCTTCATTAATTAAATATTATTTATACTCCCCATCCCAAACTCGTACATAAATTATTGAAGATATTAGAAAAAACCCTATTTGGTTTCGTAAATTTTATTGGCATATATTTGTAACCCTCGGTTTAAAAAATAATACTTTAGATTATTAGTTATTTAATTCACGGCATAAGGAGGCAAACATTAATTATGTGAGCTCAAAGAGAGGGGGGGGGGGAGGTCCTTGAAAAGAATATACGAAGTGGCTCAAATTTATCTCCGAACTCATCGAGAGGCTAAACAATGCAGGGGTAGGCCGCCAAATCGCAGGTCAGTGTTTGAACAACATCAGTTATGCGGACGACATGGTCTTGATGGCACCATCTATAAGGGGCCTACGAATTCTTCTGAAGATCTGCGAAGAGTTTGCTAAAGAAATAAACATGCTATACATATAGCCCCACTAAAACAGCTCACAACAAGTGGACAAGGACCAAAAAATATTCCTTCAGCTACCCTGAACGGTGTGAATCTGCAGTTGACTGAAGGAACTAAATACCTTGAACACATAATCACCAGTAATCTGATGGACGATGATGACATCGATAGGCAAATAAGAGCTCTCAGCGTAAAAGCAAACATGCTCAGCAGAAGATTCCGCCTTTGCAGTACCGCTGTAAAAAGGACACCCTTTCTTTCTTTCTGCGCAACACTGTATACGTGCGAACTCTGGGAAAACTACAACAAGAGTAGTATAGAAAGACTCCGAGTTCAGTACAACAAAGTAAGTACAACAAAATCTCCCCAGATATTGCAGCGCTTCTCAGATGTTCACGGAGGGGCGAGTTCCCGGCTATGCAGCCCCTATTAGATCCAGGGTGGCAGGAATGAGGGAAAGGATAAGCAGCGCTGGAAATATCCTCGTTATGGAAGCCCGCCTCAGTCCATCATCCAGCATTGATGCACAGTGGAGAAAAATACTGGCTCCTAATGTGGTCACAGATCCTAAAAGCCAATTATTACTATTTTTTATTTCCTTTTATTATTACCTTTATTTCATGTACAATCATATTCAACTGCTTTTCTTTTTTTCTCTTTAAAATATTTTGTGTATGTATGGAATGTGTGAATTGCACTATTCTCCCCACATACCGGAATAAACATTTATTATTATTATTATCTCACCAAGGGGGGTAGGGGGGGGGGGGTCTAGATTGGATGAAAAATTGCTCCCGTAATTAATGTATGCCCCCCAAAGAACATTTTTTGAGCAAATAATGTACCTATATGAATTGTGGAAATACAAAAAAATAATGATGAGCAACAATGAAAGATTATCATAATTCATTTCTTGCTTTGATCAGTCTACGATAAAATAAATATCCCTTTCATCAAATTATTAGAAAAAAGTGCTCTAATAGACGCGGGGTAGAAATCTCAAAGTGGGAAGCCAAAGGGAAGACAATTGTACTGGTCTCGATTTCTAGTACTTTAGTACTAAACTGTCACTCGTCAAGTAAGGTCATGTCTTACCAATAGGAAAATTGCATTTAAAAAGCGCCCAAATGCCCTCCTGTATGATGAGAAAATGTTTCCCTTACACGGCAAACATTAGTAAAAGTGAAGAAATAACATATGTACACACAAATTACTTATTATCATCGATTATTATAAGTAATGAAATTTATTTTCATGTTCCCCGTCCGACAATTTTGTACGTCATTAGAGAAAAAAACACACATTCTTTGATTGTCTTATGGTACGGCCACACTGAGGCCAACTTCCAATTTCAAACTTTCGGACGATTGCGTAGAAGGGTGGTTCATGCGTCGGAAGATTGAGTTGGAAGTTTGGCTTCAGTGTGGAAGTAGCATAACTTTTTAAAACATGAATAACTTTTGAATTAAGAAATTACTGAAAACCGATGAAAACAAAAGAGTGTTGCTTACTTGCCACATTATTTTGCTAGCATGTGAGACTATGGCGAGTCTATTTATATAACGTCATTGGCTCTAATAGCAAATGTTAAAAGTAAAGAAGATGAAGGAAAATCTGAATCATTACAACCATCAATTTTACAAGAAATTTTGAGAAATTGCGCAGCAGTGTTTTGGGAGAAATAAAGAGAGTTAGAGTTAGAAGTGTGAAAGAACATAAAATACCGTTTTTTTCGAGTATTTTATCTTCATTTTCAATATAAAAGCGCTGAAATCCGCTAACGAAGGAAAATTATTACAGTTCGGAAAAGCTCAGAAATAAATTATAGTAAGTACCTACTGGCGCCGATTCTCCAAACCGAAAAAGGTAAAAAAATTCTCTTCAACGTAGAAATTCCCACGTTATTAACACTTCTTCTTTACGCTAATGACGGCGAACTTTTAATTTTTAATCACTCTAATGATTCACCTTCCGCCAATGGAAATTATTAAGCCCGCGTCACGTCGGAAAGTTTGTTTTTCACGTGTGAAAGGGTAATTTTTATACCAGACATGACGAATTATATCAAATTATTATTCCCGCATAGAGGGATTGTTAAATTTCTTTCACATTTAGGTAAGAAAAGAGAAGTATTAAAAATACCACTGAATTTATAATAATAATTATTTATTAACGGACTTAAGTCCAATTTACAACGAAGTTATAAGAAGTTTGGAAATGTACATTGTAAGGATAAAGAATGGTACATGAACGCAAAGACAAACAGATAAAATATAAGAAAATAGAAGAGTCTAGCTAAGTCAGAAAAATTAGAGTAAATATAAAATATCTTCAATTGTTTAAACCGCGACAGAAATCAATTAAGCTTATATCAAAAAAAATCAAGGTCTTGTCGTGAGTTGACCATTCTACACATTCTGGGCGGTGGTGAATTATAACCATAATTAGTCTAGTGCTGATTGAGGAAGATCAGGCCTTTTATTTCTCAGTCTACAAGAGGATACATTGAATGGGATGAGTAGTAATGTATGTAGGTGAATCGATTACACAGTTAATAATTTTAAAGAAACAAATGAGATCAGATTTTTTCCGTTGGTCTTCTAAAGGAGAAAGGCTTAGAGTTTGCTCAATTTCATCGTACGAGTAATTGCCTCGCTGTAATCCTAGCCTACTAGCAATCCATTTTAGCAACCGATGTTGAACGGACTCAATTTGACGAATATGGACAGCATAAAAAGGAGACCATATAACACAAGCATATTCAAGATGGGGGCGAACCAAGGAGCAGTAAAGAGTAGTTTTATTAGCAGTATTATGTGTACAAACCGTATTTATTTATTAATATCAACGCCCTGATAGGCTTTTACTTGAAAGGTGCATAATACGAAGACACAGTTTTAAAATAATAAAACGAACTTGAAGATATAAAAATCATATGAATGGTAGGTATAAAGATAAATTTAAGAAAAAGTAATGTATTAGGTACAAGAAAAGAGAACATTTTTTAAATAGCAGATGGCATAGAAATAATAAATAGTGTAGGTTAGTAATACCAAATTTACAGATGATTGTGATGAATAATACGTGATAAAGTGCGTGATACAGAAAAAGAAAGAAAAGAGGAACGAGTTTTTATATTGTAGATAATAATAAAATACAAAAATATATGCAATAGCTCATTTGCGATGCCCCTTAACTACGAAAATATGCAAGTATATCTTAAATAATAGTAAATTTATATAAAATACGTCGATATTTGAGATGAATTGGTTTCCAAGTATGTGAAGGCGGGGAATAGGTGCATGTATGTGGTAGTTGGTTTCAGAATTATGCAGTTGTTATTTGTTGCAGAATAATATATTTGGCATTGTTGCTCGATTAGGTACCTTGAGGTCGATGAGATACAGGAGTTCACAACTGTCTAATTCAGTGTGAACAATTTTAAACACAAAAGTTGTCATTTATTTTTCATCTATCTTCAAGGGAATGTAATTTAATCGTATTTAGTAAGTATGTACCTATATTTAAAGTGTTGAATAGGTATGTGTAACTTGTAGTTGATAAATCGTAAAATTTGGTGCTGCATTCGTTTGATATTTCTTATATGAATTTGATAATGTGGGGACCACACTATGAAATTGTATTCCAGCAAGCATCGGTTTATTTTATTTAATCCAGCGCGCCCAGCGACTCGCGACCGGCTTGCTCTACATGTCTTCATTCATTCAATTACATTATTACCGTATGCAATCGACGTACGTGACCGAAGTATGCGACGTACTATTTCCTTCCTAAGGCCGTTGCGGAAATTATATATCGAGTTTATAAAACTGTCACGGTTAAAATCTTGTAAAATTGACACTCTCTTTGCTGCCATGTTGACAAATAAGGGAATTTTCAAATTCTATATTTTTTACATTTGAATGGCATTGCAAACACAAGTACACACCATAATTGAGGAACTGCTGTAGTTTTTTTAAGAAAAATTTTAAGGCGCGGTGTGCCCGCCCAAAAAGAAGAATATGGAGAGATATGTAGATACGAATCTGAGAGAGAGAGCGCGCTACTATTAAAAACATTATAGTAAAGAAAAAAATTGTGAAAAATCTTTATTACAATTACGTAGTTTAAATTGAAGTCGCTCCGGCTGTATGTGCGCTTAGATCTTTTAAACTACACAACGGATTTTCATGCGGTATTCACCAATAGATAGAGTGATTCGTGAAGAAGGTTTTTAGGTATATAATTTGTCAAGTTTTTGTGTAAATTGGTTGAAATATATAATATATCTGGTCAAGCGGTAGCGGGCTGTGGGCAGCGGGAAGCGGGCTGGGTGAGGATTTGATTAAAAAAATGGCGTTGGTTATAAAGGCTGGAAAATGGCGTAGCGTTGTGTTTCGTTAGCCACAGCAACGTGTGGCCGGGTCTGCTAGTGTTTAATAAAACACGACTTGTTTAAAACATAGCAAAAATTTTATGGGGATTTGTCTAAATTAGCATTTAAAGAAATTGTGATTTTTTTCATACATATAACTTGTAAAATAACCGAAAAAAGCGTTTTGATAATAATTTTCGGAGCAAACTTTGCGATTTTTGTCTATCGAGATAATTTCATCTGATTGCTGTTTCGTCGTGGGGAATATATAGATATCATATTCAAGAATAACATATATTTATGGATTTCGAATTTTGAACATCTAGCTGTCACAGTTACTTTGTTTTGCTCTAGAAAAAAATAATCTTTTTTTATTATTTTAACTAAAAATTTTATGTTTTCTGGTCAATAAAAGTGTAGTGTGTTGTTCCTTGAGGATTCTTCTCCCCTCTGATCTTCCAGGAGTCACTTTTCGTTGCTGATTTCCAGATATTTATAACATTTTTTATTTCTGTCACTTTCCATACATTATTTTTTCATTTATATTTTTGTAAACAATGGAGGAGGACCCTCCTGGACACCCTAAAAAGCCCCCAGATCCTCCCCCTGACCCCCCAGATGGTGAAAATGTAGTAATTTCGGACAGTGAATCTGTCATTCTGACTACCACAAAAAAAAGGAAGTTTAGTCCCTCTTCCTCAATAAAACATGACTCTCCTTCTTCTTCTCAGTCTTCACCTGCTCTTCCTCAACCTCCTCCTATAAACTTTTATTCTCCTCATTCCTGTGGCCCGTTCATTGTGTACGCTCAAAAAACTGAGCAAGGTAAAACCATCCACCCTCTTGAATTTGGTAAATTCCTATCAAATAGCAAGAACCTTTCTATTAAGCCGGGAGGTGTAAAATCCGAGGGTCGCTTCCGAATCTCTGTTGAATTCCTCTCAGGTTCAGCTGCCAACAACTTTATCAAAAACATATTTATTTCATCAAATTCTAAATTCAAGGCGTACATCCCAACTTACAATGTCACTCGAATGGGCCTCGTCAGAGGTATCTCGACCGATCTGTCCATTCCAGAAATCCTATCTTCACTTTCAACTCCCCAACATATCGGCAATCCCATAAAAGCCAGGAGGCTAAATTATAAGGACACCTCTGAGGGCATCGTTTCCTGGAAGCCCTCACAATCTGTCGTCATCACATTCGAAGGACAATCTCTTCCCTCCCATATTTATTTATTTTTCAACTCCTTACCAGTTGAAATGTATACTTATCCTACCACTCAATGTTACAATTGCTGTCGTTTTGGTCATACCAAAGTAGCATGCAGATCCCCTCCCAGATGTTTCAAATGTGGAGAAAACCACACGGCTGACCAATGTTCTTCTCTCTCTTCACCTAAATGTTTTAACTGCTCAGGTGCTCATTCCGCCATTAACTCTTCTTGTCCGGAACAATTTCGCCAAAAAAATATAAAAATTTCTATGGCCTCTCAGAACTTGTCTTTTCTACAGGCTTCTAAACTATTCCCGCCTGTCAAAAAATCATTTGCCGAGGTTTTATCCAGTAACTCCTCATCCAACCCACCCGCCTCCACCTCAACATCTTCTCGTTCAACTAAATTCTCATACAAAAACCCTATCTCTAAACCGGCTCCTGGATACGATCAGCAACAACACAACTCACTTCTCTTGAATCCCAATGGTTCACCTCTTTCAAATGCCACAAATGGGTGTGCAAACAGTTATAATTCATCCTCAACAAACCACCAAAAGCTTTCTGAACAACTCTCCCAAGATAATTTTTCATTTATTCAAACTCTTATTATGCTTCTAATTGACCTAATTTCTTCTCAAACTAATCTACCGTCCAACGCTGCTTCTATTATTTCCACATTAAAATCATTTATTCAAAATGGCTCTTCAAGATGTCACAATTCTTCAGTGGAATAGCCGCAGTGCTATTTCTAACAAATCAAACCTTCTTAACCTATTAAATTCAAATCTTGTTTCTGTGGCTGCTATCTCGGAAACATGGTTTAATCCATCCACCCACTTTAATGTGGGAGGGTACTCCTGTCTCCACGATGATCGCCCGGAAGGTACGGGCAGTGGTGCTGCCCTTTTTATTAAAAAATCCCTTCCTTTTTTCCCAATAAATAATATCAAACCCCCCAACGCTGACTTTCAAATGGTTGCAGCTAAAATAAAGGACACTTCCTTTGTTTCAGTATATCTTCCCCCAACTTCGCACTTCAATAAACAAGCGTGGTTGCAAATTATCCGTCAACTAAGCCCTCCTTTCTTTTTATTGGGCGATTTTAATGCCCATTCCCCCGTCTGGGGTTCTGCTTTCTCTGATCGAGACGGTCGAAGTGTGATGGATTTCCTAGATGAATCCAACCTTTTTCTTTTGAATGACGGATCTCCTACTAGAATCTCTCGCCCCAACACAAACCCCAGTGCAGTGGATCTCTCCATATGCTCTATTAATCTGGCACCTCTCTCCTCGTGGGTGGTGTCCCCCGACCCTTGCTCCAGTGATCATTTCCCGATCACCCTCTCTTATCAAACTTCTTTCCATTCAGACAAGTCCCATATTTCGACAAAGATTAAAACAAAACACACCAAATGGGACGAATTTAACTCGCATATGGATAAGTTTATACAAAATTTACCTTCTATCGATACATTATCTGTCAAAGATAACTACGATAACTTCAAATCAATGCTCATAACTGCAATTAATAAATCAAATCCTCCCCCTAAAACCAAATCTCTCAAAAAACTCCCTCCGACTCCCTGGTGGGATGAGGAATGTTCCAAGGTAGTGAGAATTCGGAAAGCTAAATCTCTTTCCTATCGTCACAATATGACTATGGAGAACTATCTCATATACAAAAATGCCGAAGCCAATGCCAAAAGGGTATTGAGGTCAAAAAAAAGATCCGGGTGGTACAACTTCTGCAGTTCTGTATCTCCGAGCACTCCAATTTCGGAAGTTTGGTCTATGATTCGAAGATTTCGATCCTCCTTCAGTTCAACATCTCCTCGAGCATCTCATTCTAAATGGATAGATGAGTTCTTGGACAAAATTGCCCCCCCTTCTGTTCCTAACTTAGAGGAAATAACTCCCATTCATAACACTCCTATGTCTGATCATTGGCTAGACTCTCCATTCACTTTAATTGAATTAAAAAATTGTTTATCAACAGTCAAGGACTCATCTCCAGGCAGAGATGGTATACCTTATAGCATTATAAAAAATAGTAATGATAATGTTCTAAATCACTTCTTAAGCATCTTAAATAAAATATTCCAGACTGGCATAATTCCTGATGACTGGAGTTCTCAAATAATCATTCCAATCCTAAAATTAAACAAATCACCCAATTCTGGATCCAACTATAGGCCAATTGCTCTTTCATCCACCCTTAGTAAAATTTATGAAAAATTAATTAAAAACCGGTTAGAATTTTTTGTCGAGAGTAATCATCTTCTCTCTCCATCTCAATTTGGATTTAGAAAAAAAAAATCCACGCAAGATAACCTTGCCATCATCAGTACTGATATTAATTTATCCATTTCTAACAAAGAAGTATGTCTTGCAGTCTTTATAGACATAGAAGGTGCCTTTGACAATGTTTCCATCCCAATTCTTAAAAAAAAACTTTTAGGCCTTGGCTTACCCCTCATGTTTGTCCAATCTATTATTAATCTTTTTCTCGATAGGAAAATTTTCATTGAGCTACCAGATGTTACTCCTCAGAGTAGGTCAATTTGGAAGGGCTTACCTCAAGGCGATGTATTATCCCCCTTACTGTATAATATATACACACATGATATGCATGTCACCATTCCCCCTCAAGTAAAAGTTATTGAGTTCGCGGATGACATAGCTTTCTTCTTATCATCCAAAATCATCCCACCCGCCGTCAAATATCTTAATGAAGCCATGGATGCCCTTTGCACATGGCTCACTTTAAATGGTCTTGAACTTTCAGTTCAAAAGAGTCAGTGTGTCACCTTCTCAAACCGTCATCATAACCCTCCTGTTCAAATTTTATTTAAAAACTCTCCAATCCCCAATGTCTCCGAAGTTAAATTTTTGGGAGTAACATTTGATAGGAAACTTAAATGGTCTTCCCATATTCATAATATTGTTACTAAATGTGAAAAAAATTTAAATATCATCAGATCATTGACTGGCGTTTGGTGGGGTTCACTCCCTATCTGCATTAAGTTGCTTTACAACGCACTTATTCGAAGCCATCTCGACTATGCCTGCCCACTTTTTAGTACTGCATCCAAAAATGCACTCAGCAAATTAGACAAAATTCAATCAAAGTCATTGCGAATAATAACTGGAGCCATGCAATCGTCGCCCATCAATTCTCTTCAAGTAGAATGTTCTGACCCTCCACTTTATTTAAGACGTCAACTATTTGCTGACAAATTTGTTCTTAAATGTTTAAATTCTAAATGCCATCAGGTTATTCCCAGAGTGTCGTTGTTCAAAGACTCAACACATTCATCTACAATCAGAGCTCGAATTAAACCTCTTCCTGCCTTCTGTAAAAATTTTCGTTCTCTCTCAGAGCTTCAAATTATCCAAAATGATCTTCTTCCATTATTCAAATTAAAATATAGTCACGTCACCCTGTCCCCAACAATTTTAGAAGGGATCGGCATCCTTAAAAGTCATTCCAATCTTCCAGCCCGTACTGTCAATAATATGTTCAATGACATTATTTCTTCTAAATGGCCCAACACTTCTCTTTTATTTACTGATGGCTCCAAATCTCCAGACTCTCCTAACTGTGGTATAAGTATTAACGTTTACCACAATAATTCTAATGAAAGAATATTTTATTCAATTTCAAACCAATTTTCAATATTTTCTGCCGAGTGCATAGCAATAATTGAATCTCTCAAATATATAATAAATAATAATTTTGAACATTCTGTTGTTCTCTCTGACTCTCTCAGTTCCCTCCAAAAACTTAAATCCAGTCCTTTTCTTCATCCTGATGATCACTTTGTATGTCTTATTCGAGTGCTGATATCCTCCATTCAAAGTTCTGGAAAAACTGTCACTCTGATTTGGATTCCTGGACATGTTGGCATAGTGGGTAACGATATTGCTGATTCCTTGGCAAAACAAGGAGCGTCTAACCCTACCATTACCCTCGTAAACCATATTCCCCTATCTGATATTTTTTCCATCATCAAAGATAGATCCCGCAATGTTTGGACAGAGTATTGGAACATTGCTAGTCAATCCAAGGGTGCCCGCTACGCCTCAATACAAAGGACTATCCCATCAAAACCGTGGTTTCAAAAATTCCCCCATTTTTCAAAAAAAGAAATTTCCTTACTTATTCGAATGAGAATCGGACATTGTTCCGTTCCTTCTCACCTTTTTAAAATTCATGTGCTTGACTCCCCAGATTGTACATTCTGTGGTCTAGATGTGGGAACTTTAGATCACATATTTTTTGATTGTCCCTCTCTAAATAAATATCCTCTCTTCTATCAAGATTTATCCAAAATTGCCTCTCCTCCATTCAACATCTCATCTCTTCTAAGTCTGAACTCCACTCCAATCTTCCATAAAATTCTGAAATTTGCACATTTAAATAAAATTAATATATAAATTCACTTTTCACTTCTCTGTAATTATAAATGATGGCCTAGAACACCCTTGAAGGGTGAAAGCCAGAAATAATCGAAAAAAAAAAACATATATTTATTTAGGAGCTTTAAATCTTACAGTACTTATGGAAAATATGTATTAAATCTGTAGAAATGCTGGATGCCGGACCTTAAACTTAAAATTTAAATAAATTTTTCATCGAATTTTGAGCTTCCGTGGGGTACAATATTTGTATAGATACCTGGGTGGCCAATTGGCTGAAGATTAGCCCATTAAATTGCGATTATAAAATGGTATACATGATATTTATTTTTTGTGAAACAAATAACGTTATTTGGATAAAGAGCTACCGACACAGAATAATTTTTATTCAAATGCAGCTAAATTTCTGATTAAGCTTTGCAGGACTTTTACTAGAGACGATAATACACCACTTTCGGAACGGCCTTAGGTTCCCTGTCCACTACTAACAGATACCCTGTATGTTATAATGTGCAAGAACACTTCACTATGAGAGCGCTTAGGTTTTCAAGTGTTTAAGAAATGCTTAGTGGGTGTACTGCTGCGTTTTAGTTATTTTATTACGTAAAAAATGTGGTATATATTACAAAAATACAGTTTCTAATGATAATGTGATGAAAACGGTATTGCGTTGTTTTGATATAGAGATATGCCTGGAAAAATTGTGAACCTTTCGTTTTAATTCAGACTAAGACCTTTTGCTTTTTTTTTTACATGAATACCGCACAAGAGTCCCAACTGCTCCCGTCTGGAGCCAGTGGGACTATGGCATCCCCAATTGGGGTATGTTGTGAGGCTGAAGGGAGTGGGGAGGGGAAGGAGATAGGGAAGAGGAAGGTGGGGAAGTACCTGGCTATTCAGATCTGGTTACCAAACACGGCTAAAGCCATTTCAAGCAACGTTTAAATTCTGAATGGTGGTCTTACACCAGGGCGGTACTGAGAGTATCTTCTACTCTGGAACGTGCCGCAAATATACTATATATTTTTTTAAATGAATAAACTGTGAAATTAATCAAATAAAATTTATTTGCCATGCCGGGATTCGATTCCGCGACCTTCGGAGTGCTAGTCTAGAGCCTTACCGCTGGACTATGCCGGCCGGTGCTTGATTTAATGTTTAGGTATTCTCGGCGGGTTGTTTCAAGGAGGTAGGGCATGTTCTTATAAAGTTTTAAAAGAAGAAAAAGATGTATAAGAGATTTTCCTATAGTGATTGATTAACTCCGCTATTATTCAATAAGGTTAGCGGAAGGTAACAGGGAACAGAAATCAGCCCCAGATCTACGAATTTTTCAAACAAGGGCAGAAACTTGATGGTGGCGCCCCCTCTCGCCAGCGTTTGAGAGTTGGTGGGGGGAAAGAGGGGGGGGGGGGAGGAGGGAGGAGAAAGAAAGAGGGGGGGGGGGGGGGGTGAACTGTCACGAAATCAATAATTCAATTAATAAAATATTTGAAGTTATTTCTTATGCCTTTTTGTTTAAAAAAAGTAATTATTATGTATTTTAAATACTGGGTTGCTACCTCCTTCAATAAAAAAAATAAATCATCCAATTTAATTTTAATTTTGAATTTAAAGGAATCTTTCAGATCAATTTTCATACACTTCCCGAACTACCGAAATATATAAATTTTCGCACATTACAATACACACTATAACAAAAATTAACATACATATATTAAAATTTACTTTGCTTTATTAGTACGTGATGAGCATGTGTTTTGTCATTTTTAGACCACATTTCTTTTACCTGCCCACGCCCTCATTGTGCCATCTCAATGCGCCCTAATTTTCTCTGGGTCTTCTATTGCCCCCCTGGAAATCTCAAGCTTCCACAAGGGGGCGTTATCACCCACGTTGAGAATCCATGACGTACATTATGCGTCGAGAACCTATGACGTACGTTCATAATCGACTTCGTTCATAAAATTTAATTAGGATTCATAAACCAACTTGGCATTTTAAAATCAAATGAATAATCGATAGATTAACGAGCGCTGGATGCCAGGCGCTTTGTGAATGAAGTTTTTTTCAATTTAACAAATAAATAAAAACCCTAAAACTGCCACCCGGCGCAGGCGCTCCGGTTTGCCGCCCCCCCCCTAGATCCGGCCCTGACAGAAAGAGGTTAGTAGCTACAATTTGTCGTACAAGATTTAGTAATAATGGGTTGTTTGAAACTCGTTATAAGTTCTTAGTTCTGCGGCGTTATGGCAAAAGCTTCAATATCAGTTTCATCTCCGTTACTGAAATGTAAATATTAACATTGCTGCGAGTAAGTTGTGAAAAATCAAATCACTATTACATATATTATTATTATCAAGGTTGTTTATACAAAATAACTTTCTGATAAGAATACCGCCATAAAATTGATTAAAAAATATTAAGGCCTCGACCGTCAAAGGGTCAAAGTAATTCCGCTTTACAATAAAATCCGAATAAATGGAATATTTCTGAACGTATCCAAAAAACTAAAAACAGTTTTAAAAAGGTGATAAAGTTCGCTTTCAAATTTTATAAATCGAAATAAACATAATTTTTGAAATATAAAAATTTTGCACGCAAACACAAAAAAAAATGGCTGACCTTACTTTTTTCCTGACTAAAATTACTGATAAGGATAAAAAATAAAAACTCATCCACATTTTATTAAAGTAATGTATTATGAACATTATTGTCACCTCATTTTTTTCATAAATTTATTTCAAAATGCGATTCGAAATTTTGGTTTAATAAAGGTGTACATTTTACTTCTTTTGTGGTTAGTTTATGTATTTGAATATAAAGCGTAGTCTTTTCTCTTTCTAACATCGTTTATATCATATTTCTCACTATGATATAAACGATGACCTATATAAGTTGGCCGCGTCACCACAGGTCAGACAAGTGAGCACGGGCCAGTGCTGTGTCGTGATGACCGTATTGTTCAAAATATCATCAGAGCACGACATACAAATGTGAACGCTAGCCATCACGTCAGAGCACATCACGACATGACACGTCAGACAAATGTAAACACACCATTATTCTTTTAATGCGTGACCCAAAACGTTGATTTCGGAGATACTTAGTTGTAGTAATTACCCCCACGAAATAATATTGAAATTATCAACACCGCAGATGATTCAAAATATATTTTGATTTCGGCCAAAATAGGCAGATTTCATAACCACCCGATATTTTCCTCGTCAGCTTGGTCTGCTTGCGGTGCCGTAAAACACGTGACAGACACCCATTTATATAAACCGAATTTAAGGTCAGGTACTTTTATTAAAAATAATAACGCAGGTACTTCGTTGAGACAAATGGCCCATAAACCAAACGGTACCTGCGTACCATATCTATCGCGAGTTTATGAAACATTATTTAAATTCGTCTAGCATTCTTGGCTGTATACTTATTATTACGGAAGATAAATAAAACATTCACTGCGCATTTCAAAAAAAAAATGGAAACTTGGAAGAGTTCATACGTTTAAAAAAATACGAATATTAATTTTTTAATATTGTCTCCACACTGGAGGCCCTGAGAAAAAAAAACCCTCTGGGTCTATGTCATATTTGGGGATGTTGTGTGGAGGGCCTTTTTAGGGAAAGGAAGGAGAGGAAGTTCTGCAAAGGAAAACGTATGAGGGGAAGGTGTTAATATGTTCAGCATTGATGAACGTGTATATCCATTCCTCTCACTGCGGTGCAAGGCAGTATGTCGAGAGAGTCTGGCTGGAGAGATCAAAACCCTCAACTAGTCTCTATACGGCCTGTCACGTGGAAGGTGGGCAAAAGCATCTGCCGCCAAGATCTATACAAACCTCACCCCATGAATCCACCCGGATTCATGGGGTGAGGTTTGTATTGATTCATGGGTTGACCCTGCCAAGTCATCAAACGTTGCGAACCACTTGGGGTGACCTATGGCAGGGGTATTGGCTATTCAATAAATGGTTTCCTGGGTGGCGGTACCTACACCCGCCTCTCAAATTGCAATTGAATTGAATTGCCTTGAAAGTCATTTACTTGTTTTCACATTGACATGAAACCGGGCACCCCTGCTATGTCACCAAACGAACCACTTGGGATGACCTATGGCAGAGGTGTTGGTTATCCAATAAATGGTTCCCGGGGCGGTGGCACCGATAACCGTGTTTTATGTTTTTTCGATGTTTAAGTTTTTAGGTTTATTTTTTAATATTTAAAAGTTTTTTTTTTACTAATTCCATTTAAAGAAAATACTTTTTTATATTGTCTAATCCGTTTACTGTACGTCTGTTGATGGCGTTAAACCAGGCAATTTTACCGATGTTTAGAGGGTCCTAACTCCTATAAAAAGTAACTTGCCAAAAAAGCAAAACGTATCGACATGCTAGTGGGTCGATATCTACGTCATATTGCAAAACAAAAAAAATTACAGCAGAACTTCAACTTCAACAAAAATAAAATATTGGAAGAGTTCTCTAAATCACAACATCAAAAATTACTGATTTGTTTGGATTTCGAGAGCTTGTTTTCTGGTTGTCAATTTTTATATTTCTTGAATTATGCTGCTATGCCTCAAGAAACATTTTTATTTTTCAATTACCGGGTAAAAAGTTCTGTTTGAAATGTGAGCCAAGCAAAAATATTTCCGGTCCAAGTACTTTAAGCAGTACGCAACAAATTGAATTAAGCGGAAAGCTGATGCAATACCAGATGGGTAAAAAAATCGTGGGTCTTTGCCTTTGGCAGGAGTAATACAAGAGAAGATGAAAGAACAACCAAAGATTTATAAGCAGGATATAAACTGTCTGTTATCTATACTAGAATCATTTAAAAGAAATTCTTACTTTGTAGTGGTGTACTGTATCGTTGGACGGAGGCGTCTACTAATATCTACAGGAATTCCAAAAACTGAAAAAATCGAACTAATATCTATGAGAACCAAAGTGTTGACGAATATCTACAGCTCAAACTGTTGACTAATATCTATGAGAACCAAAGTGCTGACGAATATCTACAGCTCAAACTGCTGACTATGAGAATCATGAGAATCATGATCTACGAGAATCTATGAGAATCAAAGTGTTGACGAATATCTACAGCACTGGCAGAGGTTGGATTTGCAATTATGTATAGCATATTGGAATAACGTAATATTGCGTATCCAGTTTAAAAAACTTAATTTATGTAAGTATATATGTAAAAATCCCTAATATCGGACTATTGGACACATTTAGCTGATTAGTCCAACCTACGCTCTGTAGATATTAGTCAACACTGGGACCGTCATAAATATTCGTCCGACCTTAGCTCTGTAGATATTAGTCAACACTCTGAAGTTCGTAGATATTAGTTCAACATACGAGCTGTAGATATTCGTCCGACATACAGGCTGTATGTCGGATATATGTATGTCTGTGTAGATATTAGTATCTGGAGTCAGGACTACTGCGGGGTGAGAGGGAACTGCGGTGGACCAAACTATTTCAAATCAATTTGAACCAGCATTGGTGTGCACAAATACATTCAAACATGCGCTCATTAAAATGATTTGCCTGTATTTCCTGAAACTATGTTGGTTGAAAATTGTATGCCAAAATCTATTATCGGATTCCATATATAAAGAAAAAGTAGATCATGCACGTAAACACAAGATTTTGTCAAAATGAATGAATGTCCATTATAAAAAATCACAAATAAATACAGGCAACGGACATTTACTTATCTTGTGCCTACTATGTTTAATAAGATACCAATGCATATAAAAACGAATCAAATTGCACCACCGATTTAAAAAAAATGGTTAATAGTTCAACATTTTTTTATATTGATATTATTTACAATCTTTTGTATAAATACCACTACGAATATAGAGGCTGTGTTACATAAGTATGTCTATGTATTTTATGTCTTTGTATAGTAATTACTTGAAATATAATTCTTCTCTGTCTATTTTCTACTCGTATATTGCAGTTTACTGTTATATGTGTGTTTTGGTGTTATATTAGTTTTGTTAAACTGACCTGCAGATAAACTGCTTTCCCAGTTAAGCGCGTGCTTAAAACTAATAATTGTTCTCACTTTCGAGAGGGGAAAACTGATATTTATACTCATTCAAGCTTTTAGAATTTTGAAGTCTCAATTATGACAGTGGTTACACCACGTACGTTAGGCCCCTTGAGGTGATTTTTCACAAAAACGGCACTCTACAAATTAGCAATTATTATTATTAGATGGGAATGCTGTTTTAATCATAGTGGTATTATACGTGACGATGCTCTTTTCGATACCGTTGCATAGTTAAAAGACATGCCAAACGCGTGTCTAATATTGATAAAGTATTGTTACTTTGATTGTATTGTTGACAGCTCTGATTTTATGTTTTTCGTTGTACAGAATCAGTTAAAATAATAATGTTTCCGTATTATTATGTTTTATAACATATTACATAAATTTAAATTCAACTACATATTTGCCATGCACTATGTTAATTTCTTTAAAAGCTTCTTTTGCTATCTACACATTATAAATTATTGCTGTCCCTGTATCCCATTTCAAAACCTATCAAGGGGTTTAAAATTAAAGAATAAATAAAATTAATTAATTCGTTCATAAAACATAATTTTAAACCAAAGATTTATTAATGATTCTCTAACTGAAAAGCAGAACTAATTAGCAGTACCTGTAGTCATTTCAAACTGCAGTTATTTCAACTGAAGGTAACAATAATATCATTACTAAGTTACTCATAGAGATATAACAATGAAGTTACTCCATTTTAGCCAATTCCTAGAATCCAACAATAAGTACAAATAAAAGTAAAGTAGGTATATTGTACTTGATGTTGAGAAATTTTCTAAGAATTCACCTTTATTTACTTATTTTTATTCTGCATAAAAATGTGTATTTTATACGAGCTCATATGCTTTTTATGTTGTAAAACATATTTGTATCCTATAACTAAATACTAGTTGGTAACATATATATGTACTTTGTTTAATGTACATTATTATCATTGTAATTACCCTCTTTTGTACCACTGTGTATCATGTATCACCGGATTGTAATAGCCATTTTATGGCGTTGAAATATATAAATAAATAAATAATAAAAACACCAGAACACCCAGCTTGATACAAAAATTCCAAGAACAAACGTTAAAATGCTTAGACCCTTATGCTATGGACGCCGAATCACGAAGAGGAAATCGAAATTATTATAAAAATAAGACTCCTTTCTTCGATTTTTAATGTTCATGTATATGTATACATATAGCAAATTTTGATTTTTTACTGCAGAATGATATCGCCGTATGTTAAAAATCAACAAAAATTTGTTCTCAAATATAGCATCCCATCCACTTAGAAGCTCCGAGCGGCAAACCTTCATATCGCTACGCTTTATTCTTTTTCCAACCAGGGCAAACAAAATTGAGAAACGCTGAGCCATAAAGCGAGTCCGCAATTGGCGGGTTACGGCGAACCCGAACTATTCGGGGAATGAAAAGAATGCTTTGATAGCCAATAAGAAACTTTCCCCGCTTTTGATTGCATATTGAATGAAAACTTCGCTGGCCAACTACGAACAGCCCAAACTTTCGGCTCGCAATGCCTCGGTCCTTAACGAACTTTTATTTTATTTGATTTAATTTATTGCTTACTTCTTTCGGCTTGTTTATCAACGTGGTCAACTTATTTCGTGGTATTCAAAAATATAACACGAATTAGATGTGGCAGAACATGTGTAGAACAGGCATCAAATATAACATAAAAATATAACACGAATTAGATGTGGCAGAACATGTGTAGAACAGGCATCAAATATAACATAAAAATATAACACGAATTAGATGTGGCAGAACATGTGTAGAACAGGCATCAAATCCGGCTCGATGGACCAATGTTTTCTATTTGTATTTATTTTCAAATATTCGTAAAAAAAGGCATTTATTTAAAAAAATTATACGAACAAAAACTTGTTGCGTAGATATCTATAAGTACACCTAATCTAACACTTACAGCGGGAAAATTTGAAAAGGTGCTTTATGATAATTTTAGTAAAAAAATTAAAGTGTGCAATTCATAGGCGGTAGGAGTGAAACTAAAGTAGACAAAGAGTGGGGAGACTACGAAGCACTTTTTTTAGCAATGTGAAGGATACGTTTTAAGATTTTCACGGCCAAAAGCATTCTCGTTATTTGTTTTTGGAGTGTTATGCCGTGTTGCGCTACCTCCTTCTTTAGCCAACGTTTCGGACATCGTTGCGGTGTCCATCTTTAGGGCAGATCCGGTAGATGTGTACATCTACCCTGAAGATGGACACTGCATCGATGTCCGAAACGTTGGCTAAAGAAGGAGGTAGCGCAACACGGCATAACACTCCAAAAACAAATAACGAGAATGGTTTTGGCCATGAAAATCTTAAAACGTAGAAATCTAAAAACGTGAAAATCTTAAAGAAGGAGGTAGCGCAACACGGCATAACACCCACAAACAAATAACGAAAATGTGAAGGATGATTTTTTTCCATATTTTTGTCTTCTAATTCCAGTACTCCTTTTCCTATGTATTTGGTCATCTTATTAGTATTTGTGTTTTCTTCTTCGGAGCTGCTAGATGTCGCTTTCTTTTGTGTTTTCTTTTGTCTGTTCATTACGAAGCGGTTTGAAGATTGGATATTGGTTTTACAAAAATATTATTATAATTTTTTTTTATTCAATCCTTGGTTTGCTAAATGTCTAGTGGCTGAGGTTCGTCGTGCACTTTATACCACTACACCAAAGGAGACTTGCGTGGGACTGTGGATTTATCGTATTATATTGGAAGCGAGTACCCGGGAATTAAATAAATATTTTATTGCTATCTCATTCTCTCGCAGGCTAAATCTTATAGATGTATGTGTTTGTCTCTTTTTAGTGTCGCTCGTTTCCGTTTCATCGAGTTTCAAATCGCAACGGTTATATAAAAAATATACCATAAAATAGATTCCAAATGTAATGTAGATTCACCAATTTCCCTCTTCTACTATGAGTTTATCTCATGGTTCGCAGCCGTGCATCAAGATACTCCATACATAGGTCTTGATGAGGAGTATTCTCAGTTTTAGGTCTATATTTTTCGATTCTATTAAAGAGATAAATGGAGACTAGAGGCTTTTGAGATGTGGTCCTATAGAAGACTATTAGGAATTTCCTGGAGAGCCCACATTACAAATGAGGAGGTTCTCCAAAGAATCGAAGGAGGAAGGCACCTGCTCAGGACCTTGTTCGAAAGGCTCGCAAGATGGATCGGCCATGTAATAAGACAAGAAGGCCTCTTGCATGCCATAATGGAGGGTATGACCGAGGGGACAAACTCTAGGGGACGCCCACGCCGAGAGTACCTGGAGGACCTGCTGGTGGACGTGCACTGCTCATCATATGCAGACTTCAAAAGAGCCGCACAAGACAGAAAAGAGTGGAAGAGACGAATAGATGAAATTGCTGCAAACCAATCCCAGGATTGAAACCAGAGAGAGACTATGAGTTTCCGGATACCTTTTATAATTTTTAAATTAAATATAGGTTATTGAAAATTTTTATTATTGAGCATTAATTTCTTTGGGGCTAAAGAAATTTTTACTTCATAAATCGTAATAACGCAGTTTTTTTGCGTTCTAATTTCGTGCTGAATGCTGATGAAACGAATGGTGCGAACCAAGCTCTACTATTTACTCACCAATGTTACATTTGTCAACTGTTTAAGAGCGTTTTTTTTTTCATAAGTTTTTATTCCATAAAAAAAGAAAATAACATTTTCACTTACTTAACTAGAATATTGAATTATGTACTTCTTTCATTATAGTTTTTACATTACATGGTTTTTACATATCATAACCTTAGATTACATTAGATTGCAATACTAACATTTACATGATATTATATTACCATACGATATTATTCACTATCACTACTTTGTTTTTTGTGAATAAACATGAACAATTTTTTTTTGAATTTGCACACACTTTTTTCGTTTTTGATATCATCTGGAAGGCAATTATATAAATTGCCCCCCTCGTAAGTAATTGATTGCTTACCGTAGTTAGTATGAATGGTGTTTAAACGTATGTTATCGTGTTGTCGTGTAAAATGTTTGTGTACTTGGGACGTTTTAATGAATTCTGTGTTTGTATGTATGAGTTTATTATTTATTTTGTATATAAGGACACATATATTGTACTCGTATAGTTTTCTTAATGTTAACAGTTTTGTTTCCAAAAATAATTTTTTTGTAGATGTTTTGGATTCGTAGTGAAATAGTTTTTTGATTATCTTTTTTTAAATTACCTGTAATTCATTGATGTATGTTTCATACGCATTTCCCCAGATTTCAATCAGGTAATTTAGGTGTGTATTTTAACCAGCCAGCGGCCAAAAATCCACATTTCGTCGAAAGTTGTTCTTACGATCGTGGAGGGCGGTTAAAATGAGAAAGATCAATTAATTTTCGTACCAGCTTTTTAAAATTACAACTAAATGTCTATTTTATTTCATTCCAAATTTGTTTTAATTTATACCTACATCCAAAAATGCTGAAAGGCGTGATGATAAAACTATTAAAATAATGTATTTTTGTAATTATTTTTTGATTAAAGTATTTATCATTTTTCAATAATTCTAAGTTAAATAAAAATGATAAAAAAATTTGAAATATATTAGTTTGTAAGTGCGCAAATAAATACACAAACGGACCAATTTTCGTCAAGAAACCCATGTACGTATATATTTTTTAATGATTTTATTTAAACTAAAATTAAAATTCTAAAACATGTGATACCCAGATAATGCATTGATTTATTTTACTGCATAATTTTATGATTTGAAATAGGTGTGGTATAATACAAAATCCTTTTTGAAAATTTAACAAATCGGCCAAAGACCTATGGTATAACCTTATTATACTAAAAATAAACATTTTTTCCTAAAATTTAAAACTTTCGAAATCCATTTATTTAATTTTTTGTGGAAAAGAGTCAATACGTCTAAAATCTGATTTAAAAATGACATATTTCTGGTTTTCTCTGGTAATACCTTTTTAAGTAAAATTACTTTTATACCCAAGCTATTTGTACCAAAGTATTGCAATATGAGTCAGGTTGTGCACACAATGTAAGCAAAATATTAAAAACTGCATTGAGAATGTTCACTTTGATATGATAATTCCCATCTCGTATTATTTTGTTCATCAAAAACCTAGACAATATTCCAAACTTTATTAAAAATCCACCTTTATACCATCGTAATATCCGAGCATACCTCATACCTTCAGCTTCCCAGAAGCTTTCACCGGCGAACAGTGTTTTCGGTAGCGCACTTTTAAAACTTCCTCCTGGCAAAAATATGCTGAAGAAATAGAGTTTCCTTACGTATTGAACGTAGACGAAAACAAATTAAGTTAACTTATGTCCACAATTTGAGTCAGTCCGGCTAACACGAGTTAAAAGGCTTTTCTTGTTCGTAGAGAAAGTCATTTAAATGCTCCGACGTTAAGTTGAAATAATATTATTCGAACAAACCGTTGTAAGATATTAAATTACATTCCCCTAGAAATACTTTCTGTGTAAAATATAATGGATTCAAATATTATTATAGTTTCTGTTGGAAACTTGTAATGTTCTTGGCATGATGTGCATAATGGAATTATGGTACCATTGTGGGATAATGAGAACTAATTGTGGGGAATTTTCCAACTTGGGGAACCCGCGAAGGGCTAATTAAATTAATACCGCCACGAAATTAACACTTATTCAATATGATTTGATAATTTTCTTTAAGATTCTTTAAGATCAATTATTATTTACAAACGAAATATTAAAACGATATTTTTAGTTTTTACAAATGAACGTGTTATAATCAGCGAGTTTCCCGGTAATAAAAATTGCAAACCGTCATAAACGATTAAAATGAAACAAACATAAAGATGAAAATTTATGATATTTTCACCCATTATTGAAGTGAAATTTTTTTTAGTACTGTTGTGATTTGAAACTCGATGAAACAAAAAAATAGCGACACTAAAAGAGACAAACACATACATCTGTAAGATTTAGCCTGCGAGAAAATTAGATAGTAAAACCGGTATTCTCTTTGTACGGTGCTTCGTAGCCTCACCACTCTCGTCTACTTTCTTTCTCGTCTACAGTTTTCTGAAGGTTTCCTTTCTACCGCGTATGAATGCCGAATGGCATACATTGCACACTATGTTTTTTTCATATGTAAATATAATGGGTTTTGATAGCAGGTTAATTTTTAATATCATTAAAATTGGTAGAATATAAAGAACTACATGTTTTCATATTAGACAGAACTCGTATGAGAAAAAATGTATTTTCAGAAACTATGAAAGTTTGACAGACATTAAGTAATGTGCGATATTATATTAACATTGCTTAATTAGTACTTTGAACCTTAAACAAATAAACTGAAAATATAAAATTTTCTCTAAAATTAGTGGGGGATTTTAAAGAGAAACCACAGACTGAGCGTTTTGTGTTTTGAAACGTAAATAAATGTGAAAACACAAAATGAAAAATTGCATCTATCATAATGATTGCAAACATTAACAAACTAAATAATTTTAGTTCGCAAAATCAATGATAACAAATTCCACAGTTGATTAATGAAACCCGTCGATAATAATGTGTGCAATAAACTTTGAAGAAAACTCTAGTGAACCACCAAACATATCACACTGGAATGCGATATGGGGTAACCCATGGCGTAGGTACCAATAGCACACTGCCTACCACTTCCAAATACTTTAGCAGGTTGGCTTATCTTCCATCAGTAAAGTAGGGTTAGATTGGCAAACTTTAAAATACTGCTAAAAGGTTTTCCTAGGACTTAATACGAAAAGGCTATTGTCGCAATTTAGACTAAAGCTCGATGGAGGTTGATATTGGACGGGCACAAGTGCTTCCCATAACCATTAATTTTTCACGTTCCTGAAAACAAATTGGTAAATCGTCGGGCCTTAGAGATTGCACTTTTTTATTTTATTTTTGCCAGGAGCCGACAAGAAAAATGGTTATCATTTATCATTTCGTCCTTCTTTTGCTATAAATTAATGATCGCCGACTACGGAGAGTGTGAGATTCTCACAAAAAAGGTTATTCTTGAAGGTTTATTATTTAAAAGGTTGTCGTTAAGTCCTACGTAAATCTATTCAAAAATATCAAATAAAGCTCTACGCCCAAAGGATCCATAGCCCCCAGGTGGAGGCGAGTTAAAACTCTCCACGCTAAATTATAAAACCTAAACAGTGAATGAATTTATCTTGAATTAACGTTTCACGCGGAAATTTCCATCAAAACGAATCAATAAACAATTTCTGTGGCTATAATGGGAACGAACTTTCGGAATATAATAAATCAAATTATTCTTTATCCACCGTCGTACAAATGTAGGTTTTTAGTAGAATTTTCCACCCCCTGTGATCCACACCAATAAATAACATACAAGCACGTACCGAGTTTGGTGTTCATAAGACCAAATAATGTCAAATACTTATTTATGTATAAATTATCTAGTTCTGCCATTACCTTCGCACATATCAATACTGACCTTTAAATGTCAAAAAGCTAATAATATGTTGTCATGTAATATTTTTATAGAACACATGGAAACAGATTCAACAAACACCTAATGGACGGACATACTTCATAAAATATTATAAAAATGAGTTGTATTAACAAAAATGATTTTTTTTACATTATCCCTACACAGGAGACCCCAAAGATATTCAAATACAAAAGAGATATGCTATGATGTCAGCGCGACTGTCGGCGGACTACTACCTAATCGGAGTAGTTTGCATACGAAAAGATTTTGTTTCTTTTCGATGATTTTTTGAAGGTGTGCATTAGTATTGGTTAACAATAGAGTTGGAATACGAAAAGAATTTTTTTTCGTTATTCGTCGGATCTACCGGATCTACCGGATCTACCGGATCTATCAGATCTACCGGATCTACCGCATCTACCGGATCTACCGGATCTACCGGATCTGCCGGATCTACCATGATGATGGACACTGCAACGATATCCGAAACGTTGGCTAAAGAAGGAGGTAGCGCAACACGACATAACACCCCAAAAACAAATAACGAAAATACTTTTGGCCGTGAAAATCTTAAAACGTATACGAAAAGAATTCGATCATTTAGTTTAACGTTAGTTTAGGGTATTTGTTAATTATTCGTTCATTTAGATTATTCGTTAATTACACCCGGAAGCAAAGTCCCACCTAGTAAAAACTGCGGATAGCACATCACTAATATTTCAATATCTTTGGGAGGCCCTAAGGAAAATAATTTCCCTAAGGGCCTATGTCATCTTTGGGGATGCTGTGTGGAAGGTCTTTTTGGAAAAGAAGGAGAAGAGTGGGTAGGAATCAGGGAGTCAGTATGTCCCGGAATGACGGGCGTATGAATTCATCCCTCCAACTGCGGTGCAAAGTGATATTCCAATACGGCTGGAGAATTCAAAGAAACTCCCTCAACCATTCTCTCTTGATTCGGCTTGCCATACAGCTGGTGGGCAGGGTGTTGGTTATCCAATAAATGCTTCCCGGGGCGGCGATGCCCATGCCCGCCTTCCAAATCTCTACGTATTATAAATTAAAGTCCTCCGCCGCGTTTGTCTGTCTGTCTGTTCGCGATAAACTCAAATACTACTGAAAGGATTTTAATGCGGTTTTCACCCATAAACAGAGTAATTCATGAGAAAGGTTTAAGTACATAATTCGTAAGGTTTTGTGTAAATTGGTTGAAATATATAATATATAAAGGAGAATGACTGTATGTGGTAGATGAGCGGGCTGGCTTGCGGGAGGTGTGGATTTGATTTGTATGCAAAGGAAGGTCACTGTCTAGATTTGATTTTGAAAACTCTGTGGAAAGTCCGGGAATCGCCGGGGACTTCAGCTGGTTTCATAAATATTGCCAAACTTTAAAAAAAAGTATCGTGAAAAAATCATAAATGGGAATTTTTTTCCTCATTTAAAACAGCGTCAAATAGGGGTGAGGCTTTAAAAAAATGCTATTTTCGTTCGATTAATTTTTACTCAGGTTTCAAGAATTGTTTTTCATTTGAGGCACTTAAATTTTAGGTAGAGCCTTTGTTGTTCTTTCCTAGTTTCTTAGTTGTTATTCCAACTAACCATTATCCATTGGTATTACCATTTTCTTCATAATTTATACTGCGAATACTAATTTAATTTATGAGAATTATTATGATATTATCCGTTCAATAATCAGTTAAAGTTCGTCTACGGAGAGTTCACCTTTCTAACGATATGACCTCAGTTCCCAGGGCTGTCTCGCCTAAGAGAGTAGTTTCCCTGGTATGTTGTTCCGCCATAAATCTCTGGCATTATTTCGCAATAACTGAACAGGGTAATAGTTGGCACAATCAAAATGCGTATTAATGAATCAATAACTCTCGTTGTTATTGCGATCGTTATCCAATTTGCGGATGAATATTCATCTGGAGGTATTCATTAAGGTCGACACCCTATAAAATTAGAGCATTGCCATTATTCTCATTAATAATTGCTTACCCAATTACCTGGAAGCTAATAACGGAATACAGATAGGCGCAATAGTAGAAATTATCATCCTGCATACAGTAATGATGGTTCTCTCGCTGTTGAATTTCATAATATGCTAGTTCGGGGAAAACTCTGATTGGATACAATTCTCACAAAGGCCCTTCAAATAAATGCAATGAACCAATAATTTATTGATAATTAATCACCAATCCAATGGAATAAACTTGTATTTGTAATATATAATTACAATAATATACAGGGTGTCCTGGGGTAAAGTGCATTAACTTCGGGAGGTGATTCTACATGATAGTACAAGTAAAAAAGATAAATAACTCTTTTCGAAATTCCAACTTTTAGGGATAGTTTTGAGGTAAAAATAAAATTAGTCCAGCGTGTCTGGCCAGATTTATTATTTTCCGCTGTTACGATGCGGGCCAATCACAATCGAGTCGGGCGCCCGGTAGGCTCTCAGCAAGTAAGATCGTACCTCATACTAAGGATTTTTAGTAGGTACGTCTTTTTGTATGGGAAAAAAATGTTGGAATTTCGAAAAAAGTTGTTAATCTTTTTTAATCCTACCATCATGGAGAATCACCTCCTGAAGTTAATGCACTTTACCCCCGGACACCCTGTATTATGAAATTTGATTCTGTTAAAATCAGAACCATTACCATTACACTCCTAAGACAGCTGCTGCGGAAAGCATCTGTAGGTAAAAAATAATAAAGCTAGTGAATTTTAAGTGTCAAATTAAAAAAATCGCCGGAAATCAAAGTTTTGTCATATAAAAAAAAAATTGTGTGGAATTTTTCAAAATTAATCGAATATTATCGGAGCTGGAACGTTTTTATTGAGTGACGTCAATCTATCCACACGATTTTTTCCGGGTCATTTGGAAATCCAAGCAAGAGGCCTATTATTTAATGGTCACTTGCCGTTTTCCCCGCGAGATTATATTATTATGGATTGTTAGTTGATTGATTTTCCAAAGAAGTATGAAAAAGGACACGCTTTATCCGAAAGATGCTTGTTTACTAAGAAAATGGGAACTTATGCAGAGCAACCATAGGAACTAACTAGGAACGCTAGAAATACCTATATCAATTCCCTATTTAATTTGGGAGGCTGGAATGGGTACCGCCGCCCCGGGAACCTTTATTGAATAACTAACACCTCTGCCATAGGTCACCCCAAGTGGTTCGCTACATTTGGTGATTTAGCAGGGATGCCCGGGTTCATGGGGTGAGGTTTGTCTAGGTCTTGGAGGCGGATGACCAGGACATACTGAACCCCAGATTCCTACCCACCCCTTAAACCCTTTTTCTACCCAGAACTCTCCTCTCCTTCCTTTCCTTAAAAAACCCTCCACACAGCATCTCCAAAGATGACATAGGCCCTAAGGGAAATTATTTTCCTCAGGGCCTCCTGTGTGGAGCTCATGTAAAAAAAAATATTATTAAGATTGTTTATCCACTTCTCTGATAGGTAACGATTTGATCAATCTAGAGTAGCTGACATAGGTAACAGGCACTCACAGCATTAATTAAGGGATGTTTTAGAGCACTTTCTGGAACCTAAATCAAATGACCAAAAACTGACATAAGCACTTCTATTCTCAACCCCCAGATTTATACCTTTGGTCATAGACATATTTATACCTCCATCTATATGTAAAATTAAGGTAAGTGATATGGAACTATTACAGAGTAGAGGTACATACGAGTTTTCTGTTGAATATTTTATTTTATTATTTTTCATTTTATTCTTATTGTAATTGTAATATCGAGTGTAACAAGTATGTTGTCGGCTTCGTGGTTAAGTGGTAAGACTCTCGACTAGCATACCGAAGGTCGCGGGTTCAAATCCCGGTATGCGCAGTTAATTTTATTTTATTGAATTGTGTTATTTCATAATTTAATAATTTATTTATGTACGCCCTTTTTCGGGGCTTTTACAAACGTTACGTATGACTAATAAGAAATATACAGCATTCATTGTACATAACTGAACTGTCTCAGAACAATATTTTATATTTATTTAAACATAAATTGAAGATGTCCACTGACTTGGTATAATTGTTTCCCTCCATTAGTATTCTTGGCAAAGAGGAATACATATGGTAGTTAGTCCCAGAATTTTCGCACTGAAATAAATCCTGACTTCTAGTAATACGTAGTGGAATCCGGAAGCTTATCAATTCTAGCAATACCGGACTATCAACTAAATCATTTAGAATTTTATATGGAAATACCAAGTCAGTGAAAATTCTTCTGTCGGACAATTTGAGCATATTCATATCATTTAAAATAGTGTTGTAGTTCAACATAATTGCTAGAATACCCATTTTAAAATTTAGAAAACGTAAGAATTTGTTTTGTATTCTTTCAACAGCTTGTACATGTATACTATAATGTGGATTCCAGACGGGAGAATTGTACTCAAGTTGACTTCTAACATAGGCAAAATATAACAGTTTAATACACTTTATATTGTTAAAATTTCTAGTTAGCCTAGTTATAAATCCTAATATTTTAAGCCCTTATTAGAGATTTCAGTTATATGGTTAACAAATAAAAGATTAAAAATAATGTACAGCGTATTTGCGGCACGTTCCAAATTAAAACGTTGCTTGAAATGGCGTTAGCCGTATTTGGTGACCAGATCTGAATAGCCGGGAATCTCTCCACCTTCTCTTCTCCATCTCCTTTTCCTCCCACCACCTTCAGCCTCACAACATACCCCATTTGGGGAAGCCATATTTTCACTGACTCCGGGCGGTTGGGAGCAGTTGGGAATCTTATGTGGTATTCAAATATTTTTTGTACTGTCATAAATGTACTTATTTTGATTCTACTATACAACGTGTCCGGTAACTCGTAGTACAAGCGGGAAACTGGTGAATCTACATCACGTAGAGAACTCAAAAAACTTATTTTTTTTCGATCTAAGCATTTCGATTTTAATATTATTTTTTTTCTATTTTTCCATTTTTTCGGCAACTAAAGGGTTAAAAAACATTTTGAGCCCGGTTTACCCTTCGTTGCATTTTATAAGACATTACTCAGCTGAAATCAAACCCCTAGTGAAAACTTTTTTCAAATTTAACCAAAAAAATTCCAACTTCAGACCCGATTTACTCGAAAAAGAAAGCTCAAATCAAAAAAAGTTAAACCACAAAATCGACTCCAAATGTGATGTGGATTCTCCAGTTTCCCGCTTGTACTACGAGTTTCCGGACACCTTGTATAATAACATCTACAATCATTATTATTATTTCCTGTGTAATGCAGATATCCTCCTATGTAAACTGTGTATATTTATGTACTTTTGTAGCTATAACTTTGTGGTTATCCATTATAGACAAATGAAACAATTTAACTTTGTTTGAACCACTTTTATATTTGAGTAAAGCCGATCGGTTTCAGAACGACCATTCCTTCTTCAGGGCAAACGTATACTGATTTGACAGTTATGAAATATGGATGGGAACAATGTATTATTATGGTAGGGGTGGAGCCAAAATAAATATTCAGGGTTAAATATTCTTCACATTAATTATAAAGGAAAACGTTTAGATAACTTAGAAGCCTTGGAAATAAAAAAAAACCCTTAAAAATAATGAATCGTTTATCAACAAACAAAAATTTTTGTCTTATAGCTCAACCACGGATATGTTCCCCTACCCACCCACTCTTCATTAATACCTAGCAACGGCTCCACCCCTACCATAATAATACATTGTTCCCATCCATATTTCATAACTGTCAAATCAGTATACGTTTGCCCTGAAGAAGGAACGGTCGTTCTGAAGCCGGTCGGCTTTACTCAAACAAAGTTAAATTGTTTCATTTATGTATATTTATATTGTATGTAAAAGCCTATCATATATACATATGTATGCTTTTTTAAATAAATTTATTTTATTTAATTAAAATTTTTGTTGTCTATTTATATAAATGAGAGTGTTCGTGATTTTCATATAAAATTTCAGTTTTATTTCGAGATTAATAAAATTTCGCTTACTTAACCTTCAAAATAAAATTCCGTAAATTCCCACGAAAAGCCCGGGCAAGGTCGAGGACTTTGGCTAGTTGTAATATAAATGCGAATGGCATTTTACACACATACGTATCACAAAATACATTTGATAACATTCTTGATCATACGCGTACACACACCTTATCAGAAAAGAAATTCGTGGTGAAAATCCATTATAAATACGATAAAAAGCTTCTAACTTTGTTTCACTTATTTATTTAATGACAGTGCTCAAATATTAGGTTTAATTCTCCATGAGAAAGTATATCATTATGAACGGGTCATTATTTTTATCTTCAAACATGCGTATTTTTAATGAAATAAAAATGTATTTCGAACTGATGGAAAATAAAATTCATTCTTCTGGCAACACAAATCAATAGACTTACGGTTTTATAAATATTCTATTTTAGAACATTAACATAAACATCCATTTTTAATAATATTCTTTGGCGGTTTGGCGGTCGACCGAATATTTGTTAAAAATGCTACCTGTATCAAGCGTAACGAATGGATGGTTATAAAAGCCAAGCTCAACAGCCCCAAGTCATGAAAAAGACAGAAAAATACATAACATTTAATCAGGATTCTTTCTTAATTAATTAACATGAATTCACTAGGTCCTACCTGTAAACTGGTGCATCATCCTTGTACCATACCACCAGGAGGACAGAGGAAGGATTAGTGTCGGAGATCTCCGTGTTGCCGGGAGAAATGTCGCACGGCAGTTCAGCTACACCCCCCACCAGGGCTGTCACCTTTATTTCTTCAATGGTTGCTAGAAAATAACAGAAAAGACAAATCATTAAGTACTCGCAGAAAAAAAAATCAGAGTGTGCAATTCACTTGCGGTAGAAAGAAAAAACTAAAGTATACAAGAGTGGGGAGACTTTAGAAGCACTTTTCCTATCAACGTGAAGGATGATTTTTTCCATATTTTTAACGTCGAAATCCAGTGCACCTTTTTCCTACACATTTCATTATCTTATTACTATTTGCGTTTCTTCTTGAAGTTTCTAGATGCTTTCTTTTTGCAGTGGTTTGAAGATTGGATATTGATTTTACAAAATTAAAATCCATTTTTTTGGGATTTCGTAAGATTCGATCCTTGGTTCTCTAAATGTCGGGCCGCTGAATTTCGTCAGGCGCTTTATACCACTACAATAAAGGAGAGTTGCGCGGCACCGTGGATTTGTCGTATTACATTGGATCTGAGTACCCGTGAATAAAATAAATACTTAATTGCCATCTGATTCTCTCACAGGCTAATTTTTATGGATGTATGTGTTTGTCTCTTTTTAGTGACGCTCGCTTCCGTTTCATCGAGTTTAAAATTACAACAGTGCTAAAGTAGTTTTCACTTCAAAAACGCAACAAGTAGCGAAGTCCTATTTTAACTCGACCGTTTGACATTTCATCTAGCTTTCCGGGTTGCGGTTCAAGATAATGGCTGTGATTTGGGAAAAAAATAAAATAAAGGGTCCTTTTTTTGTTTTGTACCAAAATCATTTTTTAATTCCACAACTGTAGTACAAAGAACACAAAAACACATTTTTGAAATGTTTAAAATGTCTTTCAGGATAAATCAAGCTATTAGAGATAACTGGATAATTTACGGATTAAGTTGAATACTATATTTTTATGTTGATCGTAATATCAGGTGTGAAAATTGGAATAATTAAGATTATGGTACGTCCAGTTTGTCAAATAGGAGTAAAAACGTAGGAGGGCGCCACTGTCGTTCAAATGGCAATACTAAACATATAACGTGGTGAAAATGTAAAGCTGTGTAACCTACATTTTTGTAAAAAATTAAAGTCATGCGAGTGAAAAAAATATTTTTTCTTTACAATATAGTTACCTACTGATCTCATAATTAGAACTGCACATAGGTATATTATACCTCTATAATTTTGTGTTAGTATAACGAAGAATAAGGATATTATAATAAAACATAAAGCATACTTTAGAAATTGCTCGGGTTTATTTGATACCTAGCGTTGCCCAGGCTTTAGATCGTTTCTCTAATTTTAGATCTGATTATATTTAACTCATTCAGATCTAAAAGTAAAGTAACTAAACTCACCATCAGTGATTCTTCCTTTCTATCTACTGTTAAATTCAAATTTATGTTAAATTAAATGAAAGCCAATGACTTTGTAAAACACCATTTAATCAAATTTATGACACTAAGTACAACAGTGCTTCTTCGACTTTTTTTTCTTGAACAAAAAAATGTTTTTTAAAATGTGATTTACAGTGTTCCATATATTCAGGGTCATTGCGCTTTGATAGAATATTTGACAGTTCAATTGATGTTGCCAGCCCACAAACTTTGTAGTTCTACTTTTAATATTTTCTACTCTTAATTGAAAGACTGTACGTAGGTATCTGCATGAAGAAAATTGGAAAAAAATAATTGTTACGATAGTGTCTTTTCTTTAGCAAGCTAATGTACAAAAAATTATGTGGTATTCCATACATGATTAGTTGGATAATCAAGTCTACAGAACATGATAATATTAAAAAAAATTTAACCAAAAATATTGTAAGGTTTACTGCTCACTAGGTAAATATTAATCCACTCCGAGGTAGACATTAGAGGCAGAATTTATAAAAACCTCAAAACAACAGTGGGGGGTAATAAAAATGCAAAACTTTGGTCATTAGCTAGTTGAATAATTAAAAGTAACGGCACCTTTAAATCGCAATAGCTTAAGCCGATATAATCTCGCAGGTCTAGGTAAAGGGAATTTTTGTATTATTTTGCATGAAAACTCGAATAATATTGCACCGATTTGACTGCGAGCTACTGAATAGAGTACTGAATACAACTAGTCATTGGAAATGGCAGCTAGATGCCATTATCGTTTAACGCTATTGACGAAAATTTTCGTCAACTGTTGGTTACATTGATAACATAACACAACTCGCAGTCTATGACGATGTTGAATCTGGAAATTATGTTTTAGCAGTCTTGGCGTCTAATAAAAAGTTTGTGAACGATACAATTTATACTGTCAAAATGCAGAAAGCAGCCAGCCACAAAAAAATTCACACTGAGAAAAAGAACTTTTGTTTAGAGATTGGAAAACCAAATCTACACAACACTTAGAATGTATTAACACTTGAAGTGGAATAAGTGGATTTTTAGAGATATTATAATGGGCGCGTAATTTAAGAAGTTTGCTGAAATTGACAAGTCGACTCCGACTGTTTTCTGCTAAATATGTTTTCAGATATAACCATATTAAAAGGGATTTGAGAGCCGAGGGCACATTATGAAGATTTTTAAATGGATTTTTCGCTATCAACAAATATTTCGGTAGTCGATTATTATGAATTTTTGTTTGAAAGCGGCCTGGCTGGTTTTAGTAGACCTTACTCCATCGGATAACAACAATATGTTATTTTTGACAAAATTGTGGAGCGGCTGCTTACCGCACAACTACGTCCTAATGGTATTTTGGTTGTACCTTCCTACTCTGTCAAAAAAGTCTCCCTTCCTTCCTATTTCTAACCTCTACGTCTTTTTGGATTTTCCTACTTAATATGGTGTATATCTAGCACCTAGCCTTAAGCAATTATGTCTGTGGCTAGTAAAATATTGTTATTGGCTGTTGTTACCAACGTACAAACGTCCGTCCATAACAGTTGGAACTCCCCAATATAATGTTGAGATTCCAAAATTTTATGAGGATCGTTATTTATTATTTTTGATAGTACTCGTACCTTTTTCGCGTCACCGTCAGCGTTTCCAAAAGTTTTACTCAACAGTTGGCCACACCCAACAATAACAGCGTTGGCGTTTTTCGAATTGTCGTCAATGCCTAGAACTGCAAAGCACGGACTAGATTCAGATTTATACGCAGTCGATGATCATTTCTGTGCACGTTGCAGTTTTGTGGAAATCCAACGGTTGATTGTGTAGTTTTTCCGAACCAGCCCGGCAAACAATGCCGCCCTAGTTACAATACTTTAGTCTTTTTGTCCGGCGAACGCTTTGATATCTGCAAATTTCCACGGAAATAATAGGAATTCCCGTCCTAGCTCGTCCATAATTTTCGATGTAGAAACGTATCATCCATTTGTCAAAACATTTGATCATTTTCTCTTACTATTAAACCAAAACATAAATAATGTATTATTGTAATAAAGTGTTGTATCCCACGCAGTTAGTTTTTTTTACAATATATATCTGTACCCGGGAAGAATACGGATGCAAGTCCAAAAAAGGTAAATGTTCAAGAGAGCCAAAAAACTTTTTTTTCTGTAACTATGGTTTCAAAACTTCTTCAAATATCCACGCTGATAGATAACAAAAAAAAAGTAAGTATTAAATCAATTAGTTTTGTTTTAAAAACTAGTAAATAAAACGAAATATTTTATTTGTAAAGCCTTTAAAAATATTGTTTACAAAAACGACACAAAAACAAGGACTAGCGACCTTCTGCTTTAAAATGAAACGGAATATTTTATCATGAATGGGAAATTTATTGTTATTAATAATATCGGAAATATTGAAAATTAATTCCACAGAGGTATCAAAATTAAAAGCAGCCATTTTGGTAAAAAGGTACCTGCCTAAGAATTTTTTTAAATCAAACTAGTTGACACGGCCACGCGTTGCTGTGACTAACAAAACGCAACGCCATCCACTGGTTGGTTACCCAACCTTTATAACCAACGCCATCTGTTCATTTGTTTACAAATCAAATCCCCACTGCCCGCTTGCCAGCCCGCTCCATTTATATATTATATATTTCAAACAATTTACACTCAAACCTTGACAAATTATATACCTAAGCCTTCCTCAGCAATCACTCTATCTATTGATGAAAACCGCATGAAAATTCGTTCAATAGTTTTTGAGTTAAGAGGGCATTACCAGAGAAAGCCGGAAATACGTCATTTTCCAAAAAGTTTTTAGACGTATTGACTCTTTTCCGCAAAAAATTATAAATGGATTTCGAAAGATTGTTCTTTTATCTAGCATAGTTATGTAATAAATTTTTAGAATTTTTATTAATTTTTAGTATAATAAGGTTATTCCATAGGTCATTGGCAGATTTGTTAAATTTTCAAAAAAGTTTTTGTATTATACCACACCCATTTCAAATAATGTAATCATGCAGTAAAATAAATCAATACATTATCTAGCAAAGTTATGTATTAGAATTTTAATTTTAGTTTCAATAAAATCATTAAAAAATATGTACGTACATGTGTTTCTTGACGAAAATTGGTCCATTTGTGTATTTATTTGCGCACTTACAAACTAATATATTTCAGATTTTTTTAACATTCTTATTAAATTTAGTCATTATTGAAAAATGATAAATAGGTACTTATAATCAAAAAATAACTACATAAAGTACACTATTTTAATAGTTTTATCATCACGCCTTTCAGCATTTTTGGATGAAGGTATAAATTAAAGCTAATTTGGATTGAAATAAATTCGATATTGAGTTATAATTTAAAAAAGCTGGTACGGAGAATAATCAATCTTTCTCATTGTAACCGCCCTGCATGATCGGAAGAACAACTTTCGACGAAATGTGGATTTTCGTCCGCTGGCTGGTTAAACGCTCTTAATCGCGAACAGACAGACAGACAGATGCGTCGGAGGACTTTAATTTATAATTTGTAGAGAAGTACGAACATATTTAAATTTAGAATTACAGTTAGTTTGAGGCTAATTACAAAAAGGTTTTTTTTTAAAATAACTGCCCAACTCGATTGAGAAATTATTTCTCATGCAATTTTTAACTACACTAGGTTTATGACCAATATTTTATCGTTGTTTGAATATATTTATTTATTTACCCTAAACTTACTTTTTCAAATCATAAAAATATTCTGTAAAAAATGCTCTCACAAAAACTGTCTGATTATTTTCTTTATGCATTTTAGATTATAGTACCTATTATAGAAAAAGTTTCTTTTGACAGAAAACCGTTTTGGGTTAAAGCCTTTTAGAACGCTAAATAATTAAAATAATCAAAGCCACACAAGTAATATTCGAACTCCCTGCGAGGTTCGTCAGGAGGAAATAATAAATATTAAATTTAGAAAATGATTACTCACTATAGAAGCTAAAACCCGTTCCCCCGGGAGAGCACAAGTACCGTTTGTTCTGCTACTAATATACATTTAATCTATTTACAAAATAAATTTTAATTAGTGCTACGCTATTAATTAAGAAATTTGTTTATAATTAAATGAAAATCCGAGATATCAAGTTCGCTACCGAGCCAACAAATGAAATCAAATTTTGACATTAGTCTGACGGAAGGACGAATTATATATGACCATTTTTTGAAGTCTTCCGAGTTCCATCTCCCAGTCCACTTAGTTAGTTACTTTGTACTTAAAGGCATTCATTACGTCATTATCGAAATCTCTAATTTCGGGGAATTTTAAAAGATCCCCTCCGAGAGATCTGTAAGTTAGATAACCGGGCATTTTAACTCAGTAAACATTTCCGACGAAGCCCTCATTTAGATTGGGGTTGGATAAAAAAACTTTAAGAGTTATCGAAGAAAGAGGTGATTTTGTTTCCAAGTTAGATAAGAAGTTCGCCTTCAGTTATGTGGAATAAAGGGCGCGGAGAGGGCAATATGGTTCAACGCGCGTTTCTCATACACCCGAGATAGTTCGGAAAGCAATTTTACTTATAAAGACTCGTGATATATTTATTTTTTGCACCCACAGCTGGCGTCCTTCATACTGGATCCGGAAAGTGATGAATAAGTATCGAAACTTGGTCTTTGAATAAAGGAATACTTGATTGATTGAATCTTGGCTAACGGCGCCACACGAATTGAGCTCGATAGTACATCCAACCACTTTGAAAATCCTAATACTTTATTATAACTTCTCACGTTAAATAAAAATTACGGGAAAATGATCGATCAGTCTTTCTGCAAGCATAAGGCAGAAGTAATAAACTTCTTAAAACGTTATTAGATTCATTCAATGTCTTTTAACATGTTACGCTATTTTAGAGTGAAAACGGTTCCATAAAAGGTTTCTTCTTTCATGAAATTGAAATGTGCGCTGAAGACATTTCCAATACGAAGTTTTTGGTTTATTAATAAGTTGAATGAATCGATTCAAGTTTGTAACGGAATCGCTGGATTCCGTTAAATAAAGCAACCATTATAAGTTTGATTAGTTTCTCGGATACCAGATACCTTCGCCAGTCGCTGGTATCCTGATAGCCTCGACCTCGGAGCCAACTTACCACCTCACTACCTCACTACCCCCAGTCACTTCATTACGTGAAGCTTCAAACTTATTACATTTCTGCGATGAGAGATTTAATTTTTAAATAGTTGTTAAAAATAAGGAATACTAATAATTGTGATCTTCGCCGAAGAATTATCTTTCCTTCTTAACTTCTTGTAAATTAAAGCATTTCCCGGGAAGATTTCTTAGGCTCTAATTAAATGTCGCTTTCCTTTCTAAAAACTGCCTACGATTAATGTTCCCGCTTAAACAGAACTTAACATACTTTATTAACTCTCATATCGTCGAGGTAATTTGATATCCCAGAAAGAAATTAAGGAAGGACGTTAAATTCAAAGATTTTTGCGCAGAAGTGAAAAGCCTAATTAACTTTTGCAATTCACTACATCCAGATGTCTGCGCTTGACGTCAAGATAAATCTCGTTAAATGTTTCATTCTGCCTGATAATTTTAAGTGGTATAAAAAATAATATTGTCTAAATATACTAATTTATTTATTTATTTAGTAACGACCATTTTCAGGGCTTTTACATATTATGAATAGTAAGAAATATTAAACAGTATTTATTGTACACAACTGAGCTGCCGCAGTAACAATATTTTATATTTGTTTACAGATAAATTGAAGATGTGCACTGACTTGGAATAATTATTTCCCTCCATTAGTATTCTGGGCAAAGAGGAATACATATGGTAGTTAGTTCCAGAATTTCTGCACTGAAATAAATCCTGACTTAGTATGACATAGTGGAATCCGGAAGCTTATCAATTCAAGCAATATTGGACTATCAACTGAATCATTTAGAATTTTACATAGAAATACCAAGTCAGTGAAAATTCTTTTGTCTGACAATTTAAGCATATTCATATCGTTTAACATAATATAGTCGCTGGAATACCCATTTTAAAATTTAGAAAACGTAAGCATTTGTTTTGTATTCTTTCAACAGCTTGTATATGAATATTATAGAGTGGATTCCAGATAGGAGAATTGTACTTAAGCTGACTTCGAACGTAGGAAAAATACAACATTTTAATACACTTTATATTGTTAAACTTTCTAGTTAGCCTAGTTATAAATCCCAACATTTTAAGGCCTTAATACAGATTTCTGTTATATGGTTAACAAATGAAAGATTTGATTGAAAAGTAATGCCTAAGTCTTTAATTTGTATTAATGTCTCAAGAGCATTGTTATCAATGTTATGATTAAAGATCTCTGAATTTTTTATTCGAGAAAATCTAACTATTTGACATTTATATATAATATAACCGAAAGTCTACGTCCATAAAATTTGGAAATTCAACCACCCAAAGGAGTGAGAATACTCAGAACGGCTTCTTGGAAGGCTTTGCAAAAAGATTTGCGTTGATTAAATGTTACAGAGCTAAATATAAATACAAATCTACTCGTTTTCAAAATTTGCAGAAAATGTATAAAAATCTTAGCATTTTTCAAGAAATATTAGCCTGACTCTCTAAAGATTATAGCTTTAAATTCGATTCACTGTGAATCGTCTTTGTATAATTTTGTAATTAACGTTTTTACGCTTTGATAAATTTAATTAAATTGACCTATGGACACAACCGACCAATTTATTGAAGTTTGTGGAAGTAATTGTGCCAAGTGATGGACATCATTAAAATGGTGGATTTGTTTGGATAAACAGTTTCACTGAATTCAAATTGTATTTCTAATCATAAATATTCATATTCAAATACTCATTTCTGAGTCCCTGTACGATATGGTGTGGTAGCCCTCTATCCCCCATCCATGAAGAAGATTCCCGTTTTAACCAGGAGGGCGTGCTTTTTAAGATATGAGGGAGCGGGCCGGATCGGCAGAGACGGGTTGCGAAATAAAAAGCGATCGGTCGATGTAGTGAGTCAGTCGTTTATTGTGCTACGTAGCGAGGGTCGGTGAGCGGTAACATGATGTATGCGGAGTGCCGTAGATGAGATGCTGCAGGCGCACAGAGGAGATGGTGTGGTGCAGGTCGTTGCGATGCGGTGGAGCAGAGTTCGACAGATCGCCGGCGCGTTGCTCGACACCGCGGCGGTGGAGATGACCTAACTTCCAGGCCGTTGCTCGACGCTTTGAGTCGCGGAGATGAACGGTGAGTGGCTCGGTGAGCTGAGCCACCAGCAGGTAGTCCTGGCGAGGCGGAGCGTGTTTCCATGGCAGCGAAGCACGGTGGGCTTCGGGGTGCCATGAAACGGTGAGCTGATCCCTTGGCTGAAGGTGGCGTCGAACCTTGTTAGTCGCGGGATACCTCGAACATACCCGGTGCTGAATATTCAGGCGGCTCATAAATTGAGACCTTTCTAGGCGGTGGCGATATTATTATTTACGAGGCGGCCGGTCGTAGTACACTGATTACGGCGCAGGTAGGTAGGTATGTACTCAGGTAAGTAGCTTGCCGGTATTGCGCGAATATTAGATATTTCTCGTGCGTTCTTTCTGATGGCAAAAGATAATGCGTCGCCACAGATATAAGGGCTGGAAGGTTCGCCCTCTAGAAATTTCGAGAACAGCCCAGAATATTAGAGTGTATTCGAGAGCATTCTACAACATTCCAGAACAGCCCTGAATATTCTGGAACGTTGTGGAATGTTCGGGAATAGGGAATCGGGAACATCATTGTGGAATGTTTCAGAAAATTCTAGAATGTTGTGGAATGTTCGGGAATAGGCAATCAGGAACATCATTGTGGAATACCCGGAACAATCTCGAATGTTGTGAAATGTTGTGGACCATTCGACGCCTTTTTTATTTGGAGGGGGCTACCCATTGGTAGAGGTATATAAAGCAAGATTAATTTTTCGAAGAAAACTTCTTCTAAAAGGTTGTTACTTTGTGATGTCATTATTTATTTATTAAAAGAAAATAACTTAGTTTACATCACTTTATTTTTTTTATATTTTATAATATCAACATGTTTCGTGAACCATGTTCACTTCTTCAGGAATAAAAGTATACTAAAGATAAAAAATTAATTATAGATTTCATATGGAGAGAAGAAATTGAAGGAGGGGGAAGGGTTGACAATGGTGGGAGTTTCGAAGAATTGGGGATTACCAAGCTATTAGAAGTAAAAGGCCGGTTAAGTGGGAAGATATTTAAAACAGGGTTATCAAAAATTTTTTGCTTATTAATTATGTCAGCTTTGAAATTTACATTTCTTCTTATTTCTAAAATTTCTAAATTATTGATTTGCGATGTTTTATATCCTGTATGTAATATTTGAAGACCTGAACTTATGTCAAAGCTATGAGCATATTTTATTAAATGGTCTGCGAACTCAGAATCGCTATTGCCATTTAGTCCTCTGAGGTGCTCTTTAACCCTAATCTCAAAGTTTCTATAAGTTCTACCTATATAAAACGAACTACAATCATTACAATTGAGTTTGTAAACCCCTGATTTTTTTGTTTTAATTTCGCTATCTTTATTGTTGAGTATATATTTCTTCAATTTGATATTTGTGTAAAACGCTGGTTGAATAGTACCGGGAATATTTTTACTAATAATTTTTGACGTATCGTTGTTTTTTTTTCGTTGTTATTTTTGTTAACCCTGTTTTAAATATCTTCCCACTTAACCGGCCTTTTACTTCTAATAGCTTGGTAATCCCCAATTCTTCGAAACTCCCACCATTGTCAACCCTTCCCCCTCCTTCAATTTCTTCTCTCCATATGTAATCTATAATTAATTTTTTAACTTTAGTATACTTTTATTCCTGAAGAAGTGAACATGGTTCACGAAACATGTTGATAGTATAAAATATAAAAAAAAATAAAGTGATGTAAACTAAGTTATTTTCTTTTAATAAAAGCAAGATTCGTCATGGTTTCGAACGGCGCGGCGTGAGCGTGAGCGTGAGTGAGTGAATAAAAACAAACAGTCGGTGAATAAAAATAAACAGTGAAGTGTGAGTAATCAAAGTAATACAGTGACTGAAAATAAATCGAAAATAAAGTGTGAAAAATGTGTGAAGTGTACTTAGTGTATTTCTTAATAAAAAGTTGATTTGGTAAATATTTTATACAATGCCCAAACCAAAGATATTGAAATATAAGTAGACGTGCTATCTGCAGTTTTTACTAGGTGGGACTGCGCTTCCGGGTGCCGCCGATATTGTTTACCAATTAACAAATAAACTAAATGAACGAATAAACCAAACGAACGTTAAACTAAATGAACGAATTCTTTCCGTATTCAAACTATATTGTTAACCAATACTAATGCACATCTTCAAAAAATCAACGAAATGAAGAAATTATTTTTGTATGCAAACTACTCTAATTGGGGCGTAGTCTGCCGAAAGTTGCGCGGACACCATAGCATATCTCTTTTGTATTTGAATAATTTTGGCCCAAACGTTAAAGAGGAGGAGATCTTGTCAGCTCCCCGAGCGAAGTCGGGTATCCCAGCTTGTAATATATAAATGCTTCCACATAACATCCTTACTAAACTATAACTGTAAGTTGCAAGTACAAATGAACGATATGGCAGCTATATATTAATTTTCTTCTTGTGCCCTGTCCGTTCAACGGACGTTGACTATCATGTTGGCTATGCGGACTTTGTTTACTGCGGCCCGGAACAGCTCCACGGTAGACTGGCCTAACCACTGTCTCAGGTTTTTCAGCCATGAGGTTCTCCTTCTTCCAGGGCCCCGTCTTCCGGCAATCTTTCCCTGCATTGTGAGATGCAGGATCTCATACTTCTCTGGATGTCTCATCACATGTCCAAGATATTGAAGTTTTCGGATTTTTATAGTTTTAATTACTTCCTTTTCTTTATTCATCCGAACCATAACATCGTCATTCGTAACCCTGTCCATTCAGCTTATTTTAAGTATTCTTCTGTAGATCCACATCTCGCATACCTCAAGTCGCCTAATTAGTTCTTCAGTAAGCGTCCTTGCTTCTATTCCATAAAATAATATCGAAAACACGTAGCATTTGACCACTCGCATTCGTAATGCAAGGTTGAGATCATGACTGCAGAACATTTTTTCATGCGGATAAAGGTTGCACGAGCTAGCTCAATGCGGCATTTGATTTCAACTGAAGGATCCCATCTATCATTTACTTGCAGCCCAAGTATACAATACTCTGTACCTTCTCTGGTTTTGTTCCAGCAATATAAAGATTTTCATCCAATGCGTTTTTTTTGCTTATGAGCATGTATTTTGTCTTATTTATATTCAGTTCTAGCCCAAAATTCTCACAAGTCTTCACTACTTGATTCAGCAAAAGTTGTAAATCTTCAATGTTACTTGTTAGAAGTACTGTATCATCTGCATAACGCAGGTTGTTCAGAATTTTCCCATTAAAACAAGTCCTTGAGTAGCTTCTTGCAGAGCTTCATTGAATATAAGTTGAACAGCATAGGTGAAAGAATACAACCCTGTCGCACGCCTCGTCAAACACTCTACAAAGCAATATGCATATGTTTTGTCATGTTGCATTACTCAATAAGCATTCTTATACTACAGGTTGTTTAGTTTGATGAATTTTTTTTCCTAGTATACGTCATAATGTCGAAGACACCTATATATAGAATATTAGTTTATAAAAACGCTCCTCAATTACAGGGATAAAATGTTTATGTGACAATATTTGCAAATTGAAAGAATGTGTTGAAGAACGAAATAAATAATTTCACAATTGTGATGGAATTTCGAATGTTCGTATTATTATTCGTTAACCCTGGAATAAAACGTGTCCAAAATATTTAACAAGTTACAGAGTAATAAAAAAAATTGCGGCTCACCAAATAGATTGAGACGATTTGAGACATATGTAGAAAATATGGCTACTAAGTAAAGATGCTTTATTCTAAGTCATGTGTGTTATTAGTAACAGGCTGTTTAATTATGTTATAGTTAGTAATAATATTTTGTACGAATGTTTACATTGTAATTGAAAATTAACATCCATAATTGTAAATATTGTAACTAAACACTGATATCTATAATTGTAAAGATTGTAATTGATTAATTGATTGTCATTATAAACATTATAATTGAACACTAACAACTATAATTGTAAACATTGTAAATGAATAATAAATCATGTTGAGAATCTGCTTAATCGCGGTTAACGGGATTGTAAATACACGAAACCAAAAACAACAAAAAATAATTCACTTTTGAACGCAAATAAATAAATAACCAAATTTTTTTATGATTTCCGAACAAGAGTCTCAAATGCTCTCACTGGCCTCACTTCAGTGAGACTATGACATCCCCAAATGGGGTATTTTGTGAGGCTGCAGGTAGTGGGGAAGAAGTTGGGAAAGAGGAACGTAGAGAAGTTCCTAGCTATTCAGATCTGGTCACCAAACACGGCTAAAGCCATTTCGAGAAACTTTTCAATTCTGAATGGTGATGTTACATCAGGGCGATACTGAGAGTATCTTTCACTATGGAAAGTATCGCAAATATAAGTAACTTATATTATTACTTTAACAGATTAAATTGTAAAACAGCAAAAATCAATCAAATAAAATTTACTTGCGCATGCCGGGATTTGAACGCGAATTTCGGATCGTTAGTCGAGAACCTTATCCCTCGACCGCAAATAATAAATAGAGTAAATTAAAACGTTGCATTTTCAAATAAGGCATAAGTTGTATTACATAATACCTGCCCATAGATTATCATACGGTTGTACATACTTTAGTCGAAAATTACTAACAAATAATTAACATATTTTTTAATATATTTGTTTGTAAGTTGTAGTCGTACGTCACAAGATCTTAGTTATTGTGTAATTTTTGTTATTGTGTAACTTTTTTTCAAAATTATTATTTTTAAACCTAAGATTTATTATTGATTCTCTAACTGGCAGCCCTGATAAGCAGAACTAATTAGCAGTACCTGTAATCATTTCAAACTTCAGTAATTTCAACTGAAGGTAACAATAATATCATTACTAAGTTATGTACTCCATTTTAGCCAATTCCTAGAATCAAACAATATGTAAAAATAAAAGTAAAGTGGGTATATTATACTTGATGTTGAGAATTTTTCTAAGAATTCACCTTAATTTACTTATGTTTATTCTGCATCAAAACGTGTATTTTGTACGAGCTCATACTATTTTTTTCTTGTTTTAAAACATATTTGTATCCTATAACTAAATACTAGTTGTTATCATACATGTGTACTTTGTTTAATGTATATATTATCATTGAAATTATCCTCCTATGTACCACTATGTATCACCGGATTGTAATAGCCATTTTATGGCGTTGAAATAAATAAATAAATAAATAAATAAGTAATATACGAGTATATGATTAAGTTTATTTTAAGCAAGAATGACGGTGATTTCTTAGAAACTACGTTATTTAAAGATTGTAATTGATTAATGTTAAAAAGCATCTTCAAAAGTCTGGTAAAAACATTGTAAAATATTATCTAAACTTTCCCAGCACAAAACCAACTGACAAAGAAAAAAAGAATGAACTTATCGATGCGACCGGTAGCGGTCGTATGAAAGGGGAAATGAACGATACATTTATTTAAAGGCAGGGCACAAAGCACAAGGCACACGAAGGCTGTCTTGTCTCTATCTGATCTTATCCACTAAGCTGTATTCCCCGTTTTCGGTAAGGTTACGTTAGTAGTACAAAAGTGGAGCTTTCTCGCGTAATCATTAGAAAAAGGAGATGTTTAATTGAAACGGCACAAGTCTTTTCCACTTGGAAGATTGCCGGCTATACATCAAACATACAACCGTGACTTGGTTCCAAAAGTTGGATAATTGAAGCTGAGAAAATACGGATTTTTCACTCCCAATGGGTGACGTAAGCACCGCTTAAATTACACGATATATATCAGAAAGCTCAATGACGAGTTGCTTCTTGCATCGTCTCATTTAATTCCTCTCCTGGTTTAGTTCTGAGAAACGCTTTAGTTTCAGTGGCACTTTTTCATTCCACATACACACCAATAATGCCTCATTTTTAATACAATGTTCGATATTAGTTCTTGTAATTTTGTAGGAGTATAAGACGAGTATGGGTATTTGTTAACCACATAACAGAAATCTTTCAATAAGGGCTTAAAAATGTTGGGATTTATAACTAGGCTAACTAAATTTTAACAATTTAAATTGTATTAAACTGTTATATTTTGCCAATGTTAGAAGTCAACTTGAGTACACTTCTCCTGTCTGGAACCCACATTATAATGTACATGTATAAGCTATTAAAAGAATACAAAACAAATTCTTACGTTTTCTAAATTTTAAAATGGTTATTCAGCGATTATGTTGAAATATAACACTATTTAATAAATGATATGAATGTGCTCTAATTGTCGGACAGAAGAATTTTCACTGACTAGGTATTTCTGTTTAAAATTCTAAATGATTTAGTTGATATACCGGTATTGCTTGAATTCATAAGCTTCCGGATTCCACTACGTAATATTAGAAGTCAGGCTTTATTTCAGTGCAGAAATTCTGGGACTAACTACCATATGTATTCCTTTTTGCCAAGAGTACAAATGGAGGGAAACAATTTTACCAGGTCAGTGGGCATATTCAATTTATCTTTAAACAAATATAAAATAAATCTAATATATAAAATTCTCGTGTCACGGTGTTTGTTGCCATACTCCTCCGAAACGGCTGGACCAATTTTGATGAAATTTTTTGTGCTTATATGTTAGGTCTGAGAATCGACCAACATCTATTTTTCATCCCCCTAAAAGTAAAGGGTGTTCCACTCTGAAGAAAATTATTTTCCCCATACATTTTGTATGGAACGAATTCTCCTATTTTGAAATAACTGCAGCAATATTGTAAGGGGTATAATATTGAACTGTGAACCGGTGGAGGGGTGAGGGGGGAGGGGGGAGGGGGGAAAGGAACTCAGGAAGGGGGGTTAGCGGGACGGGGGAAGGGGAGAAGTGGAGTGGGGAGAGGGAGAGGGAGAGGGAGAGGGAGAGGGAGAGGGAGAGGGAGAGGGAGAGGGAGAGGGAGAGGGAGAGGGAGAGGGAGAGGGAGAGGGAGAGGGAGAGGGAGAGGGAGAGGGAGAGGGAGAGGGAGAGGGAGAGGGAGAGGGAGAGGGAGAGGGAGAGGGAGAGGGAGAGGGAGAGGGAGAGGGAGAGGGAACGCGAGAGGGGAAAGGATACGCAGGGAGAAACAATTTAGATCAATTCAGCTAATAAGTTGACAACAGTTTTTGATTCTGAGGCGGTACGAAGTTCGTCGGGTCAGCTAGTAATACTGTATATTTCTTACTATTCATATGTTAAAGTCCCGAGAAAGGGCGTTAATTAATAAATAAATAAGATGTACACAATAATAAATGTTCGTGGATTAAAACAAAGGGTTGGTTTAATTTTTATAATATAATGATGCACAAGGGTTTTGAGTAACTTTGCGGCTACTCCTTGCTAAATAAAACGCCTACGGACTTCGATAAGAATTATGCCCGATCACCAAACAAGATCCGGTATACACAATTAAGCAATACTCACTGTTGTGTCTCGTGGCTTGATCTCCATTCGGCGACGATCACAGATATATCTAAAGGCGTACGATAAGATTGTTCGGTTATTAGAACCACGATAAAGTTGAGTCATGAGACGAATAAACGGTTCACACGAAGCATTCGATAAAAGACGACGATATAATGCTTCACATTACACGCTTCCGATTGATAGATATAACATTTCAACGTGGAGCCAAACGTCACGTTACGATTTGTTACGATGGTTGTAAACAGACTGGCAATTGCTGGCGATATTGCGGTACTTGACTTAGTCCACCGTATAGGTAAGTATACTTAATGTGCGGAAGTCCAAAATCTGGATTCTTCCGAACTCCATGGTAAATTGGAACACAAATACGTATGAAATCCATCAGCGTTATGAAACATAATGTCTAACCACAGGATATTGCTTCTTATGAAAAAATTTACGTACCTTCTTAATTAATCTAAGCTTTTGAGTATGGGAGTAAAAATAGATAAGCATTTTTTTCACGCACAATATGTTAAGCCAACATTTTTAGGACGCAAACTAATAAACTAGCTCACATCGGATGATCATGAAATTTAAAAATGATTTTTTTCGTGAACCTTATCACGAAATAAATGTCAAAATATCCCACGAACAAATTTCATAGGAATATTATTTTCCACTAAGGAGAAAAATATTAAGCCTCTATCAAGTACACCGTTAAGATAGTGTACCTATACAAAAACTCCAATATTGTAAACGTTCAATTGATTGGAAGACGTTTCCACAGTAATGGGGTTATTCACTAAACAAACGTTACGGCGCTGTATAAAGCTAACAATCAAATTGAGAAATGTGGTTTCCGCTACAGAGTGTTTGAAAATAGATTTTCTATCATCGCATAGATATATTTGCGCTGTATAATGTTGGATAAATCAACTGTGAGATAAAGTGATAACTAACGAAAACATCAGCCAGGCAAAAGAAAAGAAAAATTTCCCAGGCCGCAGATCTCTCTTTCTCTCTGGTTTCAATCCTGGGATTGGTTTGCAGCAATTTTGCCACAGATCTACGGCATCCAAAAACTTTCAATTCGAGACTTACGTCACCAAGGAACAAATCCAATCTCTATAAAATGCTCATTAGACCAGTGCTAAGCTATGGCTTAAAGCTTAGAGTACAGGACCTACATGAAAAATAGAAAAGCGATATAGGAGATTTTTCAGAGAAACTTCTTAGTCTTAGTAACGTCTTTGGAGTCAAATATGAACTTGGTGCCTGGCGAATAAAGATTGTTATTCGAGCAGCCAAGGACTAGTAAAAAAATAGTGATGGCTCCACAAGGCGGGACATATACGTAGGATTGAATTCTTTGTAATAAACCTGCAGAAAGGGAGACTTAAAAATAAATAACTCAATGGTTTTGAAGTGAATTGAATACCACTTCTTCATCAATAATAAACTTGATACAGGAGTGAAACATTACAAATATTTATATTTATGTTTGTAGCAGGTATCTCCAAGAAGCAGACGATATATATATATATTTTTTTCTTTTAAACATTTCTAATAAATTCTCAATAAATTGTTACTATTAGTTTGCAAGGAAATAAATAAATGTGAAAAAAAAAATTATGAATGACTACTCATTCAATAGTCATTCATCTCAAAACTAGCTTTGTGGAGATACAGCGTATTGATACATCACGCGACGTATCCGTAGCACGGATAGTTACTGATACGCTGTAACTCAAACCTCCTGTCTCCCTCACGGCAACAGCGTTGTAATGGCAAAACAGCATATTTGCGACGTTGTCCCGGCAGAACGCTATATTTTATGTTACAATGTTCCGCCATTACACTCACGTTTTTTTTCGCAGTTATAGCATTGTTCCATTGTCAATTCTTTGAGAAGTAACCACAATAAATAAACAGTTAGTTAAAGCGTTTGTCCCGGTAAGAGAAGAGATCCTGGGTTAGAGTCTCTGTTGCGACCATTAACTTTTTATTTTTCTGTGTCTTCTTCTTTATAGTATTTTGGTTTAGATTTATTAGTATTATCTTCTTCTTCAATAAAATAAAAGTATGTGTCTATGATGTAACTCAACAAATAGATAGAATTGATTAGCGCTGTGAAAAAAATGTTGTATTCGTCGACACGGCATTTTGCTGTAACACGGGCGTAGAACTTTCCAAGGGTTATCACGCAGGTAGTGATGAGAAATGAGAAAAAGACGAGGGAACTTGCAGGGAACCAAGTTACAAAGCCAATTAAATATGATATGTATATAGGTTGGTAGATTAAGACCGTACTTAAAACTCAAATCTTTCCCATTTAATAACCCTCTTAAAGGTCTATTAAATTCCATATAATTAGCCTACCACGTTAAAATTCAGTTAAAAGTAGAAAATGTTTATTCTCATCTTTTTCATGCAGAAGTCTATTGTCTTCGGAATTTTAAGAGAGTTCTTCATTTATATATTTATCAATTAACGCCCTTTTTAGGGGCTTTTACATATGGATAGTAAAAATGATAAAGAAGGTATTTATTGAAAGTAACTGAACTGCTTTACTAGCAACATTTTGTATTTGTTTATTAAAAAATTGAAGATGTCCACTGGTATACACTGGTATACATATGGTAGTTAGTCCCAGAATATATACACTGAAATATATCCTGACTTCTAGTAAGTAAGTATGAGAAAAGCATTGTAAAAATCTGCATTATGCGATAAGTTACACATTAAACGAATTAATATTTTTGAATGAAGCTATAACTTTGTGGTTATCCATTATAGATTTTAGATAAATAAGTGGTTCAAACAAAGTTGAAAAGAATTAACTTTGTGTTAACCACTGACTTAATAAAACCTTCTACATGTTTCAGAATCAACGGTCCCTTCATCAGTACACAATTAAGGAAAATTAGGAAGTAAACATGAGAAAAGACAAATTAATAATCACCGACAAAAATATATAGTAAGCGGTGATTAATTTAGTCTAACCTTAATTTTTACTTCTCTTTGTATCTTTGGTACTGAAGTATGTATATATATATTTTTTTTAATGCGCCGTATCCCCGCTCAAAAAGAAGAAGATGGAGAGATACGTGATTACGAATGTTGGAGACAGTGCGCTGATATTTAAAACTGTAAAATTGAAGTGAAAATTGTGAAAGTGTTCAACAAAAGACGACTCGTTTAAAAGAGAGCAAAAATCTCGTGGGGGCTGTCTAAAACAGCATTTAAAGAAACACTGTGAATTTTTCATACATATAACGTGTAAAATAACTGAAACAAACGTAAAAATAATAATTTTCGGAGCATACTTTGCGATTTTTTTCTATCGAAGGAATTTCATATTATTTGCGTTTCGGCGTAGATATAATGAATAGATATTATCTTAAAAAATAACACATATTTTTTTAAGAGCTTAAAAGCCTCAAACGTTTAAGGGAGATATGTAAAAAATCGGTAGAAATTCGGGTAGCGGCGGCTTAAGTAGTGTTTTAAAGGGTCAATTGTTTTTATTTAATTAAAATGGTACCACAAAGTGAATTATTGATTTATGGAAGAAGGTAAAATATAATGGTTTTAGTCCCTTGAGTTAGGTACTAATACGAGACGAGGAAGTTAAAAATATCTTGAACGTTAACTTTAACATACAAATAAGCCGGCAGTTCGTACGTAGGTCACGTACGAAAAAATATATATTGGAGAAACTGCGATTTCTTCATCTTGAATACAGAAGTCTTCTGGGAGGAAATCAGAAAAGTTTAAATTTGTATTGAAATATAACTTTACTTTGCGCTCAAAGTGTACTGGGCTCGATCAATAGCTTGGAATTACATTTAAAGTCGGTTTCTATTTATGCACCCTGGAAGGATGAGCAGATACAGAAAGATGAAGGAAGTTTTTTTTTAAATTTAGGTATTACTAAGCAACCTGCGGTCTCAAAGTTTGCATTAGAAATATTGGCGAAACGTAATGGTTTACAAAATTTTGCAAAAATGCGAAGTTTTTATGTAACGGGTAAGAACATTTTCTTAAGGTCAATCAAACTTAACAAAATACGTCTACACAGTCTTAAAACTCTACGTGGGAATAAAATTTTTAATCGACAATATTCCAAATTATACAATGATGAAACTTTATTGATTTAATATAAATCAATATATGTTTCTCAGAAACTGCACACTACATATACACATATTATTACCTACACCTTTGCATACTTATTTACTACTGTAAATTAATGTATATTTTTGTACAAACTATTTAGACAAATTTTAAATATGTTTTTGCTTTACCTACTGTTTTTGCTTTATCCACTATTCTTTCTCGGTACAATACAGAACGTATCGACATATATAAAAATGAATCGCTGTTTCCTTTTGGTCACGCCATAACTTCAGAACGACTTTACCTATTTCATTCACACTTTTTAAAATTTTTTCTAATACTTTGTAGAAGGTTCTTACGGAAAGAAAAATAAAGAAAACTGCGCAGAAAATTGAATAATTTCAGAAAACTTAACGACTACTTTAACTTCGCACGTTTGACAGTTCGCGCATTTGATGAAATTGAATTTAGCAGGCAGTTGTTTTTTTTTGTTTAAAAGAATTGTCCATGGATTTTTTAAATTATAGACATTTTAAATAGGCAACCATGTTAGGTACCAAATTTGATTGATTGTTCTTATAATATGCAAAAATGAATATTTGTAATAAGTATACGAAAATTGAAAATTTGAGTAAAAAAATTGTAATAGATGGCACGCAAGCTGTTTGAATACTGAATGTACTGGGACTGATTATATGGAACGCGGGAGGGGGTTTTTGATGTTCAGGGGAGCGGGAGAGGGGAGAAGGTCAGCGGGGAAGGTGGAAGGGGAACGCGGAAGGGTAGGTGATGCGGAAAGGGAACGGGGACGCGAGAAAGGATATGCAATGAAAAAAAATTCTTTGAATATAGAATTGCAACGCATGCCGGGAACTAGCTGGTATAACTATATTACCCAGGCACAGGCTATGCATTAGTGGGTTTAAATTACAATACAATATAATATAATGATTTCATTATATTGTACTTTATCGAACGTAAAAATTGGGAAAAATAAGGGATAATAAAAACAAAATTGTATATTCTTTAAATATTATAAAACAGAAAAAAGGATCTTCTTTATGAAGTGAAGCAGAAAATGCAGTGCGTTTGTTTGTTTAATGTAATGTTAAATTTGATCTAAACAAAGTGTTTGCTTCTTTTGATGAAAATACATACAAATAAGCGATTTGTATTTTTAACAATATGACACATCTTGAAAGAGGTGGATGTTTTCTTGCATGTGCTTTAGAACACACCAATACGTTATCAAATTGATTGCCGCCAACCTCCGCCATCATCTAGGTCAAGAAACTTAAATTGATCACATCCCAAATATTTATTATTACTGTTATTAACGTTGTGTCGAAGGCTGACATTGGATAGCATTGAAAACTTCCTGACACTTCCATACCTTCAAGACTAACTTGCGAATGACCTTGAGAAACATGCACACGTTGTATATCTGCTATTTTCAAATGTAGGCCTTCAAGTTCAAGCAAACTCAATGTGCCTACGAGTTCAAAGTAATTCGAGCTTGGAGAGATTAGGTACCTACCTCCATTCCAGAAAAAATTTTGAAATTTCAGTCAGAAATTATTTAGAAGTTAAAGGAATTGTACAAACAAAATTACTCCGCACAGTTTGAAATGTTCATACTTTGAGGATACACATTTAAAACTGAGTTAATAAAATCCTAGAGGCACATAATTTGTTTTGTTCAAATGCAGAAAGGCAGTCCCACTTTTAATAATAGCTTGCAAAAGTAAGTCATACAGAAAATAACATACGCTTTATCTCGAGAGTTCCTAGTGAAATAAAATTAAAAAAACTCTCTGAATTTATTTCTTTTCATACACACGGCACAAAATAACTAAATCAACTTTCGAATTTTACAATAACATAAAGAAAGTAACAAGTAGATTTAAATGATTTAAAGTAAAAAGTAAAAAATAAAAAAGAAAAAAGAAAATATAAGATAGTAAAAACTATGAAATAACAAAAAAATATATAAATATATTTTTATATATTTTTTTTATATGAATACCTCACAAGAGTCCCAGTTGCTCCGGTCTGGATCTACTGGGTCTGGATCTGGTCTGATTCATCCCCAATTGGGGTATGTTATAAGACTGAAGGTGGTATGAGGGAAGGAGACGAGGAAGAGGAAGGTAGGTAAGTACCTGGCTATTCAGACCTAGTCAACAAACACGGCTAAAGCCTTTTCAAGCAACGTTTCAATTCTTAATGGTGGTCTTACACCAGGTCGATACTACGAGTAAGAACTCTGGAACGTGCTGCAAATATAACATACATTACTTAATTGAATTAATCGTGAAATAACACAAATTAATCAATACATTTTATTTTCCCACGTCGGCATTCGATCACGCGATCTTCAGATTGCAAGTCAAAAGCCTTACCGCTAGACCACGCCGGCCGTCAGTGTGAATCGGGTTACAGGTACATTTAATAAAGGTTAAACTCGAAGTAAAAATGAGCTATTGAGCGTTAAAAAGTTTATTATATTTAAAAGATTAAATAACTAAAACCAAGTAATTTTTTTTTGATTTCCATATTTGTCAATGGTTTACAAAGAAAAAAAGGAATAAAACTGAGGCGAAGCAAAGTTAAGACATACTATCAGATTATAAAACGAAATTTCGATGTGGAAATTTTGGAGGATATGAATATAATTAGCTATTATCGGGAGATCTAACCGAGAAACTTTTGAAAGCGTGAGAATTAGTTTTTTAAAGTTCGTCTCACTCACGCGTTTAACAACCTTATTTTTCAGGATCACTTTACACCAATATGGAATCTGCGAGCAATCCTGTGTCGACGTAATTCAATTATCCTCCAGGCAATAAAAACGTATGACAAGCAAGATATCCCGCATTGTATTCAATAACACGACCAACCCGAGGTTAACGAATTATGACAATCGCCCACTCGGATACGTTGTTAAAACTTTCACGTTCGACGTGTTTATAATATTCAAGTTCACAGCAGAGTTGTTCCGTGTTCAGTGTTCAAAGAGTATTTACGCTGAAATTAGACCGGGAGTGGAGTGTATTCGGGTTGTTATTATGTAAATATTGATAATCGCTTTATGATGACAATTAGAGGAGCATGTTCGGCAAGTAGACCGTGAGCTTTCAGGGGATTTAATGTGTGATTAGTGCTTGGGTCAGGTTTCTTCCCCGGACAGTGATAAGGGTAAATTGGGTTTTTCTTAATTATTTAATGGCTTTTACCTGTTTTGCTTGCAGACTACGCGTTCTTGTTTAATTGAAAAAATACCTCCAGGGAAGTTGGATATTACCTTTAGCGGGATCGTGAATAAAATATCAAGGCAATCTTTGCCAGGATTACAAGTATAGGCTAATAAGCCAAATGGCATTATTGTCCCTTTCTGTTCATTATTAATATTATGACCTGTTTTCATTCCGCTGCAGCGCTGTGGAGGCTGGGGGCTTGGAGGACTGAGGACTGAGAGTTGTGAGTTGGGAAACCTACTCCGCAATCGGGACACTAATGTCAATAGGGAAATCATGAAATGGGGCAAGAGCCAAAAACGTGTAGAAGGTTTTTGTAATCTAATGAACTAACATTTTGTGAATTTGTTGCTTTCAGGTATATGTCTTTATATATACTGAATCGTGCACGATGCACGAGGGTTTTAGAATAACCTTGCGGCTACTCCTTGATAAATAAAACGCTTATGGACTTCGATAAGAATTATGCCCGATCACCAAACAAGATCCGGTATACAATATAGCAATACTCACAGTTGTGTCTCGTGGCTTGATCTTCATTCGGCGACGGTCACAGGTGTATCCAAAGGCGTACAATAAGATTGTTCGGTTATTAGAACCACGATAAAGTTGAGTCATGAGACGAATAAACGGTTCACATGAAGCATTCGATAAAATATTGATAGAAATAACATTTCAACGTAAAGCGAAACGTCACGTTACGATTTGTTACGATGGTTGTTAACAGACTGGCGATATTGCGGTACTTGACTAAGTCCACCGTATAGGTAAGTAAGTCCAAAATCTGGATTCCTCCGATCTGCATGGTCAATTGGAACACAAATACGTATGAAATCCATCAGCGTTATGAAACATATACCTTTCAAAGTAAGATTATACATCAATATAATATGTTATTTTGAATTATTCGTATTTTAGTTAACTATGGACGTCTCAAGAGAAAGCATGTTAATATTTAACAAATATAATTAAATATAAAAAACGTCACATTTATTGGAGAAATACAGCAGGTCTGAAGGTTGACGTTTTCGCACAGTTAGAGCACGTGTCCAGAGAGTGGAAGGGGCTGAGTTCGAAAAAAGGTTTCTTTCGCATTTTTCCAATAAATAAGAGTTTGATGATTTCATTAATAACTAGGTACGCGGCCCGCGTTGCAATGCCATTCAAACAAATAAATTGATGCTACCTGCATGTCATTTCCCGTGCGTCCCCGTTCCCTTCCACCTTCCCCACCTTCCCCTCCCTCGTTTCTTCTCTCTCCGCGAACCCCACCTTCCCACTGCCTTTCCTTCCTGCCGCTAAAATATATGAAATACACACATTTTCAATTATACAAATTTCATAAAAATTATAAACGCAAGAGCTTACCATGATATATAGCCTATGTTACTCGCTGATAATGTAGCTTTCTATTGGTGAAAGAATTTTTAAAATCGGTTCAGTGGCTTAGGCTTGAAAGCGTAACAAACAAACACACGCACTTACGCATTTATAATATAAATATGGATATTGTTTCCATACTATTATTATGTAGATAAATAAACTCCACACAGTTACGAATATATGCCTGCAGAAGGCGAAACATTTATTAATAGTTTATTGATAAAAATCGTCTTCACTATTAATAACACTAGTAAAAATAAATTAGAATGTTTACAAGATAAACACAAAATGAATGAATTTTACATGATCAGACAAAATAACACCGATGCAAGATACAGAATGTAACCTTTTAACTTAAAGTTCTAAATGATAGAAATTGTTCCACCTGATAAATTGATTAACTTCAACACAACTTGTGAAAGGGTATCTACTAGTATCTAGTATCCAGAGGAACTTTACCCTTACCATTAATAAATCACCATTTTATACGTTTCCACAATACTTCTCCACGCTTCTGCAATGGAACATTTCTGAAACTGAATATCGTTGGTGAAATAAAATGAAATAAAACTGCTGTGAAAGTTTGCATACGGACATTTTTTTTTATTTTATCAGGGAAGATTGCTTTCAACTAGAAACACCCTACCGTCCATCATGGCGTTGCGGTAGAGTAATGCAGTAAATAGAGTGCTACACAATGTAGAATCTTTATACACATGTATTTCTGTTGCCACTTTTCATTAAATTAATGAAAGAAACAATAAAGACCACGTTTGAGTTCATAAATTAAAGCGCCATATTGTTTGCGGAATGAACGTGGAATTACAAAATCATCGGATAACGAAGGGAAGCAAAGGCCGTTCACAAATAATGTGATGAGCTGACTACTTGGGTGAAAATCACAAATAAATGTCATTACTCGGGAAATTTGAGGAAGGCTTTCAAACTTGAAGGTTTTATGATTTTTATTTTCATTTATTTATTTCGGACCAAACCGGTGTTTCGTGTTGAAGGTATCTTCAGATTAATGACATGTTGAGGATATTTATTGATTACTAGCTGGTTCCCGGCATGCGTTGCAATGCCGTATTCAAAGAAATAAATTGTTTCTCCCTGCATGTCTTTTCCCGTACATCCCCGATCCCCTCCCGCGTTCCCCTTCCACCTTCCACCTTCCCCGCCCACCCTCTCCCTTCTCCCGCTCCATCGTTCCGCAAAGCCCCCTCCCGCCTTCCATATATTCAGTCCCAGTACATTCAGTTTTCAAACAGCTCGCGTGCCACCCATTCCAATTATTTAATTCAAATTTTCATTTTTCGTATATTACAAATATTCATTTTTGTATATTATCAGAACAATCAATCAAATTTGGTATCTAACGTAGGTATCTATTTAAAATATCTATTATTTAAAAAATCCATAGACAATTCTTTAAATACAACAAAAAAACCGCTGCCTGCTAAATTCAATTTCATCAAACGCACGAACTGTCAAACGTGTGAAGTTAAAATAGTCGTTAAGTTTTCTGAAATTATTCAATTTTCTGGGCACTTTTCTTTCCGTAAGAACTTTCTACAAAGTATTAGAAAATTTAAAAAAAAGATGAATAAAATAGGTAGTCGTTCTGAAGTTATGGCGTGACCAAGGGAAACAGGAATTCATTTTTATATATATAGATATTACAACGAAACGATTTGCCGGCCTCTGTGTTTCCTCCTTCCTGCAAAATGGGTCACTTCAAGATCAATGTTTATTCCTTCCTCTCCCCAAAAAGACCCTACAGACAGCATCTCAAATGATGAGGGAAATTATTTTCCTCAGGGCGTCCTGTGTGGAGCTAATGTAAAAAAACGGAGTTCCCCATTAAATTACGGTTTCGAAAATAGAATTACTAAAGCTTCATGTTATTCAACAACAAAAACTTTGTCATTAGTTTCAGACTAATGATGTCTGAAAATCTGAAAAATCGTAAAAGGCTTAAAAAATCGTCCTTCCTCGAAAACCTTACCGGGTTAAAGTTAGTTGGTTCTTTATTTCTTGTCGAACATCGTATTTCTAAACATTGTTCATCTTGAATTTTAAGTAGGGTTGACTGTTCGAATCCATTTAATAATTTCATTGGGCCATATCCTCGTTTCGGAATCTTATTCAGGATTCAGGATCCCTTTCGCCTTTGAATGCCGTCCTTAAATCCTTGTTCAACCAGTAAACTATAATCAAAAGCGTGTTTTGCTTAAGCCTTTTGAGGTTTGTGTGTGGCTGATTTTGCGTTCTGTGTTCGCAAAGTGCTGAAGGCAAACTGATGTCAATGTGTCTTACTATAATTTCCCACGGGTTTTGCTGAAATTCCTCAGCCTTAATTTTCCCTGCAAACTTTAATAGCTATGACACAAATTATGTATGAACCTCACGATTCATTTTCATCTTTCGATTATCTATTCGGTTGAGAAAACGCATTAACATTATCCAGAGTTACATTGTTACATCGCTAGGGGCCAATAGGTCAGGGCGGACGAGGGTAGATCTGATATAATCCTCGAATAAGTGGTTGGCATTTTGGGATTGAAATCGCCTTTTAGAGTCGGCAGCGGTCGTACAGCGCAAGATTCGGATCGTTTTAAATAATGTCTTGTACCAACCTTTCATTTGTCAATATTATGTACTACTATTACTGATGAGAAGATTGATTTCAAAATGACTCGGAATCTCTTTGGGTGTGTACCTTTTTATAACAACATTACCATTAACATTCTTAGTCAAGTATGTGCATTTATTGCTCTTGTGCTCCAAGACGACGCTACCCGAATTTCTACTGATTTTTTATATTACTCCCATAAACATTTGAAGTTTTTAAGCTATTAATTCCCCATGTCGAAAGGCAAATTATATGAAATTCCCTAGATAGAAAAATATCGCAAAGTATTTTGTTATTTTACAAGTTGTACGCATGAAAAAAATCAAAGTGTTTCATTAAATGCTGTTTTAGACAGCCCCCAAGAGATTTTTGCTTTGCTTTAAACGAGTCGTGTGTTATTAAACATTTTAACAATTTTCGCTTGAACTTTATCATTTTAAATATTAGAGCGCTCTCTCCAACATTCGTAATTACATATCTCGCCATTTTCTTCTTTTTGAGTGCGGATACGGCGCCTTTGTCACACTATTTTTCCGAAAAGTTAATATTTGGAATACAGACGGTAATTGGATACGCAGAGTTATTTGTCCCTTCGGCACCGGAAGATACGTTAAACACGTGCCCAATATTTGTACACAGTTGCCATAATTTTCCGTAAAATATTAAGACCGTGCAATATATTTAGCAAACTTCTTTAGCAACGTTGTTATTTGAAAATCGATGAAATGAAAAATAGCGACACTAAAAATAAACAAACGCATACATCTACAGGAATGCCTGCCAGTGAATGAGATAGTATAATCGGTATCATCTTTGTGTTCGTAGCCTATCGATATCCTCCTTGTGCGGTGCCTCTTAGCCTCCCCACTGTTGTCTACTTTATTTTTTGAAGGTTTCACTTCTACCGTGTGATTTAAGCTCTGTTGTGATTTGAAACTCGGATGAAACTGAAACGACACTAAAAAGAGACAAACACGTACATCTATGGGATTTAGTCTATGAGAGAATGAAACCTTTCCCCATTGGTCGCATTGATTATGAGCTAGTCAATGCTCCTATTGATTGAGATTGAATGGGCGAAGGTTTCACCCCTATTGCGTGTGAACTGCACTCGATTTATTTTTATTCAACAAAATTCTTCTTCAGAAACGAAAATTATAAATTTTTCATATTGTAAAGAAAGACAATAAAAATCCCAATTAAAATTATTACAATAATGGTACCTACTATTTCTAATAAAAAGCAAATAATTGTTGCGTTTGAAGATTACCACAGGATTACCACAAGATTACCACAATATTACCACAAGATCACCACAAGATTGACACAAGTCTAGTGAAAAACTAACTAACCATCACGCTGTTTCCCCGCAGGGGTAGGCAGAGAGGACAGACCGCCAAACATCCCGGTCTTGGCACACATTCCTTGCCTCGTTTACGTTCATACAACGTCTCATACATTATCTTCTATTATTCTGACTTTTGACATTGCCCGACTCAAGTATCTGATTCACTTGGTCGTGCCATGTCTTTCTTGGGCGTCCTCGACTTCTTCTACCATTCACATTTGCATCATATATTCTCCTTACACTCCTTTCCTCGTTCATTCGCTCTGCATGCCCAAACCATCGGAGCGTTCCTTTCTTGATCTTACTCATTACGCTTACATCAGCCTTGCATTCTTTGCGGATTTCCACATTTCTCACACGATCATACATGGTTTTACTAATGATCTCATTTCTACAGCGTTCAGTCTACTTTCATCCTTCCTCTGCCAGTTCCATGCCTCACTGCCATACATCAGGGTAGGTACCAGTACTCCATTGTGGACGGCTAGTTTCGCGTCTTTGGACAGTTTTTTGTTGGTGCCAACGGCGTTCAGTCCTCCATTAATAGAGTTACCTGCATTCACCCTTCTTTCAATATCTCTATCAGCCTTCCCATCTCTCGTAAACATACTTCCCAAATAAACAAACTCATCCACCTGCTCCAAGTATTTATCATTCACAACTTTATTGCATACTGTTTTCGTAATCTCTCTTTCAAACACCATGACTTTAAGTCTAGTGAAGCAGACATATTTATTTAAATAATAAAATCATCAGGATGAAAAGGTTAATCTTTTCGTGACGATCAATTGGATGTAATGCCAGATTACAAAGTAATCAGTTTACATAATGCCGGGATAAATTACTGCTAAACCTCCCCTGAATCGAATCTCCCGGGTAGTCAGTATTTCCGGGAAGGGACGAGACTAGGGGAAGGGAAGGAATGGCTCGCTGAACTAGAGATTGTTTATTTTATCTGAGATAAAACAGAACCGTCGGAAAGATATTCCAACACGATGACGTTTTTGCCGCAGCTGTTCGAGATGATACGGATTTCGGTAAAATGACATTATTATAAATGGAGGCACCAGATGAGAGACCTGCTAACAATTGATGATAATGACCGCAAAGTTTTGGGATACCTTTCTTGTAGATGGAGATATGGAGCCAGGAAGGAAGATTAGTTTATACATGTAATACCACTCGGAAACTTCTCGCATAATCTGTTTTTGCACGGTCAAAACAGAAAATACATTTGAACGTATTATTTTCTGCCGAAAATTCTGTTTTTGAAGTGGCATAATTTCAATATTACGATTTAATTAATTAAATAAAATATTAATGTATAAATAAAACCATTTAAGAGGGCAGTACAAGAGAAAACCAGAAATATGTCATTTTCAAATCAGATTTTAGACGAATTGACTCTTTTCCACAAAAAATTATAAATGGATTGCGAAAGATTGTTCTTTTATCTAGCATTCGCATGTTATAAATTTTGAGAAAATTTTTTAATTTTTAGTATAATAAGTTTATTCCATAGGTCGTTGGCAGATTTGTTAAATTTTCAAAAAAGATTTTGTATTATACCACACCCATTTCAAATAATATAATCATGCAGTAAAGTAAATCAATACATTATCTAGCAAACGCATGTTTTAGATTTTTAATTTTAGTTTCAATAAAATCATTAAAAAATATGTACGTACATGTGTTTCTTGACGAAAATTGGTCCATTTGTGCATTGATTTGCGCACTTACAAACTAATATATTTCAGATATTTTTAACACTCTTATTAAATTTAGACATTATTGAAAAATGATAAATACTTATAATCAAAAAATAATTACAAAAAGTACACTATTTTAATAGTTTTATCATCACGCCTTTCAGCATTTTGGATGAAGGTATAAATTAAAGTTAATTTGGATTGAAATAAATTCGATATGGAGTTACAATTTAAAAAAGCTGGTACGGAGAATAATTAATCTTTCTCATTGTAACCGCCTTGCACGATCATAAGAACAACTTTCGACGAAATGTGGTTTTTCGTCCGCTGGCTGGTTAAACGCTCTTAACTTTGTTTGAACCACTTTTATATTAGAGTAAATCCGACCAGTTTCAGAACGACCGTTCCTTCTTCAGGGCAAATGTATACTGATTTGACAGTTTTGAAATTTGGATGGGAACAATGTATTATTAGGGTAGGGGTGGAGCCGTGCTAGGTATTAATGAAGAGTGGGTGGGTAGGGGAACATATCCGTGATTGGGCAATAAGACAATATTTTTTGTTTGTTGATAATAGATTCATTATTTTTAAGGGAAATGTTTTATTGCCGAGGCTTCTAAGTTAACATAAAGGAAAACGTTTAGATAACTTAGAAGCCTTAAAAATAAAAAAAAAATCCTTAAAAATAATTAATCTTTTAACAACAAACAAAAAATATTGTCTTATTGCCCAATCATGGATATGTTCTCCTACCCACCCACTTTTAATTAATACCTAACAACGGCTCCACCCCTACCATAATAATACATTGTTCCCATCCATATTTCAAAACTGTCAAATCAGTATACATTTGTCCTGAAGAAGGAACGGTCGTTCTGAAACCGGTCGGATTTACTCTAATATAAAAGTGGTTCAAACAAAGTTAAATTGTTTCATTTATCTATAATGGATAACCACAAAGTTATAGCTACATTAAAAAATATATTAATGTATTTCCATATTTTATTATCAGATCAAGATCAAAGCTGTTCAGTTTGTTTAGGTGTTTGTGTGAGTGGTAAAAAATGTACAAAATACTTCTACTCTTCTCAAATACTAGAGGCAGTCAAGAAGTAATGCCGCCTATTTTTTTGTACTTAAATAAAGTTAGTTAAGTGAAAATTTTGAATTTGGTGCAATTCCTCAAACCTTCTTCTAAAATCTGCTACAGTAGTAACTGTTTTGCGTCAACAGGTGGCAGCACTGCAGTCACTTGCAAAATGGCCGACATCGATGTTCGTATTAGACAGTGTTCTGTGATTGATCTTCACTGCAGAAGGTGAAACGCCTATTCGCATTCATGAAAGACAGAAAAATTTGTACCATGATGCAACAGTGGACGTCAGCACTGCTAGACGATGGGTTCGTCACTGTAAATGGTTCGCTACGTTTGGTGATTTAGCAGGGGTGCCCGGGTTCATGGGGTGAGGTTTGTCTAGGTCTAGGAGGCGGATGACCCGGACATAGTGAACCCAAGATTCCTACCCACCCCTTAAACCCTTTTCCTTCCCAGAACTCTCCTCTCCTTCCTTTCCTTAAAAAAAAACCCTCCACACAGCATCATAGGTGAGCATAAAGATGATATAGGCACTGAGGGAAATTATGTTCCTCAGGGCATTGTTACGTAACAGAATCGGCTCCCGAGCGGAAGGTTAAGTGAATCGTCCCCACTACACGTGCCTACCGTTTCCTCTCCCCGCACCGCGCGACCACCCCGCGTCAGGCGCCAAGCGCCGGGCGGCCCGCCGGCCGCCATTCCTTCGCTAGCTCTCGGCCAAGCAACTGTGCTACGCGCGATTTGCGCTGTTTGTGCTCCACGATATTAACTCCGCGATGTATTGTTTGAAATTGTGTGGTGAACGGAATCCAGAAAAGATGGCAGACCACGCATCTAGCTATGTGAGTACCAACTCGCTTCCTCCCCCCCACCGTGTGCTTTGAACCGTTTGTAACTTCATTTAAACGCATAGAGAGAGGGAGAAATCCTCGTTAGGTCAGTAGGGTAGTTTAACTTGTGTTTTGTGCCGACACTGGCCGTATGTGTATCACCCTGTTCTGTTTATTGAATAAACCCTTTAAATGCAAATACTGTGTACTGATTGAAGAGGGAGTCCCGGGGATTTTGAGGAGAGGAGGGGAAGGAAGAATTGACCAAGCGAACCACTGGCACTCGCCCTGTTTTTTAGGAGGAATCACGTTCGAGCCGGTTTGAGCTAACCGACGGCTGTTATTGTGTGTGTTTTACAGGAATAGGGCTTGGGGTAGGCCACAGCAGCAGCGCCCCCAGCACTGTCGCCCGACGTGTGGCGGTTTTTTTTTTTTTCCTCCCTCTTCACAGTCGCTCGCCTCGTTCTTCAATCAGCCATTGTTTAAACTGTATAATCTATAATGTTTTGTCTTGTTTTTTTTTCCCAATTTGTCTAGCATTACCATCAAAGAACATCGACGCGAGTGTAACTTCGAATTGCAATTTAAGTTATCACGGGCACGATTCCTTCATTTTCGAGTCGTCACTCGACAAAACATTATCACCGGTATTCCTACGTAAAGTGCTCAACCAAGAAAGTTGCCGTCGTGAATAATATAGTGTTTACAAGTGTCGACCGACTAAATTTACTAGTTTCAAATACAAGATTAATAGTGGAAATGTACACAAATATTTAAAACAAAGTTATTCAACAATTAAAATCCTGTATATGATAAACCAATTACCCGCTTCGTTTCCCGAAAGTTAATTAACCAGTTTTTATTAATAAACTTATTCCGCAGTGTGCTGGTCTGTATTGGATATCGACATATTCTGCGAATAGGGGACTATTTCGCAAAATACTGGCCTGTATATATAACGGCATATTTTGCAGCTTAAGGGAAACAAGTGGATTAAATTCTTTCTACCTTTTGACAATTGAGCATTTTTCTAATTTTGCCGCCTGTTTCATCATTTAGCTTTTTTTTCTTTCGTAAGAAACAGACGACATAATTTGAAAGACGTTCGGTTCGCGTTGACGTCGATTCCTCGAGTCAGGCATTACATTACGTATGCACATTTCTGCATATAACTTGTTATGACAAAAGGAAGTCGGCGGATAAATACCAGTAATGGTGTATGCTCAAATCAGGCTGCAGTATAGCCACGTTAAATAAAGAACAATTCCCCAAGACATTGTTGAATTTTCAAACATACTTCCACGAAAACTTGTATAAAAGAAAAAATATTTCCTTTCCTTTCTAAAGAACCCCCCCTTTGGAAGGCTAATCGAAATATTCCAAAAAACATGTTCATTTAAGGCGAACCTCGTTTCCGTTTTTTTTATTTTTTCTTTTCCGGACTTTTGCTTATTTGCAAACCTTTTTCAAAAACATCGGGATTTTTTCTCAAAATTACGTTTTTTGAGGGAAACCGCTGCCCAATTTTCTCTCGTTCCGGACTTAGAAAATTTTCAACAAATTTTCAAAACATCGGGATTTTTTCTCAAAATCACGTTTTTCGAGGGGAAACGCTGCCCAATTTTTTTTCTCGTCTATGGACTTTGAAAATTTTCAACAAATTTTCAAAACATCTGGATTTTTTCTCAAAATCACGTTTTTTGAGGGAAACCGCTGCCCAAATTTTTCTCGTTTTCGGACTTAGAAAGATTTTCTACAAATTTTCAAAACATCAGGATTTTTTCTCAAAATCACGTTTTTTGAGGGAAACCGCTGCCCAAATTTTTCTCGTTTTCGGACTTAGAAAAATTTTCTACAAATTTTCAAAACATCAGGATTTTTTCCCAAAATCACGTTTTTTGAGGGAAACCGCTGCCCAAATTTTTCTCGTTTTCGGACTTAGAAAAATTTTCTACAAATTTTCAAAACATCAGGATTTTTTCCCAAAATCACGTTTTTTAAGGGAAACCCCTGCCCAAATTTTCAAATAAACCAAACACTTATAAAAAACGCGTTTTTTTTCAAAAACTTTTTGTAAAAATACGTCCCCAGTGGTCAATCTCTGCCCAATTTCTTTCCAATTGCGAGTCTAGTTCTCACTTTTTCCAACATAAGGTCACTCTGATACGACCTTATACACCATGGAAGTTCCTCAAGTCACGCTGGGTATAATCCCACACATTTTTACTTCAAGAAAGGAAGAATTACTACAGGCCCTGAGAAATAGAAAGATTTCTCCTCGGAATAAATCCAAAATGCCTTACTGTGACGGAATCAGTAAATTCCATCACATCAAGTACTCAGGCGTTATCAAATTGGCAAAACTCTTGTCATAAGTGACGTGAGTTACATGTAAATATTAAATGTAAATAATCACCCATATGGGCATTCGTAAGGTAATCCTTACACCCGAAGGCACATTAATGTCAACGGTAGCCTAACTCCTGTACATTTTTTTTGTGCATAATTTTATATGTTCTTTTACATCCTGCGCGCCTTGCCTGCTGTACCACAAGAGCACCTCTTGGGGCACTGTTTTCATGCTTGTATGCATCCTCTTCCTGAAATTGATCACTTCGGGAAAGGGACTCCTTTTTCCTCCTACCATCAACGGTTCCAGAAAACTCTTGCTCCGAGACGTCGTTTTCCTTTCACAATTCTTGCAGCATCCGCGCGTTTTTTTTCTCACCTCATCGCCTCATCTTGTCATATCACCCTTTTTTTTAATTTTTTGTTTTGTGTCGGGTTTTGTCGTACCAGTACGTCCCTACCCTAATGTTGTAAATATAAAATCATAAGCACAAGTCTGTATAATAACCATTGGTTTCAGACCTTTGCCGCGGGCTCGCTACTATGGTCACAGCACCATATTGTAAGAATGTCGCGACGATTTCTGTTATAATAGGAAATCCTCCCGTTTTTTCTTTCTTTCTTTTCCCTCTTCACCCCATCCTACACATTCATAGTAATGTTGTATATTGGGAATCGTTTCGAATACACCCAATGTACTCACCTATCAGGTCACATTCGCTGGATTCGAGACAATTCAAGAGCAACCTTGTTTCTATTTGTGGTTTTTTCTTCTTTTTCCAAAAAATTAGAATGGCGCTCAACCCAATTGCTCTTATTTTTCTAGAATCATATTTTGTCGGATTCGGAAAATTTTTTTTTTTGTTGTTATAAAAGTGACAATATGTTTTGTCCCTTCATTAACTTTGTTCCTTGTACATATACAACTTCATTATGAGGTACATATTTTATCATGACATCAGTTTCTTTTGTCCTTTATTGTACCATTATTCTAGTTTGAAGTTTAAAATCTTGGCCAGATCTTCAATAAAATTTGTGTTTATCGCCTTTTGGCAAGTCTTGTAACGTATGCTAATATGAAATTATTAAGCTACAGCAGTGCCGTATTAATTACATCATTGCAAAAACCGCCGTCTGTATTGAATGGGGACCCACATTTTCGAACGTAATTGGGCTACTGTCTTTCAATACTGGGCAAATTTGTTGTAAATCGTTCATTCCTGTCACGTGAGACGTGAAAACGTGACAATATCTACCATCATAGGAGAGATCCTCAAAACATCCGCCATGATACGAGAAGCTCGTTATAATTACTTTATACTCTTAACTAAATGTTATTGAGTTGGTCGTGTGTCTTTTGGCATGAGAACCGCTTAATCCGCCGTCTGTATTGAATGGGGACCCACTTTTTCGAACGTAATTGGGCTACTGTCTTTCAATACTGGGCAAATTTGTTGTAAATCGTTCATTCCACCCGCCGTCTGTATTGAATGGGGACCCACATTTTCGAACGTAATTGGGCTACTGTCTTTCAATACTGGGCAAAATTTGTTGTAAATCGTTCATTCCTGTACAAGAGACGTGAAGACGTTACAATACTCACCATGAATCGTGCGAACGAAATAATATCTACCCCATGTTTGTGTGACCTACCAAGCGTAGATCACACGCCTTTTATTTTCTGTTATCAGAAAATTATTGCTTTTGCAGCAGAGTACTCATTAACATGCCCGTGGACTTCCTGTCACAAGAACCCAGGAACTATCCACTATCTCAAAAGGACTAATCATACGCTTCACTCATGATTATGGGGCATCGTGTCGTAGGAGTTAAGTTGATGGACACAAAAACACCTAACTCGTTGTCTGGGGGACGAACAAGAAAACCCCCAGGTTTGTGAGATTTGAGCAAGGGTCTGTCATTTCTCGCAAACAAGTAGGAGAATAAAACGACCTTCTAATCTTCTGCCCAATACACGTAGTGGATTAGACTCTTTTTGTCAGTGTATCCCTTTTGTCCCACTCTACCAAATTGTATTGTAATGTGCCAGGAAAGTTGCTGTAGACCTTGTTTCACCTTTCACTCAGAGGTCGAATTTCGGAAATAGCCGAGTCCTCAGCAGTTTTCTTCGTTCAAATGTTCCCAATTGTCACTCTTTCCTTTCCTCGAAATTATCCGTGAATGGGGATATATGCGTTACGCACTTGGCGTTTCGTTTGTCAAATGGGACAACCTTCATTCACGGATCTTTTCAACTTCCTACTCCTTTCCCACTTTTCATAACTTATTTGTACTCAATGTTTTGTTCTTCGAAAGTAGAAAAAATGCTACCGTATAGACGTGAGCATAGGTCATGGAAGACCAACTTCTTTCGAAAAGGGGCATTTTGTCATACGTACAAACCCTTACCTACGTGTTCTTGGAAATGTATTTAGTTTAAAAAAAACTAAATGGGTTAAACAGAACCTTCCTTGAATACGTACCTTTGTAATATGTATAAGTCTGTAGTTGCATTTAGTTAACTCTCTCTCCGTCTCTCTCTCTCTCTACGCGTCAAACAAATCCAATTTTTCTCAACATGCACACCTTGTTTCTCTCCAAACCTTTTCATCATTGGTCTACCAGGCAGGTAAACTTCAAGAATTTTGCTCTAATAATAAATTTTTCCCGGATTAATAAGAAGACCAGCAGCTCTTCACCCTATCTACACCTGCGCCTCTCTTCATGCTGCCTTCACTACCGTCACGGAGGTCCCATGCCTTCAAACCCTGCGTACCAAAAGCACCCGACCACACCTAACATAACCAAGTGTGAGTCGTGCGTGTAGTTGCGAATTGTATCATCACCAAACCATCACTCAAACAAACCCGAGCACGCCAGCTCTAGGTTGGTTCATGTTCCTGTTGCCATTGTACAATGTTCCTATTGCCATTGTACAAATGTTCCTGCGGCATCTCGCAAATGTTCCTGTTGCCATTGTACAAATGTTCCTGCGGCATCTCGCAAATGTTCCTGTTGCCATTGTACAAATGTTCCTGCGGCATCTCGCAAATGTTCCTGTTGCCATTGTACAAATGTTCCTGCGGCATCTCGCAAATGTTCCTGTTGCCATTGTACAAATGTTCCTGCGGCATCTCGCAAATGTTCCTGTTGCCATTGTACAAATGTTCCTGCGGCATCTCGCAAATGTTCCTGTTGCCATTGTACAAATGTTCCTGCGGCATCTCGCAAATGTTCCTGTTGCCATTGTACAAATGTTCCTGCGGCATCTCGCAAATGTTCCTGTTGCCATTGTACAAATGTTCCTGCTGCACCTTGCAAATGCTCTGTTGCCACCATGCCAATGCTCCTGTGCCTTTGCGCAAATAACAATACCAACGATTGTTCACACAACAATCCCACTGTATACAAACCATTGTACCAACCACCATCACAACAACGGCTGTCATGCACACAAACCACCTCCTCTATAAAGGACCAACCACCAATTACAATTCCACTCTCCAGTACCTCAATGACGTCATACTGGCCCACCCACAGGATCCGGAAGCAGCTACCTTTTTGACCTCTGTGACAGGTAGAACCCTCTCCACCACCAAGAAGCCTCATCCTGCGTTCTCTTCTTCGTGTTTTCTTTAAGGCCCTAGTGTTCCTTGAGTGTAATCTCAAACGGGCCAGGTTACTGTGACAAAGTAACCGTGTAACTTCAGTGCAACGTCCCAACACCCCAAACATCCTACGCAAACCACGCTACGCAAACATAGCTCACAGACCAATGATACAATTAGAGTCATTTTTTTTCTATCACTGCATAACCCTTGTACCTTTCTCCAACAGGTCCTTGTTTATATTTATGTATGTCACTGCTCTTTCTTGTTCATTCATGTATAATTCCTTGTTCACCATGCTTTTTTCTCTTTTGTTTTTGTTTCTACTATTTTGTAGCTAGCAACCTTTTTCTCTCTCTCTCTCCTTTTGTCTCTTAAAATTTTTTTTTTTTTTGTTTTGTTTTGGCACAAGTGCTAGAAGGGTAAGAGGATTTCTTAGCCCTACTGCTCCATTACCACGTCGCTTTTTTTTGCGGCGAGGGGGGAAGTGTTACGTAACAGAATCGGCTCCCGAGCGGAAGGTTAAGTGAATCGTCCCCACTACACGTGCCTACCGTTTCCTCTCCCCGCACCGCGCGACCACCCCGCGTCAGGCGCCAAGCGCCGGGCGGCCCGCCGGCCGCCATTCCTTCGCTAGCTCTCGGCCAAGCAACTGTGCTACGCGCGATTTGCGCTGTTTGTGCTCCACGATATTAACTCCGCGATGTATTGTTTGAAATTGTGTGGTGAACGGAATCCAGAAAAGATGGCAGACCACGCATCTAGCTATGTGAGTACCAACTCGCTTCCTCCCCCCCACCGTGTGCTTTGAACCGTTTGTAACTTCATTTAAACGCATAGAGAGAGGGAGAAATCCTCGTTAGGTCAGTAGGGTAGTTTAACTTGTGTTTTGTGCCGACACTGGCCGTATGTGTATCACCCTGTTCTGTTTATTGAATAAACCCTTTAAATGCAAATACTGTGTACTGATTGAAGAGGGAGTCCCGGGGATTTTGAGGAGAGGAGGGGAAGGAAGAATTGACCAAGCGAACCACTGGCACTCGCCCTGTTTTTTAGGAGGAATCACGTTCGAGCCGGTTTGAGCTAACCGACGGCTGTTATTGTGTGTGTTTTACAGGAATAGGGCTTGGGGTAGGCCACAGCAGCAGCGCCCCCAGCAGCATCCTGTGTGGAGCTCATGTAAAAAAAAAAAAAACGAAGCTGTAGGAAAAACACCGCTGGTTGACGAAAAAGTGACTGTACGCAACATTGATGACATCATTTGTGATGACCCCAGATAACTACAGATGTCGCATTCTTTCCCTCGGTAAAGGAAGTGTGATGACGATTTATCAACTAATTATTAAATTATCCTATCAATCCTTATCAAAAAGCTGAGTAAAATCGTGTTTTTTTTTAAAAAAACAATTTGTTTTCATTTATTTTTATAGAACGTTCAGATTTCAACACATCACCATCTGCAGACTGCTACATATAATATATTAGTTAAGCTAGGGCATCGATTACATATAATACCATTTATATATTTATTTATTAACGCCTTGAAGGCTTTTACTTGTGTGTATTATTAAAGGTAAGTTGTTCGGGAGTATAATAATAAGCACGTTTGAGTGCTGCTGTTTTGAAAACAGAAGGATTCGGACTATCTTGGAAGCAAGTTGTTGGTGTTATTCCAAGGTTCGTAGAAAATGCTTTTAACACATTTCCTACGAACTGTGGTGTTGTGTTGAATATGATTTAGTTTTGTTTGTAAAAAGTAAGAAGAAGGTATTTGACTGTCATGGAAGCAGGTTATTGCTGTATCATCGTCTATGTTATATCATTTTTCGTATTAATTTGTTTGGATTAGGTATTTTGATTTTTTTATTTTATTATTATTTGTTTATTTCAATAAACTACACGGGAGGCGAAAAGATTCCATAGGAAAAACAATCTTCAGGCCTATGTAATCTACGGGTATGCCGTGGTGGGTCTAGGTTCTAAGGAGAGGAAGTACATGGAAAGAAAAGGGTATGAAGTGTGGGTAGGAAGGTAGTGGTCAGTGCGACCAGAAATGACGCACGTATGAATAGGCCACTTGCATCACATTTTTAAAAATTTTTTTAGGCAAATTTTCTAAGACATTCCGTATTTTTTTTATCGTATTTTTGAAACACTGGCGATTTTTTGAAAATTTCAATCCGAAAAATCAGACCATTTTTTATAAACCGGAGAGACGGGACATAATTTTATAGGTGCGAAAAAACAATAATTACATAGCCGAAAATCATTTAAAAAAAAATAACGTTTTCCACAAAGAGGTACAGGAGAATAACGAGGCATACCAAAAATATTACATCTCATAAATAAATTTTTTCTTGATCGTCGTCTACTTGATAAGTCGTTATGAAATCCATGCAAGTGGCCTATTTATCGCCCTACTGCGGTGCGATGGGTAGAGAGAGACCAGGTCTCCCTGAGCTGGCTTTCCCGATCCGGCCGGCTGCAGTCGACAGGCGCGTCCGCCGCCAAGACCTGAACGCATCTCACCCGATGAACCTGGGCATATCTGCTAAATCACAACCGCACTGCACCACTGGGGATGACGGCAGAGGTGTTGGTTATATCCTAAACTAGCTGGTCCCTAGCGTGCGTTGCTATGCCATTTAATAAAGAAATTGTTTCTCCCTGAGTGTCCTTTCCCATTCGTCTCGTTCCCCTTTCGCCTCCCCTTTTTTTCTCCCGTTCCCACTCCGTCACCTCCACCTTCCCTCTCCCCACTCCACTCCCCCCCCTTCCCCCGTCCCGCGAACCCCCCTCCCGAGTTCCCCTACCCCCTCGCAGGTCCCCCTCCCCCCTCCCAGGTCCCCCTCCCCCCTCCCCAGTTCCCCTCCCCCTCCATGGTTCCCCTCCCCCTCCCTGGTTCCCCTCCCCCATCTCTTCCTCCCTCCCGCTTTCCCGAAAGTTTTATAAAAACCTTGTCCTGACAATAACGAACACACAAAAAAAAGAATTATCCAATTTGGTGCACTCGTTCGAAAGTTATGCGCTTAGCAACACATTTAGCGATTCATTTTTATATTATAGATGTAAGTACATTATATACAATCACTAATTCCGTCAAACATCGTTTTCGTGTCATTTAGAGCAGGGTTTCCCTAACTGTGAGGCGCGACGCCCTGGCGCGTCGCGGTATCATCCCAGGGGCGTCGCGTCGTGAGGCAATCTTAATAGCGCCTCCCACACGCACACGCAGAAAAGTAAAGACCGATAGGTCTACAGCGCGGTTCATTGTGAGACTTTTCTGCGCAAGCACATCCTTCTCATTAATACCAAAAAAGAAAAAAGGGTGTGATTGCTTTTTTATCTTTTTTGTTTGCTTTCATTTTCGTTTTTATGTTGTGTTCTTTGTTTTCTAATAAAAAATTATGATACTATTTGGAGTTTTTCTGACAAAATGTTATTAGGCTAGAACTACAATTAATAGGTAAATGTATGGCAAGAATGCCAGCGCGTCGCAAAAATATGGCAACTTCCCAAGGGCGTCACAGTTGAAATAAGTTTGGGAAGCCCTGATTTAGAGAATTAACGCTCTACTTTCAAGTCCATCTGAAAGTGGACATAATTCGTAAGCTGTTTCGGAGTCAAAATGTGAACACACTGCAAGTTTTCCCAAATGAATAATTACAAAAATTATGATTAATCCAACAGCACTAAGCTGTATTGGTGCATTGTAGCCCTTTAAATCATTTTGAAACCCATTAGCGTTAAAAAAATGTTCCACGTTTATCCACACAAAAAAATCAGAGACTAAATGAAATAGTGAATGATTTTCGAATAAAAAAAACATTGAACAATGCGGGCATTCACGCATTGATGAGCTGATTGAAAATTAATTGAAATGTTGGAGTTTTAGAGAGGCTATTATTTAGTGAATACTCTCCATGAATTTCTTTTATCTATTTTAAACGAAATATACATACAATGCACATTGCAAAAATTTCCACTGCTTTTTGCGGGGAGCACAAATAAATGATTGGGGAGCACAAATATTTTATAATTCTGATTCAAAAATGTAATCCTGTCATTGTTACTCGGTGCATTTATGATTGTGATTGGTAAATTTATGTTGGCATTATTATCCTAATGCCGACCGTTTGAAGCATTGCGCTCATATATAAAAAAGTCAGCAATTACGTTCCGATCACGTTACTGTCACAAAGTTCTTTTTTTACATGTGTGCAACTGTTTTACCAGCGCGGCACGGTGGTGTGCAGTATGAATATAAACAAGTCACTATTTTTTACTCATACGCAAACAGCTGGCATTAAAGGGCCTCTCTCATATCTCTCTCATCACTCATGTGTCAATTAAATTAAAACCTAACGAAATAATGAAAACGTAAAAGCGATGGAATGGCAGAACCACTGCAAAGAATCGCGAAAATTTTATAAGATTTTCCGGGACCTCGAAAATCTTATCAACCTTAGGCTGCCTTTACACACGTAAGTTTTTACCGTAAGTCACTCACGTAAACCACTTATGGTAAAAAATTACAAATGTAAACGACACTAAAAGTCACTTACCCTAATTTATAGCAAGGTATAGAAGTCGTTCTTCCGTAAGTTTTTTGACAGGTCTAATAGCGTCCGCGTAAACTTCCAGCCTTCTTACAGCTTATCAAATCACTTTGATAAGTTGGGAGACTTACCTTAAGAAATGGTACTAACTGCGAGATGTCAAAAATTAAAACACACTTTTATTACTATAAAACTAGTATTTTTATTATTTGAACTCAAATCTGATTAGTTTAGGTGGATAATTACCCACCTTATTATCTCCCGAAAACAATATAAAACTAACACTAGATACAACTCAAATTAGCACTACCCACGAAAATAAATTCGAAAGAAACTTTTCTAATTCCAAAAATGGGTGAGATAACTGTTTTTTTAGGAGGAAAAAGGTTTTTTGAAAATGAGTAGGTATCCTTACATTTAACCATCGGTCCAATCGTTTTTAATCTCAATATTTATGTTTATAACATAACGCAAAGTCGGTTGATGTCGTCTATCCGTCATTCGTATAAAATTAAAGAACACCAATTATTTCCGCCGTTAACGGAACAAAAGTACATGTAGAATCGTTTCTCTCAAGCCAACTTCTATTCCAACACTTTATTTGGGCTCTTACGTGTTCGATGACAAAATCTTTAAAGGTAAAAAAACGATGAAAAGAAATTAAGGAAAATTGATAAAAGAAGCCATCTTACCGATAATAAAATTATAAGTGTAGAGGTCGCCGTGAGAACTTGCGTAAGTTAAACTTCTGTGAGTTTAATAGTTTATAATAAGTTGGACGCATATGTTAACGCTCCTGTAAGTAACTGTATGTCTGTAAGTCTGGTGGCGATTGAATTGTTGGTGGCGAGCTGTATTACGAGTATGTTACATTGGTCGCGATTTTACGTCACGTTGGTGGCGAGCAGTATTATGTCACTCACTTATTTCTAGAATTATTATGGCAAAGAGTGAGGGAGAGAGAGAGAGAGAGAGAGAGAGTCCTGACCAGATCCATCCTGATGGACAAGTGTAACGTCAATTTATTTACACGTAGCAAGCAATGGGGTGCAATTAACAGCCTAGCAGAAATAGAGGAGGAGGAAGAGTTTCCGGTCGCAATGGCAACACAACTTCCGCCTACCCATCGAGGAAGGAAACACTCAACCGAACTGCTAGTTACGTCAACTTGTGTTTGAAACATCAATAAATATACAGTTAGATACAAATTTAGAGACTATTATTTGACATTATCCTGTTTAACAAGATAACCAGTGTTACAGTAATTATTATTTATTAACAGAAAAACAAAAAAGTATAAATAAATAAAAAGAAAATACTTTGTTTTACGTCACTTTATTGTTATTTTTTTCCGTCTACCGGTTTCGGTACCTCCGTACCATCATCAGGACTGAATATAAAAAATACTGACAAATACAGGAAAATACACATATATATATATATACAAATTATGAAAGAAAGAGACAATAAATTAGAGTGGGACAGTGCGTCAGTTGTGGGAGGGAAGTGGGGGGAGGGGCGAGTGGGATAACGGGAAACATACTTATAATAGGGCTGAATGTTAAATTTAGTTGATTATTAATGATTTCAGCCTTTGTATTAACTGATTTTTTTTATTTCCAATGTCTCTAAATTATTTAATCTTAAGCCTATCCCATTTTTGTGTAGGACTTTAATACCCGTATCCCGGTTAAAAGTGTAGTCTTTATTAATTAAGTGCTCTGCGAATTCTGAAAACCCTGAACTAGTTAGGCATCTTATGTGTTCCGTTACTCTAGTTTCCACATTGCGTGACGTTTGCCCAATGTAGAACGCTGGACAATCGTTGCAACTAATTTTATAAAGGCCCGAGTGGCTTAGTATGTCCTCTTTGTCCTTGGCATTAATTAAAATTTTTCCTAGGTTGTTATTTGTATAAAATGCCGGTTTAATTTCTGGTGGGACATTGGTGAAAAATTGATGGTGATTGGGTGAAAAATTAAAAAAAAAAGTATAATGTGTAGTACACCTGAACTTATCTAAAATAGCCCAAAAATTGATTACAAATTTTATACTCAGTGTCGAAAACACAAATAAGAGCATTCCATTAGTCACAGACACATTTTCTCAATCAATGGAAAGAAGAGAGAATACTAATATTTTCAGGTTTAATAAAATAAACATGGAGTATTTAATGAAAATTCTTAATGCAATGAAACTAAAATCGTCCACGGATGGAATTACGATAGGCATAATCAAAGATGCACTGCCAGCTATAGGAGACAGATTAGTTGCACTAATAAATGAATCTCTGTTAGAGGGAATTTTTACACAGTCATGGAAAACTTCCATAATAACACCAGTGCCTAAAATAATAAATGCTAAAAATTTTGAAGACTTCAGACCAATAAATGGATTACCTAAATATGAACAATTACTAGAATCGATAGTTAAAGAACAGATAAACAATTTTATTGAAAAAAATAACATTCTTGATAAACAACAATCTGGATTTAGAAACAAATATTTCTGTGAAACAGCACTTAATTATGTCTTAAATGAATGGAAAACAAGTATGGATCAGAAGAAGATCATCATAGCAGTATTCTTAGACTTTAGACGTGCTTTCGAAACGATTGACAGAGAAAGACTAATAATGAAATTGAAGGACATGGGAATTCATGGTAAAGAATTGCAGTGGTTTACTGATTACCTAAAAAACAGAAAACAAAGAACCAAATTTGGAGATGCTATCTCTGAAGAGCAGCAAGTTAACCTTGGAGTTCCTCAAGGATCGGTGTTGGGACCACTACTTTTTATTATATATATCAATGATATAGTGAAGTGCCTAAAGTACTGTTCCATCAAACTGTTTGCTGATGACACACTTTTATATATAATAGCAAATAATATTGAAGATGCATTGTCAAAATTACAAAGTGAACTTCATGAAATATCTAAATGGTTATGCATAAATAAACTCAAATTAAATGTAACTAAAAGTAAATTCATGGTATTAAGGAAAAAACAAAATGGACTTATCACCCTAAATATAGACAATCAAACTATTGAAGAGGTAGAAGAAATTAAATATTTGGGAATCATAATCGATAATAAGTTAAAACTTAACTCTAACTTTGAAATGCTAACTAAAAAAATTACCAAAAAAATTAATTTCTTAAGTAGGATAAAGGGAAAATTAGACATAAAACTAGGAAATTGGTCAATAACAACTGTAGCATCCCATCTGAATTATTGCTCAAGTGTAATCTTTCTGAGCAATAAAACACAAATTAAAAGAATGGAAATAATTCAGAACAGAGGCATGAGATCTATATTGTGCTGTAGCAGGTATACCAGGATAAAAACCATGCAACGCCAACTTAATATTTTAAGTGTGTGGCAAAGATTAGTTTTCAATACCCTAGTTTTTATTTATAAGTTAAAAAATAAAATGTTACCTGTTTATATGTTGAATAATGTTAGAATCAACAGTACAGTTCATTGTTATCCTACGAGAAACTGCAACGATTTTAGGCTTCCTAAAACAAATTTATCGGGAACACAAAATAATATTTATTAAAAAGGTTTTAAAATGTTCAATGAACTCCCTGTAAATGTTAAGGAGGCTAAAAGTGTTGCAGTTTTTCGTGGATTATGTCTTAATGTTGTAAAGTCCAAATTTTAGTCAGTAGGTAGTAAATAATATTGTAGTAGTCATAGAAAAGAAAACATTAGATATAAGATGTCAAATGGCTAAAGATTTTACCAACATTAAAACATTAAAACTTCTGTACACATCACTAGTGAGGAGTCAGGTTGAATATAACTCAACTGTATGGTCTCCTCACTATGACGTGCATTCTCAAACAATAGAAAGAATACAAAAAAAAATCCTAAGCTTTTTAAATTATAAACTAAAAATACCAAAAGAACAATTGAACTGCACTTATCTATTGCAATTATCTAATCTATTAAAGTTGAGTGATAGAAGAAATATTTTTGATCTAGTTTTTTTATTTAAAATCTTACGTAATACAATTGACAGCCCTGAATTCTTGGCGCTCATAAATTTTAATGTGCCGGCGAGAAACACAAGGTCAGTACTACCATTTTACTGTGGTAATACTACGACCAGGGCACAATTCAATATACCACTACACAGAATCCAACACTTGGGCAATATGTATTCGCACATAGATGTATGGAATATGTCACTGACACAATTTAAAAATGAAATAATGAAATCATTTATCCGTGATACAAGTACTCACTAAGGAATTCTTTGGTAAATTTAATAAACTACTCGTTCATCGACAAATTTGCTAAACTATCTCTACCTATCCTATTAATGTAATTAAATGTAATGTCTTAGTAAAATCATTGTAATATGTATTATAATATTATAAACCATCATAACCTGTAGTATTATTCAGTTATATTTAAAAAAAAAATTATTTAATTTTCACTATAATATTAAAATCCAAATTGGAGTTCTGAACCCCTGCAACTTGCAGAGGTACTGGAGGTACCATCGATGTAGCGATTTGCCACTTTGCGAAACTAATACTTACGTTTTAGTAGACATGGTTAATGTTGCAATTTTGTAAACCTCTGATCACCTTACTTTAAAATTTTTGTTATTTGTATTTTTATATCATGTATGTATTTTTTTATCGTAACTTATCGTTATTATATCTTACTGTAATTTAAGTTTTTATTGCTTATATTTCTATTTAACTAATGTACTTTTTTATTTCTATTGTAATTTTATTTATATTATTTCCTTATCATGTTAAAGATGTACTGCCTTTATTTATTTATGTAAAAGCCCTCTGGGCGTATAATAAAACAAATAAATAAATAAATAAATACAATAAAAAAAATAAAAAAAACCCATTGTGTTTTGAATTAGCAACCCACCTATCCAAAATGTTAGTTGTTTTCCACAACGCCCGGCGCCATTGAGGTTTTATTACTACCCGAATATCACGGAAATCTCTCCAATTTTTCATGTATTTAATAGTCAAAGTTTGAATTTATTTATCTTCGTTTCTTCCACTAAAAACAACTCAATTTGGGAGGCGGGAATGGGTACCGCCGCCCCGGGAACCTTTATTGGATAACCAACACCTCTGCCATAGGTCACCCCAAGTGGTTCGCTACGTTTGGTGATTTAGCAGGGGTGCCCGGGTTCATGGGGTGAGGTTTGTCTAGGTCTTGGAGGCGGATGACTAAGACACACTGAACCCCAGATTCCTACCCACCCCTTAAACCCTGTCCTTCCCAGAACTCTCCTCTCCTTCCTTTCCTTAAAAAAACCCTCCACACAGCATCCCCAAAGATGACATAGGCCCTGAGGGAAATTGTTTTCCTCAGGGCCTCCTGTGTGGAGCTCATGTAAAAAAAAAAAAAACATATAGAATATTATGTAATATATTTTTTTACAAAAGACTCGCGAATTCATAAAATATACATACTTTCTGAAAACTATATTATTTTGATAATAAATATTATCTTTTGTCTGTTGAATAAAACATAAAATGTTACGATTGTTAAATAATGAAAGATATAATTTACATGACTGAGAATATGTAATACAATGAGATTGAAAAATAATAATTTAAATAGCTATGATGTATACATAACTACCTTATTATTAAAAAAAAAAACTGTAGCGGAAAAATTTATTATAATAACACAGACAATAGAACAAGTCACAAGGAAAGTCATCAAATGTGACAGAAATAATTTGAGTGATGAATGCTTATCTGGCGGTATATTTTATGTCGCATTATCACGTGTGGATCATCAATAAAATTATTTGCTAGCGGAGTTGTGGATACCTACTCTAAGGTTAAAATGTTTAAAAAACTTTGAACAATTCATAATTTTTTTATGTGAATTTTCACGTTCTGTGAAAGTTCTGTTGGGGCGTGTAAATAGCCCCTGACACGAGGAAATGACTACCCTATGTAAATTAACGAAAATTGAATTCTTCCCTATGTGACACAAAAACAGTTAACCCAGCAATTCCAAAATCCAAAGTGAAAACAAAACAATACTCACTCAGAGAATGCAGCTCATCCACGATGTCCAACACAAAAGACACTTCTTTTCATTAAAAAATATCAAGGCGGTATTCCATAATATTAACAGATGTTTCGCACAGCAAGGAAGTTTCAACAATGAATAAATTTGCATATTAATAATATGTGCCAAAAATCTTGTACAACAATAATTCAATTATTGGGTGAATTATTCGATAATGACTGACTAGGAGAGACATCTCTTGGCTTTGACTCACACTCCCGTCGGAAGTAATTGCCTGATTCACAGAGATAAGGAAATGCATGAATATACTGAATCTCAAGTCACATAGGTAAATTCAATATAATACAAAAACCGTAGATGGCGCCCTCATGGTCTCATAGCATATTTATGGCGCGTATCCAAGTTCTATTCAAGTTCTTTGATTATTTAAGTTTTACGAAGCAACTGGCCTATAAAGATATAACAGAATTTGAATAAAAATTACACAGTACGCGAAAATTAACTTTAAAAATTTGATGAATTGTTCAATTTTTTTAAAGCAACCCGCCTTAAGTATTGCTCTGATAAAAGTCTATCTTTTCAGAAACGGAACGATGCTTGCTTTGTCTTTTGAGTTTTTTTTTGAGGTGAGGAGGTTAGGATAGCCAAATATATCTACACCATGGACATATGAATATATCTCGACCTGCCCTAAGTGATAAAAGCGTATTATTTCCTCCTCCTATTTCGCCGATTCCATGGAGCTAGATCGGCTTACGAGAGCGTCGCTTGAATCTAAAAAATGTGACGTCATAATTCTTGTCCTGACCAGCGCGCTGGTCATATCGCACATTTTACGAACAAAAGTGAGAGCTTGTGCTATACATTATACTCTAATATATGTGAACGTAGCGAATGTGGGCGTTTCTCCAGTGAGCTCTGGTTACAGGGGTAAGTAAATTATCAAACATTTGTAAAAGTGTCTTAACCAAACACGGCAACAAAATATTCCCGTGTGAAAAAGGGCGAGCTTTCCTTTGCCGATTTCGACTAAGCAAATATGATAATAACGTGGCGGGCAATTCGCGCTCCCATGTAAAAAGGTCTATTCATTTAAAAGCAGATTTTGCTTTTAAGAACTAAATGGTTATATTATAATGCGAGATGCATATATACTGTACATAGTTTGGTTTTACCCCTCATCTGTATCTTCTGGTCTATTAAATTTGGATGTCTTTGATCTACACATTTCTATTTCATACCTCCTTCCCTCCCCACTTCCTCTAAACTCGCAAAATACGCCATTAGGGGATGCCATAGTCTCACCGGCTACGGTTAATGGTGCGATATTGAAATAATCTTATATTTTTACCAAAGAGCGAATTATAATAAATATCACAGAAAAATATTCAGAGGAAAATATCGTATACGGTCAAGTGTTCAAAGCTCCGATGTAACTGAAAACAAAATGCGTGGAAAGAAAATAAATTACAGATTTTATTACGAAACTTTTTTTATTTTTTGTTCGACCTCATTTTTCCAATTACCTCCTAATATTAACACTACCTTTATCTTGATTTCGGTGTTTTTTGCTAAAACAACACAGGATACGGTACGAAATTTAATTGAAAATCGCAATTTCCAATTCAGCAGTGAATATTCCGAAACACGGGTTGCATAATCAATTAGTGAACCCACACGCCCTCCGCCCTCTGCCCTCCGCCCGCCGGCTGAGCCAACGAACTCGTAGGTACTCCAAACGAATATTACGTACACGTAAAGGTGGGACAACTTTCCTTAATCACTTGTTTTAAATTAGAAGAATCTTAACCACAAATAAGAAAATCTGGCGTCGTGCAATTTACGAATATTTTTCTATTAAATAATTTATAAGTCAGTTTAGATCCGATGAGAAAATTTTTGAAGTGCAAACTTCTTTGGCACCGTCGTGATTCGAAACTCGATGAAACAGAATCGTACGATACTAAAAAAACAAGACACATACATTTATAGGATTTAGCCTGCGACAGAATGAGATAACAATAAAATATTTATTTTTTTCACGGTTACTCGGTCCAATATAATACAATAAATCCACGGTCCCACGTAATTCTACTTAAGTCTATTGGTATTAAGACGAATCTTAGCAGACGGATATTCAGCGAACCAAGGATAGAATCCAAAAATTCAAAAAAAAATTTTTTTTTGGTAAAATCAGTATCTAATAATCAAACCACTCGAAAATGAACAAGCAAAGAAAACACAAAAGAAAGCGACATCTAGCGACTCCGAAGAAGAAAACACAAATACTAATAAGATGACCAAATGTATAGGAAAAGGTTCACTGGAATTCTACGACAAAAATATGGAAAAAATCATTGATAAAAAAAGTGCTTCATTGTCCCCCCAATCTTGTCTACTTTAGTTTTCTGAAGGTTTCACTTCTGCGGCGTGTGAATTGCAAACTCTATTTTTTGTTTATTTCTTTAACCTGACCAACATTATACGTGGAAAATGTTGCTTGTGAGATAATTGAGGACTTGGCTAGCAGAAAAAATGAACCCACAATGCCTACGTGTGAACCCGATGCATTTGTTCACTCAGCCACTAGCTGGTAATTTGAATTCGCATTTACCATATATTTAAAAAAAAAAAAAATTGCTCAGGGCTTGTCGTCTTAGCTGTATGGAGAGTTTTTTTTAATGAAAGATCTGGGAAGGAAAAGGTATGAGAGGTCAATGTGTACAGGAGTGAGGGATGTTTGAATTCATCCCTCCCACTGCGGTACAAGACGATGGGTCGAGAGTTCAGAAAGGGAAGTGACCTATGGCAAAGGAATGGTTGTACAATGAATAGTTCCATTGTGGCGATACCCGGAACCGCCACTCAAATGAAAAATGGTATAAAAATATTGTCAATGGTTTCATAAGAGAATACAGAATATCATCTACCTAAATGAATTTATATTCGATGATTAAAATTAATGCCGAAATCCACAGTACGAAAATAAAAGACGAAAAATGTTTTGTTTTACCATTTGATTAACGCGAAAGATACAAAAATGAGTTTAATAATATAAAATCACTAACGAAGTTGGATAACAATTGTATTGAAAATACGAGAATAAACTTGTTTTCGTTGTCTTACGCCAAAGAAATGAAAATATCATTAGTTCATTAGATAACTTTCAGAAATTAAAACTTCGCTCAGAATTCACCTTCTGAAATTTCAGTAAACTTTTGTTTACAGAGTTTTTATGAAACTGCTCGTTGGACTATCGCCAACATCTAGTTCGAATCAGCAGACATCGCATCCCGAATTACATTTACTCTGAACTCTGAACCAAAGGGGTTGGTTTGCGTTTGTTTTGATTTTTATTATGTTTCATAATTACTGATCATAAGTCATCGAGCTCAGGTTTCTTAATGAGGTTTTTTTTTAATATAGTAACGAATTTTTCCTCGTAATGACATTAATGTAACACAAATTCAGACAATTAAATATAGCCATCGGATGGTGATAGTAAAAAGGTCAAATGAGCCGCAGTACTGGTGAGTTAGAAACATGAAAGGGTATTGTTTTAAGCCCTAGCTTGTAAGAGGATTACGATAGAATCCTAAAATAAATAAATAAATCAGAATGTGTAATTCACACGCGGTAGAAGTAAAACTAGAAAATCGCTAGATGTCGCTTTCTTTTCTTTTGCTTGTTTTTTTTAAATGGTTTGAAGATTGGAAATTGATTTCATAAATTTTTTTTTTTTTTTTGGATTTCGTAGGATTCGAACCCCTGTTCGCTTAATCTCTGTCTCTCTGGCCGCTGAGACTTGTAAAGCACCTTGCCTACTACGCTATGGAAGACACGCGCCGAGGTGCGAATATACCGCATTATATTAGAACCAAGTATTTGTGTAGAACTGAGTTGTGACGCATTTCCGTTTCACACGCCTAACGGCGCAAAAGAAGTCTCATTTCAAAAAATTCGAGTGCAGTTTACATGCGGTAGAAGCGAAACATTAGCAAAACAAACTCAACCAATACTTGAAAAGTGAGGTCATAATCAAAGCGACCAATGAGCGCATAGCGTAATTTCCGTTTCATATCTCAACCAATCCTTTAAAAGTGACATAATCAAAGCGGTCAATGAGCGCAGTCGTTTCAGATTCATCCGAAATCTAAACACAGCGGGGCTATCGATGTTTCACTTAAAAAATAAGGATAGCGAAGTTTTAAGTAGGTATGCAGAATTGTTACAATAAATTAATAGGAATAATAATAATTATAATTAGTAATTTAATTTACTAGTACATAGGTATAAATGAATTGCTCAGAATTCGGTAAAATCATAAAATATCTAATATTGAAATATCAACGTACACAACTTAAAAATTGTAACTAAGATTTGCTCCCCTTTCTTTTATGAGTATTGGCAGTCTCTCGTGAAACATTAGTATCATCCTAAATCTATTACGATTTAGTACATCTTTCTATCTGTCTATACGTATAAAAATCTATTGCTGTTCGTTTGTCTCGCTTAAACTCGAGAATGGCTGGGCCGATTTAGCTGATTTTGGTTTGAAAATGTTTGTCGTAGTCCAGGGAAGGTTTAAACGGTGAGAAAACACGGAAAAATTGCGGGGAAGATAGTAAAAACAACAATTTCATTTTCCGTACAAACAGTTCTACCTCCTTTCCTGTCAATCATTTGATGTTCGCCCCTTCGGTACGGTAGACTCGGTCCACTCGAATTGAAGCACATATTAAATTAAGGGTTTTCAATCGACAACATTTATCCACATTACTCTGATTATATATGGCGTATTTAAATTTTAATATTTTGATGGTTGTCATTGTTGGTTCGTTCAGAATAACAAAATTGCAAACGTCAGAAGAAAAGCAAACAAATTATTGCCTTATAAACGATGTTTTTTTTGAGTTAGGCAATTCACCCTAAAAAGAGTGCTTCGTTGGCGTCGTAGTTAATATATATCTCTAAAAATGAATCGCCGAAATGTATGTATGCGCATAACTTCCGAACGGCTGCACCAAATTGGATAATTCCTTTTTTTGTTCGTTATTTTGTATAAAACTACTATTGAGCTCTGGCATTATGAAATTTGTATAAAAAATGTAATAGGTGGCACGCGAGTTTGCTTGAAAACTGAATGTATCGGGAATGAATGTATGGAATGCAGGAGGGGGAAGGGAAACTCGGGAGGGCGGAGAACTCGGGAAGGGGATCCGCGGGAGGGGGAAACGAATACGGGAGTGGGGAGGGGAACTCGGGAGGGGGGTTTGCGGGACGGGGGAAGGGGGGGGAGTAGAGTGAGAAGAGGGAAGGTGGAGGAGGAGGAGTGGGAACGCGAGAGGGGAAGGGGACGCGGGGGAGGAAGGAGAGGAGGAAGGTGAACGGGACGAATGGGAAAGGACGCGCAGGAAGAAACAATTTCTTTATTAAATGGAATTATCAACGCATGCCGGGTACCAGCTAGTTATTTATATATCTGTATTAACTGAAGTTCCGGCCCTGCCCGGATTTAGAAATTTTAGATTTTAGAAATCCAATGTAAACAGTAATTTTCCACTTTATCTTTTTGATGTTTTTATAAGTGTGCAAAATTTCATCGAGAAGTATTAAAATTCTTCTTTAAGGAATGGGAAAAGATGATGGGGTAGTTTTTAAAGATCTTAAGTAGATAATCACCTTTCTCTTGTTGAAGGTAGAGTGTACAAGATTTCATCGATCTCAGAATAAAATTGTAAATTTGCATCGAAAAAAAAAACAACGCCGCTCGCCACAGACACCCTGTTTTAGATAGATGGACAATAGTTTTGCCGGTTTCGCTCGTAAATTGTATTTTTAGATAATATTATATTAACTTCGTATTTTCTTTCATTTTAGTGAAAATGCTGAATATTTGGTTGCGGACATACGTTCACCGTTTATCCCATTTACGACTGTTGTTTTAAGTGTCTAAGAAAGAGTTGCAGCATTATATGTTTTAAGAACAAAATCAAAACCATCAGCGAATTAAAATTTAACGTTTTTGAATAAAGGAATTTACTCACACTGTAATATTATCCTTGTAACTTATATACTATACTTTCAAAATTATCATCACGGCAAGCAGTATTGGTAGGGGTCTACGGAGACTTAACGGTTCGATGTTTGAGGGAGATACAAGAAAATGATGGCTTTTTCCTTTTGAGGAAACAGACCTGCGTACATTGTGGATCTCATCTTTTGAAAGAGCTGTAGCATTATTGTGTAAAGGAACGTCTGTTTATTTCGTTTATTTACCGTCACGATACCGTAACCGTGAAACGTCACCATAATTACAAAAGCGCACGATGGGAAACGTTATGACTAATGACTAACACCACGCATCGTCCTTGCATACCCACAGCTTCGGCATAAATTAACCTGCATAGGAGTTCGCTACACATTAAACATGGTATGAAATTAGCACGGGTACTATTCGGAAGACCGCAAATGCACCTGCATGCAGTCTAAGGATGCACATTACTTGCAACTACTGTTAACGAACTATTTCACCATTGGCTGCAGGTGAAACCGAACCGCATTAGATCTTGAATACTTATTACGAATTTGCATTCAAATTAACTTGAAAATTAATAAATTCGATTACTTTTCTTCGGTTTAATCCGTTTGATGAATTCATGGTTATTATTACCTTGATTTTATTTATAATGAATCTGCTACAGATTAGATTTACGTTGTTTATAATTATTAGGAACTGACTGGGTACCCGGCTTCGCCCAGGGAATTGATAGGAGATTCAACTGACTGGCGAATTTGCCTACAAATTAACTTGAAAATTAATAAATTAGATTTTTTTTCTTCGGTTTAAACCATCTGATGAATTCATAGTTATTACTACTGTGATTTCGTCGAAAACTTTGGTTTCATAAATGTGTATATTTCAAAATTATTTTGTGGTTAACTTTTAGATTTGAATATTAAGCGTGGGAGTTTTTTCTTTCTAACGCCATTTAGATCATATTTCAAACCATGATGGCATGGAACACAACGATTTCTATGAGACCTATACGAGTTGTTCCGAAAACCGAACAAATTAGCCTCAAGGGTTAACAAATTAAAGGAAGTTAAATAGTGAGAGATAATCAGAATTCAAAAATTGCTTGAAATTGCTTTATAATTGTTTAGTGATGTTAATAGAACTACTTTCTTTAGACCATAGGTTCCCAACCTTTTTTTGCCCACCGCCCACTTGGAGAATATTTTTTTTTCTAGCGCCCCCCAACTCGTAAATCTGAAACAGCAATTGTCGTCACGATTATATTTACCACAACGGGGGCGGGGCGGGGGGGGGGGGGGGAGATAGGATGGGGCAAGATGCGTTTTTTAAATTTTTTTTGCATATTTTATTTGGTGACCGGCCAACTCAGAAGCACCTCATAAAGGTCATTAAAGAGTGATGATAAAAAATAATTGGTTAAGTTAGGGTTTAAAATTATTTTTTCATAGCTTTTAATGACCTTTCTGAGGTGTTTCTGAGATGGTTTAATTGTGAGTTGCCATGGAACCGTTCTGAATTATTTTCATTTTTTTACTTGGGTTTTATTGCTCAGAAAGATTACACTTGGTGTTAGTTTTAATTTGTTATAGATTATGATTCCTGAGTATTTAATTTCTTCAATATTTTGATTTTCTATATTTAGGGTAGTAATTTCGTTGAATTTTTTCTCTAATACCATGAATTTACTTTTATTTACATATATTTTCAGTTTATTCGAAGAAAAAAAAACTTAAATATATAATATGGAAGTATTCTTTAAAAAAAAAGCTTTTTTGACAATGCATCTTCGATATTATTTGATATAATATATAAAAGTATGTCATCACCAAAAGTTTGATTGAATAGTACTTTAGGCACTTCACTATATCATTAATATATATACTTAATAAATAGGAGCGGTCCCAACACAGATCCTTGAGGAACTCCGAGGTTTACTTGTTGTTCTTCAGATATAGAATCTCCAATTTTGTTTCTTTGTTTTCTATTTTTAATTTTATTATTAGTGTTTCTCTGTCTATCGTTTCAAAAACACGTCTAAAATCCAAGAACACTACTATTCTTCTGATCCATACTGGTTTTCCATTATGAATATTATTTGTTTCTAAACCCTGCTGTTTTACAAGAATGTTATTTTTTTTTCAATAAATTTTCTCATCTGTTCTTTAACATGGATTCTAGTATTTGTTCATATTTAGATTATCCATTTATTTTTCTGAGGTCTTCGAAATTTTTAGTATTTATTATTTTGGGTACTGGTGTTATTATGGAAGTTTTCCACGACTGCGGAAAAATTCTCTTAAACACAGATTAATTTATTAGTGCAACTACTTAAATTTAATTATGCCTATATAAATTCCAGACGTCGATGATTTTTGCGTCATCGTAATAAAATTTTTCATTAAATACTCACTGTTACCTGAAAATATTATTATTCTCTCTTCTTTCCGATGATTGAGAAGAAGTATCTGTGAATAATGAAATACTCTTAATTATGTTTTCGACACTTAGTATTAAATTTGGCTATTTTAGTTTTATCATCTTCGACTCCATCGGGAACCGAACTTCCTTAATAATTTCTTTAAGTGTAGTCCACATTTTTCTTGAATCTCTTTGAGAGGTAATAATTTTTAGCCTAGAATACGAATTTTTGGTATGTTTTATTTCTGTACCTATACATGTTTCTAAGTTTCTTACAGGTTTCCCACCTTTCTTCTGGAAATTGTATTTTACAGGCTTTATAAGCTGTATCCCTTTGTTTTTTTTAGAAGATGTAGGGATTTCGTAGGTATACTATTTATTTGTATCTTTTAATATACTACTAGCTGGTTCCCGGCATGCGTTGATATACCATTTTTAAAGAAATAAATTGTTTCTCTGTTAGCCTCCCGCATTTCCTTCCCCTCACGCGTTCCCTTTCCACCTTCCCTGCCTACCCCCTCCCCTCTTCGACTTCCCCATCCCGCCAATCGCCCTACCGCGATCCATATAACAGTCCCAGTACATTCAGTTTTTAAACATTTCGCGTGCCTCCTATCACAATTTTTTTATTTATATATTATTATATATATAAGAACAATCAATAAATTTTGGTACCTAACGTAGGTATCTATTTAAAATATCTAAAATTTAAACGCGCGAACTGTAAAACGTGTGAAGTTAAAATAGTCGTTAAGTTTTCTGAAATTATCCAATTTTCTGTGCAATTTTCTTAAATTTTCTTTCCGTAAGAACCTACTACAAAGTATTAGGAACCTAAAAAAAGTGAAATGAAGGCATGACGAAGGGAAACAGGAATTAATTTTGTATATAAAAACTAGCTCGACCCGGCATGCGTTGCTATGCCATTTAATAAAGAAATTGTTTCTCCCTGAGTGTCCTTTCTCATTCGTCCCGTTCCCCTTCCGCCTCCCCTTCTTCTCCCGCGTCCTCTTCCCCTCTCGCGTTCCCACTCCGTCACCTCCACCTTCCCTCTCCCCACTCCACTCCCCCCCCCCCTTCCTCCGTCCCGCAAACCCTTCTCCCGAGTTCTCCTCCCCCCTCTAAGGTTTTCCCCCCCCTCCCAGGTTCCCCTCCCCCCTCTCACCTTCGCCTTCCACCTTCCCCGCCTTCCCTCTTCCCTTTACCGCTCTCTCGTCCCGCCAACCCTCCTCCCGTGTTCCATATATTCAATCCCAGTACATTCAGTTTTTAAACAGCCCGCGTGCCACCTTTTACAATTTTTATTCAAATTTCCTTTTTTCATGTATATTAAATTTGGTACCTAACATAGGTACCTATTTAAAATATCTAAAATTCTTGATTCGATTCAAACTATTAGAGGAGTACCTACTTTAAATAAATTTATCAACTTAAAGATTTTCAAAAATCGAATTTTATTTAACAATCATTGTTTTGCAAAATGTCATTCTCAAACACGCGTACTGTCAAACGTGCGATAGTCGTAAGGTTAGTAATAGGTTTTCTGAAATTATCCAATTTTCTGCGCAATTTTCTTAATTTTTCTCTCCGTATGAACCATCCTCGTACTTAAAGGAATATTCTAAAAAAAGAATTAGCGAAATCAGTTCAGCTGATCTCGAGATTTGCGCTTAGCAACACATTTAACGATTCATTCTTATATATAAGAATATATTCGTTGTAGGCATTAATTCATTTACTACTGTTTTCAGGTGTCCTATTAGTTCATCGGCTTTTCTGTCTAAATTTCATTGGTTATCGCAGATCCACTTTTTGTTTGGTAATGCCGTACACAATTTATCCTTATTATAGTTATTTTTATTCCTGTATATATATATTATACTTCGTGTTCCCTGAGGCTTCAGACTATTATATCTAATTTTTGTAATAATTGTTTCGTGATCAGATTGATTTTGAATTCTTCCGCAGCATTAACTTCCGCGTAAAAGTCATTTGAAATTACCAAATCAATCATGGTTTTAGAGTTTTTTCATATTCTTGTATAATTTTTGACAAGTTGCTTCCTACCTAGACAATTTATGATGATTTGTAATCTTGTGCTTTTTGTATTGAATATTAAAATCTCCACAGATGATTTTCAAGTCTCTTGTATTTATTTGCTAACGGCACCATTCTTCAAAAAACATCTAAGATTTTGTATTATTTTGATTTGGGGAATGATAAATAGCTGCATAGGTTCCCAGCTTAAAATCCTTCAATAGCCAGTAGGTATCCAGGTATTATTTTTATCTAGTACCGCATTTGTTGTGACTTTGTAAGAGATATTGTTTACACACTCACACACATACACTACAGAATTAATGTGATAACTCCACCTGTATGCCTGCTAAATGAGTCGCATCTAACTGTCGAATAGCCCTGAAATGTTGTTTCATTTTGGTTAATTTCTTCGGTAATACAGGTTTCGCTCATCATCACCATGTGCAGTCCGTATATTCTTTTAGCATGTCTTCGACTTCTTCGATATGTGCTAGTAAACTAGCTATGGGTTTCTCTGGGTCTCCTACCGCCCCCCTGAACGCCTGAAACGCCCCCCAATTTTCTCTTTGCCTTCTACCGCCCCCCTGAAGGTCTAAAACGCCCCCAAGGGGGCGTTATCGCCCACGTTGGGAACCTATGCTTTAGACCTACGTAATTTTTGTTTCAATGTCGTTTTTTTATGTTAATGCGATTTTATAGCCTGTGTGGAGTGTGTGTTCTGCACACCTATAATTATGTAGTACTAGCGTTGTATATGTGTTGTGTATATAAACCTTGTGTTATGAATAATTTGTACCAGTCTGAAGATGGCCTAAACAGGCTGAAATCGGTTACGGTCAAATAAATTAAAGTGGAAATAAGTTTAATGTTTGTTTTATTATATTATGGTCTTATTAAAATATTAACACAATACATTTTATTTAACATAATATAAACTTTTTAACGTATTGGTGACCTTCAAATGAAAAAAAAATTGATTAGAACAATTCTTTTTATAATTCAATTATTTTATATTCATCAATGTAATACATCATTAAAGAAGATGACAACGCTAATAATCTTTACGAAAATATGAAAGAGAACAAGACAAAGAAAAATAAAAAGATATCAGTCGTAAATGGGACTCGGACCCAAAACCTTTCGTCATACCGGGTTAAACATCAGCAACATCTTACCAATAAGGGAGGCGGGAATGGGTACCGCCGCCCCGGGAACCTTTATTGGATAACCAACACCTCTGCCATAGGTCACCCCAAGTGGTTCGCTACGTTTGGTGATTTAGCAGGGGTGCCCGGGTTCATGGGGTGAGGTTTGTCTAGGTCTTGGAGGCGGATGACTAAGACACACTGAACCCCAGATTCCTACCCACCCCTTAAACCCTTTCCTTCCCAGAACTCTCCTCTCCTTCCTTTCCTTAAAAAAACCCTCCACACAGCATCCCCAAAGATGACATAGGCCCTGAGGGAAATTGTTTTCCTCAGGGCCTCCTGTGTGGAGCTCACGTAAAAAAAATAAAAAAATACGGCCATTGCCACTTCTTATTTATGGAAAAATTAGTCAGATAATATTGTTAATTATAAAATTTCAAATACGAGATTGACAAATATGACGGTCAAATAAGATTGAAGGGAATAAACCTTAGAAAATCATAAGAGAATTGTCCTAATATATTTTTTTCTGTTAGAAGGTCACCTAATGTTAAATATATTTATATTAATAATGAAATTTATGCTCAATGAAAAAATAAAAACTATTGGTACATTACATTTATTCAAGAAAATGGTCAAAATATGTATAATAACTGAGAGTGATGGTTTTGGATTACCCATGTTGTCGCTTGTATCATAAATCATTCTGGAATTCAGCTATATTTCATACAATCCATATTTAATAACTTAACTTATATATTATTATGTACTTTTTAATTTGCTTATTGTTATAGTATCTAATTTGCTTATTGTTATGTTATCTTTAATTTGCTAATTGTTATATTTTTTTGAAGGTTTATAATTATATTTTTATTTAGTTCATATGTATGTTTTTTGTTTAAATTACAATGTAAAACTGCATATCTCGATACAGAAATGCCCTAGTGAGATATGCAGCTTATGTTTCTCATGTACTTCTTATTTTTTTCAATAAATAAATAAATAAATAAATATGACGGTCAAATAAGATTGATGGGAATAACCTTAGAAAATTACAAGAGTATTGTCCTAATATATTTTTTCTGTTAGAAGATCACCTAATGTTAAAAATATTTTTATTATGTTAAATTATATGTATGGTGTTAATATTTTAATTTCGTCTTTCATTTTGTTGTATTTATTAAAATAAAAAAATATATTAAAACTTATTTCCACTCTAATTTATTTGACCGTAATCGGTTTTCAGCCTATTAAGGCCATCTTCAGACTGGAACAAATTAGTCATAACTCACGGTTTATATACACAACATAAGAGGGAGGGGGAAATTGTTTTCATATTTTCGTTTAGAATATTAGAGTAATCTTCTTCTTGAATAAAAACATTTTGCTAAAACATGAAATTCCTTAGCCAGAAAAATCACCTTATACTTATAATAAATTTATAAAGATAGATATGTACGTTAAATAATGTACGTAAGTATATTACCATGTAACTTGGCTAAAAATGGATGATCCAGTTTAGGAGGGGAAATTTTAAAATGGAAGTCTGAAATAGAATATTCCCATAGTTTGTCACCATGTTTATTGGGCTACGTGATCACATTAGAGAAAGGGATAGAATGGAGGGAAAATGGAGAGAGAACGAGAAAGGCACAAGTACTTTGATATTATTAACCACAATATACTTCGAGGTTAACAACACACACATCTTTGGCTGTTAAGGAATTCTGAATGGAACAAAAATGCTTTTTTTAAGTTTCCTCAATACTTACGTAATTTATTGAAACGTTTTGTTATGCAGATGAAAAGGATCGAAATGCTTGTTAGCCGATTGTTCTCAATTAAATCGGAAAAATCTCATTATTTTTCACAAAAGACACACGCGTAATTGCCAATTTACGAATCAAAATACCGGCTTACTTGTATAAAGGAGCATTAAATACACGTTTGTCGTTGGATGTTGGAATGGCTCGCAGTTAAAAAATCATTTTTGAAAATTCAGATCCGACCGGAAATAAAAAGCGGACGTCCGTCGAAAGCATAAAACATTGCACCGACCAGTGGCGCGGCGGAAAGCGGAGCAAATGGCCTAAAGATGAAGAGAAATGTGTAAAAAATGGCAGCGGGGCGCAAATGCGACATAAACGCTTCCGGGGCAGGAAAAGCCGGCGCTCCTATCAATCATGATAATATTTAGGGGCTTATGAAATATTAATGTCACCGCAGTCACGTGACCGCGCCAGTCACCAATCAGCGCCGGAGATTTATTCTCCCGCAGTCGGCAAACATTTCTAAAGTAGAATTTCTAACGGAAAGTTATAGAATACACAATAAACCGGGTGTTCCGAGATTCCCGGCGAACACTTATTATTATCATTCCTTGGAAAGGACGCCACGTTGAAATATTTGCCGGTGCTCACGTCACGTTTTAAAGTATTAAACATTCCTGGAATATTTTGAGCGCGATCAATAGGTGAGGTCGGACCGGAGTTATGTTGTTTGTACAGAACGGCCAAAACCTTAGAGAATTTGCATTACAAAGCTACTAATTATTTCACCTACGTGCAAAATTGCTGCGAAATGCCCATATGTTACAAACGAGTAAAAGCTACAAGGACACATTACTTTGAATATTTAGTAAATTATTTAAATATGTTTATTCTAAAAAATTTCTCTGTTATTATAACATTCTATAACTTAAAAGCTCATATTCCGTTTTTTAGAATAGAAACAGTAGTCTAGTAACACATAATAGTGTCCAACCTAAAAAGTTAAAAACCCTCTCCGCAGGTTTTTGCTGCTAGGCCCTGTGGGCGGCTTTTAGTTAGGCTTCGCCCAGTTTGAGTGTAGGTAACCATTTTATAAGTCCGACAAGAACTGGTTCCGAAAATAGCCAGTTCCTCGGATCCCCTGTCATCCAGTGACAGCTAGTCACCGAGTTAAAGTAACCGTGTCAGGCAATGACGCCGTATGTAATCTCTCCATAACCGGAAAGATACTTAAATCCTATAAATACGTAGTACTTATACCTAGGGAAGAAACGTCCACATGCGAGCTGCTGAAGTAAGTGGCGACATCTTGTGTCGAATTCTTGAATTCTAAACCGAATTATAACAGTAGCTTTGTGTGTTATTCTGTTATTCTGTTGTTATATTCCATGTACACGTCGTACACAGATGTTATTTGCGGCGCATATGGCGTAGCGTCCGACATGCACTCGTAGCTGGGTTAACCACGAAGACGCTACGGTATTAATAACGTTCGATACCTAAATACTAGCTTTTATCAAATCATCATCATCATCACTATTGGCTCTACAACCCCTGGTGGGTCTTGGCCTCCTCAAGAGTCTTCCTCCACTCATCTCGGTTTTGTGCCAGCTCTCTCCAGTTTGGAAGCTCCAAGATAGATATGTCTTTGAGGACGTTGTCGCTCCATCTTAGTCTTGGCCTTCCCAGGCTCCTTCGCCCTATTGGTCTTGAGTTCAGCAGGGACTTTGGTGCTTGATGCTCGGTCATTCTCTCCACATGACCCAGCCACCGAAGTCTTCCCAATTTTATAAATTTTGCGACGTTTAGCTCCTTAAACAAAGTATAGAGCTCATTGTTATAGCGTCTGCGCCAAAATTCATTTTCTAGAACCGGTCCGAAGATGCGCCTCAAAATTTTTCTTTCAAAAACGTCCAGTGCTTGCTCATTCCTCTTAGTTAGTACCCAAGTCTCAGCTGCGTACGTAAGTACTGGTCTGATAAGTGTTTTGTACACTAATATCTTCGTGTTTCTGGACAGCAGTCTGGACTTTAATTGGTTTTGTAGGCGGAAATAACAGCAATTTGCATTCACTAAGCGCATCTGGATCTCCTCTGTGGTATTATTGTCGTTTGTTATCAGGGAGCCTAGGTATGTGAATCTTGGTACCATGCTTTTATCAAATACACTTTGTTAAATGTACATTTTTTTATTATTATTGTAATGTGAACCATCTGTGTACCACCTGTGTACCACTGTGTAATCTCATGTATCATTGGAATGTAAAAGCTATTTTATGGTGTTTAAATAAATAAATAAATAAAACGCTAGAACTTGAAGCTTTATTACTGTTTTTCTGTGACTCGGGTTTTATTAAATAACAAGTCCAGATTAATCAGATTAATATGTATTCTTAATATGGCGATACACGATTGAACATTTGACCTGTTGTCTTGCCAGCTGTCGGTAAGAGAGAGATCCTCCGACCGGAATCCCACAATAGACAATGCAACGGCATAGACAGTACAATACTATAATAGACAATGTAACATCTTCCTTTTTTTTTTTTTTTAAGACATATTATTCATGACATTTAATTTAACACTGTAAAAAGAAAAATAATACAACTTACATAACTTATAGACATAAAAATTTTTCAATCAAATTCAGAAAATGTAAACCTTTTTGGTTTATTTATTTGTCTTCCAGACTTTGTTTGGTGTCGGATGCCTGTATCACTTGTCGCAGACACCGGGACCAAATTTTTATCTGGAGCATTGGACGAAGTTGGTAGTTGTTCGATGTCATCATCGCCATTTTGTGTTAAAATACTTTCATAGGGTTTTACATTATATCTTAAATTATTTTGACTTAATCTAGATTTATCTAACATGAGATGTTTCCTATTTCTGCGGTATGTTGCACCATCTAAAGTTTTAATTACATATGAACGCGGGCAGTTAGTTAATAATTCAACAACAGTTGCTGGAATCCAATGACTTTGAGGAGTCTTTTTGAATAAAATTGGATCACCAGTTTTCAATGGTGGTAACTCCTTCGTATGAGAGTTGTAAGATTTTTCCATTTTATTTTGATTTTTCCTCATCCCCTGTTGGTATTTTTGGAAACTAACTGTTCTAGGTTTTAATTGACTTGACTTAATTGGAATATTTACTCTAAGTTGTCTTGACATAAGAAGTTGTGACGGTGACGGTAAATTATCTTTTGGAGTATTTCGATAATGTAACAATGCAATATATATATCAGTTTTTGATTCGTGACATTTTTTTAATATATTCTTTACAATTTTAACTCCACTTTCAGCTTGACCGTTGCTCTGCGGAAAGTTAGGACTAGTTGTAATATGTTCTATGTCCCACTCATATATGAAATTTTTAAATATAGCTGAAGTGAATGGAGGACCATTATCGCTGACAAGTTGTAATGGTATCCCATGACGAGCAAATATCGCTTTTAAATGCGTGACGACAAGGTTAGCTGTATAACCTGAATGTAAAGAGACTATTTCTATATATTTAGAATAATAATCCATGACGACTAAATAAATGGTATTATTAAATTGAAGCAAATCTACACCTACCCTTTCCCAAGGAAATGAAGCTATAGAATATGGAATAAGTGGTTCCTTTCTATTGTTTGGTTTAAATTTATTGCAAATATTACATTGATCCACTTTATTTTGAATATCCGAATTCATATTTGGCCAGTATATTATGTTTCTAGCCAAATATTTTGATTTTGATATGCCTTGGTGACTTTCATGTATTTTGTTAAGCATGACAGGACGTAATATATTTGGGATGACAAGACTAGAACCTTTGAAAACTAAGTCATTGACGACATGAATTTCACCTTGCATGTTCCAGTAAGGTTTAGTTGACGGTTCACATTTATTTTTTGTTGCGGGCCAGCCATTTACATAATATTTCTTTAAAATTCCTAAAGTAAAATCTTGTTCTGTAGCTACTTTTATTTCCTGTAATTTATTGTCGGAAACTGCTAGACTCGAAATCAGTAAATTAACATGTACCTGCAGTTCTTTTTCTACTTCCGTTATCTCTGTCTCTGGCAAGGGTGCACGAGATAACGCGTCTGCTACATACATATATTTGCCTGGTACATAGGCGACATTGAGGTTGTATTTTTGTAACGACATCATCATTCGTTGTAATCGTATTTTTACATCCGAAAGTGATTTTTTAAAGAGACTGACTAACGGTTTATGATCCGTTTCAACCTGCACAAGCTGTCCGTACAAGTATTGGTGAAATTTTTGGCAACCAAAAAGAATCGCATATAATTCTTTTTCAATCTGCGCGTAATTCTGCTGACATTGCGTAAGCGATTTAGAACCAAAAGCTAACGGTTTATTTTCTTGCATAATTACCGCTCCGACCGCTGACTGGCTAGCATCAACTGACAGAACTATCGGCTTGTTCATGTCATAGTGAGCTAAGACTGGCGCAGTACAAATAATATTTTGTAGACGTTTGAATGCTAGATCATGGTTCGCATCCCATGACCAGACCGAATCCTTTTTTAAAAGGTTCCTAAAAATTTCTGATTCTATCGATAAATTTTTTATAAAAGAGCCTAGATAATTGACCATTCCTAAGAATCTTTGTAAATCTTTGACACAACTAGGTTTAGGCATTTCTTTAATGGCTTTAATTTTGGCATTATCTGGCTTGATTCCTTTATTATTAAAAATGTGACCTAAAAATTTTATTTCTGACTGACTAAAATGACATTTATCAACGTTAAATTTTAAATTGACTTCTCTAGCACGCTGAAAAACTTTTTCTAGACGTTGATTGTGAATTTCCTCATTTTCTCCAAAAACAAGAAAATCATCGACAAATATTAGGACTCCTTCTATGTCTGAAAATATTTCTGTCATGACCCTAAAAAATATTTCTGGTGCTGAGTTTATACCATATGGCAAACGTAAAAATTGATATCTCCCAAATGGAGTTTGGAAAGTACAAAGATCTATGCTTTCTTCATCTAATTTCAGCATCCAAAAACCTGAATTTGCATCTAAATTAGAAAAAACATTGGCTCCGTTCAGTTTGTATCTGAGTTCTTCTAATGTAGGAAATTGAAAATGGGAGCGTTTAATAGCTTGATTTAAATTTCTAGGATCTAAACAAATTCTTAAACTTTTATTAGGTTTTTCAACAATTACCATTGAATTGACCCATGACGTTGGTTTTGTGACCTTTCGAACAACCATCAACTCCTCCATGCGGTCCAGTTCCTCCTTTAGACGTGTGTGTAGTTTGAACGGGACGCGTCTGCTGGCGTTGATTTTAGGCATCGCGTTTTGGTCGACGGTGATGTGACATTTGTGAGGCAGGCATCCAAGGCCCTGAAAAACATCATTATACACTTTTAGCATATTTTTTACATAATTATTATTGACATTGGCAGTGGTACATACTCTTTGTATTAGACACAGATCTTGACATGTTTGGAGACCTATTATTGTATGACAGTTCATGGGTGTTATTACAAAATCTATATTTGAAATTTCATTTTCATTATATTGACAAGATAAAATACAATGTCCTTTTACAGGAATATTATTACCAGAAAATGACTCTAATTTTTGACAGTAATTATTGATATTATTATCGGATATTTTTAAATTCTTAAAAGTATTATAAGACATGACATTCACCATTGCTCCAGTATCAAGAATACAAGTGACATTTTTATTGTTAATTTTTAAATTAAAATTCCACACTGACAGTAGAGAATTGACATTTTGTTTTCTATTGTTTTGTGACATTTTGACTGATTCTATATTATAAACTTCATTAGAATATTTATTTTTATTTGTCTGACTGACATGTGAGACGACTGATTTATTTTTAAAACAATAACGACTGAAGTGACCTATTTTATGACAAGTGTTACACTTAACTTTCGTCGCTGGACATGAATGACGGTGTATCTGACCACATCTTTGACATATTTTGTTGCTGGGGGACGTATTTCTCCTCTGCGACTGTGACCTGACGTGTGGTTGACTGTGGTACTGCTCTCTGCCCCTTGGCGACTGACTGCTCGGCTGACGATGGAGAGATGGACTTGAAGGCCTCCCTCGCCTTTCGAAGTGATGACTGCTGGTTGCGACGGCATGTACTTCAGCACTCAATAGTACGGCATCCTTCTGTGAAATCACCATAGTCTTCGCGATATCTACGGCTTGGTCCAGAGTTATTTTATCCGTTTGTAATAATTTTTCTTTAATGCTATTGTGTCTTGAATGCATGTTCGAAATAAATATATTTAATACCAATGACGAGCGTAAATTGCCAAATTCACAGTTGTGACTTTTATTATTTAATTCCGCTATGAAGTCTTCCATGGACATGTGTTCACTCTGTTTCGTATTAAAGAAAATGTGTCTTTCCATTGTTAGATTTTTCTTCGGCACACAATGATTATTAAACAGGTCCACAACTTCTTTATACGTGATTGACTTAATATCAACGTTAAACGAATTGTAAATTTGTAACCCAGTTCTTCCCATATTGTACAGTAATTTTGCAATCTTTTTGTGTTCTGCCTCTTGATCTGCTCCTGTAGCCATTAAATATATTTCAAAACTTTGAATCCACGACGTCCATTCTGTAGGTATGAAGGTATTCATTAATTTCGTACCGGAGTTTTCACGTGTTTCCGCCATTATTCGAACGTATTTTCGTCTCCGTTGGCAATCACTATTTTTTGACACTATTATGTAGGTAATTTCGACAAATAGTTATATCACAACACTTCTGACACCATGTTTTTCTGTGACTCGGGTTTTATTAAATAACAAGTCCAGATTAATCAGATTAATATGTATTCTTAATATGGCGATACACGATTGAACATTTGACCTGTTGTCTTGCCAGCTGTCGGTAAGAGAGAGATCCTCCGACCGGAATCCCACAATAGACAATGCAACGGCATAGACAGTACAATACTATAATAGACAATGTAACAATTACAAAATATGAAATTAACTAAGCTCTTATGAGCCGGCGTGAAAATTCAAAATTTGATAAAGATGATGGAGAAGATTACAATAGAATGTGAAGTTCCCTTGTAATCTTCTCTTTCATCTATATTGGTTTGTGAAAGTGACTGTCTGACCCTGCCAGCATGTTTGTTCGTGTTAAAATAAATCTGGATTTAAAGGGTTATAATTCCAAAAGGCGATCGCTCTAACCCACATTAACGAGGATTGATCGTGACACGGTATCGCTGGTAGACGAATAAATATACCCAAACCTTTCGATACAATACATCTCCCCTGATGACGAACGCTGCAAATATAAACGAAAGATTGATTCATGAAGGTAGTAGTTCAACACCGAATATAAATCATTATATCTTTCGTCAGCTACAACCCCCAAATTAATGTCTGATAATGATACATCACGCGAAAGATACTTAAGATTAGGAGATACTTAGGTAAGATTTTAAAAAAATGTGTTGCACGAATTAAGGGAGGAGTCTGGTCCAGCCGAGTGTTTTTTTCGTTTCTCTTCGCGTTTCTTTCAAAGATACGATTTATTTTCGTTCACGAAACTTTTGTTACACGTAAAGGTACATTTCAAAAAGAAAAAACACAATTGAAAATTTGATTTTAATGTCTGTATATATAGAAATAGCGGCCGCAAGCGGTGGGTCCAACCAAATCGGCTGGAATCCTAGAGTCCTTGGAAATCACATGAAACATGAAATAACAAAAAAAAATCGTTGTAGTGTGGCTAAAAAACTGATCGCAAAAATGGCGGACATGAAATGAAAATTAACGAAATAAATCGATCTTAATTTTGTAATAACTTTGATCTGTAATAAAATTTTTTCATAAATTTTTTATATATTTTCTTTAATTTAAACTTTGAATGAAGTGAATCGGACTAAAATTCGATGAGCTACCATTCCGGCCAACTTGAAAAATGTGGTTTTGAGAACAACGCGTTTAAAGCTTTCGCTTTTAACTGCTTGGCGCGCACCGCTTCTAAAGATAAATTCAAGGTCGAATATATAAGGATATAACTTTGGGAATGGATTTTCTACATGTATAGGAAGCTTTTTTTTGCTGAACTCAAGACCAACAGGGCGAAGGAGCCTGGGAAGACCAAGAATAAGATGGAGCTACAACGTCCTCAAAGACATATCTATCTTGGAGCTTCTAAACTGGAGAGAGCTGGCACAAAACCGAGATGAGTGGAGGAAGACTCTTGAGGAGGCCAAGACCAACCAGGGATTGTAGAGCCAATAGTGATGACGATGATAGGAAGCTTTTTAGGTATCAAAAAACACAACCAACACACCTAAAACACAACAACTATAAAAAAATAAATTAATTTAGCAGGTCTACGAGATTCTAGTACAGCTTGTAAGGGTTTTGTTTAATCGTCCTTGAGTAACGCCGGATACAAATACTGGTATTTTATGAAAATGTGTAAAAGTAATGCAGAAATTTAACAATACGCTGAGTGCACATTAATTGAGTGAAATATTCAGAATATCATGAAGCACCTAACAGAGAATTGAAAAACGTAACACTATGACCATTATTGAAACACTATAATTGAATTAATGATAGCTATTTGGACGAATTAAATAACGGAAATTATCTCCATTTGCGACCATCGAATCAATTTCATTTTACACGTATTTCATATTACTGTATATAATTTGTGACAATACTTAATTGGAGATTATTCTCGTTTAAGTACCTACCGGTAACGAACAAAATATTGAATCACATTTATATTTCATCGAGAAGCAAAAAAGTTCACTAAATAATTTTATGATGCATAAAGGGAGGCGTCTACTAATATCTACAGGAATTCCAAAAACTGAACAAATCGGACTAATATCTATGAGAACCAAAGTGAGGACGAATATTTACAGCTCAAACTGATTACTAATATCTATGAGAACCAAAGTAAGGACGAATACCTATAGCTCAAACTGCTGACTAATATCTACGAGAACCAAAGTGAGGACGAATATCTACAGTTCAAACTGCTGACTAATATCTATGAGAACCAAAGTGTGGACGAATAGCTACAGCACTGGCGGAGATTGGGTTAGGTTAGGTTAGGTTAGGTTTAGTTAGGTTAGGTTAGGTTAGGTTAGGTTAGGTTAGGTTAGTTTAGGTTAGTTTAGGTTAGGTTAGGTTAGTTATTACTGCTTTTCCGTACAACCTCTGGCTCAGCTGCCCTCTGTAGATATTAGTCCAACCTACGCTCCATAGATATTAATCACCACTGGGGCCGTCATAGAGATTCGTCCGACCTTAGCTCTGTAGGTATTAGTCCTCACTCTGAAGTTCATAGATATTAGTCCAACAAATGAGCTGTAGATATTCGTCCGACATACAGGCTGTAGATATTAGTATCTGGTTTCGCATAAAGTAACAACTAATTTAATTGTTTTTTTTTTTTATAAATAACGTCATCATAAACAGCAATATTTGTATAATTTGTTATGCCCAGAAATACGACTTTCATCTATACGCAAAATCTTTGTGACTTATCTACAGGTAGGGAAGTTTTAATTATTAGGATTTACATATTGAAGTTTAAGTTTTCAATCATTCGATAGGTGTCAGCCTATAAAAAAATGGAAAAATAATTGAGGATATTATTGGAAATTCTCAAAATAAATTTAGAAAACGAGATTGATAAAAATGACCAAATTTGATCAGCTCAATAGCTCCATAGCTCATTTGGTAGACCGTTTGTCAGGACTACAGGATCTGGGTTCGAATCTCAACCTTTATTTATTTAAATTTTTATATTTTTACCGTTAATATAATTTTCAATGATTAAATAAAACATCATATAAGTAGTGTGTTTCAAAAAAACATGGTTATATATTTTTTGTTATCACACTGTAAGACAATATTCCTCCCAAAACTTAGTGCAGTAAGGAAGACTATATCCCTTGTCATGGCGTGACTGCTCAAATTTGTCGTGTAATTGGTTCTGAACGATAGATGGCAGCATAATGGTGGTTTTTATAACTTTCAATGGGAATGCATTCTTATAAAGTGTTTTCATTTCGGGGTTCTTTTAATGTCGCGTGACTGGGAGAAATTCCCAAAGGGTTAAACGATGCATGTGCAATGTTGATGTTTTTACAAGACTTTCAGAAACAATGGCAGAACTTGCCTCTGTTTGTAACGTCGCTTTGCGGCCAGAACAAAGTCCCAACGAGTAACACGGGGTTAACAAACGAAAAATGGCTAAATTATGACGATAAAATAACACAGTTCATGAACTGAACTCGGGGATAACGATTATTAAAGGAGAGGGCTAAAATATGAAACACAATTTTCTAATCACTTCTTCTAATAGTGCAAAATTATTTTGTGGTAACATTTTAAATTACAATTTTGTAATTTATCGATGGTTTAGGCTAAGATTTCATGATGATTGGTTAGTAAGGAATCAAAGTAAATCAATACTTACGAGTACTTTGATTTTATATGATTTTAAATTACTTACTTCTTACATTCTTATATACAGGGTGTCCCAAAAGAAAGTTTATATTTAGTGGAACGATTAAAAAAAAGTAAGGGTTCCATCGAAAAAATGTTTATTAAATACTAATATACACAATTTGGGAATTTATTCCTTAAAAATAATATCGTCCAAATGTAAACACTCGCGTTCGCGGCATTAATTTAATCAAATAGTGAAATTTCTTACGACGGCTCGGCAGGTAGGCTTCGTGATGGCTGCCATTTCGTGATGGATATTTTCTTTTAATTACATCAGGGAAGTCAGATTTTTGGCGTATACTTTAGATTTGAGATAACCCCACAGGAAAAAGTCCATAGGAGTTAAGTCAGAACCACGAGGAGGCCAATTTATTTATGTCATCTCTCCTGGAGGTCAATTTGCCAGGGAAAATTTCACGAACTCATGGCAGAGACGTATTGGACGTATGTGATGTTGCTCCGGCGTGCTGGAACCATGTTCTTTGGTTTGAGCCAGTAAGTTTGTAGGGGGCAGCATTAGGTATTTGTGCAAAAAGCTGTGTAACGATGATTTATGCACATTTAAAGCACTTGCGCGCTTCCGAATCGAAAAATTTGAGTCGTCACGAAAAAACTGATAAATACTCCCTACGATTTCTACCGTTCTCGATGACCTTGGTCGTCCGGATTTTGGTTTTGCCAGCGTTGTCTCTTCAAACTTTTTGACCCATTTTCGAATGAGAGGAATGCTTGGCGCATCATTGAATTGACGAAAACTTCAAATATTGCAGAATCTTCTACGCGCTACAGTCGCAGAATCACATTTTTTGTAAAACTCACGCACGCACAACGCGCGGTCGCTCCCGAGAAATGCTTCATAGCGACTAAATTTCCAAGAGTCAGACTACTGATTGACGTACCCCCCGCGCCCCTCGGAAAAGTTGCGTTCACACAGAAAGCAAAACAAATATAAACTTTCTTTTGGGACACCCTGTATTCCTTAATATTATGTCATTTTATGTTCTTTTGTATTCTTTTACAGTCTTTTGTATTCCGTTATATTTCAAACTAGCAGACCCGGCAACACGTTGCTGTGGCTAACGAAACACAACGCCATTACCCAACCTTTATAAAATCCACACCACCCGCTTGCCAGCTGTCCGCTGCCCGCTGCCTGTAAACAATATTTAAATTTATCGGCTTTTCTCTACTATAATAAGCATGTATTATACATATAAACATTCCTCTTCAATCACTCTATCTATTGGTGAAAACCGCATGAAAATCTGTTGCGTAGTTTAAAAGATCTATGCGCACATACATTTTGAGCGACTTCATTTTATACTATGTAATGATAATGATGATGATGATGATGATGATGATGTTTACATATTATTAATTGTTTTTGTGTTTAATTCGTAGAACTCCATTTTAATTTTTAGAAATTTAATTAAAAATAAATTTAATTAAAATTAAAATGTGACCACGCCGACTGTAACGCTACGTACATCGGACAAACAGGTAGGGCATTCTCAACTAGATTCAAAGAACATATAAATTGTTATAAAAATAAAAACACCTCTTCAAAATTCGCCGAACATCTCTTAGTGAGATTTAACGTTCCACTTAAAAATAACCAGCCAAAACCATTACATATTGAACGAAAGGGTCTTAGATTAAATTTAAATTAAAATGTGACCACGCCGACTGTAACGCTACGTACATCGGACAAACAGGTAGGGCATTCTCAACTAGATTCAAAGAACATATAAATTGTTATAAAAATAAAAACACCTCTTCAAAATTCGCCGAACATCTCTTAGTGAGATTTAACGTTCCACTTAAAAATAACCAGCCAAAACCATTACATATTGAACGAAAGGGTCTTAGATTAAATTTAAATTAAAATGTGACCACGCCGACTGTAACGCTACGTACATCGGACAAACAGGTAGGGCATTCTCAACTAGATTCAAAGAACATATAAATTGTTATAAAAATAAAAACACCTCTTCAAAATTCGCCGAACATCTCTTAGTGAGATTTAACGTTCCACTTAAAAATAACCAGCCAAAACCATTACATATTGAACGAAAGGGTCTTAGATTAAATTTGCTTGAACAATTAGAAATCAATAAATGAACGAATGACCCCAACATAACGCTAATTAATAAAGTAAGGAAAATTATTTATTCCCCACTACTTAGTATGTTTACCAAACCTAAGAAATATAATGGACTTAAATGAGCAATAACGTCATTCTAAATCAATTTAGAAAACCCTTACACTTAGTGCAAGGCAAACAAAAGGGAAATACTCCGAATCCCACATTAGCACTCTCTCAATTAGTGTCTCTACAAATTGGTTTAACCGGTAATAAATCAACTTAGACACCTTTAAAAATTGACATTTAAAATCTTATAAATAAGTCGCCCGTATGTGGCTTCACCACAGTTTGAAAATGACCTTACAAGTCGAAACAGCTGTAACTAAAACACTAACCAAAAAACTTGCAGAACTCGATAAAAACATTATCGAATTTAATTTTAATTAAATTTCTAAAAATTAAAAGATGATGTTTATGTTTTATTTTATTTTTATTTAGTAATGCCCAGATGGTTTTTTATATAATTGGCAGAACAACTTTAAAATAAGAGATAATTTTGAAACTTAAGAAATAAATAATAAAAATAAAATTATTTTCGTTATTTATTTTTGGGGTGTTATGCCGTGTTGCGCTACCTCCTTCTTTAGCCAACGTTTCGGACAGCGTTAGCTAAAGAAGGAGATAGCACAACACGGTTTAACACCCCAAAAACAAATAACAAAATGCTTTTGGCCGTGAAAATCTAAAAACATATCCAAAATAAAATTAGATAGAAAATTAGATAAAAGTAATTCAATGTAAAAAGAAAAAAATGATGAAATTATCTTCATTACTTGTATAAGTTGTAAATTAAACTATTTTTTTTAAAGTTCCTTACATAATTAATTATAAGTTACAAAAAAATAGTTCAACCCGATACTCGTTCCTTTTCTAATCACAATAGAAGAGAAAAATGATAAAATGAAAAAAATCAGTGAAAACTTATTATGTAATATATAATGTATTCAAAATTATTATACTCTTTGTAAACTGATTATTTAATCCTACTAATATTATAAACGTGAAAGTTTGTATGGATGTATGTTTGTTACTCTTTCACGCAAAACCTACTGAATGGATTTTAATGAAATTTTACAATAATATAGCTCATACATCATAATAGGCTATAGGCTATAGCTTAAAGCTCTGGTATTATGAAATTTATATACAAAAATTGCAATAGGTGGCACGCGAGCTGTTTGAAAAATGAATGTAACGGGTATGGAGGGGGGGCGAGGGGGGGATAGGATGTGTGGGCAAGGCGGAGGAGGGGAGGGGGGGGAATAGGAGGGGGATGGTGGTGGGGGAGGGTGAGGGGTGACGGGGGATTTGTGGGGGGAGGGAGTGGGGGGAGAGGGCTGAGAGGGGGCGTGGGAGAGGAGGGGGGGATTGGAGTAGGGATAGGGAAGGTGGAGGAGGCGCTGTGGGTACCCCCCTAATACTATGCGAGTGAAGCCGGGGGCAAAAGCTGGTAAAAAATAAAATAAAAAAAGATAAAAAATGCACACAAGTCATTAAAATACAAGAAACAAAAACTGAAGAGTACAGCGATTTGTTGATACCAAATACGTCAACATCACCTATATACTGATGTACTGATTTCCTGTAGTATGAAATCGTTGTATTGGAGAGTGAGCAATTTAGTTTGGCTTATGAATGCTGCAATAGAATATTGTATTTTGTCGTGTTGTATAGGTGTTCGTAAGTTAATGAGAACTTAGAGCTTAGTATTTTGAATAAAAATGTTAAATCATTTAGTTTACTTTTTGTCTTCCAATGTACACATGGTCTGCATACACAATCGACCACCACAACATGGGCGTTTGCCTAGCATGGTGGTTATTAATTAAATAATTAATTATTTTGTGAATAAATAAAAATAAATAAAAAGGGTGATAGTTTTTTAAACTTATTTGATTTTGATTTGTGAACTTATTGTAATCCGTGTTACTATTAAATGATTCATTGGCAAAATGATTATAAAAACTTTTAACCACGGGTTAAAATGACAATGATGAAAAGGGAGAGTTAAAACTTTTATAACACAGTTTTAGAGAGAGTCACGGAAATGAGAGATCTTGGAATTATTTTTGGAAGTTTCGCCAATCATATCCACCAAATTGTAAATAAAGGTATGAAAACACTAGGCTTCGTATTAAGAACAACCAAAAACTTTAATTCCATACAAGCCATTAAATTATTATAATGTATCTCTAGTTAGAAGCCCAATGGAATATAACTCGGTAGTTTGGTCTCCATCTTACAAAATTCACATTAATAGCATTGAGCGGATACAAAAAAAATTCTGCGTTTTATAAATTTTAAATTAAATATTCCATTAGAAGACTTAAAGTATAATTTATTATTAAATATTTTAAAAATGCATACACTAGAAGACAGGCGTAAAATAAACGACTTAACATTTTTATTCAAAATACTTAACTCTAAATTTGACTGTTGCGAACTCCTGCAACTCATAAACTTTCGAACACCGACAGTTACTACACGACAAAATGCACTAATCTACTGTAGCATTCATAAGCGGAACTACATCGCCCACTCTCCGATACAACGATTTCACACTACGGGAAATCAGTTCTTAGGTGATGTTGACATATTTAACATAAACTTGGCGAATTTTGTTGATCTTGTTAAAAACTTATTCCAACACTATTCCTAAACACATATGTATTTTTGTTAACCTATGAAATCGCTGTATTTTTATGACTTGTGTGCTTTTTTATCTATTTTATTTTTATTATTTCTTTATCTGTTTAAAAATCATCTGTCATGAATTAATTGTACTAGCAAACATGTAAAAGCCCTTTGGGCGTTAAATAAATAAATAAAATAAATGTTTATTATTGATTTTTATTTGTTGTAGAGTTCTTCTAGTTAATGTTATTAGCAAGTCAAAGGTAGTTTTGTTTGAACTTATTTGGTATTGATTAGTGAATTTATTGGCATTCGGTTGGAATTTATCGATGCCGAAAGCAAATAACTCAGCAATTGGTGACGTTTTTATCGGTTTTAACCCGGTGATGATTTATTATTAATTGCTTTGTGTTTCAAATAATCAAATCACCTTCCGACCAGAACCAATAGCGGACCGGCCGTTGGACACGCGTCAGTTTGCCCATTGAATTGGTGAGAGTAAATATTATTGCACGATAATATCAGGGGCGTAAATTGCTTTCTTTGTGTAGGATGGAATTTCACTCACAGGAGGCAATTAGCCCGCTTTATTGGTGACCAGGACTGATTTTCAATGCATTAGGAATACGTTTTGCATTTTAACTACGAAGCAGCGAAAACCCTCAAATTTGGAATTTGCACCATTTATTTGGACTAGATTTTTAGGTTAACGCAACAATTTTCATCTACAATTTTTTTAATAATATTTAAATAATAGGTCAAGAGGTTAAGATAATTTTTAAATGCACATTAAATTAATTATTAATTATGAATAATAAAAATACCAAAACGTTTATCAAAAGCTCTCTTTTATGTTATATACCTACCTGGTTATTTCACTTTTATATAAATGGGTATATCTGTAGATGTTATATTAATATCAACTCTGTACTTTAGGACAACTTGTATAATCTTCTGAATATTTATCTTCACTATTTTTGTTAAAATTTTATGTATCTGTTCTTGCAGTGTTAATAAGAAACTAAAAAACGAAACAAAAGTATAATTGCAGAGAAGTAAGTTGTACAGGTTCCTAAAAATAGGAACCTGTACAACTTACTTCTCCGCAATTATACTCTAAACTATAATACCAACTGGACAACCTGTATAATCATATGAATATTTGTTTTCACTCATTTTGTGTCCTTGTTAATATAAGATTGTTTTTTCCAAGTCAACTGCAGGAATTAAAATAAATGTAACTAACTTACCGATTCTTTGTATAGCTTAGATCACCCTTAATGAGTAAAAGCCAAATAAATAAATTTAAATTAATAAAATAATGGTTAGCTGTTGCACTTTGAAAGTTTATTATTTTCTATTGAATAAACAAGGTCAATTATATTGATTTTTGGAAAACTGTCGGCACCTAGATAGATTATAAGCATAATAATAAATAATAATTTGGGGTAGATATTTCTCATGAAAACGCTCCTCAAATATTATATCTATTTGTGGAGCTATAAAATATCTATGTAACGGTTTAAAAACGTCGTATTTTGAAAGCCATTAAAGTTATTTAGAAACAATAACATACGTAACCATAACTGCAGTATTTTGTTTCAAGTGACACAACACAACGGTTGAATTGTTTGATTCAGAATGACTATGGCACCCCAATCAATATTTTTCTAATTATGTTGAAATCACTGAAACCTCCATTATAACATGTTCTTATTTATCATAAATAATGCATACGACAGATAAAATCTCTTGAAGACAATCAATTCTTCAAAGTAACTTGAGGTTTTATGAAAAATCAATTAATTTGAATTTAATTCCAAAAGAGGCACTGCCGAAGGGGTTTATGTCATTGCTTCCTTGTCAGAGCCGAAGCACAAAGCAAAGGTTACACCCATTCAAGAGTTTTAAATTATTAGGTATATGAATGGATATGTCTAAATTGGTAAAAGGCGATTGTGGCATATTCAAAGATGGGTCGGATCGTAATACGGCAGTCAAATCTGAGTTAAGTCCGGCTTAAAGGGTAAACGGCTATGTTTCCATGAATAGAAAATCTATGCATCGTTTATTGATTCAAACGTAATGGCCATTCTGAACCGGACAACTTTCGCAACAATAAAACTCTTCCAAAAGTGTATTTTATATTAAAAAAACACCTATTTTTATGGCCATCGTTCCGGCCTTATTGCTATTTACGTACACTTAAGCCGGCTTAGTTTCCTACGCGATGAGATAGTCCATTGAATTTGCCAGTCTGTCTTCTCGAGATTTCACAACATGAGATTGCTCGGGACGAGATTTTTAGAGTTAGGGTTTTCGGATTGTAACACCAAGCTGTATTTCGAAAGGTTTCTGGAGAAAGATGACTGTTTTGTTTAGTGCATAATTAACTTTACATTATGAGAGGAGACGGTGCGTAAAATTTTCCAATCTATCTTTTGTAAGAATATTTCCATAACATGAGATTTCATGTCGTGTGACAGCTGTTTCATTATTTTCAGAAGGTTATTTGAGAAAGAGTCACCTATTGCGGTGTTTGTTTTAATTATTAATAGAACCTGTATTAGCTACTAGGTACATACTAATACTGGGCTTTACTGGGCGAATACTGTCCTATGTGCAAACTTAACTATGTGAATACTGCACTAGGTGATGGCTATACTAAGTACATGCTGTACTAGGTGCATACTCTAGTAGGTATTAGGAACCGGGTACCCGGTATGTGAGTATTATTCATGAGTGAGCACTTTAATAAATTTACGGAAACAATATAAACTAAAAGGAGGGACGGCGTTATTTCCCAGCGGACTAGTCTGTCACCAAAATTGGGCGCCATTTTATAAGGTGTGTGTTGTGACAAACAAGAACAAAAAATAGAATGGATGGTGTTACTCATAAGTTATTCAAAATTTTATTTGGTAATACACCCGAAAATTTCTTTCGACTGTCTTCTTCTGCTGGTAGTTCCCTCTTCTACCATTAGGATATTCTTCACATTGTGATGTATTGCATTTATCACCAGTGCAAATAAGAAAATATCGTAGCCTACCCCTTTAATTTAAAAAGAAAATACCAATCACTTATAAAACGGACACACTTGCGACATCTATCGGATCAAAGTAAATTGAATTCTTGTTGACAGTAGGGACCTATAAATTAAACAGATTGAGATGAATTTTAATAAAAAACCCACAGATGGTATTAAAAATCGTCACGAGACAGGGAAAGACCCTTTCTTAGGCCCGAAAATAAACAGTTGAAACCAACAGCCAATCAGGTCTAAGCAGAAAGCTATAAATAATTAATGAAACCAATCACAGAATGGAGGGCGTGTTCAGATTTTGAACAAAGAGATGGACTTTGAACTAGGCAATTAATCAGAGATTTATGGGAAAAAATATCGTCATCGACCGAAAGATCAATACACTATAATGTAAACAGGGTCTCACGCCCGGTGCATCAGGTACAATGACCCTAGATTTAAGATATACAATCAGTGCAATGAAGGTGTTGACGACCGCCGTTAACGAACAAATTAATCCATATTATGTTGGAAAAACTAGGCAAGAAAATAGCAAGAAAATTATGATCAGAGGAAAGTTAAAGAAAAGACGTGTAAAACGTAAGAAAAGCTACTGTAGGGTTATTCAGCCGTATAGCGAGTACATAGAAAGTCAAGGAGGCCAGATTAAGAGGAAAGCGTACATTTAACATTTAAAAGGAAGAAAAACGCTGGAAATTAGGAATGTCACTTTTAGATGAAGCAATAACGTCAGGGAGAACGATTTGAAAAGGAAATCTAATGGAAAAACTGGACGTTTAAACGGAAGTGTTTATTGAACAATATAAGATTTCGACTTAATTTTGCATTTTCAGACAAGTTTAGGCAAATATCGGTATATATTTGAAATAGAGTGGTCTTTCTAGTTACATTGCGTTAGATAAAGTCAACAGAAGGAATTGTTTTACGTCAATTGTTTGACGAAAGTTCTATGGAAGATAGGAAAGTTTGATGATAGACGTTAACATTATATGGGTTGACGATCCCACACATGGTTCTGTTATTTAAACAACCAGAAAACGAACATGGTTTTAGGCGATTAAACCCATTTTAATGGCTTTTTGGACGATAAAAATCATCATTGGTCATATGGACAGTTTACTTTAACTAAAAACGATTAGATTTTATTACCCTTGAATAAATGCTGAGTTATCGATCAGTACATCGAAGTCCAGACATAAACAAACGTCAAAATTTAAATTAATGTGAATTCAGGGGAGAAAGGGACGGAATTTGTAGGATGAACCATAGAACGTAATAAAAAATGACAGGAATTTAAGGACCGGAGTGGGAGTATCTCCTATAAAAATGTGGGAAATGATATATTAATTAGTAACAAATAGAAAATGAAATTTTCTATTGAGGCAGCAAACATCGAAAAACGATACGGATATCAGAGTAATGTACGGTGAAACTATGGGTGAATTGATACGGCCAAAGAAAGCAAAGAAAATCTTAAATTAACAATTAATAAAATAAATACGGCTGGAAATATAAAAAATTATAGGGATGTGGAAAGTTACATGAGAATGAATGAGGAAAATCAAAAAAAGAACATCGTGAATAAAAGGAAAATAAGAGAAAATATGAAAATTCAAGTCTACGACATAAGTAGAGACAATACAGTTTAAAACTGAATTGATCCATATAGGTGGCATAAGAATAAGAAGGAATTTAGGAAAAAGAAAATTGGAAAACGCATATTAAAGGTTTTTGGCTTGAGTTTTTCATGTTCTGGTAGCGATAAACAAAATTGAGAATTATATACAGTTTATTGAAGACGCACCTATTATATTTTGAGAAAAAAAAGGATACGAAAATCATGATATTTGAGGTAAATTCGTAATACCATCGAGACAAAGGACGATGAGGCAATTTAAAACAAAGTAACTGAATCCGGACCTTGTAGAGATGGAAGTAAGAGACAAAAAGGAGTGATAACATGAAAAAGGGATCTAAGTAGCATTACTCGATAATGGTGGAAAAATTTCAAAGGATTGCGAGTTGATAGACATGAGATTGTTTTGTAACAGGAAATTCAGATACAATCTTTTGGACCTGAGAGGGGTTTAAAAGACAGAACTTAGTGATTTTTCGGGAGTCATCGCGGGATTTGAAAAGTGGAAGTTGGTGGATCGCGACGAAAACGTCGGTAAATACTGTCGGGAAAAATTCTAAGTGTTTGGAGTCACAGGACTTAGAAAAAAAACCTCATATTCGAGCCAGTGAATTTTAAACATTTTGAAACTTTGAAATTTTGTGAAGATCAGAATCAGTGGTGATAAAGATAAAGTTACGTTTATTTAATTGTGAAAAGTTAAAAAGTGCTGCAATAAATACAATTTGTGTAGTGAAAAGTTCGGATTTTACAATCAGTAAATATAAACATTTTGAGACTTAGGAAAATTGTGAAAATCAAAAAAATCAGTGAAATAAATAAATAAAGTTATGTGATAATTGATGTAATGCAAATAAGTTTTAATTAAATACGTGTGTCCAGTTTAAACGGAAAGAGTTCTATTAAATATCAAATATTTAAATCAAGTAATTTAAAAATAGTGCAAATTGAAAAGAGATAATAAATAAATAAGTGCATCCAATTAAACGGAAAAGTTCAATGAAAATCTTTAATTAAACTGAGTGTTTTAAATAAAGTACTATAATCAAAGTGTTGTTGGTGTAGCGAAATAAAAAATAAAAACCAGTGTTAGTTATCATAATGGTGATAGTTCCTTTAAATGAAGTGCAAATCGAACGTAATAGCTTATCACAGGAGTAATCTAGTGTTAGATAAAGTAATAATAATAAATATGGACTTTGGAATAAATAATACAAATTATTAAATTGTTGTTGAATGAGATTGTGGTAACTTAATAATAATTATTATTTCGGAAAGTTTAAATAAATAGTGAAATACGTTATCTTACTGCAAAATAGAAGAGTTCGGTGACAAACAAAAATAAAAATAATAAATCTCTTATTTCGTAAATAATCGTGAAGTGGTTATTGCTTAAAAATTATAATTTAAACGGAGTGTTATTTTAACGATGGAATAATTATAATAATAAATCTGGAGGTTGAAATAAATAATAAATAAATAAGCATGATAATAATCTGTTCGGTATTTAGTTGTATAACGCTTTGTTGCGAAATAAAAGTACGGTGGGAAAACGAACACAAAATAAGTAATTAATTGTTAAATTTAATTTAAAAAGTGTTAAGTTAACCAACGAGATTTGAAATAAAATGCGGTTAGAACGATAAACATCATTTAATTTAGATAGATTAAACGGGAATAAAATAAAATTGAAGTCGGAAAAAAAATTTATTTGAATTTAGTTGATAACATAGGAGTAGGTATTAGGTAAGGAAAACATAACAAGGTTTTACCGTGTAGCTCCCGGTCGGATAAAAAAAAACCTTAAAGGGGTAAGTTTTATTAAAAATTAAAATAAAAAATTTTCAGGTGCCAAGGAGAGAGCGGTATGCAGCAGACAGTTGGTATTTGAATTAATTTTATAACAAAGTATTACTTGCTTAATATGTGATATGTACCTATATTGAAATATTATATATAAAGTATGTATAATTATATATATATATTTATAGTTATCCCAAGAAAATTTTAATCAAAAAGAAACACACTTAAATAAAATTAAAAGGTATCGATTACTAATACCTACTTAGAACGCACTATGCTATTTAAAAAATAGTTGTGTGCTAGAAAAATTTCAAGTTCATATTTTATACTTATTTTATTAATATATGTACTATTATAATTTCAGCTAATATAAAATGATAAAAAAATGAGTTATGATATTAGAATTTATTTCAATTATAATATAATTGTATATATCAGTATATTTATTTATTGAGGCAAAATATATATGTATATGTATATGTATGTAAATTATAACTATATTTATTTGGGATCAGGTTAGGGCAATTGCAAAAAAGAAATTACCACTATTAAATTCAAAAGGAAATTTAGGACCGTAAATCTCACGTTCGAGAATGTTTTAAAAGTAAACAAATATCTCATGTTTGGAATCTAGGTCACGAGGACAGCGGTAATGTTTACATAATTAAAATTGTTTATAAAACAACTCGGTCATTAGGGCACTGGGTCAGATGCTTTTAAAGGAAGATGTACCTGGGTCTTTAATAGGTGGTTGACAGGTATTAGTATTATAGTAGGTTAGGTTATTATATAGGTTATAATATATTTATTAGGTAGTTGACAGGTATTAATATTAACTTAAGAATGGGACAAAGCCATGGAATTGCGCAATTATAGAAAAAGTTTTAAACACAATCTTTAATTTGAACATGAGGAGATAAATTTTGAACTGAACAATTGAAAATAAATAGATTTATTATAAGCTAGTCAAATAATAGGTTCATCAAACATTTGGAAAATCACGGGTTAGTTTAGGAGTGTATTGAAGAATTACATGGAATATTCGAGGAGAAATTTATAGAACGATTACTCTCGTAGGTATCAATCACTTACAAGAAGCAGTTGAAAAATCACGGGATAGCCTAATAAAAAGTATCAATCATTTACAAGAAGCAGTTGAAAAATCACGGGATAGCCTAATAAAAAGCATCAATCATTTACAAGAAGCAGTTGAAAAATCACGGGATAGCCTAATAAAAAGTATCAATCATTTACATGAGACAACTGAAAAATCACGGGATAGAAAAAATTTTTTACCAAAAGTTGAACCTTGGGGGAAAATTTAGAAAACAGTTCAACAATAGGAGGCAGTGGTCGCTCCTTAAAAAACCAAGGACCATTAACCAAACACATAATAGAGATGGCAATCTCTTAAATAAAATTGTCAACCAAACAAATCAAAAAGCTTGGAATTTTCGGCACTCCAGAACAAACCGAGATAATTTCTTAATCTGTTAGTATCTATTAATATTTCCCACTCTTGGTATGTATGTATTCGGTCATCGGTTAAGGTTTTGTGGAGAATTCCTTCTCACGAAATCCGAGCTCGGAATATGAGACTGGCTAGTTACATATTGTGAGTTATAATCCTACCCAAACGTATGTTTACATATATATCTTTCTATGTACTGTACATTGGATGATGTGGACCCGCTTACAGCTAGCGTTTTAGACTCGACAGAGTTACTCTCACAACATTTCTTGTACGTGGAGGGAGGATTCACGACCCGTAACTCTGCAAAACACCGTGAGTATATGATTGCATATAGGACGAAACCGGTTCGCCCTAAGTAAATAGTAGACCTTGGAGGAGTAGGAATTTGGGGGTATCTGGGCTCGGATGACGACCTGAAGGCAGTGCATGATGGCATAAGGAAGGACGGTTAGGACGCGATAACTTAGGTATCAATTAACCGATCCGCGCCAGAAGATTGTGCGAATTTCTAGTAAGAATCTGATCACCTGGTTTACTTGTAGGAGGATAGGAGCCAAATTTTCGGCAGACAAAGGGTATTCTGAGTTCGTCTAATATGCAATCTATTAATTACATTAACCTACTAAACCCATCTTTATATGTACCTTATAGCAGCTGAATCGGATTGGAGAGATGACAAGCAGATACAAAACAATCATAATCAAATTTACTAACAATTAACCATTTGAGTCATACTTAATTATTTGTTCAATTAAACATGCGTAATTCGATTAGTACAGGTTATTTACGAGTTCGTTAGGATGTAGGAAAACATAATAAGCGACGGAGGAAAGTTAGCTCATTTAGAGAAAGTATTTAAAGTTAGATTTGCAAGAGAGAGACCAATACAGTTTGAAACTCAACGCTCTGTCTAGAATCAAGAAGTTACCACAAAAATGAAAGTAATTAAAGTCCCATATCATAAATCAAAAAAATTACACAACATTTGATGGAGTTTAATTACAACATAAATACGAAAATATTTACGTTCAAGGTCGTAAATAACGTATTAATTAGTTAAGTACATATATCTCTAAAGGTATATAGTGCAAGGGAGCTTTAAGTAGCTTTCTGTAGGTATCAAAGAAAATAAGGGTCCAATTTTCATGAAGGCTTGTGTGACGTAGGGAAGGAATTTTCCATCCCTACTACACACATGCAAAGCCTTAAAAATTTAAATATCGATCAGAGCCAAAAGAAAAGTTCAAGAAAACTTGAAGGGATGAAAGAATTCCAAAAATAAAATAAATCAGCATCAGAAAGGCGAAACATCACAACTGTCTTGCCGATGACCAGGAGAGCAAAAATATATTTAAGAGGGAAAAGAGTATTATTACAACATGTAGACTGCTATTATTAGTCGGTAACCAAAACCACTGTGGGTTTGGGTGGTTTTGGTTTAGCCAACGTCGTATAAATTATGTCAAATATTTTAATTTTTTATTCCAGTATTTACCTGGAAACGGATTTATTAATAAGTTTTGCTAAAACTTACACACAACTACAAATCATGAACTAATTAAGACACTGACGCAAGTGTATTTGGATAATTCCACAAATTTTAAAACCCCTCTTTAATTTCTTTGCTTTTCGTAACAATTCTTATAGGTATCATAGAAAACGTTGTCTTCCTTAATTCATGTTTAAATATGATCTATCTAAACTATAGGTTCCCAACGTGGGCGATAACGCCCCCTTGTGGGCGTTTGAGACTGATAGACCCAGAGAAAATTAGGGGACATTGAGACTATCAAGGGGGTAGTAGAAAAC